>CM046721.1:116349322-117831912 GCA_025584915.1 Monochamus saltuarius | reverse complement strand
ATGACCTTCAAAATCAATGTCAAAGTCAGATCTGAATGCACAGCTAGTTGGCCCCCCGTTTTTTGAGCAACTTTTGTCATTGTCATTTTTTCGTAACACTCACGAAACTCGAAATATTCGACTGTACTGATTAAAATGGCCCACCCTGTATGAAACACTTTTTGTTTGTAATCTTATTATCTCTTAAAGAAAATGTTTAATTTTTTTTTGTCATCGTTTTACTATTTCTTACAATTCTATCGGATATAAATAGTATTTTATTTTTTAAGATAAGTTAAACAAGGCCTCCTGCGTATCTGATCAAGAAATTAATATAATTGCCACATTCTTTTAATTATGATAAAGTAGTATTTTTCCCATCCAAAAAATTAATTTTTTGTGAGGGTTAACGTTTTCGATTGAAAATTTTTTTGAATGCCTGTTGAATTTGTGTTTTTTTGTCTCTTGCAGTTTTTTGATAAGTAGTGCAGTTTTGAGTAAAATAAAGTTCATGACCCTACACGCACATAGTTTCCTTTCCAATATCTAATTCACACATCGATATCTAGTAGGTAGGTTTCAAGTATTTTGCATTATCACTTAAGATAGTAAATTTTATTGTATGAGATAGCTATATACATATTTGATAATAAGATCGATCGTAATTCCTAAAAAACTTTCTTTGTAACACGGATATATATATTTTTCCCGATGAAGGATATTTAATAATTTGGTGAATGCGCTAGGTATAAATACGTAAATATCTGTCCAGACGATCTCATCGTATTATGTTCGTGATTTGGTATTAAATTTCGTGTTTCATATTTAAAGTGAAATAATCCAATAGTGTAGCAAAAAAACAGGTCATCCCATTAACTGCGTATTTTTGGCGGCAAAATATGACGCTTTAACCCTACACTTAATACATACAGATTCGGAAATTGCGGATCTTTACAGAGAAAGTAGAAATTGCCGCTTCATTCCAGGGAAGGTACGAACTTTAAGAGGGGAGGCGACGTGCATTGGTCTAGCATTCCCCACTACTACGGTAATCGGTTCCGTATCGCCATTGCAAATCTAACTGTCAGATCAACTGATGCCAGTGTTGTCAGATCTCATCCATTCCGAGGAAATCTCATGCTTTCATATTTTGATTACAAAATCTCATGCTTTTTAATAGACACAAAAAGAAATAATAAAATTATTAAAATTACTCTTTGAAATCTACCAAAACAAAGACCTAACGAGAAATAAAGGAAAAATCGAGGGCAAAATTGAATAGATAGAGGTAGGTATCTACAATATTTGGGTACTTGAAATATCCTTTATTGTAGACTGCTCTCTTAATAATTAGCAATGAATACATAAACGGGTATGACAGTCTACGGATATGAGGTGTGTGTGCTGTATTCACGCTGTATTGCAGTGATTCTTAACTCTATTCCGTAAGGGTACCTACATTTTCTGGAAACAACAGATTTTACGACCCGTGAATCACCCTGCGTCACGTCAACTGCGCCTCAACGTTCGCCCGGCCTAACAATAAAATAAATTAGAAAGGTTACGTGGTTAATAACTTTTAAGTAAGTACCTGTAACTACCTACTTACAATGTAATATTATGATAAAATAGCAGAACATAATGATTTTTAATGAAATAAAAATGGCATTACAAAAGTAATTGAAAATTACTTGCTTCTTTGAAATTATTCTCATGCACTGAATTTTTCCCACCTGGCAACACTGCTTGATGCAAACACGCTGTGGTCGAAGTATGCGTGTAGCATGACACAAATACACGCAAGCGGCAAAATACAATTCATCATCAAGATCCTCACTTTCCAAATCTGTATATACAAGCGCCTGCCTTAAAAGACACAGGATGTATTATTGTCAGTTATCTCATCTATGACATACTGATGAGAGCTAACAAGCCCGAAACCTGTCTATGTCTAGTGGTGTGGCCGACAAGATACTGCAGGAGTATCAATGCCGGTCGGGGCATTAGTCCGCGGAGTAGTTGTTTCCTGCAGCATAATTTCTAGAAGCAAAGCTGAATCCCAGAGGGCTATTTTTCAATACCAAAATTTGGACTCATACAAGAGTCGTTTCATTTATTCGAGAACACCCTTATAAGCAACATTTACGGAATAAATATATACAGGGTGTCTCAAGTATTACTGGCAGCCTTAGAAGGGGTGATTGTACAGTAAAAATAAATGAAATTTAAGTAGTCAAATATACCCATATCTAAAAGTTCACCGTTTCTGAGATACAGAGTGTCAAAAGATTTCGAAATTTTTATTATACTTTTTATTTACTTGAAAATCTTTCGAGATAAAACAGCACTTGTTCTAGGTTGTAATGAGATATCTTTAGTCTAATTATTCAGTATGTTTAAATATTTCCATTATCCACCAGTGGTGTAGAAACCTTGCAGCACTCTTAATATGAAAAAAGAAATGGTACGCCACTGTCTTAATTATAAAAAACGTAAGATATTTCAAATTTTGATTATTTATCTTGCAATTTTTTTTTAAATGCATTGCATTCAAGTAATTGTCCATTTAAAATATCTCTTCATTTCGTAGTTTGTGCATATTTGTATCAAAAGCTGAAGGAAACTTCACTCTTAAAATGAAACACATGAAACATATTCCAAATGCGGTCTTATAAGTGAACAATAGAGAGCTTAATGGACTCGACAATATTAAAATCCTGAGAACATCGCATTATAAAACCCAACATATATCTAGTGATTTGGTAACTGCGTAGGAATTAGTTGAGGGTCGAGTACAGCACCCAAATCCTTGAAAGTAACACAATCAAGTGGACTGTTATCAATGTAATAAACAAACTAGAGAGGTTCTCTGTAACGGTGGAAGAACATAGTATGATATTTGCTTACATTAAGCATCATATCATTACGGTGACATCAGTGAACAAGATTATCTAGATCTGTTTGAAGTTTAATACAATCATCAGCAGTAGTTATTTCAGAGAATAATTTAAGATCGTTAGCGAATAAAAGAAAACTGCTGTTAACAAAACACTCACAAACATTATTAATAAATAGATTAAACTGCAACGGACCTAAAGCAGAGCCTTGGGGACACTTTCGGTGACTATCCGATGCAGTAATAATTTTCAATCCACTTTGAATAAAGATCCACCCGTTCCCAGTAACCCCAATTTGTTCAGTAATATACTATGGTTGACTCTGTCAAGTCCGTATAAATTGTATGGATTTGAGTTCCCTTTTCCAATGTAAGTGACACAGCGTTTGTGTATGTAAGCAAATTTAATTTTGAGGATCTTCCTGTACGGAATCCAAATTGTTGGTCACATAATATGGTGAAACTAAGTCACTAACAATGTTTTTAAAAAGCTTGGGTATTACGCTCTAGATACAAATGGGTCTATAATTGGTGACAATGGCTTTATCGCCCGATTTGTAAATACCAAAATATACAGGGTGACAACGGAAAGTGGGAACACGCTGTAAGTTTTTTATGAGTGCTGATAAAAATTTGAAATTGGGTGGGTTTATACTAGATGGTGCCATGAATTCTTTGAGGTCATTTCAGATCTCATGACATTTCCAGTTTGACTGGAAATGACCGTAAATTTATATTTTTAAATGGGACACCTTTTATTTTTTGACATTTTAGGAATCAGCGGATCATTTTACGTATACTAGGACTAATTTTCTGACACATTTTCTGGATGTAGGTAATTTTTTTAATTTTTAAAAATAAAACTAGAAGGCCGCGACTGGCAGAAATTTTATTTTTTGTTTGTAATTATGGGAAAAATTCTAAATTCTCATTTTTTTCAAATGTAAAGTATTGATTTTTTAATAAAAGGTTTTTTTCTGAGTTTTGTAGTATAACAATTTTTAAAATCCGTCAAAAAAGAAAACAATTTCTGCCAGTCGCGGCCTTCTAATTTTATTTTTAAAGTTTAAAAAAATTACTTACATCCAGAAAATGTGCCAGAAAATTGGTCCTTCCACACGTAAAATGATCCGCTGATTCCAAAAATGTCAAAAAATACAGGGTGTCCCATTTAAAAATATAAATTTACGGCCATTTGCAATCAAACCGGAAATGTCATGAAATCCGAAATGACCTCAAAGAATTCATGGCACCCTCTAGTATAAACCCACCCAGTTTCAAATTTTTATCAGCAGTCATAAAAAAGTTACAGCGCGCTCCCATTTTCCGTTGTCACCCGGTAGATATGGGTAAATCTAATTTATTTTGACTGTACAATCACTCCCTCCAAGGATGCCAGGAATACCTGACCTGAGATACCCTGTATAATTCGCCATTAATCTGTGTATCCATGAACTCCACCTCCAATTCATATAAAGCCGCTCACACGTAGGTCTGTCGCAGCGATTAGGCCTTAGGCCCAAACCAAACCGAAACGAACGCTCATTCATTGTCACCCGGCTGAAAATAGCTTTTATTTTGACCGTGATCTTACAACGCCCGCTGAAAATAAACCAATCTCCCGGCGCGCGTCGCGGCGGGGATTGTTTTCCAGTTGTCTCTAAAATAGTTGTATCGCTTCAGAAATAAACTAGGCCACCTTTGATCTATTGTAGCGTTTCGGGGCACGTAAGTTATGTCTGCCCGCCATATTATGAGGTGATTGTCCACAGTTTCCAAGTCTTTGGAATCTGTTTTTTGTGTTAGAAAGCTACTGAATTGATTTTTGGAATATAAATTGAGATGTAGAATGTACACGCAGCTACGGTGGCGGGGGGAAGGAAAATTAAAATTAAGGTCTTGTAAAATTAAAATTATACCCAAATTAAGTATTTTCGAGTTACCACTAACTTAGGAATATAACAACATCAATTCTTTGAGTAACAGTTAAATGTGCCATAATACTTTAAATTGAATAATAATTTCTGTCGCTTACAATACTTATTAGAAAGTCGGTGTGACAATGACACTTTGCAAAGATTTTCACCTACGTGATCCATAAAAGAACTATGGAATTCGAAAAACTAAACTTGATAACGTTTTTGCTTTATTTTAATTGATTTACGTTTTCTAACATTCAATCGTCATTTATTCGAAAACTTTCCTATGTAAGAGGGCAAAATTTTAGTACTGTCTGATAGAGAATTAAACGATCTTTCAGAATCAAGGAAAAAAATATTGTGTTGCCATTTAAAAAAAAATCGATGACGTCATTACTCGAAAACAAATGACATTTGAAAATCGCATTTTACGCTAAAATATGTATTTTTAAAATTAAAAATCGACCTGTTCGAGGATTTTTCCCAAAAAATAATTGTTTCGTTTTTATTGAATTTATTCCATACTTTTGGCGTATACTGTATTATGTTGATATTTTTATAGTAGAATCTAAACAGCCAAAAAATTCGTAATATTGTATTCAATAAACTGAAAATTTCAATGAAGGCAAGCTGTCTCGAATAGATCATATATTTTAACTCTACGCAGTGTCCAGAATATGGGTGCCATTACTGAAATAACTTATACGGGGTGTTCAAAAGAATTCTAGCCACATCACAGTCGAGAATTTGACCATTATGGAATTTTATTTATGAAAGTGCCAATTTCGGGAATAATATTGAATTAAAGGAACACATTTTATTAGATTAGATATAAAATTATTTCAGAGAATATCAGTTGGAATAAAGTAACAAAACGAATTGCCAAAGAAATAAATGAACAAAACACTTTTGTCATATTTGGACTTTCCAAAAATTTTATGGACAGTTTATCAGTTCTTACTATACCTGCAAGGCAATCATTTACAATTTTTTATAATTCTTTTGTGATATTTAACACATATTTACTGAATACTAATTACAACTCAACTAAACACTATTTAATTAATCGCTCGGAATCGCTCTGACTCTCCAGGAAATTTCCAACTAAACACTCCAATTCAAGACTGTAATTCAGTACTGACTGACTGACTCGGCCGTTTATTCTTATTTTATAGACCAAACGAATATTCCAGGTATTTTCTAGCATCTCTAGATCCATTTCTCGAACGCTTCTCGTCGATTCCCCATATTTCCAGTCGCGCCTCGATACACGCCATTATTAGTTTATTTACCAGAATCGCATAGGGGTGATCGAAGCAATCTAGCGTTTCGCGATACCACAGTCGTCGAATTGAGTGCGAGCGCGGCAAATTCTGTGACAATATGTTTGCAAGACTTTTTTAAAATCTTGTTTTTTTTTGGAACTGTAGCTGTCAAGTCTTGGTCTTGTCTTGTTTTCCGAGGCCAAGACAAGACAAAACATTGTCAACATTAAATCTACTGTATTAATTTTCAATAATGTATTTTTTGCCATTTTTAGAAATGTTGATGCTACAAGAGATTTTGAATACAATTTCAAGATTTGTCCGGATAATAAGACAAGGGGATGTCCGCCATACATGTACCTAGACAAAAACAATTATTGACACGACCTAATCATTAAATGATCAAGTCTTTAAGGAAATGCCATCAAAATTTCAATAAAATTAATGACAAAAAATTTAATCATTTTTTCACTTAGCACGTGCCCTTTCTACCCTTTAAAGCGCTGCAATTTTAGAAATATTTTACGTGATATTACATCTCTATAAAAGTATATTGTATATTTTATAAATTCAACATACCTAGGTATTATAAAATTACACATTAATAATATGAAAATAGGGACCTTTTCTTTCATTAGCATTTTTTGTAAATTCTAAGTATCAGTTGATAATTGAAGTTATTGTTATTCTTACATTTTGAATTATTTTTATTCTATTTTGGACCATACACTAGTAAAAAGGAATTGAACGTTATTTTTCTCATTTATCCAAAACTTCCTCTAGATTGCGTGCGGCTTGAATGAAAGGCGAGAAATTCGTCAACCTGTACAAAAAGTAGATTTCAGAACATTTTACAACTTTTTAGGGTACGCCTTGTATTTGCATGATAGTTTCATTTCACGCATCACTTCCGTCAGTCCTACAATGCCAGAATGGATACGGATAAATTTGTATCTAATCTATTGCATTTACGATTAGCCAGCAATGATTAGCTACGAAATCGAGAAACAATTTGAATTACTATGCCCCTACTCGTACTTATATAATAGTCCGAGGGAAGAAATTAGAAGATACAAAACACATACAAAAGTGATTCTTAATTTCCTGAGAGAATTTTCTGACTTCACAGGATAAAGCACGTAGATACAGTTTAAATTCTCAGCTGTGACGTAGATGTAAATGGTAAATAATGTGATAGAAGTTGTTGGCGCCATCTGTATAATTTGTACTAAATTTAAAACGCCGTGTTGTCACGTGCACATAAATTAATACTTAGAACTTCATTTTATTCGAATTTAAAGTCACCGTAGTTCTTACCGTAAATGGTTAAATTCCTCAAGTAAAATAATAGCTTTGTTCATAGTACACCAAAATCAGTTTCCAACAAATAATTTTTTCAAAACTGTTCTACGAAAAGGCCCATTAACTTTTAAGAAGTGTTTGTAAAGCCCTCTTTACATTAACAATTTCATTGTCAATTAATTGATCAAGTGGCTTTGTTAATTTACAAATGTAATATTAAAACTTGGACGTCAAATAAATTGATGAACTTCGTCAAGTTATTGAATACTTAAAACTTGTTCTAATTTTTAATCAATTTTTACTTGAATTCAGGAATGCCAACCTAAAATAAATGTAAATATTTAACCAGTAACCGAGCAGTAGCAATAATAAATACAATGGTAGCTTTTTTAAATTATTTTTCTCTTTTTTTTGTCTTAAAATATAATTATTAAAGTTTCTTTTCATATTTAACAGTTTTTGTTTCGTATACAACTGGAAATTATATAACATCAAAAGTTAAAATTACTTTTAGGTTGGTAAGGGTGACATCTGACAGCAAAATTGTTAAGAAACTTGATAAAGCCCTGAACACATGTAAAACCAAAGCGCGGCCTTGAAGAAATTGTTAGTGTAATGTGTAATGCCCGCTTAAGATGCACATTATTTTGCTATTCTAACCTCACATTAGTTAAAGTGTTTTCAAGTGACAATCTGTTTTTAGTTAAAAGATAAGGTAAAATATATAGATTTATTCTTAAGGATAATAAAGCAAAACATATTTTATATAAATTTCATGATTTCTTATATTGAAGCTAGAACAAATTCTTTAAAAGTTTCAACATTTTCAAACTTGTTGAACCTATTTTGTAACATAAACGCCAATAGGACAATCCAACGTGCTGTCAAATCACTTTAAAAATGGCGGCTGTAGGACAAACAACTTGAAACTTGACATATGTTAAGTAGAAATTTATGCTTTTGTGTAGAACTGCATTGTATTTTATGCCTATTTTGTAATACCATGAATAATTTAGACTATAATAATGGTTTTGTTTTGTTATGTTATACAAATCCACACTGTCCTACAGCCGCCATTTTTAAAGTGATTTGACAGCGAGGTGACAGCACGTTGGATTGCCTTATGAAAATATACAATTATAAATTGCACTTGTAAGAAAAAATAAAAGAATTTCAATAAGGATACAAATTTTCAATGCAAAATGTCGCTTATGACTGAACAAACTATGAGTATAATTTTAATTTTCTTAACTGACATTTCGTTTAAGATACTTTTTAATAAAAATAAAGTATAATAAATTTACAGATAGACTTTTTTTAAGTTATTATTTTATTTTCATTGTCTGATTATTATTCTATGTTTTCCCTTTTTTCCAAATGTATAGACCTGCATTGTGGCAGCATATAGAAGATTTGAAAAAGAAATCCTGATATTTATAAATCAATCGAGAATAAATGCATTATACCATTATTTTAATAGTTTATGAATTATACCATCATTGATAATATAAATTTAGCATTTCTTGTGGTATGCTGAGATGCTTGGCAACGTCGCCTATCGATATGTCGTCCATCTTGGACTGACGTACGCAACAAGTTGTTTTGTTTTGATGCATAATAAAGTCTACAAATACCTACAGAACAGGTGCAATATAAATATTTTATATGAAATAATAAACCGTACTTCTTATAGCTAGTTATGTCGCTTGGTACGTACTAATTACAATATAAAGATAAAGGAAAATGTCCCCCGCAAGTAAAAGGAGTGCTAGGATTGCAAAGGCCAAGCAAAAAGGCAAAACTAAGTTAGAATCAAAGATCGATCAGAACAGTCCAACTGTCAAAGATACAAAGAAACCCCTGGTAAAAGCAGATCCAGTAATAAAAAGTGAAACTGAACCAGACATCATTGAAATCCCAGAGTACCCAGAACTGAAAATAAAAATTGTTAAACGTGGTAATAACCCATCTCTTTAGCTCTCTGTTATAACTCCTTCACTACTTCCCCGATTGAGTACCAGTTTATTTCAGTTCCAAATTATTTCCAGGTAAACATCCGTACACTTGTAAAAAATGCGACGTAGGCTTCTGGTCAAAGAAATCTCTAGATGCCCACACCCCCATTCACGTACTGAGAAAGGTGAAGCAGCCGAACAAACGTTTCCGTTGCGATGTGTGCGCAAAGGAGTTCAGTAAACTCTGCGACATGGAGAGGCATACGAGAGTTCACACCGGCGAGAAACCTTGTATATGTAACATTTGCAACAAGCGCTTCCAGCAGTCCCACAATCTCAGTAAGCACTTGCTTACTCACCTGCACGTCAAGCCGTTCCACTGCGAAATTTGTAACAAGCAGTTCGGACGGAACGACGTGTTGAACAGACACCTCCTGACCCATTCTGTCGAAAAACCGATTAAGTGCCCCCTTTGCTCGAAGGGCTTCATCAGGCAAAGCCAGCTCAATAACCACATGAAAAAGAACCATCTCGATGCCGCAAAGATCGGAGCACCCGCCGAACAGGTCGCTGAAGCAAAATAATCCGCGTTTTGTAAAATGGTGCATTAATTTCCTTTAAATATTTAATTTATATACAATTCTGACGTGCTAATATACAGTTTTTATGTACAAAATGTTCTCCGAGAGATGCAACTTATCAGATTTATTTATTTAATATTCTCAGAATAGTTAAGGCGCTTGGTATTTTTTTATAAAAAATATGTTTACAGTGTATTCCTTTTGTAAAGGAAAATTATGTTTGGAATTGTTAGTACTGGGTGATCGCAAAATCTTGTTGAAACTGTTTTATCATGAATTATAATTTCAGGCATGAACTAAAAATTTATGCAGGATGATTTATTAATAATGCGATAGAGCTTAGTGGCAGGTTGGCTTCTGAATGGAACGGTTAAGCCAAATGTGCCTCATAGAAATCAGCTTGTTTCCATCTACAGGGTGTCAAGATTAAAAATTTTATTTTCGTTCAGTAAATAACTAAAATTTCCAAATATTTGTACACGTTTTGCAGATTAGGATTTTTTGCAGGCGGAAAATTCAAATTTGGCAACACTAGTAGAGGGCACCACTTATGATCATGCCTTTTTAAAATGGCAGAACTTTTTAACGGTTTGGTGTATCCATCTGATTATTGAAATAGTCTAGTCTAGTATACTTTGTTAAAATTATTGGAAGTAATCCTCTTCGAAATATTTCAGGTAAAATGCCTCTGTTGAAAATTCAACAAAATGTGACTTGAAAAAGTTGTCCAAAATGGTGGAATTTATTTTTTTTTTTTGATGTGCTGAAATGGAACATTTTGAAATTGGGATTTTTTCAAGGACAAGAAATTTTAATTTTGACAATACTAGTAGAGGGCGCCACTATGGCACATCATGCCTTTTTTAAATGCTGGAACTTTTTTGCAACTCGAAGTATACATCTGACTATTGAAACAATTGAATTTCCTGCCTTTTTTATGTGAAAAAAAAGTATATCTTGTTGAAGTCCTTAGGAGTAATCCTATTCTGTCCAGCACATAAAAAAAAAACAAATGAATTCCACCATTCTGGATAATTTTTTCAAGTGACATTTTGCTGAATTTTCAACGGAGGGGCATTTTACCTGAAACTAAAACAATTTCTACTCGATGCGATGAATATTTCAAATAGGATCATTTCAAAAATGGTTACTCCTAATGTCTTCAACAAGGTACACCTTTTTCTCAGATAAATAAGATAGGAGATGCAATTTCTCGCCCTGATCCCAAAATGTATGCAAATATTTCGATTTTTTTTAGTTATTTACAAATATCACAAATAATTTTTTTTTTGACACCCTGTAGATCGAGAAGGAGTAACACTCTGATGATGCATATTTTTCTAAATCGCTCTATTTTTAGTCATTAAGCTCTGTTGCATTATTAATAGAATCACCCTGTATAATTTGCTTTTTTCATAAATAGTACAATGTTATTGTTGCCATATATTTAGTAACATCTCAATATTAATTATAATTTTATACAAGATGTACCAGTAGTAAGTATTCAAAACTTGTGAGCTTCTAAAACAAGTCGAAAAATTACGAAAACCTTAGTACAACTTTTGTCAGTGGCGACTCCTAAGGGAGATACGCTCACTTAAAGGGGTAACCTCACCAACAGTTTTTAATGTGTAACATCAAAACGGTTCAACATTAAGTCTCGAAATTTTGATGAGATATTAACCTTGACGTGTTTAATAAGTCTCATAAAATAGATTTCAAAATTTTCTACAGGGGCGTGAAAGAATGCAAGACTCAGGAACAAATTTAATCATATCTTTTTAGTAGTTTATTTTTTCTAGTTTCTGACTCGAAAATATTGAAATTTGAAGTATTTAACATAAGAACGGTACTCTTGTTAAATGTCAATAGGATGTACCGTTTTTCAGTAAAATCGATTTCAATCATTCTTAACGTGCGCCACATTCAACATCCATAGCCAAATAAATTAATTGCAGTATGCCATGAAGAAAACAACTAATCTGACAGTTAACAAATATGTCAAGTATTTTTAACACTCTTAACAGTAACAATTAAAAACAATAGTACAAATAAAAATACCGTAATATAAATAACATAAAAACAACGTCTTTCGGTGCAAAGAAATATTTTATAATTGGGTACATTTCTATTGTGGAACTTTATACCATATCGGTGTGAGGCTGCTCTTGCGCTCCCATGACACTCCACCTAACATCAAAAGCATATCTACATAGTCAGAATATGTATACGGTTGCATTTTTAAATAATTTTTATCTATTTTTGTTCACTATAAAATGGCACTTAGACTCAAATAATATAATTTTCAAACTAAAGATACTTGACATTTCTGTTACCTGTCAGACTAGTTGTTTTTTCCATGGCACACTGCAATTAATTTGTTTGGCTATGTATTGGATGTTAAATGTGGGTCACGTTAGGAATGATTGAAATCGAATTTACTGAAAACGGTACATCCTACTGAAATTTAACAAGAGTACATTTTTTATGTTAAATACTTAATATTTTCATATTTTGGAGTTAGAAACTAGAAAAAATTAACTACAAAAAAGATATGATTAAATTTGTACCAGAGCCTTGCATTTTCTTACACCCCTGTAGACAATTTTGAAATGTAGTTAATGAGACTTATTAAGCACGTTAAGGTTAATATCTCACCAAAATTTCGTGACTTAATGTTGAACTGTTTAGATGTTACGCATTAAAAACTGTTTCTGAGGTTACCCCTTTAAGTGAGCGTATCTCCTTTAGGAGCCGCCACTGACAAAAGTTGTACTAAGGTTTTCGTAATTTTTCGACTTGTTTTACAAGCTCACAAGTTTTGAATACTTACTACTGTTACACCTTGTATAGACAATAGAGGTTTTGTTACGCTCAGAATATAACTTGCAATATTATGTTGAACATATCTATTGTAGCCTTTTTGTTAAATATATCCAAAATATATGTTTATATAAATTGTTGTTTATAATTATTATATTATGTACTAAAGTTATAGTTATAAAATTTGAACACTATTTCATCAATAAATATTTTTATTAGTATAACTTATTATTTATAAAATTTTCCTCTTACCTGTGGCAAAAAAATAATATTTCAAAAAAGGTGTAAAACGAAAAATGCATCATTCAACTTATTTCTTTATATAATATATATATTTTTTTAATTTGAAAATTATTTGATCGTAGCGGTAAATACTAAAATAGTACTTAGCGATTTGATGTGCTTCAGCGACTTAGTTTGGTAGTCCATAGCGATTTTCCTGTGTAAAATTGATATTTATGTTGAAACATACTTGTAAATATTTCTAATTTAATGTGATACTTTTCTACTATGTAGAATATTTTATTATCGACTCATTTGTAGTAGTAGGTCACTAGTTTAGTGGAACTCATAACTATATAAAAATCGGTGCTCACGTGAAAGAATTACTTTTTCTTTTTGAATTTGGAGATTATATTTTGATTTGGTTTGGGAAATTTGACTTTTCCTGACAATTTAAACGAGCGTTTCAAATTATGTATAATGAAGTGCCTTTTATCAAGGAGTTATTGTGCCTTTTTATATACAATATATATTTACATGATTTACCATATTTGTATTTATTTATATTAGGATAGTTTTTAGATTTAGGTGAGATTATAATCATGTTTTTCTTTAATTCTAAATAGCCCACCATGTAAATGTTTTCTTTGATTGTAACATTAATTTTGTTTTTTTTTTGGATTTTTGATCCATTGTACATAGATTTTTACAGAAATAAAATGTAAAGAAATATTTGTTGTTTTAATTTGTTGTTTATATTTTTTTTCAGGAGAATGAAATTCGAGGTAAAACAATTTTAGGGGATGCTGAAATCCAGGAGCGTAGTTAGATATGAAGAAAAAAAATCACTAAAAAAAGATTAAATAGTTTTATATATGTACAAAATTTGTGACTTGCAAAAAGTCATAATAGAAATCTCAAAACTAAGCTTTTTTTTGCAATATGTTGAGAGTTGGTCCATTTATTTCAATTGTTTTTATTCATTTAATTTTTTAAAGTACGATTTTTTTTTATGTAAAATTAAAGTCAAAGGGGTGTAGAATCTAATAAAACATATTTGAAGTTTTGTTTTGCTTACTATTAACGTGCATTATAAATCCGGACACTGTATATTCAGGAAATAATATAAGAGAATAGTTTTATTAAACTTGATAAAATTTTTTCTTGTGATACAATTTCCATGTTTATAACCTTAATAGAATAAGAAGATGCCTATAAATGAATTCTATCTATACAGGGTGAGTTAGAAATGATGGGTCAACACTAAACTGGATACTAGACACCAAAATATAATACCTTATACGAATATTGCTGGTTTAAGAAATACGGGGTGTTCAAGGTTTAAATTTTATTCTGAAATTTCTCAATAATTGCACGAATAATAAATCGCACACATGCAAAATACGCTAATATTTATTGATATGAAAATTTGACACAAGAAATAGTAATATCAGCACTTGAACGAAAAACCCAACTAAACACATTGAAGCTTTTAAATGGAAATTAGTCAGAAACCAATAAGTTAGGTGAGTACATTTTTTATGTAGAATTGAACGGTCTTTTAGATTTTTATATTAGCCTTGTTCGCAGTAGCGATTCCGAACTATATAGTTCAGGATTAATTTACGGATGTGCTCAAGCGCAGTTTGAATTTGATCGTCCGAAATGCAAACTGCGCTTGCGTTCATCCGTAAATTAATCCTGAACTAGTTCGGAATCGCTACCGCGAACAAGGCTATTATTTTAAGCATAGCTCAACAGATAAAAAAATGTTTTGATTTACGTAAATAATACAGTGAAATTTGCACAACGTGAAAATAAGCTTCAAATTCGTAATTCTCACACCACACTACAAATGTCCAGTCGTGCTATCAAAACTTCTCAATTACTGAGTTTCAGAATATATATTTAAACTTTGAACACCCTGTATTTTTTAAACCAGCAACATTTGTATAAGGCATGATGAGCTCAAACATATTTTGATATCAAGTATCTCCAGCGTAGTGTTGACGTAGACCCATTCTTTCTGACTCATCCTGTATAATAGGTATTTAAAGTTTTTGTTTACTTTTTAACCAATATTATAATTAAATACTGATGTATTGAGTTTATATCATAAATTTAGCTGCGACAAAATAATTTTACTTTTGAGTACTTTTGTGAGAGTTAAATAAAACTATTCCGCTTAAAAAATCGTAACAACTAGGAATTCTTCAGACATTTTTAATCAATTTTATTCTAAATATTTTATTCTGAATATTTTTGAAGAAAATAAGTGTTTTAGCAGCACGCGTGTAGAACTAACTACATCTATCTATCGCACTCATGGTCTCTTCTGTTGGGTTAGACAGACGAAAGCAGCTAGGATTATTCGTCGGATACCTCACCTATGGCATACTGATGATAGCTAATAAGCTCGAAACCGGTATATGTCTGGTGGGCGTCTGACGAATGACTCTAGCTGTTGCTATAGGTTTTCCAGGTGTAATTCAATGCTGGTCGGGGCATTAGCCCGCAGAGTAGTTGTTTCCTGGAATTCCGTGTTTGTTTTAGCAGCGTTCCTAATTTGCTGTAAAAAAATTACCTTACCTGGCAACATTAGAGGAAAAATATACGGGCTGCATGTTTCTTTGTGTCGACTGCTATAAATTGTGAGCAGGTCTCCCTCTAGATTTTCGGCCGTCTACTATAACTATTACTACTAATATTCAGTCAAAAACATTTCAAATTTTCTACACAGTTCTAGGACAAATACTCGATCTATCCAGTTGCAATCTTGAAGACCACGCGATAGTCAATTAACTTTAATTTAAAAATGTATGTAAACTCACAATATTATTCCCCCAGAAGTACATACATTTCACCTTAATTATTCCAGATTGTAATTCTCGTTCTCACATTTCATATGACGTCGCTAACTTACGTTTCCACTCAATGTGCGCCGTCCCTCATATCTCCAAGTGCTTCAGGTTTAGTAATAATATATCCAAAAATAAAAGTAAACTATTTTAAATATTTTTATTAAATTACTTTACAGTTAAATGAAATATTGAACATTCATGTTCATATAGCAGCAGTAGTTGCACCAAACCAGTCAATTAAAAAAAAAACAGTAATAAAAAAAATAATAGTCCTAACAATGCTATATTTCACTGTACATAATATATAAAAAAAAACAAAACCCGAAATTTTGTATAAAAAAAATGTATGGTACCCAGTCATTTAATGTGAAAGACGTAAAAACCCAACAAAAACCAATTTACCTACTGCTGCACCATTGCGAAAACTTATGATTAGGACCAAAATATGTACACAAAATATGAAAAATATACCAATGAAGTATTATCTCGTTTAAAAATCACAAAAAGCAGATGAGAAACTCCTAGGTTTTATACTGTAACAACACATCCACGAAATGAAAGTTTAACAGGATAATATTAAATAATCCAAAGTCTAATAAGGTGTTAAAGGCCATTTTGTCACTTACAAGAAGATAAGCGAGTCACTAACCTTCTCAGACTAAGTGCAAAATCGGAGACGAATCCACATTTTACACATCAACAGAAAACACGGCTATATATACACAGCACTTTCACCGTAATATACTCAGTCAATTTTAACGGTGGAATAGATCTTCCTAACGAATATACTTGTGCCTACGTATCCTACGGTGCCGCACATTATGCCCAGGGCCCCGCTGAACAGAGCCATGTAACCGAAGTAAAACGCTGTTTGGAACAACCCATACATTCTGAAATATGAATTGAAAATATGTCAATATGTCAAAAATATGTTTATGTATGGCACAGTCAACACATGAAGCTTGGAAGTAAAAATAATAGATCGCAATACTCATTTAAAGTCCAAGTCACTCTTGTCTATAATTATATAATGACAAGGATTTTGAAAGAGTATCGCCATCTATTATTATAACTCCTAAATTCCACTTGTTGACCCATCGTCTGCTAAATTGCATGACCTTTGTAAAACGTGTTTGTCGAATCACCTGAATTTCAATCTTGAATTCTGTAATGTGCTGTAGAGTGGCGACACCAATGTTAGTATTTGGAAACATTCACATCAGGTCATAAATGTCAGAATTTGACATTTGATATTGACACTGTAATAACTTATCTTCTAATAGAACCTACTTATTTAATTTGGTTTGCAAAAATGTATGTATTTTGTTATCTACTATTTTAAAGCATTGAAATATACCAATTTGTGGGGTTGTTAGATTAGAAATAACAAGTCCACGGTTTGTAACACGTTAAATATATTAATAAAGATATAACAACTGGGAAAGAATGTTCCACCAATATAGAAGTTTGGACGGATGTTACGCGAAAGACGAGCGACAAGTAACTATGTACCATTCCAATACGTCACAGAAAACTTTTGTGTTTAAAAAAACTGGATACATACATATTAATAATACTTCTACTCCTACACTTTCACCATAACAACACAATACTTATTTTACGTTGTATCAATTTATAAACTTAAAAATTATACGTAAACAGAAACGTACACCTTAACAGATATTTGACATTTGTCATAAGTTCTATGAAAACAATTGACGACTATGTCCGACTGCGTGTAATGTCACACATAGTCGCCGCGCCAGGTGAGTCTCTGCAAACGGGCAATAGAACAGACTAGAAAAAGCATGGCTGCTGCGATTTAGCCGACAATGGATGACCTTCGTCTGCTAAATCACAGAGGCTGTGCTTTATTCAGTCCGTTCTATTGCACACACTCTACAGCAATATGTCATAGTTATCAATTGTTTGTATGAGTAATTTGACGTTTCTTAAAAATTATGACAAATTTCAAATATCTGTTGAGTGCACGTTAACACATCATTTTTAAATTTATAATTGATACAACTTAAAATAATGAAGTATTGTGTTTTTCATGGTGAAAGTGAAGTAGCAGACTATTATTGTATAATGTATTTTATGAACAGTAGTTGCGGCAAGAAGTCATACGACTTACGGCATACGAGCAAATGAATAACTCATATTTTCATCAAAAATATTTAAAATACTGCAACTGGGACTTAATAAAACTATAAACAATACTAAATGTTTGCACTATACAGTATGTCCACGGCTAGAGTGGAAAAGAGAAAAAATATTTTTATTTTTCAGTTTACGAAAAAAGGCATTCTTGATTAAAATTTTTGCTTGTATTTGAAATGCGGTTGACAGAGAGAACTTTCATGTTGCATATACAGGGTGATTAGAAAATCGGTAAAAATTAAAATCGTTCAAGAAAAAACTACTTTTGTTTTTAACAATACAAAAAAGTTGCTTAGAATTGAAATTTATGTTATAATTTAAATTTGTGTGTAAATCGAAATACATAATATCAAATGTCAAATTCTAACATTTAGGACCTGATATGTGTATTTCCAAAAAGTACCGTTGGAGTCATCGCAGTACAGAATTCTATATCGAAATTCAGGTGAATTGACAGACAAGTATTACAAAGGTGACGCGGGCCATACTTTGTGGCTACCTCCCTTGGACAAAAATAATGTGAATTAAATCAACTTACTATTTTTTTTGTTTAAAGAGTTTAATTAAGTTTAAAAGAGGAAGGAGATAGCCCTAGAAATTTTTCATATTGAAAATTGTTTATAATTTTTGTAGATTAAATTAAAAATGAATTTATAGTGGACATTAACAAATAATGTTATAATATGTCTACATTATTAATGAGGTCTGTGGACTGCATAAGTTTCTCTCAAAAGTTTTAAAAAAATTATAACTATAGTATTTTTGTAGTCGTAAATGTCAATTTTTTAAAATTTGACAGAAAATAGCTCGACCCAAGATGATTATTACACAATATACAGCAAATGGTTATCGATTCCTTGAGAAATAACATAAAACTTGAGTAAAGTGCGGTTACTTACTTTGTTTTGAAGAAGAAATAATAGATGGCGTAAACGTAGACGTAACCCGAGGTGGAGGCGGCTGCTAAGAACGATGTCCACTGCCAACGATAATCTTCGGCATTCAGTAGGAAGTAAGTGCAGACGATTGTTACGCATACAGTTACGATCATCAATATAATGAAGACTAACAGCATGAAGCCGTAAACATAGTAGATCTTGTATGCCCAAAACGAGGTGAAAATAAAGTACCTGAAAAAAATCGATAACGTCTCCAGATTCACATAAAAGATATTTTTCCCTGACATGGGAAAGAACATGGTTAAGGTCGCCGTATTTCTCACGATAAAATGATCAAATTTTCATAGTTCTTGTAAGCAGCCACAAAAACAAAAACAATAAAAATACCAAAAAGTTTCTTCAAATAAAAAAAAAAAAAAAAATAAACCCATTTTTTAATTTTTTTTTCCGATATTTCCGGAAATATTCAGAATTTCTTAAATTTTCAAAGGACATTTGATCGAGCCTCAAATAAACCCATTTTTTAATTTTTTTTTCCGATATTTCCGGAAATATTCAGAATTTCTTAAATTTTCAAAGGACATTTGATCGAGCCTCAAATAACGCAAATTTGCAACAATTTAAGGGGATCTGCATCTCTTATAGTTTCTGGATCCCAATAGTTACCCTTGAATTCGATACTCCCTATAAGATTTTTACAAAATTTTATAATACTTACATTTCAATGAAAATACTGGCAAAAGGTAAAACACCACCGACTAAAATAATCACTCCAGGCTCCATGAACCATTTCTTCTCCGGAATGGGTCGGGGAACGGCGTTGATGCGGCACGGGTAATCCGGCTGACCGGCCAGATTTCTTCCCAAGACGGTTCCCACCAGCGTTAAAGGCAATATAACGAATAGACAGATGCACGTTACGGCAACCTAAAATAATAATCGTTTCTCAAACACATACGTCGCCTTGGCTGTTATAAAATTCTTACCATGGTTCCGAAGGGGATAGCTCGAGAGGCGTGATAATAGATGGCGATGAAATTGATGAAGAACGCCGTACCACAAACGAAGGCGGGCAACATGAAAGCAGAGACTATCATTTGTCTAATCCACACTTTGCCGCCCATACGGGCGTATAGGGAGCCCCCAAAGTATCCGTTGATGGGGGATGTTACAGCGTAAACGAATATGGCAGTTGATAAAAGAGATCCACGTCTAAAATTGGTCAAAAAAAAATGTAATCATAAAACAAAATCACTAGTCGAAATATGTAATTTATATACAGGAGGATCCATTTTTCATGGCTCACCGTTGGCATCTCGGAAACCGTAAAATTTAGGGTGGCATAATTTGTTCTAATATTGTTTCTCTTTTTCATAATGTTTAAATTTCTGTGATGTCTAGTAAGAAAAAAAGTTATTATTATATTAAGTGCCTTAAAAAAATGAACTTTGACAAGCTGTAACTTGCAACTATTATTTTAATCCGTAGAATCACCTCCCGGAGTTTCCTGACGGACTTTCAGAACACCGTGTATTTGAAGAATAACCCATAACATTTTAAAAATACAATATTTAAATAAAAAAATTAGTTGTTGATGTAAAGTAAAATTCAATTCTTAACGAAACAAAAAACACAAATATTATACAAATCCTGAATAAATACTTCGAAGTGACATCAAATATGTCAAAATGTTTGTTTGTTGATTTTTGTTTTACGTCAAGAACAACTAGATTTTTTTATTTAAATTATTATATTTTTTTAATTTTATGGGTTATTCAAATAAAACAGTAGTGTAACATATTGACGTGTTCCTAATTTTTTTCATCTATTACTTCAAAATCCAATGGCCCCAAAAGAAACAACAGCAACAGATATCTTGGATCTGTTTGGTTTATCTTAACAGCCATCAAAATATTTTCTTTTCCTAATTTGAGCCACTCTGTATATTTTACGGTTTCCAAAATGAGCCATGAAAAACGGACCACCCTGTAGGACATGTGAGGTAGGAAAATTACACTTACTCTGTATATAATTCGCCCAAAATAGCAAATACGATAACGCTAAAAACCACAGTAGTTAGCTGGTGTCCAGCACCGATGAGAGCGGAGAACAGAAGAGAATTTGAAGCGGGACGAAAAACGTCACCATGTACTTGTTTCCAACCATACTTGTTTCCAACCATATTCGTCTCCTAAATCTCTTTCCTAAAAATTTGAATTTCCCTTTAACAGATTTTCAAAAACGATAATCTGCATGCAAAACGGAATTACTGTTTTTAGAAATCATACTGACATTTTTTCATGTAATTTCTCCTAAAGATTAATGCAACCAATCTTTAGTCTATCGAGATTTTCTAATAGGAGAAATCAGGACAAACATATTCGAAAGGATTATGTACTGTCTTAGATTCTGTTCTAATCTTTAATTCTCATAAATAACGCTTAAGAGAAATACTTAACATCTATAGGGGTATTAAGTGATAAGATTTTCAATGCAATACGGAATTTGGGCATGAAAATAATGAAAAGAACAAAATATCTAATGCTGGCAAAATCTGATATAAATTATTGCGTAAATTATTAAGTATCTTTGATGAAATGCCATACAAAATGGTACAATTCACTGTCTTTAAATAAACAACTATGTTTTCTAAGGTGTACTCCTCCAAAAGTTAAAGGAAACCATTTACATTAATAGAATCCTTGGTGACATTTTTTTACTATTTATTAATCGCCAGCCTTAAGGCAAGCATGCTAAGAACTTTATAAGTTACGTTTCTTTTTATAAAAAAAAATTACGTATACCTACGGGATGTCCCCATTAGCACATAGAGCATCTACAACTAAATTAAATGCAAAAATTATAGTTTAAGGATGCAAAAAGCATTTTAGTAGTTATTTTTGGCAAAAAAAAACAGTAAATTAATGATAAATAAATGTGTGGAAACTTTTTGCATTAATAAAGTATTTTATTCGATAAAACTAAATAAAAAAAATAAAAAACTAAACCAGTGGCGTAGAAACCCTGTGACACTCTTATTTGCAATAAAAATACTGTCTTAATTATAAAAAAAAGTAAGACAGGTACTTTAAATATTGATTATTTTGAACAAATAATAATAATAATTCTTTGAAATTGTATTTTTTAATTTGTATCTCGGTTTGTACTAGAGCTGTCAATTCCGGGAAAAAAAATTCGATTTCAGAATTAGAAATTTATAATCCCGAATTGATTGTTGTCATGAAAAATTAATATTATTTTAAGTTTTATTTATTTAAAAAGACAAGATGGTAAATATAAAAAAAAAACGCTACCTATACTATAATTAATATGAATAATCTTGAATATAAAATTTATTTTTTATTGATATTTTGGAAAAAATATACCTATAAAAAAAATAATTCATCCGGCACATTCGGATTCAAACTCGAACGAATTTTGGTGGAACTTTCGGGAAGGCCCCCCCAGATTTTACACTTATAGGTGAAATTGATAATAAAAAAATCATAGGATATACCATTTTTATAATTATGTTTCTTTGGTTAAAGTAAAAAATAACTAAACTTTCTTATTTGTACTTGAAATGGATACATAGACTTTTTCAGACGTTGCTTTTATGTGCAGAACAAAGCCGTATTAAAAATATCTATTAGACTATAAAGCAGTTATTACTTTGTAAAAATGTGATTAATGTTCAATATCTGTGTATTAATTAATTATTCTGTGGCCTCAACTTAAAAATTCTGATTTTATTCAAATTATACAAAAATTGAATATTTTCTAAACTACTGAAAACAAATTATAACACTACAACTTTTGTTAAAAGTTATCTTTAATCACATTCTTATTCGAATTAGCAATTAAATTGATTAATCTCAACTTAAAATAATTGAAATATAAATTTATATTTATGTCGAGTACTTGAATTGTTCAAACAACTAGATAGTGGCTTTATAAAATAAAATAATTACAATTGCTTTAACATTTAAAAATCTACCATATAACTTAAAAATCTTTCGACACAATGCAGCAGTTGAATGTTAATTTATGCTAACCAGTTTTATGTTCAGATAACGATGACACCATTTACTATTCCTAAAGCCAAACACTTTCTCTTTCATTACCGTACGTTATTGTCGCAACCATTAAAAATGTCAAGTTCAAAACAATAAAACTTAAATTATCATTCGAGCAGAAACAATGATTTTACTGTTGCATTTAAAGTTATCTTTATATATTTAATATAAACTACATACAAATAGTAATGTTTTAATAAAAAACGACATATAAAACTAAGAAATTTGTGACTTACCATATCGTCGATATCCTCATCCTTACTATATCTAGCATAATCTTTTCTTAGCGTTCTCATCAAGATCATAGACACTAGCCCCACTAAGAAAATTACCATCATAAAACTGTTGAATATGCTAAACCAATGGATCTGAAATCATTTTTATTACACACACGGCACAAAACACTGTCGAAAACTCACTCTATGTTGGAAGAAATTATGATCAAGATATTTATCGAAACGATCCTCAAATTTTGTATCAGTTCTTTTCCAGATAACTTCGTAAGTAAATGATAATTTTGTCGTTGGTGTTAAGGCTATTTTTTCCTCAGACGTTAAATTGACGTCGATGATCTGTTTGCCATTGAACCCAATCTCGAATTTCTTGTGCGTCCAAATGTAGTAGTTGCTATCTTTCACTTCACCTACTACACCCCAAATGGGCAAGTCATCAATATACATTTGATACCAGTAATGGTTTTTTACCGCATAAACAAACGCTTTGTATTTCTCTTCGTCTAGCTGAACAGCACAATATTCGCCTTTTGGCATGTTATCTAAAAATATGTGTGATATTTATATCAAATAAATATACAGATTAACACGCACTTACTTTTAAATTCAATTTCTATTCCGCTGAACTCCAACTCGACACCCTGTAACGCTTCACTAAGGGTTTCATGGTAATGGCTTATAGTTTCCTTCGATCCAACACAAAAAGGTAAGGAAAAATACGCATAAGTTTCTTGTCGGTTATGATAAGGACCAACAGTGTTCATCCACAATACTACCTCCTCATTTTCATCGTACTAAAACAAAAATACATGTAATTTAATTTTAAGATTTCTACATAAATACTTCAAGTGCCAGTTATTTACATTTGACGTAATAAGCAAGTGTAACATTAGGATATTTAGATGTTTTTCACTTACTATGTGGTTGTGTTCATCAGAATACGCCCCAATAACAAAGGATAAAATTAATATTTTACAAAATTGGTGCATTTTTACTTAAGTCTAATAATTTACTGATGTGATGCTGTGATTTTTAACAGAATATCACTGGTATTTTCTCCATAAATCACCGAAATATACAAATATTCAACATTCCTACACGTAGACAAGAAAAACCATGACAGTCAGGTGTAACAACATTGACTTTCTAAAGCCATGTTGATTTTTAAGTTTTGTGGACCTGGCGTTAAAATCACTAACCAATTATACTTGTTAAAATGGTCACGTGACTGTTACCAACTTATACCCATTTAAATTTAAAATAGAGGCATGCTTGTTTTTTAAACACTGATGTGTAAAATATGAAACATTAAATATTGGCGTCATTTACATAACTATGTAATGTATAAAGTAAAAATAATACATAGAAATTAATTATTAATTTATTATTATAGTATTATTAATTAATTAATTATTTTTGTGCAAATGTAAAATTAAATTTATTTTTAATTCCTATTGCTACTTGTTGATATGGATGTTGCAATTCAGTATCTGTCTTTGGTATTCTACAAAACCTTTTAACTTTTGGGGAAAGTAGAACCAAATTCTGTACCAACCCATAAACACTTGAAGTTGTCCAATACAATGTAAGGCACTAAAAAAATAGATAAATTATTTTGATAAACAAAAATGTAATTAATTCTTACAGATGGCACTGATGCTGCTATGGGAACAATTATTATGCTAAGCCCCCTAAAAAAATTCGTTACGTATCTCTGTAACTTTGTCGGAGCATTTTTTCTTGTTAAAATTTGCAACTGAAAATGATTCATGAGTAATTATTTAAATTTTCCTTAATTTTCTTTTTCACCTCTATAATTGATAAATTTGTTATTCCTAGTATAAATGGCAGTATTAAGGAAGAATCTATTTCAGTCAAATTAGGTATGAAACCAAATCCACCTATTGACAATTCTGTAAAGATCAGTTTAGCGTCCAAATCTCGATTCGGTAGCATATATACTAAATTTCTTAATGCTACAGACAGAGAAATCCACATTGGTATTTGAAACCATATCAGAAGACTAGCTTTAAATGGATGGCAGTTATCTCGTACTATTAAACTACTCCATTGTTTCCTTACCTAAATTACAAGAATGTATTTTATTTTCCAGATAAATTAATGTTACATGAAACTTACTGATCTGTTAAATGTTATTCTAGCAGTTTTTTCATCCCAATTGTACATTCTTATAGCTACACCTACTTCCTGCTTTAACGTTTTAACTATTTCAGGCATTTCAAGTTTTAAATTCTCTAGTTTTGCCAAGATATAATGCTGGTAAACAGCTAAAGGTACAGTAACACATGTACGCAATAGAATAGTCGTACAAACTATTGAAGCCCACCATGGTAAACCAGTGGTATCATGTACTGTTAACAAAAACTTTTGTGCATATTCAACGGGAGTACTTTCTGACAAAGTTCTGAAAATACCTGTTTGAGTTTTTGCTATGGATTCTACAGTAGACTGAAATGAGAAATGTCTCAATTGAAGCGAATCGTTATGAATAATTTTGCTAGATGGCCAGAAAAGATCGTAATCATTAATTTTATTACAAATGTGAAAATGCGCCGAACATAGCCTCACATTTCTTTTTAACGATCTAATACTATGAATTTTCAACATGGTCATGATTTACAAATATCTATCATTACGAAATCATTAGAGAACACAGGAACTTATTAATATTCAGTTTATAAAACAGCAAACATGTTTCGTATTTTTGGAGATGATGTAACAACATAACCCCCTACAACGCTCAAGTGACAAATGACAGCTGTCAAGGAAGTTAACGTCAACTGTTTGTTTTTGTTGATAAAAAAGGCATTTTTGCGATCATATTACCAGAGGCGTAGATGGGTAGTTGTCAAAATTATTCAAAATAATATGTAAAATTTTTGGGATATTCCTATTCTTCACAAATTTGTTGTTAATAATATATTATTAGCTTTAGTTATAGAAAATTGGAATACTTGTAATATGAATTTAACATTTAGGAAATATTAAACACGTGTGACGAGTCGTTATGATGTAAACACAAGAGGCGAAAGTTGGTAGTGCAAAAATGTGAAAAAACATAAATTTTTTGTCGTAAAAATAAGAAATTAGTATTTTGATAGTGACTTGGAGAGAATTGTGTATAACTGAAGTTTATAATGTGAATTTTATATTAAAATAGACAACACATAAGTGATTTATTATCACACACTATAGCTGACCTAGTTTATCTAATAAGAAAAATATTGCAAAATGGGTGCAACTTTTTCTACACAAACGCAAAATATTGTAAATAACGTTACTGGTTATGTTACTGGGAAGAAGCGTAAACATAGTGAATCAGACGAAGAAGAGGTCAACAAGGTTATTGATATCGCTCTTCATACTCCAAAAAGGTAAGTAAAAAATTATCTATAAATTGGTAATTATTGTTAAAAATTTATAGGAAAAAATTAGTGAGCACAGCAAAATACATATACCAAGCACTTTTTATGGAAGGAAAAAATTCTGATGTGACAGTATGCGCTCTAGGAGAAGAGTTCAATTTACACAGAGTGTATTTGTGTCAGAGTCCGTACTTTGCAAGTATGTTTGGAGGGTCTTGGTTGGAAACAACACAAAAATTTATAAACATTGACGTGGTGGATCCGCTGATTACTATTGACTGTGAGTTACACTTAACTACTTATGCACTTAATTTTTATATATTTATGTGTATTTTAGCATTGAAAGTTGTGTTGGGTTCTTTATATAACTGTGAAATAGTTCTAAATCCTTTAGAAATTGTACCAATCTTGGCAACAGCGACTATGTTTCAACTGGATGGATTGATAGAAAAATGTACAGAAGTTATGCTGGAAACGATAAATCCGAAGGTATTGTAATATTTTTATGTGTTTTGTGTGACTGTTAAATGTGTTTTCTTAGACCTCGTTGGATTATTATACTGCCGCATGTCAATACGGTGACAAAAAACTCCAAGAAGTGTGTTTTAAATGGTTTCTGGTCAATTTGATGCCTTACTACTTTAGCCATCCTTTATCCGAATTAAAGACAATTCCCATATCACTTATGGCTAAGTTGGTGTCTCATCCTGATTTGTTTGTTATACAAACCGAGTATTCCATCTACGTTATGTTGAAATATTGGGCATATCTTCATTTGTATCCTGATAGTGGAGAACCGTCAATTACTACCGTAAATGAATATTTTTGTTCAAGACCAGGTGAGACGAAATGAAATATATAAAATTATGTGCAATTCGTGATTTTCTGCAAGGTAGGTCACATTAACTGTCAAACGTTCATCCGCATAAAACTTTTAGACAAATTGCCTTATCTTTTAACAAGTGAGGGCAAGAAGTTCATATCAGTATTTCAAGGACTAAGGTTACAGAATCTCGTATCTCACCAATTGGACGTTTTATTAATTTTACGTGACAATATTATTCCCAGGACGTGGTTGGATCCTGTGATTTTACAGCAGTGGAAGAACGTTTTACGGGTTAACCAAAATGATGACAAGGGGTAAGTATTGTATTGAGTAGTTACGAAGTATTTCTATACCCAAGCTTCGAAAATCTATAGAGTGACTCTGATAAAATAAAACCACTATTACTATAAGGCGTTACAGGGTTGAAGTGGTGTATTAATTTTAACTAATGACAGTAGGCATTAAAATAATATTGCCTTAATAAATGTATTTTAATAACCGAATTTAAAGTTATTTTTTTGTATTGTACTAGTACCACACGCTTACCGGGCTATTAATGTCTGTCTAATTCCTGTTGTTATATATAATTTATTACAGAATATTTTTTTATAACCTCCCGCCTTCTAAACTGGTATGCCTTGGACTTTTGCTTACTGTACAGTTCGCCTGTTGCGCTAATCTAGAAGCTTGCAATGTGTCAACCACTCTCTAGATTTTCAAATATTGGGTTTAGTAAAGCTAAAATATGAGGTGCTTTATTATCGTTAAAGATGTCCAAATGTTTTTTTGTCAGTTTTAAAATTGTTATTTTAGTCCAAATGATATACCTGACGAAGCATTCCTAGCAAATAGCTTAAGGTGCGGAAGAGTACTTTCGGTGAACGAAAGACACGTTTGGAGGTGGACAGGGTTTCACTTTGGAGTGGACCTGCTCATGATAACCGACGGATTGACCTTATCCATTAAAAGAAACCACCGGTCCGAATTCGAACAGTTACTGAGCCTACAAACGTCTAGACATGTAGCTATAAGGTACTCCTTAAGCAGTGTGCCTGATCACGTATTAACTTTCAGTTTTTCAGAGTTACTGTTGTAAGACTGAATGAGCAGAGACAGATCGTTTACATGAAACAGTCCGATATATTAAAAATTCCTTTAGCTAAAGGCGAAGAGATACAGATCATGTCTTTTGACAAGGATCTGGAGTATCCCATTATTATATCGGCCAACATAATGTACACTTCACCCGACAACCAAGAAAATCTGATAGAAGAAAGTCGGCAAACCGTATCATAACAATTATTATTTTACATACAAAGTGTCTGTACAAATAACTCCGAGTTATTTTCCATGTTTAAGTAGAGCGGGATTTACTTAACGCGGCAACAGTTTTAGATGGGAAAATGAGGGAAGTAGCTTTAAAAATAACAGTGTTTATTCGTGTGACTAAATCTAGTAATATTGTCTTACTAAAAATGTGACTGTGATGTGAGATATGCTTAAAAAGAATCCGAATGCGACACACATTTTCAGTGTTAATTACAGTGTTTTCTGTCTCGGGAAAGATGAAATCTTTGGATAAAAATGCGCTTGATTTGGAGTTACCAGTGAAATTTCACTAATTTAGTTTTTGGGTTCTATTAGAAAAGTCTATGAGTAACAATAAAATAAGCATTTAGATTAGTAAGTCTTTACGTGCAGGTACATTTGAATTTTCGTTGGAATATTAATACTATTTTATATTTTACATGCAGTAAATATTGGGGATACTGACGAAATTATAATTATATACATGTATTTTTATATTTATAATAAAGATTATAAAATTAAGAATTTATTTCGTTGTAACACTCCATCAAGCAATATTTTTCAAGCAGTAAGTTATACAGGGTGTCCCAATTCATAAGTGTATCCGTTGACTATGGTAAGTACAAACAAATTAAGTTCAAATATCTTTTATTGAATAGTCCTCTATAGAATACATATTTGAAAACTATACTGTCTTTAAAACTCACAATTTTTTTAGGTGCTCTCTATGAACTATTTTTTTATTTGAAATGTAAAAACATGAAATATGACCTTGAAAATTGTTTTTATTTATTTCAGTTACTTTATTTAAAATTTTCTGATGTTATTTTTACTACTACGATTTCTTAGGTGCTCTCAATCGACTATTTTTTTATTTGAAATGTAAAAACATGACATGAACTTTAAAACTGTTTTTAATTATTTCAGTTACTTTATTTAATATTTTCTGGATTAGTTGAAAAAAATGCAATTTGAACTACTGCGTTAACAGTTTCCACTTTACTTTAAAAACCAATCATTAATACTTAGAAAACAACGCAGATGGTAAAAAATATTGTATTATTGTATTAATAGATTTCAATAATTGTTATAGTTTCCAAATATGTTTCGTCTAAGAGTCGATTTATTAAAAAATAAGTGACCTTCATTTGTTTTCTGTTATGTCTGTGGTCTATACGCTTATAAATAGGAACACTTTGTACAAAAAAAATAGTTTATCAAATATAAACATGTTTATTTCAGTTACATGTCATTATCAGGCATTTTGATATGAGATTGTTAAATGAAATGGGGGTCATAGAACTTGCTACATTGTGATATAATCAGGAGACCTTATTTGAACAGTTTTATCTGATTAAGTATCCCCTTTGTAGATTACTGTATAATTTTCAGGGATTACTAACGTTCTGTTATAGATTTAATAGATTAATTGATAAAGAAGATCTTCCAATTATTTTTCTCTTCTAATTTATAATTTTTGAGCATTTATTTTTCTTAATATATCAATTATTTATATGTAACATATTGTATAGTAATTATTAATACTACTTATTAAGTGCCTATATTAATATCTCGTCTATATATTATGTATACTCAATACTATTGAGTTTACAGGGTGTAACCAAATTTATGATCGATTTTATGTATTTTTTTACGTGTCAGAACATCGATTTATTTTTTAAATAATAATGGTGATTATTCAAGTAGTAGTTCAAATGAACCAAATATTTTATTTAATCTTGACCACCCTCTATTTCGAAACCGAATAATTTCCAATTCACAGGCTTAATATATCTTTGTTTAATTTGTAATATAGAATCTGCAAGCAAAGTTTACTGGTCAAGCATTTTGGTTACACCCTGTCTATTCAAATATGAATTATCTTCAGTATATCCAATTGTATAAGAATTCAATCAAATAGTGAACACGTATTGATGATTAACAGCAACATTTTAAATTTTTCTGACAGATGTATGAATATGAATGGTAAAAGATTAAATAGCAGTATTTTTATAAAATTATACCTATGTGGAAGTGCCATTTGCTAAGATACCAAAAGAAAAATAAGATTCACGAATGGTTTTAATCTTTCAGTACTTATTTTGTTACTGTTTCTATTATTTTAATTTTAGAAGTATTTCATATTTTGTTTAAGGGCAGCGATATAGCGGGTAATTTTTTATTTTTTTAACTATAAGTGCTCTTACTAATTGGCTAGTCATTGAACGCTTTGTATCTTTAATTTAGCAAATAAATTTATCCAACATTTTCTTTTGTAGTTATTGACCTAAATTTAATGGTTTATCCTTGAATGAAATATACAGGAGGATTAGAATGTCCTGTATATATGGATCGGATATTCGAAACTGTTAACAATTATATCAATTTTCTCTAACAATTTTTATATAAAAAAAATAATTGTTGCGTTTTTGATTCAGACCGAATTTTTATTTCAATAAAAAAGCATGCAACAAATCGTATTTGATTTTATCGAGTAGAGATTTGAGATGCTTTCACTACAGATAGACCACAAAATAATAACTATGACTTCCGATCCTCTGCGCAAAGCACGCTCTACTCGAGATTCATTACGTTATCCTAACATACTTGGTTACTTTGGAATATGTTATAATATCTTACGATTAATATAATTTGCTGCATGCACAAATCATTTGATTTTATCGAGTAGGAATTTGAGATGCTTAGTATTATTTAGAAAGTGAAGCATTGGGAATGTATCCATTTTCTATTGTACAGATGTCTGATGACTTTTTACGCAAAAGCAAAATAAAGACATGAACTCTCCCCATACCGTATTCTCTCCATATGCCCTTTGGTGTGGCAAACGTTATGTTTTCACTGGATATGTGAAGTCTGGCTCCTGCATGTGGCGGAATGGATTACCTATTCTTAATGTGAAATTGCAAGAGAAAAAGGAGAGTAATAGGGACAAAATGAAATTTGAAATAATATTAAATATATATGGTTTATTCACTTCTGAAAACCTATTACATAATTATTTACATAAAAAGTCAAGTGTACTACTTCATACAGACTAATCATACAAAACTTTAAAATACGTCTTACCACATAAAATAAAAACAAAGCGCGAATTTTATTTGCAATACTGTCGGTTCGAAATTAAAAGTGAAGGGAAGTGTTTATACAAAAATAGAAGCACGTAGTAAATAATTAATGTGTAATAATAACTTTATATAGAAAGAAAAAAGCATAAAAAAATAAATAACCACATGATGTCCGATCCTCTGCGCAATACACGCTCTGCTCGAGATTCATTACGCTATCTTAACATACTTCGGTTATGAACTAAAACCCCACAATTTAGAATAAGATAATACCTTAGAATTTCCCTACTCGATAAAATCAAATACGATATACTGCATGCGACAAATCATATTTGATTTTGTCGAGTAGGGATTTGAGATTCTCCCACTATAGATGGGCAGTATTATTTAGAATGTGAAGCATTGGGAATGTATCCATTTTCTATTGTACAGATATCTGTTGACTTTTTACGCAAAAGCAAAATAAAGACATGAACCCCCATACCGTATTCTCTCCATATGCCGTTTGGTGTGTTAAATGTTATATTGTCACTGGATATGTGAAGTCTGGCTCCTGCATGTGGTGGAATGGTCCAAAGTCTACTTTTTACCTATTTTTAATGTGAAATTGCAAGAGAAAAAGGAGAGTAAGAGGGACAAAATGAAATTAGAAATAATATTAAATATATATGGTTTATTCACTTCTGAAAACCTATTACATAATTATTTACATAAAAAGTCAAGTGTACTACTTCATACAGACTAATCATACAAAACTTTAAAATACGTCTTACCACATAAAATAAAAACAAAGCGCGAATTTTATTTGCAATACTGTCGGTTCGAAATTAAAAGTGAAGGGAAGTGTTTATACAAAAATAGAAGCACGTAGTAAATAATTAATGTTTAATAATAACTATATATAGACAGGAAAAACCATAAAAAAATAAATAACCACATGATGTCCGATCCTCTGCGCAATACACGCTCTGCTCGAGATTCATATTACGCTATCTTAAAATACTTCGCTTATGAGATAAAAACACACAATTTGGAATAAGGTCTGATATAGAATGTCAGTAAACCGAATCTAAATAAATATGAATTAAGTCTTATCGTTACTGAATAAATTTACAAAACAATTTCGCCGGGTGTCGGGCAAGTTATTCTGGGTGACTATAGAAGATGTGGGAGCTGTAGGCGGCTTCCGTCCCGAACCGTTTCTTGCAGAAGGGACAGGGAAACCGCGACCCCTCGCACTGGTTCTTTTTATGGAAATATAAGTGAGACTTGTTGGCGAAGGCTTCCCAGCACGAGGAACATTTATACGATTTATCTAAGTCGGGCTGAGCGACGGCCATATGCATGTGATTGTTACTGCTACCCGGCATGGGATATTTCTCGGGCGACTTCTTGATGGACAGCTGCGGGTTATTCTGCACTATCCGCATGATGTTCGGGTTAATAGTCGGCTTTTGCCTGGGATTTTTACTAATGGGCGTTATACTGACGGCCCCGTCGCCGATGGAGCTCGTGTAATTCTGCTCGGGCTCGTGGATCTCCACCATGGGTTCCATAGGCATGTCCATGGGCTCCTGCTTGATCATACCTTCGGTTATGAATACTTGCTGCATTTGCTGGGAAGGGGTCCTGTAATTCTGATAATTGTTCTGCATTTGCGGGCGAGGCTTTTGACTGGTCGAGGGCATGGCTTGCGTTTCCCCTTTGTGGATGCGCATGTGACTGTTTCTGGAATTAGAATTGCCATCTGAAAATTTCGCAATTCGCAAATTTCGAAATTTTCTTTTGTGATATATTGCACAAATAAAATATTTTATTTAATGCAAAAAGTGAAGATTGAACATTTTTGTTACCATGCTAATTCCAAAAAAAAATCTAGAAATTAATAATAAATGTCAACTACATTATGGTAGATAATAGAAACAAACAATAATTAAATTTGCATTTTTATAAACACCCGGTGTAATCAATAAATCATGAGAATTTTATAATAAATGTCAACTGCAGCAATCAGCGCCGCCATCAGATAGGCTGTAATCGGCACACAGCACATTTAAAAAGTTGGCTTGGCAGTTCAAATTCCCTTTTAATACATTACAAGCGGAATAAGTCAAACATCGTTCGGGTCCGTTTTCCTATGCAGGTGAGCCTGCCATCGACGCAGCCCCACTTCTCTCCCTTTTTCATCCATCAATCATTATTTTCACGTGGTAGAGGTTAGTGATTTTCGTGTGATTGTTATCTGCCTAAATAAATATGCAATTCAAGTTGGGTAAAGTGAAGTAGTGAAAGACCGCGGCTGTCATGGCTATTGAACAGAGCCATGGAAAAATTTATAAAAGACATTTTAATAGACATTTGCGCCTGTGTTTTCCGTGTGCGTCTATGTTGTTCGCTACCTACTGATCATGAGTAATTGATTTGATTCTGATTTAGATTCAAAATCGAATACGATTTGCATTATTTGTGATATGAACTTACGAGCGCAACTTGATTCTGCTGTCAAGAACATAACGACAAGATGATCACAGAACACAAAAAACATTGGTGTGAAATATTCATTTATATACCTAATGCTTTTATTTCCGGAAATGTTTATATTTTGAAAATTATCCTGCAGGCAAGGAAAAACCTTATAACAAATACGAGCAAACTCGCGTCAAGAATTCAGACGTCTTACGTCACGGCTGACGTTACACATTTGTTTTTATTGTCAACGTAATTTTCGATATTTGGTCGCATTAAAAACAATAATTTTTTGCGATTTAGTGCAATATATAATGCAAACTTTAAGTGTAGTATATAGTTTTATGACTATCAGTTGCAGTTTCTTAAATATTCAGAACCCCCCTCCATGGGTTGGGTTGGTTGGGTCATATAGGTAATGTCTCACTACAAACCTGCAATCACTCTATTCGCCAAGATTTAGCAAAGCGGTCAGTGAACTAGATCTCCTACGGCAACCTTACATTAGGGTTCACTTGCAACTACGTTCTAATTTTATTTTTGTCATTTTTGTAACAAATTTTGTTCGTACCTGTTTATTATTTACATGTTTATGATGAGATTGTTTTTTTTATTTCCTTTTTATTGTTTCAATTAATAAAAAAATTTAGTTTGAAATACTTTGTTCACTGAACCCCCCCCCCATGTTAAATTTCTGGCTACGCCACTGTCTGCCGGTAATGTATTAAAAGGAAATTTGAACTGCCAAATCAACTTTTTTTGCTGTGCCGTGTGCCCATTACAGCATATCCGATGTCAGCGCTGATTACTGCAGTTGACATTTATTATAAAATTCTCATGATTTACTATTGAAAACACCGGGTGTTCATAAAAATGCATATTTAATTACTGTTTGTTTCTATTATATTTTTTTTCTACCATGTAGTTTATTTTAACAAAAATAAATACACACAAAAAAAAGACTCATATTGGGCTTCTTCAAAAAGTTCTCATTTAAATTTCATTACAGTATCTTCAAAAGTTAAAATTAAATAATAACATTTTTGTAATTACGTAGTAATGTCATTGAATGCAATATAATTCACGATAATGCAACGTAATGCAGTATAATACTGCATAAAGTAACTTAATACTATATAATACAGATTCGGAAATTGCGGATCTTTACAGAGAAAGTAGAAATTGCCGCTTCATCCCAGGGAAGGTATGAAGTATAAGAGGCGCGGCGACGTGCATTGGTCTAGCATTCCCCACTAATGTAATGTGCCTTCATATTAAAATGGAAAGCAATATGTATGTACCTATAATGCAAACTTAAACGCAGCGTAATTATTTTGTAATGTCACTTATTCAATGAAATTCAGCATAATGCAATATAATGCAGTGTAATGTCTTATAATGCAGCTTAATGCCAAGTAATGTATTGTAATTCAGACCAATATGTATCAGAAATGCATTTAGTGAACGACCCCGCCAATTTATTTGTATTTACATGATCAATTACTGTTGATTTATCCTGAATCTTCCGATATTCTGATTTTTAAAATAAATAACTTCAACTTCCATATACAAGAAATAAAAATTTAAGAAAGTATCACTGAAAAGATTGAGTAAAATGAATTTTACCATCCTTACCTGGAATATATAGTGGGAAACGGAGTGTTGCATATGAAACAGACAAAGCTCTGCGGCGTGTTTGTCTTGGGTTCCTTCAGAACGGAATCTGGAAGGTACGCTTCGTCTTTGTACGGTCCGATTTCCTTCGCACAGTTACGAATCGGTCGGCCCGCCGGGGAAGTGGACACTGGCACTTCCCCGTTTTTGGAATGGTACACCGGTTTCGCCGCCATATTCCTCATCTGAGGAAACTGGTTGTAATCACAGTTTTTACTATGCACGTTGAACTCGTCCAGTTTGAAAAACACTTTGTAACATTTCCGGCAGAAATAGGCCTGGTTGCCCGTCTTCGACTGTGAAGTTATGATTTCCTTCGGTTCCTGAGGCTCTTCCTTGATCTGCAAGTTCGGTTGAAGGGTCCGACGTTCCATAACGTTCCTGATTTTTATGGGTTGCATCGCCGCGTTGTATTGCATAGGAGGGGATGGCTCAGTATTCGGCTGTATCTGGATGGGCTGAGGGGGATCATGCTCGGTGACGACGACTTTTCTAACTTTCTGAGGATTTATCACTTTGGGAACGACGTTGCTCAATTTGCTAGCTGCGAATATTTTATCGGAGACCTCGTGGTTTTGGGTCTTGTGTTCCTCCACGTGCTCGTTGAATCTGTGTCGCTGTTTGTTAAACCTCATCCCGCAGTATCGACACGTGTAATAACAGGCGGAAGAGAAATAATGGCTTTCTATGGCCCAGTTGTCTTTGAAGCAGTACCGGCACAGATGACAGAATTTTTTGTTGACGCCCTGGATACGCATCGACTGGTAGAAGGACTTACGTTCCTCCTTTGTGTAGTCCCCTAGATATATACCGTTGACCATCGGCTGCGTCCCTTCTAAAACGATCTGTTCTTCGCCCGTGGGGCCAGTCTTTTCTTCCTTCATGTCCATAGGAATCAGTAAGTCGTTGGACACGGCGTCGATAATAATATCGTCGTCCTCGTATCCATTCTCATCAAAGTAGTTCAACCATTTATTACGAATGTCTGCGTTTTCTCTGGAATGGTGCCACGGTACTGGATTATCGATCTTTTCGCCCATTTCTACGTCCATATGGACGGTCTCGTGTATTGCCAAGAGTTTTAAATTTACGAAGGTTTTCGGGCAGTAATTGCATTTTGGATATACCACTACTCTTATGAAGTCGTAAGGCTCATAGTCAGGTACATTTTCTTTATTTATAACGTTTAAAGCCAACTGCAGTAAACTCAAGGGTTGGTACCTAAAACATCAATCATGGGTTCAGATTTTAAACATTATACAAAAAATAGGTTCAAACTTGTAATTTGGTAAAATAAGCAATACAATGTGTTCCAGAAAATTCTTATGCAAGATAGATCAAGTTCAGTGTATCTCATCGACTATAACTTCACTTTTAAAAAATGCCCTATTCCAATCAAGAATTAGCAGATATGGCTTCTAACATTGTAAAGCAATGTCTCCTCAAGAGATTTTTTGTCTTGAAGTTGACATTTTGACTACAAATAGCTAAGTAAAAATTGTTTATTTTTCGTCCTCTATTACCTCTTATTTAGTTACTAATTATACAGTGTGTAAACAAGCCTTCAAATTTATTATTTTTGACATTAAATATCAATGTTAAATAAAAATATAAAATGTCTAAAAAATTATTCTGTTTAGGATTTTCACGAGAATGCTTTGGTTTAAATTAAAAAAAAACAACAACAACAAAACCCTAATTTCATACAATGGTAGTGAGCGCAGTCCAACATGATATATTAGGCAGTGAGGTCAAACAGCAATTTACGCGAGTCCTTGTTCTCAAATTATTTTAAAGGCTTTATAGACATCAGAAAATTAAAATTTTTTCAGATCACACTAAAATTACAAAATCGTTGAGAATAAAATTTAAAAAAATGCTTGATGACCCCATTTACAGGAATGAAACCAAAGGTGGTCATGTGGATATACACTGCCATTGTGAGACCACTGTTAGCCTATGGAGCTGGTGTCTGGTGGCCGAAAGTTCAACCGATGACAGCCAAACGAAAGCTCAGCCAGGATTGCCTGTCCAAGCATAAGCATAACTGGAGCTATGCGTACCACGCCTACCATAGCAATGGAGGTGATGGTATGTCTACCATCTTTGGATATTTATCTAAAAGAAGTGGCTGCGACAACTATGCTTTGCCTCAAAAATACTGGTATTATACCTGATGTAGGATGTGGAGAAGTTAGGAGTCGCCTGTGGAATGGGGTCGTCAGAAAGATGCCCCTTTTGCAGGCAGACACTGACAGTATTTCTCCCAAGTTTGTGTTTGACAGACCCTACACGGTACTTATCAGGAATGAGGAGACCGCCAGCGAAGATGTAATCAACATCTTCACAGACGGATCAAAAAAGAAGGAAGGTGCAGGATGTGGGATTTATTCCAGATCCTTACATATTCGATACCAGTGGGCAATGGATAGGCATGCTACCGTGGTACAAACGGAATTAGCAGGTATAACCATAGCCGCCAAAGAAATTGCCTGTAGACATACAACGGAAACTATTAGAATCTACACAGATAGTAGACAATCACTACTGATCTTACGTAATCATAAGATAACAACTAGATCAGCATGGGAATGCCATCAGGCACTGGTAGTGGCCTCAACCAACAACAGCATATTTGTATGGTGGGTAAAGGAACAAGGGTAAAGTAGCTGACAAGCTGGAGTGCATCGGGTTTCAATATTTTTGGACCTGGTTCGTCCAGTATGCTCCCGCTGTCAGCATTTGTTGAAATTATCAAAGGGGACATCCACAAAGAGTTTAGGAAACGTTGGGATGAAAGAAATGGCTGTCAATTTGCTAAGGAGCTCCTAGAGTACCCCTGCAAGGATACAGCCAAAAAAGTATCTGGCTATGTCTAGGACAAATCTTCGTCTGGTGACAGGTAATGAAACTGGAAATTGCTGGCTATGGAAGCTTATACATGAGGAAGTGCAAAACACCTCTTTGTAGGGGTTGCGAACAGGAAGACGAGACAATACTTCATGCACTCTGTGAGTGCACTGCCATTTCGTCAATAAGAGAATCCGTGTTGGGAGAACAATGACCTTCTATGGCCTACATTAGAGAGATCCCCCTGAGCAACGTCACCACCTTTTTCTCCTTATTAGGTTGGTTGGCGGCTCAGGTGGATTGATCTAATGGGAGGAGGTACAAGGGGCCCAATGGGGCCTAAGTGCTGTAGCCCTTTTGCTACCCTCCCCTCAATTCCAGAATCCAGAATTCCATTCACAGGAAAGTTACGAGTACGTAAGAAAAAATATTCTCTGGGTATCTAACGATAGATTGGTGTGGTCAAATCGATAGTTTTTGAAAACAAATAAAAACAAATCAAATCTGCAACCTATACGCTTCACATAACACTTGCACAATAACTACAGCACTGTACAGGACATATCTTTAAAAAACCATTTAATTCCTATAAATCAATCAATCAAAAAGTGTGAAATCTTCATTATTATGGTCTTATTATTCACAGCTTAAGAAAGTGTTGCTTGTTTAAGAAAATGTGAACATAAGCAGGTAGGTTCACATTTTATCTAAGCATATATATAAAAAAAAATATATATATATATATTTCAGTGAATTCGGTACTTAGTATTAAAGACATGGTGTATGGTGCTCAGATTCTGTTGTACAAGGCTCTATAGAGCAGTCAATCAAAAAAGATATTAGGCGAAGGGGCTGCATTTGATACATTTGGGCTCCTGAGGTGGTAAATAGCTAAAATGAATCAAATATCAGAAGATAACTTACAAGTTTCTTCTACTGAAAATGAAATCGTCAAGTATCCATTCCAGTGGGTAGTGGTATCAGTCTCAATTTCACTAGTTTAAAAAATTGTAATATTAATTATAAAGATTAATAATGTATGTCTATAAATGATACTGCAGGAAACAACTACTCCGCGGGCTAATGCCCCGACCGGCATTGAATTATACCTGCAGTATCTGTGTGAAACAGCCAAGAACCCTTGTCCGGTTTCGGGCTTGTTAGCCCTCATCAGTATGCCATAGGTGAGATGACCGACGGTTAACAAGCCCGACACCGGTCTATGTCTGGTGGAGTGGCCGACAAGGGTTCACACAGATACTGCAGGTATAATTCAATGCCGGTCGGGGCATAAGCCCGTGGAGGAGTTGTTTCCTGCAGTATCATTTATACACTTAATGACGCATCGCCCAGGGCGAGAGGTCTGCGGTTAAGTACCTACGATATTGTAGGTCGCTTTCTGCTAGTCGAGCCGCTTAGGCCGAGCAGGAAGTAGCAGACCAGTTACATCTCACCATTAATAATGTATATTGTTGGTGTATTTTGACAATAAAAGTTTCCTAACCAAACTGCAGTTATGTAAAAACAGTAGATTTAAAAAAAATATATATTCACAAGTGAAGAAAATATTATTTGTTACAGTTGTTATGAAGTCGTTTTAATCCGTCACAATTGGATAATAGTTGTTTTTAATATTGCATAATTTAATATTATATTAAGTGCACAAAAAGCGGTTTTTTTTAAGAAATGGTGGAATCTATCCAAAATAGTACATAAAATATAATTCCTGTCAACTTTTTTAATAGAGCATTTGAGTGTGCTTTTCTTTTTAATTGAACATTGGATGGGAGCTGTACCTACTTTTCACAATGTTTTATAATGTAATGTAATTTTTTTTTTAATAGTGCACGTGTGTTATTTTGAAAATGGAAATAGTAAAATTGTGATTGGAGCTGTATCTGTTTTTGGATAAGACATAAAAGAAAACAATATTATTAATGTATTTTATTAGTGTATATTAGGGTTACCTATTTTTCAAGAAAGATTCTTCTACATCTTTTAATGGTGCGTAAGAATGTGAGTTTTGATTGAGACTGTAGGACAAGAAAAAAAATCATTTGATGGCATCATTTCGTGCACAAAATATAAACAATACCTTTTGTCCAACTATCCAAAGTATTTACCACTGTAGGTTCATTATTTTTCAATACGTTTTTATGTGAAGTTTGTGTCAAATGTCAAAAGTATCATGATCAAAAAAAAGTACCCAATCTGCGAAAGAAAAACTTGACGATTGCATGTTTTTTTCCCCATTTTTTCACAATAGCGTGCTTTTAATCATCGCTGTTAAAAAACGGCTAATTTTGCGTATCTGTAACGATTAAAAAAAGTAATCTTTTTTTGAGTTGCACAAAAATAGTATTTATGCAAATCTTCTATGAAGACAGGTTACAATTTTGATTTTTTTTCAGAAAAATAATTTCAGGGTCATCCTAGCAGCCTCATAAATAGATGGGTAGAAAAAATTGTATACATTTTTAATTATTTTCTGAGGGGGTAACCATTGTTATCAAAATGGTGACAAGATTTTGCAAAATACAGATTTTCAAGAGACTTCACGGAATTCTGGGCAATTTCAAGGAATTTCCCAAGGATTTCGCATTTGATAAAAATTACCTCAAAAATTACTATACTTATACAGGGTGTCTGTAAAATTTTGAGAAAGAACCACGGGGGTCAAAATATGACGGCCTAAATCAAGTTACCTTAGTCCAACATGTTATAATTTCCGAGATACAGGATGTTGAACTTTTTTAGTTTTTTCTCAAAAACTTTACTATAAATTGTAGTAAATACATAAAAGTTGATAGTGGTAAGTTTTCTGACACAAGAAATTGAAATATGGCTTTGAATTTGCTGTCAATCGTAGATTGCACCACCTACAGTACTTCATATGCATTTAAATCATTATAAATTTTGTATAGACCGGTCTTGAACAACCGTTTTTTGAATAGGACTTTAAGGTTTTATTTCATAAAGATAAACCCATTGTTTTCTCTCATGCTCTATTGAATTAAGTACTATCCAATTTTGGACTAAGGTACTCGTAAATTGGGTTTGATCGTCATATCTTGGCTCTAGGAACATGTGGTTCCATTTCATTCAGATCTTTTAGACAATCTGTACAGGATGTACAGGTACCAAAAAGTTATGACGATTTAAATGCATATGAAGTACTGTGGATGGCATCTTCTACAGTTGACAGCAAATCCGCGGATATATTTCAATTTCTCGTGCCAGAAAATTTCTCTGTACCAAGTTTGATTTATTTACTACAATTTATATGAAGTTATTGAGGAAAAACTAAAATAAAATTGTATTTTCAGCACCCTGTATCTCAGGAACTATAAAATTTTGAACTAAACTTAATTTAAATCAACACATTTGTCAAAAAACTAATTTTGATCCTAGTCACACCCTGTACATGAAAATAATCGTAAAAAAATTATTCGATGCCAGTGGCGAATATGCGAAAGATGGCGCTTTACGACATTGGCTGAACAAAAAATGTGAAACAGACAGTTTCTTATAAGTAGCAATTTTTTTATTCTAAGTTTTGCACAATAGTTAAATTGATTGATTGATAGGGGCGTTCATTAAAAAATTAACGTCAAGGTGAAAAGTCAATAAAATGAAACAAAAAATATAAAACTTTGAAGACAAACAGCTTTCTAGCAGTTCCAAACAACCGTGATATTCGCAAAATGGAAGCCCGAATAAGTATAATAACGTCAATAATGACATAAGCTGGACAGTATTGTCAGTCTTTACGAGTAAATTTACCTCCACATGAGGTAAATGGGATTTCGCAAGATTTGTGACAAGATTACCATAAGTGGTAACCCCCTCGTTATTTTCCCCATAAGTCAATAATTACCAAAAACAATATCAAATAAACTACTAATGTCAAAAAAAATTAATAATATGAAAAAAAATATACTAATTTGAACATACCTATACTCTTCCTCATCCGCATATATATCTTCTAAATTCGTCTCTCCGTTAATCTCCTCTGGCTTTCGTATCATAAGCAACCCACCACCACCTTCTTTGCCCTCATTATCATCTTCAAATATCATCCTTCTTCTTTTAGCGGGTCTTTGAGTCTCGTCTGAATCTACGGACTCATCGTCGTCGTCACTGGGCATCTCAAAACACTGTGAGCCTTCAGTGTTCTGAGTAAATTCAGTTAAACTGCTGCATAGCGAGTCATCTAACTCGTGATAAAAAGGTACCACCTTTCGCCTACGCAACAGTTTCTCTGAAACAGATTCTGTGGTTACTTTATTTTTCCTCATCGACTCGGCTATGGCTTTGTGTAAGTCGGTACACAACTCCAGCTCACCATTTACAGTGCTAGGATCCAGTATTGATTGCTTGCAGTTGGCGCAGTAAATCGTGAGATCTTCTGTAGAAGTACTTGCATCTTTCAGTTCGGATCCTTCCATCTAGAAATAAGAAAAACATTAAAATACTGTAGTGGGAAGTGATATTACCTAATATGTGCTTACCATATCATAATCACAACCTAAAAATAATCGAATATCAGTATTTTCTTCACTACTATTTGATCTCAACTGTTCCTTATGTCGTTCTGCGGTGTCTTGACTGATTTTCTTGAATTTCGCCACACTTTCCAATTGCATACAGCATCTTTCACATATTTGTTTTGATAATGGGTCTGTTCTATATATCTGCAAAGTGGTTGTTTTGATTTTAATTATTGTTGTTCTCTATATTTTAGGTTATACTTAATTAAAAATAAAAACAAACGGTATCTAGGGGACTTACTATTATTGGTAGACATTCTTTTATTAACTGGAGGAACTGATGGCCTTCTTCGTTTTTGTCAAAAATGCTAAACATTTTCTCGCCAACCTCGTCGCACAGTCGACACTTTTCTTCTATATTTTCCGACACTTCCATGATTATATTGTTTTTTTATTTACGAGTATTTGACCTAATAGGTTAATTTAACTTGTAGTTCATTTATTCGGCACAATTACCACATTTTTAAACAAAACGCCGACAAGTTGACATGTTATGTATGTGTTTCGCCATTTTTAACGCTACTTTTCAGACTTGTCGAGAGGAGCCGCTCAAGTTTGTGTTCCTTGTAGGTGAAGCGTTTGACCTACTCCCCACTTTGGCACGTATTAATTTCTCTACTGGTTTTTCAAATTTTTAATTTCACTGATGTGGAAACACGATAGAAGACAAAAACCAATAGATACAGATAATCGACGTTTTCCTGCTGTTATAATTATTCCATAAAATCGGATATCATTGAGAAAATGAGAAATATCTAAAGGCTGGTTACAAAAATATTAAATATACAACACAACATTAAAAGCAGCAAAACTATTACGTAATTTGGGGATTTTCAAAACTTGCAACTGGACTCTTCCAATAACTGACGTTCTAGACTCTAATTTTAGAATGGGTCATACCTAGGTAGGTAGGTATCAAATACTTTCTCCAAAAATGTCCTTGATATAGGTACAACATACGTAGACATATGAACCTGTATATACTTACTTCTCCCTAAACAAACTGAAGAATGAATTTCATTCAAGGAATTTTGTTTGATGTTAGATTCATCTATGGAAAAGGAGTATTTAGTAGAGGAATAAAAAAATGTTTTTTTGCTACTTTTAACCAACAATAACACCTTTAAAACTTTAAAATAAATATTAAGTAAACAAAAAAATATTCCATTGTGTTATAGATACCTACTATCATTAATACCTATGTATGTATATTTTATTTTAATTTGTACCTACAGGTTCTAATATTATAAATTTAAATACCTGCACATATTAACGATAAAAATAATAAGCATTAACTTTTACAACATTTGAAGGTATGAGACAATAAAGTATCCTTTTGCAACTATAGTAGTAGGTACCTAGAAATAAGCATTTGGTTTCCGGTTTGCTATTGTTTCCCATACGAATAACAGCCAGGTAATGTGTTGGTCGGTTGAACGCTGACAAGCACAAAATGAAACGGATGATTCAGTTCAAGATGAAGATACGCCAATAACAAATCTTGGATCAAGACGACGCAACGCCTCTACCACGTATTGATTTTGTGTCTGCTTCCATATCCCTTCTCATCTTACTGCCATACCATTTGTTAGTTTAGCTATACGACGGGTTCAGCTTTCTGTTACGTCTTGCTTTATCCTTTCCAATCCAAATTCCGAGTACACCAGCAAGCATACTGGTTTGGTGAATTGCTACGTGACGATCGAGACCTTGGGAGAAATACTAACTAGCAAAATTTACTCTAAAGAAAAATTTGCTTCTAAATCATGCTTTATGTGGTAATGTTGCTCCGAGCCATATAAGCTCATAGTTTTCTATAGATATGTGCCTAAACGATGTACAGGGTGCCTCAATTTGATTGTAATTGAAGCGTATCTGGAGAACTACAAGAGGTAGAAGAATGCGGTTTTCGCAACACTGCATGGCTTACATTTTCCAGAAATTTAAGATGCTGCAATCAGAATTTTTATAGACATCCTTGATTTTAAGATACAATTCAAACTTTAAAAAATTCGTCAATTTTTGATTTTAATTTACTATTTTCTCAAATAATAATTTATTTTTTTTTATATATTTTTACGTATTAACAATATTGTGTGAAACTAACTACTCTGCGGGCTAAAACCCCGACCAGCGTTAAATTACACCCTCAATATCTACCCATATATTCTTTAATATTAGCTTTTGTAACATTTTTTATTGTATTAGAAAGGTATTTTAAGCTAATATAAATCAAATCTTCTACAATTCCTATCAATGAAGTCATATGTATGCTCTCTGATGATACCAAACATCTAGGTATGCTAATGAACAATTCTACAGACAAAGTTCTATTCAATAATTATCTAAAAAAATTTAATAACCTGGTTCAATAAAAACACTATATTTAAGTTCACTTTTGAAACTGTGGGAACTCGAAAATTCAACCAGGATAGATGAGATCTGACCTATTTCTGCATTTTTAGGATTGCTTCTTCAGGTGGCCTCCTTTAAGTCAAATATCTAACTATAAAAATTATTATACCAATAAATTAAAATTATTTGAAATTAAATATCGACAATGTCAAAAGTGATTTTATCCTGTTAATGAATTTAAAATTAAACATGACAATTACCTACCTACTTATATAACATTTACTCTTTATGTAATCGTTTTTATATATCTTTAGGTATTAACAATATTGTGTGAAACTTAACTACTCTGCAGACTAAAGCTCTGAGAGTTTTCATTAAACCAGGTTAGTAAATTTAGCGAGATTATATTTTTAAGATAATTATTGAATAGAGCTTTGTCTGTGGTATTATTCATTAGCATACCTAGATGTTTGGTACCAAAAATCATACATATGACTTCATTGATAGGAATTGTAGATTTGATTTATATTAGCTTACAAATTACTTAACATTAGATGAAATTATGTATTGACGAACTGAATTCTGCGAGTATATGATGCACCAAAATAATTAAATAACAATTTCATTGTTAACTAGGCATGTTAATCGCCAAAATCCACGTTGGTTGGATGCCAGAATACCATACGCAACGACCACAAAAGCTCAATGTGTGGGCTGGTATTGTGAGAAATACTATTGTTGGTCCATATTTTTTTTTATGAAAATTTGACGAGCATTGTATCTGAATTTAGTAAAGTATAACTTTTTATTACATTTTTATAAACACCTTTTGTATTGTTGCCCACCCTGTACCAATTTGATGCAACTTGTGATAGAATTGAAATCCGAAAATGGGGTGTTCTATTTAAGAAAATCAGTTTTGACGTTTTTTGAATTTCGCCCTGTGTCTCAAAAACGAAAAGGTCTATAAAAATTCGGAACGCAGGCTTCTAAGTTTTTCGAAGTCATTTTATTTTTTGTAATTTCTGAGATACCCTGTAATTATAACGCTCTGTATAATACAGATGGTTTTACTGTACGTATTTTGAACTCATATATAGTAAATAATGAGGTTTTCCAGGTTTCCCTCATTCCTGCACTGAATACTGGTTAGGGCCTACCAACGTAAGTCGTTCCTGTGCGCAAATGCGGCCTGCTTAATAATAAAATGTCGCCCCCTCTCCCTCACAAGTCTTCAACTTCTGGTCTAATCCTTGTGAGTAGAATGAGGGATAGAGATATTATTATTATCATTATTAAATGTACGATAAAATTCTTAAATGTTCAGAATTGTTTCATAAATAATTATTTTTGACACTTCTGTGTCTCACTATTTTTTATCTTATGTATTCTATTATCTAAACGTAAATCGTAAAACTCGATTAAATCGTTGCAGATAATTTTCTTTCCGTAATTATAAAGGAATATTAAATTAAAACAAGTTTGGAGCTTATTTTTATTTTATAAGTCTGGAAATATCACGTGTGATTGCAAAATATATTTAAACATGTGATCGGTCTAGTATTTTCCAGACTGGCTGGAATATTTCACCTTATCGCCGTCTGTGGCGATGTGGGAAGAGCTGAAGGCACCTCGGGTTCCTAGGGCAGCAGACGAGACGTGGCCTCCACTACCTTCAGTTTCACCCACACGCGAGAATAGAATTGGTCTGAAAATTAAAAATTTATTAACACAAAAAGAAATCAGAATAGATATTTTTCGCGTAAATGTCATTTAAAATGTGCATGCGACAAGTATTTAGAATACTCTGTAAATCATTTTCAAAGCAATATGTAGTCAGTCAAAGAGTGCGATTGTGAATGATGATGCCTTCGCGTGGTCTTCGAAGCATCTACGCGGCTTCACCATTCGTTCCCCGTTCAGAGTTGATAAATAAATGTGTCCCATGACAAGAGACTTTGCGAAAAGCGTAAGGGAAAGATTTCCCAATCATCTGCAATCGTAGTACCATAGCAGTTCACAATTCATTTCTTTTGTGTAGTAATGGATATTTTGTTACTAATTTGTATTATCAATTTCAATTTTGTAGCTGCTAGCAGACTGTTGAATTGCTTGGCAATTGAGAACGATAGCAAATCTAGTTTTCCAGCATATTTTGCTGGTCAACGAATACATTTAGAAGGAATAATAAAAAAATGGCTGATCAAGTGATCAACTCGTACAGTTATAGTTGACGGCCAAAATTGTAGAGAGTGACTCAAGTCATAAACCTCTACAAAATCGTGTGCCGCATATCTCTGAGAGCATACCCGATTACACAGCTTCTGCTGCAGCAACAAAATACCCAGAATTGTTTTGGCCGCCGTATTTGATTTTTCGTTTCTAGACAAACATACATGGTAGCGACAAATTTTTAATTGTCGTCTATTGGCGATATTTGGCCGATTATAATGAAAAAATTGTATTTATTAATACTTTTAATTTTTGAATTGAGTTGAACTAAAATTATTAATTCAAATAAAATTGTCGAATATAATTATTAGGTAAGCGAAAACTAACTCAAGTGTAACTTTAATTATAAAATGGTGAAAAGGAAATGCACTGTGATTTAATTTTTAATTAAATAATCATTTAGTATGAAAATATAAAATTAGGTGAAGTAATTTTCATTGCACAAAGAAACTCCAAAACAATTCTGCATTTACTTATACCAGTGTACAGAACCTATTCTGTATTTTGCAATTTGTAAACTTTGCATATATCATATATCCAAACTTTGAATGGATGTTTTCAGTAGCAAGGTACATGCCTTTGCAGTAATAATGAGAATGACACTCTCTCAATACAGTTTTTGAACTTCTGGTGAGTGATGCAACTAATGTTTGTAAGTAGATTTTATTAAGAATACGTCAGCAGTTCCAAATAAATTGCAAAATTCATTTTAAAAAATGCCATCACTATTGCAAATGATTGTACATCACACACTCAAGGTTTTGTCTGCGGATATGAATTGCAACAAAAAAATATTGTTTGACTGTTGATCCGTCACGCTACTACTCCAACGATTTCTTCTCAGGACAAAATTGTTAGGTTTAGAAATGGAAACGCGGATCATATATCCAGACAGACTCCGAACATTTCAAGGACATGCCAAAAATGGATATCAGAATTGACACAATTTGAAAAATGTGGAATATGGTTTAAAATTAAAGTTATTCACGACGTCCTAACTAAAGGTATAGGTACTGAAGAACCACGTGAGATTTGTAGATTGCTATATGAGGTATTTCAGATACGGATAATTTAAATAAAATATTTTTAACTTTTGGCTACTTTCGGATATATCGAAGGTAATCGGCAACTTCCTTATGTCAAACGGAACGCTCTATATATTACTGCATTTTTTGAAAGTTCATGAAATTTTGAGTCAAAACATATGTATAATTATGTACCTGAAAAACCCAGCCGTTTAGGAGTTATTTGACATTTGACTAGGTCTATAAAATTTTTCTTTGTTTGATTGGGTTTTTGCCACACTTCTGAAAAAACAAAGATTAATTAAATAAGCCCTTGCGCCAAACAGATTAGTCAAGGGTTATTTTTGAAACTAAGTTTGCTTAACCAAAAAATCTCACACTGAAAAAAAGCAGATAACAAAAGTTATTTTATACTTAAAACAAAACAAAAATCACATAACTATGTGACGTGATTTTTATTATTTTTTACTTATCTGCTTTTTTTCAGTGTGAGATTTTTTGGTTAGGCAAACTTAGTTTCAAAAATAACACTTGCGACTGATCCGTTTGGCGCAAGGACTTATTTAATTATTATTTTTTCAGAAGTGTGGCAAAAATCCAATCAAACTAAAGAAAAACTAAATGGCTTTTCAGGCAATGTCTATAAAATTCTCTATAATCTTTTTGGTATTGCATTTAGGCATCTCATTTTTGGTATAGAAGTGTTCCATTTTCTGGTTTAATTTTATCAATTTGAAAGGCCAAAAACATGCTTATTTCAAATAGTATTTTTTGTTTCCTCCTTGGACAAAAATAATGTGATTTTAACATACCTTAGTACAATTTTGCTTCATTAAGAAGTTATACACCTGAGAAGTAACTTTTTTTATTTAATTTTTTACGATAATTCTCTTATTTGTTGGAGAATTCTACTTAAATTTTGGAAAAGAAGGTTTTTTTTGTGAAATGAGATAAGCATGAATATCTAATTAATTTTTGAGTTAAATATACAGAGCGTCCTGAGCGCTTGTATCACTGTATTATTTCTTTCAGATGTTTTTAAGGACATAGAGATTTTTGGCAAATGATTTGCTATTTTGACACAGCCTTCAATTAGTTTTAAAAAAGGAATACTTGTTGCATATCGTCAAAATGTACTATTTTAGAGAAAACTGCGTTTAACGTATTTGTTTCAAAATAACTGATCATTTTCCAAAAATCTATATCCGTAAAAAAATCATAGCAATAAAATAGTGCCACAAGCGCACAAAACGCCCTGTGCATTTAATTAAAAAATCAATTAGATATTCGACAAAAAATGTACAATTACCTAATTAATAAAAAATTATCGTAAAAAATTGCAAAGATATCAGGGAGGGGGCTCGATCCATACTGGTCCCCCTTACGGACGCCCATGATGACTGCCCTAAACATTGCTTCTATAAATTCTGCGAATGCCCTGCTAATATTTCAGGTAAACAGACGAAGGTTTCAAACTGACATGCAGGTAAGCAGAATAAAAGAATTTCAATCATTCAGTTGTTTAATTTTTAAGTGAGTATTCTGAAACCCACATTTTATAGGGAGGATTAATAGGTATGGTAAAATGTTTTACCTTAATTTAGCTTGTTGCAGATTAGACTAGTTACTTCTCATTATCAATGGTAATGAATTTCTATACAAATAATGGGATCGAAAACTCGATATTTTATCAAAATTCAACACTTTTTAAATTGTACAAGCTATGGAAAATGATATTCCTTTTCCCTAAATCGCCTTTCTAATAATAGTGCATTTAATACAAGTAATTAAAATGTCGATAAATATTTTCCATTAATTAATATTAATAACAGATTTGATTTATCTTGCAAAAAGCGTACCTACTAACTCGCATCACTGAGCATTTGCATTTTTGCGACCAGACCATGTCAGATTTGATTTGACGAATTGGTACCTAAATTATTATCAATTTTTATATGGGAGTTAATTTTTTATCACCGATAAAAACTCCTCTCTGCCTCGAAATAATACAGATATTTATTTTTGTTGTTCATTCACATATTTGGATCGTTAATTTATTTTGCCAAAAACCGCTCGAGTTCCTCTTTTTAAGGATAAATTTCTTTTTAACTCAGAGAATTTTGCAAATCAATAATTTTAAGAGAAAAACTGACCTGAAAAAGACGCGAGACTGAAGGTCGAGCAATTTTGTAATCTCAGTTTTTCGATTGGCACAATTATTTCGTTGCAATGAGAAATATAATCCGATAAAAACAAAAGCTCTTGACAAACACGCTTGGAACAGAAAACGACACAAACATGTCAAAGCGCCATTTTGGGGCAAACGAAAATAACAGTTGTATGCTAGGCATGATTAATATAGCAACAACTTTGGTATGTGAGTATTAACAATATTAATATGTACAAAGTAGAGTATCGTGGAACCAAATCCCAACCCTTCTGCAATAATTAAGGGAGAACACACTGACTGTTATGCAAAATAGGTCAAATAGAAGCATCATTAACTAATTAGAAGTACTGCTCTTGTTTCGTCAGACTGGTTGGAACGGAACAAACAGACGTAAGCCGACATATTTCACTTTGGAATGGCCTCGTCTTGGACCAAGTCCGGAAACAGCTGTGGTGGAGGGTATCGAGCATTCTCTTGACCTCTCGCCGACGACTTTTCTCCAGCTTGCTCAGATACCACTCGCTATATATTGATCAGATGGTGGAGCCAGTTGCCAAGTCAGCCGTACCCGACGTTCGTTCTAACTTGAGTTGTCTGAGTGCGGGTCGACCGCACCCAATTCACCAGGATCCCTCGTGCCTGGTGTAAGGGGGACTGGGGACCGTCCAAGTACCTCTTTCCGTCCTTTTCTCCACCCCAGCTCTCTCTCCAGATGTGCGGCATTTGTTCGAGGCCCAAATAGATCAAAGGAGACTGTGATGACACGGTGGCAAGCGTGGCAAAGTATCGACCTGATGACGAGGCGATGTTCTACGTTCTACACAAAACTAGCATAATGTATAACGTAGACAGGACTACGGTTTTAAATGATTCTTTTTACTCAATTGTGGCCTTGTGACCATTCGTGTCATCATAACGTCCCAAAATACGGAGCGTTTTAGTTTCAGTAGGGCAAAGAATATCAGTGGTGGGTACTCAAAACTTAAAACAGTATCGAGATTTCTCGTATGGGTACATATTTTACATTATTAAACAGTTTTACCAAATAGGTTGTTCAAGAAATTGACTAATCACATTCAGAATATCCGTACAATTATTTACGATATTCGATATTTTGTATCGATGAAAACTGTTGCGATATTATTGATACATCGAAAAAATCTTGAATACCGAACGTTTTGACACGGAAATCGGAAAATACCGAATAAAAATGTATACCTAAGTCAAGTTGTGGAGCTTTCTTGATTTTTGGCCGTTTATGTAAAATTCCAACGGAAAAGGGTTTGCCCAAAACGCTTAATTAACAGTGACTGTATTATGGCGGAAAATACCGAATAAAAATGTATACCTAAGTCAAATTGTCGAGCTTTCTTGATTTTTGGCCGTTTATGTAAAATTCCAACGGAAAAGGGTTTGCCCAAATTTACTCTTAATTAACAGTGACTGTATTATAGCGCTAATGGCGGTGCCTCTTGATTATTTTTGCCGTAGATCATGATTCGAGTATTTGATCAAAGTTAAGAAACTATAGTACCTACTACGATTGGTTGGTTTTTGGTTTACCATTAGGGTTTTGGTTTTGTTATGTATTTTCGTTTTCATATTCATTTCACAGAAGTTGGAAATTTTGATTTTTTAAACATTTACCAAAATGCCGAAAAGTTCAGATATTTGGAAAGTACATAGATGTCCAGCATTTTTAAAGTGCTTTTAAGTATTTTTTTTTCCTTTTCAGTGGTGACACATGTTATTGTTATATGTTGTTTTTTAACTCCGTTTCTGTGATTTCACATACAGTGCTCTCGAAAAGTAACGAATAAATTCATTATTTTTGAAATTGAGAAGTTTTCGAAAAAATCCCCTGGCACGTCGATTTTGTTTTAAAAAAGGCACTTTTTGACATACGACCCACATTTGTGACGTCATCGTTGTTCGAGATATGACGTCATCGACAATTTTTTTAAAGAGCAACCCCCAATTTTGACCATGCCATTTGAAAGAGCGTGTCATTCTACATACATACATCATGAAAAATTATGGTGTTACATATCAAAAATTTCAAGAAAATAATGTTTGAAGATTTTAAAATTTAATTTTCTAGTTTCAACATATAATTAGACTGTTAGTTAGACTGTCGCTCCATTAAATTTAAATATTATTAATAGCCTGTTCTGAAAATATGGTTTTTCCCATATCAATGTTACCAATTTTTATAAAAGTTTGACAATGAACTTATGTTTGTTTTTTGGATAAATAAAATTAGTCCTGAAGAAGTTTTTAAATAAAAAACAAAACGCCGACTTTTTAAAATCCAATAGTATTTGATTATCCTATACTGACAAATTGTACAGAATTATATATGAAATTAGCTTAATTAGATTTGAATAGTGACAAGTCAATACATTTTGTTCTTTAAAATAAATATTTAAATTTTGATAAAAGATTATCTTTAATATTTTGATGTTTATATCGCGTGGAAGTGGCATTAAAGTATCCTCTTTCCTTAAATTTAGTGCAATTATCCAAGTTCTTCATTGTTTCATCTTTAGGAAATCCAAAATTATAATTCGACATTTTATTTTATTCTCAATTAGGTACCTACATTATTTTGTTACCCAGAAATTAATAATTATTAGGTACATTTTTATTTCTACCAAAAGAAGTAGTAAATAAGCCCTGGTGCGGACATGTGTTATGAAATCTCAAGCTAAGTATATCAACCAACAATGTTAGAAACGATCAAAGAAGCGGTAATATGGCATTATTCACATTGATGTCTGTGATTGGTCTTTGGCTTATCTCCCTGTTCCTACTTGAGACATTTATTTGTCCAGTCCCCACATGCGCTTGGACAAAATACTGCGGTTCAAACTTTAACAGGGTTGCATGGACATAAGATAAAACAGTCGATTATACAAAACTACTAATCGTATCTGTATTTAGAATATACTGGCGCATGCCACATAGAATAATTTCAATAAAAATGTCGATTTGGACATATGGACATAGAATAGTTCGGTTATCGGCGACGATAGATCAAATAAAACGAAAAACGCAAAAATAATAGGTATGGCATGAAATACAACATTAAAAAATATCCAAATATGAAAACGACTCTTTTACAAACCAAGGCATTCTTATTTTATATCCGCTCTAAAATGCAACTAACATTAGATAGCATCACCAAGTATTCAAAGTGGTCAATACGTATCCTTGTACTGAACATAAAACTTGTTAACCTTCAGTCAAGTTGAAGATGAGTTTGTATAATTTTTGACATTGTGTTAGAGCACGACTTTTTGCGGTTTCAGCACCTACTGCGAGATAAATTCTTAGAACTGATGCAGAGGTGAGATTGTACTCGTTTTTATTTGCATGGTGTTACCTCCAAATAATTTGTGCCAATCAGCAATTACAATAGTCTTTACAGGAAAATAAAAATTATTTCGTAGACACTTAAGTACTCGCACTATTTGCCGCCCCTTGATCGAGATGATACCTGGCTATAAACGTAAAAGGACCATATTAGACGTCTGTTTTAGATATTTAAATAACGAGAACGAGAAGTATTATGACATATGTAATCAGTCTGGTTGCCATAATGTCACAACGTGTAATATTGCATACATTTGGCACTTTTTTTAAACTGTTTTTTCTCCATATTTCATATTTAAAATTAATTATTTTTGTAAAGGATGCAAAACTGTATTTGAATTTATTTTATGGAGCAATTTAAAGAATAAAATGTGTACCTACAAATTTTCAAACTCATTTCTTTGCTTTTCTATGCAAAACTGATATCGTTTTTCCAAATTATTTAAACAATTATGCATTATTTTTGATGTTGGTAGTTGTCAGAAAAAAACAAGTATATATCAATATATATGTAGTGCGATTCTTGATTGTTTTTTAAATCACATAATTAAAATCTTTGTGAATTTGAAACAGGTTTGTAAAAATAGTATTTATTATCCGATTTAGTTCGGTTATTTTTTAAAACTCTATTACTCTATATGTAGAATATTAAAATTTGTCTTCCGTTTTCAAGGCCTACTTCGAATTTTTTTCAGTGCTAAATATTATAAAAACTGTTTAGCAAATTATTTTCTTTAAATCTAACTACGGCGCATGATTCAGCATGCCCTAAAACGGTTATATAACAATTTTGATATTCTCGTAAACGGTTTTGAATTTAGAGTAATGGTAGAGGTATGGTTTTTTAATGATAAATAATATTGACCATATTTATAGTAATATTGGTATATTTGGCAAATATTTACTGCTAGTTATGCCAAATTGTCACGCAATTTCGCAATTCCACAGCGCGTACAAATTGTCAGTAGCGGCTGGTGCTAAGGGGCACAAGGGCACGTGCCCACCCTTCACTGTACATGTCACGAAGAAATATATGATGCTATTATAGATTTATATATTTTTTTGTAATTCTATTATCGGTTGCGAAAAACTACTCAAAACTTATTTCCCGTCAACCATCCACGCGCCGAACTATATCAAACTTTATTTCCTGGGAACCCAAGAATTGTCTCCAAACGTGGCTCATTTTCCGACGTTCGGGACTCCTCGGAGTAAATGAAATTCGCCGATTTAAAGCCGACAAAGGGCACTGAAATACGTGTCTCTGTCCCTTCTCCACTAGTCTCCACTGTCTCCCTCCAATCTCCATCACTCCGTCTCCCTCCGGCATTCAGTTTTCAGTTCTCAGTACTCAGTAGTCGCTTGCTTTGTTTAGTACGTACTTGTATATACAAATATATTTCGCTTGCAGAATAGTTGTGTAAACAAATTTGTGTTTTAACTTTGCTGGTTTTAAAGGCGATTTCTCATTATAGATATAATTTTAAAGTGATTCTGTGTATTTGTACATACTTATTAAAAGAAATGGATCCGGAACCAGAAATAAATTCTGTTCAGTATCTGTTAAAAAACAATCCAGTGCCATTTGATCAAAAATATTTAATTAAAAAGAAAGGTAGGCCTACTGATTTATATATTAATTACGAATCTAAAGTAAAGAAGTAAAGCTAGAACATATAATAGAGTTTTTAATAGAAACATATACGAGAAATATGGTTGTTCTGTGACAAATAAATTGTTATGTTTTGTTTGTTTCATATATGTTACAGCGTGGACCAAATACGGACTTGACGATTTAAAGCACATAGCGGGTAGGGCCAAAAAACATGAAAATTCTGTGACTCATTTAAAAGCATATATGGACTTTAGTGTTTTAGGAAAAACTGACATACGTGAACAATTAGATATACTCGCGTCAAGAATTCAGACATCTACGTCACGGCTGACGTTACACATTTGTTTTTATTGTCAACGTAATTTTCGATATTTGGTCGCGTTATAAACAGTAATTTTTTGCAATTTAGTGCAATATATAATGCAAACTTTTAGTCGAGTATGTAGTTTTATAACTATCAGTTGCAGTTTCTTAAATATTTTGATGAAAATATAATGAATTATTCATTTGTTCGTATGACGTAAGTCGTCTGAATTCTTGTCGCGAGTATAGTGCGTATTTGCGCTATAAGTTAGGACCTCGGTTAGAACATAATAAACAGGTGGAAAAAATCGTCACATTTTGCGTCGTTTAATAATGTGTATAAAGTTTTTTGTGGAGCTTTCGAATTAGCCTTGCGAGGTCATGATGAGAAGACTTCGTTCAAAAATCCAGGCATTTATATATAGGTTTAATTAACTTTTCTGCAGAATTACATTCTGTTCTTGCAATACATTTAAATGAATCTAAATTTATTTTTTGTGCCCACCCTTTGAAAAACCCACGGGCCGCCACTGCAAATTGTTAGTGTACTATGAAAATGCTCTAATTGGCGTAAGATTTATCTCTTTTATCTGTGCGTAAGATATAGCACAATGATAACCGATTATACATTATGCAGCGCAAACTGGGATCGTAACTGTATGAATCTTAGACACTTTTGGTTACAACAAGATGGCGCTATGTGCCAAACTGTGCATCAAGCATCACTTTGCAAGAGAGAATCACAGATGGAGAGAATATTAGTTTTGTAATTTCGAACGGTGGTAACTGTTTTAAATTTTTTCTTAAGTGTCTGAAATACATGTACTATGTCATGGCATATCTAATAAATGTAAATTTAACGAATAATATTAAGAGTTATTAATAAAATTTCACAGATTTCATAGAGAACTAGGCAATAGGCATTCGAGTACGCGCTATTATCATTTGGCCGACATCGCTTGTCATACATAATATTACAAATAAAATAAGAAATAAAATGCAGCATCATTGACATATGGCTTGAAATTTTCAGTTTTTCTAGAAAACTAGAAAAATTTAATTCAATGCAATTGTGAATGCACAGAGGCAACCGCTTTTATTTTTAACTTTCCGTAATATTTATAGTTAAACAATGTATGAAATATCCAGTCATTAACAAAATTGATATTTCTGAGGGTTAAGACATGTTTAAAACAAAGTTAAAAAAATCTGGAAAAATTAAGCTTTATTTAGGACGGAAGTCTTTTTTATATGCAACCAGTCTCACATGCATACCTGACAAGGTCCTCAAAATATGGGCAAACGTATTATTTAACGTATTTTAATTCTAAAATATTTTATATTCTCCAGTTATTCCATAAAACATTTATACATTCTTAAGATAGAAACACAGTGGAAGTATAGTATCCCGCGCCGACACGCGTTTATATGTTTTGAAATTTATAACATACCTACTTTTAAATTGACACTTGTACAGCGTGTTCCAATTTCGTTGTAATTGCAGGGTATCTTGGAAACTATAACTATGACTTTTCGAAAAACTTGAGATACTGTAATCAAAATTGTCATAGACCTCTTTGTTTTTAAGGTATAGGGCGAAATTTAAAAATTCCGCTTTTAAGGAATTCTTTGTATTTCAAAAAACAGTTATGGTATCGGAGTAGTAAAATTGCTTGTGACAGTTTTTTACGTAGAGTTCAGTAGCTTACTTTTAATTACTCTACAGGATGTTTCTTTTAAAATATGGACCAAACATACATTTTTTTAATGGATCGCCCTGTATATTTTTATACTATTCAATTGCATCATTTTTTTCTTTTATAATGATATATACGAAATGTGGCAATTAAGGTCCGGGAATTTGTCAATGAAAAAACAAGCAAATAAATTTCGCCAAAATTTTATTATCGACCTTCACAATAGTCTACACAACGATTCCAACGTTGCTCCCACGATTGGAAGCACCCTTGGTAATCCTCCGCAGTCAACCACGGTTACAGCTTCTTTGACCTCCTGTACGTCGCCATGATGAGTTCCCTTGAGGTGCAACTTCATCTTGGGGAATAAAAAAAAATCGCAAATTTTCGTGCCATACACGGAAAAGCCGGGCGCGCAGCCTTTCCAGGACGCCAACATAGAACTATCCAGTCACTGTCTGGCCGGTAGGAATATATTCACGATGATTAATGCCGTGGATATCGAAAAAAACCATCAACATTGCCTTGAGTCGTGACTTGGACATCCTTGCTTTTGTTGGCCGCTCTCCACCCTTTTCCACCCACTGCTGACATTGTTTACGGGTCTCGGGGTCATATTCAAATATCCCAGGTCTCATCTCCAGTGACTACCCGACTCATCCAGTCTCTACCATCGCTCCGAATGCTGGACAACAAATCCTCGCAAATCGATTTTCGCATGTCTTTCTGTTCACGGGTGATAACTTTTGGCGCCATCTATGCGCAAATCTTTCGCATATTCAAATTTTCGTGTAACATCTTGCGATACTTGATAGAGTTTACTCATATTCGATTTTAGTTACTAACTAAATAAATAAAAGTAATGTTTGTACTCTCAGAAAGGTTTGCAAGCTGCCTCGCCAGTTAATGTTTGTACAATTTTCGGAAATTCTACAAACACTTAGAATATTTAAAGAGATTTACCCATATTCGATTTTACTCACTACATATTGTCACAGAATTTACCCCGTTCGCACCCAATTCGACCCCTGTGGTATCGCGAAGCGCTAGATTGCTCCGATCTACGCGATTCTGTAAACAAACAAAATAATGCCGTGTATCGAAGCGCGACTGGAAATTTGAGAAGCGACGAGAATCGTTCGAGAAATGGATCTAGAGATGCTAGAAAACGCCTGGAATATTCGTTTGGTCTATAAAAGAAGAATAAACAGCCGAGTCAGGGAGTCTTGAACTGGAGTGGAGTTGGAAATTTCCTGGAGTTTCAAAGTGAAGTAGTGTTTAGTTAAGTTGTAATTAGTATTCAGTAGTGTACAGAGTGTAATAAATATCAGTAATAATTAACTGTTTATTTTTCTGGTAACAGAAAAAGTCGGGTTGGGAAATCCGTGACAATATTTAGCGTGTCATCAACGCAAAATTTTACAAACATTTTTCAAATTTTTGTTGTTGGCTTGAAGTCGACAAATGTATCATTTGAAAAACTTTAATATTTAAACAGTGGGTATGTGTTTACATACCCGTTATAGCCTGCTGGATGTCCCGATCCTAGACCTCCTGCGTATCCAGAGTTTCCATAGCCTCCTCCACTTCCACCCCCAGCTGAGCTGCTAGAACTTGCGCTGGCAAAGGAACTGGCCCCGGCCCCTGATCCTCCACCCCCAGTCGGAATATTTCTGGCCAAGTCGGCGAGGTTACCTAAATTTGGAATAAAATCTGAAAAAAAAAACATTAATTTATAGACAACAGATAGAAAGTGGAATCATGAATAATAAAAATAATATATATGTTTTTTCATCTGATGCAGATATGTACTACTGTTTGTCACTGTATATTTTAAAATTGTTATTTATTTTTTACTATTTTCATTCATTTCAATCAAATAGTTATTTTGGTGAGTAACATTGGTTTAATGGAGCAATCTAATATGTTACCTAGGTTGCATAGACGACTTAGATTTAAAACAAAATAAGAATCATGAATATTAACTTTGCTATTAGTAAAAAATTTGGGCCAGATGAAAACGAAACAGAGCCATTTTAAAGAACTGCGTCAAGATTGTAGAAAAACGCTCAGACCCGTCGATTTTAGATTAAAGGAGGACATTCTTTGCTGGCATTTTTGACTCCACCAAGCAAGGGTAAACATCACACCAATGGCATTGGGGGTTGAGTAATATTTATTTTGAAAACTCTTATAATTCTCTTTACAACAGACTTTAAATTTTATAATTTCGACCAATACTTAATAAGAATTTTGATTTTAAAGTTGACACTTATGTACAAACAATTAGTAACGGTAAAAATGTCACTCATTCGAGTTAACTACGCCAATGGTATAAATTTAGTGTTTCTTGCGTTTTTTGCGATTTGTTATTACTTTTTGTAAAAAAACACAATTGTAAAAAACAGAAATGAATACTATACACACACAACGAATGTAAAATTAGTGGATTCCAAATTCATTTTCTAGTATTATTTGGAAGCGTTGGTGGGTAGTTTAAATTGTGTTTTTGAGAATTAAACACTATGGTTTATTCCATTGCGGAAAGGGTAGATATCATTTCAAGATCGACATGTCAGAAGGAAGTATGTTCTAGAGTTAGTAAATAAAATTCAAAATACAGGGAACGCAGTCAATAAAAAACGAGAAATTGAAAAACCTATAGTTAATGAAGCTAGCGAAGTTGCAGTCTTGATCCTACATTAAGTACGAGGCAGCTGGCATCTGTGTCTGGGATCAATCGAACTAGCAAAGCAAATGCAAACCATTTTGAAGAAGAATACATTCCATCCATACAAAATACATTTAGTCCAGGAACTTCATGAGGATGATTATGACCGCCGTTTGTAATTTTGCAAAATAATGAGTAAACGAGCAGAGAAGGATCCACAGTTCCTTTTTGCCATCTGTTTTTCTGATGAATGCATTTTTTTCTTGAACGAGGCAGTAAATCATCACAATTGGCGCTATTGGTCAGAATCAGACCCAAGAGTTTTTCACGAGGTGCATACACAGCAACCGGAAAAATTAAATGTATGGACTGGAATTTTCAGTGACCGGCTGGTGGGTCCTTTTTTTCTACCTGGTAATTTGACTGTCGAAATGTATCTGCAATTACCGGAAGACGCTATTGGCCCTGCCTTGACTGATATTATTGAAAATGTTCCAGAGTATGGAACAATTGTGGAGTAGTTGTCAGTATTAGGACCAACGTTTTCCACGGAATTGGAATGGGAGAAGAGGCAGCATTGAGTGGCCTCCACGATCACCGGATTTATCGCCCATTGATTTTTTTTGTGGGTTTCGTATAAAGGCATTTAACCACGTTATATGAATTTGAAGCCCATATAAAATTTATTTTATAGCAATTTATACAATCTTTATAAAATTTATTTTGCTAGTAGGGTAATTTGTTCACGAAATGGATGGATATAATGAAATGTAAAACTATTACAGACGACGTAATTTTGGCTTGTTCGGTACAAAAATCATAAATTGTTAAATTTAGTATTATTTTAGTAAAGATCGAATAATGTCAAAAAAGTCGAAGTTTATTGAATTTCTTAAAAGGAAGAACGTTGCTTGTAAACCAAAGAAATCAGAAATCTTGAGCAAATCAACAAATTTATTACGAAAGCAGACAATGAAATCTACATAATGCTAAAGCTAATTTTAACACATAAATCACGATTGTAGGAAAAAAGTACCAACTTTGTTTTTAGTTTCAGGTAGCAACAATTATTGGGTTAGCTGATGCGTGTAGACACAAGAATAATAAAAATGTAAATATAAACCACAAGGAAGACATAAAAATACCGGATTGCCAAACAAACATTGCGAGAACATTTTTGTAATTGGGTAAGAAAATTTGGTACCTACTGTATAGGCAATTTATCCCATATGGGTCATTCCATTTGAAATCGTCTAATTGGCAAAGCCGACCCATTTTAGATGTTGGTGTAACTTTGAAAATCTCTTCTCTAGAGTCCCAAACAACAAAATTTACACGAGTTTGATTTTTACAAGCGCTTGTTTCCGCCTATTTAAATAAAGACTCTTAAAAATTGCTATTTTTAAGCTTTATTAATTTTTGCTGTCAAATTTTTCTGTTTGAAGACATTTGAATGATCACGACGGAATTCAGAGTGGGAAAGATAGCAGTTTCAGTGTAAATGAAGATAATTGGCTCGGACGATCCTTTGAATAATAGCAGCGCGCTCCATCCAATTTTGATGTAAGCTGGTTGGATTCTATTTCTTTTATGAGATTTATAGAAATAATTACATATGGCATATGGTGAAAACTGTGTTTCTATGTGTACATCATGTATGAGATTAACATTTAAATAATCAAACCTTGAAAGAGAAGTAACTAGTATAAGTATATAAGTTCGCGGTTAGCGACACATGTAAACAATTTTATTGCTGAAATGGTATATGTATATAGAACGGTATTTTAAGAAATCCGGGAAAACCAAGCAATCTCTGAACTAACGGAAGATGCAAATTTTGCATAAGTTTGCATCTATATAGTTTTAAATTCCACATTAACATAGTATTTGTACGAATGGATTAAATTAGTTTATTACTGCTACACAAGCACAGACTATGTTAATGGTATAGGGAGCTTGTGACACTACACCTATATAAAATAATCTAATTTGGTTTTCTAATAAGGTGTTACTATACTCATTATTTCTTAATTAATTATTCTATCATATATCATAATAAAGTCTGTAAATGAAATAAACGCATTTGACAAAACGTCAGGTATTTTTTAAAAATATTTGTAGGTGTTAACAGTATTGTGTGAAACTCTGCGGACTAAATCCCCGACCAGCGTTGAATTACGCCCACAATTACTACACATATATATTCTTTATTATTAGCATTTGTAACATTGTTTACTGTATTGGAAAGGTATTTTAAGCTTATATAAATCAAATCTCCTACAATTCCTATCAATGAAGTCATATGTATGCTCTCTGATACCAAACATCTAGGTATGCTAATGAACAATTCCACAGATAAAGCTCTATTCAATAATTATCTAAAAAAGAAATTAATCTAGCTAAATTTACTTTACCTTTCTAATACAGTAAAAATGTTACAAAAGCTGATAATAAAGAATATATTATATTATATCAAAAAACCAACTGATGCGACAAAAATTCACTTTTCCTAACTTGTTGAACAAACAGCTATTATTACCATCAAAATGAATAGGTGCACCTCCACCCCCACCACCAGCACCTGCTGACGCAATAGATTCCGCTGAGGCTTGAGCATTGCTTCCTCCTCCTCTGCGTATCCTCAAAAGAGGAATTTCCCTTCTATCTCTAATCAACACAACATCTGATTGATGCCCATCTTCGTCGATCACATAGAATGATTTTGGAACGTATTGGGCTGAAACTGAGAATCATTATATCAGATTATCACTCATTTATTCCGTGTAGCATTTTATTATTAAGATTTCAAATAATTCAATTGTACTGAATAGAACCGTGAAAATAAAAAATAAAATTATATAAAACAGGCTTTAGATAAGTACAAAGTTAGGTTGTTTTTGATTTATTTGGGACTCCAGAAAGTTTTCAAAGGATTATTTTGAAAATTTGTAGTAGGGGGTTTTCTGGGACGAGAAAAACGAATCCGTACTTAATTTTGCTGTAGACGCTAGAGTGCGCTTCGAAATGTACTCTTGGTTGATAAAAACTGGTTATAACTTTTTATTAGTGTGTGTACGAAAGTTTCAATAGAAAAATATTGTTCTCCTATCTATTTTTCACAAATAAGGTATACTTGTACACTCACTGATAAAAAGTTATAACCAGTTTTTATCATCCAAGAGTTTTGCAACACCCTGTATATACCTTATTGTTTTCAATATTTGTTGTCGCATGTAGAGACCACATGAACTACCCGTCCATACAGCTTCCACAGGTTCTTTTTCTCTCGAAAAGTAAATACAGCACGTATCAATAGATTTTTATTACACACAAGTGACTTTTTGACATTATATTTTCTGACAAAACCAAAACTCCTAAAAACAAAATTGTCGTGTATATATACTTCAAAGTAACGTAGGAAACGACAAGTAACAATAAATATATTAACAGATGTCTCCAACATTCTCCCACCTGAGGAATTTCGAATCTAAAACAAATTTCTCATAAAACAAAAGAGACATCGGTTTTACTTTACTGTTTACAAAGGTTTAACTAGCCATAAATCTACAAGGTCTTTTGACTGAACGTCCACTTCGCGTAACGAACACTTTGTCAACGGGTACTCTGCTTTTATTATGCACTCCCGCACAATCTCTTAGGTACTCATTATCTTCGTTTGGGCAGCCTCGGGATGGTAAGTCCGCTGGATTCAAATCTCCAGGCACGTGCCTCCATGCTTCAATAGAAGTTAACGAACGGATTTCTACAATTCGATTTCCTACAAACGGTGCCCATGGCTCTTGTCTTCGTATCCACGAAATAACAGTAGAGGAGTCACTCCAGCAGAAATATTCAATTTCCTTTTCAAGGTTTTCTAATACAAACTTTGTTAACCTGGCTCCTATTGTAGCGGCCAGTAGTTCTAACTGAGGTATTGTTACTTTCTTCAGAGCCACTCTGGATTTAGCGGCTAGCAATCGTACAGACACCCTGTTGCCTTGTTCAACCCTTAAGAAAACTACTGTAGCATAAGCATTTTTACTTGCATCACAGAAGGTGTGCAGGCTCAAATTTGTTCCCTCGCCTGGTCCTGCACAAATCCATCTGGGTATTTCTGATTTTTGCAAGTATGGAAGTTCATCGAGCCAACTCTTAAAAACCGCTCTAATTCTGGATCTACTGTGTCCCAACCCATTTGTTGTTCCCATGTCCTCTGTAATAATATCTTGGGTATCAAAGTGGTTGGGGACACGTAGCCTATGGGGTCAAATATTTTTGGGCGGTTGATAAGATAAATCTCTTCGTAACAGTCTTATCCTTAAGATTGGTGATTTCTTTCAGCCATTCACTGTTTATCATCAATACATCTCTCTTTGTATTCCAAGTTAGACCTAGGACAGCGACATTAATATCAGAAGAATTTAGTGTGGACTCCCACCCTCGTAAATCAAATTTTGCCTCGGCCATAAGCATACTTGATTCTAAAATAAACTGATTCAAGTCATTCTCAGAGGCTACGCTTGTTACACAGTTATCCACGTAAAACTTTTCAATAATTTCGAAATTGTTTTCCTCGAATACGTTGTCTCGTCCTGCTTCAATTTCTCTCCAAGATGATATTGTATTGTCGCCCCAAGCAGAAATGGGCTGCAATTCACACCAAACACAACACGGCGATGACGATACACTTTCTCCTTTCCTTCGAAATCAGTCCATAGGAATTTCAAGAAATCTCTATCAGTTTTATAAACACCAATTTGTAAAAATGCTTTTCGTATATCTGAAATGACGCCAAATCTCTGTTCTCTAAATCGCAATAAATTCGTAGGAATCAACTCTATAAGATTCTCTCCTTTCTCCAAACAGTGATTCAATGATGGACGTTCTCTGTCTCGAGCCGATGCATCAAATACAGGCCTGATTCTCGTAGTTGAGTGTTCTTTCAACACTGGTCTATGAGGTAGGTAATGACCTCTTACAATTTCCTCCTCCGAACCAACCTCTTCAATGATATCATCCTGTAACCACTCTTGAAAGACACGATCATAAGCTTCAAAAAGTCCATCATTCTTTAATTTCCTAACGACGGATTCCAACCTCTTTTTTGCCAAGTGATAATTACTGGGTAATGTAGGATGTTCATCTAACCATGGTAATCTTATCTCATATCGTCCGCTTTCATCCTTCGTCACAGTTTGTAGAAAAATCTTTGCAGCCAGCGCCATTTCTTCACGAGTCCTCTTCTCCGATGGTTCAGTGATTCCAATCACATCCAATTGCCAAAAATCTGTGATGCGACATTCGTTTACAAATAGAGACAGAACGGCCATGGACACACTGGTGCGTGGTTCACCCTGCATCCTCCCAGAAAGCGTCCATCCCAAAATGTTTCGGCTAATATTAAACCGCATTTTAATATGTGTCTCCTACCCGTATAGAGTCTCCCAGCGTAGTCAGCACCAATTAGAAGTTCAATGTCACCCGTACCTCTTACATCACTAAGCTGCACATTCAATGCATTGATCTCTTCCATCCAGGGACCTTCAAACACAGGCGAAACTTCCTTACATATCATAGGCTGGTCCAGTACTTCCAAGGTGCATGAAAAATCTCCCGCACTTAACTTGACGTCAAAACATTCGTGTGTTTGGGTCTGTTCAACACCACCAAATAAACAGTGTACGATTTTTACACGACGCTTCGATCGATTACCTAATTGCTGTGCAGTTGATCTCATGATATACGATCTCTGTGAACCAGTATCTATTAAAACTCGAACATACTGTGAACTGCACCGTCCATTTACTCGAACGCGCAAAGTTTCCAAAAATACATAGCTGTCGGTGTTGTTTGCAAGAGCTTGTTCACTAACCCCACCTTTATTGTCCATGTTACCGTTTCGCGTTGTGGTGTCACGTGTATGCGCGGGCAGATTTGGACAAATTAATGGCACGTGCGGTTTAGCACAAACAATGCACTTCAAACGTACACGGCACCTCTTGGCTTGATGTCCTATTTTGAGACAATTAAAACACGCTCTTTATTAGCCAAAATTTCTCGTTTGTGTTCTAAGGTGAAATTTTGCGCATTAAAACAAGCTTCGCTTGCATGTGATCCTTCACAAAACACACATTTGGCAACATCACAGCTGACTAGGTACTCGCCGTCGCTACAGTTGATTCAATAGGTTTTGCCCTTCTCTTGACATCTTTCCTGCTGCGGACGAACCTTCGAGACATAAGTCAAATCCTTCCTTAGCCAGAGAAATGCGTTGTTCGTTTTCCACTTCCCTTTTAAGAAAGTTCATTAAATCTTTCAACTGGCCTTCTAATGAACACTTAGTATTAAGTGATTCGCTTGACCCTAACTCTCCTGCCACCACATCAGTTGATGTTCTTCTTCCTACACACTGCCAAACTCTAAGCAAGTCCTCGGGTAGACAAGACTCTATTAAAGGAAAAAGCATGGCAGAGCATTTTTCGGACGTTACTCCTAGGGTTTCCAACGCTCTCATTTGAGACTCTAACTTATCATACAATGTAAAAATATCTACATGATTTTGTGACCTGGCATTGTGCAGAATGAGCTTCAGTAGTTCTCGAACATACACCTCTATTTGTAGGTCTTCTCGACCGAATCGCGCCTCTAGCCCCTGAACTATTTTTTCATAATTTTTTCCTATTGCAGGAAAGCTGTCTACTAATTGTCTAGCCCTGCTGCCTGGCACTGTGGCTTGAGTTAAATATTCTATCTTATCTTCCAAAGCGATATCAGGATCATCATGTATTTTCTTAAATTGCGCCCAGAAGGACAACCAGTCTCGAATATTGCCATCAAATTTTTTAAATTCTATAGTAGGTAGCTTAAATTTACGCCTACCTGTTACATTACTGGCCTCTGAACTCACCGACTGCACATCTTCCTCTCTTTGCTGACAATGTGAGGCAACATCATTGTAACGGATTTTCAGATCAGTAAATTTCCTTTCGTAATTTTCACACAGTTCCATTTCTGTTAACAACGAACCCTCTTCAGTTGCATCGTCTGCTAGAAGTGCTTCATAGATGTCACAATCTACCATTGTTAAATTATCGTGTTTTTGTACAAGCAGCTCCCAGGACACCTGAATGTCTCTTAAACTAACTGGAGATCGGTCACTACCTGTCAAAAGGGCTTCTAAGTCACCAGCATTCTTTGTAAATACAGTACGCAATACTTTACGACGTCTTTTATTTTGTTCCACGTTCAGATCCATGATAAACTCTGTTCAAAACAACACTCGTTTGACAAAATTCCAGTACACAAACGGTGCAAAAGTTTATCGTCTCGAAATCACAAATGTCTCTGACTTGGTAACAAAACGTTTTTCCACTACACAGAGAGTCCTGTCACGGTCGCCATTATGTCGCGTGTAGAGACCACATGAACTACCCGTCCATACAGCTTCCACACAGGTTCTTTTTCTCTCGAAAAGTAAATACAGCACGTATCAATAGATTTTTATTACACACAAGTGACTTTTTGACATTATATTTTCTGACAAAACCAAAACTCCTAAAAACAAAATTGTCGTGTATATATACTTCAAAGTAACGTAGGAAACGACAAGTAACAATAAATATATTAACAGATGTCTCCAACATTGGTATACTTGTACACTCACTGATAAAAAAGTTATAACCAGTTTTTATCATCCAAGAGTTTTGCAACACCCTGTATATACCTTATTGTTTTCAATATTTGTAATGTGCGATAATGAAAGCGGTAATATAACAATTATTAATCGTTGTTTAATTATTCTAAAGTAATTTATAACTGCACTAATTACAATTTAATGTACATTGTTGAAACCACAACATAAAAAATTACTCAGAAATATCATAAGTTAAAACCATCGAGTAATAAGTAAACAAACACGGGCAATTAGGTATTTTTAGCATCCTTGTTTGACTAATTAAATTCTGACGTGTGTGCTAAATAGAATCTACAATCGACTGGGTTTCTTCAACAACTCTCCGTTGAAGTCACCGATGGATTTACATATTTTGTTATTAACAGTGGCGGCTCGTCAGGTGACGCAAGTAATGCACCGCTGCACCTATAACAATCAGTTGTGCGTACCTCTTAAAAATATGTTTCATCTAATACAGTGTGTCCAATTAAGTCGGCACCATATTATTGATTTTATGAAAACAGTTATTCTTGATAAAAAGTTCTGCATGGTCTAAAACCCAAAATGAAGTAATCAGATTTCAATTTTTTGCAGTCGTATACGAGGTATGTCGAAAAATGTAAATTTTGCTGAAGAGTAAAGTACTCTTATTTTTTATAATATCGACAATAGTTATTAAGAAAAGTTGATCCCAATTGAAAACTACGGTCAGATTTCCAATATTATCCATCTACCATTAAAAAACAGATTTTGCTATTTTTACAAACTTCTCTGTATTAGCATTGATAATTCACGTCTAGAGATCGACATTAAATCTAGGATGCACTGGCAAACCAATGAATGTTTGATAGCAAACGTCAAAACGCTAGCTAAATTATCAAATTCTGACAAACATCAGGGTGTTTTTAAATGAAGTAGCAAAAAAAAGACCACAGATTCTTTTGGTAAAAATAAATCGATTTAACCTCGGATTTAACCTAACATACCTACCTATATTCCCAGTCGTATAATAAAAATGATACAGGGTGTCAAAGTTACAATTTTATTTTTGATATTTGTAAATAACTTCTCTTAAGATATCCAAATATTTACATAAACTTTGTAAATCGGGAGTTTTTGCGGGCGAGAAATTCAAATTTGGTTCTAATTTTGAAGTCACCACTTATGGCACATCATGTTTCTTTTAAATGGCAGAACTTTTTTGCTGCTTAGTGTATCCATCTGACTATTGAAACAATCGATTCTCCTACCCGTTATATCTGAAAAAGGTATATCTTGTTGAAATATTTAGTGCACCGACTGAAAACTGTTATCGTTTCAGGTAAAGTGCCTTTTCTACTGAAAATGCAGCAAAATATTACTTTAAAAAGTTGTTCAGAACGGTAAATTATGGAGACGTGCAAAATTTCAAAACTAATCTCTTAGTCACTTCCTCATTTTAAAAAATCGTAACCCCAGTTTTTGATAGCGCCATTTTATGACACTATGTATAGTATCGTATAATCGTGACGATTCTCCCTTCGCTTAAAAAGAGTTAAAACTTACAAATTTGATAAAAAATTCAGTTTAAGGGTTATTTATTAACCATTTTACGACCCCACGATAAGTTTGCAGCTTTAAAAAATCTGAGAATAGATGTTATATTTAGAAAGAAGATGGGTAAGTTAAATAGGTACCTACTTTTTAACTATAAAATGACAAATTTGCCTCGAAGTATTATTTACCCTTCCGCTTCACCTATTATTATTAAGTCCACGAGCCGCCACTGGTTATTAATTGAATAAAAATCCAAGGCCAGGTCATCTCATATTGTTATTACAAGGAACACATACAGATATAGTAAATACCAAATTATTACTTGTTTATCTTATTTATTTACGTGATTAACAGTTGAGATTGGTTGGGGAGTTCCAAAACACAAATATCTTGATAAGTAATTGATATATACAAAAAATATCATTGATACAAGTAATTTTTTAGACAAAATGTCAAGTATATGTCAACTATCTATGTTTAGAAATAGATGTAACAATGAGTCACGTTGTTGTTTCCATTTAAAAAAATTCTATACACTAATCAAAATTATTATACAGGGTGATTTACAACTTATCTAAAAAAAGTTAGGATTATAGGCTGGTTAATTTTCCGAATGTAAATCAACGTTTTGTCCACAACCACGGTCAAAACCGGTCAATTAGGAGCGTAAAAGCCGTGTGAGAGCAGCTGAAAAATTATGGTTTTGATTGCAGCTGAATACTCAAAAGTCTTGGAATTGTTGTCTTGTTATTGTCAACAAGAGTGAACAAATTTGCAAAATCGACACAAAAATTGAGTGAGAATGCTGAAAATTTCTTCATCCCGACTGAAATCTAGCAAAAAGTCCAAGAACCAACATTACCTCTGTTATCAGCAAAAACCAAAAGTGTGTACGAGGAGTAGATGGAATTCGATAACCGGATGAGGAATATTTACAAATTAAAGTAGAAAATACACGATTTTTATATTTCAATTTATACATTGAGCGTTTTATTTTGAACCCTTTACAGGTTGCAACGATCATGGGAGTCGCAGATACTTTTCGATGCAATGAATTAACCTTTCTGGATATCATCCATGTCCAAGGCAAAGCCATTTACCGGATACGAAAACAAATATTTCAAATGTGTCGAAAATACATCAATTTGCGACTTAAAAATGTCGGTGGGAGATTTTTCTTTCGATATGTCGCTAAAAATTTACTACACAACATGTAGGCGTTAACACAATTTGAAAAACGTCAAAACTGGCTGCATTTTTTGGGCTCGCTGGTCCAGAATGTTTCACCGGACATGGAATTAGGCATTCTTTGGCGACATTATTAGCCAATGTTGGGGGTGATAGCGGAAAGTTATATTGAAGATTCACTGTCCAGCAAGATAGTATTTGCTGAAAAAGTCCAGGTTCTACCTGGCGTAGTTGTGAGCCCTTGCAGTCCTTCAGAAACTCCTGAGTTAATTTAAATAATCCTAGTCAAAAGTGGTCGTGGATAAAAAAAATTAAGTGTATCACAACGGGTACATTTACAATCACTTTTATCAGTGTATATGTTCAATATCAAACAAGTCACTATAAATAATGTTTCATGCGATGTTTACTAAAAAATTCAGCGTCTATATAAAGCGTGTAATGACACCAATAACCGAGACAATTGTTGTTACTTCATATTTGTCCTTGAGTCAAATTTGATTGGAAAATCTTAGCAAGCTTAATTTGTTTGAGTAGTTTTGTTAGTAAATAGTAAAATAATTTTAATTTAATTTGGCCTAGCTTAGCCAGCATCATTTAGCTCAAGGGTTTAAAATTTACAAATAAATTTTGAATATGTATGTGAAGCTATTTGAAGGTAATTTTAATACCTATTGGTAGCTATAATATTATATAGTGAACCAGAATTGTATATAGCGTTACATTTTCTGGTTATACATTTTTAGACACTATAGATAGACAGATAGAATTTTGAACTATATTTGTGTATGTATTATAAAATATAAAAAATAAATATATATATGAAAAACATATACAGTGTCCCCGGATAGGTAAAACAACTTAACTTAAATAAACAAACAATTTTAGTGCTGAAAAATGGCCTCCTGGAATTCAGCTTTGCTTGTTTAAGAAACAAAATATTATACCATTATGATTTCACAAAATCCAGTAAGCCTTGGAAATTTATTTTTTTCACCAAAGTGCTGTTTCTGTATGAAATACGACAGAATGTTATTAAGAAAAGTTTCTCAAAATGAAAAACTGAGTATGAGTGCAAAATTTCAATGTTCCAGCTTACTTTGAGAAAAATCTGAAATTAAGCAAAAATTCCTCGCCTCGGACATTGAAATTCTGCACACATACTCAGTTTTTCATTCTGAGAAACTCTTCTTAATAACATTGTGTCGTAGCTCATACAGAAATAGCGCTTACTAACGGAAAAGTTTAAGGCTTACGGTGAGCGCTCGATCCAAAGGGATATAGTTTTCGCTCAGTAACTCCTCAACGAAAAATGATAAAAATATGCGGTTTTTTTAATAGACTACAAATACTATTTTACGTCGGCGCTGTGTTTTGAAATTTTGAAAATATGCAAAATTCATTTAAAAAAAATTTATTTTACACTTTTTCAAAATTTCAAAACACAGCGATAGAGCGCTCACCGTAAGCCTTAAAAATCGGGTAAAAACCAAAGTAGGCTTAGGAGATTGAAACATTGCACACATACTCAGTGTTTCATTATGAAAAACTTTTCTTAATAATATTTAGTCCTATCACAGAAACAGCACTGTACTGGTGAGAAAAATCGGTTTTGTTCAAATTTCCAAGGCTTACTGGATTTTACAGATTTGAAATCACAAAAAGGTCATTTTCCAACCCCAATATGTTGTCTCTTACGAGAGTCATTTCAACTATCCAGGAACACCCTATATTTTAAAATTCATACATTTTTGTTTGGACAGAAATTATTGGGTTTTATATACATAAAACTTAAGTAATCATAGAAATAATCGTACATTGTCGAGCAAATTTATTGACCAAAAGAAATTCACCTTTAATGACTCATAAAATACGTGAACTTTGTGTCAAGTTATTGCTATTAATAGATGTTTATTTAAAAAATACAGGCAAAGGCAAAAATTATAAAGTACTGATATTGAGAGGTTTCTTTTGGGTATTATTTAGATGTAGTAATATCTAAATATATTTTTAACAGTCAAATATTAGCCATAGTCAAAAGAAGAACATGAAATGTGTCACCAAATTAAAATAATAAATATAATAACCAAACTTTCGATTTATCCAGTTTTTGAAAGGTAGTGTATATATCATATTAATAATTATAATCTATAGGTATAGTTATAGTTTGATTTTACTCCAGGCTCTACATAAAATTTTGTGGAAATTTTTAAACCGTAATAGAACACCTGACAATGTTTATTTAATTTTTTGAAGTCCCATCAATTTTTTTTCAAAATACCAAAGCTCTGTGTCAAAAATTACATATTTAGACAATTGATGTGCATTCATTTATGGAAAAAAGTATACACTTTAGTGCGATAGCAGGTTTTACGCAATTTATTGAAAACTAATAATCCAAAACTCGCTTATCTTTATCTGAATTTCCTGCGAGGGGTAACAAATACCGAAACCAGGAAACCTTATGTAAACACTTACAAGCGAACGCCGCGCCACTGAAGGCAACCAAAAACAAACAATATTGTGCAACAGCTGTCATTTCGAAGCACTTCTCTTCACTGTTAAACTTCAAATATTGAAGCTGGCACACCCCCCCTTCTTTTTATAGTCGCACCAGATGAGTCTACGGTTATTATTAAATTCGATCATCACTCAATGCAAAAGTTATATAAGTTAATTATTTCTCTTCTTTGTTTATTTTTTTCTTATGGCAATTTTATTATGCTGTTATATATGTTTCTCAGAAAGGATTCTGATATTGTAATATGTAAATCCCAAATAAAAAAATTGTGGGAGGAACTGTGTCTTTTATGTATATCAATCAAAAAAACTAAAACGTAGATATGGCAGTTGTGATTATGGATCAATATAATTTCCCATTTTCTAGACCACATTATTCATAGAATAGTTAACTAGATGTGTAACATAATCATGTTTATTAATTTTTTTGGCTGTTTTTAATGAATAGATAAATCACTTATTTTTTTATTACGCCCATACTAAAATAAAACCGGTCAGGAGGACTTTTCAGATCATTCACATCACATCTACATCAGTGTTAGAGTTTACAACACCTGTTTTTTTAACTTTATTTTGTGTTAGCTATTAAAAAAAAAATAAATGAAAAATGACGAATGAATCGGTTAAGAGGTTGATTTTATAAATTTATTTTTTGATATTCGATCTTCAGTTAAATTCTAAAAGAAAAAAATAAACATTCATATTCAACGTTTTTTATCACGATCGCTAATCCGATTACAACAATAATTAAAACCATGACTGGTTTTTTATTTTGGTTTTTTCCATAGATATAAGATATGATTTCATTATTGTCCGATTCGTTACTATTTACTTCATCTTTGAGAATATCTGGCTGTTACAAAAATTTAATGATAAATAATAAATTAGCTGATAAAAATAGGATTTAAAAATTTCTAAAGCTACATGGAACATCGAAAATCTCCGAAAATATTATTTCATTAGTATGTAGATACAATTAAATTTACGATAAATATATACGAGAGGTTAAGGGCGTCCGCGGCGTATTGCAGCAGCTGAGGAACATATTTGATAAGAACCAGAAACATTTGTGCTGGATCGTAGAAACTCGGTAAGACGGACCCAAATGTGTTTATTAAGTGCTTACAAGTTGGTAGACAAAATTTTGGACAATTATTGCGACATCAGATAGGTATGTCAAATAATTTTATTATATAATAATAAGAATAGCGGCAAAAGCAGTTGAATTTGTTGATATAAAAAGCATTTCACAGAATTTGCCCCGATCGCCCCTATGCGATACTGGTAACAATCAAAATAATGCCGTTGTTAGTCGCGTCAAATTTAGCATGAAAAAAGTGAAAATGGACAACTTTTTGCGGAGAAGTCCGATTGAGATGCGGTTTTCTGCAAAATGTTCAGGGAATTGTTTATAACAAAAGATACATCTAACCTCTGTACGCTCGCAAATTTTTAATTGTTTATTTAACAAATGACCCATTTTTGTTGAACATATGGCAAATGTCACACACGATTCAACGAAAATGTCTGGAATATGTTCTCTCGGGAGTTTTCGAGGTCCCTCTTTATCGCTTTGGTGTTAGCTTTATTATTTATTGCTAAATTGTTGTAACTGGGCTAATTAACAAATTAGAAACTCCACCCCTGAAATCACTAGAGAACCGGAATTTCCAGGATTTCTGACTTATTAAGGCAAACCATCGCCACAAGATTTTTGCAAATATAATTGTTTATTGTTCGATTGTTGCAACCTCGCTAATTAATAAGCGGACCAAGTAGTCGTTGGAAAATACTTGAATGATCGTTGTTTAAAGTGCATAAAGTGTAGGTACACAGTTTGCTAGGTATAGTTATATCTCACTTTATACATCCATAACATCATTTACAAAATAATTTTTTCATATTAATTCTATTATTTATTTCAAGCACGTTTTCCTAATCAAGTTTAGTCACTTGGAGGTGATTCCCTGATTCAATTTTTTTGTGTCACATTGTAAGTTATATTTAACCTCAGGATTGCATAATTAACCATAGGCGACTAATAAAAAATATTTTGTCTGTATTGATTATATTACTTGTTTAAAATGAGAAATAAAATTGGAGGAATACATATAAATAGATACCAAAATGAATATTATTAGTCTTGATTTATATATTCAATTAATCAGTGTGGTCGAAACGAAATACCAATTACAATTTGTCATATATAGTTGCGGCAAGAAATCAAACGACTTACGTCACAGCACCGATTTCTTAATCCGTGCGTCAAAGCTAACGTTACGCAATTGTTTTTACTATCAATATAATTTTCTATAGTTTGTTGAGTAGGTAACATTTTTCTGAAATTTAGTGCCATATACATAGGTTTATCGCAAACATTTATTGTAGTATATATTTATTATTTTCAGTTGCAGTTTCTCAAATATTTTGATTAAAAAATAATTAATTATTCATTTATTCGCATGACGTAATAAGTCGTTTGAATTCTTGCCGCAACTATATGTCATTGTGTAGTATCAGTGTTTATAAAAGTATTATAAACACTGGTAGTATATAGCAAAATATCTTTCCCAGAACTAAAATGTCCGAATTAGTTTATATGAAAGATATGAAACTAAATAATCGTGATACTCTGACGTATAAATGGTTGCCTACACAGTACACACGGGTTATTTTAAAAGAAATAATGGCACAGATGTAGAATGTAGAAACGGTGATAGTACGTTAACCAATCTTTAAATAGGGAAGAGTGGAATCTGGAATAATACACAAACTAAACAGTATAAATGAAACTACCATTAGTAATTATTATTCCTGTACAAATATAAACTTAAGATTATGGTTTATATTCACAAATTACCCTTAAATTATGCTATTGATTACAGACGTCGATAACTATTGGTTCAATATCCGACGAACGGGAAAGGAGAGAGAGTGGTGAGCTCGATTTTTCAGAGGCCAGCGTTGATGTGACGTGTCTTTTCGTGGCACTTGCGGTAAATTTTGATTGAATTGGTGTTACGGTTTGGTGGCACTAGTTTGCCCAAGTTTGCCTCGATTTAGGTAACATAAGGTGCCAGGGGCCAGGGGTAGTTGTATCAGTTGTTAGTTGAAGAAGAAATACTATAGAAAAATGGTTAAACCTGTGAGGAAGTCATCGAATAAAAATCCACCAATTTTGAGCCATGAATTTGTGATTCAAAATCATGCAGATATCGTTTCTTGTGTGGCAATGCTATTTGTTGTGGGGCTTATGGTCCAGGTAAAGTAAAATAAAATTGTTGAGTTGGTCATTGTTAAATGTGTATTTTATAGAAATTTTTATGAAAAATTGTTGACATATGTCAGGGATTAGGTTATGTTATTTTTTAATTTCTTTTAATTTTCCAGGCAACATCCCCCATAGCTTCTATTTTCATTACCCTACAACACAATGTAACCGAAGCTGGTGAAATACCACTATACAGTCCTGGTGTGAAAGACTGGGCATGTGTTTTCTTTTACAGTTTAATTTGTATCGTAATTCATGCCATCATTCAAGAATATGTGTTAGACGTAAGTACAACATATTTCACTATATTTTGTTCTTTTAGATATTTTAAAAGTGTTTTTTATATCTAGTTTCACTAAAATTTATAGTAATTGCTTCACAAATCTAGCAGTTTTATGAGGACTTCAAATCGTTGATCTATACAAACTATTCTACTGTTATTGCTCATGAATTTAATAAAAATATTATATATAAAATAGTTCAAAGTTGGTGAAAGGTAATTTAGAAACTGCAAAATAGATTAGGAATTGAAAGGTACTTTCTATTTTAGGTTTTTATTCTGTTAAGTTGATGTTTATATAATTTAATGTTTGTAATTAAATCAATTCATTAATTTTCCGTGTACTATCTGCACTCGAGAGATTTCCCACATTTTCCCGGACACTATAACCTTGAAGTATTTTTTTCACAGAAAATTTCCAAAAAACTGCACTTGTCAAAATCAAAGCTAGCAGTCTTTTCCACCAGTGGCCAGCTGGCAGTATTTTATCTACTATCAGCAGGCTGGGGCCTAGACCTGGCCATAAAGGAGCACTTCGTTCCGGATATAGCCCGGCTGTGGTCTGATTATCCAGCGCCCATGCCCTTTTTGCTCAAATTGTACATCATAGTTCAGTTGGCTTATAATCTCCATGAGATCCCAGAACTGTACTTCCAAAGGACAAAAAGGGAGGAATACACAGGAAAGGCTTTCCAGAGCATCACTGCCCTTGTATTGATTTATATACCCTACTTGTTGAAGTAAGTACAGGTCTTGTGTACCTGAAGATCGACATTAAACTGTATTTTTTAGTTTCAACCGTTTGCTAGTATGCCTTTTGGTACTACATCATGCGTCCGAATTATTCAACCACGTTTCTCAATTGATCCAAACTGTCGATAAGGATGAGAAATTCACAAAAGGTAAATTCTTTGATTAGAATCTGCATGTATGTGTATGTTTATTTTAAAATAGCACTCATGTTCTTCTATTGTACTATCTGTAGAAAATAGTTTAATATAGAATAATTTTTTATTGCTTCAACAAACTCGAAATGATACATCAATATTCTGGGGGATCAGTCTTATCAAAATTTTTCAGTAACCCAAAATTATCTGTTATAACATATCGACATCTGTACTGCAACGGTTCATTTGAACTACTCGTATCAAGGACTATTACAACTCTTCCTACTTGCAACAATAAAGACTGATTTACTTGCAAAAAATGGCTATGATAGCTATTAGACAGGAAGAAAAAGAAAACATAAGACACGTTTCATGTATTTTTTTTCTCCCTGTTTAATAGCTATTATACCCATTTTTCCCAAGTAAATAAAATTTTTATTACTGTAGGTGGGATGAGCTGTTGTCTTTGATAGAAGTAGTTCAAATGAACCGTTGCTTGTACTGGCGTCGATATCTTATACAGGGTGTCCAACTGTTGTTATATACAACCCTAACAAAGCTTGTATGGGTTGAAAGACAGTTCAATGTGCACAAGACGGAGTGAAAAATCTAATGTTCCATGAGATAAAAAAAGTTATAACTGGTTGAAGATGCCAAAATGTAACACTATCTTTAAATTTACGGATATACTATAATTTAGTGTTGTCTAACTTCTTTACGAATACCAAAAATCAGGAAATAGTTGGCGGATATCTTCATTCACTGTAACACGCCAATTTTGTTTCTTAAATTCATGTCACTACATCTTGTGACAAATCGACAGCAAGCAGTTGCTGTCCATGTGCTGTGCTGTTAAATGTGTAATGGTTTTTATTTTAAATATTTTTATGTTTTTTTTTATATTTTAAGGTATATACACATTTAATTTTCACTGTATTATTTATTTTAAACATACTAAATTTTATTTAGGTACAAGGCTGGTGTCCAATATCTTACAAATACTTGCTCGTTTGGGAAGCATCGTTTTAGCCATCTTAACTCTCTTCTACGGATTCGCTTTGGGCGAACAGCGTACCCTCGACATTCAAGCGGGTCACTACAACGTTCCGGCTGTTCGATTTTCCGTTTTAGCTGGAGTTCTTCTGTTGCAAATGTAAGAGAGTAACGTTTTGTCAAAATTTCTCACGATGTCGGAAGTGTACGTTAGTTTACAGAATTTATCGTGTTTCAGGTATTTGACTTTCAAAGTCATCAGCCAGGAAATAGCGAGATCTCGAGAGAGTAAAGGGCTGACCGTGGTGCCGAAGACTAAGACTCAAAGGAAAGACAAATCCAAGAAAAGTATGTAGTATGTAGCTTAAACGACACTGAGATTTTAACCGTTATTATTGACTTTTTTGCTGCAGGTAAGAAGAGCGACGAATCTGACTTGCCGGAAGTAGATCAGAACACCAACAAGACGTTGAGGAAACAAAAAGTGAAATAATTCGTTTTTCTTATATTTTTTTCTTGTTGTTTTCTTAAACTACTTTTGTAAAATGTGTAAGATTGACTGTCATTTCGTCTCTCGTAAGTTGTTAAATTTTGTTGTTTGTTCTTCGACGTAGAAAAATTATTCAATATTTGGATAATCAGTTTGTCATATATTTATAATGAAAACAATTTTTCCGTATCGTATTGATTAAATTTTATATTGATTACATGTTTTTGAGATTGCCTAAAAATATAATTTTTTAAATAAACTTTCTAAACGAAACCACACTTTATTATTGCCTTTCAGTTTACACTAATAATGATAATGAAAATAAAAAATATGGATGTGATAATACAAAAATAAAAATAATTTTATCAACAGATTTACATCCGGTTATAAAAATAAAAAAATTATATAAAAGTAGCAATACTAGAAAAAAAATAAAAATTTATAGTAATTAAAATAATATCTCCACTCCTGATTCTAATCACGAGGATTAGCTCAGAAGTCGAAGATTTGTGCGGGACAGGGGGCGGCATATTATTATTCAGCAAACCACATTTGTGCCCAGGAACGACTTACGTTGGTAGGCCCTAACCACCATTCAGTGCAGGAATGAGGAAAACCTCATTAATTAGGGGGGAGTCAAATGTCAACCGGTATCAATCTTTCACATTGACCGAAGCCAACATTCTTCCACCCTATCATAGCCGCAGGGAGGGAGTCGAACCCACAGCGACCTAGTCATCTTGATTCAAGTACTGACGCCTTAAATCGCGTGACCGATCCAAAATGTGAAATAATTTACATTTCTTATTTTTTGTTGTTGTTATCTTAAATTATTTTTGTAAAATGTGTTAAATTTACTGTCACTTTGACTTGTAAGTTTGTCAAATTTTGTTTGTTCTTCGACAAAAAAATTATTCAATATTTGTATAGTCAGTTTGTCATATACTGGGTGACAACGAAAAGTGGGAACACGCTGTAACTTTTTTATGACTGCTCATAAAAATTTTAAATTGGGTGGGTTTATACTAGATCGTGCCTTGAATTCTTTTAGGTCATTGACCGTAAATTTATGTTTTTAAATGGGATACCCTGTATATTTTTACATTTTTGGAATCAATGGATTATTTTACGTATGGTAGGACCAATTTTCTGACACAATTTCTGGATGTAAGTAATTTTTTTTAATTTGTAAAAATAAAACTAGAAGGGCGCGACTGGCAGAATTTATTTTTTTTTATACCATATGTTCTTCAAAAATTTAATGTAACATTCGAAATGGTTGATAAAAACTAAAAAGAAAATATTAAAGAAATCGGCACTCTGTATATCTGAAAACCAAGCATTTTAGATATACATCTATATGAACATTTTGACATAAAATTGACCCAAGAATCACTCATGAAGATTAGTAGGTACATATGTACATATAAGATTAAATAACATTCTGTATGATTATTTATACCTGAGTAATCACGAAGCGGTTTTATTTAAAGCATAAGCGTAGTCTATGTCTATAACGTTCGTTACTTAACAATATTTTTTTAATATAAATATAATTTGTCAAAAGCAGAAAATGCTACCAATAAATTTAATTATTTTGCAAATACCTTTTTGGAGTAATTAAAAAAGGCAAAAAATAGAAAAACAGTTTTATTAAAAATTGTTTTATATAAAATATCATCTGCAAATATAACCAACTTACTTTAAACTTGCATTTAAATATTTTACAAATAAATTAGGTATATTCTTTGGATCGGGCGCGTGCATTTTTGAATACGTCAAATACTGCCTTCGTAAAATGTTCAACTGAGGTACACTTACGTCCGATATATCAATATACAAGTCTTCATAATCAGGAATTTTTATCATCCCTGTAGCACCGCCACTTTTCTCTTTAATCAAGTTATCTACAATTTTCTTTGTAACTTGATCCAGATCATATAAAAAGTTCGTAGAACTCAACGGTGCATTTTGCGTGGACATATTAGGTTTTGGAGGAGTTTTTTTAAATAAGCTTGAATAAATAGCATCTTTGTCCAATGTCTGATCTGGAAAGATCATAAATAAAGGCGCATCCCATCTATTTCTTCCATCAGGTTCCTCATACCTCATTAAAAGTGCGTCAAACGTAGCTTTATCATACTTTTCCTCTTCACTTTCTCTGCTTGTATTAAAAGTCCAAGCTTGTTCTCTGTTTATTTCAGCGTGAACCGTACACTGTGTACTTCTATTAGCTTTGGTACCACAAAATAGTTCGTAGCGATATCCTTTGATGTAGTTCAAAGCGTCTAATATTACAACATTTGTAGGCGATATCAACTTTAACACTTCCGATTTAAGTAAACCTCTTATATGTTTTTCCTTATTGGAATCTGCGTAAAATGAGTTTTTCTCAAACCCTGCCTTTTTTATTTGTTGAAACTCGTTTACAATATGCACTTCCTTGCCATGTTCCTCAAAAAACTGTTTTAATTCTAAGGTTCTCGTAGTTTTCCCACTGCTTGGAATACCAGAAATTACAATTAGGGGCATTTTATTTGCCAAAATTTAGCGTCTATAAGTTTTATCAAATAATCACTGCTACCGTTTTATTTTTCTCTTTTTTATAGGTTATGTTTTATGTTATTTATGACATGTGCTAAGTGAACTAATAATAATCAGCTGTTTCAACTGACAGTTGACCACTTTTGACAGTTAATGGGACAGCTATCTATGGGACAGGTGTTTGTTTTTGGTTTGCTGAAATTTTAATTAAAATCTACGTTTTCCGTGAATTGTCATCAAACAGTTATCAGAGATAAGACAACATTTTAAACCATTTTTTTCCAAAAAAAAATTCTAGTGAGAATTTTGTGATGTCTTTGGAAAATAAGTATAACCTAAAGAGTCCAGGTATGTTTCCCATTTTTCTTATATAAACATATAAAAAAATAAGTATTTTAGGAGTGAAGCGGTTGATGAGAGAAGCCATAGAACTGGCAAACCCTACAGAAGAATATTATGCCTGTCCCCTGGAAGATAATTTATTTGAATGGCATTTTACAGTACGCGGCCCCCCTTCCACAGAATTCGAGGGTGGTTTTTATCATGGCAGAATTTTGTTACCCTCACAGTATCCTATGCAGCCTCCTAATATAATATTACTAACTGTAAGGATATAGTCTTTAGGTCATATAGTCTTGGAGTACTGATTTTGTTGCATTTTCAGCCCAACGGAAGATTTGAAGTGAATAAAAAAATTTGTTTATCAATATCCGGACACCATCCTGAAAGTTGGCAACCCTCGTGGTCAATTCGAACGGCACTGTTGGCGTTAATAGCATTTATGCCAACGCCGGCAGCTGGTACCATTGGATCATTAGATTACACAGCTGAAGAACGACAAATTCTTGCAAAAAAGTCTAAATCATGGGAATGTTCAACTTGTGGTAAAATCTCTGAGAAGTTGTCACAAAATGGTACCAGTCCTGAATTGACACAAGAAGAGTCCTCTTTATTGAAACAAATTGCTCTCAAGGTAAGAGAAATATCATAAATTTTTAGTACTTACCCAAAAGTATGATGACAATATAATCCAGATTTTTGTATAGATAGCGAGAAGTATGTTATTTTTAGCTGATAGCTTGAATTATCATTCGAGAAGTATTTGTAATTATAATCTTTTATTATAAATCAACTTAATAATTATTCATTAGTCGAGATATTAATTCTTTCAATCATTAAGTATTTACTTTATTAAAAATAATATTAAAAAGAAACATTGTTAATATAATAATAGTAATTAATGTATTTATTGCATAACAAAAAATGTTTCATTTACAAGACAAAAAAGTATTAAGACCAACAAAATATCAGCAATATAAAGGAGTATGGTTAAAATTAAGGTAATTTTGTTAAATAGGGTCCCAACGGCGTCGTTTCTGAGATATTCAAAATTAATAAAAAAAATCAATTTAAAATTTGTAACTTCTAAACTTCTTGAGATACTGCACGAATTTTTTAGTATGTTTGTAGTTTTCAAATGTGTATCAATTACATTCCAAAAAGGGGGTACCAAATGCTGCTATAATAGTCAAAATTCGACCATACTACAGAAAAATTAGAGGTATTTTACTGATTTTAGAGCAACATCATCAAAAGTTAATGAGTTTTAGTTAACAAAATGATTTTTTGAACATCAGTTCACATCTAAATCTACCTATTTTTGTAAATTTAAGCTGTCATTAATGGAATGTATAAGTATTTCAAAAAGTTATAAATCATTGGTAAAAAAAAACAAATGATTAAATTTTAATGACAGAGATAAATCATTAACAAAACAAACAAAATGAAGTGGTCCAAGGATGGAACCTTGGGGAGCACTATAAATGGCTAAGAAAGTATTAGCTCTAAAACTATTGTATGCATTACACTGTCGAATTTTCCAAACAATTTACTAACAAAAATATATTCTTGGTTAGCTTCGATAATTTAGAAGAAATTTTTAAGTTTTTTACAGCAATACAGTGTTGGCAACTCTAACATTATTGTAAGATGAATCATTTTTGTTTGTTTGATACATGTATATTATTCAAGTCCTAGGTCACTATAAATAATATGTAGGAATATACAGAGTGTTTAGCAAAAGAACCGACAGAGCAGGTGCATGTAGGGGTGTCCAAAATATTTAAATTTATCCAAACTTACCTATTTTATACTTATATTATACAAAGTTGCACCTTTGAGGAGTTATTAGCCAGATACCTTGTTTCAGTTAATGCAGTTTTTCATAGTTTTTTAAAATTTAACAAGAGAAATTTAAATTCTACGGAGGATATCATCAATTTTAAATTCGGTAGATAGAAAAAAGTTTGGTACAATTTTGAGGGTGAGTCATCCCCAATGAAGTTTTTGTAGTGTAAATTATAACATTTTGAGCACACACATTAGAGACACCTGCAGTGTGTGTCAGTTCTTACGCGGGACAACCTTTATATGAAATTTTATTTGAATAGGCCGAGGAAGAAGCCAATCGAAAGGAATCAAAAGCCGAACAAAAGCAGAGTGAGGCTTGTGCAGAAAGCAACGTTGAAAATGCGGATATTCGTCAGAGGTTTGCTGCATCTGCGGTCATAACAAACGCAGATTCCACGAATGGACCAGTTTCAGATGTTTTATTAGAAACTTCAATAGAGAGAAGCAACAAGTAAGTAATTTGTTTTTTTTTAATATTACATCCTTTGTATGTGTGAACAATATCGCAATCTCGTTAATTTCTTTTAGGGACAAATTTTGGACAGCCGCCATTTGGATAATAATAACTGTCATAACTCTTCTCGTTGTTAGGCGAATTTTTTTCCTATAATAAGGTATGTACAAAATAATAGTAAATTTTATATTGTGAAATACTGTTTATTATTTATTATTTACCAAACAAATTGTATTATATTGTTGGCTTTATGAGGCATACACTGTTGTCGGTACAAATGTTAAACGTTTGTTACCATTTCCGTTTTTATTATGTTATAAATGTAGAAAATATGTATATCATTATTTGTATATTAGATAAGGCGAGATGAGAACATTTTAAAATAAAAATATACAGAGGAATTGTTTTTATTAAACAGTTAATAGTTACAAAACGAGATCCTGATTTGTGGTGCATATAAAAATACATTAAAAAATTACTAGAAAATATTTTTTGCCCGACTTTTCGATTTGAATTTAAAAGTTCGCCACCTAGCGGACACATTTGGAAGCGGAAAGGCGCTCGGCGACTTTAACGGAACACCCGGTACATTAAAATAGTAAACGTTTGTCACCATTTCCGTTTTTCTTATGTTATAAATGTAGAAAATATGTATATCATTATTTGTATATTAGATAAGGCGAGACGAGAAACTTTTAAAATAAAAATATTCAGAGGAATTGTTTTTATTGGACTGTTACTAGTTACAAAACGAGATCCTGATTTGTGGTGCATATAAAAAGACATTAAAAAATTATCAGAAAATATTTTTATCCGACTTTTCGATTTGGATTTAAAAGTTCACCATCTAGCGGAAAAATTGGGAAGTGGAAAGCCGCTGGCCGACTTTAGCGGAACAGCCGGTACATTAAAATAGTAAATTTTATATTGCAAAATACTGTTTATTATTTATTTACCAAATAATTGTATTGTTGGTTTTATGAAGCATATTGTTGACGGTACAAAAACGTTTGTTACCTGCTCCGTTTTTATTGTTATAAACGTAAAAAATATGTATATCATTATTTGTATATTAGATAAGGCAAGACGAGAAAATTTTAAAATAAAATATTCAGAGGAATTGTTTTTATTGAACAATTTATAGTTACAAAACGAGATCGTGATTTGTGGTGCATATAAAAATACATTAAAAAACGACTAGAAAATATTTTTTACACTATATAAAAGTACTTAAAACTCTTCGATAGAATTTTTTATTAACTGTAAACTAATCAATATCTACAACACTTATAACGTTATCACCATTTAGCGTTTTATGAACCCAAGGCACGTCTTTGTTCTTTACTTGTAAGGGAGGCAACTTGTTCACTTTATCATAGTTGTTCAAGTGAATGTGATCCCCGTGATGGTTGTTGCCAATACACCTGACATGGTCAAAATTGTTAACGGGCACTTTGCTGCTAACCGTAAATAAGCAGTCGTCTGCCGATCTCAAGTTGCGTCTCTGATGAGAAAAGTTTTTTTGCCTTTCTTTGGCTGAATGCGATAATTTAATTCCGTATAAGTTCATCGGGACTGTTTTATTATTTCTCGTTTTTAACGAGGGCCTCTTTATGCTACTGTTAAGTTGTAGCTGGTGTTTTACTATTTGTACTGCAGACTTTGGCCTGTCAGTTAAGGCACTGTCGATGTTGGTATGGTATACGGGGGGGAATGATATAGAGGAGTCGCTCGAGTCATTACCGTCGTTGTTATCGTCTATTATGGTAACGTCGATGGGAACCTGATTGTTCTTGTCGTCGCTATTTAGTTTACGTGTATAATCCGAGTACAATTCGATAGCGTCTTCGTCCTTCCTGTTTTGCTCGATTTCATGTAAAGCCTTCATTCTTTTGATCTTTTCTAGCATTTCTTCCCTTTCTTTCTTTTCTTGTTCTCTGACATCGTACTGCACCCTTTTATCTAATGTCTCATAGTTTTTTATTATACTTTCCATTAACCATTCGTAGCCTTTTTGGATACCCGGGTCTAGTTTGTTGCTGTTTTTTTCTGAAGCCGAACAACTCTGTACTAGTGTGGGACATTTGCAAAAGTTTACCAATTGTTCAATATTTAAATATTCAATGATGTCGATCTCGTCCAGTGCATTTTGATGGTCTTGTTTATTGGCCAACAAAAGAACTGGTTTCCCTGCAATCTTATTGTCTTGTAAAAGATCTCCCAGAACAAGTTTTGCTTCATCAAATCGAGAATAATCACTTGAATCGATGACAAATATAATTCCGTGGGCCTAGAAAGTTGGTTGAGAGGTATAAATATTATTATTTGGATAATTTACTTACATCGACAAAGTACTGTTTCCAAATTCCTCTTATGTTGGGTCCGCCTCCGAGGTCAAACACTTTAACGTTGTAGGAGAGATATTTGAGATTAACAACGGAAAATCCCACCGTAGGCACAGGAGAATTTAAATGATCGCCTGCAAGAGTGTTTGCTGCCTTTGTTTTACCAGCATTATCTAAACCAACTAACAGAAGTACAATACGCCTGAAATTAAAGATGCGTTTTTAAAGAATATCAATACAAACATTGCCACATGCTCATTATTAATATAGTTAAAAGATTAGGACTAGCAGAGTTAAGTTTTTACAAGCTATTGTTTAATTAAAGAAGTTTTAAAACGTTACCCATTTATTTTTCTTTTTGCACAACAATTGTTGCCCATATCAAGTTAAAATTCAATATTAATTTTAAACTCATTTGAATATTGAAAGTGACATTTAACATGCTGCAATATAAACAAATTCATCGCGTCTTGCGCCATCTATATAAATTATTTTTAATTACTAATTCTTCTTCTTCTAAATTTTGCAACATTCATTTGAATAGCAACGTATACTCATAGACATTTAAAAGTCTTTGGTAAAACCATAGACTAATAAACTTTAGGAAAAAATTTAAAAATCTTGGGATTTTTTGTCAAACATATTCATCGTAGAAAAAAATATTCATTCAAATTTTTGTGGAAATTTTGTACAAAAACAGTTTGAACAGGAACTGTATTACAGTTTGTATTATTTTTACTGAAAAACACGTATGTATATAAATTAAAAATAAAATTTACGGATGAACGACATATTTTTAAAAAGAAATGAACAGTGGAATTTCCATATTTTTGTTAAAAAATTACCAGGTAGGTATATTAATTAAATTGATACTCAGTTGTAACATTTTGTTTCATATTCATTATAAAACTGTTAGGTAGATGAAGTTAAAAATAAATTTAAATAAAAAATCTGCAATTTCAGCAAAATTTTTGAATTGTGTTGTAATAAAAATAATCATTTATAAATGCTGTAGATAGTTTATAAAGTAAGAAATAACATTTTAAAAAGTATAGTGCAGTACAATATTCTATTTCTACAAAAAATAATAACAGTAAAAATTACAAAACCTATAAACGTTAAATTACAATACGTCACTTTTACAATGACACCAAATAATTTATACACATAATTACTTCATCAGATAATAACATGAACATTTATTTAAAATCATTTGAGCTTATATTTATATTCAAATATTCTAATAGAGAAAATTCATAACTTTTTAATTATTTTCTATGGAAAAAGCAGTCTAGGATCTATAACGTCTGCCCAAGCAAATTCTCGTTTGTTACTATCATTATTTTCTTCAGCTTCTTCTAGAGAAAGTATGCCTTTTGGATTTTTACAATGTTCTAATCCGCCTAAAAATTATGGTACAATTATGTCGCAGTCGTAAAAAATGTCTCGAAGCATAGGAATCTACTTAAAATTTACACTATAACTATCAGGTAATACTTACTTAGAATTTCATAGAATACGATTTTGTTCTCACTGTTAAACTCTACAACTTTGCCTATTAAATACGGTGAAATCTCCGGGGTATAGTTTTCCGTTATTCGTAGAATCTGAAAAAAGTACTACAGTAGTCAAATATCCGTTTTTACTCATTAACACAACTTACTTTAAATGCGACTATGTCCCCTACTTTCGGAAGCAAATTCTTTATAGATGGCGATTTCAGAATATATTCTTCTTTGACACTAAAATTTTCAAAATGCGATTGTTCAGCATCACTATCTATTGTGATATTTTCCACGCCAGAAGTCTCTAAGTCTAAGTCTTCGACACTTTGACTTTCTTTATTGGTTACATCGACAACTTTTAGATGTTCTCCGTCCTCTTCTTCAAATTTTAAATGTAGAGTAGGACAAGCTTTGCTTCTTATAGGTTTTGGTACATAATCAGAATTTAGAGCAATGGAACTGTCGTTGAGGGAGGTATCATTGTTTACAGCATCGTTTTTCTTCTTTCTTTTCCGAACCCGTTTCCTTTTTCGTTTTGTTATAAATTCACTATAATCGCTGTCCATGCTCTCTCCAGTAACTAACGAATCATTATTTCTTAGCTCTCCCAAGAGCTGACCTATTCCAGCCAGCTGCTTTCGTCTTGGAAATGAACTATTGCCACGACTTAGTGCACTAGTATCTGACGCAGTTCTTAAAATGTCTTCGGTTAGATCAGTGTCAGAGTCCTTACTGTTACCACTTGGGGTAACATTTATTTCATTCATATTTTGATTGTCGGTCGATTCTTTTTGCGACTCCAGAGAGATGTTTTCGTTAAATACATCGGCTTTATTTGTGAAATTAATTAGGTCCGAAGTATCAGCATGTTGAATTTTGTTGGAGGAACATTCCGTAAGATTATTAACACTTTGATTACAAACTGAATCATTAACAGTTGAGACCTCGATACCACTTTCTACATTTGTATTGTCTACTTCACTTTGAATGTTATCAACCACTTCTTTTGAAGATGGGTTTAGTTTAGGCCAATTATCTGAGAATGTTCCACAAGGATTAAACCCAAAACTGTTATTTCCTTCTTTAGAAGAGAGATCTATCTTAACTAATGGTACAACTGACTTACTGGTTTTAGTATCAAGTGAATCATTAATAGCTTCTTGTAATCGAGAATCTTTACCAATAAATGGTGAATATTGGGTAGTAGATGAATAGCGATCTGCCTCATTTAGCTGTGTCAAGTTCAATGGTTCATTGGAATTGGTAAGTAAAGGTTTGATTACTTCCGATTCTGTTATATCAACTTCTTTTTCACTGATAGTTTTATTTTTAATTTGAAATGATTCTTCAGTTTCATCAGTACATGTTTCCATTTTATCCTCAGTAGCTACCAAACTGTTAGACATCGGAGAGTAAATGATATCATTTTTATTATTGTTTGGAATAATTTGTGTAGTTTCTTCTTTTTGAATGCTCTGGTCCATATGACTATCCGAACCAGTAGAATTTTTCTCAGGTGTACACACTGTTGAATTTTGTATGCCACTATCAGTATTTCTTGAACTAGTTTCACTTTCATGTTCAATTGCTCCATTATTATTCGTTAATTCTAATTCTTTCATATGTGGTGGTACTCCTGATAAGTATTCGATCTTAACGATATTCACTTTCTTCTCTTGCAAGTATTTATCTGTTATCGTAGGAATTAATACTTTTTTCTTGTAAGATGACAACATTCCTTTACATTTGTAAGGTTCTTTACCATCTTTATATAATTTTGAGTTACGGTCCGATGCTACGAAAGGACTTGATGGACTTCCTAAGGAAGTTGTTGTTTCTGATTCAGTAATTCTGTTACTAATTTTTTTGTTGTAAGATTTAATATGCGACTGTAAAACTGGCAGCAACTTGCTTATATTTATAGAATTGTTTTCAATTTCAGCACGTAAATCCTCCTCTAATGTATTAGTGACGTCATTTGAACTACTACTTAATGCCTTGTTTATACTTTTCTCTTTCGGTGTAACCTCTTCAGCTTGTGTAGTTACGTTTTCTTGATCTTTGGTGGAGCAATTTCCGTTATCCTTACGTTTCTTCTTCTTTTTAGGTTTTTCTTCAGGCGAATTTGGACGCTTAACATCTTCATTTTTTTCTTGGTCATACTTTTTCTTTTTTTTCTTCTTTGCAGGATGAGAATCTTGTTGTATGTAGTCATCGGTTGCAGATATCATTCTTTTCTTACTCTTAAATATCTCTTCTGTGTTACTTATTACCACAGGTGTAGTCTTTGGAGTAGTTTCTTGTTCGCAAATATTTTGCATAACCCTACAATTAAAACATTAAAAACGAATTCGTTTCTCCCAAGGTGTGTCTTACCAAACAACATCATCTTTTTGTAGAACTCTAACATCTTCGGACGATGGTAGATATTCATTTTGACTAGTTAAGTGAAAATTTTTTATTTTAAATATATTTTCAATACGTTTTTCAAGATCACCAATTGTATTAATATCATCAGTTATAAATATTTTAGCCCTGTGCCTGTGATCGTTAAACCACAAGCACAAGTTAATGGTGACTCGAAAATTTCTGTCATTAGACATTGCTTTTATAACTTATTTTTGTAAGTAGTATGCAAATCAAATTAGTACATTAAATTTGTATTCAATAAACAAATTAATACATTACTTATTAGTTGTAAGATAAGCTTCTACTTCCATGCAATTTTTAAATTTATAACCTAAAATTATTTAACGTCAACGATCAACAGGTTGATCAATATTCATATTTTCTTGCTCTCAAAATTTCAAATAACCATTGTACATAAATATGTACTTGTTACAATCTGTATTCTTTCGACTGTGGACTGGAGTGGAGTGAAGTTGATCAAGAATTCAAGATCAAGAAATCAACAGCCGGATTCCGTTCTCCGAACTCGACTTATTTTAATCGAGTTGGCCATATTTACTCGATTTAGATGATTCCGTTCTTCGATTTAATCGTTTCAACTCGACGAAAATACTCGATTACATCGAAGCTGTCGTGACGATTTATCTATCTCTATTTTTATATACATTACCTACTCTAGCTCACTCACTAGTCACCACTTCACACCACTTACAGTCACAGTCGCCACCACCACTTTTGTTTACCTGTGGTTTACTTCTTGTATTTTGATTTTGTGGTTAGATTAGGTAAGTATGCCACAAATAATATAAATTATGAATAATGTAAATTGTTAATAATTATTATTTAAATATACCTACTTATTTAATTATAGATACTCGAATTATTAGAATGTCATTTAAAATTAAAGATCAGCATTGGGAAACAATATTTGCATATTTTGATCAACACCCAGAGCTGCCGTTAGGTCGTTTTAACGGTCCGACCGGGAAACAAAAATCTAAGCAATTATGGGGAGAATTAACCATGCAATTAAATGCATTAGGATTTGGAGAACGTTCTCTGGAAAAGTGGCAAAAGGTATGTTTTCCTTTTGTTTTATAGTTTTTTTTTAATGTTTTAATATTTTGTAGACATGGACAGACTTTAAATATGCTCTGAAGAAAAAAGGTAGTAGCATAAGAAAAGATATAGATGTTTAGTCTGATTTTTTCAATGTGAAAGATAATTTACTTATAAAATATTTGTACCTGATAAAAGAATAATTATTTTTTTTTATATTTTTCATACAAAATGTTTATTCAAATGTGTTTTATTTCTTTTAAAAAATGTATATTTATTTATGTGAATATTCATTAGTAATAGGTATGTATTTTTAGGAAGTAAATAATAAAGTGAAGCTGTTTTTCAACTTACATGTTTTATTTCTATTAAAAAATAATGGAGATTTAGCAAAAGAAAATAAAAAAATCACAATTATTAGAGAAAATATCTATTTACAATATTATTTCTCGCTTGTAGTCCCTCAGCTGCCTGCGGGTAGTTAGGATTGAATGGTAGAAGCATTTCTTCATCATCTTCATTCCTCAAAATTTCCTCAAATGGAATATTTTCATTAATGCACATGTTATGTAATATCACACAACATTTCACAACTTTGCACATAAATTCTGGTGCATATCTTGCAGATCTCTCTTTCAGAAGGCATCGAAACCTCATTTTTAAAAGGCCAATGCTGCGTTCGACGCAGTTTCTTGCAGAACCATGTGCACGATTATATCTTGTATGACTAGCTTCCTGAGGATTCCTGAAAGGCGTTAATAAATAAGGCTGCAATGGATATCCAGAGTCACCTATCAGCCAGCTAGCTTCATTATTATAAAACACCTCTTGCATAAAGCGCTGCAGGTTTGAAGCTCGCCAAATAAATGAGTCATGCGTAGAGCCTCCAAAATTGGCAAATAAACTTCGGATTTTCAATGTGTGGTCACACACAATCTGTATATTTAATGAATGGTATCCTTTTCGGTTTATATAATTATGTTCATCAATTTTGGGTTTTAATATAGCAACATGAAAGCCATCTATGGCTCCAATTGTTCCTGGAAAACCCCATCGATTCATGAACTCAAATTTTAACATATTTCTTTCGTTAATAGTACTAGGCATCTGTATGAAATCTTCAGCCAAATCTGCTAAAGCTGTAGTTACTGAAGTAATGCACCTGTAATTAAATATCTTTGAAATATAAATATTTCACGTTGCAAAAAAATTTGTTATGTACTTACCGATGCACTGATGTTTGGCTCAAGCCATTGCTGTAATCTTGACCGACACATCTCTGGTACGATCCAGTTGCAAAAAATCTCAAAGTACAGAATACTTTGGTTTGAATGGTTAACCCCTTCCGAGTTTGTCTCTCTACAATTCTAGGCTCCAAAATATTTATTAATTCTCTAACCAACCTGAAAAAATAGCAGTTACTTATAATCAACAAAAAATAATTTGTTTGAAATTTGTATTATTTGTGATACCAATTGACTTTATATTTACCGTTTATTTAGACGAAATAGTTCTATGAATCTTTCATCTGACAGATCAAACGGATTATTTTCGGTTCTTATGGCCATTCTTTTCCGTACTAATGTTAAATTTTGCAATCTTCGTTGCTCTTCTACAAAAATATCCCGCAATATGGGCAACATCATTATATTGTATATGTATATTATAATTATTATATAAATATAACAGATTTATCGAAGCAAGGATGGCAGGGAAGATCTATGTCAAAATATAGGTTATATTTTCATATAAAATAACAATTTTTATCATTTGTTCAAATAAAAATTCCATTAGATCAAATATTCCGACGATTTCCGAAGATAAACTCGATCGTACAACAGAATTCAATAGCCATTTACAATCGAGTATGGCCTCGACTCGAATTAATTCTAATCGAGTGAAACGATCGGAAAACGGAAACCCTCTGCAAATGAGTTTGTTGATCGTTGATCAGCAGTGGTGGGATTTTGTTCTGGGCTTCGGTCAACATGGACTACATTTCGATGGGTAGGTAGAAATAATTAAATAGGACAAGAGAAATGACAGAAAAATGAAAATAAAGTTCAAAAACGACAATAGTGAAGTTAGCTTTAGAAATCAAGCAGGAGCAAGCAAAATCCCAGCACAGATTTCAAAATGTCAAAACTTTTCAAGTTCCTTTCAGCCAGAAGATCCACAGAAAACCTTGATGAATTATAGAAGATGAAGAAGTGAGGTTCTTTCAAAAATTAAAAAATAACATTGTCAAAAAATGTCATGTCAGCACAAATGAGACGAATAAGTAATTGTTTTGTTAAATAAAAACTCTTGGAACTACTATTATTTAATTTTTGAGTGTGGCACATTAAAAAAATGTCAAGTATAAATCCATTTACAGCGTTGTTTGAAGATACAGGTTCTGGAAATAAGAAAGAACCGTCTCTAAATGATATTTTAGAAGATATTTTCTGTTTTTGTATAAACCCAGACCACAGTAAATCAAAAGATTTAATCTATTTAGAAGAAGTAAGAAATGTACATGAAAAAGAGGAATTGGATATCAGTTTGCTGCATTACGCTTTATTTGAGAGGTTATTTATGTGCAATGAGAATTCAGAACTTAGCTCAAAGTCAGATAATACAAATTCCCATGCTCATGAAACCAGAGTTATAAATTATCTCTATGCAGCATATAAGAAATTAAAAGAATGTACAGCGTTGAAAGCCGAGGATTCTGAAGAAATTAAAGATAAAATAGTACAGAATGTTGCTACCGCAATTATTCAACCCGATTTATATTCGGGACAAAATATTAACAGTGAGATGATCAATATTTTGAAAGAAGCTGGACCTCACCATGATTCATTCTTCATAGAATCGAGTAAAAAAGTACTTGCTGAAGAAAATAATAGTGAGTAAAATGATCTGTAAAGCTGACAAATGTTTTATGTATTTTTTGTAGATACGGCATCTTTATGTAAATTTATAGAATCCATGAATAAAATAGTAACAAATGAATTAGTTAAATCGTCGTTAATAAGTATAGACTATTCGGTATTTAATTACTTAAATGTTATGACGTTTGATGAAACTTTGGCAGAGTTATTTATGGACAGTTGTTTTCCTAGTAGAGTTAATGTTGGAGCTGATTACGCTATAACTCCCATAGGAGCTCTTTTTAATCTCTCGATACTGCCTAAAGTTCCCGGGGGAAAATTTGACCATTTCACTGACCCTATGGACCAGGTAGACAATAAATTGTACTTGTATTTGTTTTTATATACATAAAACATTTAATTTCATTTGTAAACATTGTTTTATTTTAGGCTGCAAATTCGCGAGTCGAAGGAATACTGTGGTCTAATTTAGACCGTCTTACTCAAAGTATTCATACGTTTCTGTTGTCGTTGTTAAAATGTAGTTCGAAAGTAAAAAACAAGACTTTGTCATGGCTTGGAAGTTGTCTAAAGAATAACGTGGATAGAGGGAAGATTTGGAATTCTCAAGCTCCTCCAGAATTAAATCCTGCAAATTACACGAGTGTTACTGATGGTTTTATGATCAACATGTGCAATGTCGTTTTAAGGATGTGTCAGCCGTTTTGCTCCAATTTTAGGGATAACAAAATATTAAAGGTTGATCCCACGTACTGTTCGGTGCCTGTGAGTACGCTTTTTTCAATTTGTTTTTATAGCAGTTTGTTTACGTTTTTATTTTAGAATGAAAAAACGGAAGCGAAAAATATCCACATGCAAGATTTGTCCGGAGAAACTTGCTTTTTACCAGTTGCTTCCAATGAGGATTTGGAAGAGGAAAGATTGATGGCTTCTTCCTATAGTTTTATTACGGAATGTTTCTATATGTCGCACAAGGCGATAGATCTTGGTTATAAAGTTGGAGTGGACAAATTGGTTCGTCAAAATCATGTGAGTAGCATAACTGTTGAATATTATTTTTTACAGGTATTTTCACAGTTCATATAAAAATATTGAGATTGTTATAATAATTTTTATTGATTAAAAAACAATACCCCAATATGAAAGGGGTGTTCAGGGACAAAAGTGTACAAAAACCTAATTAACATATGCTCGAATATCAACGGTTATTGAGTTAATTATTGTAATGCATCAGTAGAGAAAAGTGTTTATTCTGTAGGTATTATAAATTATAACATTGACTAAAGATCTAATAAACTGAAATTAATGAATTAAATTTTCAAATATACCACCGCCTGCCTCGATGCATGAATCAGCTCGTTTATGGATTACACGAGTAGCTCAATTTTCTCTTATGAGTGCTGCACAATTGACAATCCAATCGAATAGCCCCTCTCTTGTGTTTACTTTTGTTGCATATACTAATGATTTAAACCATCCCCAAAGCAGTAATCAAGGGGATTCAAATCTGGTCACCTTGGTGGCCACATTTGGAAACCACCTTAGCCAATCCAACGTTGTGGAAAGCGATTGTTAAGATGATTGATCACAACACGACTAAATACTACTGACTTCCCATGCCGTAGTTTGATTAATTTGGAGACGGGTTGCAATGCGCCTTGTACTTACACCCGGGCTTTGTTCTACCATATTTAGAATTTCTCCTTCCACTGCTAGATCAAGACCAACTTGCCTCTCAGATGTAGTTGTCACACTGGGAAACATTCCAGTTTCACGTGCATTGTTGAAGACTGTCTAGAATACATTTCTATCTGGCACTTTTCTGTTCGGGAAGCGATGTCAATATTCAGCAACTGCACGATTAGCGCTACCATTGCAATATCTATAAATAAAAATAATATCAACATATTCTCGATGACTAAATGTGGCAGGCATTACTAAATTATGTGTGTACAGTACCGACTAAACAAACGCACATGTACAAATAAATGCAACAGTTATAAAATAAGAGTTTAAATCACAAACGTCAAAATAAATGTGATGACAAAAAAAAAATCAAATAACAGCTTTCGCAAAATATTTTCATTGCTATCTGAGTAACCGTTGATATTTGACCATATGTTGATTAGGCTTTTTTGCCCCTGATGAATATTGGGGGTTTCCCCCTAATCACCCTGCATATCGAATAAACAAAAATTATGGTTGTATTTGTTTTTCTGCAGGAGATGGGTCGCTTGGAACGAGCTTTCAACGATGCTGTTCAGCAGTCAGGTGGCAATTCAGATTTGGTTGGTACAATTAGGGACCGAATGACCGATGAACTTTCAAAGTAAGTATTAAACTTATGCTCTAGTACCAAATGTACTTTAATTGCAATTTTCTTCAAATTTTGCTTATTAGGTAGTGTTTTTTTTTTGTATTCATATGCTTAATTTAATGTATATGTATCCTTCTTGTCCTTTTCATTTTCACCACCATCATCATTTTTAAGGTTATAAAATTGTAAATTATTATAATGCGACGTTTTATCTGTGGATGCTGTTTTTGGGTTTATCCCGTTTGTGTCCCTAAATGCTTAAATAAATAAATAAATAAACACATACGTAGACAACATAAAAATTGAGATACTTGCGTTTTAATACTGTTTCATTTAGCGCTTGTTTTGTTTCGAACGTATTTCCACGTTACACGAGATTTTATCTCATTTCCATTTACCACTGCACTCCTCGGTAATTATTTAATGTATTTTTTCTTTTAGATATTTGTCGTTAAAATGTCAACTATCTGATCCAATTTTAATGAAAAATATGTTTGATTTTATATCAGCAACATCGTATTGGTTGTGCCAAGTAGCGATTCACGACAACTTAAACGACCCTAATTCTTACGCACCTTTAAACGAGTTGCCCATAAATTTTCCACTATCCAGTAAAATTCCAAATACTTTAAAGTAAGTAATGTATCGCCTCAATCGGAACTATAATTTCTAAGTTAATACATTTCAGATGCATTCCAGAATTCTTAGTAGAAAACGTAGTGTCCTTTCTAGTATTCATAAGACGTTTTACACCGAAAACGTTTGAGGAACAAGGCTTTGATAAGCTCAGTCCTCTTTTAACTTTCATTCTTATATATATGGGGTCTCAACACCACATGAAGAATCCTCATTTGAGGGCACGACTTGCGGAAGGTCTGGAGTCACTCTTGCCCTTCCATAAGGATGAGCCACCAGGAAATAATCTTGGGGGGTACCAGAGGCAGATGTTGTTCACGCAGCATCCTCATAAATTACAGGTAAGTTTTAAATTTCTTCACTACTATTTGTGAGTGAGAGTGATGGGCGAAGCGTGTCATTACTGCGCTAAGTTGTGTATATCAATCACAACAGCTTCTGGTAGATAAAACAGATTCAAACCATTTTTCTAATATGTCACTGTTTATGGTATGATTCTATATAATTCAAAAACATGCATATCATTTTCTAAAAATCCCGTATCACTTCCAATATGTGTTGTTATTAATCTTTGTCCTTTTCTATAAGGCACCGTTAATCCTGTAGAAAATCCAAATGGAAATGCTTCTCTGTTACTCTGAGCGTTACCTCCTGCCAGACTTTTAAAGCTGTTTGTCCCCGTTTCTTCCATCTAATATATCTTTTTGTCAGATAAACGAAATCTCTTAGTTTTTTCATGTATTCCTATCGCCATAGTTCGAAATTTCTTGTCATACGTTGTTCTTCTCAGAAGAAGAATTGTTGACAACAATTTCCTAGTCACAATGTTACAGAGTGTCGATTCGGAATGCAGATACCCCAAAGTAAGATCTGGAGTATGTCTGGATGCAAAGCTATTATTATTACGAACCACTTACACTGTACAGAATTATTCTAACTTTGGGATTGCAATTGTACTGCTGGTTGCATATTTACACTTGCCTCGACTTCATCGATATACATATGTACAAATTATTGCAACAATAATGACACTGAAAACAATTTTTGATGAACGTTTCGTTAGATCTCTATTGGTGAGTGAAATAATTAAGAACTTATGCCAAAAGTTGAAAGCAGTAGTTAGTCAAGTTCTATTGTTCATCATTTTAGATTGCGTCGTTTACCAACATATCATATGTTGGTAAAGCCCAGAACTGGAATTTTGATCAATTTTCAATTGTTATTGTGCATTAATATTTTCGGTTGTATTAATTTATTTTTTAATTTAATGTACCTGGCCATAGAAATTGCGAGTAGTACGCTTACACTTATTCAATTGGCGTTTCTAATGTTCTAAATCAATAAATACTAACACACATAGTTTACTCGCATTTCAAAAGTATTCTCCTAATGCAATAGACAGAGATAGAGAACACATCGGACTGCAGTTTGATCAAGCCTTTACTGTATCCACATTCGTATCTCTGTGCATAGAGAGCAGCACGGTATTAATAAATATACAGATTTGGAAAGTGAGGATCTTGATGGTGAATTGTGTTTTGCCGCTTGCGTGTATTTGTGTCATGCTACACGCATACTTCCACCACAGCGTCTTCGCATTAGGCAGTGTTGCCAGGTGGGAAAAATTCAGTGCATGAGAATAATTTCAAAGAAGCATGAGGTTTGGAGAAAAAAGCATGAGATGGCTTAATTTATCAAAAAACACCTCTTGACACAGCTTAATTTTTAATTACTTTTGTAATACCATTTTTATTTAATTAAAAAGCATTATGTTATGCTATTTTATCATAATATTACATTGTAAGTAGGTACTTACAGGTACTTACTTAAAAGTTATTAACCACGTAACCTTTCTAATTTATTTTATTGTTAGGCTGGGCGAACGTTGAGGCGCAGTTGACGTGACGCAGGGTGACTCACGGGTCGTAAAATCTGTTGTTTCCAGAAAATGTAGGTACCCTTACGGAATAGAGTTAAGAATCACTGCAATACAGCACCCACACTGCATATCCGTAGACTGTCGTACCCGTTTATGTATTCATTGCTAATTATTAAGAGAGCAGTCTACAATAAAGGACATTTCAAGTACCCAAATATTGTAGATACCTACCTCTATCTATTCAATTTTGCCCTCGATTTTGCCTTTATTTCTCGTTAGGTCTTTGTTTTGGTAGATTTCAAAGAATAATTTTATTATTTCTTTTTGTGTCTATTAAAAAGCATGAGATTTTGTAATCAAAATATGACAGCATGAGATTTCCTCGGAATGCATGAGACCTGGCAGCACTGGCCTCAGTTGACCGGACAGTTAGATTTGCAATGGCGAATTGGCGTTGGCGATACGGAGCCGATTACCGTAGTAGTGGGGAACCGACCAATGCACGTCGCCGCGCCTCTTATACTTCGTTCCTTCCCTGGGATGAAACGGCAATTTCTACTTTCTCTGTAAAGATCCGCAATTTCCGAATCTGTATAAGCTCTTATAATATTTTATGTTTTTAAAGCTTTAGTAATAGTGTTTTTATATTATTTATGTCACTTTCTAGAATTTTGAAATTTGGGTATAGCCTAAAATATCATGTATTTTTCTTCAGATAGTTGATAACTTGATGAACGTCTTTGTCGGAATAGAGATGACCGGACAGAGCGTTGAGTTTGAACAGAAGTTCAACTATCGCAGGCCCATGTACACGGTTTTTGATTATTTGTGGGAATTAGAGGACCATCGGGAATGTTTTCGGTAATATTTTTCTATATTTTGTCATTTTTAGGGATAAACAATAATTGTTTTACAGGAGATTAGCGGAGGATGCCAAGAAAAATATGGAAGCGGTCAACCCACCGCTGTTTTTAAAATTCTCTAATTTGTTGATTAACGATGCAATATTCTTGCTCGATGAGGCCCTTGCCAACATGGCAAAGCTGAAAGAGATGCAACAAGCGCAGTGAGTACTTTATTATAGATACAAATTTTGTCATTGAGTCAAAACTTTTTTGCTAAAATATAGTTGGGACAAAAAACTTCAAAATGGACATTTTAGAAATAATTACTTGTGATTTGTTTTCAAGAGTAGACCAAGTTATATTTTTTTTTAAATGGAACACCATATATTTGCATGGATATTTATATTTTACGTGCCAAAAATCATCTTTTCCGATCGATATTAATATAAAAATGCTTTTTCGGCGTTACACAAAGTTAAGAAAATTTGAACTTTGTCATAAACGTCGAATTGATTCAAACAATTCACAATTATATCAGTTGGCGAAAAGTACGAAATGGCTGACATCTGTTGATAGATTTCGGAACTGCTGTAGAGGTGAACAACAAATTATTTGCGTTTTGTGTTTGTTAATATTTTTCTATCAATTATTCTGTATAAATAGTACCAGAAAATAGTATAATTTTATCTTGAATGAAGAAAAGTTCAGAATTTGTATAATCCAACCAATTGGTTTTGTATGTGTAGATGTAGTGGAAATATTCTGTATTTTTTAGTAATTTTGCAAACTTTATTGAGATGGTATGATATTTAGTTACAAAAAGTGGGCAGAAATTAATAAGAATATTTGCTCAAAATTTGGAAAAATCTGCTGTTCCCAGTGCGCTTACTGTACTTTTGATATTTACCAGCATAAATTTCCATAGACCTGCATTATTTAAGGAGGTTTAAATCTGTATTACACATTACATTGCCAATTTTCTCCATTTAAAAAATAGATATTTTGTGGGGTGACTGAACTAAAGCAGACACACTGTAAACACAGGCATTTGACAACTTGGAGCTGCTCATGTTCTTCCCCGTACAAAATTATGTGCCCTACCTTAAACCAGCCTCACCTTCTTTTCGAGGTTGCACATGACTTCCCAAGTAGTCCAAGATATTATAAATATCTCGAACGGAACCATTATATCAGAATCTGAAAGGCTACAAGGTTACGAGCATACTATACTATAGGAATTCACGATATATAAGCACTCTAGGAATTTATCTTGCATTAAAATAATCCTTTTGATAAGTCCTAAAATACACTTTCAACTAAACAATTAAATAAATGCAAAGAATTACAGTAAAAACACAACATTCCTGATAATTTAAAGCGGTGGCAATTGTAAACAAATTGTTGATCATCTCTACATCCGACATCTTGAATTTTATAGCGCCATCTAGTAGTACCAATTGACAAATGTACTGCAGTGTGCTGCCATCAGTGGTGAGACATTGCAACAAGGCAACTAGATAAAGCACAATGGCGGTACAACACTTATTCGGTTTGTTACTAGCCAATTACTGAGTAGAACTGATTGTTATAAGTTTGGGAATCGCTGGTCTAGTATGTTATAAGCTGTCAAATTTGTTTAACTTTAATATTTTTTCTTTGCCAGTTAAATAATTGTTTTATACAAAAATAGGAAAATACTGATCACATTATCTAATTTTTGTATAAGATTTTTTTATGATCTTTAGTGTTAGTAAATTATTGAAAAAATGTTTGTATATAGTTTTCGGACATCTTATATGTCTTCTTCTTCTTCTGTATCCAGAGTGTCAAAAACCTAACATTACATTTTTTTAAGGTTGGTTTTAGATTTCCTTTTATTTGAATAAAAATCATTTATTAAAACTTTCAGGGATAATGGGGAGTGGAGGAATTTAAGCGCAAGGGAGAGAACGCAGAACATAAGTTATATGCACCATATAGGGAACTTGGCTAGGTTTGACAATATTTTAGGAAGGGATACCATAACCACCTTAGAGAAACTTACTTCGGAAATAAGTATCGTATTCACTCATTCCACCATGGTGGATCGGATAGCAGCCATGTTGAATTATTTTCTATTGAACTTAGTCGGTCCGAATAAGAAAAATTTTAAGGTAATTATTATTTTTTTCATTATTTATTTTGTTTTTATCTTTTTTGTATTGTTTTCAATTTTTATGCGTTTTATATTTTTTTACAAGTTTTCTTCAGTTCCTTTGTATTTTTAGGTCAAAGATTCCAAGGAATACCACTTTGATCCCGCCGGCACCGTTCTGGAAATCTGTAAGATCTACGTCCACCTTAAAGACAGCGACACCTTCTGCCTCGCCGTTTCCCAAGATGGCCGTTCTTACAGCCCGAGTCTCTTCTCCTTGGCGGAAGACGTCTTGGTTCGGATAGGCGGGGGTCCGTTGATCGGAGAACTGAAAGAAGTCGCTGAGAAAGTAGCGCAGAAGGCTCTGGAACACAAGGCCAACGAAGAGGCTATGATGGAGGCGCCAGAACACTTCTTAGATCCGATTATGTCCACGATAATGACGGATCCCGTGATACTGCCCAGTTCCAGGCAGACCGTCGATAGGACTACCATCGCCAGGTAAGTTTACGATGGCATAAATTAATGTTGTAACTGGATTTGCTTTTATTTCAGGCATCTTTTGAGTGACCAAACGGATCCTTTTAATAGGTCGTCGCTTTCGATGGAGCAAGTTATACCAAATAGGGAATTAGCCGAAGAAATAAGGAAATGGATCGAGGAGAGAAAAGCCAATTAGAGTAGATCGTGATGAACCAATTCCTTATTAATTGTAAAGTAAAGTAAGCATGTATTCTCTTTTATTTATTTTTTTTATAGAACATTATTAAGACTGATGTTATTATTTGTTTGTTGTTTTGGCAACACAATTTAAATAATGAAATTTTGAAATTTTGCACATTTGGTATAGTTGAATATTATATGATTCATATCAAAATTAACACACCACTAAAAATTGATTGAAATGTTAAAGGCAATTTTTTATATTGTTTTTTTATTATTTTTAATTATATTCAAAAATGAAGTCAATATTTTTATATATACTGGGTCCCTGAGAAATATCCACGACCTCTTGAATGAAAGTAAGACAATTTGTGCTAATTTATACAGGGTGAACTACGACTAAGTACAAATATTTTAAGCGGGGTTAGAGAAAAATAAGAATTAACGAAAACGCAATTTAAAAAATGTTTACTTGTTTATAAAGCAAAAAAAAAAACAACATTTCTCTCGAAATCATATTAAACTCCTATTTATTGACGACTATGACATTTGGAGATTACAGCAACCGGCCGACACAACCTCAACGGACGAAAGGCAGAACGGTGTTAATGCAAAATTCGTTGTTATAATTGATTTTGTGTTTTCCTTTAGTTTTTAGTAACCACTTTTTCGGTTTTGAAATGTGACAACGAAGAGTGGGAACACGCTGTAACTTTTTTATGACTGCTGATAAAAATTTGAAATTGGGTGGGTTTATACTAGATGGTGTCATGAATTCTTTGAGGTCATTTCCGATTTCATGACATTTCCGGTTTGACCGGAAATGACATTTATATTTTTAAATGGGACATCCTGTATTTTTTGACATTTTTGGAATCAACGGCAGCCATTTTACGTATGGTAGGACCAATATTCTGACACATTTTCTGGATGAAGGTAATTTTATTTTAATTGTTAAAAATAAAACAAGAAGGCCGCGACTGGCAGAAATTGTTTTCTTTTTTGAAGGATTTTAAAAATTGTACCACAAAATTGAGAAAAAAATCCTTTATTAAAAAATCAATACATTTGAAAAAAATGAGTTTTTAAGGAAATACAATAAATCGAAATTTTTAGTGGTAATAACTAAAAAAATGTACAAAATTATTCAAATTTAGAATTTTTCCCATAATTACAAACAAAAAAGAAAACAATTTCTGCCAGTCGCGGCCTTCTAGTCTTATTTTTAAAAATTAAAAAAAAAATTACACATCCAGAAAATTGGTCCTAGCATACGTGAAATGATCCGCTGATTCCAAAAATATAAATTTACGGTCATTTCCGGTCAAACCGGAAATGTCATGAAATCCGAAATGACCTCAAAGAATTCATGGCACCATCTAGTATAAACCCACCCAATTTCAAATTTTTATCAGCAGTCATAAAAAAGTTACAGCGTGTTCCCACTTTCCGCTCTCACCCTGTACAATTTAGTTCATTCTATGCTATGTGCTATTTGTTTTTGTAGTCGCGGGCAAATCCATCTGAGCCACGGTTATCGTACAAAATTTTATAATTAATGACTGTCAAATTTCAATTTTATTATAAAATCATCACATGGTAGCTGGGAGATCTAAGCCATCTCGGATGATGGTCATGGATAATAGGCGCCGATTTTCCAGGGGTAACAAGCGTTTTACTCCATTTTTTAAACATCGTGCTACAATTCTGAAATATTTTTTTTATTGTCTATTAAGCCTCTCTAAGTACATGGTTAAAATTTTTGTACTTAGGCATAATTAACCCTATATACTATTTTTTTTTTGTATTGTATACTTGTTTGTAACACATTTGGTTTGTGTATGAAAATAATATGCGAGAGGTGTTAAATTTTTAAAATGCCAAATGAGTTTTGAAAATAATTAATTTCTCGTTAGAGTTTGATGTTTCTGCAGATTTTAAGTAAAACCAACGAGTTTATGGCTTTAGATGTATTGAAATACAGGGTGTCCTGGAATTCTGTTATTAATTGAGATACGCAGTCAAATTAAGATACACCAATTTATTACAAAAATAAAAAAAAAACTGAAATATAAAAGAATTAACAATAAAAAAAATATCGGAAGAGAATGCAAAGAATAGAATGAATAACAGAAACAAAGGGAAAAATAATCAGCAAGTTCTTATGATGACGATAAAAACTGAAATATAAAAGAATTAACAATAAAAAAATGTCGGCAAATAAAAAGAATTAAATTACCTAATAAAAACATGAAAAAGTTTTTGGGGAGGAGGGGAGATGATGGGAGAAATGAAACTACATTTTGTAAGACTTATTCCTGATCATTTAGCAGTCTCTTTTTATTGTAAAAAATAAATAAATAGCTTAAGTATATAATAACAAATCCAGTCTCCTCTCTTTATTAATACATGATAATAATTATAAATTTCATTACATATTGTCTTTTGATGATGTCTCATTTTGAGGGAAACGGCACTGAATTTTTGTCTTAGTGCCATTATTAAGATACACATACATGGACCTGTTTTTTATGGTGTGTTAATTTAATGCAAATTTTAATTAATCTTGTTTTCTTTCCCAAATGATTTTTTTTAGTAATTTATATTTCAATTGTTAAAAGGGAAGAATACGGGCCGCTGCTGCTTTCTTTCGATTGGATTCCAAAGTGTTTTTTAACTTTATATTTTACTATTTTAATGTAAAGAAAATTGATTAAGCCATCTTGTTATTTTTTTTTAATTGTATTTATTGTACAAGTATCTTTATGTGATCTATTTAAATACATTTATTTTATGACTTAATCGAGTAAATTTATTTATCCTAGCCCCATGGGCGTCCGCAAAAAATTTAAAGGGGTGATACTGAAAATAATCAAATTTTCTGCTAGTTATTAAAAAAGTTACTTAAAAAACATTCCTTTAGTATTCGAAACCTTAATAAAGTGAATTTTTCAAATCATAATAACAAAAATCATACTCTCCCATTTTTGACATGGATTTTAAAAGAGTGTCACCATCTATTGTTTTTACTCCTAAGTTTGAGTCCAAAAGTGTTTCTTGACTCAACTTTCTTGTTGATTCGTTTTACAGTTCACAGTTTTCTTGAATTTAGCGCAATGCAGCCAACATCTGAAAGAGAAAGTACTCTAGGGCCCGGTCCCTCCAGTATGCTTCCGTTGTCAGCATTTATTGAAATTATCAAAGGATACACCCACAAAGAGTTTAAGAAACGCTGGGATGAAGCAAATGGCTGCAATTTGGCAAAGGAGTCCCTAGAGTACCCTGCAAGGATACAGCCAAAAAGTACCTGGCTATGTCTAGGACAAGCCTCCGTCTAGTGACAGGTATTCAAACTGGGCACTGCTGGTTAAGAAAGCACCTCTATAACATGAGGAAGTGTGATACACCTCTTTGTAGGGGTTGCAACAGGAAGACGAGACAGTGCTCCATGCACTCTGTGAGTGCGCTGCCATCTCGTCAATAAGAGAGTCCGTGTTGGGAGAGCGATGGCCTTCTATGGCCTACATTAGAGAGATCCCCCTGAGCAGCGTCACCACCTTTTTCTCCTTATTAGGTTGGCTGACGGCTTAGGTGGACTGATCTCCTAATGGGAGGAGGTACAATGGGCCCAATGGGGTCTAAGTGCTGTAGCCGTTTCGCTACCCTCCCCTTAATTCAAGATTCCAGAAGTACTCTAGGGGTTCAGATGGGTCTTTGTTTCGCAAAATGTATGTAAAAAAATGATAATCCACTCATTACCACCTTTTCCATCGTTCCACTCGACTTTCTATAATTTGTCAGTATAAATCTGTTCAGGGATTTTTATTTTGGTTAGCATTACCAAATTGGCCAGAGTTGTGAGAAAAATGAGTGAAAATTGTTGAACTTTTTGGTCCCAACCGAAAAGTTTCTTGAAGTTGAAAACAAGCAGCTGGTTGCTGTTTTGTCGGATTTTTCTTCACTGCGCATGCTTGAGAACATTTTTGGACTGTAATTGTTTACGGAAGCAATCTGGGTATTGTATGTATTTCATTTTACTTATTAATTTGGGCGACTGGAAAGTTTCTTATGGAGATTCAGCATCAAGAGTTGTCATGTTTTCATTTCTACACCAATTTGCAGATTTATATTAGTGCAAGGCTGATAATGAAAGAATTCTAACATAAAGAGTGACAGCAAAATCCGCCCGTTTTTGCATAGTGTGTAGCAAGAATGGGGAAGGTTGTACAGAGGTCTCCGTAGGCTTAAATTGATCGTCATGAAAAATCTAGGCGAATATAATTTGATTTTTCCAATATTTGCCCGAAACCACCCTTAAAACAAGAAACGTGAGAAAATGGTCGATCAATTCTTGGTAAAAATTGGCAGAATCTTGAATGGAAGTTTTTTGTTTTTGGGGTACTGGGGGTGGTTGTCACCCTTGAAGTCGGGGAAAACTGGTCAAAATTTCGCAAAAGATCGAATTATGGGCCCGTCTTTCTTATCATTTGTCGGGTAGTGGGGGAAACAAAGTACTTCATGAAGTGGCTATCATTTCCCGTCTGCTATCGGCAATAGGGGTGGTTTTACCCCCACCGGGTGGGTGTTTTCAAATTGAGCATATTTAGGAGGGCATTCTTGATGTTACCCTTGCCATGTGGAATTCAATTTTACCCAGATTTTGGTGAGCATTTTTTCTGTTTTCTTGTTTTAGGAGTGGTTTCCACCCCTTCAGTAGGGGTAACTGATCAGAATCCGACAGAAGAACGAATTATGGGGGCATGTGTGGCACAAAAAAGGCAATTCATGAAGGGAACATCATTTGCCACCGGTTTTCGGTAGGTTTTACCCCCACGCGGGGGGGTGTTTTTCACCTTGAGCATTTTTGGAAGAACATCCCTGATCTTTTCCTTCCCATTCACATTCCCGCCAATTTTTACCAAGAATTGATCGACCATTTTCTCACGTTTCTTGTTTTAGGGGTGGTTTCCACCCCTTAAGTAGGGGGTTGGAAAAATCGAATTATGCTCACCTAGATTTTTCATGACGATCAATTTAAGCCCACGGAGACCTCTGGAGGACCTTCCCCGTTCTTGCTACACATTACGCAAAAACAGGCAAAAAAATGGGTTTTTTGCAGTTACTCTTTCATGTGGCAATATATTGTAGGTAATTACAATTTAAATATAACCCTTCTTTGCATGAAGGTAATATATTTATTCAAGTTCTTGCCTTACGGGTAGAAACCTATTTACAAGGCAAGATAACGAGAAAAAATACATATATAAAAAATTGTAATTGGGTAAGGAACAGAAATAGTGGTAACAATAAATAATAATTACAATAAAAAAAAGATAAAAAAATACTAAAACAAATTAAAAAAAAAGTCAGTTTAAATTGCATCAACATTCTAAAGACAGAGACAGATATCCAAATTTAACTGACTATTACATTTATCACATGTTGATTATATAGAGGGAAGAATTTTAAAACGTTCTTGGTGTGGGTAAATATATGACGTTAAAATGTTTTTGGTTCGATCTAGGCACATAAAATTTTGATTTTGGGACAATATCTGAGAAATCAATAAAATTATTAACTATCTTGTAAAGTGATTGCCATGAAATATTCTCTGCGCTTTCTTAGTGAAGCAAAGTTAAACTTTTTGAGCAGTTTTTCTTGTGAGAAACCCTGTTTAGGAAAATTTTCTGTATTCCTTCCGAGTTGTCAGCGTTGATTCTATAGCTTGAAGTGCAAACTACTGCTACATTATTCAAGTCTCAATCACACGTACGATATTCAGGGTGTAACTTTAAATGGGGGTCCTCTTTTACGGGGTTGTAGTACGTGTTTTTTTAATAAAATTTGCTTACAAATTGTTAAGAATAAAGTGCGCCATTTCCAAGTGGCAAATTGACTTCTCATCCTGAATTGACTTTTCATAGTAAAGTTTAATCAAGCTTTAGGCCTGTAACGTTTCTCTTTGGAGTAACAAGAACAGCTAATTTTAAGGGAAACGTGGCCTTGAATTTGCTCAATCTTCGGTGAGGCAAGATACCTGTATACCCTTACTGCTATATTCAGTGAGGTTAGCCTGGCAACAGAAATCGGCTTTATACTTTACAGTTTGTTTTTCAGAAATCTCTCGTTTTCTAGCTTTTTTTTTATGACTTTGATGGAGCGCCCTCATTTTTGTATCTTGTTGGCAAGTAAAGATATGCGGTAGTGCTTCAGATCTCATGCGAATCTTAACATTGCTTAATCTGTACTCGACGTAATTATCCATATCCTCTTTTAGCTGAAAAAAAGTATTATTTATTATGAATACATATTACAATGAAATTAAATATCCAATAAATACATATCAACATAAATAAATACTATATAAATTCAAATATTATCATAATAATAGGTACCTAACAATAACCTATTATCCTTACCACAAAATGATCTTCACAGCAATAAAAATGCGTTTTTATGGATACGTCTTTAAGCTCTCGTTTAGCTGCAGTAAACCACCGTTTCTTTTTCTCTAAATTGGTTGGTACACTTATAAAAAGCTTTTCCGGATTATTTATTGATGTATTTGTACACCCAGGAATAAAACACCACCTTTTTCTACTCTCTTTTATTCTCTTTGAGTCTCCCATTATGACACGAAAAAACTGATAAAACTAAAAATGATAAAAATACAAAATATAAAAAAGGATAAAAACCAACGATATGCTCCGATCAAACGATACAAAGAACCTAACCAAACTTAATTGGGTTTTGCTGTCAGATGTCAGATGGTGATCGTTCCGCAGATTGACGTCACAAGCACAGGTACAATCTATTGCACTAATAATGTCAGTTCCTGCAAATGAACTTTGGTCCCTCAAAACAGTTTTTCGAGCTATTGAATGTTCTGAGTAGACATTTCACTAGATCTCTATTGGTGCGTGGAATAAAATAATAACTATAATGTTAAAAGTTGAAATTAGATTTCATCACAGATTGTGATTTCATTATAAATTCAGAATAGTTGAAAACAAGTCGCTAAATTCGTCAAAGAAAGCCAATATTTTGCACTTGTATCATTTGCTAGCCTCGTAAGTTTCCTTGTTTTAATTTTTAGTTTATTTTGAAGAAAAAAAAACAACTTTTAGAGATTTTTTCTACGTCCATGAAAAAAACAAAACTTTATTGAACTATATTTAGTGGAAAAAGTGGTTCTTTATTGCACTAGTGCAATAAAATGTTTATTGCATTTATCTGTCATTCTACTACAGCGTTTTGTCATACGACAAACCTAAACGTTAAAATCGACGTCACATTTTCCTAGACTTGTTGCATAAATAACTATTGATAATTAGTACGTAGGTACTTCTATGACCTGAGAACTGTAATTTTTTGTTATAATTAGAAAATAAGTGAACAAACGTATTGTTATTTTATTCATAGGTAAGTAAGTTTAATATCACTTACTATTTCTATACCTATTCTATTCAATTATCACACATATTTAAGCATCGTTGGCTAAATCGCACAGCCCTGCTTTTTCTGGTTTGTTCCTTAGCCCGTTTGCAGTAGTTCACCGCGCGTGGCAGCACTCAACAGCACAAATGACGTAGTTCGGACATACCCGCCAATTGTTTCACAGAAATTATGACAACTGTCAAATAGTTTTTCTTTAGTTTCATTGGGTTTTACCACACTTCTGAAAAAATAAAGATTAATTAAATAAGCCCTTGCACCAAACGGGTCAGTCAAGGGTTATTTTCGAAACTAAGTAGTAAGTTTGCATAACCAAAAAGTCTTACTCTGAAAACGCAGATAACAGTAACAAAAATCACATCACTATCGCGCACTTCCGGATTTTTGACGTTTCGAACAACTCTGTTTTCATTCTCAAAATGTAAAAGTATGTCAAGTTTGTAAACAAAAATGCTTGACTTCTGAGAGTTATATAACATATACAGGGTGGTCCACTTTCGAAAGCGGAAACTTTAGAGGCAGACAGAGAACCACCTGATTGTGGGTTACGCCTTATTGCAAATAAGCCATCGATATTGAAAATGTCTTTTAAATTTATGACAGTCATCCAAAAGTTCTTTATTCTATCATCTAAGTATAAGAAATTAAAAATTGTTATTCTAAATAATAGTGCAAATAAGATCTCGTAAATAATATCACATTTTATTTTATTCCCAATTGCATTATCTTGTTACTCAAAAATTAATAATTATTAGTTACATTTTATTTGTGCCAAAAGTAGTAGAAGGGTAGTAGTAAAGAACATTATATTAAATACGGGCCTGGTACGGACACGTGTGTTACGGAATCTCAAATTACACCAATCAACAATGTTAGCAAACGATCAAATAAGAGGTAATATGGCATTATTCAAATTGATGTCTGTGATTGGTGGGTGAGAGGAGTGGGATATTGGCAGGATGGCAATAGTCTTTGGCTTATCTCCCTCTTCCTAACTCTGTGGTTATAGTACAGCCTTTAGCAGCCTTGCCAACCATGCTATAATTATAGCAAATATGCTAATATTACTACAAAATGCTATCGCACCTGCGATATAGGTAGTATTCAATTATGCTATAATTTATGGAATGATTTCTGCAGCATTATTGGTGCATTTCATAAGCGGATAACGTGATTGGTTGATCTTAAATTTGATTAGAGAAGCAAATTCCTGTATATTATTATACTACTATATTACTCCATCATCATATATTTTTTTATTTTTCACATGCATTTATTTATAATTACAATTTATTTAATATTTTTGCAATTGCAATAAGTAACATGCTCAGTTGCTTTGTTTATACAAAACATACTTATGCATTTTTTTGCAACAAATACAAGATCAATTATTTTATTTACAAAAACATAATAAGATAGTAAAGTACTATTGTTTTTTAATTTTATTTATATATTTATCTATACATACAAATAAAAACATTTTCTTCTAATACATGCTGTCGATTTTTTCTCTGTATGCTGATTATTTATACCGAAATGCTATATTTTTGGAAAACTGCTGCATTCAATTTTCTGGAGTTGGGGTAATTATTTACAACAGCGTAAAAGTCTCCAATCTTAAAACAATTTCTAGCCCCCTATTTTCGAGGGTTCTGATCACGAATCTGAAGTCAGATTTCGGTGATCGTATGTAGTTTTCGAAATAAAAAAAAATCAAAACTGTAACCTCTATGTATACACTACTTTAGGTTGAAATTGCAATATAACACCGTTGCCTTCTTAATTGCATGACGTCACACTGTTGTCAAAATATACAGAGTGAGACAGAAAGAATGGGTCAACACTAAGCTGGATATACTAGACACCAAAATATTATGTCGCTGATTTAAGAAATACAGTGTTCAAGATTTAATAATTGCACGAATAATAAATCGCACACACGCAAAATACGCTAATATTTATTGACATGAAAATTTGACACCATCCTATACTAAGACAGGGTTCTCAGCGTCAGGGAAAACCTGAAAAACCTGGAAATGTCAGGGAATTTGAACTTTGTCAGGGAAACGTCAGGGAAAGTGCCAATAATTGTCAAAAATCAGGGAATTTTTATTGTCGTCAGGGAAAATTTCTGAATGCTACTCATGCCGTGTCTAAATTATTTATTTAATGAACGCACCCAGTTGCCTATTTCTGTTTGTTTTAATCACACGTACCCGCAGATTGATATAGAAACAGATATATCTGGAGTGTATAGCTGTTTTTTTTTGTACATATTCATGGCCTGTTTCAAGACATATTCAATGGTGACGTTACTTATGTAATGCACCAAGAAAATGTATAGTTTCAAAACGTAACGTCATTAAATATTTGTTTCTCTTTAACATCACACTCACTTTTTGATTATTGTTTATACAATTTATTTATAACAACACTATAATATTTGGAAATGTGTGAGATCTGCAACAAAAATATGGAATTGATTTAAGCAACTGTAAACCAAAAACAAATAATTACCTACATGTTCGTGTGAGTGACAGGTTTAATGAAATTTGAAGAGAAAAGTAATTGGATTATGCGTTTGTAATGTAATTCAAGATGTCTAAGAATACGTAAATTTGTAGAGGTACATAAAATAATCCAAGATAAGAAATATAAAAGTATCAACCATTTTAAACATAAAATCTGAAAATTTAAATCACACCGATTTTGAAATCTCTATCTAGCAACTACTGCATAGACCTTAGCAAAGCATCTAAAGGGTTCAAACAGCGCTCAGTGGACGTTTTAAACACGGTTTAAAAAGCGACCTGTGTGACGTTACTGTTTCAATGCAAAAATAGTTTTGATAGTTGATAGTTTTGAACAGATTTGAATACATTTAATTGCAAAAAACAGCTTATAGCTGTTTTTTGTTATAGCTGTTTGCTCAGTAGTAAAATATATTTTTATTGGTTTTTGTTGTGTTTGTTTATATATATTTCTATTAAATCTCTTAAATATATATTATATACATATTTCTATTAGATTTCTTAAATATTTGTATTTGTTGCAGTGAATGAAATAAATATTTCTAATAAAATTAAATATCTATGTCACGTATTTGTCATCAAATGGGCTCATTTATGCCTTATCATTTGACTTGTTTTTACTTTGGTTTAAGTTTTGAAAAACATGATATTTTGTATGCTTTTTGTCGGAAAATTTAAAAAAGGTATGTCAGGGAAAACCTGGAAATGTCAGGGAATTTGGTTCTGAAAAATTGCTGAGAACCCTGTAAGAAAATAAATAGCAATATCAGCACCTGAAAGAAAATCACCACAAAATACATTGAAACTTAAATGCAAATAACTCAGAAACCGATAGTTAGGCGACCTAAACAAGAGTAGGTACATTTTTTATGTAGAATTTAACGTTATTTTTAGATTTCTAACTGCTTTTATATGCAACAATATGCAAAATAAGCTTCAAATTCGTAATTCTCACACCAAAAAACCCAACACTACCAATTTTAAATGTCATGCTATCAAAACTTTTCCAATTATTGAAAAATTTCAGAATAAAATTTAAACCTTGAACCTTGTAGTTCTTAAACCAGCGAACTATTCGCTCAAACATATTTTTGTGTCTAGTATCTCCAACTACACGCATTTTGACCCATTCTTTCTGACTCACCCTGTATAGGGGTTATTTTGCAACTTCAACCTAATGTAATGTACGCATAGATCGAGGTTACAATTTTTAGATTTTTTTTGTTAAGATGTAGAGTTTTACGCTGTTGTAAATAATTACACGGGTTGGCAACACTTGTCTTTAGATTCATGAATCATAACTGTGGCGTTCATTTTTGTATCGGTGCATCATTTCCGGACACCCCGTACGTGGCCAGAACATCAAAATTGGCGGCTTGTCTAATTCCGCAGCTTATATTCGGCGGTTGATGCGATAAACGGTTCCATCAATCACGCAGGCCGCACAAAACCATCTCCAAAAGACAAACAAAAGATGCTGGCGATATCAGCGCCTCGCAGCCCTCGCATTCAGAGTAGGCGAATCCATCGCGTACCCCGCGAGGGTTGGTGCGAGCGAATTCGACGTCGTAGGAAACAACGGGACCCCCGGTCTGCGCCAGCGCAGTCCGCGGTATGAGGAAGTGAAGTCTGGCCGGAGTGGTCCGCGTTGACGTGCTGTACAAATCGCGAACGGCGCGGACGGTCTCGCGGGTAAACACTGAATACCGGCTTCGACTTGGACGGAACCGTACTCTGTCGTAACGACTGGCATTGATATTTGCCGGTCCGCGGAACGCGCAGTGAGTGTTTATCAGTGATTGTTGTTGCTAAATCTGTGGATTTGCCCGACCCTCCCAAGGTAAATGCAACGTTTTGTTTCTATGTTGACAGGTTGTGATGTTTACCCGGCACCCCGCGATTGTTACCTAATGCGTCGAGAGTAAACAGGGTTGGCGGTGCAATATTTGGGCTAGCCATAACAAATGAGTGCAATCATGTCATATGCGTAATATTTCCTGTGTTTTTGTTTAGTATCATTTGGGCTTAATTGTTTGCTCTGCGTTTTTAGTGTCGTTTTACGCAAGTTGTTTATTTACATTTTGTCAGGCGCTCGTAAACTAGCTACCTATTTGCGTAAGTAATCCATTTGAACACTTTTTAAAGCAAATATTCTGCATCCGTTTTCGAACTGAAAAAAAAACTTGAAAGTGATACATTTCAAAATTGTTTAAACGAAATTATTATGGTTCTAACTTGATTGCAGTTTTAAATTAGTTTCTTTTTATATGATTCCGTTTGTTTTTGTTTATTATGCAATTTAAATTATTGTTGATTCTATTGAAATTTGAATAATGACATTTTACTTAATTATTGCATATATTATGTTGGCGAGTATTTTGGGCTTGTATACTAATATAGTAGGATAATATTTTGACAAGCCAAATTACTATTTGAATTTACTAAACATTGGCTAGTTTTTAGCGAAGATGGGGGTACCTATTGATATAGGTTAGGTACCAAAAAATAGGATAGGTTAAATGATAACTATTTAAATGATACGTTTGAGGCATATGCCCTACATTTTGTCATTCCTAAATATTTGAAATAGTAAACAATGGAGATAAAACTTTCAATATATAAATATTTATCTCCCAATTTTTCCCATACTGTCAATAATAATAAAATTCGTATTGGATTTCTATACCCATTTAAAATGCTGAATTATCTTGAATGCGTCATTTTATTTCGTTGCAATTAACAACTGCTTACAATAACATGTAGAATTTAATTATTACCTATTGATTTTGAAACCTGATGAATTTTGTTTCTCCTTTACCATGCTATAGGTGTACTATACATACAAATAAGTAAATCCAAATCTTTGTTTACTAATAATATGTAGCTTGGATAATGGCCAAACTTTTTTTACTTGCGCATTCACCATTCTGCGTAGGTGTGCGTCAGTGGCGCATCTTGCAGGGCTGTGTTCCAAAAAAGTTATCCTGTGTCGGATAAAGATGAATACATGACGTCATAGGGCGATTGGTTGTAAACCGTATTTTTCGAACGATTAGGTAAATCACATAACCTCAATCACAGTGAGCACAGTGAGTTTCGCTATTAATATTTCTCGTGGAAGTCATTTTTTTCAGAAACCTAATGGATATATTATAATGATTTTAGTCAAAAATTTGTAACTATGTTTAAATTATTTCAAGAACTAATACTTACCTACTTACATTATTTACATAAAGGTTAATTTCAAATAACCACTTTTGATAATAGTTATTATCAGAACTGGGGCTCGAGGGATGACTAATACATGTTTTATGTACTTTTTTACCAATACTGAATTACAAGCTGGTAATAATGTTAAGTAGGTACCGTATTTTTATCTATAACTAAAGTTATTTTTATTGCTAAGTGAGTATGTGACTGCGTGATAAAATAAATACGGTAGTAGGTACTACAAAAAGTTCCTAAGTATTGTTTTCAGTATAGTATTAAGTATGTACTTATAGTCGATAAGTAGGTATATAAAACAAAAATGCATCAATAAAAAGTAGGTATATTTGTATAAAGAAACGTGGAAGCAGTGCCTTCTTTTAGTAAAAAGCGCTTATACGCAGTGGTGTAGCCACGGGGGGTTTTGGGGGTCAGAATCCCCCCATGGGTTGGGTTTGTTGGGTCATAATATATTGGCCAAGATTGAGCAACGCGGTCAGTGAACTAGATCTCCTACGGCAACCTTAGATTAGGGTTCACCTGCAACTAAGTTCTAATTTTATTTTTGTCATTTTTGTAACAAATATTGTTCGTAGGTACCTGTTTATTATTTACATGTTTATCATGAGATTGTTTTTTTTTATTTACTTTTTATTGTTTCAATTTATTAAAAATTATTTTTTTTTTTTTTAATCTAGTTTGAAATACAACCCCCCCATGTCAAATTTCTGGCTACGCCACTGCTTATACGGAATTACCTACCACGTACTTAGGGAGACCTAAAACACTAAAAATTATTTCGGAATTCTAACTCGATGTTTAAATGGAGCAAAATCCAGTGGCGGTTTGTGATTTTTTGATCGAAGAGGTACAGATACAAAAAATATAATAAAATCTTAATCGATGCTCACATTTGCAGATCTGATTTCACTATTACAGTAGGTGTTTCGTAAAGTATGTTACAAATTTTGTGCAGTGATAGTACATACAAAAATATGACTCCAATAAACATGACCTCTTAAATGCATCGTTTTCCAGTTATAGACCTTAAAATGTGCAACTATAAACGTAACTCTTTTTTTGGAAAAAGAAAACATTCCTAATGCAAATCTTAGGGACTAATCAGCTTTAGGAAGTCAATAAATAATGTGGATATGAATAAAATCGATAGAGCGGAAAAGTAGTTTTTTATAGCTTTGCCAAATATGCTGCAGTATTTTGCATTCGTTTTCGTTTAAAACTACATACTATTTTTTTAAACAACTTCGCGGTGAATTAGCGCATAGTACTCGATAAATAAGGGTTTAATATAGATTCGAATTTGGAAGTTTGGAATTTTCTTGAAAGATGATGCCGTTAATTCTCACTATTCTCCATTACCTCTTAAAATATTTGTACTTATTTATAGTTAGCCTTGTACACACTGATAAAAATTTGTCTGTAATATCACATAGCTTTACATTGGCAATTTGTTGCGTAAAGTTCTGTAAAATTACATAATAGTTTTGTAAATGAAATAAGTACTGTAATACTACAGAAATAAATATGGATAAAGTTCCAAATTAATGTGATTTTGCAACAATTATGCTGATGGAATATGAAATCCTATCGTAATTTTGCGTCACTATAATTTATATTGATTTATATACCTATTGTAATTTTTAGATTGGAATTGTAAAATATAAGATATGTAACTTTATTAAGTAGATAATTTAAGTTTTCTTTTCTTTAGTTTTATTGGGTTTTTGCCACACTTCTGAAAAAATAATAAAGATTAATTATTAAATAAGCCCTTGCGCCAAACGGAACAGTCAAGGGTTATTTTTGAAACTAAGTTTGCCTAACCTAAGTTTTCTTATATTTTATATTATATACTATAATTAACATTGAAAAATATGCCGTGTATTCCGGATTGACTGCTTAGCTTCATCTTTCTCCCGCTTCAAATCCTGTGTCTATTTCTTTAGGCGCTGTCAAATTACAGACCTGTTGTTTCTTCTGTGTCGTGTTTGAGAAGTTTGGACGCCTTTTCTGGCCTTTGTACTGGAGCCTCCTACAGGACCCCAATCTTCAAAATCGATATTCGCTCTTCAAACTTATGGCGGCGTCTCCCCGTTTTTTCACGTGGCTTCCAAACGTATCTATGGTATCCCTCGTTGTCAAGGTAATTTCATATGTGTCCTGTTTTTACGTTATTTGTGTCATACACTTTAGTCGATTTTTTACATAATCATTATCATTTTCAGTATTGTGAAAATTAAATTTTAAAATCTTCAAACACTATTTTCTTGAAATTTTTGTTATGTAGCAGCATAATTTTTCATGATGTATGTATGCAGAATAACACGCTCTTTCAAATGGCATGGTCAAAATTGGGGGTTGCTATTTAAAAATATTGCCGATGACGTCACAAATATAGGTCGTATGTCAAAAAGTGCCTTTTTTAAAAACAACATCGACGTACCGGGGGATTTTTTCGAAAACTTCTCAATTTCAAAAATAATGAATTTATTCGTTAATTTTCGAAAGCACTATATAACAAAGTTGTTCTGAAAAGTATGCCTATTTTTAGTAAAAGAAATGTGACTACACTTCTTAGCATTAATAATTAAGTAGTTAGTATTATCACACTATTTCTGAAATGTCTTAATTTTATTAGTTAAAAATACATAGACTTGATTAATTCTTAATGTATAATGTAAATTAAAATTTTCCAATAAATATTATGTAAAAAGAGCATATAAGATAAAACGATAGTGTACATATTAAAATGACGTGACTGTTAAATCTTTTCGATATTTACCAATTTTTAACTCGACAGATTCATCATTCATCAGGAGATTGTTTGTTTCCAGTTTTTAATAGAATTTTAAAAAGAATGTGGAGATGAACTTAAATTTAGAATATATTATCTTCCTGGGTTCTAATCGTAACATTTTCTTTGAATGAAATAACGTATTAAAAATAGACCGTACTTAGGCCAAACGCCGCTTTTGTCTGATAGTCATAACACCTTTAAATTCGTCTGTTATTTCGTTCTATTCGGGTATTGATTCATTTTTCGTAACTGGGTCAGTTGGAGGCATGTCGTGCGTAGAGAATTACACTAATTACATGTTTTGTTTCAGTTTTAACTTGTTAGCGGAAGACGCAAATCGCTTTACATGTATTTCGTATTGGAATTATGATCTAAAAGTGATGCAGAAATGTGAAATTGGGTACTGTTTAGTAAATGCTTTAGTGCGTTTCGGACATTCTGGTACCGACGTTCTAAATATACCTAACTAGTTCACGTAAATGATATTTTTAGATTTTTCACCTCCCTTAGGACACATTTATTTCTGACTGCCAGATTTACATTTTTCGCTCACCTACCGTTCTCATTTTAATGCAAAAGCTATTTACTGAAATTAATCTCTTCTCGTACATATTCGGATGGTTTTCATCATATTCTGTATTGTTTTAGGGTGATTAAGTATACAAGCTACGTGAGAAGCTATTTGACCCGTAGGCCCTAAGTCCCTAATTTTTTTTTTGCAAATATCTTATTAAGAGCGCCGTAAGTATTCTCGAAATACTGTTTTCTACAAATACAAGTAATTTTATATATTTAAGAACTGAATAATATAGAGTTTAGCGAATAACAGGAATATTATGTCATGCCACCTGCGAATATTCAAAGGCACCGAAGTAAAACGAATGTATAACGACAGATAGCGGTCTAACCAACAAATTTTTAAGTATAGAAATCTTTCAAAATACGAATTTTTTAAATTTAACTGTAGATGTAAATATTTTTTTCTTATTGCTACCTTACCTTTTAAAAATTTATTTCAGGTAGCCTGATTCATTCTAAACAAAAAAGTCTATTGTATTTTTTTCGTAAAATTAACGATTTCTGAGGAAAAAAATCCAAAATCAATTATATTGCCTGAAGCTATTTATTTGTGGCATAATTTTAGTTTTTCTTTAGTTTTGTTACATGGCATGATTGGGATAGGGCAGAACTTAAATCGAACTGTAGTAGGTAACTATCACGTTGACATTTTAACATTTAATTGTAATTAATTGATTTTATTTATACCCTATATAATCAACTTGAGATAATATTTGACTTGGATTACTTGTTTTCCCGAATGCTATATTCTAGTCTATTAAAATTGGATCCCAAATTTTGTTTTTAAAATATTTTCTGAACCCCTAAAGAGATTTTTATAGATTTTAGTATCTATCTGTTTGTAAACAGTCTATCCGAACATGTAACATGGTAGTTTTATCACGTGACACAGTTATGCGTAATGCTATTTAGTTTTTTGGAAACTTTTTCATTTCATTTCATTTTTGTTTCTAGCGGATTTGAAGAACCATTTCATTCTGCACAAAAATATGTACGTTATTTTTTCAATTCGTGATTTAAACGAGTGCTTCATTTACTAGAAACAGTAGTTAAAATAATAAATTTAAAAAAAATAAATTTCTTCAGGTGTAATTTAATGCTGGTCGGGGCATTAGCCCGCAGAGTAGATTTGCAGTATTGAAATATATTAACCACATGAAATTAATTATATAAAATAATGAATAATAATTGTTAATATTTTTATATTAATCCTTTTGAAAACCGTAACAAGTGGTCGATTGGTAGACGTTATAAAGTATAGGAACGCAAGTTTTACGTAATAAGTAATGAACTAAATAGATAATAAATGACGAAATAGGCGAAGCAGAATCGAAGCTCTTTCAGTGAAGTGGCAGTGGATTTATTTAGTTCTGGTTCAACAGAACTGAACCTAGACTCAATAAACTTTCTTGTTTTGTCTTGAAAGACTTTTGTTTTTAATATGCTACCAGACACCATGGATTTTGAATAGTTGTAGAATGCATATGTATCTAATCTACCTCTACGCACGTATTTCATCGATCGGAATAGTATTTTGTCTACAGTCTGCATGCCTAGCCTCTCTCAATAACAGGGGAGATTATAATACTGCTAAATCCTATCGAAATAAATTTGTTCCGACTGAATGATTTGCTATTGACATAGGCCGGAATAAAATCCGAAAACCAATTATTTTTGAAGCCTTGGCATGTGGGATTGTCAATGGCACTCCAATAAACTTTTTTATTAGATGGTTTTAATTTTGAAATGCTCAGTTCACCGATATAGGGTGATTCAGAAATTATCTGAAAAAAGTTTTTTGAATGTACTCTTACAAATACAATTTTATAACAATAAAATCAAAAAAATTAGTTGAAAAATTATTTCAAAATACACTTCCGCAGGACACTGGAAACTGTGGCACTGTAAAACCTGATAAGGCATATAATAGGCGACCGGAAAAAAATTGAAAGAAATTCCCCAGGAAAGAAATACCCAGTTTCTACAAACTGACACAAATGTTTCTGCTTATGAACTTGTTAGGTATTGGCAGCAGCTATGATACTTTTGCGTACATCATGCGAAATTCTAATGGATTTATGTCAAGGAAATAGAAATTTACACCGGCAAATACTTATTTCAGATGAGGCCACATTTTGTCTGAATAGTACAGTAAACCGTCAAACTTGCAGATATTGGAGTCGGGAAAATCCTCATTGGATGGCAGAGGCACATACCCAACACCCTCAGAAATGAAATGTGTGGGCTGGAATAGTTGACGACAGAATAGTAGGGCCTTTCTTCTTTGAAGGAACCCTTACAGGACAAAGATATTTAGAGTTTCTAGAAAATGACCTTGTTCCAGCCCTTGCAGTAATTTTTCCTAACGATAATGACCCTGACATCCCTGACGATACCATATGGTTTCAGCAAGACGGTGCACCTCCGCACTATGCGCGCCCTGTACGAGATTTTTTGGACAACTGTTTTCCTGGGAGGTGGATCGGCAGACGCGGACCGATAGAATGGCCTGCAAGATCGCCAGATCTTACACCTCTTGACTATTTTTATGGGGATACTTGAAGTCAAAAGTGTACATTAATAAACCACGTAATTTAGAAGAACTTCAAAATCGCATTCGGGACGACATACGCAGAGTTACCCCAGAAACCATTCATAATGTGCAAGAAGAATTTCTTCACAGACTTGCGCATTGTCAAGAAGTTGGTGGATGGCAATTCGAACATTTAATTTAAGTATAAAATTTAATCAATTGTATTTTATTTTACATACCTCAGAATTGTTACTTTTTTATGGATAAAATTTACGTTTTCTAACATTCAATCGTCATTTACTTGAAAACTTTCCTATTTAAGAGGGCAAAATTTTAGTACTGTCTGATAGAGAATTAAACGATCTTTCAGAATCAAGAAAAAAAATATGGTGTTGCCATTTTAAAAAAAATCGATGACGTCATTACTCGAAAACAAATGACATTTGAAAATCGCATTTTACGCTAAAATATGTATTTTTTAAATTAAAAATCGACCTGTTCGAGGATTTTTCCCAAAAAATAATTGTTTCGTTTTTATTGAATTTATTCCATACTTTTGGCGCATACTGTATAATAAAGGTTTTAATATTTTTTCCCCTTTTGACTAGAATGTTTTCAAATGTCAATGTATTGCTTATTTATTTTAAATTGTTGCACCAGAAAACTTTTAGCAAAGTAGAATTGAAGGTATCCACTTTGGGAAATGGAATTTGTTACTCAGATAACATTTTCCACCCTATTCACATAACTTTTTCTTGTTAGGCTCTTTAGTTGTGCATGAAAGGTGGAATATAGTTCCTTTCAAGCTACCTAAACTTCTGGAAGGGTGACTCGAACTGTATTCACCGTCTTGCTTAGTTTTCCACTTTACCCTTGGTCGCTTTAGATAGTAGATCCGGCTTAAGGAGATTTGGAGATTTTTATTAGTAGGAAAGACTTTTTCATGTACCTAATAAATAACTGCCAAGGATCTTTTCATGTCGGAAATTTTCTTGGGGTAGTTCTTTATTTGAATTTTATATTTTTTCATTTCGAACAGCAACGTCAGCTAGTGTATGCAAGCTCCTGTATGTACAATCGTTTGCAATAATAATGACACTCTTTAAAATGAATTTTGCAATTTATTTTGAACTGCTGACGTATTTGTAATGAAATCTACTTTCAACTTTTAACATTAGTACTTAGTTGTTTCACTCACCAATAGAGATTTAATGAAATTTCTACTCAGAACTTCGAGAAGTTTAAAAGCTGTTTTGAGGGAGTGTCATTATTATCGCAAAAGCATGTACATTGTATAGATACGGTGTGTGTCTACTTTTATCCGTGTACAAATTCATAAAAACTCAGAAGCGGTTTTCGTCATTGTCATTTAGCTAAAACAAAATATATTTGTTGGGTCATCTTGAAGAATAAAGTTTTTACGGATCTGTACGCAGATAAAAGAAGACACACTGTATTTTTTTCTATCATTCTGAAATTATACCAGGAACATATTAAGTAACGGTTTTCGGTAGTAAATATCACCGTAAAAATTTGTCGAATTCAATTAATATTGTCATTAATAATGAATTACTTGACGTAGTAAATGAAGCAAGGAATTTAGATGTTATACTTGATTCTGATTTGAGGTTTGAGAAGCATGTAAATAAGTTACTACAACGAGTGTATTGAAATAATGCATGCAAAATCCTAGTATTATCTCTATTTAACTATGCTGATGCATTATATGGACCTAATTTGACACTTATTTACAAAAAGTTCAAAATGCTTGCTTACGTATGATATTTGGCATAAGAAGACGTCAGTGGGTATCGCATAAACTGAAAGAAATATGATGGTCGAATATGGAGAATAGAAAGACCGTTTGCCATAAGATAATCGTAAGCAAGAAACCTTCTTACTTACATGGCAAAGTTAGTTACCGTTCGAATGTCCATAATATAGACGTAAGAAACAGAGGATTACTAACTGTTCCTTCATTTAGAACAGAACTGTTTACACGCTCTTTTAGTTATAAAATTTGTCACTTTTACAACATGGTTTTGCTAGAATTTAAAAAATCAGGTATTTGTAGTTTTAAAACCAATATCAGATCATTAGATAATAATAATATCTGTTCCTCATTCTAATCACAGGGATTAGCCCAGAAGTCGGAGACTTGTGCGGGAGAGGGGGCGTCATATTATTATTAAGCAGGCCGCATTTGCGCCCAGGAACGACTTACGTTGGTAGGCCCTAACCACTATTCAGTGCAGGAATGAGGGAAACCTGGAAAACCTCATTAATTAGGGTAGTCAAATATCAACCGGTATCAATCTCTCACATTGACCCAAGCCAACATTATTCCACCCTACCATACCCGCAGAGAGGGTGCCAATCCTCTCCACGAATATAGCTTATATACGGTCTACCGGCAGCTGGGCGCGAACCAACTCCGATCTAGTCACCTCGATTCAAGTACTGACGCCTTAAACCGCGCGACCACTGACCGACCAAATATTTTGAACAATCAGAATTAACAAGCTATGTTTTTTACTTTCAGTCATTCTGTTATCATTAAGTTTCTCGCTTTGAATAATTATTATTATCATGTCTTATATGATAAGCATTGGTGGGGCCTTCTTCAGTGGATGCATTGTGATTTACTGTACACTATTCCCTTGAACCGCATGTGTCAAAAGCCGGTCCTGGAAAATTATGTACGGTCTCGCTAACTTAGTTTGAAACTGATTCAAATTCACGCAACAGAACTTCAGTAAAGGCCTTTCAGACGCACTTTGCCGATTTACTAACGTACCATTAATTATTATCAGCACACAGAACGCAGAACGATGATATACGGCTGAACGTAGCAGAACGTTTCGCTTATTTGAATCAGAAAGCTACGGACCCGTTTCTAGATTAAACGTTTTGATATTCGCTGTTCATTCAAATCCGGATTCATTCAGATGTCTTGGACATCATGCACGTGATCTATTGATATTATTTGAATAAAATCTAAGGATATATGGATCTGATCCCGGTTGAATATCTATTCGAATGTATGACATCGCATACGAGTTGGGCCTACGCATATATATCATGTGCCATTAGTGTATGTATTGCAGTGTCGTCTAAAGCCTTCGGCGTAGTTTATAATACCAAGTGATGAGGAATGTTGTTTTAAGAGCGCAATTGTTCATTTTCAAGACGCCACTAAAAAAGTTACTTCCAAAAAATACACATAAAACACAAACCAAACGTGCTATCGACTTTAACCTTGCACTGAAACTAAAAAGAAGGTCCCCCCCTCTCTAGAAAAACGTTGACGAATGATGCAGTGTTACCAGTTTCCGAGTTATTACTAAATTCCCGGAACTTAATTGCCACATCTCGTATAGGTATAGAAAGATTTCCAAATCATCCAACTCCAAATCCAAAAATGTTCAGAAATATTTTTAACATCTTTCGCAGTCAGGCTCATTTCAGAAAGATCCAATTCCTGGAAGACCTTTGTGTGTTAGAACGCCTGAGTGAGAAGAAGCTATTCTACACGAAATTGAAGACCCATACAGGGTGAGTCAGTCATAATGTCATTAATTTTAAGAGGAGATAGGGAATAATGAGTATAATGCGAATACGCGATTAAAAAAATCTAAATGCATATTTACGCCGAAAAAATATTTTCAAATCATTATTTAAACCCCTTTTCAGGCTGTCACTGACCGGTCACAGCCTTGGTCGGTTACAGCTGACAGTTCAACTCGATGTTGACCTGATGCAATGTTGCCAAGTTGAAATATTTTTCTAGTACCTACCTACTTAGGCACTAGACATCATAAATAAACGATTGTACTGACTATTTTAGAATCTCATATTATTTCTTGCTCAGTTCAGCCAATAATAATTTAAAATGTTAATGTTCAATGAACGCTTTCCAATCAATTCTATTAAAAATTGCAAGTAACGCGGTCCATTCAGGTTCTCCGGTAGAAAATACGGCCCAATCAAATGATGCCCGTAAACTACTGCACATACGTTGAGAACAATAAAGCTAAACCGACGAGTAGCGTGTGGATTTTCGTCCGACCAAATGTGACTGTTATGACTGCAAAGAAATTAGCTTGGTTTGTTTAAAAAGTATTTAATATTGAAATTACAAAACTCCAACGTATCTAATAATAAACTGAGTAATAAGCCATTTAGGTACTATCGTTTGCAATATTAATGACACTCACTAAAATGAATTTTGCAATTTATTTTGAACTTCTGACGTATTCATATTGAAATCTGCTTTAAATTTTTAACATTAGTTATTAGTTGTTTCACTTACCAAGAGAGATTTAATGATATTTCTATTCAGAACTTCCAAAAGTTCAAAAACTGTTTTAAGAGAGTGTCATTATTATTGCAAACGATTGTACATTATAAAAAACTTTTAATACGTGTTTAAATACAAAGTAATAAAAAAACCTTGTGTTGTCGACAAAACACTGTCCAAGACTAGGTCAATAACCTAGTTACCTAGTTTTTGTACTGTTATTTAACAACAAGGAGTAAAATTAACTTTTTTTTTAGGTGGTTCAATTAATGAATTTTCCTTAAATATTGATTTATTTTTTAATAAAGACAAAAGTAGATAATAAATAAATGTTTTCGAATATTAGGTTATTTATTTTTAATAATTATGATATTCAGCAGACCTTGCTTTGGGATATCTCCAATCGCCTTGAAATGGTTCTTGTAGAAATTGTAGGTTCCTCCTCAACTAAATTTAAAACAGCTTCTATTACATTTAAGTCATTTTGAGGATGCCCAGCAAGTTCTCGGCGCGGTTTAACACATCCCGTATCGCGAACACATTGAAACACTTGGACAAAGGTTCGCGCACTTGGGTGAGCCTACGTCTCCGGTATTCGACAGCAGCGGCATTCGCATTTCGTAAACATTCCCCGTATAAAACTAGCATTTCCGCATATTCTAAATTAGTAAAATTAGGCATTGTGATGTGAATTTACGACCAATACACGACCGAAATAAACAAACTACTGCTCGTATTCTCTCCATCCCCCCTCTAAATGTGTGGTGTGATCTCTAAATTTGGGGAAAGAAATGCGGGAAATGCGGAAAGTGCGACTAAATGGTGGCAAATTTGAATAATACGCACGCTGAAGTGTTAGACGACGTTATGTATGTAAACATGTGGCAACGATGCCTTCCATCGGAATTAGATTATCATATGGCTGCGACATCAGAAAGTTTGAGCGTACCAGGAGCGTCGTGTTACCGATTTTTATAGGGTGATTTGTTTATTTTTTTAAAGGTCGAGTAAAAAATTTTTTACTACGATTTTCTGCCTTTATTAGGCCTTCCGAATACGTGGTTAAAATTAATGACATTATGACTGACTCACCCTGTATACTAGTACTAGGAAGATAGCTGCAAATTTTAATGCGAATCTTAAATTAGTTTGGTCTATTCTGAAACATCAGCAGTTATACCCGTATAACATACAAAGGGTTCAAGCCTTACTGCTTGTATATTAATGGAAATTTTCTCGTTGTGCCTTACTTTTTACCAAGAACTTTAACCAATGCTACCTACAGACACTTTCTTGAGAACGTTTTACCTTAATTACTTAACGATGCTCTCTATGCGCTAAGACAAAGAATGTGGCTTATGCACGACAGAGCTCCCCTTCATTTTAGTTTGACTTCTCGTGAATTTTTAAATGAAAAATTCAGTAAACACGTGATTTGTCGAGGCACTCGAGAACAAGGTCAGCTTTGACCATCCAGATTACCCCATATGAACTCTATTGATTTTTTTGTTTGAGGACATCTCAAGACATCCTCAAAGGAGGTTTTCAATAAATATCTTCAATAGAGTCATTGTAACTTCTCAAATTATTGTAGATCGTTTAAATTCAGAGAGATACACAAATTTTTGTGAAAATGTTGTGACTGGCTTTTTAGATGACCATTTAGTTCATTTTACTTACTAGATGACAACAAGTAAAATCTTTGCATGCGTTTTTCTGCATAAATTAATGCAGTCGGTACTTTGGACTCAATTTACTTGAAAATGGTTGATTTTAGAGCTGTGTAACAAGAGCACCTTTTTTGTTCAGAATTGGTCACTGATTAAGGAGAACTTAGTCAATTCACGTAAAAGTAGGATATGCAAGAATTATGAAGACAAAATCATAAGGAATCGTAGGCCTAGGCCACCACTGATGTCAGATTAAAACAAACACCATGTAATTTTAATGACCTTTAATTGATGTACACGTCACCCAAAAACTACCTAAATCGACGAAACGGTTGTTAAGCCATTGCAGAAAATTATTTTTTTTTCAAAATAACACCCTGTAATTCGCTAGACGTGCATCAGAGAATTTTTTTTTAGAATATTATTCTTATTTTGGTCTGGGTCTACCCTCTGGTAAATTTTTGTACGCTCACACTGGGACACCCTGTATAACAAAAAACCCTTATTTTTGGCCACAGAATACACCACTGGATTTTTGACCTCTACTTGAGAAACTTAATTTAATTTAATGAAGTAAACAACAAAATGTATCTAACTATTCCTCTGTAAACTTGCAGCTGTTGGAAAATAAATAAATAAATAAATAGATAAGTATCTGACCTTGTAAAATTCTATAAAATTTTCATAATTAAATCTTTTCTCCATCTCTTACAATATTCAAGATATCAATGAGAATTTGGTTTATATATCTTTGATAATTGAGAGACGAGAGATTAGAAAGACAGTCCAGTTCACTCAATGCCTAAAGTTTCCACGCTAATAAAATTATTTCTTAAAATGAAACTGTCCGGATCTCTCTTGTCGATTTGTACTTTCCCTTTATTCCTGGAAGTTTTCGAAGGGGGATCAGCACATCCACAGCAAACATCCCTTCTCCTCAGGGACCACCTGGTAGCTAAGGGAGCAGGGCTCGCGCAATAAAACGCGGCGTTTCCATGATGAAACCGAATATGGAGATTGGAGATGGTTCGATAATCTCGATACGCGATCGCTGGGTAATTGCCGAGGTAAGGGGTGCGAGATGCAACGGTAATAAATTAATTCATCACCCCTACAGTATCCGCCAAAAATAAGGGACTGGGAGATGTCTTATTGAAAAATGCTGAGGGTAGAGTAAGTAATTTATTTCCCCTAGAAAGGCACCTCTCCATTATTCCCCATTTGTGATTTTTCTAGTGACAAAGCGTGCGGAATTCAGCCCAGGAATGTATCCCATTTTGGTCATAATAACAGTGACGTTTTTTTTTATATATATTTTTAGGTATTAATAATATTGTGTGAAACTAACTACTCTGTGGACTAAAGCCCCAACCAACGTTGAATTACACCCACAATATCTACCCATACATTCTTTATTATTAGCTTTTGTTACATTTTTTACTGTATTAGAAAGATATTTTAAGCTAATATAAATCAAATCTACAATTCCTATCAATGAAGTCATATGTGTGAGGCTTTAGTTCACAGAGTAGTTAGTTTCACACAATATTACTACCGAAAAATATATATATAAAAAAAGATTACATAAAGGGTAAACATTATTTAAGTAGGTATTTGTCATATTTAATTTAAAATTCATTGACAGGCAACACGTTTGCCATCGATATTTAATTTCAGTAATAATTTTTAGTTAGATATTTGACTCAACTTAAAGGAGGCCTCGTGAACAAGCAATCCTAAAAATGCAGAAATAGGTCAGATCTCATCTATTGTGGTTGAATTTTCGAGTTCCTTCTGTCAAAAGTGAAGTTAGATATTTATAGTGTTTTCATTAAACCAGGTTAGTAAATTTAGATAGATTAATTTCTTTAGATAATTGTTGAATGGAGCTTTGTCTGTAGAATTGTTCTTTAGCATACCTAGATGTTTGGTATTAGAGATCATACATATGACTTCATTGATAGGAATTGTAGGAGATTTGATCTATATTAGCTTAAAATACCTTTCTAATACAGTAAAAAACATTGACGTTGACTTGAAATAACGTAAATGTTATTATGACCACAATGGAATACATATTTGGGCTCTTTGTCTACCCAAAATATTATACCTTATTTTCCAATTGCATTAGAAGCCTAAACTATCTTCGGTCTTCAAATAATGACTTAGAATTTTTTTTGTTTGAACATTTTTATAAATTTGGATAGAACATATTAAAGATCGTCAATAAAATCTTTCACAAAGGTGCTGTCCTTATATCACGTTAAAATTAGTCGTTATTAGTTAGTCACAAATTTATTTTATCAGATTAATTAATGATTTGTGGTTTGATTTAATAGATGTCACTTTCTATAATTTTACCAAACGTTATTTCATATGAGATATTCAATTGTGCTGGGTGATGGTAAATTTTCAAGATAACGAAATTCTGATTAGAAATAATAGCTGGTTACCAAATATTTGTTAAATGTCAATGTCTTGCTAAAGTCAACATTATCAAAGTTCATGATCAAATTATATTTGTATTCAGTTTTTTGTTTTATTTATAGACGTCGGTATTACTCTCCTTGGTTTTTATGATGTGAGAACAAATCAGATAATGCTTCCGGGTATATATGTACTTTTAAAAGTAAAAGGTAGTGTAAAACGTTAACTAGCAAAGTATTTGGTTTAGAAGTTGCACATTAAAATCAATTATTAATTCATGAGAACAGGGGCTATTTTATTGCACTGGTTTTAAATTTTTAAATTTAAAATACAGCGTGTTCAGTAAAGAATGGATCATACTTTAAGGCTAATTCATTGGACAAAAATAATGTGAATTAAATCAACTAGTACAATTACAAACTACAAACCTGAGAAAGTTATTTTGTTCCATTTTTTACGATAATTGTTTCTTAGTTGCGTAAATTGTATTCAGATATTTTTTTACGAGATAAACACGAATATCTAATTGATTTTTGAATTAAATGTACTTACAGAGTTCTGAGTGCTTGTACCACTATATTATTCCTATCAGATTCTTTTAAGAATAGAGATTTTTGATGATTCTTATTTTGAAACAGTCTTCGATTAGTTTGAAAAAGTATACTTGGTACATGTCGCCGAAATACACCATTTTAAAGAGAACTTGCCTTTAACGTAAACAATTCAATTTATTTAAACATAATTTATTCTTGGGAAACTTGAGCACTTTTTATCAAAAATAAATAGATTTATTTGGTTTGGCATTTGTTTAAATGAAATCCATTTGAACATCTCATGAAAACTTGATGATTTTCAAATAAATATTTTTTTCATTTCCCTAAACAATTTCTTCACATCTGTATAAAAATTACGTTTTGAAATAAAAAAAATGTTTTTTGATTGAAATGAATGTGCATTTTGAATAAAATAATGCGTTTATTTAATTCAAAAATACATATTTTGCATAATTGTGGGATGTGGAAACGGAGAATATGTAATCTTCTAATTCTTTGTGTAAAATTTATAAATGAAGTTTTATTAGGTTTCGAAAAACCGTGAATTAAAAAAACTCAATTTCCTAATATAGTCGTATAGTAGAAAAAAGTTTTTGTTTGAAAAGAAATATTCGAACTGTTTTTAAAAAATAATTGTCCATAGGTGACCGCTAGCTGTGCTATATTTCGCGTACTCAGGTATATCGGATTTGAGAAACATGAATAGTCAGTCGTCAATTAACTCAGCACTCATCTATGACCTACTGATGAGAGCTAATAAATTCGAAATCGGTGTATGTTGACTATTTGCTATAGATTTTCCAGATGTAGTTCTATGCTGGTCGGGGCATTAAGCGACAATTGTTTCCTGAAAGTCCTCAGCAATAAGTTGTTGAAATTTTTTTTTTAATTATACAAATATTGTTTTATCATAGAGTATAATTAAATCAACACCAGAAGTTGTCATTGAAAAGAAAATATTTTTCAATGGAAACAAGATCTTTGTTTACACAAAATAATACAGGCACCAGTGTGGAAATCAATACATAAATTTTAACAAATTACAAATCCAAAAAGTTATTACTGTTAATAATGTAGTTCTTATAAAACAGTATGAAACACAACACAGAAAAATATGACAACATGAAACAAAGACAACATTTAAAAATTAATAAAATAAAAAAAAACCTAAACGCAGTAGCATCAACAAAATCTTTTTAAATTTATTTCTGAAATATCCGCCAAGCAGATACTTACTAGACATTTGTACACCCTGTATAATGTAAAATATTATCAAATAGTATATCTACAATTTTATTAGTTAACGAAAAACTGTTTCTTTATCCGACAGATTTTCTGATCTGCTGTTTACAACTGGTTTTGTGTTACTAGACCCATAATTCATTTGAATAAAACATACTATTCGACCTTCTGTTCTTTGGAGAATCTTAGAAAAAAAAATGAATAACAGAATGACGTAATAAACTATGAAATAATGGTAATGCTGTATTTAATAAAGGTTGTGGTTGTCTTGGTTGACTTCATCTAAAATGTCTTTTCTTGACGAGGTTCTTAAATGAATCATTGATTTTTCAACGAATGCACTTTATAAAGGTACCCGTACATGATGAGATAAACTTGCATTGTTGTACATTGATATCGAGCTTGAACACTATTATATGTTAAAGAAAATATGAAATTCATTTCATCTCAAATAGATTTATTAAATCTAGATTGAAAATTAAAAACAAATTACTTCACTTCAACACATTTTATTCTGTCATTTATCTAGGATGTTCGTTATTTCACTGCCAAATTTCTACGTAGTATTAGTTTACTATGGTCAAATGGACATAAGTTCAAAATACATGGTTAACTATGAAAAAGTACAAATATTTTAAGAGGGAATATAGAAAAATAAGAATTGACAGAATCGTGGCTCATAACATTCCCAAGCTTATAAAGCGATAAAAAATGTGGAAACCATATTTATCACCGACACTGGGAGCCCGTCAGTCGCAAGCGCACATTTGGCATTTAGATAGTTAGGCAATCAGCAACCGTTTTTTGACGTAATTGGAACAGTGTGTGGTTATGTTTCTGATTTTCTGTTTTTCTTCAGTTTCTAGTGCCTATTTTTTAATTTTAAACGTTTTGTAATAATTAAATAAAGAATTTGTGTCGGGTACATTCTATTTTCCTATAATAGAGTTTGCCGGTTTTTTTTCTAGGTTATCGAATAAGATTTTATAATTAAAAACTGTCGCTGGTACATTAAAAGTTTTATATTATCTATTGATATTTCTTTCGTTGGATTTTCTTTCTCAGGTATTGTTATTAATGGTCATTTTCATCGGCTCTACAATTTGAAATGCTGTAAAAATAACCGCATGGTAGTTGACAGATCTAAGCCATCTTGGACGATCCTTATCATAGGCGCCGATTTTCTGAAGGAAAGAGGGTTTTGCCGAATTTTTTTAAACATCGAGCTAGAATTCCGAAATATTTTTTTTGTCTTTTAGGTCCTCCTGAGCACGGTTAACATTTTTGTACTTAGTAGTAGTTAACACTATATAGTAGATTGAAGACTTATTGACAATGGTTTTTAGCAGTATCTTATTAACAAATTGAGGCTTTTTTTGACGTGCTATCCTTGATAATAATTATTGTTACATGATACATTTTTAAATTTTACTCGAAAACTATATTTTTTTTTGTAAATACCATATTCGTAATTCTCCGAAAATATATGTCAACAATAGTCAAAAACGTGTATGGTCACCTTAAATTTTGGTTTATGAAATCAATGAACTGTGTGACGTATTTATAGACGCCATTACAATTCCTTTGATCTGTACCCGAGCTTCTATGGTGTTCTTGATTTATTTATCTAAAATTAAGGTTTTGCATAGAAAAACAAGGAAGCTGAAGGTAATATAGCGAATAATGCCTCTTGTTAGTATTTGATGTTTGACATTTACGCTCAAAGGAGAATGATGTTAACTTTACTGCTTCCGTTGAGCTAATCTGCTTGTAAATTTATTGGAGCTCATGCTATAGCTTCTTTTATATGTATTAAAGATAAATGGTATGTTAAACATTTTTGTCTTTGTAATAGTTTTGGGTTTAATTAATTATAAAAAACATTTTTCTGTATTGTAATTTTGTTTGATAGCAGACCACTATTTGTTACAGTCAATAGGTCTGTTCAAGCAAGAAATCCGGATTGGTTTCAAACTGTCAGAAATATTCGACCAGTAAAGATATGAATTTGTTTTCGGTAAAAATCATGCAAGAAGTAGATGGATAAACAGTTTGGAACCAGTCCTGATTCTTTGCTTGAACAGACTGATTATTTTCATGAATTATTAATTAATAAGTCAGTTTCGTTGATTTTAACTGAACTTTAAGATGAAGAATAGAGAAAGGACATACGTAGTACATATGAAAAGTGTTGTCTGTACGTAAATAAGTTAATTCTTCTCTCCTACAAGATACAGTTATACCAATAATCAAGACATCTTTCTGGAATAAGTACTTTTCAGCATCTGCCTCTTTGATAAACCTTTCAACCCTGGAAAGTATTCTGGGTTTATAATCACTTGATTTTTTTTTGAAGAAAGCAATAACATTGGTATATTTACAAATATCCATATAGTTATTCAAATAAATTGTAGTTCGCACAATTATTCCATAATGTAGAGGGTGCACATTTTAAAGATAACTGGGACAAGTACCAGAAACCTAGAAAACCTCATTAATTAGGGGGGTAGTCAAACGTCGACCGGTATCAATCTCTCACATTGACCCAAGCCAACATTCTTCCACCCTACCATACCCGCAGAGAGAGTGCCAATCCTCTCCACGAATATAGCTTATATACGGTCTACCGGCTGCGGGGGTCGAACCCACAGCGATCTAGTCACCTCGTATCTAAAGATGCACAAAACATACACCAAATAGGTAGAGATCCTTATTAGCGTAGAACCAAAATATAATGCCGAAATTGAAGGGAAAATGTGCTACAGCACATGAAACATCGTGAATTTGTACCTTGTCACTGTGTACTATACACCGAGAAAAATACTTGATAATTTACATAAATTAAAGTGTTACTAGGTTTTTAGAAGATTTCTGCGGAATGTGATAATGTTCATAATGTCGAATACAATTTTCTCAATGTGCAGTTGACTTGTAAAATTCAGGAGATTTTATGATAAAACATAATAGGTGAAAATGCTCTATTTTCTTATTCTGAATGACTTGTCAGCCTGGAAATTGTTTTATATCCTGGAGAAAACTATAATTGACATGGTGAAGAGATATTCTTTCTAACTTACTCAGATTTTTTTTAGCTGTCTCAACAAACAGCTATGAAATTCGTTGAAAATTTGGGTATAAAAACAACGCCCTTAACCCGCGCGACCTCTGACCGATAATGTTAAATGCTTGTAAAGTAATCAGGACATTCGGAAAAGCATTACGTGTCGGAAAAACCGTCTGCAGTAACCCTATCAATTATTGAGTTGTTGCAATTGCATTGCATTGGATGCCTCCACTTAGTACGTGCACGTAATTCATCGACTGTGTTCGTTTCCCTCTTAGCTAGTTTCGAATAAATTAAAGTTTCCAGTATTTATGCATTGACATGGAAATATTGAACACGTAACTGTTTATTAATAGCATAATGTGCAGCTAATCAGTTCAAGTTGAATGTCAATATTATGATTTAATATCTTCTGGAGCGGGACTGTTTGTTTTTGTTGGGAAAAACATAAAATGTGAGATTGAGTGCGTGAATTAACGTGACAGGAATTTGCATGCGAAATTACATCGCATTCCGATATTTAACGGGCCTGAAGGAGCGTGTGATGGTATTCTTAATTCAGTTAACAGTTAATAGATTATGAATTTTGATTACTACATGTAGTTCAAGGATCAAGTTTATTAACTTGAAAAAGGCAATTTATTTCAACAAAAGAATATGCCAAGTTTGTGGAAAATAACTGTATTCTTTAAACAAAACAATGCTGAACTTTCTTAACGTTTCGATTACTTTCGTTTTACATAAAACTCGTGTGTATCGGTTTCGTTACTTTATGTAATATGATCTCATGTGATATCGATTTCCATCTAACATTCGCTAATATTAATTTACAGAGAAAATGATGTTACGATAATTATTATTTCTGTGAAACAGTTTTATCAGTTAATCCAAACAAATATTGATATGTCTATATATTAAAATTTTATCGAATTATAAAAGTAAAATTTGATGTAATAACTGGCACCAAATATAACTTAAGTTAGAGGAAGAACAGATATTTTGAATAATTTTACTTAAAATAGTTTTGCTATTAGATTATCTGAAAATATTCAAATTACAAGAGACGTCGTGAATTTATAGCTCTAATATATTAAATAATTAAACATTATGTTAATTGTGATATTAAGCAATTAGCATTATGTTTCCTTGTAATCTCTGAATAAATTTGGGAATTATAAATTTTAAATTTCTAAATGTTTCCCAAGGAAAAAAATATACACAATTTTATAATACCTTACCTACTTTATGTCATCGAAGTCAACTGCTTTTGCCGTTATAGTTATTAATTAATAAAATTTATTTGTAGTTTTAATTAATAAAACAATTTGTCATACTTACCTGATGTTACATCACTCCACTTTTAAATATCTCTACAAAAAGAAGTCCAAAGGATTTAAGTCAGGAGATCGTAGCGGCCATGGCACCGGTCCTCCTCGTCCAATTCATCGTTCTTCTTGAATTTAATTAGAATACCCTTCATTTTTTCGAAAATGGGGAGGAAGCGTTTGTCGACAATCACTGCCCAAACATTTAAGGAAAAGCGTTGTTGGAAATTGTCCCGTTGAATCACATAAATAAATATAGCTTCATCTGTAATTAATACGTTACCAGAAAATCTAGGATTTTGAGCATTTTATTGCAGCAACCATTCCATAAAATCTAATTCAAGGGATAATTTGGTATTAATGCTTGGACCATGTCATGGTACGAATGTAATTGAGCCTCGTGTATAATATGCCACATTGTTGATTGGGACATTACTTGTATCCAGCGATTTGCCTGGTACATTCAGGGATTCTCTTCAACAATATCTAAAATGAGTTCCTCAGCTGCTGTAGTACGCCGTGCACGCCCTGGATCTCCATGTCTTACGATTCGATTGCAAATGTCCCATGTCACGCCCGAGTTGCACTACCGGGGTAAAAGTAGCTGCATTTGGCACATGTAGACTAGGAAATCGTTCTGCGTTCGACCATTTTCTTACCTCATCATAAATTCAAACGTTATCCATCAACTTCTAGTAGATGTAAGCCATTTTTGACACTTGAAAAACTAATGTAAACACTATCGCAAAAACGTTAATATTAAAATCGGATTTCAGTATTCAGAATCGCCTGCATTACTATGACGCTATAGACTACAGCAGCCCAGGGATGTAAAGGTTGCAAATACTACAACTTCAATATATTTTGGAAAATTACGTATTTTACAAAAATTTATTTTACGATATCGACTCCATTTTCATGGAGCATCTCAGCCTGTATGAATATAAGCATGAAAAAATTGAATCTTTTTCTATAGAAATTTTAAAAACATGAATAGCTTACTATTAGGGAGAACGTAATAAGTAAAAAATTGAAAAATGAGTAGATTTTTGAGTAATCGATTTCCAATAAGAAAGTCATATAACTAAATACAGATTACATTAATTGGAAATTTTTACCACGAACAATAATTAAGTATCAAGATACTATCATGTTTTCTCCAAAACTTAAATCCGTCACAAATAAATGATTCATTTGTATCAACAGGTAGATATTTTTGTATTCATTAATCATATCTGAAAACATTCGGAAATATTTATGGTCCGGCAAAACTAGGATCAAGTTCATTAACTTGAAAAGGCAATTTATTTTAACAAAAGAATATGCCAAGTTTGTGGAAAATAACTGTATTCTTTAAACAAAACAATGCTGAACTTTCTTAACGTTTCGATTACTTTCGTTTTACATAAAACTCGTGTGTATCGGTTTCGTTACTTTATGTAATATGATCTCATGTGATATCGATTTCCATCTAACATTCGCTAATATTAATTTGCAGAGGAAATGATGTTACGATAATTATTAAATACTTTCTGTCAAACAGTTGTATCAGTTAATCCAAACAAATATTGATATGTCTATATATTAAAATTTTATCGAATTATAAAAGTAAAATTTGATGTAATAACTGGCACCAAATATAACTTAAGTTAGAGGAAGAACAGATATTTTGAATAATTTTACTTAAAATAGTTTTGCTATTAGATTATCTGAAAATATTCAAATTACAAGAGACGTCGTGAATTTATAGCTCTAATATATTAAATAATTAAACATTATGTTAATTGTGATATTAAGCAATTAGCATTATGTTTCCTTGTAATCTCTGAATAAATTTGGGAATTATAAATTTTAAATTTCTAAATGTTTCCCAAGGAAAAAAATATACACAATTTTATAATACCTTACCTACTTTATGTCATCGAAGTCAACTGCTTTTGCCGTTATAGTTATTATTAATAAAATTTATTTGTAGTTTTAATTAATAAAACAATTTGTCATACTTACCTGATGTTACATCACTCCACTTCTTTTTTAAATATCTCTACAACAAGAAGTCCAAAGGATTTGAGTCAGGAGATCATGGCGGCCATGGTCCTCTTCGTCCAATCCATCGTATCTCTTGAATTTAATTAGGATACCCTTCATTTTTTCGAAAATGGGGGGAGGAAGCGTTTGTCGACAATCACTGCCCAAACATTTAAGGAAAAGCGTTGTTGGAAATTATCCCGTTGAATCACATAAATAAATATAGCTTCATCTGTAATTAATACGTTACCAGAAAATCTAGGATTTTGAGCATTTTATTGCAGCAACCATTCCATAAAATCTAATTCAAGGGATAATTTGGTATTAATGCTTGGACCATGTCATGGTACGAATGTAATTGAGCCTCGTGTATAATATGCCACATTGTTGATTGGGACATTACTTGTATCCAGCGATTTGCCTGGTACATTCAGGGATTCTCTTCAACAATATCTAAAATGAGTTCCTCAGCTGCTGTAGTACGCCGTGCACGCCATGGACCTCCATGTCTTACGATTCGATTGCAAATGTCCCATGTCACGCCCGAGTTGCACTACCGGGGTAAAAGTAGCTGCATTTGGCACATGTAGACTAGGAAATCGTTCTGCGTTCGACCATTTTGTCTTACCTCATCATAAATTCAAACGTTATCCATCAACTTCTAGTAGATGTAAGCCATTTTTGACACTTGAAAAACTAATGTAAACACTATCGCAAAAACGTTAATAGTAAAATCGGATTTCAGTATTCACAATCGTCTGCATTACTATGACGCTATAGACTACAGTAGTCCAGCGATGTAATCATTGAAAATACAACTTCAATATATTTTCGAAAATTACGTATTTTACAAAAATTTCTTTTACGATATCGACTCCATTTTTCATGGAGCATCTAAGTATTTCCATTTTTTTTTAGATACGATGAATCAGCCTGTATGAATATAAGCATGAAAAAATTGAATCTTTTTCTATAGAAATTTTAAAAACATGAATAGCTTACTATTAGGGAGAACGTAATATGTAAAAAATTGAAAAATGAGTAGATTTTTGAGTAATCGTTTTCCAATAAGAAAGTCATATAACTAAATACAGATTACATTAATGGAAATTTTTACCACGAACAATAATTATTAAGATACCATCATGTTTTCTCCAAAACTTAAATCCGTCACAAATAAATGATTCATTTGTATCAACAGGTAGATATTTTTGTATTCATTAATCATATCTGAAAACATTCGGAAATATTTATGGTCCGGCAAAACTATCTTAACATATCGTTTCTTTATCTAGCGGAATATATCTCGTATAGATAACGTACCGTTTGTGTTAGCAAAGGTGTACAACGAATAGTAGTGCTTGTCTGATAGCATCGATTTTATTTCTTTTGGTTTGTTTACCTCGTAACAAACTGCTTAGAAGACAGTCTAAATACATTTAAATCCCACCCAGACTACATCATTTTCATTGTAATAAAGATATATTTATTATACAGAGTGTTAGAGGTTCGACGGCCATAACTTCAGTATAAGATAGACAAAGTATAGAACAGAACAGAAAAGTTAAATAGTACAAGCCGTTTTTAAAATAAGTCGAGTTATTATGTCAAGGAATTGTATCATAACGTGGCAACAGTGCGAATACAGGTTGAGCCAGGCGAGCGGTTGGTGGGTTGCCTCCTATGAGGCAGCTTGTTTTTTAGTGATGACAAAAAAAACCCAAAGATAAGCAACTATTGTGAAAATTAAGGAAGTTAGTTTAGACAACTGTTTTGTAATTTTATTTTTCAACAGAGAATGGTAGAATTAATGATTTTTTTAATATTAAGAATGTTTTAAATGTTTAAAAAAGGAACATAACTTAAACCAAATAGGAATTTTAAAAGTAAGTAATAAAACCTTTGTTGGAGCGTTTGCATGCGGTTATCAGTGAGTGCCCTATCACGTGACTTTGGGCGTTAGTTTTAAGGACAAGAGGGTCTCACAAGTACCCCTACAAACGACAAGACAGAAGACAGTACAACACAGACACGAGTGCAGTTAAGATCTTAGATGCGCACAGCACGCATTATTTTCTTGTAATTGCCATTGTACTCAATTCATTCATTCATGTACATAGTGTAAATAAATTGTACATACACAAGCTTGTGCAGTTTATTTCAACATCAAAAAGAAAAGGGAACCAGCCAATAAAAACACAAATACAGTCCACTCATCCACAAGTATCGTTGGGTCCCTCATTTCGCCGACCCAATCAAGGTGGTTGGCGTACAACAGTTGTGCAATCACACAACCTTCTAAGATTCACGTTGCAGAAATAATCATAACTTATGTATAAAGAAAAATAATTTAAGTACTTTCCGAAAATCAAAATACAGCCATTTTTAAATGCACAACTAACATAACACATAATTATTCATTCATGGTTATTTTCCACACATGCACGACAATTTCAGATCCAATTTTCGCGACTAGCTGGAAAATACCCGGATATTTCCTGGTGATACTAAACTTTTTAACAAACTAAGAAAAATGTACGAAGTAACAAATTAACACTTCGCAGTTCAGATACCAACTAACCTGTACTCCCGGCTGGTCTTTAAGTACATTCTCGCACTGTTGCCACATTCCGCGATATCGACTTTATCGAATTTTATTGATTAAGGAAAAAAGAGTTTTATTAAAACTAAACAAATAAATTGAAAGAAAGGATAAACATTGCATTTTATGATCATTTAATGCACGAAATTATGGTGAAATTCCTTAATTAACTGAAGTTTTACACATGAAATTGGAGATTTGTAATTTTTTTCTCGAAAAGTTTAGGACCCACGTTGTATAAGGTTTTTTTTTTGTTTGTTTATTTTAGTGTATACTATCCTCTAAGTTTATGGCATTTTCACTTTCCGGAAAGTCCCATATTGTTCAAATTTTTTTTATTTTTGTGTGTTTCGATCTGTTTAGCAACTTAAGATTATTCGATAGAGGCGAAATAATTGTGGAGATCCTGACATCACTAGGAAAAGCTATTAAAATTATTTACCACTATCAGATATTACCGCTAGATGGCGAACTTTTAATTCGAAATGAAAAAGTGTGATTTTCTCCAAAAAATTAATAATAAAGTTGTGTTGAACGGTTTTGGACTCTTACTTTACTTACTTTAAGAGATAGAGCAAAATGTCAAATAAACAATTTTTAAAGATTCAATAGAAGAGTTCAACATAACATACCTTCACTATTGATTTTATTAAGAAAATCTCATTTTTCGATATGGATTTAAAAATTCGCCATCTAGCGGTAAAATTTGAAAGTGGAAAATAATGTTAATAGACTACTCGGAGTCACCTTTTTTATCAACATGTTTTTTTTTTGGAAGTTGTAGGTCGAGTAATTTCCAAGATACAGAAGTTGACCGACGTCAACAGGACACCCGGTATACCTAGTCTAAACACAGGTGTAAAGTTACCGTGAATGACCTGTATATTATGTCAGTTTTGCTGCCGTGTCGGTTAAATGAGCAACTAGCTTATTGTGATGAAATTCACCACGTACTGATGATGTTATTTTTCTTCCAGATAACGTCTTGTGGTGTTCTCCACGTACCCAGTGCAGTGCCGTTTCATTTCAGTGCTCTAATACTACGATGTTAACCCCTTGAACCGTAGTCGCGTGCGCACCGCGTCAACCGCCCACCATGTTGTCGTACATGCTTCCGGTGGACGAGAAACCGCCCCCGGGTCCAGGCAAGACTCACCTGCAGCTGACGCTGGGCTCGGAGCCCATCGCCAACGGCAGAACTTCCACGCCGATCAGCAAGGACACCAGTATCAGCAGCTTCGCCAGTGACGCTACCACGGCGACGGCCAGCCACAGTTCCATGACTACGCCCAGTAGCGAAAAGGGGAAGCCCAAGCTGATCCTCAACGGCGGAAAGCACCAAACTCTGAAAAGGTAAGGCAGTAGTTTTGGTTACTACTAAAAAACTAACCCCACTTAAAGTTACATCCGTCAGAAACGCATGTATCTATCACAGCCCTAATAGTATTCACTTTACTGCATAGTTTAAATGCAAAGTAAAATTATGTATAGAGAAAGAACAAGCAAAGAGAGACCAAACCGTTCATCAATAAATTGCCATTTGTTTCTCCTCTTCTTTTTGTACATGATGTATACATCTTTGCCAGTTATCTGCAGTTACTCGTTCCAAGGAATTTTTTAACAAAATTTTCACGTCACTTAATTTAAACGTCGTATTATTTCGCGCTACATCTCCTTTTACCTGCGCCCAGACTAATCCTATTGGGTTAAGTTCACAGTGCTAAGGTGGTAACGGTAGTACCGTTATTTGGCGATTTGTTGCCATTTCATCGATAACATATTTTTTCTGATCTTTATTAAGATTGACAAGTGTCAAAAGTTCCTTTTTCACCATATTTGTTTCAAAAGGAATGTTTTTCCGGATAACCATTGAATTATATCAGCTTTCCTCCAAGCAGTCGTAGGCGTCCGCTCCGTCTGCCGTGAATGGTAGCTGGCATTATCCATGACAGTTACAGACCCCGGAGAACTAAGATCTGTGTAAAATACTCTTCGAAAACATCTGCGTTCATGTTTTCGTGATAGTCACCTGTATTTTTAGGTTCAAATAGAAGTAAACCGCGATCTACAAAACCACTGGCACTACCTATATGTGTCACTATTAATCTTCGCCCTTTACCTGAAGGTGCCTTGAACCCTGTTGAAAGTTCATCCAAGAATGCTTGTCGAAAACTTTTTACATTTTTATCTTGCCATGATTTTGTTACAGTATACCCTCGTTGGCCCAAGTTTCGTCTAGATAATAAATATTCCTCCCTTCGTCACGGAATTTTCTAATTGATCTTCGCCAACAAATAATTTCATCTTTATCGATAAGAACTGACTTCCTGTTCTGCTTTTCCCAGCAAAAGTTCAACTCTCGTAAGACGGCCCATAATTTGGTTTTACTGATTTTTGGCAAATCGTTGTCCTCTGAAAGCTCACTTAAAATTTTGTTTAGCGTTGGTATTTCTTTTTTTAAAATAAAATGACTACGTACTTTTCTGCGAATGACATTTTTGAAGAAATCATCTATAACGACTTTTGACCTCCCTGTAGATGATTTTGGGGGATTTACAGTATCTTGTTCATTTTTTGTTTCCTTTAAAAGTCTGTAGATAGTCGATTTTCTAGTCCTTGTCATTTTGGAACACTTTTCCACGATGTCGTCAACACTGTTGGTAGGATTTTGGTGTTTCAATGCATTAAATACATTAATAATCTTCTCATTCTGAGACAGCGCGTTGACGCGTTTAGCAAACAATATTATATCCACTGGCACAATAGTCACTAAACACAAGTCGAATTTTACTCTACTGCACTAGCACGTCTTTGTATATTCAGCTCTAAGACTGGATTGATCTGTTACAATACACTAGCTCCTGCCCTATGATGTATCCAGTAAAATATACTAACGTACACTCATTACCTGTTAGCATTAGTGTCACCCGATAAACACCTGAAACGAAATATTACCACGCCCATGGCCGGTTCTTATCTCGGGGTTTTATTACTCTCTTTCATTTCCAAATAGACTATAGCATACTTCCTTTACAATTTGTTATGTTGTTATGAAAAGGCAAAAAAATAAATACATTTAAGGAAGGTTTCTTATAAGCAAGATCATGTTTATTATGACCGCAATGTAACTTCTCTGTAACCTATTTAATCAGTTCAGTATCTACTAGTGCTTAAAAGATATTTCTCTCAGTGTAGAAGAAAATATTCAATAAATATTGTCATTTGTTAATAATAAAGAAGAAAAGAGTATGTATAGTGATGAAAAGTAATTAGTTCCAGTTCACTAGATTCCGTACAAGCATCGTCAGATATAACAGCACTGAATAAATTCAAGTCATAGCGCAGTTAGAATCTACAGCAGTTTATTTTCAATATTTAAAATCAAAGGACTTGCGTTTAATATCTCTTTTACCTGAATTTTCAATTATTTCATTATTCTTTTAATGCATCTAGAAATAATATTTAAAAAATAACATCAGTTATCCTTTTCGTCTTCATTATTCAAATCTTCTACCTTACTGCTGACAGTTAGGCTTCGCTGAGCAAAACGCTTTCGTTAAAAATCATCCTCACTGAATGCAATGGTCGATCGTCTAAAGTGTGAACTCCATAAGTGCAGTGTTGGGGTACCACGTCCTGTTAAGTAGAAATATGTTTATGGAACCATTTCACGGTTGCACGGTTCTAGCCACGAACTATGGAACGGATATGGGTGTTAAATGGGAGGAAATCGATTTAGCGGAGTTAATAGAGGTTAGGTGAGGTGCGCTACGCGTACAAGAGAAATTATAAAGCGTTCAGAAACGCGAAGCATGAAAACAGAAATATACGGGGTGTGAGTTCTCATGGGCGTCGGATTTCTTTGAGGGCTACCTCTGATCTTGTGTTTTCAAATTTTGTCATGAGATCTGATTTTTTTGTAATCTTTTTTTTAATTTTCGTAGTCCGCTGTCACTTGTAGATATATATAGTAATGCATTCTTCTGTTATTCTCTGCTTAAGTTGAGAACATTAATTATTTAATTATGTTGGAAGAACAAATGACGGGTGATTTGTTTATCATAAATTCCGCACCTTACATTAATTTTCTCATAATATAGTTTTTTTTACAATGAATAACCCAAACGCCAAACTTTGATGGAAGGCCATGAGAACAAAAATCTATTAAACTTCAAACAATTTGACATTTGCTGTTATATTAGTTAAAACGTTGTCGTGTGTACCATTAAAGTTATGTAAAAATGATTAGAAATAAACTAACTTTACAACAAAAAGTTGAAATAATAAGACTAGTTGGTGGCAATGCAAAAACTTAACAAGCTGCAGTAGAATTTAACAGGAGACTTTAAGAACTCGAACCAGTGAGTTTTCAAACTGCAGCAAATATTAATTCTCTCTTCGATAGAACTGGTAATGTTATTTCCACAAATAAAATTTAATAGAATAGAGAAAACATTGTTTTAAATCAAATTCGGCACAACCCTAAAACCTCCCCATTTTAGTGCGTATGCAATTATTCAACACCGTTACCTTTTTTTATTAAAAATTTGGACTTGGAGTTTCTTGTATCTTGCAGTATATAAATTACTATCATTTTTGTCAGTGTATTGTCACAGATTACGTATTTATACGTATTTTGTACAAAAACACACTCTGATGTGACACAGCTTTACATAAAACACATTTTCTGACAATTTATGATAATTATTATATCTATTTTGAGAATGTGACAAGTCGATTGTAACAGAAAATTAGACGCAACAATATCTATAAAATCATTTACTCCTACTAAAATGTGGTGTTTGACCTTGACGCTGCACATTTCGTAATTTGGAATTTTCGCCTGTGTGTCCCGCCACATGTTTAAACTTTTAACAAATATCATATCATGACTAAATATTTTAATCGTGTTTATAAATATTTAATTATATTTTTAAACTATAAATCTTGTGTCGTGCTGTAGTTCAATAAACATAACATGGACGTGAAGTTGAATGGAAATGCGAATTTATTGAAAATTCCTTGCGTGTGTATTCGTTATTATTGTCAAAGTGTCAAACAAATAATAAACTTATTACGTTTTTGTTTAGACAACAAGCATTCTAGACTACTACATCCAAAGCACAGTAAGAAATATTTCTTATTTAAAATTTAAATTTCCATCATATCGGTCAGTGGTCGCGCGGTTTAAGGCGTCAGTACTTGAATCGAGGTGACTGGATCGCTGTGGGTTCGACCCCCCGCAGCCGGTAGACCGTATATAAGCTATATTCGTGGAGAGATTGGCACCCTCTCTGCGGGTATGGTAGGGTGGAAGAATGTTGGCTTGGGTCAATGTGAGAGATTGATACCGGTTGACATTTGACTACCCCCCTAATTAATGAGGTTTTCCAGGTTTCCCTCATTCCTGCACTGAATGGTGATTAGGGCCTACCAACGTAAGTCGTTCCTGGGTGCAAATGCGGCCTGCTTAATAATAATATGCCGCCCCCTTTCCCGCACAAGTCTTCGACTTCTGGGCTAATCCTCGTGATTAGAATGAGGGGTAGAGATATTATTATTATTATTATTATTATTATTATTATCATATAGTCTTGTTTGATTAAAAATTGTTGATTTCTGGATTTTGATTGTTGCAAAAATTTATATATCAGCAGGCATCATATAAATAGGTTTTTAATTTGCTTAACAGGCACAGGATTAATTTGTTCTAACATAAATACCACATGGTATTATACAGAGTGCTCCGAAATAAATGCATCATAGAGTAAGAGTAAATCTCTGACGACAAAATATTGCAATGTTGCCAACTTGCCACTTACCTTTTTGATGTTACATTCGAATTATACAATTGATTTATTCTGAAATTTTAATTGGATTTTCCTTAGGCCGATAACAAAAATAAAATGGATTCAAAGATTGTCAGTTCAATAGTAATAAAAAAACTGCGAGTGTTTGCGATTGACCTTTATTTTTGATTTCGAAGCAAATAACAATTTCGATTATACACCAACTGACGTGACTTTACCATTTGATCTAAGCAATAATAACAGTTCAATTGTGTTGCAAATGCTAAACACATACTTGTGGAAAATAGCCACTTACCACGTAGAAAAGCAGTTAGAGAATATTTACCTACTTTCAAGAAGCAAAGGTATGAACACTGTCTATCTACGTGTACAGGGTGATCGATTAAGAATGGACAATCTCTAAACTGGAGATACTTCACATCAAAAAATAATGATTTAGCTTAACATGCCTTATACAAATGTTTGTTAAGATACTAGTTGTTCAAAGTAGAAATTTTAATTAAAAATATCTCATAATTTCTAGCATAATTTTTAGCAGAATAAACTCGAAAATTTGTAGCTTCATGTTTTTTGGCATGGGCATTCCGAATTTGATTCTGAATTTGCCGCTTTCTGTACAGGGCGTTAGTTGCACTCTGTTACTTCAGTAAATCAGGACACACTTTTCTTGTCTAATAAACTATGGCTAAAGATAATTAAAAATCTAATAAGCAGGTCTGTTTTACATAGAAATGATACTCCTGTTAAATTCATCAACTCTATTGATTATTGAATTATTTGCATATTTTTGGGTTAAGTTTTAAGATAATATAAATTCAACATTTTATTGATGATAAAAGTTCATTTCATTGGTATAGAGTAGAAACATAATATGAGGTTGAATGTAAAATATATCAGTGATTTATTTATATTATTTAGTAAATCTCTATCTCGATCTCTATATTGAATTATTTTGAGTATTGCACATATCCATTAATTTGTTTCTGCTACCTACATGGATTAAATTATAAAATTCATAATAGCTACAATAATGTTGTAAACTTTTAATGTGATACTAAAAATATTATAAAATATTTAAACACGAAATCTAATGCAATACATTATTTCCTACACTGATTATATTTGAAGAATTGATTTATTAGCACCATCAATATTGTCAAATATTTATATTACCAGTTGTTTGCATTTGCTTGTTGGTTTATATAAAATCTTTAAGTACACTGTTGGTTGGTGTGACGCCATTGTAGCTGCGGAAAATGTTTGCCTTAATTATAATTTAGTAATAAAATTTCAACAGTAACATTTGCATGTTTCATTATTATTTCTATAAAATCCGAGCATTAGAATTATGCCAAAACGAAAACACAACAATTAAATAGATAAATAAATAAAACACACACATTTTTTATCTTCTTTTTGGACATGGCTTATAAAATTTTTTCCAGTCTTCTGCTTCTTGCACTTACTTTTACAAGAGTTGCTCTTTTAAGCATTACTTGGGCCAATTTAAATGCCCTATTCTCTTTGGCTATATCTCCTTTTACTTGCGCCCATATCACTTATATTGGATTTAGCTCACAACGATCAGGGGGTAGTCTTAAGGCTGTTATTCCACGAATCAATACCATTTCATCCATAGAAAATTTTGTTTACGACTAGCTGGTCTTAATGTAAAAAATTTAATTGGTTTCAAATTTCTGGACAGTCAACCCTGGTTTGCAAATGAGCGTGTAAAAATTCCCTGAAAGTGTCTTCTGAACTGAAGAGGCAACATGAAATCGGGCTAACCAAAGTTTGTAGTCGCTTGCATGTTCAGGGTATCTACCATCTATCCGAAAGGTTTAAAAGTTTAGAATTTTTTTCTGTACAGAGTCAATTGCAATTACGTAAGCATTGTACAAAACAAACCAAGCACAGCATTATCATGAAAATCATGACCTTGCCTTATCACAAAGCCCAATGCTCTGAGACTTAAAGAAACCAAATGCTGAATATGACTACTAAAAGTTAATTTGTTGTCATAGTAAACCCCCAAATCCTTGAAAGTTTCCTTTAAATGATTGAAATTACACTATTCTACAACCCTATTCAACTGATCCTGAAGTTGAATGCAGTCATCAATACTTGACATGGAGGAAAATATTTTTAAATCATCTGCATATAACAATTTGTGGCAACAAAGTGCGGCGGTAATATCGTTAACAAAAAGAGAAAAAAGAAGGGGACCCAGATTAGAACCCTGGGGTACCCCAAAAGTAATAAGATAATGATTAGAAGTAAATCCATTGTGTAAACATATTGCAGGCGACTGGATAAATATGATTTAAATAGCTCAAGCAAAAGGCCACAAAACCCATAAGCTTTAAGCTTATGTAAAAGTAAAGCATGGTCTGTGTGGTCAAATAAAAAATCGATATATATCACATCCACTTGGCCACAGTGATCGATAACGTTGGAAAAGTAATGAGTGAAACAAATGAGATTTGATTTGAGGTGGTTGACCACTTTTCTATGAATCCATGTTGCTCAAGTGAAATAATATATTCTTAAAAAGAGGGTGGATATAACGACATTTGGAAAACCTTTGCATAATTACATAGTAAGTAATGGACTTATAGTTTTCGATATAAGAGGGATCACCAGTTTTGAGTATCGGGCATACACTTGCAATTTTCCAGGTGTTAGGAAGTATTCCCGTATTAAGAGAGAGGTTAAACAGAATGCCCAATGAGTATGCCGAAGCATAACAACAGTCTATAGTAAAAAAAACTAGATATACAATCAGGGCCACAAGTTAATTTGTTTTTCAGTTTTTTTTTAAAGAAGATATTATTTCCTCAGAAGAGCGCAAACTGTAGGCATATTAATATCAATAGCAGTATCTTGTCTGAATTGTACTTTGTCGCGAGACACATGATAAAACACTTTGAAAATAGTAAATACTGATGAGAGCTAATAAGCTCGAAACCGGTATATGTCTGGTGGGCGTCTGACGAATGACTCTAGCTGTTGCTATAGGTTTTCCAGGTGTAATCCAATGCTGGTCGGGGCATTAGCCCGCAGAGTAGTTGTTTCCTGGAATTCCGTGTTTGCAAAATATAGTTCTTAAACTATTTTACAATCGTATTAGGACCGTGTTAGGATCAACTACATCGCCCGTATTATGCATCGTATCAGGAAATCTGCTTGTACCTCTTTTATTATTAATAAAATTCTAGAACTTTTTAATCTATTGCCATTACTTCCATGATTCTTGTGTAGTTTATGAAATATGATCCATCACACATGTTTGCACCACAAATTTCATAGTATATTGACTAAGCTGTCCTAAAATTGAGATCTATCTTCTGCCAACAAAGCATCATTATTGAACGTGGCAGCAATTCCGCCTTTTTTTAAAGCAAACCACTCGTTTGTTTAGCCTTTCCGCCTCATTTGATTCGGAGCTCAAGTTCCGTTTCGCAGTTTTTAGTGTATTACGGCTATAATAATAAATCCGTTTGTAGTCGTTCGACGAAGACTCATATTTTAATATGCTGCAAAATCATCGGTTGCGCGATACAGTAAATTCAACTCGTTGCAGGAATGATAATAATTTACATTGTGTCAAGGGGAACGCTGCGGTTGTATTGTAGTCGTGACTGGCCATGACTGGTAACGATGAGGAGCAAATGGGGTGCCGAAGATGAGGCCCCCAGGTAGGGATAACTCTCTCTAATAAAGACGGTATGCGGTATCGGACAATTGGCGAGGAAATTTGCGACTCCGTTTCATATTTACTTCTTGTTGCTCATCGTAATGAAGGAATTACATTAATAACGAGGAAATTGGTTGTGATATGGCTGGCAGCGTGACCTCAGCATCATTATCTCCCCTGATTAGGTTCATATTCAGAATACATAAATATTTAACTTTATCGCTCATCGTTCCTAATAGGGAAGTGATAAAGTTGTACTTAATTCGTGAGTGAGTACCTACTACTTAACTTTATCGCTTCTTGTTCATAATAGAAGTATTGAACGAGATTTCTTCTTGATGTCTAGTCACACAGTACTGCTGATAACTCATTCATGAATATACATAAAGTAACTTTATCGCTTACACCACCAAGTGACAATATCGCTTTTCGCGCATACTAGAAATCTTGGATCATAAATTGGTACTTAATATCTGACAAGTAAGTCATAAAATACAGTTCATTTCCCGATTGTCGAGGAATTCAGGATAGATGTTAAACATAAAGTAACTTTATCGCTTCTCTTTTATGACAAAGATCGTAGGCGATAAAGTTTACTTCCGCAGAAATGTGTGCTTTAACGTCCATAGTTGATTAATGAATTCAAGTTACAAGCTAAACTTAAAGTAACTTTGTCGTTGCTCGTTTATAATATATATCTCAGACGATAAAATTGCATAGTCTCGGGAATGTTATTCATAAATTATGTACACTTTAACATCAATAGTCGATGAATACTCTTAATTTTAAGGTAGGCACTGGATAGTACCAAGTGACTTTATCGCTTTTCGCTCATTCTAGAAATCATGGACGATAAATTGGTATTTAATGTCTAGACAAGTAATACAGTTTATCGCCCGATCGTCGATTCAGGAATTCAGAATAGATATTATTATATTAGATAGTAACTTTATCGCTTCTCCTTTATAACAAAGATCGTCGGCGATAATGTTTACTTCCTCGTAAATTTATTTAGTGCCCATTTTCATTGAAGATGTAAACTAAACTTAAAGTGACTTTATCGTTCCTCGTTTGTAATATAGATCGCAGACGATGAAATTGCACTTTACGAACGGGAATTATATTTATAAACTATGTACACCTTAGCACCAATGACTATGACTACTTTTCAATTCAAGGTACGTACTAAACACCACAATGTGACTTTATCGCTCCTTGTTCATAAAAGAGGTCTTGGACGATAATTTGGTATTTAATGTCTGGTCAAGTAATTCAATAAAATACTGTTTAACTCCCAACTGTCGATTCGAGAATTCCGGATAGATGCAAAACATGAAGTAACTTTATTGCTTCTTATTTATAACACAGATCGTAGGCGATAAAGTTGACTCAATTCCCAGAAATGTATTTATAAAGTTCACATTATAGCCCAGTTATGAATTCAAGCGACAAATTAAAAGTAAAATGACGTTATTGTTCTTTGTTTATGGACACTGTAGGCGATAAAGTTGCACTTAACGCCCTTGAAAATTATTCATAAACTGCACTTTAATACTAGTTGTCAATTAATACTTTTCAAATTCAAGATACATTTTCAACATCACAATGTGACTTTATCATTCCTTGTTCATAAAAGGACACGTTAATTTGGTACTTAACATATGGACAAGTTTGTCACTATACACTAACTCCCGTTTGTCGATTCAAGAATTTGGGATAGGTAGGTACTAAATATAACTAATTTTATGGCTCTTCATCCGTAACAAATATCATAGGCAGTAATATTGCCTTCAGTTTCTGAAAATTAATTTATAAAGTACTTTTTAATGTAAAACGTTATCAGAGGAATTTTAAAAAGCTGTTATTTTCGAATTACTTAGTGAAGTAATGAAGTATGGAAATGCCAATTATGTGTAGTTATCTTGATTATTCGTTATTAATGTATATTTTCTAGTTAAGCATATCATCTCTGTAGATGTACTGACGATTAAGATTGTTTTTCTAGGACTAGTGTAGAGCAATAAATGTAATCAGGATAAATAAATATACAGGGTGAATCTGAAATAAGTACAAATATGGTAACCAGAAGTACAGTTCACTGTATAGAACAAATAATTAATAGTCTTTTTACAAAAAAAATCAGAAATATTAATGGCAATCTCCTCCCCTTTGCCATTTCTATTTCTCTCCAATAATTTGAAAATATAAACCAGATTTTCTTCTCACAATCATATTATCCAGAATTTGTTCATTATCCATTTTTACTACACTCGACTTATCACAATACGTTATTTTTATCCGTACTATCACTGAACACTACTTAACAAATATGCTTTTAGCATGTTAACCTTTTCACTGTTTGAATATTGCGCCATATTTTATTTAATCACATTGTATTTCACGAAAAATATTAATTAAATACACACTGAAGAGAAAAACACTGTCCGTGAAAATAATAGGACGATTTAAATACGTTTTATACGTTAGTGTGGCAACTCTTAAAACAGATGCGTCAAGCGGTGCATTACTTAAAGAAGCATTAGCTTAGTTCGGTTTCAGAAGATGCAAAAGTATTTTATATTAACTTTCAATTTACGTGTATTGAAATTATCAAATCCCTTTCCACAAATATTACATTGATTGCACTTGCCTGTGCCACAGCTAATTATTCCTTTGTCCTGAACGATACTAGTGCACCGGTATTTACATCAACATCTATCTCTATCAATCCTAGAGCCTAGAGGACGGGGCTTGTGCGGGACAATTCGCCTACTGCTCCTGACACCTACCTTGTCTGTGCCTACATCAGTTTCTTTTTGCATGCGATTGACGCTGCTTTTCTCTTGATATTGAACTCATATATCAAGCTAGTTTTTTTGTTATTTCATGTTTTGTGTTTATTTTTAAAATTTGTTTCACCCACTACGGAACTACGAGGTACGAAATGGTTAGCACTGACACGTTGTTTGAGGTTATGTGGTGGATGTTGTGTGAAAGTTATAGTTTTTTGTTATTCTTCATAAAATAATTTAAGGGGATAATTTGTGATAATCTTTCTAACAGTGTACAATGGTATTAACTGAAATATGGATAACTGTTTAAATAGTTGGGTTTTCAGTAAGGATGTGAGCTTTTATGCACGCTTATGGATATTTTTTTTGAAATAATTTAAGTAACTTGTTAAACTCTTTAACTGACAGTATCACACTTGAGAAAATTCTTATTTTAATCGTTTATGATAATTTTACTTTACTTATTGCTAAAAACGAAAAACGAAAATTGAATTTAATTTAAAAAATTATTTATCTTACAGAAGATATGGCAATCTCGCCTTCAGTAAATCATATGGTTTATTTTATTAGGTTAAGTCAGCGGTCTGTCTGGTCAGCGGTCCTCAAAATGTGGGTATTTAAAAAAAATATCTCCGTAAATATTTGAAATTTTTAAAAATTACTCACTAGACTTATCTATATGACGAACTACACCTGCAGTTAAAATATTTGTACTTATTTAAGGTTCACCCTGTATGCTTTGAATATATCTTCATTGATGTTATTCTTAAAAAATCATTGCGTTTTAGTGACTTGACAAATTTAACGTATGTAGTTCACTGTTTACAGTTATCGTTTGTTGTATGACATATACATAACTCCTGTTATTGTTTTAACACGTTTTTTTTACTAACAGGATACGATATGTTATTAAGCAATTTATAATGCTGCTTTCTCAAACAGATATTTTGTATTGCGCCGGTTTATGTAACCGTATACACTTTAGCGTCTTGGGACTACCGCACAACAGGGTATTTTATGCATCCGTACTAAAAATATCGAATACATAATTCTGTCCAGAAATAAGTGACATACTTGCGTTTGCCCCGCAAGAATTTTGTATCCATCCAGAATATCCATCCGTCATAGAAATATTTATTCGTTTTAAGAGACAGGCAATAGGGTAATTTGGTCAAATCTCAAATTATACTACTTGTCTAATTTTTATGAAGCATTTATGATGTACAGTCAACCGAGAAAATTTGAAGTCGATCTGATAAGTAGTTTTGGAAATATACGAGGTCAAGTTTTTTCTCATATATTTTCAGGTATTAACAATATTGTGTGAAACTAACTACTCAGTGGACAAAAGCCCCAACCTGCGTTGAATTACACCCACAATATCTACCCATATATTCCTTATTATTAGCTTTTGTAACATTTTTACTGTTTAAGAAAGGTATTTTAAGCTAATATGTATCAAATCTCCTACAATTCCTATCAATGAAGTCATATGTATGTTCTCTGATACCAAACATCTAGGTATGCTAATGAACATCCACAGACAAAACTCTATTCAATAATATTAGAAAAATAATAGGCATACACACTGGTAGTCTATAATACTTTATTCAGTGGATAACACGTGATAACTAGTACAAAGTTTATAAGTGAAATCAAATAAAGTAACGCACAATATGTGTAAAAGTCTATGGATGTGTGCGTCTGTCTTTCTACCCGTTACGATTAGAACTACTTGATTCTCACTGGCCCTACGGTGAAAATGACCGCACCAATCCGCAGGTACAGAATCCTTAGTTCTTAGAAGTCTAATCGAAGTATTCTAACACCCTTCCTCTTCGATTAGTTTTGTCTGATTTATGCAGATAGTCCAGTCTTTTGTGCCAAATATTTTAATTTAATTTTCAAAGTTCAGAACACCGTTTTCTTGTAGATCTTTAACGAAATGGTACTTTGTGTCGATGTGCTTCGTACGGTTGCTGGATCTTTTATTACTGATTAACTTCAGGCAGCTTTGGTTGTCTTCATATATGGTTGTTGCTTCCGGTTCCTCTCCTGTGAAATCTTTTAATAGGCGGCGTATCCAAATACCTTCTTGGCACGCTTCTGCTAATGCAATGTATTCAGCCTCTGTGGATGATAGCGCTACACAAGTTTGCTTGCGACATGCCCAACTAATTGTTGCATTCATGTATTGGAACACATACCCACTATTAGATTTTCTGTGATTTTTATTTTCCGCCCAATCTGCATCTGCGTAGCCGACAAGTGCATCCTTTTTAACTTTATGACCGAGGGTCAGTTCGTAATTCCTTGTACCCTTCAGGTAGCGGGCAATCCTCTTTAATTCGGTCCAGTCGGTTAATAAAGGCCTTTTATTATATTGACTCATAATAGTCACACTTGCTGTAATATCGGGCCTTGTATTTACAGCTAGGTACAACAATGCTCCGGTAAGTTGTTGATATTGTTGATCGTTTTCCATTGGCGGCTCGTCTTTTCTACTCTTTATGTACCCTGTATCTAGGGGTATATGCGAAATTTTCGCCTTCTGCAAACTGAATTTCTTCATGATGTCATCGATATATTTTGTCTTGAAAACCCACTTGCAAGAAACAATATTTTCATTTTTTGGCTTTTGCACGACATCCCATGTCTCGTTGTTTAGCAGCGAGTTCATTTCTTCGTTCATTGTTTGTTGACATTTCTCTCCATCTCGTCCTGCCAATGCCTCTTCTCGGAATTTTGGGTCTTCTTTGGCTAATTTTATGGTGGCCATATAAAGGTCCGGCGGCACACCCGATTTTCTCGAGTCGACCTTCTTAAATCACCAACTAATGTCGCATTCTCAGAATTATTGTCCATGGCACTAATCGGTTGCGTAATGAGTTCACATTCACCAGTACTTGACTTTTCAAGGTCTTCAGAGTCTTCGGGAACCGCGATCGCCTCGGAGATGTCCTCTGAATCTCCTGATAGGTTTTCCGGGAATTTGCTGCTGTTTAGAAAAGTTACGTCTCGGCTAACAATAAGTTTATTGTTTTCTCTGTCGATGAATCGAAATGCTTTAGATTCCTCGCTATACCCAACAAATGTAACTTTCTTTGCCTTTTCATCAAGCTTTTCCTATGTTCTTTAGGTATTTGCACATATGCATCGCACCCGAATATGTGCAAATTCTTGACGTTCAGTTTCAACTTATTCCACAGTTCATATGGCGTTTTTTGTATAGCTTTGCTAGGCAACCGATTTTGAAGAAAATTGGCAGTATTGACTGCTTCAGCCCAATACACTTTATCTAGATTTGCATCTAAAAGCATACATTTTGCCATTTCAACAAGTGACCTGTTTTTCCTCTCGGCGACTCCATTTTGCTGAGGAGAATATGCAACTGTGTATTGCATCTTTATACCTTGTCCCTTTAAGTAATCCTGTAATTCCTTATTTACGTATTCTTTTCCTCTATCCGACCTAATACATTTTGGAGTTTTATTGTACTGGGTTTTTGCCATTTCCACAAACTGTTTTATGCACGTAGTTGCCTCGTCCTTCGTTTTTAGAAAATAAACAGTTGTAAACCTTGAATAATCGTCGATAACAGTCATAAAATATTTCTTTTTTCCTGGGGTCATTGTTTGCATGGGTCCGCAAATGTCCGTATGCAGAAGGTCCAGAATTGCACCAGTTTTATTGCTTGATTCTTTAGGAAAAGGTGACCTGGTCATTTTTGTCCGTATGCAGCATTCACACTCTTCTCGAGTTCCACAGTCCTGTATATTGATGCCAGTTGCCAAGTTCTTTTCGGTTAAATCCTTTATTGCGTTGATGTCCCGATGTCCAAAACGTCTATGCCAAGTATGTACGCAATTATTATTATGTTTGTGATTTATTGCGGTGTAGACCCTCTCGTTAACTACCTGGAGTCGATAGAGTTCTTCACCAAGTGTTCCCACTGTCGCAATAGCCTGTGTCTTTCCACTCTTTTGGATTTTACAATTGTTTCTGAGAAAACTTATTTCGTACCCTGCATTTGTCAGTCTCTTTACGGATATTAAGTTTGACCCAAATGATGGTACGTAGAGCACGTTTTCGAGTATTAACCTACTTTCTTGACCATCGACGATACACTTTATGATGCCTGAGCCCCTTCCTCGAACTTCGCTCCTTTTATTGACCTCCGCCAATTGCACATAGCCTGTTGCACTGTGGTCGAGATTTGTAAAAAACTCTTTTGAATTCGTTATGTGGCTCGTTGCTCCTGAGTCGACAAACCAAGTGTGCTTGTCCTCTTTTATGGCACTGTAACATGTATTTTTCTCCAATTTTTGTGTGATATTTTCTCAAGGTTATCCGTCACCATGAATAGATTTTCTGTTAGCATATCTTCATTATTTGTTACCTTGTTTGCCTTTTCCTGTTTAAGTTTCCAGGTTTTATACTTTCGGCAATCTTGTTTTAAATGCCCTTGCTTCTTACAGAAAAAACAACTTTTATTCTGTGCGTAGTCCCTACTTTTATTGAACACGCCCTTCATCGCTGATTCGCCATTTTGGGATCCATGTCTTATATCCTTAATCCCTTGACGCCTTTTATATTCATCAATTAGTTTGCTTTTGATGAACTGCGTCGTAATATCTGTTTCGGGTCTGCTCTCTAATGCCGTGACGAGAGTATCATAAGATTCCGGTAGGCTACCTAGAAGAAGTGCCGCTGTTAAATTATCGGGCAAATCTTGTCCAAGCGCTGATAGCTGGTTAACGTGGGTTGAAAAATTTGATATATGCGTTTCCATATCACCATGCTCCTCGAGGGTTGTTCGACATATTCTTTTAACAATAGAACCTTACTTGTTAATGTCGACTTTTGATGGTAGTCCTTTAGTGAATTCCATGCCTCTTTTGCTGTTTTTGCCTTTCTGATGTGCAGCAATTGATCATCTTCTACTAGTAGACCGATTCTAGCACGTGCTTTATCGTTACTTCTTTCCAGGCGGCAAATTTTGTAGTCTCCGTTTCGGCGGGCTGGTCTTCTGTTACTACGTCCCATAAATTTTCATCTATCAGCATGAGTTCCATTTTATAACTCCATATTGGGTAGTTTTCTCCGTTGAGTTTTTGAATAGTACACCTTAATGAGCCCTCTGCCATTTTGTTCAAATGTTCTTCACACTTTACACTTATTGTTCTTTATGCACACTTTAATTGACGGATTTACAGCACTTAAACCACTTTGCACTGTTTAGACTGGGCCCATAACCTATTAGAAAAATAGGCATGCACACTGGTAGTCTATAATACTTTATTCAGTGGATAACACGTGATAACTAGTACAAAGTTTATAAGTGAAATCAAATAAAGTAACGCACAATATGTGTAAAAGTCTATGGATGTGTGCGTCTGTCTTTCTACCCGTTACGATTAGAACTACTTGATTCTCACTGGCCCTACGGTGAAAATGACCGCACCAATCCGCAGGTACAGAATCCTTAGTTCTTAGAAGTCTAATCGAAGTATTCTAACATATAATTATCTAAAAATTTAATATATTTACTAACCTCTGGAGTGAACTCGAAATTCAACCACAATAATTGAGATCTCACTTATTTCTACGTTTTATTAGGATCGCTTCATCAGGTGGCCTCCTTTAACTTGAGTCAAATATCTAACTATAAAGATGATTATACCAATAAATTAAAATTATTTGAAATTGAATGTCAAAATGAAATATCGACAACGTCAAACTGATTAACTGTCAATGAATATCATAACAACCTACTAAAATAAATAAAAATTAATAAAAAATTTTACCTTTTATGTATAGTTTTTTTTCATATATTTTCAGGTATTAACAATATTGTGTGAAACTAACTACATATTAGCTTAAAATACCTTTCTTAAACAGTAAAAAATGTTACAAAAGCTAATAATAAGGAATATATGGGTAGATATTGTGGGTGTAATTCAACGCAGGTTGGGGCTTTTGTCCACTGAGTAGTTAGTTTCACACAATATTGTTAATACCTGAAAATATATGAAAAAAACTATACATAAAAGGTAAAATTTTATTATTAATTTTTATTTATTTTAGTAGGTTGTTATGATATTCATTGACAGTTAATCAGTTTGACGTTGTCGATATTTCATTTTGACATTCAATTTCAAATAATTTTAATTTATTGGTATAATCATCTTTATAGTTAGATATTTGACTCAAGTTAAAGGAGGCCACCTGATGAAGCGATCCTAATAAAACGTAGAAATAAGTGAGATCTCAATTATTGTGGTTGAATTTCGAGTTCCCACTCCAGAGGTTAGTAAATATATTAAATTTTTTAGATAATTATTGAATAGAGTTTTGTCTGTGGATGTTCATTAGCATACCTAGATGTTTGATATCAGAGAACATACATATGACTTCATTGATAGGAATTGTAGGAGATTTGATACATATTAGCTTAAAATACCTTTCTTAAACAGTAAATATACGAGGTCAAATTAGACAGACGCTAATTACTTTTAAAATTCACTATTTAAAAGCATATTTGTGGATTTAATTTGATGGTAGACGTAGGTGTTTAAATTTTTCAAGACTTTTTCTAACAGTTTTGAAATTGCCCAAAATCATGAAACATGTGCTGTTGAGATGTGTGTTTACCCCTATTTCCATAATTTTTGCTTTGAGTCTACTTATCAAAAGTTACGACACTTCGGAATGTGAAATGGAAGGCAAAAGTTTGTAAATAGTGTCAGAAAAAATTATATATAACACCAATTTTCTGCTATAAATAAGCGGAACACATCTGTTATTGTTATCACCCTACTAACTTGTATTCATGGGATACATTAGTGGCCATTATTTTGATTCATTAAACATAAAAACTGTACAAAGCGCATATAAATCTGCCTGCGTTTGTAATCTGACCACAAAAATTCCATGAAAAATATATTATATTTATTTGACATTAAAAATATTTTTATTGTCACGTACTTACTTATCCTGTTTATATTTTACATATACGTACATTATTTTACATATTTATCACAATTTCGAAACGAGATATATACAGGGTGAGTCAGTTACAAGATGTTTCCAAAAGGAGTAAAGAGGTAAAATTTTTGAGATAAAGTAATTTTTGCCTTTAAGATGTAGATAGTGGTCTATATGTAGATACGCAAATATGTGAAAAAATTTAAGGTACCTATACAAAATTTTAATTTGATTATTTATCTATACCCGAGTTTTGAAATAGCAGAAAGTAAAGCTCATTTTTAAAATATCATCTTACGAATTGTGTATGTTGTGTCTCCATCAACCTCTATCTTCCTTCTTCCGCAAGAGTTTACTATTTTATATACTACTCACTCATATTTCAACTGCATCACTTATACTCACATTTGGGTCTCGCGTTCTAATCCCTTCTTCCATTTTTTCTATCATATCCGATATTCACTTGTTAGATTAGTGCGTTTAGGCTTTTGCAAACACGCTACAGAGCTTGAATTATTCTCCATTCTTAATACACAAATCATTAATAAATTAATTTCAATCACAATTAAACTAGCGGAAATATACAGGGCGTTAGAACATAAACTTAATAGGCGATAGTATTCATCAAAATAAACAAACATATCTTATATGGCATGTTTGCTAAATTCAACTATTTTTGAGAGAAATTAACAAATCTTCAATTTCATGTGTAAAAATTCAGTTAATTAAGGAATCTCGTCATAATTTTGTGCATTAAATGACCATAAAGTACAATGATTACCCCTTCCTACAAATTACTTATGTTTGGTAACAATTTTTCGTTAATCAATATAATTTGATGAAGTCGATAACGAGGAATGTGGCAATAGCGCGAGAATGTACTCGAGGACTAGTTGGGAGTACAGATCAGTTGGTATCTGAGTGTCAAGTGTCGGAAGAGCTTTTGCGTACCACAATATCCTTAATTTTCTTTGTTAAAATATATAGGGTGTTATAAACAAAGTCCAAATCTCATAAACTCCTCTAATACTCTCTATACTCTTTAACTGTACTGACACATTATTTATTCAAGTTATTTATAATTAATGAAATATTTTATGACATACGTTAGTATTTGATGGTTTTTGACAAGTTTTGTGTTTAAATTAAAATTCCTTGATACTGAGACCTGAAGATGTAGTCACCGTACTACGAAACCGGTAGTCTACAAAATAAATTAGAGGAGTTTATGAGATTTGTACTTCTGATATAACACCCTATCTATCTACTACTCATATGGGTTAACCATCTTCAACTTTGTTAAAATGCTTAGCATACCTGGGTATCACGATGTGTTAATTTATGGAGAAGCTCGCTGAAATTCTGTGAGGGCAGACGTATTTATTTAGATCGTTTCCCCAGCGGTGGCCGCCTAATAGAAGGGCATTTGTTGAAATATGTCGAGGTCTTCTTCATACTGGCAATGTAATATTCTTAGAGTTTGTATTACTTATATTTTAAATTCCTATGTGGTTTAAGTTATGTACTGTATTTAAAAAAATCATTATTTCTACTATTCTCTGTTCAGAAAATAAATTGCAAAAGAAACTACATTTATTAATTTTCACAACAGTTGTTTATCTGTGTCATCACTAAAAAACAAGCTGATGCGCGGTAGGCAACCCGCAAGCGCGCTCAGCTGGCGCAGTAAACTAGTTCGCGTATTAGCCCACGTTGCCACGTTGTGATAAAATTCCTTGACTTATTTTAAGAACGGCTTGAGATATGCCCTTGTACTATTTATTTTTTACTCATTTACGCTTTATCAATCTTGTACTGAAGTTATAACTGTCAAACTTCTGACGCCGTGTCTACTGAAGCTTTTCCCACGCGTACGCCTATCGCAGCTGTGCGGATGGAATAGGCGGATCTGAGTTGACGCAGTCGAATTGACGAATAGAAATCGAGCATTGTGACGAATGTTCTGCAGCACACGCTGTGTAATCGGATATGGTTTGCGAGGCATGCGAAACTTCTAATTTTCTACGAAAAATTTACGAACGGCTCCTATTTCTTTTTCGATTGACTGCTATAAAATGAGTCACTCTACTATTTCGAAACTCGACTTTAACTAGCCTAAAAGATTTTTTGCGATATGCATTGTATGAAATAAAAGTAACAAGTACGCAAAGTAGTTCTGCGAATCATTTTTTTATTTCCACTGTCACTTCAATACATACCGCGATAACTGTTATCAAAAGCTAAAGCTCGGAACCATTTTTTGCTTTTATTATATTTCTTTGAGGCTAATTGATGGACTTTACGCTTCATTTAACGCGACTATTAATAGAGACACCGTTTAGATTCATTAGGCGTGATGAATTTTTGGCCCACACTTAATGCTGGAGTGCGATGAAGATCGAGATTTTTTTAACGTCATACGCTAGTAGAGGTTATTGCATTTACTTGGCGAATGGCCTAAATGGATATAGTAACTGTAAAATAGACATTTGTTTGTGAAGGGAATGTACGACATTTTCAATTAAATTAGCATCAGCATTTTTCCTGTTTAAATGTCATGTATGTGTCTCCCAACGAACGTGCATTAGACGTAGGGGAGACTGGGTACGGTTGTAACAATTTTTCTTTAATTGCTCACAGCTTAGCTGTTACAGTTGTATACAACGATCAAAGCTTTTGGGATGAAAGCATACTCATTTGTCTTTAAATTAAAATCAAAATCATTACTTTAGGTAAAACTGTTTGATAGCAAAATAACATTTTATTGAGTGTGTGCGATTGTTACAACCGCCCCTGGCATGGTGTCGGATGTAACACTTGAAATTAAAACAAAAATTAGCGTTTTTAAATCAATTTTATTAATTTAAAATACCAAAATGTTAGTAAAACAAGTCAACAATGTTAGTCACATATTTAAATATATTTTTATATATAATCAAACAAAAAAAACCATAACAATACTTCTTTTTTTCGAGTTCTCTTAAAGTCAGTCAGACTCGTCAAACAAAAATGATCTTCAAGTAATCACTAATCAACAAAATCTGAGGTTACACAAAATATGTTTTCTTTTAAAATTAATCAGACTCATCGCAATTATGACATATATAATATCTACTCCCGTCAGTACAGGCTATGTGAGACCATTGCTTACAACCTCCTTGACACTGAATCCAAGTGTCTTCGAACCGACTCGTTGAATACGTCTCTAGGCAAAGAAGGCAATACGTTACAACCGTCCCCATGATAATTGTTACAACCGTCCCCACCCCCCTATTTCGGTAATAAGACTGTCACTAGCGCAAGGTAACACAACTTATACAAAAATAAAAGGGCTTATTATAATCTATAAAATATAACGATTACATAAGCAAACTTTGAAATACGATAATTATATCAATATTTAAGATATTTTACAAAGAAGTTCACCAAAAATACTTACTTTTGGTTGAAATATTCAATAGGCTTCTCTGTAATCGTTATTACTGCGCGAAAGGTGACGCAACACGGGGAATCGTGTTAGGACTTGTTGGCCGCGTGCCCCTCCCCTTGTACCTCTCACCTACCGTGCGTAGTTTCGATAATATTTGACTTGTTACAACCGTACCCAGTCTCCCCTACCTATTCAAGAAACCGGAAATTATAGTAATCTGAATTTTCGTTTTTAGGAGTCTTCAAAATGGAATATGATATTTTTTATTTAATTTTCAGTCTACATGTGTAATGATACATACATTACTCGCTATAGTAAGTAGATAACATCCTGTATGGTTTGTATTGTACCGATATTTATTTCGCGAGAGTTTTTGTTGTCAGCGAAAAAGAGCGTTTATACAGATAATGTAGAGAGAGTTCTCGTTGGTACCTGCATTATTGAAGTGGTTGAATTATTTAATAACGAATAATATATTTGTGGCTAACTGTGTCACTTTGGCCGATGACATTATATCTTGGTGATATTTGTCTTACCTGTGCCAGGTAAGTGGAATCTCGTGACCTTAACACTGTTTGCATATTCGTAATTGCCACCTCAAAAAACATATGACTACAAATTTTCAAAACAATCGGTATACGTTCTTAAAATATAGCAAAAAATTTAAAACATTTGTTCAACTTTAACACCCTGTAGAATGAAAAGGAGCAACAATATAATAAGGCATGTTCGGTTCAATCGCTTTATTTTGACGTTAGCAAGCTGGTTTTAAGCTATATACCATTATTAATGACTCACCATTTATATAACTTGTTCTCTAACGTATTGCCATTATTTGTAAATTCTTATATTTCCAAATGTATTAAACCGTTTTTTTAATTGCTTTTTTCATTTCCGATTTTGAAGGACTTTATAGGTATATTTGTTGTAGTGCCATTGCTCGTTGCATGGTTAGTAAAGAAATACACAGTAATAAACCTACTAATAAAATCGTGAGCCGTACGAAATAACAGTTTCTGACAATTCACCAAAAAATGCAACGGGCTCTTTTCGGTCGCAGATAATAATAGCCTTTCGTCTTTTACTTCCGCCTCATAATTAGAGCATCACTGATTGATCAGTGACAACCGTATTTTTACACAAGCGTTAGTAGTAACATGACTCTTATACGAGTATATGTAAGGGTATCCTTACACGAACATTTTTTTTCGTGTAATGGAATACGTGGTTCAATTTATTAAAATCTACAGACGTACATAATTTATCAGCTACAGAATTTTTTACTTTTTTTAATCAAAAGTTTTACATTTCTCTCGCTCTGTTTTAGCGGTGAATAATAATAATAATAATAATAATAGCCGAAGGCTTGTGTGGGAGAAGGGGCGACATATTATTATTAAGCTGGCCGCATTTGCGCACAGGAACGATTTACGTTGGTAGGCCCTAAACACCATGCAGTGCAGGAATGAGGGAAACCTGGAAAACCTCATTAATTCGGAATAATTTAATAATTTCGAGTGTCACAATATTTAGCACACACAAAGGTAACACAAAAAAATGTGGGGGAAAAATGAATGCTAAAGATTAAGAAACCTTATTACTGAAACAAATAACATTTTTGAAATTAAATTATGAATATTTTATGAACAAAACTGCTTTGTTTAGAAATTATACATGGTATTTTCTAAGTCTACAACTTTTAGAATAATTTCGGGTAACTATGGCAACAAAGCGTCGAGCTACAGCCACTGTATTTTATTGTAAATTCGCAAATTAATTAATGTATGTTTGTTATGCCGGGTCTAGACCAAGCAGACAAAACAACGACAAGACAAAGACATTCATGTTTCGCGACAAAGTGGCGACAAATCCGATATATTTCTACAACATTTTTGTCTTTTTTTGTTTTGTTTCCAAATTTGGAGACAGTTGCAAGTCCCGTCTCGAGTCGGTAAAGATCAGAGGGTCTCTGTTTTGTCTGCATATTTTACGACAAGTTGTCGGCGCAGTGTGGACGGTGTGCGCTGACAAATGTAGGAGACCAATAAATCAGTAGAAAATCACACATATTGAGTTCTGTTATGTTGTTGTAGTGGAGTAATTAGTATGTTTTTTGGCAACTGCAAGACCAACAAGGCATATCAAATTCTCGAAATCTTCGGTGAGCATTCTTAAAAAATTCATAAAGCTTGAACGAGTCTCACCACTTAGTCCAATATCATCCGTCTGGACTCAGTATTTTGTCTCAATTTTGTCTTGTCTGAATACCTAAAATTTTGTCGTGTTTTTGTCTCAAAATCGTGTTCACTTTTTGTCTGCTTGGTCTGGACCCGGCAGTATGCTACGCATATCGAACTACAATTCAGTTCAAGAAGGACTAAAAGAAATTGTTACATTTTAATTTTCGTCGCTCACTCGAACTCATTTTCAAAATTAACAAAGCGGATACGTGAATATAAAGGAACGCTGGTGATGCTTGTATAATATTATCAAAAAACACTAGGCTCATAGAAGAAGAATTTATTAGAAGAAATTCTTAACAAAACATTTTTGTAACGCCCTGTAACTGCCCTAATTTTTAATTTGTCGCATTATTTTTTCGTGTAGAAAAATATATTCACACATCATGTTCGGGCATCCAATCAGTACATGGATTGCGTTAGTGTGTCCTTTCTCTTACAGCTATAGTCTCAGTTCATGTTCTCTTGTGAATTTACCATGGCAATGAAATGAATGAGTTGTTCTGCGTAACAAAAACAGCATTTAGTCAAAGCAACCAAGCGAAAAGTCTCCGGTTCTCCGGATAATTGATGGTCTGACTTGAACAATTATTATTATTGTTTATATTAGACCGTGCTTATTATGTATAGGCGAACGAAGTTAATACACAGTTCAAGAATGAATGATTGGAACATTGAGTATTTTGTATTAATATAGGTATTATAATTTTTGATTTAAATGTGAACTGATGAAATTGTGCTTATTATAAGAGTGTCCACAAACAACCCCTAAAAATACAGGGGATTCTACATAAGAAGACATGAACATTTTTTTTATATGAACGTAGGTCTGCAAATGCTTCAGTGTGTTATAAAATTGAGGCTCAAATTAGCTTGCAATATTCGACCTTATGGAAAAGTAATATTTCCATTCGTACCAATATTTCCCGTATATTGATTATATTGTAACATTTTCAAAAAATGGAGATATCACTCGTTGTAAATAACGCCCCGACATTTAATATTGATTTCTCTAATACAAAAAGTTACAATTTCAGAAAAGCGAATTTTATACAACTGTATGATGAGCTTCTATTTATTGACTGGTCTACTTTTGATGAATTTACAGATGTTGATGAAGCATGCAACTACTTTTATAAAACATTATATGACGTTTTTGATAGAACTGTACCCCTTTCTTGCTTAAACAGTAAAAAAAAGTAAATATCCCCCGTGGTTTAACAAGGACATTATTCGTGACATTAGAAGTAAAAAGAGAATGTGGCATGCTTACCATAAATCGAAAGATCCAGAAACACTTACATCGTTTAAAAATTTAAGATCTAATTTAAAGAGAGATATATCTGATGCTTTCAAGTCTTTCATTGAAACAACAGAGTCCAATATTACAACGGAACCTAAGAGATTTTGGTCATATATATCGAATAAGCGTAAAAGTAAGTTTGTACCTAATTGTATGTTGTATAACGGTAACATCTTGGAATCTGGTAATGCAGTATCAGAGGGCTTTGCCGATTTTTAAATCTGCCTACGTTTCCGAACGTTTAGATGACCGGGTTCCATTGGAATAAATACTTTGATACAAGAATAATTTCCTATATAATCAGTATATGGATGATCATGACGTATTTAAGTACATAAAAAACTGAAACCAAAGATGACAATGGGCCCCGATAATGTTCCTGCTTTTTTTATTCGTGACTGTGCCCATTGTTTATTAACGCCTTTGAAAGTGATATTCAACTTAATAATCTCGACTAATAAAATTCCTCAAGTATGGAAATCATCACGAATATGCCCAATTTTTAAGAGTGGTAATATTAATGACGTCGCAGACTATCGTCCCATTACAATAATAAATAATTTTAGTAAAATTTTCGAGTTCTTCCTTCACGATATTTTATATAGTCACGTTAGGAATGTAATAAGTGTTAACCAACATGGTTTTATGAGGGGTCGCTCCACGGCGACAAACTTATTATGTATTACTCAATATCTTACTGAAGCCTTGGATAATCGGGACCAGGTGGATGTTATTTACACAGATTTTTCCAAGGCTTTCGATCGTTTGCAACATTAGATTCTCTTATGCGAACCAAAAAAATGCGGCCTTTCATTTGATTTTCTGACACTTTTACATTCTTATCTTTGTGATCGTCATCAATACGTGAGCTACAGAGGTTTCTTTTCATGCAGTTTTCCGATCTTGTCGGGTGTCCCCCAGGGATCTATTCTGGGGCCATTGTTGTTTCTTATTTTTATTAACAACATTGTCAACAGTTTAACTATACCTCATCTTTTATATGCAGATGACATAAAGATATACTTAAAGATAAAAATGTACAGGACTGTGTTGAACTGCAGGAGAATCTTAGTAGACTAAATCTCTGGTGTGGGTTGAATAAATTACCCTTAAATATAAAAAAGTGTAATGTATTGACATTTTCTAGAAAGAAAGATAGTGTATATTTTCCATACAATATTGATGATATACCTCTGAACAGGCCTGACGTTGTTAAGGATTTAGGAATTTATTTTGACTCCAAACTCACTTTTAATTATCATATGCATCATATAGTGTCGGAAGCTAACAAGAGTTTGGGTTTCGTAATTCGCAATGCTCGGGATTTCTGCAATGTTGATACTGTTAAGTTATTGTACAATTGCTTTGTTAGACCTCGACTAGAATACTGTTCCTTAATTTGGGCTCCTAACTATGTTAGTTATATTGATCTGTTGGAAAGAACACAGCGCAGATTCTTAAAGCTGTTGAACTATAAATTTTCTAATGCATATCCTCCCGTAGGTTATCCGCAGCACTTGCTACTTCATAAATACAATTACAAATCTTTAAAATCTCGTCGTGATATGCAAAATGTTATCTTTCTTTTAATTTAATAAATGGAAATTTTGACGTACCTGAAATATTACAAAGACTTAATTTTAATGTTCCAGCTGCAAATACACGGTCCTTCGAAACTTTTTATTTAAAAATAGCTTGTACTAATATGCTACACTATTCACCTGTATATGTAATGTGTAGGAGTTTAACAGCCGTGCAGGACAGTATTGATATTTTCAGTACCAGTATTTTAAATATTAAGGAACTATTTCGATGTCTTTAGTGTTGTTTGTAAACTATTGTAGGTATGTGATATATTCTGTATTGTTTCTGCTTGTTTATACATAACTTTCATGAGTTTATTTTATATGTGTTATTTTTTTGTGTAATTTTCCCTGCTCTGTAAGTGGGTTCATCCCGTTGAGTAGGAGTAGATAATAAATAAATAAATAAATAAATAAATAAAAAGCAACACGCACGCCTCTGTTTCAGAGTGGTTACGTCACTATTTAGTCACAGTTTTCAGATTGACTGTCATTATTTTTACTTTCCCTGAATTTTCGTGGTCAAATTTGATCCATCTTATTTACTGGTATGGGTGAAATAATTTTTCATTCAGATCAAGCACTTTATTGATAGTATCTCAAGTTTTACAATAACTTATATGCAGAGTAATTCAGAAATATTATGGAAAAAGTGAGTTTATAATCAACAAGAAATTATTTGATGCCGAATTCTAATGTTTTTGGTAAATATTTCCTAAAAATAGCCCATTATAATTAATATGTAATTTTACTAAGTGACACTGAAATTGCTAGTTATGTGTCATATGTCATTTAATTAAACAAAAAACAACAACAAAAAGTGATTTACTTTTTTATGTAATTGTTCAACTTGTAGTGGCAATCTTGAAAATTCATGAAATGGAAAAAGTGGCATGTAAAAATAGTTTAAACGGATTGAATGGGTACAAGTGGTGTTGTATGTTGCTGATATATTATTTTTGGCAAGGATTTTAAGAAATTATAGAATTAAAAAAATCTGGATTCATTTATTGTCAAAGGTAGGTAGTATCATTTCTTCAGTAAATAAATAAACTAAAATATGGATTGAATCCAAAATAAAGAGAATATTTTGTTCGTAGATTTTGGAAAATATTTGTCTTGTGGTGTTAGTTGGGCGCTACATTTTGTTTACCGATTTTTAGAAGTGTTATGTTATGAAATTTTATCCCTTATTATTTCTGAACCACACTTCAGTTATTATCGCAATTACAGTACATTTTAATTTGTTTTAATTGCAGCATGAGGATACGTCTTTTAATTGTAAGCAAGCATAAGCAGTTTTATATTATTATACAGGATGACCGAAAATAATGCGTCAATACTTCCCGGGGTCATTCTGCTGGAAAAAATATTGCCACAAATCCGTATAACTCGAGAACTCAAAATTGCAAAAAATGTTTTCCTCGATTTTGACGAGAACCTATTTTAAGATCTTTTGACGATATTTAATTACATATTATTCAAATTTGTAAAAATGTTCAAATAAAGAAGTTCTAAGTCATTATTTGAAAGCCAAGGACAATTTAGGCCCTTTGGTGTTGGATGATATATGTCATAGTGATACGTATACAAAATTGGAAACAAATCGGTAGACTCACAAAAAAGTTATTAGAAGTAATTCGTAAAAAAAATTGGCGCCCTATAAGTTTTGGAAAAAATGTTACACAGCTTTGTCGGCTAATTTTTCTTGTAGAATCACCTCCTGGAATATTGACGCATAATTTCCGGACACCCTGTATAAGAACTTGTTTACATTACATAATGATTAGGTGTTAGATAACCAGTTTTTTGGCTGTTCCTATCGTTCATCGGTGGCCGGATGGTTATTTCCAGATTTTGTTCCGCATACTTTTTTATTTCTGGTAGGATGTAGTCGTAGGTGCAATCAGAAACCTTCTTGTTTTGACTTAAGAGCATGTATATACGCAGCGCCTCTTCCATTGCTTTCAATTTGTCCCCGTGCTCGTTCATTTTTGTGTACGTGTCGATGTGGACCTTCTCGATTTCACGTTTCTGACGTTTAAAAACTCCGCGAGCCGTCAGTGCGTGGCTCAAGGCGTAGAAGGCAGACGTTATCGTTCGTTCTCCTGTTTTCGTTAGCGTCGAATAGTTTACAAGAAAGTTGAAAATCGAAAATACTGTATAGCACATCAGGGCGACGGCAGCAATGACCAGCAAGCCCATGACTTTTTGGAAACATTCCTGTAAAGTCAAGAATTCGCAGTGGTCCTTCATCTCCCTCAAGGCTTTGGCTCTAAACGTGCCGTATCTTTTTAAGATTTCCTTTGCTGACTCGTCGTTCTTAGGTGTGTCTTCGAAGTCGCCAAATTGTAGGGTGCCGCTGTAGTCAGTGTGCCAAATACTTCTATTACCATCCGGATAAGATTCTTTTAGTCGAAGGACTAGACAATCATCGCCAGCCCCTAGTAAGACGTACTGTACTGATTTACTCAGTGCGTAGACAAGAACATTGGAAAATACAATGGTTGGTATTGCGTATTGTTTCAAATCAGGAGTTAGTTTTGCTTTACCAGGATTAGTGGGATTTATTGTATGTGGATCTAAACAGTTGTCGCAGGCTCCTAGGCACATAGTCCAACAAAACGTAGCGATGAAATAATATATTTTTTTCATTCTGTAACAAAAGAGGTGATGTTTTGAAATTGTTTGAAATATATTAGATACGAGATAATGGTTTGTGCACAAATACAGGGTGAACCTTAAATAAGTACAAATATTTTAACCAGCAGTATAGTTCTGTGTGTAGAACACATAATTAATAGTTTTTTACAATAAATTCAGAAATAAAAAAGTGAAATTTTAAATAAATTTCGTAATTTTTCTGTAGAAAACTTGTTGAGGACCGCTGGCCAGATAGCCACTTTCATACTTTTATGACTCATAGTGCTGCAGACTGAACGCGTGGTTCACAGTGTTGGCAGTGTTAGATATATAAGTGGGTCGGTATCGCCGCTGGACTCCCGAACAAACGTCAAAGTAAAGTGTTGACAGTTGTGAAATTAGTTTGAAGGATATTTTTTGTATAATCAAGAGTGATAGATAACAAAGTTTGCTTGTCTACGTGACGTGTTTCCACGCTAAGGCAGTTTCAAGGTTACATTGGTGTCAGAAGTGGGATGTTCTACAAAGAAGACCTTTAGAGTAGACAAGTGAATGCCGGTAACGAGATCTAGAGCAACCGAAATGGAAGAAACATTCAAACAGTTAATGGAAAGATATGAAAAAGAGTCAAGAAGATATGAAGGAATCGCCTTCGATTGCTCAATATAAACTGACTCCAGCGGCGATACTGATCCGCTTATACATCTTTTTAGGATTCTCGAAGTTTCTGTGACATCGAGAACGTGTCGATAATTAAATAGAATATAGCCTGGACTATTCCAGAAAACGTCAAAATAAAGGCATCACAAGAATTATAAATTATAACGCAAACAGGAACATAATTAACAAACTAAAAGATAGGTGAGCTCCCGTAACACTATGTACTCTAGGTATAATAATCAGCTGTAAAAAATGTCGTTTGCAACAAGCTTCACAACACTTGCAACGCAACACATGTGAGCAGAAATTTTTAAAACAGAATCTTAAATATCGAAATACGATCTATGCAAACTTCAAAAAGATTTACCAGGTAAAGTCGAAGATTTAATTATTTTCAACTTTCACCGAGAGAAATAAATAAAAAAATTGATATCTAATGGGTGTTTACATTTCTTTGTCACGTAGTAAATTTGGTTGCCTAGCCGCCTATATCTGTAACGTATTGCTTATGATAAACGTGTCTTAATAAATAGTTGATACTAAAAAAATACAGCTTGTTACTTGTTAATGTTTGAAAATTTGAATTTTCGTAACTATAATTTTTTTGATTGTATGACTGTAAAAATTTTAGAGTAGATGTTTTTGGATACGAGAAATCATAATGTATGCTATTTATTTCTATGACGCAGGGGTTTCTGTCCCTTATAAATTGTGCCGATTTGACTGCTGAGTCGATACAAACCGCTGTGTTCTAATATGAGCGTAACTTTATCACTTTTTGTATTAAGACATCTAAAACCTACGTTATTTTCGTGATAATGAGTGCTTACAAAAGAACAATATGGAATAAAAGTGTTTTAAAGCCTTCAGGATTCTAATATGGTCCTTACTAAATAGAAAATTTATTTAATTTTTTTTGTTAGAGGTTTACAAACAATATTAAAGTACAAACAAACAATACGAAATTGTCTTCTTGTTTCAAATTGATATAGTATTAACTGTTTCCAAAAAAGTGTTTAATAAAAATCAAAGTTTACTCTAACAAATATTTATGTACTACGACATTGAAATCTGATAACTATAAATCCATATAAAAAAGTAACTTCGAACTTGAGCCACTATTTTTATGAGTATAATATCTCCTAAATTGATGCTTATGATTTCTCCATATGTGCTTATAGCTAGCTTGTAATATTCTCTTTTTTAAGTACATATCAGTTCTTGACATAGTGTCTTACTTCAAACAGCCAAAAATAAATTACATTAAAATAAATTAAATATAATTTCACTTACATGACTGATGTAGGAAGGTATACCGAACAGTTGAAGAAAGCACCATATACTGATATAAAATCCTACTTTGTTTTAATTCAGTATGGCGTACCACATCCTGCTCTACTCATTTTGTTCGCGTCATTTTTCTAAATTGATTAGTATTCGGATTGTGGTAAACGTTTATCCATGTACGTCTTATTTTTTTAATGTCGAGTCGAATTAAAACCATTTTCACATTAGGTTGTTGAATACTTTTTCCACATATTCAGTGAAATAAACATTGGTAAATGTCAGATTATCAGTTTGCAGCTACAAAAATGTAAATAGCATATTTTTTGTCTTTAAATTGACTGTCTCTACCTGCAGCACAGAAGTTAGTGTCACATATACAATGTTATTGATATCTGCCTAATAAATAATATACAGGGTGATTCAAAACAATTTTTTTGTAAAGCTTTTATAGTTTCCGAGAAAAAGTTGTATATTCAACCTAGACATCGCTGGGCTACTGCAGTCTCCAGCCTTCTCTCTCTCCACATAACCCCAGACGATTCCGAATACTGAAATCCGATTTTAGTAGTATTAACGTTTTTGCGATAGTGTTTACATTAGTTTTTCAGGTGTCAAAAATGTCTAAATGTTTTAATTTATGGTGAAGTACGACAAAATGCTTAGCAGGTTCTCGTTTGTACACAGAATGATTCCCCGGTAGACATGTGCCAAATGCAGCTACTTTTACCAATGGTCCAATCAACAGTCTGGCGTATCATACATGAGGTACAATTATGCCCATAACTTACGAGTTCGATACGGACAAGAACCAGAGACATTTGTGTTAGTTCGTATTAACGGGGTAAGAGAGGCCCAAATGTGTTTACACGTTGGTGGACAAAATTTTGAACAGTTGTTGTAACATCAGGTATGTCAAATTACTTTATTAATTAAAACCACACATTAGTTTTATTAATTAATAATAACAGTAGCGGCAAAAGTATGTAGTTGAATTTTCTGATACAAAATTTCCTTGGGAAATTTTTTGTCCGTTAATTTTTTATTACAGTTTGCTCCCCCGGCCTTTTTGATTTTCCCCTGTTGTTTTGAGTTCCCTGTGCATTCAAAAATGTTTTCTTGTATAAGTCCTGAATCACCTTGTATACAAAATTATGCTTCTCTGTATGTATGTAGGTACTTACACTTCATATGCCCAGCAAATTTATGTACGCATGCATTATTTACATACAGTACTGTAGAAAGTTACTACAATATCGGAATTACTACACGTGATACACTCCAAATAAGGGTGTGAATATTAATTTTTGTAAGGAACTTCTGAGCATATCAGCATGCAGTTAATACGTGAGTACACATAAATTGCGGATTTCCTTCCTTTTCCATGTTTTGACAGAGAAGGTAGCAAATAACACTAATCTGATATCTTAAAATACTAAAATATCCGGTCCTGTATCGATAGGTTTTTTTGATCAAAACGGTTAGTATAATATTCTCCAACATTTATATTAAAGTGAAAAATTTTTGACAGATCTCAGCCATTTAAATTTCCTATTTTTTTTGTCATGTGACACAAATCACCCATTCGTTTAAGCATTTAACTGATAACAGCATTTAGAGATGTTTTCAATATACAGGGTGTCCCTAAAAGGTATTTACAACGCTCGACCAGATACAGTGCGGCTCAAAATAAGTCGATTTAGCTAAACTTACCTCTGTTCAAAGTTGCCCCATTTAGGCGCTATACGACCCTGAAGTTGCACTTTTGAAATCGTTTTTTGTTATAAATTTAAAACGCCTTATGCGATTTTGCTAAAATTTGGTAAGTTATACCGTTCTACAGGACAATAAACAGTGGCGTGCCAAGGTCTTCGGCCCCCCGCAATTTTTTCAAGGGGCCCCCTCTACATCAAAAAAATTAATATACTGCCTATACTGGGTGACAACGAAACTACTGTCTGCGGTGATATTTCAAATCGGTTTATAGATAGAAAAAATTTGGTGTGACCTCACCTTTATATTTTGATTTTTTTCTTTCGACTTTTTGAAGAATAAGAATTCTAATTAATAAAATTCATATTTCATAGCGTCATAAACGTACCAAATTCCAGCGATAGTATATGGCCAATATGAGTTCTGGTTTAGGTGTGAAAATTACATAACATATCATTATTACTTTATTTAATAAACATTACTAACACAAAATTGTAACAAAAATAAAACATTTATAACTAACACAAAAATAATCATTTTAATATAACAAAAATAAACAAATAAAACACATTAACTTTAAAAATATTATTATGATTCGAATCGCATTTCAGACTTTTTTAAATATAGAAAAAAACAATTTTCTTGTGTGTAAAGCAACATATTTATTAACTATTTGATGTAAGTCTATGCTTTCTGCCCGTTCATTTTCTATAGAAATTAATGCCAACGAACTTAGGCGCGATTCACCCATTGTCGATCTTGCAATCTTGAAATAATTTGATCTTCATAGATACGCGACTATTACGCGTCGCGTCACTGTAACGTTGCCACTTATTTTTGTCGTTTTGGATTCTACGTTCGACTACGTTGTCGTGTTGTCGAATTTTACCATAAAATAGGTACTGATAAGGCGAAATATATTTAATTTGATTTTGGAAAATTATGAGGTATAGACATATTCCGCCGCTACAAAATTAATAGTTATTTTATTACTATGTAAAAAGCTTGCTGGAGGTAGTCGAGGTCGATGGAGAGCATTGCGGGCCCTGCGGGCCCTTTCTGCACGCCACTGACAATAAACCCCATATCAAAATTATGAATGATATCATTCCATTGGCGTGGAACTTGGGTTTTTTAGTAATTACACCTTCGATAATTTTACGCCACTGGAAGAAAATATTTTTTAGTATAAAATTTAGATTAAGTAGATTATTTAGTACAAAAAAGGTACTCGATTACTCTTGTGGTTTATTCGAAATTTGTAATTTTAATCATTGGCAGCAATTTTGACATAAAAATTAAATTCACAATTGTTCCTGATATTCTTGAAAAAAAAAAAATTTGCTTTTTAACAAACACGCTTATTCGTTTCCGCGCATTCCATATGGTTTTTTCGCAAGTTTCCAGGTACTTGCCTTTATGCAAATAATTTTGGTTGTTGGTAAATAAAACTTCTGATATTTAAGACACCTAAGTTATTACTAAGATTGAAAAGTTTGACGTTTACTTAATAATTTGAATTAAATTTTCATGGACATGCAATACACCAGTTCTGATTGTAAAGGACAAAAAGATAACAAACATTCAAACTGGTCAACTGCTGCTAGTGAATTAGAAAACACTGGAGTGCAAGAACAACAATTGCTGGTCATAACAATCCAAATTCTATAAAACCATACTTAAACATCGACCAAGAACACCACAACAATATCATAAGTACTATGCGTGGTAATAGTAGAAAAAAATAGTCAATCTAATGTTGTGTTAAATTTTAATAACTGTACCTTTACCAGCTGTACTTTTACTACCTAAATAAATAGTTGTTTTGTTGACCTATATAATTTTTTTGTCAAATAATATTCTAATCGAATATCCCTCTGACATTGACAAATACCTCATAATTTTAAGTCGAATTTCGTAAAGTTCAGTTACCATAAAATTATCTCATACATTATCAGTGTCCCTATTCCCTAATATCCCCATTATAGCTGAAAATGACTTCGAAATTTTAACATTAATATAAGATAAATAATTAAACTATTGATCACTTTGATGTATATTTTGGTTGTTGTCCCAAAATATGACTACAAAATATGCTTCCAATCATTTAAAAAGTCATAACTGAACATTTAATTTGCTTTCCCTATGCGGTTAAATTCCTTATGCTGGTATTATTTATATCGTATCAAGGACGGTTTTATATTTCCTTTAAAACTGATAATTATTGTATGAAAACGTTTCACCGAATACCTACATATTATAGTGGTTTTTAGGCTTTCACGGCCAGTGCTGTAATTTGATACATGGTGATTTTCCGGGTTGTTATGCCGTGACCTCGGTAACTGGTAGCTGCCAGAAACAGAGTTAAAATGCACATCCCTAGCATTAGCTGGGATACTTTTACCTGCCCTGGTTGTTCTCGGGCTAGGCTCTGTGGGGACAGACCCGCTATCGGTGTCTCTGGGCCTGTCCATATATTGATTTCGGTTCCTACTGTTGGTATTACGACTGCTACGGTTATACTGGTCTCGCCTCGGAGGACCACCAGTATCCGAGAAGCGGTTCCGACCGTAGCAGTCGTAATACCAACAGTAGGAACCGAAATCAATATATGGACAGGCCCAGAGACACCGATAGCGGGTCTGTCCCCACAGAGCCTAGCCCGAGAACAACCAGGGCAGGTAAAAGTATCCCAGCTAATGCTAGGGATGTGCATTTTAACTCTGTTTCTGGCAGCTACCAGTTACCGAGGTCACGGCATAATAACCCGGAAAATCACCATGTATCAAATTACCTACATATTGTATGCGAAAACGATGACAAATAGCCAATTGATAAAAAAAAGCTTGCTTAGAAAGTCGTTCTGCATTTATGCAAATAGTTATATGATTATTACAACACGCAAAAATCATGTCTCACTGTTTTCTTTAACTGTTATTTATTTATTTTTTTCTCATATTTATCACTTTTTATCCAACGATAAATACTTGCAAAGTTGGTCCTAGGATCTAGGGTTGGATCTAACCTCCACAGGCTTCGCCTAAATAGCTTAATGTGCTTTTTTAAAAAATTGTACCTTTCCACAGCATCATTCACCAACATATGCGCGTTTAATTCTCAAATGCTATGTTACATATTGTTTTTATAATCCTTTTTCTGCCTGTTAAATTCGGTCGTTTACGGTTCTGCTTTCTGCTGATTATTATCAGATTGACCACAAATATTCGAAATTATAACAAGGTTAATACCTTTTCCACTTGCACACGTAGCAGATACAAAGCAGTAGATGTCTGTCTTTCGATGCAGCTTCGATCGTCTCTCTTTTTCTGCGCAATAGAAATAGGAATATAGTTTCGCAATGCTACACGCAACATAAATATGTACAGAGTGGTCACATTTAAACGTTAGATTCGACTATAACTTTGTTATTTTAAGAGATATCGATAAATTGAACGTGCGTTTATTGACTATTTTTCACAATTTTCTTATAAAAAAAATCTAGCATCGCATTACAGGAGGCACTTATTTTTTTCTTATGGAACACTGTATATTATTGTATTTTTTGTTTCTCCACTTCTTCCTAATTTCGTTGATATAAACTTGTAATGGATTATTTTTTTGTATTCGCGAGATAGGTACTGACTACATAATTAAAATTTTATAAAGAATACAAAGCTATATTCATCCAAATTATGAAGTAATTTAAAGAATAGTTCATAAAAAAACTCATTTCCTTGCCTTTTCTATATCGTTTTTCCAAATTATTTAAACAATTCTAAATCATTTTTAGGTGCTGATTAATGTAATATATAGCTTCTTGTATTCTATCTTGAATTTCTAAAATACTGGTTGGTCTATTTTTGAAACAGTATTCTTTAAACAGCACACAAAAATGTGTCAGGTGTCTGGAGTATTCGCAGCCGTCGTATGGGTCCACCACGTAATGTAAGATAAATTGTAGACATTTGAATAATAGTGATATAGAATTGTTAGGAAAATATGGTGCCATACGATGGCTGGCGAATAGTCCAGACTTGACACCACCCGATACATTTTATGGGGCTATTATAGGAAGTGTTTATAAAAATAGACCAACCACTGTTTTAAAAATTTAAGATAGAACATAAGAAGCTGTAAATTACTTAAATCAGCAACCAAAAATGATTCATAATTGTTTAAATAATTTGGAAAAACTATGTAGGTTTTGCATAGAAAGGAAATGAATTTGAACAATTTTTATAGACTTTATTTTTTAAATAGCTTACATAAAATTAATTCAAATAAACCTGTGAAGTCTTTATAAAAATAATAAAATTTTAATTTTGAAATAACTTAATCATCAATATTTCGCGAACAGTAAAAGATAACCTACGTGTTTATATCAATAGGTTTCTGTTAATATCCTATACATATATTGCCAAACTGTCTCACATGGTATATTTTTGTAGTGTATAAACTACTCCACAAAAGTTAAGGAAGTTAATAAATATCGGGATATCTTTTAAAGGTTGACGTTTTTATTTTCCAAATGATTCTAGATAATAAATAAAATGTTTACTTTCTTATCTGAGTGGTTTTTTGCTCATCATTGAGTCATTATTCCAGTTTTCGACTAGTTCTTATCTTTGGTCTTTTTAAGAATTTTGGATCATTTCTTGTTTCGAGTTTATATAGTCAACTCTTATTAAGACCTAAACATTTTGTTTTACAATAATGCCTAGACGTAAGCTATGTGCAGCTGAAGCCAATAGGGCCATTGGAATGATCGAGGGAGTACGCCCAACACCACCTAAAAGACAGGTGGTGTTGGTACGCCCTCAGAGAGAAGTTGCTAACTTTTTCATGTCAGTGAAAGCGTAATTTCAAGTCATGTGCATCGATATAGAGAAACAGGAAATGTCATTGACGGACCGAGGAGTGGACGCCCAAGATCTACTACCCTTGCACAAGACTGGTTTCTAACAGTATCCATCCGTAGAGAGCCTCTGAGTACTTGTCAGATCATGCAACAGAGCTTCTGGTGTTGCAGTTTCAATTGAAACAGTCCGTTGAAGACTGCGAGATGTTAATCTACGTTCACTACAACTTTTGGAAAGGGTTCCACTTGGTACGCAGAATTCGTAGAGCCATCCAGGAAGTTCATCCATTCAGAGGTGGCACAGTTGCTGTTTGGAGAGGCATTTGTTTTAATGGGCGTACAGAGTTGTTGGTGCTTGATGGAAATATAAATGCACAGATCTACGTCGAACAAGTCATCAACAATGTCATTTATTTGTTTCGTGCTGCAATTGAGCCAAATTTTGTATTCCTCGACGATAATGCGCAACCTCATCGTGCGAGAATTGTTGTCGATGCCCTGGAATTTTATGGTATTCAGCACTTGGCACTGCCGCCTCTCTCGCCAGACCTCAATCCAATTGAGCACGCATGGGACCAACTACAAAGCGGCTTAGATTCGCATCAACCACCTCATCACTTCAGGAACTCAGAGGGCTTTTACCACGCCTGTGGCGAGAAATTGATCAAGCAGGCTACTTCAATAACCTGATAGACAGTATATAAAAGCTTTGCCAGGCAGTCATTGGAGTGCGAGAAAGACATACCATGTATTAAACTTTTTTTTGTAATTGTTTTAAGAATTTAAATTTGATATTAAAATCACCAAAAATAATACTATGCCAAAAACTGAAAATGCTTTCCAAGGAGGAACAAAAGAATCCACTCGTATACAAGAGTAAACATTCAAAATATTATATCAAAAATATTTTTGAACAAAAGTTGTCAACTTTTATAAGAAATTCAAGATTTGTGAACTTCCTTAATTTTTGTGGAGCAGTTTATTTAGAATGTGTATTATTTACACTTATAGATTACTTTTTTATATTTAATAATATTTTATCTTTGTTTCAGGTAAATTTCTAGATCTTAGATCCTTATTAAAATGTAAGTATTTAGTATTAAATACGAGTACTCTTAAGCCACAGACAATTATTGCCACGTCATTTGCTATAACGTGAGCTCGCATGACATGAATAGCTTTCTTCTACGTTTATGCAAAACAAAACTTTATTGAACTACATTTAGTGAAAAAGCTGGTTCTTTATTGCACTAGTCATTCTACTACAGCGTTTTGTGATCATGATAAACATAAATGTTCAAATCGACGCCATATTTAGTTCATTTTCTGTAAAAATAAATATTACATAAGTTTTAGTTCCTAAGTTTCTCAATGCAAATCGATAGTGTTAGTTAATTATTAAATATTTTGCGATTGAATTATTTTCCTACACCTACTTAGTTCCACCTAAATAAAACTTTTTTGGTTTTGCATGAACGTAGAAAAATATTGTACGCAACTCGTACAAAAAGTGTTTATGCACTATATAGCACTTTTTTTGCATCCATAATTGTGGCATTGATTAAAAACTGTTAAGTTTTCCATGGGTAATATAACATACAAAAAGAATTTGTTATTGATCGAAAATTTTTATTATTAAATACGTATTATATGCCTATTTTATAACATTAACTATTCATGAAAATGGGTCAGTCAGAATTTGCGCAAGTAAAATTGAATCTTTCTTATCTCATCCCTTTCAACATCTTAGAATACACACTTCGATCACACCACTTTTTTGCTTCGTTTGTTCGTGCGGCGTGCTCAGAGTAAAATGTTCAAGTCAATTCACGATCCAGTAGATGTCGCTCTAAAATTCAAGATGTCGGATGTAGGGGTGATCAACAATTTGTTTAGAAAGCTGCTAAGATTATAAAGCTTTTAATTGCCAAGGATGTTGTGTTTTATGGTGTAATTCTTTGTACTTATGTAATTTTTTAGGTGAGTGTATTTTAGGACTTAATTTTAATGTAAGTCAAATTCCTAGGGCATATATGTCGTGAAATCGTAACCTTTCAGATTTAGTTATAATAGTTCGGTTCGAGATATCGTGTGCGACCTCTAAAAGAAGGTGAGGCACATAACCTCGTCTGAGGTAGAACGCGAGAAGTCTCATATTGTCAAACGTCTGTGTTTACAGAGTCTGCTTCAGTTCGGCCACTCCATGCAATATCCATCTTTTATTACATCGATAGAATTGGCATTTAAAGACATCCTTAAATAATTTAGAATATAACCTTGTTATAAATTACCTGGCATAAAATTATCTATAAGAAAAGCTTGTTGCATACTTTCATGTGTTCAGTTATCGGTTTTCCGATTCTCTATTTAATTTTCCACTACTTATAAAGTTTCGGGCCTACAGAAAGTTTAACAGTTTATGCAGGAAATATCAGAAGTAAGTACAGTAAGAGGAGCACTGGGGAACAATACTGAGTTTGCGATATTTTGTATAAATATTCTTGCGTATGTTTTGCATTTTTGTATACTGTCACAGAATTTGCCCCACTCACACCCAATTCGACGACTGTGGTACCGCAAAATTCTAAAATTGCCCCGATTGCCACTACGCGATTCTGTTAAACAAACAAAATGCCGTGTATCGAGGCGGTATCGGTACTGGGAAAATGGGGAATCGACGAGAAGCGTTCGAGTCGTTCGAGAAAATGGATCTAGAGATACTAGAATATACCTGGTATATTCGTTTGGTCTATAAAGAAGAATTTCTGAGATTCTGGATCATTCCCACACTCGATTTATTACAAATTGTTTTCTGCAGATTCTGTACTTTTCTTGATTCAGGATAAAGTTATACTATTTTCAAAATGCTCTGGTACTATGTATACAGAAAAAATGATAGAAAAATATTAAAAAACACAAAACTTCACATTCCTATTGTGCAAGTGATTTTCGCCAATACGTCCTTTTCTGTTTTTTGAAACGTATAATAGAATACATATTAACTACTATTTTAATGATTGTTTCAATGAAAGGAAATGAGTGGCTTAATCGGTAGTTTTAAAATGTTGAGCACGCTACTACGGATATTCACCTGAGGTTTGGCCGAATCCGTGATTAAATATTCACATTTATTAGCCAGGAACCGTCTTGGTTCCATTTGTCACGCGAGCGGATCCGTCTGGCTTACAGTTCCCATCCTTCACCAGGTCACGGAGGATGACTAATAGTACGCTGTTTTAACCGGAGGTAATCATTCTGTAATAAGGTAGAACTGTCCGATAACACCGAGAAAAAATCTTGTTGATATTCTTACAATCGCAACAGAATTTATATGCGCTAAATGCGGCAGAGTTTATGGATGCATTACCGACTTGCCGAGACATTTACTGTTATTTGGATTTGCTTTGGTATGCATTCAGCATTGTTGAACTAAATTAGTTTCTTACCATAACAGCTTTAATTTGTGGTGAATATGCAAACGAAGCAATTCTAAACACAAAGAGAGTACTTCCAGTAATGGCACATCTACAATCTATTGCAATAATAATGGCACTCTTTAAAACGAATTGAACTGCTGATGTATTCGTAACTAAGTCTACTTTCAACATTAGTTCTTAGTTGTTTGCACTTACTAATAGAGATCTAATGATATTTCTACTCAAAACTTCGAGTAGTTCAAAGACTGATTTGAGGGAGTGCCATTATTTTTGCGATAGATTGTACCACAGGCGTTCAAATTTCAATTTGTACGTCATATTGTTCACCTGCTGGAAGATGTTTAGAGGAATATCATGTCTGAATGTTTAGAACTATAGCAATTGGAATGTATTGTGAACGCATAACCTTTCTTTTAACCCATTTTTATCTTCAACATTGAAATAAATGATGACACAATACAATAAATTACTCAAAGAAGTAAAAATTTCTCTTTCTATTGACGCCCTTTCTTGCGCATTTCAAGGTCACCGCAGACGCTTGAATTTAGTTCAAAGTGTCGACAGCAGAGTGGAACTGCTGGTCTTTGAATTCTGTGATATGTATTTGCCGTAAATGAATTCCGATTGGAAGAATTTTTTCCATACACTTGACACTGACACGTCATTTTTTAACTATTTGAATAAGGTTTATTAAAAACACCGAGAATCCCCAAAAACACAAATTCCGACTAATAGCAACACTGTACGCCGAAACTTACTATGTGCGTAGAAGAGTAAGCAACATTGCCGTACTTCCTCTACATTTTGTTAGTATGCATGGAATGGCAAATAATTAGATATGTATCATAAATCATATTTAAATTATAACTACAATACATTAATAATTCATTTATGTCAAACACTAATGTAAATCTGAAAATTGCTTTAGAAATGAAAATATGGCATCCGTTGACATTCAATTTTCGTATAAAACTGTCCAGCGAAAAATTATGCTGTTACAGTATGGCCCATTACTTACGCAACAATTTGACTTTACCGTTAGATAAATTGCATTCATCATGAGATTTAGATGCGTTTTTCTCGGAAACCATTGCTTCTAGCGACATCAACAAGGTGTACCTTTTTAACTAGAAAAGATAGGGAAGAAAATTTTTCCAGTCCAAAATGAGATACAGTGTAGCACAAAAAAGTCGGAGCGATTTAAGGGGGTTCAAACCATCGTTGGTGGCGCCTTCTAGCAGATACATCAAAATCGTCGAAATATTCGAATTTCTAGTACCAAGAAACCCTCCTTTACCAAATTTCATAAAATACGGTCGATGCGATCGAAAAATAATAAAGAAAATGTGATTTATTTTGACACCCTGTAGATCGAAAATGACCAACATTCGGATAAGGCATATTTGGCTTAATCGCTCTATTTTGAGGTCAGCAACATGCCCTTAAGCTCTGTTCCATTATTAATAAATCACCCTGTATATGGGCTGTATGTATGTTTCTTTGTGTCGACTGCTGTAAATTGTGAGCGGGTTTATGAGTCACTCTCTGGATTTTCAGCGGTTTGGTATAGTTTATTATTAGGCTTGTTTTTGCAGCAGTTGAAAACGGTTTGGAAACTGTCAGAAATATTCGACCAGTTAAGTTGAGAACGCATTACCATTGAATTTGACGCAATAAATAATTGGACGGACATTTCTGATAGTTTCCAAACAGTTTTCAACTGCTGCTAAAACAAACCTATTATTTTACCAAAACTGTGATTCTTCGTCCATGAAAAGCAAGTCTTAATGTGAGCGGAGGTCTTTAGTTTCAGGTAATATCAATTCTGGAGTTAATGAAAGATAAACATTACTGGCTTTTATTTTCTTGTTGCTAAATAACCGCCTCCTTATTTCCATTTCAGAGCATGAGCGTGTTGATTGAGACGATGTATAAATGTTTAATTTGTGCGTCTGCATTTACATTTTATTGTTTATGGTGTCTATTATTAGAGACATAAATGAACTCTTTCGTAAATATTTACAAATTTTACAGCGCGGCTGAGGATTGTGGCATATTTTTTAAAAGAACAAAAGTTCCATAATTTGCGCTTGTCATATTTAGCTTGGGAGATGCATTCAAGGGTTTTTCTACAGCAAGTTTTGGTTTTCCCGACATATCTATCTAGGTTACAGTTTTATTTATATAGTCAACTGCGAAACCGTTTGATAGTTAAAAATAGACACCAGAGAAAAACAGAGGGCCTTGGCTCTTTGTTTGTTTTGCCATTTTACGGACAACAAAGCCATGTGTTGATTGTGTCCTTGCACTTGCCCGTATGACAACAACGAAAATATCTCATTTAATTTAAAATTTATTCTGAGAGCTTTACAAAGAGAAAGGCTGTATGTTTCAAAAATGAAATCAACAGTTATTATTAGAGAATATTATCAAGTCGTAAATATCCAGGATGGGCCACCTACCTGAACATTTGGCAGTTGTCCACTTCGGCAGTTAGTGGCAAAACTACCGCGGTGACTAGTATAATTTCGGAGTTTATGGAAAGTACGTAGATATATTACAAATTTAAAGCAAATGAAACAAATGACAAACCTGACGCTATTTGTAATGGAAAAGTCTTATACGATATGGGCATTGAAAGACAGATGTTTATCAAATATTACCCCTAAATATGGTTTCTGGTCTTTCAATAATAATATTATTTACCTTGTAATCATAATAGATTAGATTTTTTTGAGGGAATATGATGTTACATTTTGCGACATCAAGCTTGAGATGATTTAAAGTGCACCAACACGTTTTAAATTATAATATAACCGAACGCAGTCGGCTTCAGAGTGAATTTCATAATAAATGTTTAAATCATCTGCATAAAGAAGGCATTGAACATCTATAACTTTATACAAATATTGAATAACAAAGGCCTCAGGTTGCTTCCCCGAGGCACTCCAGATGAAGCCATGTATTCAGTAGATTTAAATCCATTGAATATGACAGTGATGATACAGTTTTCTGCCCTTCAGGTAAGAAATGAACAGAATACCACCACCACAATTTCTTGCAACTAATTCATCTGAATATTATTAGGTATTCAAATTCGATGCTGACATTTCATCGTTTATAAAAATCCAGAATTTAGAAGAATTCCCGATATGTGCATTAACATCAGTTTTAATCTGTTTTTTTAAAATTTTATACTCATTAAATGCTACCTTTTATATCTTCTGAATATATAGATATTTGAACAAATTTTTATACATTATGCTATGCGCGCCCTGTATACTGCAAAATCATTTTTAAATCACCATCAGAAGTAGTTTTTTGTGATTAGATATAATAAATTTGATTCAGGTAAAAGTAAAGGTATTTAATGAAGTCATTACTTGTTCACTGTCTTCTAGCAGTGTTTTAAATTAAACGATGCAAGTATTAATTATGTTCTTGGCCATCTTTTGATGATTATATCCAAATCCACACTTTAATTCCATGCATAACTGGAATTTCTTCTTTATTTTCTGTTTTTTGTTTAGCAAGATTCTTTAGACAAAGTGTTTTCTTTACATAACATTTTCTAGGTCCTAATTTTTGTTCGAAGTCCCCAATTATTGATATCAAATTTGGCATTCAAGGTTGAAAAGACATGGTCAGATGACAGCAATTTGTTATTTATTTCAATGTAATAATTCCAGTTTCCATTAAAGTATACACTGATTTTTATTTGCCATGTAAAAGAATTGGCATTTTTCTGCCATCAAATAAAATTGATTTGTCAATTAAGGTTTCTAATTTGTTAAATAACATAATAAATACTTTAAGGTATTAATAAATTTGCCAGCTTCTTATGATTATATAAATATTTCATTTTTTCTATTGAAGAATTAGATGAGTTGTTAGACTGTAATAGCTATTTTACATTAATTTATTCATGAATAAATTCAAGTTCATCTTGTATTAATTCATCAATTGATTTGGCTTTTTGCACTGTTCCAAACTTCGTGAATTTATCAGTAGCAGAACTCGCTACTACACAAAGTCATAACGAAATGCAATCGGAAAGTGAATTTTCTGAAATAACTTGAAAATTAATTGACAACGTGCTGAAGTAAACAAGGGTTCTTGGCTGTTCACACAGACACTGCAGGTGTAATTCAATGCCGGTCGGGGCATTAGCCCGCGGTGTTTGTTGGTTGCCACCCTTGTAGACATTTGGTAAAAATAAAAATCGTACTCAACAGTGTCACTTAATTAACTAAATGTTTTCACCGATTTTCAGATGTATAAGTTTAACCGTTTTTGAGAAAGAAAATGAAAACCGAAATTTTTTCAATTTTATAGAAGCCCTTATTATCTCGTAAGGGAGGGCTCAAATCGAAAAAAATTATAGAAAGAAGCCCCCCTATAATGACCCAAGGAACACACCCTCCAAAGGAGTGCACATCATTATGAGACACCCTGTATAAATACTTCTGAGAAGTCGTAAGGCTTTCAACAATAAAAACAAAGCAAACATCGAATCTGTCTATCTGATCCAATATCGTGCCCATAAGAAAAAAATAACAATTGAGTGCGGCATAACAGAAACTAGCGGGCATAGACGATACTCGTATATTCTTATCCCTCCGTACCAGACTTCTACTCTTTCTGTTGTCAAATAATGAAATGAATAATTTCCAAAATCGCTATTTTTAGTTGTTCCAAAATATTTCATCAACGGCAGCAGATATCTTGGATCTGCTTGGTTTATTTTAAAGGCTTTTCCTAATTCGAGCCACTCTGTATATTTTACGGTTTCTAAGATGCTAATGGCGAGCCATGAGAAACGGACCACCCTGCATTTTGGCAAATTTCTTAAGTTGTACTACCAGAAGCAAAGGGGTACTACAGATTTTTTGGGACCTGAATTGTACAAATTTAGTACAATAGTACGCCTGGGAACATCCCTGACTCCTAGCTAAGTAATGACTGAAATTTAGCAGACATTCACTCAGACCATAGAAAATAACTCAGACCGTTCGCGCCGCGGCGAGAACCTGTCGCTGGTACGTAGTACGTGCTGTTATGTCGTGGACAAGTATTTCTGCGGTCGCGTTACATAACTCGAACTTGATGCTGACTCATCCGGTGTCAGCGTGGCTGGTTCATCGCGAACCGGCCACCACCAAAATGGTACGACATCGTAAACTTGGTGAAATTCTTGAATTAACAATGTTTTGTCCCCTAGTCACTACTAGATTAATGACACTGACATGCGTTTACCTTTTTGAAGGGAGGAAAAGCTAGAGAAAAGCTATATTTCAAGTGCCAAAAATATAATTTTACAGGGCAGCGAATTTGAAGTTTTGGCACTTAGGTCCGCTAGCTTTTACGTGCTATAGTCGCGTCAAATTAGCATTTCACTTGCAACTTTTTGCGGAGAGGTCCGATGGAGATGCGGTTTTCTGCAAAATGTTCAGGGAATTGTTTATAACAAAAGGTACATCTAACCTCTGTACGCTCGCAAACTTTTAATTGTTTATTTAACAAATTACCCATTTTTGTTGAACATATGGCAAATGTCACACACGATTCAACGCCCTCAAATAATTACTCATTTCCAATACATAATAATAGAAACAGTAACACTATGTTTCTTTATCCTTTTAGTAAGGAAGAGTTGCTTAATTTACTTAAAAGAAAAATAAAAAATAAATCATCTTTAGGAGAGGATGAAATTCCTTTATTTCTTGTGAAAAGGATTTTAAATTTAATTTTGGAACCTATCACTTATTTATTAAATTTATCATTTTATTCTGGTAAATTCCCTGATAATTTTAAAACAAATAAAGTTATACCCTTATATAAGAAAAATGATCCTTCCTTACTTGAGAACTACAGACCTATATCTGTACCTAATAGTTTTTCGAAAATTTTCGAATATGCATTTTTAGATAGATTACAATGTTTTTTGGAAAGCAATAATGTAATTACAGAACATTGACATGGATTTCGGCCCAAAAATCCACTAGTACAGCAATGTTCTCTTTTTATAGTCAGTTGATTGAACATGTGGATGCAGGCGAGAGCCCAGTAGCGATTTTTTGCGACTTGAGCAGGGCTTTCGACTGCGTCAATCATGAGAAGTTATTGGAAATTCTTGAAATGTATGGAATTAGGGGTGTTACTTTGAAGTGGTGTGCATCATTCTTGAGAAATCGGCGACAATGTGTTTCCTTTTTGGTTTCAGAGAATAATCAGTCGCGTAGTTGTCAATCCGGTTTCTTGAATGTTCATTTAGGGGTACCGCAGGGATCCATTTTGGGCCCAGTTTTGTTTATTTTATATATAAACCAGATTGGTTCGGTTATACCAGGTTGTAACTTTACTGTTTATGCTGATGATATATCTCTCATAATTTCTGATAAAATTTTTAATAATCTAAAAGTAAGTGCTCTGACATTTTAAATAATATTGCTCACTATTTCACTGATCTTAATTTATATTTTAATGCTGAAAAACTGAAATTTTACGCATACATATTTATCAACATAATGTTGAAGATATAGCTCGATATTTACAATGCATCATTGTGTAACAGACATGATAGAATACGATATTTGTGACTAAATTTGGATGAAAATCTGAATTGGAAATCTCATTGTGAAAAAATAGTTTGTAAGCTCAATAGACTAAGATTTGTATTTTTAAACTTACGTTCAGTACTTACAATAAAACAATTAATAAATGTATATTATGCAACAGTGGAAGCAATATTAAGGTATGGCGTCTGTTTTTGGGCTAATTCGACTGATGTTTCTAAAGTGTTTATTGCGCAAAAGTCTATTATTCGATGCATAGCTAAGGTGTCTTCGAGAGAATCATGTAGGCCATTTTTTAGGGACTATGATATATTAACACTGACGTCCTTGTATATTTTGGAGATAAGTACTTATATATTCAATAACGCAGGCATATTTAATTTAAATGATAACATTCAATCTCATAATACCCGTCAAAAGCATCACTTTCACATATACCGTTTACTATAATGAATTTTACACAAAATTCTCCTAAATATATTGGGTTAAAAATATTTAATAAATTGCCTGACTACATAAAATCTTGTCAAAACATTAAAATGTTCAAAATTTGTTTGAAGAAATATTTGCTTGATAAGTCTTTTTATTGTTTGTCTGAGTATATGTAAACCATGTGACTGTGTTTTATTTTATTATGATGTACTTTTTACATTGTGTTTTTACCTATAATTAGTTGACTATTCCTATACAATTGTAATATTGTCATTCAGGAAATAAAATTTATTATTATTATTATTATTATTATTAACGAAAATGTCTGGAAAATGTTCTCTCGGAATTTTCGAGGTCCCTCTTTATCACTTTGGTGTTAGCTTTATTATTTATTGCTAAATTGTTGTAACTGGGCTAATTAACAAATTAAAAACTCCACCCCCGAAATCACTAGAGAACCGGAATTTTTCCAGGATTTCTGGCTTATTAAGGCAAACCATCGGCACAAGATTTTTGCAAATATAATTGTTTATTGTTCGATTGTTGCAACCTCGCTAATTAACAAATTAATAACTCTTCTCCCGGAATTCATTATTTCTCAACATGCGGTTGACTTCAGCTCTACTAACCTGAAAAGCAGCAGAAGTAAATGATATAAAACGTATTTCTTTCATTTCACCGTTTAACTTATTAAATTGGAAATTATAATTGCGCTAGCTTTTTTCCGAAAACTTTCTAAGCGATCTCTGAATAAATAGTGTGAAATTGTCATTTTAATATCGTCTTTTCCTTTTGTCGAGTTCTATTTTTGCCACATTATGAATATTTATTTATAACCTGCATTTAATAACCAGTAATAATTTATTTTGATTAGTTTAAACTTAATAATTATATGTAATAAGTAAGATATGTATCTATTCATAAATAATGGGACCAAAATAAGTTGATTTACTTTAGCTTATTCTAAAAAAATCTACAAAAATCAGTAATAACAAAGATACAGAATTGAAGAAATAAATCACATTTTCTTTCTTCTTTCGATCGCTTGAAGCAAATTTTACGAAATTTCGCTTATTTTGATCACAGTATTATGCTGTATGATCCCAATTTGACTTTACTTTTAGATAAATTGCATGCATCATGAGATTTAGATGCGTTTTTTACGTAGAAACCATTGCTTCTAGCGACATCAACAAGGTGTACCTTTTTTAACTAGAAAAGATAGGGAAGAAAATTTTTCCAGTCCAAAATGAGATACATTGTAACCCAAAAAAGTCGTAACGAATCTTCGCCATATTCGAATTTCTAGTCCCAAGCAACCCCCCTATACCAAATTCCATAAAATACGATCGATGCGATCGAAAAATAATAAAAAAAATGTTATTTATTTTTTCAACTTTAAAACCCTGTAGATCGAAAAGGAGCAACATTCGGATAAGGCATATTTGGCTTAATCGCTCTATTTTGAGGTCAGCAACATGCCCTTAAGCTCTGGCCCATTATTAATGAATCACCCTGTATATTTAGCGTGTGACTACATAGTTATTTTTTTAGGCAGAATCTTAGATGCAAAGAAAGATGAAAGTGCTATTGATTTTCTAACATTAGAAAATAATTTGTGGAAACATTTTTCATATATTTTAAAATTTAAATATGTATGAAAACGTAGGAAAATTTTTAATCAAACATCTTGATATTAAATGTTTGTATAAGTGTAGTTTATACAGGATGATCACTTTTGCGCCGCCTAGTACAAGGATCTTGGAAACGGTAATATATACAGGGTGGTTTAAATTAGGAAAAAGTTGGACATTTATATGCTTCCTAATTTTCTGAAATGTAATATATGTTATGTAGTTCTCAAAATATACCATTTTCAGAAAACTGAGAGGCTTAAAAATGCCCAACTTTTTCGTAATTTAAACCACCCTGTATATGTATATTACCGTTTCCGATGTGCCGTAAAAGTAACCACCTATGATCTACGAATAACAAAATTGAAATGTGAAAAATATCGTATTAAGTAGAAATATTGGATTATTTCATAAAGTTATATAGATATCTAAATTTAATTAAAACACTGAAATCACAGTTTCTCCATAGTTATTTTCCCTCTACAATGATAATGAAATACTGATAGGTACTGACAATCTGCAAGTTGTTATTTAAAACATTTCTTTATATTGTATATTTATATCAGTAAAAAAGAATTTAATTTTGTATAACTTGACGTACAGGATGTTGAGGGTGTTCTGTAATTTAGAATTTCTCTTAAATACAAAACCTGTAACACCTTAAGATTTTATGGTATGCCAAAAATTAAAAATGTTATTGTTTTTTTAAAGTGTCACCCTGTATATATACTATCAAAGCAACAAAAATATACATTCAGTGTACTTTTATAATTTACGCTTTCACAGAAAGCGTTTCTTAACTTCAAACGTACCAAGGTTGAAGTGATTATTTGAAGACCTGAATCGTCAAAACGCTAGTTATATTTGCATAGTTTAATTTATATGTAAACTCTACAGTCTTCTTCAGCAAGATGACTCTGAAGCATTATGCGTCATGGGTCATTTATACTGTGATTCAGAACATCTTGCTGAAAATTACGCCTCTTCTATTCCAACCTTAATATCTGTAGATAATCAATAAGTTACCTTGAACATTTAATTCGGTTTGTACGCTGTTGTAGCCGTATTTCTATATCTACCAGCTGTACAGAGCGCAACATAGATAAAGTAATGTACATAATATGAGTGCATTTTTGTTGTTGTATGATAAATCGTACCGGACAAAATATAATTGACTTAACAATTTTCATTGTTATCGTGTAAGTGTATACGGAAATTGAGGTAGAGAATTTTGAATTAAAGGCAAAAACTAAATATAATAAAGTACTTTCAATAGTAAATAATCCTAATTAAAATGAACTAAATCTAATTGAAGGCATAAACCTAAATATAATTACTATAAATGGTTTTCTTAGATCTTTTTTCACAACAAAATAATATATGAAATAGTTATGTGTTCAAAATGACTTATGTTTGTGAAAAGTGTACAAACGTCTTGCAGCCACAATGTTACAATAAATTGTTCCATTTTTATTTATAACGCTCACTTTGATTCATCCATTCGACAAGAGAAATCCATTTCTTCAGTTAAATAGATCGGTCTGTACACACACACTGTAGCAAGAATGAGAGGAAAACTAAACGCACTAGCCACAATACTAATACTATGACTAATAATTCTTTTAGGTTAACAGCAGCAGATGACAGATTGTAATGTGGTCGAACGTTACAATTTTAACGATTTTTTTCTGTTTAACTTTCGGTTTAACTTCATTAATACTGATAGAAAAAATAAATTACATTACAGGAGCTTTTACTTAAACTTAATTGTACCTTAATTTGTAATTTTGTAACACAGTTTGCATTTTATGAAGAAAACATTATTCGTTTTGAACATTTTCTTCATAAAAAAAAATTTCAATTTATACATACTTGTTTGTATTATATTATTATACTTTTAACTTTTATAAAACTTTATTTGTAAAGTCTGATCTATTTCCATTTTTCAGATACAATTTTAGTGGGTTAACCATAATGCCTGCTGTGTGATTTTTCAAAAAGGAACTTGTGTACAACAATTGAATAAAATAAACAGAAAATGCCCAAAAACTTTTGAATAAATTGAATCATCACATCGTCACAGTCTCAGATCAAAACTGGGTACTTACTTAACAGTGTCACCAATTATTTTGTTTAAATTATGAAAATATGTCGGCCTGAATTTGTTGATTTGTCCCGCTATATAATTATTGCCTTCTACAACTAAAATATTCACGACAAGGTCGTTATGAGAGACAATTTAATTATAGACTATTAATAAATACCGTTCAGATAAAATTTTGAAACGGTAACTGCATTGTTTTAAATTGTATTTATTTTACAACAAAAAAACTGAATATTAATGCAATTTCTATTGAAATTAATAGCTGTACATTATAGAAACCCGATGCAAGAAAAAATGACTTAGATTTCTACTAATAGTCGCAGCAAGTTGCGGATTAAATAGGGAAAAGTTCCGTACAAGATGGATCGGAATGCGGTTTTCTGCATTTGCTTCTAAAAATTATTAATCCAAAATTCACCTAGGTGGGAATATGCTGAAATTCGTAGTTGCATCGCTGCAGCCAAATATGCATTCGAAAAATGAATTTTTTGAGACGCCCTTTGAACGACTTAATAAATTTGTAAAAAGGAGTCGGAATTGGCCCAGAATGGGTGTCCTGGGGTTTTTGAGGTCGCTGATCACGATTATGATGTCCAAATTGCCACCCTGACCACCTGGGGCTCAGGAACGCCGACGAAAGTCATCTCCGTGGAACTCTCACAAAATTCATCCCGGGATGAAAACACTTGGTGCCCGGGTTTTTCGGGTCGCTGAATTCAAATATGGCATCGGCGAACACCCCGAGACACCTGGTGCGTCCCAACCTGGACATGAAGGTCGTCTCCGAGGCTTTCCAGACACACTCGAAAAAGATGAACCGGAAATCGTTAAGGTGGGTTTTTTCGGTCGCCAAAGCAGAATTTGACGTCGAACAGGATCCCCCGAGCACCTGGTGCACCGCAACCTAGACCTGAAGGTCGTCTCCAGGCTTTCAGGCGCACTCGAAAAAGACGAACGAGAAATTGTTAAGGGGGATTTTTTCGGTCACCAAAGCAGAATTTGACGTCGAAAAGGATTAAAGTTCAATTATGTATCCTGGAAAGAAATAGAGTGAATAGAAAGTCGATTTTTATGTAATTGAGTTTCAGAAACTTTTTCGGGGGCCCCAGGGGGAGTTACGCATGAATGAATGTATGAAATCATGAGACGCCCCAAAAAGCCCCCTTAACAGTTTTCCGTTCGTCTTTTTCGAGTATATCTGGAGAACCTCGGAGACGACCTTCATGTCCAGGTTGGGGCGCACCAGGTGTCTGGGGGTGTTCGCCGATGCCATATTTGAATTCAGCGACCCAAAAAACCCGGGCATCAAGTGTTTTCCTTTCCCGCATGAATTGTGCGGGAGTTCCACGGAGATGACGTTCAAGTCCAGGTTGGGGCGCACCAGGTGTCTGGGGTGTTCGCCGATGCCATATTTGAATTCAGCGACCCAAAACCCCGGGCACCAAGTGTTTTCCTTTCCCGCATGAATTGTGCGGGAGTTCCACGGAGATGACGTTCACGTCCAGGTTGGAGCGCACCAGGTGTCTGGGGGGTGTTCGCCGATGCCATATTTGAATTCAGCGACCCAAAAAACCTCCGGGCACCAAGTGTTTTTCCTTCCCGGGATGAATTTTGTGAGAGTTCCACGGAGATGACTTTCGTCGGCGTTCCTGAGCCCCAGGTGGTCAGGGTGGCAATTTGAATCATAATCGTGATCAGCGACCTCAAAAACACCAGGGCACCCATTCTGGGCCAATTCCGACTATTTTTTACAAATTTATAAGTCGTCCAAAGGGCGTCTCAAAAAATGCATTTTTCGAATGCATTTTTGGCTGCAGCGATGCAACTACGAATTTCAGCATATTCCCACCTAGGTGAATTTTGGATTAATAATTTTTAGAAGCAAATGCAGAAAACCGCATTCCGATCCATCTTGTACGGAACTTTTCCTTATTTAGACCCGTTTTCACGTATCTTGCTGCGACTACTAATTGCATAGTTTGTAAATTATGTGAAAAGATACATAATTGATATTATTAGATACTAAAGCAGTTCTATTATTTTTTGCAAGAATTTACTTCCCAATGATTATCTTTACCTATAATTTATTTAGCAATTTATCTAAAGTGAGGACATTTATAGATCTGTTACAGAAAGATCCATATACTATACAGGGTGTCTTGCAAGTCGTTACAATATCTTTAGGAGGTGATATAATACGTGATTTCGAGTACCTATATACCAAGTGTTACAATATTTGTGATAATTAATTTTTTAATTTAACCGTGCTTTTCTACAATTATTATTGAAGTGTAGAAGAAAACAAACCTTTTTATAACAAATGTTTCTATACTATTTTATTAGAAATGAATGGACTATTAAAACTATTTAACCAATAAAATCCAAAGTGGGTTGGTTACTTACCTAGATATAATAATAATAATAATAATAATATCTCTACCCCTCATTCTAATCACAGGGATTAGCCCAGAAGTCGGAGACTTGTGCGGGAGAGGGGGCGGCATATTATTATTAAGCAGGCCGCATTTGCGCCCAGGAACGACTTACGTTGGTAGGCCCTAACCACTATTCAGTGCAGGAATGAGGAAAACCTGGGAAACCTCATTAATTAGGGGGGTAGTCAAATATCAACCGGCATCAATCTCTCACATTGACCCAAGCTAACATTATTCCACCCTACCATACCCACAGAGAGGGTGTCAATCCTCTCCACGAATATAGCTTATATACGGTCTACCGGCAGCTGGGCTCGAACCAACTCCGTCTAGTCACCTCGATTCAAGTACTAACGCCTTAAACCGCGCGACCACTGACCGATCAGATCTTCATAAACATGGTTTTTCTACTTTGTAAAAGCGAAGAGTCAAATTTAAACGTGGATTTTATTTAAACCTTTGTGTGTACGTTTATTCAGATATTATTAAAAACTTACCTAAGCAATGCTCTTTCAGTTCTTAGGAGAAGTTTCTTGATAAACATTCTGAAAAATAGGGAAATCTTAACACGTTTAAATATGCAGGGAGCGCATTCGCCAAAACAGGACAGTCGTTCAGCATGTAATAAAAATGGTAGAACTGTCTCCGAATTAAGGACAATCTTAGTGTAAGATGATACATGCCTATGTTAAGCCATAGTTTATATTTTAAGAAGATGCTGTAGTCTCCAAATGCTTTTGAATTTTTATTCTATATTAATTAAATTAGTAGTATTATTTTTTGTAATATGGCATAGTTGTTTATTAATATTTTTACTTTGAAAATACTAATACGCAGCACAATTCTTCCAATTTAATCAGCTCTATCATTGACGGCAGATAGTAGTGTTACTTTTTCCAGTTTCAATCGCCTTGTATGTACATTCACATATACATACATACCTTTCCATCATTCCATCAACTGTTACAACGAAACAGAATATTAAAATCAGGTTCCGTTGTTATACAAAAATGAGAGGCGCCAACCTTGACCGAAAAAGTTAAGGTCTCGCACGTGCAGACCCGCTCATTTGTCTTTTTCATTTTTAGCGGTGTAGGAGGCAGACGTATTATATGTAAAGCTTTGCCTGTCATATTACTGGAAACAGTTTATATTGTCGACACATATTCACTACGATAATGGACTAGGCTCATACTCTTTCAGTTTTCAAAGCTCTTTATTTTTATTTTTGTCGTAATCCTAATGGTTAGTACTGCTGAACAATATTTAATAAAAAATAGTTCATTTGTCGATGTTATGAAGAAAGTAGGTACTTGTTATTTTTTTAAATTTTAATATCAGAAGGAAATAAATAAACTCTCATATTAAGGCAGTCTAACAGAGATTTCAGTTTGAAATTCCAGGCCTAACTATTATCTACTTTGGTGTACTCTGCACTTTTATAAAAAATTAAGCAACACCATATTTTTTTCCTTGATTCTGAAAGATCGTTTATTTCTCTATCAGACAGTACTAAAATTTTGCCCTCTTACATAGGAAAGTTTTCGAGTAAATGACGATTGAATGTTAGAAAATGACCTTGTTCCAGCCCTTGCAGTAATTTTTCCTAACGATAATAACTGACATTCCTGACAGTACCATATGGTTTCAGCAAGACGGTGCACCTCCGCACTATGCGCGCCCTGTACGAGATTTTTTGGACAACTGTTTTCCTGGGAGGTGGATCGGCAGACGCGGACCGATAGAATGGCCTGCAAGATCGCCAGATCTTACACCTCTTGACTATTTTTATGGGGATACTTGAAGTCAAAAGTGTACATTAATAAACCACGTAATTTAGAAGAACTTCAAAATCGCATTCGGGACGAAATACGCAGAGTTACCCCAGAAATCATTCATAACGTGCAAGAAGAATTTCTTCACAGACTTGCGCATTGTCAAGAAGTTGGTGGATGGCAATTCGAACATTTAATTTAAGTATAAAATTTACGTTTTCTAACATTCAATCGTCATTTACTCGAAAACTTTCCTATGTAAGAGGGCAACATTTTAGTACTGTCTGATAGAGAATTAAACGATCTTTCAGAATCAAGGAAAAAAATATGGTGTTGCCATTTAAAAACAAATCGATGACGTCATGTAATACGTTTAATAGTACCTGTAATAATTGTGATATAAATTTTACATCATTGATTACAATAAAAAACAGTATATACAACAGAGAGCTACTGTAAATGTAATTGTCACTGTTTATTTCTTTTTTTTTTGTTTGTAGAAAACAGCCCGTTTAAATGTATTTCTTGTGGTTTTATTTGTAATTAGTTATTATTATTATATGAAATTACTTTATTTTTCTATTTAAGTATTTCCTGTAATTGGGTTTTTCCTGTTGGAAATAAATGATATTATTATTATTATTATTATTAAAAAACAAATGACATTTGAAAATTGCATTTTACGCTAAAATATGTATTTTTTAAATTAAAAATCGACCTGTTCGAGGATTTTTCCCAAAAAATAATTGTTTCGTTTTTATTGAATTTATTCCATACTTTTGGCGCATATTGTATTTTGGTGTCTAGTATCTTCAGCTTAGTGTTGAGCACACTTTCTGACTCGCCCTGTATATTTCATATGTCGTACGTTGATAATTATTTTTTCTATACCTAATGTTAAATTATAGATATTTAGCTAACCTTGTATAGGTGAACAATTAATGTTTAGAAAAACCAATCGACGATTTAATACATAATATCAACGTTTCGACTAATATACAGCCTTCTTCAGGGTTCTAAAATGGGATTTTAGAGATTGTTCTTATAACTTACAATTAAAATATACATATAAAATAAAAAATACTAAAATTAGAATTATTATCTAGGGTTTGGTGTAGAGAGGAGAAACAAGGACTACATATTATCGACAGTCAATGTTTCCAACTTCTAATCTGTGCAACTCATCCAGTTTTGTCATTACAACGAGATATTTATCATCTGCAGCAGTTTGCAGAAATTTTGTTACAACTTCTGTGTTACCAATTTGGACTTTTTTTGGTATGTAACCGTTAGTTAATTGCTTTAGAAAACGAACCTACTGTATCTAAAAAGAAAAGTTTAATTGATACTATGTGATTTTAAGGGAGTCCTCAGTATAACCTTTAAATATCGATATTATTTTCATTCACCAGTATGAAACTTTTAAGCATTGAATAATACGACCATAAAGAAGGCTGCATTTCCTTTGATTTTTCCGATAAAAATGCTAACAAGATATTTTCACTTAGGTCCTTAATGTTCTTTGCATTCTTTCATTTTTATATTACTTTTCATAGGTCAATCGAGATTTTGATGGTAATAACTTGCCAATATGGCTTCAGACGCCTCAGCTCAAATATCGCATGGTAATTATTCCCCTTTCATTTCGTTTCCAGACGTTTCTCCCTCCAACAACCACACAATTCGTGGAGAGATTGGCACCCTCTCTGCGGTTATGATAGGGTGGAAGAATGTTGGTTTGGGTTAATGTGAGAGATTGATACCGGTCGACATTTGACTACCCCCCTAATTAATGAGGTTTTCCAGATTTTCCTCATTCCTGCACTGAATGGTGGTTAAGACCTGCCAACATAAGTCGTTCCTGGGCGCAAATGCGGCCTGCTTAATAATAATATGCCGCCCCGCACAAGTCTTCGACTTCTGGGCTAATCCTCGTGATTAGAGTGAGGGGTAGAGATATTATTATTATTGTGTTACACACGACACATTTTGTCGTCTTTAGGTTAAATTATTCAAAAACTAATTTTGATTTACACACATTATTTTTTTCTCCTGGATCTTCTGGGCACTAATTTTTATAGCTTGCTGTAATTACCGTGGATGGGAACAAATCCGTATCGAATTGATGAGTCCCTTATTAAGAGTCAGACCATCTCGCGACCTTTGGCCGGATAGTCTACAATTAAGTGCACTTTAATTGAGCGAATCGTATTAGATAATTTAATTGTGGCTTAAGAGAAATTTGTACGACCCACTCTACTCGTGTGGAGATGGTACGCTCCGTAACCATGCGGGTAGGAACAAATCGTTTAATTGCAAACGAATCTGCGATCATGATATGGGCGAAATCAAAGTCAAAGCCGGTAAAAAATAGTTATTTTTTATACGAGAAGATAAATGGTTATTTATTAGACAAGGAAAAAAAGGATTACCTTTTAGCTCGAGGTTGTGTTTCTCGTGTCATTGATAAAAAACGAGTTAAAAATCTAATATTTTTACCTGTGTACGTTTTGATATTGCAAAAATATATTATTACACTATAGGTATGTAAAAAAAAATGAAATTTTAAACTGGTAGACTGTTGTACTAAAAGCGACATTGGATCTGCTCCATGTGATGTTCAGAAATGGACATTTCTGATTCATTTTCCTCTTACACCACAGGAATTAGTAGAAGCAGCGAAAGTAGCATCACTAAAATTACCTATTGCCAGCTAAATCGCGGACAATTTACGAAACCATGTATTCAAGATTTATGGAATGGAACGTGTGATCGAACTATTCAATGATTAAAAGTACGTTACAATCCAATAATAAGATATTTCAAAATATTGCAAATTATTTACATTTTTGAAACAAAATGCGAAAGGATTCATGCCCAAGAAATCTGCTATTTTTACGAGTACACATATTAAGAATTTTTTAAATAATGCTCCTGATAACGTTTATTCAATGATCAAGGTTGTTGTTATATTTTGGGATTGCAGGATCAATGAGAAATCAATGTACAATTTAAAAAAAGATCATCAAAATCAAATAAGCGGTTTGCGAGAAACCCAACTTTGAAATTGGGGCTAGTTTTTAGTGGCCGGTTTTTTTTGCCGGTCAGTTTATATTAAATTTTACAAAATATGCATAATCCTTCGTCCAGTAGCACCAAAGGATCGCCGCCTGTTTTGTACATATCAATCAATCATCTGTATCATCATCATTTCTTTGTACATCTCAATGGAAAATGTACCAAGCTGTTGGTAAAAATCAATTTTATAAGATACCAGAAACAGCAGCCAATTTTCTTCTACTTGAAAATGCTAAGTCATATACAAGTATGCATGCATTTCGAAGATAGTGTGCTACACTTTTATTTCAATCTGGAGGAGATTTGTAACGGTCGCTGAAGGATATGATGATGAACGTGTGGTAGTGCATTAACTGAAAGTCTTTCCTCTTTGTTACTTTTTATATGGAATATTTTTTGGGTTTACAAGCGTCTAAGAAAGCCACTTTGGTTTGTTCTTGCAGCAGTTGGAAACGGTTTGAAACTGTCAGATATGTCCGTCCAACTAGTTGTTGAGTTAAATTCACTAGTAATTCGTTCTGAACTTAACTGGTCGAATATTTATGACAGTTTCAAACCATTTCCAACTGCTGCAGAAATAAACCTTTATTAGCAATCTGGAGATTTGTTCAATATGCCAAAAGAAGTTGATGCAAGCAAAAAAGAGAACATTCTATCTAAAAAAAATATTCCTTTGATCATGAAGAAGGTGAAGTCCCTGACGAATGTGGGTTGAAATAAGAAAGTTTGTAAAATTTGAGAAAGTCTTAACTTGCAAAATGAGACCAAAGTTTCTTTAAAGTCTTGTTCTTGCTCGATCTTGGAAGATGATGTCTTGTATTGTTTTGCGAGTGTCTCGCAAATTTCTTGTCTCACAGTTTTACAACTTTTGCATGATCCTTGCGAAACTTTTACATACAAATGTGTAACATGGAAATCATGACACTATTATGAAGTAACAAATACTAGTTCTAGTTCCACAGAATTCAAACTTAGACTGAATAAACTTTGATAATAACGATAATATTTTTATTACCATATAAGTTAAACAAATATGTGGATATAGTAAAAGGCAGAGTTCAGAGGTGTAAAAAAACTCTGCTCTTTCACTCAATCTGTAGTGAGAGAGGAAATCAAACTATTAAACATAATCTAGAAATATTTAACAACAGCGATACATTCAAGAAAAGTCACAGCAAAGAAAGTGGTCATCATTTATATATTTCGAATCTAAACTTAAGTTGCTTAAAATAAAGCGGTGCACCATTATACATAGAAGCAATTTTGTATGAAATACCAGAACACGAAATCTACTAGTTTTATGTTTAGGAAATGTAGTAGAGTAGAATATCTGATATTCAAATGGTGAACGTCAGTTGTATAAACAATTTATGACACATAAAAGGTGAAGATTCCGATAATATAATTTTATGAAATATACAACAACTGTAAATATAATGTATGTATTTAATATTAAGCCAATCAAGTTCCCTCAAGGATGAGGACACAGAATCATACTTTAGTATGTAAGTCCATTAAAAATAAATTTGTTTTTCAGTTAATATTTACTTAAATATTACGCTATCGTATATTTGCAAGACTTCATGTCTTGATTTTTTCTTATCCTTGTTTTGTCTTGCAATTTAAGCTGTCTTGTCTTGTCTTGCCTTGTCTTGTCTTTAGACAATGTTATATTGTACTATGTAAAAATTTTGACAACTCGAAATCCCATTTCTCAAATATCTGAAGGGTTAGAATTTATGGAAAAATAGTAGAACAATATTTCTTCCGCCTATGAATTCCACGATATGAAGCTATTTCTTTTAAAGTAGGGCACTCGGCATATAGAATCAAATCCACGGTACCCCAACAGTTTACATATTAAATTGTTAAGACTGGCACAACCTTAAAGGGGACCTCAGTTGCCGGGATGTACGTAGATCTATCTTGTGGGTATTTTTAAGGATAATTGTCGCCACTTGACTCCACAATCAGAAGGCCAGGCACCCCGCATAATATGAAGTAAATAAATTAGCGTTAATTTGATTTGTGTTGTCAGCCTTACCACACAGTTTGTTGATTCGGACAGCAGTCAAACGGACATGTTTTGTGATGTTCCGTGGTGTAATTTATTCTAATTTGGAGCTGCATTTATAGACCGTGACTTGCCTCGACGACGTTTATTCCCCACATTTGTTGTTACACTTGGCTGCTTCCTCCAGAGGTCTTTGACAGGAAGTGACAGTACGAAATGACGGAAAGTCTAGCTGGGTGAGACGTTGACCAAGCTGATCACATTTTTATTGGATCTTGAATGAATATTTATTGAAACAATTTGAAATCATTAGATGCTCATTCTATTTCAAAATTAATAGTGGATTTAGGGTGTTAAAAAAGAGTGTAAAATATTTCAGGAGGTAATAGTATGAACCAAAATAAGCAGAAAAGTCTTAATAAACCTGGGGCCGCAAAGTAACGGTTGCAGAGATATGAACCACTATTCGTTTTTCAAACATTTTATTTTATTAGGAATAAACCGACAAAGGACGCTTTTAACAAACAAAAAACAAAGTTACAGAAGATGTTCAAACTGCCCTCCGTCCATTTCCAAGCAGGCACGACATCTTCGTCTCAACGATATTCGAACTCTTTCGAAAACACCCTCGTTGGTTTGGGTTTCTTGACACTTTCTGCAGAACACACTGTATGAGTTTTTGGAAGACATTCCTTTGAATCAGAGGCAACAAATGTGGTTCCAGCATGATGGTGCTCCAGCTCATTTTTCCATGACCGTTCGAGAGCATTTACACCAAAGTTTTCCACATAGATGGGTAGGAAGGGCCGGACCTGTTTTATGGCCTCCAAGATCGCCTGATCTGAACCCTCTAGATTTTTTTGGTTGGGGATATTTGAAGACATTAGTGTATGGTACTCCTGTAAATAGCCTGGAAGAGCTGCAGCTACGGATTAAAGTTCAAGAAATCCTAACCAAGAAGGGTGTTTTCGAAAGAGTTCGAATATCGTTGAGACGAAGATGTCGTGCCTGCTTGGAAATGGACGGAAGACACTTTGAACATCTTCTGTAACTTTGGTTTGTTAAAAGCTTCCCTTGTCGGTTTATTCCTAATAAAATAAAATGTTTGAAAAACGAATAGTGGTCCATATCTCCGCAACCGTTACTTTGCGGATCCATGTTTATTTGTTCTGCTTATTTTGGTTCATACTATTACCTCCTGAAATATTTTACACTCTTTTTAACACCCTGTATTTTATATGAGAAACTCTCCTTGCCCATCTTCAGCACTATATTTCTCCTAATCAACATGGGTTTTGTAAGAAGAGGTCCATGGAAACTAATCTTGCCATGTTTGTTAATGAAGTCAGTCAGGTCCTGGATGTGGGCGGTCAAGTGGACACAGTTTACTTTGACAGACTTTGCTAAAGCTTCTAACATGACATTCTCCTGGCTAAGTTAATGCATTATGGACTTAGTGATCATATACCAGTACTTCAGTCATCTTATCTTGCTAGTAGGTATCAGTTTGTATCATAAAAGGGTCTAGAGTCCAATATATTTTTGGCAAAGTCTGGAGTGTCGCAAGGGTCCAATCTTGGGCCTCTTCTTTTCCTAGTCTTTGTTAATGAACTACCCCAAATATATTCAGTCTGAGTGTTTACTCCTTGCAGAGTTTTAGAGAAGTTGAAGCTGATTTGGATTTTGAAATTATGCAGCAGGATTTGGATGCTTTGTGGTCTGTCAAAAACTAATTATAGACAAAATTTAGATAAATGTAAAATAATCTCATATTCGAGGACCAAGGATATTTGCACCTTTCAAAGCACACTTGCGCTGTCAGAAGCTTAATGATGACAACAAGATGCAAAATTGATTGAAAGTTGCACCAAATAACTTGCATTGTAGAGATTATCCATAAGCTTAAGGACATACAGGTCATGTCTATAATAATTTCTATAAATAAATAACTTATTTAATCTTCGTTATTCTTTTCAAAGGCAATTTTTCAACAAGATATATTCTTTAACACTAAAATTGAGTCGGTAAAAGTAACATCTTTTCAATATCATTTTACACTCACGAAATTCTCCTGACTTGTTTATAAAGCAGGTAGGTAACAGATGTTTTAGCGATTCAATAAATGTTAAATTGGTACCTCCTGCTTTGGGGTCTTTTGCGATAAAACGAATTTTATGATCCATGAAATTAGGTAATAAGGGATAATACAGAATTTAAGAGTTTTTCTTTGTTGACACGGAATAAAAACAAATAGAGACATTCATGGCATGGCTTTAAACTGCCGATCTATTAATCGTAAACATGAAGGATAAGGTAAATCTGTGCAACATGTAAAAAAGCATCCGGAAAGCTTTTGATATGGCGCCGACTACTTGAGAATACTTTTTTCTTTTTATAGTTGATATACTTGTTTTGGTTGATTAACATTTATAAATAGGTGATTGTTTCATTAGTCAAATGTAGTAAAATTAAACTAAGACAATAGCAGGAAGTAATGCAAAACATGTTTTATGGTCCGTGTTACGCAAGCGTCCTTGAAAATCAAAAAAAAATATTGGTTAGTTTAAGGTATACCTACACCTCTTTTAATACTACGTAAATTGGCATAAGAAAATGGCATAAGTGATATTTTTAGTGAAGTTGTCGTTGAAAGAAGTGAAATTTAAGATTTTCTTTAAGGTGACCATACACGAGCCGTCTTGAAGGCTAAATCTACAGTGCTTTCGAAAAATAACGAATACATTCATTATTTTTGAAATTGACAAGTTTTCGAAAAAATCTCCTGGCACGTCGATTTTGTTTTTAAAAAAGGTACTATTTGACATACGATCTACATTTGTGACGTCATCGTTGTTCGAGATACGACGTCATCGACAATTTTTTTAATTAGCAACCCACAATTTTGACCATGCCATTTGAAAGAGCGTGTCATTATACATACATACATCATGAAAAATTATGGTGTTGCATAACAAAAATTTCAAGAAAATAATGTTTGATGATTTTAAAATTTAATTTTCACAATACTGAAAATGATAATGATTATGTAAAAAATCGACTAAATTAAATGTTTAAATTGTGCACCGTTGGCTGCCTGACAGTAGCCAAGACGATTAATAAATTCTATTTGGACATTATCAATAATTTCAGGATACGGTGTATCTCGTGACGAATTATTGCTTTTAAATCTTCTAAATTAACCGGTCTAGTAACGTATACTTGGCTTTTTAAGTATCTCCACAAGAAATAATCTAGGGGTGTCAAATCAGGCGATCTGGCTGGCCACTCAATCGGCCTCGTTCTCCCTATCCAACGATTCGGGAACAGCTCAACTAAATAAGCACGGACAGGTGTTGCATAATGGGGAGGTGCACAGTATTGTGAAAATTAAATTTTAAAATTTTCAAACATTATTTTCTTGAAATTTTCATGTAACACCATAATTTTTCATGATGTATGTATGTAGATTGACACGCTCTTTCAAATGGCATGGTCAAAATTGGGGGTTGCTATTTAAAAAAATTGTCGATGACGTTATATCTCGAACAATGATGACGTCACAAATGTGGGTCGTATGTCAAAAAGTGCCTTTTTTAAAAACAAAATCGACGTGCCAGGGGATTTTTTCGAAAACTTCTCAAGTTAAAAAGTAATTAATTTATTTGTTACTTTTCGAAAGCACTGTATTAGTGTTATGCTTTAATAAAAGTAACAATTATTGCTCAGTTGTATAAAAAGCCAAACACAAATCGCAGATGTTCTAAATGCGTAAAACATTTAAAAAATGTATTCTCATATGCCCGTAATAAATGAATTATAACTGGAGCTTACGACGAAAATTAATACGGAATTACTTAGTCATATTTCTCCATTACTTCAAAAAGAAAATACTGCATCTACTGTCTAATTCTTTCACCAATATAGTCTAGGCAGTTGACTTCAAAGATTTTAATACACATCGTCATCGTCAAACAAGTAATTCTGTGCCAGAAGGCTACAGTTTGTTGATCAACTGCGTCGTTCTAACTTTCGGCCTGTACTAACTCCTCACACATACACGGTTCGACTTGTATGCCAGAAGGCAAACCGGCAGGTCAAAATTTCAAACGATGTCAGTTTTTCGACCAATACAACCATTAAAAGTTACGGTTTGCCAAAAGGTTTACTAAACCACCATTATACCTAATTTGATATAGAACGGCATAAAACAACATTGTAAACTATTTTTGTTTGTAGTTTCCAGTACACGCAACCAGCATCCAAGTTGTAAACGTTTAACAGGTGCTAATAATGCTATTTGCTACTCATAGTATCAGAATAAGTTTGAAAAAATTATCTGTTGTCCTCATCTCTGACTTGGACCAGAGATTATTCGACTGGACTGATACTATAGTTAGAAATTTCTAGTTTATAAAAAGTTATATTTTATGTTTTCACTACATTACGTTTAATATTTCTTACTAATTTACCTGCCCATTATTCATCTCACAGATTTATTAAAAGTAAAAGCACAGCTATGTGACAATGAATTCGTAAAGTAACTTACTTTTAACTTTTAATTTACATATTTTTGAGCTGGTTTTGTCAGTTTTATGTAAAACTAACAGCATATACGGCACTGTTCTGTGTTCTCGTCATGTCATCCGCATCTTCCTACTCACCACAATGCAATGGAAACTAACCTATCTATCCTGTCCTGTAAATATTTAACTGCGTCAGGGAAGGGAAGATGTTCAAAGAATCTTGAGTAGATCCTCTATAAAAGAAAGATGTTTGTTTTGATTCGAAGTAGTTTGTTTTGTTATTGTTCGATTTACTTTATCTGTATCAAATAGGACGAGAAACCATTTTGAAACGATGATTTTATAGAACCCTTAAAATCATTATGAAAGAGATTGATCAGAAATTAAAAGTTAGGGTGATTCAGAACATAAAAAAATGAATATACAGGAAACTTACATTTACAAATAAAATTTTGTAAAATAAAATCACAGGGGTAGTTCGAAAATGATTTAAAATTACAATCCTACACGGATCTAGGAACTGGTCCACTGTAAAGCATGTCCTTGCGCAGGGCAAACCGAAGAGAATTTTGATATTGCATTCTTATTAATAATTTTTATCAGTAAACTGATAAAAATGGCACGCCAATAGAGGTTTAGGAAATGCAATTTTATTTTACTGTCTCGCCAACAACAATCAATGCTTGTGTAAACCCACATTCAGGTCTATTCTGTAATCCCTCAACTATTTAACCCGATACTATATTCTGTAAAAATTTTAATAGGTTGATCTTAACCAAATATGTTAAAATTTAACGGGACCAAAATAGATGCTGTTAAAATATAACCTATTGAATACCAGTATATATCACGATTGGTGTAATTAATCTCTATTATTTATTTCCACATAAATGTTTTAATGGCACTTCAAATGAATAGTATTTTATTGGATGAAGCTCATAGATTGGAATAGACGTAAATAAAGTGTATTATTTATTTGCATTTATTGATTGATAGTTTCATATTTACCTATTTTTTTTTTCAGCCACAATTTTAGATTTTTTCATAAAAGTTTGAGGGATCAAAGCAAATCGTTTGAATTAAGTAATTAATTGTACTTTTAAGTAACTCTTTTGACTTTCAAAACAAATTGTCATTTATTTAATCAATCATAATTTCATGTGGCTGCAATTTGTTGTTTAGTAAAATATTGTTGACTTTCAAAAAGTCAACAATTAACTGGTTTTTTTGTCTTGCGTGGGGAACGTTTTTTTTTCATTCCCCATACTCGGGTAAATCACGAGAACCTTGTAAATTGGTTATTAAAACAGAAACAAATTTGTATTAATCCAGTAATCGAGGTTATGTTCTCAGAAATCGAAATCTTTTACCCATAGAAATATATAAATATATGTATTCTATGCTTTTACCTTACTGCAAACTTCACTTACACTGAAATATTAACATATGATTGAAAAATAATTTTAACTGGTCCGTTAAAAATACTTATACAGAATACCAATTGGAGTTATTATTTTTGCAGTAGGGTTAACATTAATATTTTAACCGGATGGGTATTTTTAACCTATAAGATACAGAATACAGCTGATTACATGCTACATGCTAGAGGCAAGAAAAATCCATCCAAATAGGAAGTGAATACACAGACTTTGTTGATAATTGGAAAAGTTGAAATTACTTGAAAACAGTCTACTTTGCATATTTATAAATACCGCTGAGAAGGGGCTATTTTTAGAAATTCCGTCTTTATTCACTCCATAACTTAACTGGTGTTGTTCGTTAAGATGATTTTCCGCATTGTGAACTTTCGATGAAGACAAAAAAGTACGTTTGCTTGGAGAACTGCCAAGTGCATATTGTTACAGTTTTAATACCCATTTCAAGTTGTTTTACGGCCAAGGAAAACAGCGAAGAGCTAAATATTTACGTTGTTTAATATGAGGCTTGCAAAAACGGCGTTGTTTGAATGTTTGTCTAGGATCGGGAATGTAATTGGAACATTTGACGGTTAACATGAAATTATACTGTTACAATATCTCCTTTCCAGAGCTGTATGTCGTAGAACGCAAAGGAAGGAAAACAAATTTAATGCACATATGCTTGATGCGGCGTTGCCAAATTTTAATATTTACCTATAGTACCTACTTATTGTAATATGTAATTAATGCTAAAAATTATTTTTAAAAGTATGCAATTAACATATTAAGTTTCAAATAAAAACTATTTAATATTGAAATCACAAAACTCCAACGGATCAAAATAAATTATTCACATTTCATTACATAAATAGTAAAATACTAACTAGGTTAAATTATTAAGAGAGGCTGAAACGTTTTTTGTATGTAAATACAGACAGTAATAAAACAGTCCGAGACATGCCTATTCAGTGATCAACAATCCGGCAATCCGAGTCTTGACCTACCGTATTTAAGTCAATAACCTTGTTTTTAATGTCTACTCAATGACGCTGCTAAACAGCTAAATAATAGCAGAAACAAACAATAATTAAATTTGCATTTAATAAACATCCGGTGTAATCAATAGGAAATTATGAGAATTTTATAATAAAAGCCAACCGTAGTAATCAGCGCCATCAGATAGACTGTAATCGGCACATTCGGCCCAAAAAGTTGACAGTTCAAATTTCCATTTAGTATGTTAGCGACGGAATAAGTCGAACATCATTCGGTCCATTTTCCTATGCAAGCGAGCCCGCCGCCGACTGCATCTGAAACAGATGCAGGCTCAACTTCTCTCCCTTCTTCATGCATCATTATTTTCTCGCGGCAGAGATTGGTGAATTTCGTGTGTAGTTTATATTTGTTAATAAAATTTATTATTTACCTAATTAAAAATGCAATTTAAGTTGGGTAAAGTGAAGAAGTGAAGAACCGCGGTTGGCCTCTGCTGAACATAGCCGTGGGAAATCAATAAAAGACATTTTAATAGACATTTGCGTCTGTGTTTTCAGTGTGTGTTTCTGTTATTCGGTACCTGCTGAGCATGAGTAATGGATTTGATTCTGATTCATATTCATAATCAAATGCGATTATATAAGGTGACAAAAAATAGGTATGTTTATAATGTTTTATCCAAAATGATTTACTGTATACAATTTTGCGGAGCTTTTGAACTTGCATTACGAGGGCATGATGAACGAATTTTATGTCAGAACTTGACAATATGCTTACCTGAATACCTTAACAACAACAATTTCTAAAGGTACCTCAAAGAATATGCAAAATGCATACTTTTTATATTACAAACAAGAACCTTATGCGCCATGTTTCGATTGGAAGAAAATTTTGTCAAATTTAATTTTAGGTTAGGCTTGGTTAAGTCCATCCACAGATTTCCACCAGCGATTGGAGCTGTAATAGGATCGCAGTCACATATATTTTTAATTTCACCCCACGTCAGCATCTGTGAATGGGAATCTGTTGATAATTTCACCCCAATCTTTATAGTCTCCATTCATTCATAGTGGTGGGGAACGTTGCTTTGTACCCAAACAGAGTGATGAGTGTTGAATGGCTTGTTGTAGGATTGACGTTGTTACCAAAATGAAAGTCCAATATTCTAACTTTACGTTTAGTACTGACAATAAACTATAACAATTCTCGAAGGACCATATCAAAATATAATTAAAAACTGAAGTTGACACAGTGCAACAGGCACAACAAACATACAGTGCCTTCATAAATGCTTAGAAGCCACGTGACCGACTGTGATTCTCGAAGAACAACTCGTATGCAAATAAATGTCTTGTCTCTCTCAATTGCCGTAGTGAGGAAAAGGATATTCGCATATGAATTGCTCTGCGATTGATTTGAGAATCTCGACCCTGATCACGTGGCTTGTAGTCATTTATGAAGGCACTGTATAATAGTGTTACAAACGAGTGATGTATAAGGACTGAATGAATTTATTTACGTAAACTGTGAGGAAACCTCTTATAGGTATCCAGGTACCTAATTAGGAGGGTTTCTGGCTCGTCTTCGATCGCCAACCCTCTTTCTGGATATTCAGAACTTTCTCTTGTAGGAAAGGCAATTTGGGAGTTCCAAATCAGTGCAGGACGTAGCAAAGCCCTCTTTTACAATTACAATGCTATAAGTAGTGAGATAATAAATAAACAACTCTTAATATAAATATTTACAACAGATATTACTATTTTTTATGCCTTAAATCTACATAAACAACTAAAATAAGGTACAGTTGATGTACAGGGTGAATAAACCTTTCTAACCTATCTTTGTTGAGGGGAATTCTCAGCACATAGTATTCTGCCTGTTACAACTGAATAATTTTTTTCTGCATTTTTATATATTTTTTATGGGGTCCCTTTACGATGGCAAACCTTTCATAAGAGTTTAGCTAGTTTATTTCCCACTTCGCCCGCTTCTAAGTTTTGCATTTTGCATTTCGATGTGCTTTCTCTGTCCGGCAATAGAAGCTGCCGGGTGCAAATTATGTGCTGTTATTGTTTCGCGTTATTTATGGTAATCGCCATTATAATTAAGACATCTATCCGGAAAATAGATGGAGATAAAGACTTTACTGTTATCGCCATGGGGCCCGCAGGAAGATTTCTTGTACTTGTTCATCTAATATGCAAATTGTAAATTATACCTTTGTCCGCGCAAATTGTTTTTATTCTGTTTATTTTGCCGGCGGGAGGCCGTGCTTCAAAGAGCCTTTGCGTAACGAATTTATTCATAACAGTTGCCAGTTAGAAAAATCGACCGCCGAGATTTGAATAGCCGGAGAACGGTTGCGTCTCCCATCAGGAAATATAGTTTTCTCCTAGAGGATAATTATCTGTGAAGGTGCTTCTGGGCTCAGTGCGGTAAAATAGTGAATGATGAACGTCGCCGAAAGCATTATTTTTGTGCTTAATTAAATTTTTATTACCGTCCCTAGTACTCATGAATATCAAATGCAGACAAATTTTTATCCAAACTCATGTGAGTAGAGTTTGCCGCTACGGTATGTATAAATAAATTGAAGCTTGATTGAGATGGCTCGGTGACACTGTGGCATGGCTCGTTTCGTTAATGAAAGAAATTTCAAGCTGTCTTTTCCCAGCTACCCATGTGTATCAAATAATGCAGACCAATTTTTATCTACACTACTGTGAATAGAGTTTGCCGCTATTGTATGTATAAATAAATTGAAGCTTGATTGAGATGGCTCGGTGAAACTGTGGCGTGGCTCGTTTCGTTAATGAAAAGAAATTTAATTTTTTTCTTCCAGCTATATCCGTCAAATGAATAAATATATCCACAATCACTATATTAAGATCTGTTTTCCGTGGATTAAAGCCCTTTTTAACACACTAGTGGATTAGAATTCATAATATCACGCCTCGTTTCCGAAATTGTGTTTTGTAGTACATTTCCAGCCACGTATCATAAGAAAAATTTCCCACCGGTATTCTTAGGTCGCAGATTGACGTATTATCGACACATTTTTACAGCATTGACTGAAAAAGCTTCTTCCATCATCGTGACACTTCTAGAAATATTTGTTTTCCTATCCGGATTGAGTACGTATAGCCTTTGTCTTGGTGTTATTCAAAAAGGTAAATTCATTGCATCGACAAGCACCTGCAACTCCCATGATCGTTGCAACCTGTGAAACGTTCAAAATAAAACGTTCAATGTATAAATATTAAATGCAATGCAATATTAAAATCGTGTATTTTCTACCTTAACTTGTAAATATCCGGTGCTTTTTTTAAATTCTTTGATTTGGTTTGCCTCCAGTATCTTTGCCTTCTTTGGTTTATAATTTCTTGATTCTACTTTCAATACCTGTGCACTTTTAACATTGATTTTAGCATGGAATATTTTGTCTTGTCTTATTTCTCCACATTGAAAAAGTAGGATAGTAACACCTTTTCTGTAATTGCTCCTTCTCTTAGACCCCTTTTTCGCCAGTTATCGAATTCCACGAATTCCTTCTCATACACACTTTTACTTTTTGCTGATAACAGACGTAATGTTGCTTCTTGGGCTTCCTGCTGGATTTCAGCCGGAATGAAAACTTTATCAGCATTCTCACTCATTTTTGTGTTGATTTTGCAAATTTTTTTACTTGCGTTGAGAAATAAAAAAATGCTTGTCATAGAAACGATTCCAAGACTTTCTAGTACTCAGCTGACAATCAATATTCTTCGTTCTCATGGAATTGTCAGCAATTTGCTGCAACAACCACTCACAAAATCTAACTCGTAATGGATAATCGAAAATACTGGATATGCTATGAATATAACGGAGCTTCGTGTAGTAAGCCACACCGTTGATTGGGATACTCCAGGCACATATCTAGCAATCTGCCTTGTACTTATTTGTCGTTTTTGACGTACCATATTCAACACTTGTTCTTCAGCTGCTAAATTACGTTGTGGTCGCCCGAGGCCACCATCGCGTTCATGATTTGCACGTAAATTACCTGTATCACGTCCATTTTGCAGCACCGTAAAAGTTTCATGATTTGGCGTATGTCGATCGGGAAATCGATCCTCATACAAGCGCGAAGCTGCCAATACATTTTGTCTACCTTCAGCATAAATGAGAATCATGTCCATTAACATTAACATTGCTGTACGCATAAGCCATTTTGAACATTTTAAAGATTGACACTCACAATAAATAAAATAATACTACTGACTTCTTTTACCACCTAGAGAGCATATCCCCACTCCAACCCTATTCGTCAGGCGTGCGCACTCTAGGCACAAAAGCTTCTTTACATGGTTTTGTAGGTATATTAGATGGCGTTGAAGTACATTTGCCCAGCTGCGTACTCCTTTATAATGTTAGAACTTTAAACATTTTTTACGCGAAATCTATTAGATTTTTATTATATAATTGTTTTGATGATATCGACTTCTTATTTAAGACATATCCTCAAAGTTTTTCGGATAATTCTGATCACCCTGTATAAACAGAGGTGTGTTAAATTAACACGGAACGGGCACTTAACACATTATTGGTAAATATTTCACAGATTATTAGCAATTTTCAAACATTTTATGTAAACCATTTAAAAAATGACGGAAACGGAAACTTTACATATTCTAAATTAAAGGCTCTAGAGATTTATACAACTTTTTTTGTTGTAACGTGCCACCATTAATCACAGTACTCATCATCACAATATTGAGATCTTGTTTAGACATGTAGCCATCACCCCGGAATGTTAAGGTGATTCATACAGAATCGAATCAGTTTAAGATGTAAATGAGACACACACCTACTTGCCGTAAAGTGTAAAATGACTGTTATTGTTATTTAATGTAAAGCTTAACAGTTATTTGTGACTGAGGGACGAGGAAGTAAATGGTAATTCAATTATTTATTTGTTGTCCGGGATGCATAAGATTCCCTCCAGATATTAGCGGTTCTCTGTACTTTGAAGAAAATTTATCTTCGATCGGTGCGTTCAGTATCTGAAATGCAAATCTAAGATGATGCTTGAAATTATCTGTGTATGTCTAGAGGAGAAGGATATTAATTCATGCATTGTTCCAAGCAAATGAATGTCTGGCAGTTAAAGAAAGAAAAATTGTAATCAAATACATTTAAGATCGTCGTATTTCTCGTCGTAAAATGATAAAACTTATGGTATTTAGGTACAGAAATCTTGAAATATTAAACACGTAGAACAAAAGTAATATAAAAGATCAAATTCTTGTTGTTTTGTTTATTCACTTTTACTATTTAAATTCTACTCAAATAAAATAATAGGTTTTAAAAAGCGTTTGAAACAACAGATTTTAACAATTAATTATTTTCACGTACTTATAAACAGAGGTCGACAATCTTATATGCAAAACTATGGAAGTTTATGTTACAATATTTACATCTGCAGTTAAATTTGATACGTATTTTGATATTTCTGTACCTAATAATTTGTTGGTCAGACTACTTTATGTCTTTATACATATATTCGTTTTACTTCGGTATCTTTAAATATTTACAAATGTCATGAGATAACGTTCCTGTTATTTGCTAAGCTCTATATTATTTAGTTCTTAAATATCTAAAATTATTTTTATGTGTAACATTATTTCAAGAATACCAGGCCCTTAAATATATGTATGCGCTCTATACAGGGTGTTCAGTTAAGAATAGGCCATACTTTAAGGCTAACTTTCTTGAACAAAAATAAATCAACCTACCTTAGTACAATTTTTTTTCTTTAAAAACTTAGAGACCTGTGAAAGTACTTCCTTATTTTAATTTTTTAAGATAATTTTCTTATTAGTTGGGTAATTCTGCTCAAATTTGTTAAGCTTTGAAATCAATACTTACATTCTAGAAAATTATTAATTCAAAAAGTTATTACAGTTAATTAGTAATGTTAAGTAGGTAACTGTTTGGTCTATATTTCATCGTATCGTATAATAAATTAAATACAAAATTATATGTGTACTGTAAGAAATACTATACATTTTAACATAAAACAACACAATCCAGTGTTAAATGAATTCCACAAGAGATTTATATTTTTACATATTGCACTGTATGTAGCAGTGTTTTTAGGTTTAGCAGTCGTATATGAAAATACATTGGTAAAAGGCATTTCTTGATGGAATTAATGCTAATTGCAAACTTGCATAATATTAAAATAGTGTTTTCTACAAATATAAATAATTTTAGACATTTAAGAATTGAATAATATAGACCTAACAAAAATGTTATCTCATGTCACCTGCGATTATTCAAAGGTACCAAAGTATAACGAATATATAACGATAGAAAGCGGTCTAACCAACACATTTTTAGGTACAGAAATCTTTCAAAATGCGTATTTTTTAAATTTAACTGTAGTTGTAAATATTTTTATAAAATGAACTTACATAGTTCTGCATATACGATTGTTCACTTTTGTTTATAAGTATGTGAAAATAATTTTTGAAATGTGGGGTTAGAAGAACAAAATGTATGTCTTATAAATGATTTCTAAAAGTTATTATTTTATTTGAGGAGAATTTAGATATTAAAAGAGGATAAGATAAACAAAACATCAAGAATTTTGATATTACTTTTGTTCTAGATGTGACATTCGGTGACTTTAAACTGGATACCTCAGTTAAAAAAAAATCATCAAGTCAAGTATAAAAAAAGAACAAATAGGTCAATGATTCCACCACGTTACGTATAACTTTTCTGAGCTCATCTGGTGTATTCGCCAACACAGTAATCGTTGTGTCACCATCAAACATTGTTACATGACCGTACTCAATGTATGTTGGCAGATCATTGACATAGAGCAGTAATGGGCCAAGTACGGAGCCCTGAGGTATGCTAAGAGCAACACTAAGTAAATTAGATTTTTTCTCATTTACACTAACTACTAGAGACCTATTTTCCATGTATGAAGTCAGCCAAACAAGAATGCTACCTCTTATACCGAGGGTATATAATTTCTGACTTAAAATCTCTGACAGTGTCAAATGCTCTGGAGAGATCAAATAGAAGTGAAACTACATACTTACCAGTATCCAGACATTGATATACATATTCAAGTAGATGGCAGGATGCCGTCTCAACCGATTTATTAGATCTAAAACAATTGCTGAGATGTAGTCAGTAGATTGTTTTTTTCAACAAAGGAAGTTTTTCTGTTATACACCAGTTTTTCAGGTATTTTAGACACTCAGCAAAGACATTTGACGGTAATTTTCTAATTCGCATGAATCACTTTTTTTAATAGAGGTATAACGGTGGCTAATTTAAGACAATTAGGAAATATTCCAGTTTTAATTGATTTATTTATCAAATAAACAAAATGCTCTAAGATATTGCTTTCTATATGTTTTATTAATTTAGCTGTTAAACCATCATAACCGCTTGAATTGTTATTTTTAAGGTGTGAAACAATATCATGCACCTCGACCGCAACATCTTCAAAGACCATTGAGTTTACAAAGTTATCCTTAAGTGTACAAGGTAAAGAAATATTTGCCCCAAAATGCTCTTTAACTTTATTTTGTGCTACAGTAGAAAAATAACATCCAAATTCACTGGCAACTTTATTAATTGTTTTATTCTGCATGAAGGTGGCAGTGCCAACAACAATCAATAGTGCCTTCACATTTAGAAAATAAATATGCAATGAATATCTAAGATGGAAAACTCCACTACTATATCTTATGTTTTGTGCCTATTTTGCAAAATACATTCAAAAATTAAAAAATATGTACTTATTTAGGTAATTACATAAAAATTATTAAAACAAATTGGAGCAAACGACCGTGTTACAGTAAATAATGAAAGACTTATCTTCCCACACCTACATCAACTCTGCCGCGCTGATAAATCCATTTGGTCCAATTTATTTTATCGTTACCAATTCCACATTTCGAAATTGCAGGGCGAGGAATGAGTGCAACTGCTATTATTATATATTTCTGTAATAATTTTGTAATGTACGACAAATTCGCTCAGCCTTGAGCTCGTTATTTTGTATCATTCATCTTCGTGCTTCGTGTGGCACAGTGGAGTTAATTAAGGTTAACAGAGTCTGTCCTATAACTAATTCGAGTCATTCGTAGTAATCCTACAAGAGAGTATAGAGTGGCGTTTGCCGAGCAATCAATCCCACTCAAAGAGTTGCAGTCGAGATGGATTAACTAACTGGGAGGGAGGCACGTTTGCAGGGAGAGCAGGAAAGGCAGGAGGGCGTTTATTCATTGGACAGATAGGCATTTAAGAGATAGAAATTTTATCTGAATATATTCAATACTGTTGATGTCACAGGTATAATAAGGATCCCAACTTAAAGAACAATATGCTAGCTTGAGTTTAACGAAAGCATAATATAATAATTTTAATGTGTTTGGGTGTTTAAATGACCTACTACTACTATTTCTAATAATAATGCTTATGCTTTTGAGGCTCCCTTGTTTCGAGAATCTTAAAGTTCTATCAAATATAACACCCAAATACGTTAAACGTTGGTGAAACTCGATATATACTCGATACGTACCTCTCTTCCACTTGTTTGTAATATACCTGAGTCATGCTCAGGTATGCCTCTTAATAAGGTACGAATAACGTTACGGAGAAATTATACCTGTCGTAAGCAAGTATGAATGAAATAAATGTATACACTTGGTCTCACCAACATTTTGTTGCCGACTTCGCTTTCCGAAAACGATTGTATTATAATCATATACAATAGGATTGGATTTACGAGTATAGGCGATAACTTTGCATTTATTAACATTTAGGCGTAAGTTTATTTTTAATAGACCAAGCTACAAGATCATTTAGCTCCACCTGAAGATTTTGAAACTCATTTTTAATGACAAGTAAATATTTTAACGTCATCAGCATACAAAAGCTTTCCACAATTCAATACACCGTCAAAATCATTTATGAATAGAAAAAGCAGTAGCGGACTCAAATTCGAACCCTGAGGAACCCCGATGCAGCTACGTAGATCTTAGATTTAAAACCGTTGAATGTAGCATATTGTATCCTATTGTGAAGGTAGGATGATTTGAATATTCCTAAATATTTTTACACTAAGTAAAAAAACTATGAGAGCTAATAACAAAGATATACCTATGAGTAAGATGTTGTGGGTGGGGGTATTAGTCGTTTTACACATATTTATCGATACTTAAAAATCCATAAGAAGGTTCTTTTAATAATTGTCCAACATTCAAACCGCAATTAGAAATGTAATATACTCATTTAAACATTATTGTAAACTAGAAAAAACTCAAGATTTGTAAAAAAAGTATTTAATCACAAAAGAATACCAATAAATTAATAAAAAAATTACACAATAAATATGCCCAAATACTAATTTTGAATATTGTTATTAAAACTAAACAAATAATTTTGTGCTCACATCTAAACATGTGTTTGTCAGAAATTGTATTAACTGATTGTAACTCATGTTCTGGCTGTTGTTTAGAAACTTTATCATCCCACAGTTTATCATTGGATGTACTGTAGGTTTATAAAAATTTGACGTAAGACAAATCTGTTTCATTTTTACCAAATATTGTGTAACAATTACAAGTAGGAAAGAGGAACAATAAAATATTTCAATGATTATCTATTTAATTATTCGAATTCAGACATTAAGGTACCTATAGAATAAATTTACAAAAAAGTTTGTTGTTATTAGTTCTCCATATGTATTTATTCAAATTTTTTATCTTTCAAAGTGGCAGATACAATAATTAGGTCAGCGCAATAATCGCAATTGATTTTTTTACATTTCCTGAGTGTAACAACAAGAAAGAGGCACATTTCACGCACATACAATTAAATTCGATGTTTAAGACTTAATTACCGGAAAGCAGTTCTATATAATTACGGATAAATCGGAACTAATTAAATTATCTATTAAAATAGAATGCTATCCTTCGCGTTTTATAGCCCGTAAACCTGGATATTTTTTGCGATATTTATCTATTTTTCACATGTCGTAACTGTAATGCAGTAACACAGTTATTAAGGCAATACTAATAAATAAATATATTAAGTAAAATAATGATTTGGCGACTTCTGCCGTCCGACAGCTGGAGCTACAGGAAATAATAGTGTCACGGATTTCCCAATCCGTCTTTCTCTTACGGTCAGAAAAACAATCCGTTAATTAATTACTTCTTTATTAACTACTGACCACTACTAATTACAGGTCAACTAAACACTTATTTAATTAATCGCTATCTAAATCACTTTGATATCTCCAACTAAACACTTTAATTCAAACTGTAATACAAGACTTATACAAGACTAACTAACTCGGCCGTTTATTCTTCTTTTATAGACCCAACGAATATTCCAGGTATATTCCAGTATCTCTAGATCCATGTTCTAGTACGACTGGAATGCTTCTCGGCGATTCTCGATTTTTCCAGGTCCATCTCGATCACGGCATGTTGTTTGTTTACCAGAATGGCGTAGGGGCGATCGGGGCAATCTTAGGCAATTCGCGGTGCCACAGTCGTCGGTTTGGGAGTGAGTGGGGCAAATTCCGTGACACTGCCCCCTCCTTAGGACCGATCGTCCCGATCGGCTACACCTCTATACGGCGACAGACGCTCCAGATGGACGACCTTCATCTTACTCCTGGGAGTCCTCTGTATCCGGTAGACGACATCATTGATTCTTTTAATGATGGTGTAGGGGCCCTCCCAACGGTTCTGTAGTTTAGGCGATCTTCCTTTCTTCCGCGTGGGGTTGTATAGCCACACCAGGTCACCTTGTTGGAATCCGACTGTATTGGCCCGGACGTCGTATCGAGTCTTCATGCGATCGCTCTCTAGTCGCATTCGAGATCTGACTTGATCGTGTACGGCTGCTAGTCTTCGTTCTAGCTCATGGGTATAAGTGTCCGGCTCTGTGGGCTGTTCCGCAGGACGACCAAATACCAAATCTGCGGGAAGGCGAAGCTCTCTTCCAAAGATGATCCTTGCGGGAGTCTTCCCAGTAGTTTCATGGACAGCTGAGCGGTAAGCTAACAGGAAGAGTGGAATGAGCTTGTCCCAGTCTGTTTGGTTCTCGTTCACAAACATCCTCAGATTGGTTTCTAGTGTGGCGTTGAAGCGTTCCACCATACCATCTGACTGGGGATGCAGTGGGGTGGTCCTGGTTTTCCGGTATTCCCATAAGCTCGCAGACCTTTCGGAACACACCTGATTCGAAATTTCTGCCCTGATCTGAATGCAGTTCCATGGGCACACCAAATCTGCAGAACAGGTTGTTGACTAGGGCTTCTGCTACGGTCGTGGTCTCTTGATTGGGAAGAGGGTATACTTCCGGCCATTTGCTGAAGTAGTCCATGGCTACTAGCAGATATCGGTTGCCACTTTGGGTTTTCGGAAATGGGCCAGCGATATCAATGGCAATCCTCTCGAACGGTGCTCCTACGATGTACTGGCGCATTTTGCCTCTGGAACGGGTCTTCGGTCCCTTGCTGGCTGCACATACGTCACATTTTCGGCACCAATCTTCTACATCCGTCCTACAGCTCAACCAGTAGAAACGCTCCCTAATCTTCTGTAGAGTCCTATTGATACCGAAATGTCCACCTCCAGTACCTCCATGTACTTCCTGCAGCACTTCCTTGACCCGGGACCTCGGGAGTAGTACTTGTTTCTTGACCTCCGTTCCGTCATTGTTCTCCCATGCTCTTTTTAGGACACCGTCTTCCAACACCAGAGAATTCCATTGAGCCCAATAACTCTTTAATGCTGGGCTTTTACTACTGACTTCAGCCCAAGACGGTCGCTTGCTGGTCTTCCCGAATCGCCGCTGAACTCCAACTGTCTTCAGTTTGGGCTACTACTATCTTGCAAGGAACAAATGATATGTCCTCTTTTCTTTCGAGATTACTACAGTGTTTGTTGTTGTTGGTAGGACAAGGTCTAGAAAGGGCAACTGCGTTTTCATGTTCATGCCTGCCTGGGAGTCGTGCCTTTGCCGATCTGCAACTGGGGCCTTACACTGCCCTTTTAGATGGCCCGTCCGCCCACAGTTCCAACATTGAAGTGGGCGTTCTCTTCGTCTATCGGGTTGTCCTCTCTTTGGTCTGATAGTTAGGCTGAATTTATCAATGGCCTCCTTCAGTGTTTTGATTAACTCTCCATTTCCCACACTATTGCTGTTATCACCGATGGTCCGCACTTTAACATATTCCCCGGAGGCTGCTGCTTGGGAGTCGCGCCTTTGTTGATCTGCAACTGGGGCTCTACACTGTCTCTTCAGATGTCCCATCTGCCCACAGTTCCAACATTGAAGAAGGCGATCCCTTCCACTACCAGATTGTTCTTTCTTTGGCCTAGTAGTTGGACTGAGTTTATCAATAATTCCTTTATTATGTCTCCATTTGCCATACTATCGCTGTTATCACTGATGGCCCGAACTTTAACATGTCTACCGGATGCCATCTTTGCTGCCTCGAATTCCAGTGCATGAGAGAGAGCGTCGTTCAGTGTTTTAGGTCTGGCGAGTCGTAGTGCCTGCTGGGTTTCACAATCTCTTAGGCCGTCGATAAAATCTGGATGGAGAGATGATCTAAGAATTCGGACGGGGCTGTTGGATATGCCAATCGAACCAGTCGAGCAACGTCTGTCTCAAAATGTTGTAAATTCTCTCCACTCTGCTGGTGACGATTTTTTAATTGTGCCTGGTACACTTGCTGCAGGTGCTTACCACCATATCTCATTTCCATATGCTGTTTTAGAATGGCGTAGTTATTCTGCTGCCCAGCAGGAACTCGTTGTAAGACGTGAAGAGCTTCCTCTCGTAGAGCCACTATCAGAGCAGTAGCTTTCTCACAATCAGACCATCCGTTTGCGGCTGCTGCTGCTTCAAACTGGCGCAGATATACATTCCAGGAAACCCTGCCGTCGAATTCAGGAGGCTTCGTTTTCTGAGTTCGGATAACAGATCCTTCTGATTTGATTACGCCCTCCTTTCTTATTTTGTCCAGTTTATGTCGAAGCTCTTCACAGGTTCCTCTAACCATGTTTATTTCTTCGTCGATTTCTTTTCTTTGTTCTAACAGTTTCTCCTCTACTGTATTTTCTAATTTTCTAACTTCGCCTGCATTTCGGTTGTCTGAGCTCTCATTTCCTGTTGTATTATCTGCATTTGATCTTCTAATTTCTTTTCTAACTTCTCTTGCATTATTTGGGTCTGATCTTCAATTTTATGCCCTTGTTCTTCGAATTTTTCTTGCATTGTCTTCGTCTGGTCTTCCATTTTATGCCCTTGTTCTTCTAATTTATTTTGCATTGTTTGTCCCTGTTCTTCTAATTTATTTTGCATTGTTTGTCCCTGTTCTTCTAATTTCTCTTGCATCGTCTTCGTCTGGTCTTTCATTTCCTGTTGCATTGCCTGCATCATTTCTAACAGTTTCGCCAATTGTGCATCCATATTGACTTGGCTTCTAGTTACAGGCATTCACTCTATTTGGAAAGTTCTAGAATGTCCTCGAATGTGTTTGTAAATGTCACCGTTGACTTCCTTACAATGAAACGAGTGCAGTGATATGCCACACTTGGGTCTTTGTGTCACTTCGGTAGAAAGTTCTAAAATGTTCGAGAATGTCCTGCGCAAATACCACCGTTCACTTCCTTGAGTCACAACGAGTGCGGCGATATGTCACACTTGGGTCTTTGTCTCACTCCCGTACAAAGTTCTAGAATGTTCGAGAATGTCCTTCGCAAATACCACCGTTCACTTCCTTGAGTCACGACGAGTGCGGTGATATGCCACACTTGGGTCTTTGTCTCACTCCCGTACAAAGTTCTAGAATGTTCGAGAATGTCCTTCGCAAATACCACCGTTCACTTCCTTGAGTCACGACGAGTGCAGTGATATATCACACTTGGGTATTTGTCTCACTCCTGTACAAAGTTCTAGAATGTTCGAGAATGTCCTTCGCAAATAGCACCGTTCACTTCCTTAAGTCACGACGAGTGCGGCGATATGTCACACTTGGGTCTTTGTTTTACTCCCGTACAAAGTTCTAGAATGTTCGAGAATGTCCTTCGACAATACCACCGTTCACTTCCTTGAGTCACGACGAGTGCAGTGATATGTCACACTTGGGTCTTTGTCGCACTCCCGTACAAAGTTCTAGAATGTTCGAGATTGTCCTTCGCGAATACCACCGTTCACTTCCTTGAGTCACGACGAGTGCGGTGATATATCACACTTGGGTATTTGTCTCACTCCTGTACAAAGTTCTAGAATGTTCGAGATTGTCCTTCGCGAATACCACCGTTCACTTCCTTGAGTCACGACGAGTGCAGTGATATGCCACACTTGGGTCTTTATTCCACCCGCGCACAGGGTTCCAGAAAGTTCTTCAAACTTCCACTTAAATCCCACTTTGTGGACAGGGTTCCAGAAAGCTCTTTAAAACTTCCAACTAAATCCACTTCCGACACCAAATTGTCACGGATTTCCCAATCCGTCTTTTTCTTACTTCCAGAAAAACAATCCGTTAATTAATTACTTCTTTATTAACTACTGACCACTACTAATTACAGGTCAACTAAACACTTATTTAATTAATCGCTATCTAAATCACTTTGATATCTCCAACTAAACACTTTAATTCAAACTGTAATACAAGACTTATACAAGACTAACTAACTCGGCCGTTTATTCTTCTTTTATAGACCCAACGAATATTCCAGGTATATTCCAGTATCTCTAGATCCATGTTCTAGTACGACTGGAATGCTTCTCGGCGATTCTCGATTTTTCCAGGTCCATCTCGATCACGGCATGTTGTTTGTTTACCAGAATGGCGTAGGGGCGATCGGGGCAATCTTAGGCAATTCGCGGTGCCACAGTCGTCGGTTTGGGAGTGAGTGGGGCAAATTCCGTGACAATAGTATAAATTATGATAGGAAATACGTGGGAATAACCCAACGAATTCTAACCCCTAGAAGGAGCTTTGCTATGTAAGATATTACTTTCATTTGTAGTCAACATCTAGATAAAGAACTACTACCAATATTATCAATTGATAAGAACAGAATATAGTTACTCACGTATGCCCAAAGAGACAACGGCAGTAGAGGCAACGTGATATATTTTGGCATGCATAAAAATGACACCTATAATCTGTACATAAAAGCGATACCTTATTATAGTTTACGTATTGTGTTAATTGTTGAAAGCCTTACCTTTTTCAATATTTATGTAAATACAAATACTGTAGAATATTACCCAACGAACTTAATCCTTTCAATGAAAAATTTAAAAATACCACTATTATATTGTTAGAAAACGCGCATGCTAATGACCGCCGCATCTAACTATCTCCTAACTCTCTTCGTTGACACTCGTTCGTACGGAAATCTTGTGTCCGTTTGTTGACATGGCTTTATTTATGTCCATTCGCAAACAAAGCCTGAAAAGCCTTCTTCTAGGAGAAAGAATTCATTGGGAATGACACAGTACGGTACTTCAATGTTATGCAGCGAAAACAGGACAACTTGGCGGTTAACCTTTCTAGAAATTTGTAGTGTGCGACGGGCAACAGGCAATTTGTCCCGTGCAACGTCAATGTGAAGTCGTTGGATGCTAGAGGTTCATTTTTGTTAAAATTGTGTAGCTTATTCTTGTTGCGACATCGACGTGTTGTTGAAAGATGACTTGAAGGTTCACTGCTCTTTTCGTCAACGGTTTGTTTAGGGTACTAGTTCATGCAACGTGGGAAGCAGATAACAAAGTTTTTATAATCTACATAGAATGTCATTCACAAAGTTTATTTGCAAGTATCATACCTATCAAGTTTAATTCGGTGTAATAAAACAATACGTGTATCGTGCAGGTCCTACATCAAATGCTAGATATGGTAAAAAATATTCCAAACATTTAACTTCTTTCTCGATGAGTTGGTGTCACGCCTACCTGCACCAACTGACATTGTAGAAGCTATACTGCTAGTAAAGAACTTCGTAGGTATAAAAAATCATTTCAATTAGGTTGTATTATTTAGATTTTTCACATCGCACCTAAATATCTGTGAATCACGTTTTTTTGTTTTCCGTTTCACGCTTCTCTGCACGCCGCACTGCTAATACCGCCGATTTCTGCAGCGCTAATGAAACGTATTATACGAATCATGATCGTAGCCAATCAGGACGTTTCTAATTTCTAGAAATCCAAGCGACTTGGATTTCGCGTCTATTCGAACGGATTTAATTATAACCTTTGACTCCGAATTGGCAGAACGGCGCGAACGCTGACACGGCCGTCGTGTTGGGCAATACAATTCGCCAAGATTGAAATTAAACACCGAATGTAATTAACCTCGATGCGTAATCACGTGAACGTGAAAAGTTGACGTTTCAGGCACAGTTCCATTATTACAGACGGCAAAAATGATGCATTACCCGGGTCATTTATTTTGTTAATTATCAACAGTTTCATGCCATGGAATAATAATAGTGAGTACGTAGGTAAAGGGTGCTACGGTTGCATATAAAGAAAATACGTTCCTTTCAACAATACAATTTAATTCAGGATAATAATAGTAATACGCAAATTTTTGATATTACTACAACGTGCTAAAGATTCTGAATTAACAGTATAATATTTAGCCAAGTCAGAAATTTTATTTCTCCGAATCAACATGGATTTGTTGCGTCACGCTCTACGTTAACAAATTTGACTGAATTTACCCAATTTGTTTCGAGCCACATTGACAATAGAGGTCAAGTAGACGTGGTACACATGAACTTCTCAAAAGCGTTCAACAGGGTTAATCATGAATTATTAATATATAAGCTTGACCATTTGGGCTATACATACCAGAAGAGTGCTTGCGAGTTTATCGCTTTTGTATAAATTATTTAATAACCAAATTGACTCAACATTTATTTTGAATATGTTTGACCTACGAGTTCCTAGACTCAGATCACAAGATCACTGTATGTTCTATTGTTATAATGTAAGAACTAATTGAGGTATGAAATCTCCGGTATATGTTATATGCACTAATTTTAATCAAATCTCCAGCTTATATGACTTACATACCTGTACTTTTAAAAATTTATTATCGGTAGGATCTCAATTTTTTCGTGATATTTAGGTTAATTAGTAGTTGATTTGTAGCTGTATTTTTGTTGTGGTCTAAATTTCTAAACAAACTATTAGTATTACTTACACTTATCACACTGACATATTGTATGTGTACTTGTGAAGTTACTTTTGTTTTGGTTAGAAATACTCTCACACTTTTTTTGCCCTGTAAATGGAGTATTTCTGTTGACCAATAAATCCATTATTATTATTATTATAAAAATAAATGGCTGTAATTTGAGAGAAAATGTACCTTACATTTACTTATATTCACTTCTCCACAACATTTAAAAGTCCCTGAAGTATAGTACAATCGTTAATACATGAAATGCTACGAAACAACTTGATGTCGTCAGCAAAAATGAAAGATAATAGGATTTCAAACACAAAGATAGATCATTCACAAATAAAGCCAAACGAAGTGGTCCTAAATTTGACCCTTGTGGGACTCCGGAAGTTGCTAAAAATGTATTTGAATTAAAACGTTATAAGATACATATAATTTACGTTGATGCAAGTAAGATTTCATAAGACAAAGTTATTACTACTGAAGCCTGAATTTTCAGAGAAGTAAATTATGATCAACTTTGATAAGTCTGTACATATTGCTTCAACTTTAGAAAAAGAAAGATAAGCAAATATTTGTCAATCTTCGAATAAATATAAACACACACGGATAAACAGAAAACGAAACATTCTAGGTAGTTCTAGGCACTCGTCATTTCTATTACTTGTCTGTAGAATCTTGAGCAAAATGTCCTTTTTCTTTCTAGAATTTTGGTAGTACTTTTACTTAGATCTGTTAAGTGTCGTGGGCTGTTCCACTGCTAATTTCCGGACGTTTTTATTATTTAGATGACACTTGAGCACTTGTGCTACCTTAACCTAATGCCAATCTCTCTGTATGTTCAATATATACTTTTGATTCTTAGACTGATAGCTCTAGTTATATTTGGCATGTTTTAATTCAATATTTCTCTCAGTATATCAACTTCTTCTGACTGACTATATATGATAACGGTACATATGGGTTCGCATTCTGTGAATAGTATAATATAATAATAATAATATCTCTACCCCTCATTCTAATCACAGGGATTAGCCCAGAAGTCGGAGACTTGTGCGGGAGAGGGGGCGGCATATTATTATTAAGCAGGTCGCATTTGCGCCCAGGAACGACTTACGTTGGTAGACCCTAACCACTATTCAGTGCAGGAATGAGGGAAACCTGGAAAACCTCATTAATTAGGGGGGTAGTCAAATATCAACCGGTATCAATCTCTCACATTGACCCAAGCTAACATTATTCCACCCTACCATACCCGCAGAGAGGGTGCCAATCCACTCCACGAATATAGCTTATATACGGTCTACCGGCAGCTGGGCGCGAACCAACTCCGATCTAGTCACCTCGATTCAAGTACTGACGCCTTAAACCGCGCGACCACTGACCGACCGTATGCCCTAGGATGGTATCCGCTTTTCTTTCTCTTTCATCTAGGATATGAAGGCTACCATTTTCTTGCAATTCCATACAAAAGTCATGTTCGAATGGAGCAAATGATAATTGTATCATCAATAAATGTCGAACATTAAAAATTTCTATATGGATTTTTACACCGTGAATGAAGAGAAGGATGCATCCACAGCTGGGTCTTCAATTCGTTCATAAAACTGGTTCCTAAGAACGCATAAGGTTCGCCTAGTTGCTTATGTTTACCTAAAGTCTACTAAATTTTGCTTATATTCTGAGATGCTTCAGACTTTTGTAAATAATGAAATCAGATCAATACTTACTAGTAAATCAAATGGGTCTGTTTGCATCCGCTTGATCTTGTTGATAACAGTGATTTTGATATAGTGCTGCGTCTTTCCCATTTAGGACTTTTAACTTATTAAGATTATATATGTATCATCAGAAACAAGCTTTGTCTCAAATGGAGATATATGCCTACTTTTTATATCCATATGAAAAATGATTTATAATATTTGTTGTTGGTTTTATTTGTTGAAACCACTTTTCATAATATTGCGCATACTATGATTTCTAAATAGATTGAGAATGTTACAGGCAATAAATACTATGTATATTTATAGGTACAGTACTCTTCGTGCACTTTTCAATATATACGAATTTATTTTTCAAAATAAATGTTAACGAATTAATTTCTGTTCTGTTAAATATCAAATTAGATAACGTCTTATTAAGAAGTTCAGTAACCTATTACACTGTATTAATTACTTATACACTTTTCTGCCGAGTTTGTACTTCGAAGTGTCTGCAACTTTATCTTCTTAGTTTAGATTTCACCATGGTGTGATTAAATTACTGAGATGAATAACTGGAAGACTAATTTATTACAGGCTCTAGAATGCTGTCTAAACCACAATTTTATTTTTAGCGCCTTTGTTTTACCTAACCAGTTGAACTTTGCGCTGTATTTATTGTTCTAAATATTGAAAAAAAAAAAAAAAATATTGATAGAACTATATCTACAGGATTTAACCATATGCTTAGGGGGGGCTAATAGGCAATAAAAAATATTTCGGATTTCTAGCCGGATATTTAAAAAACTGAGCCAAACTCTTTTTCCCTCCCGAAAATCGGCGCCTATGATAAGCAATCTCTGTGATAGCTTAGATCTGTCCACTGCCATGCGGTTGTTTTTTTACAGCGTTTCCAACACCGGATAGATAACAGTTCATCGGGTTAGCTGCAGCATTTTGCATTCGTTTTTTGTTCCATACTGTCAAAACTACATTTTCCACTCATTACAAGTCTGTCAGGATTATCCACCAACAACGAAACACATTGCACATAAGTACAGTTAAATAAAATGCCCATTCTAAGAAAACCGAACGAAAGGAATCTAATAGATAGTAGAAACTTTCAATAATGACAACGAATTTTAGTGTTGCTGGTTGCCGTGCTCTCTAAACGTCAAACATGTGTGGCGCGGTGATTGAACCTCAACAGTCGATAAATAGAGATTTAATAAAGGGAATTTTTTGAAGGGTAATTTCGTTAATTCTTATTTTTCTCTATCTCTTCTTAAAATATTTGTACTCAGCCCTAAAAAATCTTTCAATCTCCTTTTTAATAAATATTTCTATATAACTTTTCTATCCGAACTTTACAGGAACGAAAAGTGGTAAAGTTATATCCTTTGCCATTTGATTGTTGACGGGTGTGTAGAAGTGGATCAAGAAAACTGAAATTAACTGCAACTTTATTTTACTACTGTTTATAACCAAGCTTCTTACTACCCAAGTTTTATTAATATTCATTGCAGGAATGGACAGAACAAATTAACAATTATACCTTTAACGAAAACATATTTTATACAGTTTACTATTTATTTATTCCTGTGCCATCTAAATTGGTTCTTGTTCACTTTCTCTTATGGGAAAATGCATGCGGGCGCTATCCAAAACAACAATAAATTTGTTTATCTGACAGCCTTGATCCTAATTGGACTAATTTATCGGTGACAACCGACTTGATAATTAAGATATGAATATGTACGAGTAAATTCGTTTTCACTTGCATTTGCATGTCTTGCAAGCATTATTAAACACAATTATATGTAGGGACTGCTGCGCGTCCAAAATAGGGTAATTCTTTCTTATTAACCGTAATTAGACTTGTATTTTAATAAAATATGCGAGGAGAGGAGCGGCAGCTAAGAAAGTCCTCTAGTTCCCACCGCAAAAAGTAAAACTTTAATTACCTTGCAGAAAAGCATTGTTTGAATGTTCTTCTTATGTGAAAATAAGTTTAATTATTTATGTTTTTATAAATGTGTAAAAGATTCGAACTGTCTTGTTCATAATTAAAAACCACTTACAGCTGATATTAGAGCCCATAATATATTTACTTAATCTTTCATTGTCGGAGGGAAAATTTCCATCCATGTGTTTCACGTTTTTAAAGAAACGCCATTTAACAAAATCATCATAAGTTTTGCTGTAAAGTTTTTTTGATTTTCCCCCGCCACTTTAAAAAATTCACTATTGCAATCCATATTTTACCAATTATACAGGGTGATTCATTAATAATGGGACATAGCTCAAGGGCATGCTGACCTCAAAATAGAGCGATTAAGTAAAATATGCCTTATCTGAATGTTGCTCCTTTTCGATCTACAGGATGTCAAAGTTGACAAAATAAATCACATTTTCTTTATTATTTTTCGATCGCATCGACCGTATTTTATGAAATTTGGTATAGGGGGTTTCTTGGTACTAGAAATTCGAATATGTCGACGATTTTGGTGTATCTGCTAGAGGGCGCCACCAACGATGGTTTGAACTCCTTTAAATCTTGTGCTACACTGTATCTCATTTTGGACTGGAAAAATTTTCTTCCCTATCTTTTCTACTTAAAAAAGGTGCACCTTGTTGATGTCGCAAGAAGGAATGGTTTCTGAGGAAAACGCATCTAAATCTCATGATGCATGCAATTTATCTAAAAGTAAAGTCAAATTGTTGCGTAAGTGATGGTCCATACCGTAACAGTATAATACTGCGACCAAAATAAGTCGATTTACTTTAACTTGTCCTAAAAAAATCCAAAAATCCACCAAAATCAATAATAACAAAGATATAGGCTGTCAAAATTGAAGAAATAAATCACATTTTCTTTCGATCGCTTGAAGCAAATTTCACGAAATTTCGCTTATTTTGATCACAGTATTATGCTGTTACAGTATGGCCCATACTGTGATGTGGTCTCAATTCAAACAGCTATTTCAAATTGTTGCTACTACAATTAATTTTACATGCCACATAAAATATATATTTGTAACAAATTCTATAATATCGACATACTACCTAAAAATAGCATTACTGCCGATGGCTGCACAATTTTTACAGCACGAAAAATAAAAATATTAGCTGCTACTATAGCTGGCAAGATATGAGATTGTTGTGTTGATAGTTGCATAGTTACGGAGTTGTACAATGTCTGACATTTTGATTGTCATAACACTAGAATTCAGCATAGTTGAAATCAATTTCTTATAGAACAAAGAAATAAAAAATGTTAAGCCAATGTGAACAGGATAGATTTTTGATTGGGTACCACAATTTATTATCAGAAAGAAATTCACTGGTCACTTGGATGGAATTGTTTTGCTTAAGTGTCTTATAAGCCACGCTTTGCATATTTCTTATAAAAAAAATCATCTACATTTTGAATATAAAAGTTTTTCTTTAAATGCGCGGTAAAATGACACACGTACCAACATGGTCATGGATATCGATAAATAGGGATTTAATATAGTTTAGAAAAAAAAAGTTTCTGTTTTATAGTTTGAAAATTTGTCAACAATTCCGTTTATTCTTATTTTTCTCTGTCCCCTTTTAAAATATTTGTCATTTAGTTGTAGTTAATCTTGTACTTCTTATCGCGCAGTGTTGAAATTTAAAAAAGTGTAATACCAGTACAGTAATATTTTATTCATTTATTACAATAAAATATCCAACGGGTATAAGACATGTTAAGCTCAATGGCCATATTTTGGTGTGTAGTATCTCCAGTTCTGAGATTGCCCATTCTTAATGAATCACCCTGTATAGAGTTACTTCAATATTATAATAATTGCTGTGCATTTGGAATAATGGTGATTTAACCAAAATGTTATAAATAACCCTCGTATAAGCATACTTGGTGTAGGTACTTATATTTGGTTGATAATTTGTAACTTTCCTATTAATGTGATTTACAACTTACTGCATATTCGACTAAATAAACTGGGTATCTCGACATTTTTATTAGTGTATCTATAGCCTATGATATAATCCACGTGATGGTTTATAGGAAATTAGTGACATTGACGTAGGTACTCTGAATTTATGTTTCCAAATTCTAGGATGTCCATACTGGATTTGACTAGTATCAATGTATCTGTCTATCTAACGTATATTTATAAATCTCGCAATTTGGCGTTGAATGGCGTATCAAAAGGCTGAGAATATCTAGGTTAAAAATATACACTTAATGTAACCTATCAAGAAAAAAATTGAAGGAAATTAAGCCTAGAAGCGAACATAATTCAACGCATTCTGCTATATGTCTGCTTATATGGCGTAAAAATGTTTGCATGACCATTTGTGCCTTTCACAGACTACCAAAAAAAGTGCCTTTATAGATATGACGGTTATCGATTCTGTCACTAATAATTCTTTTCATGTAAGAAAGTTTCTCTATTACTGACTTGCTATAGACATGTATAAAAATCGAGAACGAGTTACATTTTTATAAGGAGTTATTTTAATGTTGAAATGTATCAGATTCTTTGAAGATATTCCAATAAATTAAATTCGTGAAATATTTCTAGCAAAAGCTAAGCACTTTTGAACAATATGGGTAAAATATCAATTATGTTTTCGCTTTTCGCACAACGTACATCAAATTGGATTATAAACATGACTTTCTTGGTGTGAATTGTGAATACATTGAGTACTTATGCACGCTCTTTTATTGCACATAGTTTAACATATATACAATTTATCTTTCAAGTGTAAACATGATTGCAGTATGGCACGCCTAACATTTGCGGTCTAATTTTAGTTATACGGAACCGTTTGTTGCAGAAATTATCGTAGCCGTTGTTTTTGGACGGAGTTGATATACAGGGTCTGCCATTTTAAACTGCCCAGGCCTGTATCTCCGTTATTCTTTAACGTTGCTTCAAATGGGAAACACAGACAAAAGATTAAATCAAAAACAAAATAGTTTATCACATCTTGGACAACGTTTCGGTTTTTTATTAGGTATTGAAAACCATCTTCAAGTCTGTCGAAATTTATTGCAGAAATGCAGTAAATATGTCATAATGTTCAGTAATAATGTGATAATTGCAATTGCCTTTTAATAAATAATGTTGGGAAACCTGTATTTATGTATACAGGGTGAGTCAGTCATAATGTCATTAATTTTAACCACGTATTCGGGAGGCTTAATAAAGGCAGAAAATCGAAAAAAAAATTTTTACTCGACCTTTAAAAAAATAAACAAATCACCCTATAAAAATCAGTAACACGACGCTCCTGGTACGCTACGAACTTTCTGATGGCGTACCCGACGAAATTCTAATGCCACAGACTTGCCGTATTAACCATGGATGCCACATTTACATACATAATAACGTGTTACATCAGTGTGTTATTCAAATTTACCTCCATTTAGCACTCTGCATTTCCCACATTTCTTCTCCTCAAATTTGTAAAAAATGTGTGCAGTTAATTGTACTTACGATCGAGTAATACTAAAAATTCATATTTATTTGTAAAACGTAGTGAAAACGTAATATCAAAATTATTAAAAATAAATAACCTAACATTCGAAAACATTTATTTATTATCTACATTTGTCTTTATTAAAAAATAAATCAATATTTAAGGAAAATTCATTCATGTATCTAGATAAAAAAAGTTAATTTTACTCCTTGTCGTTAAATAACAGTACAAAACTAGGTAACTAGGTTATTGACCTAATAATACGGTAGGTCAAGGTCAAGATTAACTCTCGATAACTTAGATTAGCGGCGTGCCATTTCGGTCTTGGACAGTTTTCTGTCGACAACACGATGGTTTTTTACTTAGTATTTAAACACGAAACACTTTTCAGCTTCTCAATAATTTACCCATTGGGTATAGGTTTTTTATGTAATGTACGTAAATGGTTTATTACTCAGTTTATTATTAGACACGTTGGAGTTTTGTTGCAGTCATAACAGCTACATTTGCTCAGAAAAATCGACACGCGAGTGTACGGGTATCGTTTGATTGGATCGTATTTTCTACGGGAAACCTGAGTGGACCGCGTTACTTGCAATTTTTAATAGAATTATTTGATTATTATTATTTGATTTTATTGGGTATTAACATTTTAAATTATTATTGGCTGAAGTTGAACTGAGCAAGAAAAAATGATATTCTAAAATAGTCAGTACAACCGTTTATTTGTGATGTCTAAAACCTAGGTGGGTAGGTACTATATAGAAAAATATTACAACTTGTCAACATTGCATCAGGTCGATATCGAGTTGAACTGTGAGCTGTAACCGACCAAGGCTGTGACCGGTCAGTGACAGTCTGAAAAGGGGGTTTAAATAATTTGAAAATATTTTTTTTCGGCGTAAATATGCATTTAGATTTTTTTTTAATCACGTATTCGCATTATACTCATTATTCCCTATCTCCTCTTAAAATTAATGACATTATGACTGACTCACCCTTATTAATAGTTATTTAAAGTACAAGTGGAATATATGCATTATTATACATGAGTGAAACATGTAATTTCACAAGTGTATTAAATAATCCCGTTATCCCACGTGTACTATATAAAATTTTATACAGAACTGCAAAAAAATTTGTATACGACTGCCTTGCAAAAGGGGGTTTTGCACACAGAAAACAAGCTCTGAAAACGGTATTTTGCACACGCCGTGTGCTAAACATTTTGCACACGGTTAATAGCCACAAAAGTTCTTGGAGGAGAAATTGCCGTCATTAAAGCTACTTCAAGTGCTTACAAGGAAAATTTAAGCATTGTTAATTCAAATACAGACTAGCTGCATTTACTTGGTATTGATCTTACGAATTGCCAAAGTTGTGTTGTTAATATTTATAACAAGTAATTCATTTTAATTTAAGTTAAATTATCTATTAATTGTCAAATTGACAAACCTGTTGGTTCTTAATAAAAATAACCATTAAGCAGTGATCTCTTGCTTCAAATATTTCATTAAAAGTGGCAAATATAACATCAAAAAACTTTATTTTTGTTATTACTTTTATTCTACGTGTTTTTTTATTGAGAAAGCCACAAATTTTATCATTTTACGGCGAGAAATACGGCGGCTTTAAGGCTCTGTGCAAAAATACTTCTTGAAGCCCTCCCACCAGGACAGCGACCTGTACGTTATATCATTTCAAGCTTTCTGCTTAAATTATTCAATTCAAATGTTTTGTCTCGAACTCCCATTTAATGGGGCGACGCTCTTAATAATATAAATATTGGAAATATAGGGACGCGAAGGAGGAGAATAATATTCTATTACGACATCCATCATATCTAAGTAAAGTAAACATGCCGGAAATATTGCTGTTCCGTGAATCCCACGTATGATGTACGACGAACAACCTATTTTTACACCGCTAAGTAAATTGGATGTTACAGCAATCAGTCGAAAGCTAAAAAGTGCTAATGGCTCGATGATGGAACTGGGAGGGTAAACTCGAGCATCGGCAGCGTATTTGGCACTCCAAGACACATGTTGTCAGTAAAGCTGTGTATTTGTAATGTACGTCTATTTTTCATGTTTGTATCGGTTTGTACATTAAGTTTTGGACATGTAATTGATTTTTTCATATATTTTCAGGTATTAACAATATTGTGTGAAACTAACTACTCAGTGGACAAAAGCCCCAACCTGCGTTGAATTACACCCACAATATCTACCCATATATTCCTTATTATTAGCTTTTGTAACATTTTTTACTGTTTAAGAAAGGTATTTTAAGCTAATATGTATCAAATCTCCTACAATTCCTATCAATGAAGTCATATGTATGTTCTCTGATACCAAACATCTAGGTATGCTAATGAACATCCACAGACAAAACTCTATACAATAATTATCTAAAAAATTTAATATATTTACTAACCTCTGGAGTGGGAACTCGAAATTCAACCACAATAATTGAGATCTCACTTATTTCTGCGTTTTATAAAGGATCGCTTCATCAGGTGGCCTCCTTTAGTCAAATATCTAACTATAAAAATGATTATATCAATAAATTAAAATTATTTGAAATTGAATGTCAAAATGAAATATCGACAACGTCAAACTGATTAACTGTCAATGAATATCATAACAACCTACTAAAATAAATAAAAATTAATAAAAATTTTACCTTTTATGTATAGTTTTTCATATATTTTCAGGTATTAACAATATTGTGTGAAACTAACTACTCAGTGGACAAAAGCCCCAACCTGCGTTGAATTACACCCACAATATCTACCCATATATTCCTTATTATTAGCTTTTGTAACATTTTTTACTGTTTAAGAAAGGTATTTTAAGCTAATATGTATCAAATCTCCTACAATTCCTATCAATGAAGTCATATGTATGTTCTCTGATACCAAACATCTAGGTATGCTAATGAACATCCACAGACAAAACTCTATACAATAATTATCTAAAAAATTTAATATATTTACTAACCTCTGGAGTGGGAACTCGAAATTCAACCACAATAATTGAGATCTCACTTATTTCTGCGTTTTATAAAGGATCGCTTCATCAGGTGGCCTCCTTTAGTCAAATATCTAACTATAAAAATGATTATATCAATAAATTAAAATTATTTGAAATTGAATGTCAAAATGAAATATCGACAACGTCAAACTGATTAACTGTCAATGAATATCATAACAACCTACTAAAATAAATAAAAATTAAAAAATTTTACCTTTTATGTATAGATAATTCATAAATTTTCAGGTATTAACAATATTGTGTGAAAATAACTACTCAGTGGACAAAAGCCCCAACCTGCGTTGAATTACACCCACAATATCTACCCATATATTCCTTATTATTAGCTTTTGTAACATTTTTTACTGTTTAAGAAAGGTATTTTAAGCTAATATGTATCAAATCTCCTACAATTCCTATCAATGAAGTCATATGTATGTTCTCTGATACCAAACATCTAGGTATGCTAATGAACATCCACAGACAAAACTCTATACAATAATTATCTAAAAAATTTAATATATTTACTAACCTCTGGAGTGGGAACTCGAAATTCAACCACAATAATTGAGATCTCACTTATTTCTGCGTTTTATAAAGGATCGCTTCATCAGGTGGCCTCCTTTAGTCAAATATCTAACTATAAAAATGATTATATCAATAAATTAAAATTATTTGAAATTGAATGTCAAAATGAAATATCGACAACGTCAAACTGATTAACTGTCAATGAATATCATAACAACCTACTAAAATAAATAAAAATTAATAAAAAATTTTACCTTTTATGTATAGTTTTTTCATATATTTTCAGGTATTAACAATATTGTGTGAAACTAACTACTCAGTGGACAAAAGCCCCAACCTGCGTTGAATTACACCCACAATATCTACCCATATATTCCTTATTATTAGCTTTTGTAACATTTTTACTGTTTAAGAAAGGTATTTTAAGCTAATATGTATCAAATCTCCTACAATTCCTATCAATGAAGTCATATGTATGTTCTCTGATACCAAACATCTAGGTATGCTAATGAACATCCACAGACAAAACTCTATACAATAATTATCTAAAAAATTTAATATATTTACTAACCTCTGGAGTGGGAACTCGAAATTCAACCACAATAATTGAGATCTCACTTATTTCTGCGTTTTATAAAGGATCGCTTCATCAGGTGGCCTCCTTTAGTCAAATATCTAACTATAAAAATGATTATATCAATAAATTAAAATTATTTGAAATTGAATGTCAAAATGAAATATCGACAACGTCAAACTGATTAACTGTCAATGAATATCATAACAACCTACTAAAATAAATAAAAATTAATAAAAATTTTACCTTTTATGTATAGTTTTTTCATATATTTTCAGGTATTAACAATATTGTGTGAAACTAACTACTCAGTGGACAAAAGCCCCAACCTGCGTTGAATTACACCCACAATATCTACCCATATATTCCTTATTATTAGCTTTTGTAACATTTTTTACTGTTTAAGAAAGGTATTTTAAGCTAATATGTATCAAATCTCCTACAATTCCTATCAATGAAGTCATATGTATGTTCTCTGATACCAAACATCTAGGTATGCTAATGAACATCCACAGACAAAACTCTATACAATAATTATCTAAAAAATTTAATATATTTACTAACCTCTGGAGTGGGAACTCGAAATTCAACCACAATAATTGAGATCTCACTTATTTCTGCGTTTTATAAAGGATCGCTTCATCAGGTGGCCTCCTTTAGTCAAATATCTAACTATAAAAATGATTATATCAATAAATTAAAATTATTTGAAATTGAATGTCAAAATGAAATATCGACAACGTCAAACTGATTAACTGTCAATGAATATCATAACAACCTACTAAAATAAATAAAAATTAATAAAAAATTTTACCTTTTATGTATAGTTTTTTCATATATTTTCAGGTATTAACAATATTGTGTGAAACTAACTACTCAGTGGACAAAAGCCCCAACCTGCGTTGAATTACACCCACAATATCTACCCATATATTCCTTATTATTAGCTTTTGTAACATTTTTACTGTTTAAGAAAGGTATTTTAAGCTAATATGTATCAAATCTCCTACAATTCCTATCAATGAAGTCATATGTATGTTCTCTGATACCAAACATCTAGGTATGCTAATGAACATCCACAGACAAAACTCTATACAATAATTATCTAAAAAATGTAATATATTTACTAACCTCTGGAGTGGGAACTCGAAATTCAACCACAATAATTGAGATCTCACTTATTTCTGCGTTTTATAAAGGATCGCTTCATCAGGTGGCCTCCTTTAGTCAAATATCTAACTATAAAATGATTATATCAATAAATTAAAATTATTTGAAATTGAATGTCAAAATGAAATATCGACAACGTCAAACTGATTAACTGTCAATGAATATCATAACAACCTACTAAAATAAATAAAAATGTTACCTTTTATGTATAGTTTTTTCATATATTTTCAGGTATTAACAATATTGTGTGAAACTAACTACTCAGTGGACAAAAGCCCCAACCTGCGTTGAATTACACCCACAATATCTACCCATATATTCCTTATTATTAGCTTTTGTAACATTTTTTCTGTTTAAGAAAGGTATTTTAAGCTAATATGTATCAAATCTCCTACAATTCCTATCAATGAAGTCATATGTATGTTCTCTGATACCAAACATCTAGGTATGCTAATGAACATCCACAGACAAAACTCTATACAATAATTATCTAAAAAATTTAATATATTTACTAACCTCTGGAGTGGGAACTCGAAATTCAACCACAATAATTGAGATCACACTTATTTCTGCGTTTTATAAAGGATCGCTTCATCAGGTGGCCTCCTTTAGTCAAATATCTAACTATAAAAATGATTATATCAATAAATTAAAATTATTTGAAATTGAATGTCAAAATGAAATATCGACAACGTCAAACTGATTAACTGTCAATGAATATCATAACAACCTACTAAAATAAATAAAAATTAATAAAAATTTTACCTTTTATGTATAGTTTTTTCATATATTTTCAGGTATTAACAATATTGTGTGAAACTAACTACTCAGTGGACAAAAGCCCCAACCTGCGTTGAATTACACCCACAATATCTACCCATATATTCCTTATTATTAGCTTTTGTAACATTTTTTACTGTTTAAGAAAGGTATTTTAAGCTAATATGTATCAAATCTCCTACAATTCCTATCAATGAAGTCATATGTATGTTCTCTGATACCAAACATCTAGGTATGCTAATGAACATCCACAGACAAAACTCTATACAATAATTATCTAAAAAATTTAATATATTTACTAACCTCTGGAGTGGGAACTCGAAATTCAACCACAATAATTGAGATCTCACTTATTTCTGCGTTTTATAAAGGATCGCTTCATCAGGTGGCCTCCTTTAGTCAAATATCTAACTATAAAAATGATTATATCAATAAATTAAAATTATTTGAAATTGAATGTCAAAATGAAATATCGACAACGTCAAACTGATTAACTGTCAATGAATATCATAACAACCTACTAAAATAAATAAAAATTAATAAAAATTTTACCTTTTATGTATAGTTTTTTCATATATTTTCAGGTATTAACAATATTGTGTGAAACTAACTACTCAGTGGACAAAAGCCCCAACCTGCGTTGAATTACACCCACAATATCTACCCATATATTCCTTATTAGCTTTTGTAACATTTTTTACTGTTTAAGAAAGGTATTTTAAGCTAATATGTATCAAATCTCCTACAATTCCTATCAATGAAGTCATATGTATGTTCTCTGATACCAAACATCTAGGTATGCTAATGAACATCCACAGACAAAACTCTATACAATAATTATCTAAAAAATTTAATATATTTACTAACCTCTGGAGTGGGAACTCGAAATTCAACCACAATAATTGAGATCTCACTTATTTCTGCGTTTTATAAAGGATCGCTTCATCAGGTGGCCTCCTTTAGTCAAATATCTAACTATAAAATGATTATATCAATAAATTAAAATTATTTGAAATTGAATGTCAAAATGAAATATCGACAACGTCAAACTGATTAACTGTCAATGAATATCATAACAACCTACTAAAATAAATAAAAATTAATAAAAATTTTACCTTTTATGTATAGTTTTTTCATATATTTTCAGGTATTAACAATATTGTGTGAAACTAACTACTCAGTGGACAAAAGCCCCAACCTGCGTTGAATTACACCCACAATATCTACCCATATATTCCTTATTATTAGCTTTTGTAACATTTTTACTGTTTAAGAAAGGTATTTTAAGCTAATATGTATCAAATCTCCTACAATTCCTATCAATGAAGTCATATGTATGTTCTCTGATACCAAACATCTAGGTATGCTAATGAACATCCACAGACAAAACTCTATACAATAATTATCTAAAAAATTTAATATATTTACTAACCTCTGGAGTGGGAACTCGAAATTCAACCACAATAATTGAGATCTCACTTATTTCTGCGTTTTATAAAGGATCGCTTCATCAGGTGGCCTCCTTTAGTCAAATATCTAACTATAAAATGATTATATCAATAAATTAAAATTATTTGAAATTGAATGTCAAAATGAAATATCGACAACGTCAAACTGATTAACTGTCAATGAATATCATAACAACCTACTAAAATAAATAAAATTAATAAAAATTTTTACCTTTTTTGTATAGTTTTTCATATATTTTCAGGTATTAACAATATTGTGTGAAACTAACTACTCAGTGGACAAAAGCCCCAACCTGCGTTGAATTACACCCACAATATCTACCCATATATTCCTTATTATTAGCTTTTGTAACATTTTTTACTGTTTAAGAAAGGTATTTTAAGCTAATATGTATCAAATCTCCTACAATTCCTATCAATGAAGTCATATGTATGTTCTCTGATACCAAACATCTAGGTATGCTAATGAACATCCACAGACAAAACTCTATACAATAATTATCTAAAAAATTTAATATATTTACTAACCTCTGGAGTGGGAACTCGAAATTCAACCACAATAATTGAGATCTCACTTATTTCTGCGTTTTATAAAGGATCGCTTCATCAGGTGGCCTCCTTTAGTCAAATATCTAACTATAAAAATGAATAAATTAAAATTATTTGAAATTGAATGTCAAAATGAAATATCGACAACGTCAAACTGATTAACTGTCAATGAATATCATAACAACCTACTAAAATAAAAAAATTAAAAAAATTTTACCTTTATGTATAGTTTTTCATATATTTTCAGGTATTAACAATATTGTGTGAAACTAACTACTCAGTGGACAAAAGCCCCAACCTGCGTTGAATTACACCCACAATATCTACCCATATATTCCTTATTATTAGCTTTTGTAACATTTTTTACTGTTTAAGAAAGGTATTTTAAGCTAATATGTATCAAATCTCCTACAATTCCTATCAATGAAGTCATATGTATGTTCTCTGATACCAAACATCTAGGTATGCTAATGAACATCCACAGACAAAACTCTATACAATAATTATCTAAAAAATTTAATATATTTACTAACCTCTGGAGTGGGAACTCGAAATTCAACCACAATAATAAAACGTAGAAATAAGTGAGATCTCAATTATTGTGGTTGAATTTCGAGTTCCCACTCCAGAGGTTAGTAAATATATTAAATTTTTTAGATAATTATTGTATAGAGTTTTGTCTGTGGATGTTCATTAGCATACCTAGATGTTTGGTATCAGAGAACATACATATGACTTCATTGATAGGAATTGTAGGAGATTTGATACATATTAGCTTAAAATACCTTTCTTAAACAGTAAAAAATGTTACAAAAGCTAATAATAAGGAATATATGGGTAGATATTGTGGGTGTAATTCAACGCAGGTTGGGGCTTTTGTCCACTGAGTAGTTAGTTTCACACAATATTGTTAATACCTGAAAATATATGAAAAAACTATACATAAAAGGTAAAATTTTTATTAATTTTTATTTATTTTAGTAGGTTGTTATGATATTCATTGACAGTTAATCAGTTTGACGTTGTCGATATTTCATTTTGACATTCAATTTCAAATAATTTTAATTTATTGATATAATCATTTTTATAGTTAGATATTTGACTAAAGGAGGCCACCTGATGAAGCGATCCTTTATAAAACGCAGAAATAAGTGAGATCTCAATTATTGTGGTTGAATTTCGAGTTCTACCCAGAGGTTAGTAAATATATTAAAATTTTTTAGATAATTATTGTATAGAGTTTTGTCTGTGGATGTTCATTAGCATACCTAGATGTTTGGTATCAGAGAACATACATATGACTTCATTGATAGGAATTGTAGGAGATTTGATACATATTAGCTTAAAATACCTTTCTTAAACAGTAAAAAATGTTACAAAAGCTAATAATAAGGAATATATGGGTAGATATTGTGGGTGTAATTCAACGCAGGTTGGGGTTTTTGTCCACTGAGTAGTTAGTTTCACACAATATTGTTAATACCTGAAAATATATGACAAAACTATACATAAAAGGTAAAATTTCTTTATTAATTTTTATTTATTTTAGTAGGTTGTTATGATATTCATTGACAGTTAATCAGTTTGACGTTGTCGATATTTCATTTTGACATTCAATTTCAAATAATTTTAATTTATTGATATAATCATTTTTATAGTTAGATATTTGACTAAAGGAGGCCACCTGATGAAGCGATCCTTTATAAAACGCAGAAATAAGTGAGATCTCAATTATTGTGGTTGAATTTCGAGTTCCAGAGGTTAGTAAATATATTAAATTTTTTAGATAATTATTGTATAGAGTTTTGTCTGTGGATGTTCATTAGCATACCTAGATGTTTGGTATCAGAGAACATACATATGACTTCATTGATAGGAATTGTAGGAGATTTGATACATATTAGCTTAAAATACCTTTCTTAAACAGTAAAAAATGTTACAAAAGCTAATAATAAGGAATATATGGGTAGATATTGTGGGTGTAATTCAACGCAGGTTGGGGCTTTTGTCCACTGAGTAGTTAGTTTCACACAATATTGTTAATACCTGAAAATATATGAAAACTATACATAAAAGGTAAAATTTTTATTAATTTTTATTTATTTTAGTAGGTTGTTATGATATTCATTGACAGTTAATCAGTTTGACGTTGTCGATATTTCATTTTGACATTCAATTTCAAATAATTTTAATTTATTGATATAATCATTTTTATAGTTAGATATTTGACTAAAGGAGGCCACCTGATGAAGCGATCCTTTATAAAACGCAGAAATAAGTGAGATCTCAATTATTGTGGTTGAATTTCGAGTTCCCACTCCAGAGGTTAGTAAATATATTAAATTTTTTAGATAATTATTGTATAGAGTTTTGTCTGTGGATGTTCATTAGCATACCTAGATGTTTGGTATCAGAGAACATACATATGACTTCATTGATAGGAATTGTAGGAGATTTGATACATATTAGCTTAAAATACCTTTCTTAAACAGTAAAAATGTTACAAAAGCTAATAATAAGGAATATATGGGTAGATATTGTGGGTGTAATTCAACGCAGGTTGGGGCTTTTGTCCACTGAGTAGTTAGTTTCACACAATATTGTTAATACCTGAAAATATATGAAAAACTATACATAAAAGGTAAAATTTTTATTAATTTTTATTTATTTTAGTAGGTTGTTATGATATTCATTGACAGTTAATCAGTTTGACGTTGTCGATATTTCATTTTGACATTCAATTTCAAATAATTTTAATTTATTGATATAATCATTTTTATAGTTAGATATTTGACTAAAGGAGGCCACCTGATGAAGCGATCCTTTATAAAACGCAGAAATAAGTGAGATCTCAATTATTGTGGTTGAATTTCGAGTTCCCACTCCAGAGGTTAGTAAATATATTAAATTTTTTAGATAATTATTGTATAGAGTTTTGTCTGTGGATGTTCATTAGCATACCTAGATGTTTGGTATCAGAGAACATACATATGACTTCATTGATAGGAATTGTAGGAGATTTGATACATATTAGCTTAAAATACCTTTCTTAAACAGTAAAAAATGTTACAAAAGCTAATAATAAGGAATATATGGGTAGATATTGTGGGTGTAATTCAACGCAGGTTGGGGCTTTTGTCCACTGAGTAGTTAGTTTCACACAATATTGTTAATACCTGAAAATATATGAAAAACTATACATAAAAGGTAAAATTTTTATTAATTTTTATTTATTTTAGTAGGTTGTTATGATATTCATTGACAGTTAATCAGTTTGACGTTGTCGATATTTCATTTTGACATTCAATTTCAAATAATTTTAATTTATTGATATAATCATTTTTATAGTTAGATATTTGACTAAAGGAGGCCACCTGATGAAGCGATCCTTTATAAAACGCAGAAATAAGTGAGATCTCAATTATTGTGGTTGAATTTCGAGTTCCCTACCCAGAGGTTAGTAAATATATTAAATTTTAGATAATTATTGTATAGAGTTTTGTCTGTGGATGTTCATTAGCATACCTAGATGTTTGGTATCAGAGAACATACATATGACTTCATTGATAGAAATTGTAGGAGATTTGATACATATTAGCTTAAAATACCTTTCTTAAACAGTAAAAAATGTTACAAAAGCTAATAATAAGGAATATATGGGTAGATATTGTGGGTGTAATTCAACGCAGGTTGGGGCTTTTGTCCACTGAGTAGTTAGTTTCACACAATATTGTTAATAACTGAAAATATATGAAAAAACAATACATAAAATGTAAAATTTTTATTAATTTTTATTTATTTTAGTAGGTTGTTATGATATTCATTGACAGTTAATCAGTTTGACGTTGTCGATATTTCATTTTGACATTCAATTTCAAATAATTTTAATTTATTGATATAATCATTTTTATAGTTAGATATTTGACTAAAGGAGGCCACCTGATGAAGCGATCCTTTATAAAACGCAGAAATAAGTGAGATCTCAATTATTGTGGTTGAATTTCGAGTTCTACCCAGAGGTTAGTAAATATATTAAATTTTTAGATAATTATTGTATAGAGTTTTGTCTGTGGATGTTCATTAGCATACCTAGATGTTTGGTATCAGAGAACATACATATGACTTCATTGATAGGAATTGTAGGAGATTTGATACATATTAGCTTAAAATACCTTTCTTAAACAGTAAAAATGTTACAAAAGCTAATAATAAGGAATATATGGGTAGATATTGTGGGTGTAATTCAACGCAGGTTGGGGCTTTGTCCACTGAGTAGTTAGTTTCACACAATATTGTTGAATACCTGAAAATATATGAAAAACTATACATAAAAGGTAAAATTTTTATTAATTTTTATTTATTTTAGTAGGTTGTTATGATATTCATTGACAGTTAATCAGTTTGACGTTGTCGATATTTCATTTTGACATTCAATTTCAAATAATTTTAATTTATTGATATAATCATTTTTATAGTTAGATATTTGACTAAAGGAGGCCACCTGATGAAGCGATCCTTTATAAAACGCAGAAATAAGTGAGATCTCAATTATTGTGGTTGAATTTCGAGTTCTACCCAGAGGTTAGTAAATATATTAAATTTTAGATAATTATTGTATAGAGTTTTGTCTGTGGATGTTCATTAGCATACCTAGATGTTTGGTATCAGAGAACATACATATGACTTCATTGATAGGAATTGTAGGAGATTTGATACATATTAGCTTAAAATACCTTTCTTAAACAGTAAAAATGTTACAAAAGCTAATAATAAGGAATATATGGGTAGATATTGTGGGTGTAATTCAACGCAGGTTGGGGCTTTTGTCCACTGAGTAGTTAGTTTCACACAATATTGTTAATACCTGAAAATATATGAAAAACTATACATAAAAGGTAAAATTTTTATTAATTTTTATTTATTTTAGTAGGTTGTTATGATATTCATTGACAGTTAATCAGTTTGACGTTGTCGATATTTCATTTTGACATTCAATTTCAAATAATTTTAATTTATTGATATAATCATTTTTATAGTTAGATATTTGACTAAAGGAGGCCACCTGATGAAGCGATCCTTTATAAAACGCAGAAATAAGTGAGATCTCAATTATTGTGGTTGAATTTCGAGTTCCCACTCCAGAGGTTAGTAAATATATTAAATTTTTTAGATAATTATTGTATAGAGTTTTGTCTGTGGATGTTCATTAGCATACCTAGATGTTTGGTATCAGAGAACATACATATGACTTCATTGATAGGAATTGTAGGAGATTTGATACATATTAGCTTAAAATACCTTTCTTAAACAGTAAAAATGTAATTGATTTGTTATTTTCACGATAAAAATGTTTAGTTTTGATGGTTAATTGTTTTATTTATTTAACCCACCCAACAGTACACAACCAATTACAGGGTGGGTGAATGTTTCCATAGTTAAGGCTTACGGTGAGCGCTCTATCAAACGATATATAAGATCTGTTCCAACAACCGTCGAGAACTAGTTCAGTACCGTGAGAAATGTTTGACCAACACCGTCTTACGTCGCATTCGCCGAGAGTACATTAACAACTAAACTGACTGACTAATTCTGGACGGTTCGGAATCGATTCTTGCTGTGTTGGAACAAACTCATAGTTTTCGCTCAGTAACTCCTTAACGGATAATGATAAAAATATGCGGTTTTTATTAATAGACTATAAATATTATTTTACGTCGACGCTGTTTTGAAATTTTGAAAAAGTGTAAAATATTTTTTTTTAAATGAATTTTGCATATTTTCAAAATTTCAAAACACAGCGTCGACGTAAAATAATATTTGTAGTCTATTAAAAAAAACTGCATATTTTTATCATTTTTCGTTGAGGAGTTACTGAGCGAAAACTATATCCCTTTGGATCGAGCGCTCACCGTAAGCCTTAAAATTAACTGTGTACAATAAAATAAGTAAAACAACAAATAAATACAGGCAAACAAAATATAAAAGCCAGTTAAAACAAATTTGTTACAGACCTAATATTACAAGAAAGTAAGAAAGTATGGCAATAATATGCAGCAGATTGTTACAACAAATTTCATACATGACATGTGTAAATTGGAGAATATAATAAGTTTGTAAGGTCTTGAAAGGTACATGATATTTGATTACGACGATTAGCTTGAGGTACGTTTAAGTTAAAACCGAGGTTAAAACGTTTTAAATTTTTAACTCATATGCTATAAAATTAATAACTATACAAAAATATTACAGAATGCATATCACGGTGTGCTTCTAAGAATTTATAGTTAAACATATCCATAAAAATATTGAGAAATTCCAATGATAATAATAATAATAATAATAACATCTGGGATATATTTCTTGAATTGTGAAGTGCATATAATCATATTTTAAAAATTTTCTTGTTTTTATAGACTGTATATTGGAAATATCAAACTATTGATGCATACTCGAAGCGATATCTTACAAAAGAATTATAGCACTAACATAAATAATCCCATAAATAAATTCCCCCAAAAATAAGTTTTAATTGATCCTGGAAAACCTTGGTTCAATTTAGAAGTTAAATAGATTATAAGAGAAAGAGATAACGCATACAAGAAGTTTTGTTTGTTTAGATCTGTGGAAGATTGGAATAGCAATAATGAAAAAGAAAGAAGATGGTATCAACCATACGCAGAACAAAAAAGATTCGAAAACAATGTGGCAGACTTTAATAAACAACCAAAAAAGTGTAGTAAATTGGAATGATATTGATTTTGAGTCTACACAGGTATCGTTGTAGAAAATTTTAATAAATATTATATAGACAGTATACAGAATATAGTAGATACAATTGATCCTCCTGCAGTAAGTTATAATAATTCTATAACAAATCAGTCATCCTTGGAGTTTTCACAGTTTAAAAAATATCGTTAAATCAGCTGCGTAGGTACATTTGTTGAAGAGTCTATTTGATGTTATTGGATATCTTCTTTTAAATTTGGTAAATACTGTTCTAGAAATAAGAAAAATGCCTTCAGAATTAAAAGTGAGTGACTGTAATACCCGTGCCAAAGATTGAAAATTCAAAACCTGCAAATGATTACCGCCCGATAATTATGCTGTTAATAGTGGATAAAATTAAAATTTTTGTACTTAATCATAGTAACCCTGTATATAGGTAATACAGTCCACTCAAACCAACGCCTCTAGATATTTACTGGCGCAATTTTTTACGTATGATCATGTATGTGTCAGCTTCTGTTATATAATTACAAATTGAAATAAAATTAGTATGCATTGTTCTTCAAAATTCTTGAGAAATTTATCTTTAACTTATTACGTCTTATGATGTTATCGATGTTTTATGTAAGGTGGTGTTAAATGTTTAAAGAAGGGATATCTAATATTTATGAGGAGCAATCGGGGAGCTCGTCCATCTTGATGCGACGAATAATGGATTATATGATCAAATAAATCTCTTCTTTATTAGACGTCAGACCTTCCAAGGATTTAAATTTGAAATAAACGTTGAGGACTGCTGACTAAAAGTATTGATTTTATACGGCAATGTCCGCCGGCATGTTACTGTGGAAATTCACGAATTGCTTCGTAGTTTTAGATGGAATATTCTGGATCGTCCAACATATAGCCCGATTTGGTACCAAATGATTGGGACTTTAAAAATCTTAAGCGTTTCTAGTATGAAGAATGGATGTGCGAACGGTTGAAATCGATTACGGATGTGTGGCATAATTTTGTTTCTTTAAATTGCTCCACAGAAAAAAATCCAACGGAGGCAAATCTGGTGAACGTGCGTGGATCATTCAGTAGGTCCTCTTTTTGGGCGTGTAGCTCACGAAATATTCTTGGATGGTTGTCCGACCAATAATGACAACTTATAAAATTGACAGCGAAGAGTTGTTCTTTCTAACTTACTCAGATTTTTTTAGAGTGTCTCAACAAACAGCGCTGAATTCGTTAAAAATTTGCGTATAAAAACGGACAGAGCATCATTTTTATATAATATTTTCAACGAAATCATAGCTGTCTTTAGAAGCAGGCAAAAAAATCTAAGCAAGTTGGAACAAAAAATATCTCCTCACTGTGACAATTATACAACTTGTCTCCAGGATATGTAACATTTTATAGGCTGGCAAGTCATTTAGAATAAAAAAAACATATTTTCACCTGATATGTTTCAACATAAAGTTTCCTGAATTTTACACGCCAACTGCACACTGTAAAATTGTATGCGACGTTAGGCTTGTTTTTGCAGCAGTTGAACACGGTATGGAAACTGTCAGAAATATTCAACCAGTTAGGTTGAGAACGCGTTGAATTTGACGCCATAAATAGTTGGACGGACATTTCTGATAGTTTCCAAACAGTTTTCAACTGCTGCTAAAACAAAGCTATTGTAAACATATCCTTTGATGTGTGGTCATTTACCGACAACCGTCGGGTAATTTTCTGTTTGGCAAATATCAAACATTTAATTTTCATGGAGTGTGTCTGAAATGCCAAATAACAAACGTTTGCTATTTGGAAGTTGTCAAACTTCACATGTCTCGGTTCGTCATGTATGATGACACAATTTGCCACCCCGTAAATAGATGATTAGTCATCAAACTGCCAGATTAGAGCAGTTGACAGGATATAAGAATCCTAAATCCCCATTGTGTAGCGGCTAGGCTAGCCATCGGCGAAGGTCAGACATGAGCTAGGTCAGGGGTGTAAGAATCACCGAGAGGGTGATGTAGGTATTGATCGCAGCAGCTGAGCGCTGTCGCAGAGCCTTTCCTCCCACGTCGGGTCGGTCTGGGGGCGCGAGAACTGCCAGGTGAAGCCTCTTAGTTTTCTCCAGAACCACGTCATTGCGCCAATGATGTTATATACACAACAAAAAAACTTGTGTAATATAACAGAGTGAAGCAAAAGAAAGTGTAATATACCGGCAATTAAGTTCAAATAAATAATTCGTTTGATTATTAACATAATTTTTTACTGTATTAGAAAGGTATTTTATACTAATATAAATCAAATCTCCTACAATTCCTATCAATGAAGTCATATGTATGTTCTCTGATACCAAACATCTAGGTATGCTAATGAACAATTCCACAGACAAAGCTCTATTCAATAATTATCTAAAGAAATTAATCTATCTAAATTGACTAACCTGGTTTAATGAAAACACTATAAATATCTAACTTCACTTTTGACAGTGGGAACTCGAAAAATCAACCACAATAGATGAGATCTGACCTATTTCTGCATTTTTAGGATTGCTTCTTCAGGTGGCCTCCTTTAAGTTGAGTCAAATATCTAACTATAATAATTATTACATAAATTAAAATTATTTGAAATTAAATATTGACAATGACAAAAGTGACATTAGCCTGTCAATTTTAAATTAAATATGACAATACCTACTTATCAGTAATCACTTGAATAATTTGCCTATTTTTTATTTAATTAATATAGATGTTTACGTTTGCAAGAAAAAAATGTTGAAATTTACAAACTATATGTTTATAAAACATTATTAATTAGTATACATTTAAATTACAAATATTGTTTACCACTATGTTCAGAAGGATTTCAAGCAAATATTTAAGTATGTATTAAGTGTAGTGTGAATTTAATGTTAGGTAAAGAAAATACAGGGTGATTTAGAATATATATATATAAAAAATGTAGATATGTACAGGGGACTCTTACGAATACAATTCTGTAAAAAAATCAAAAAGGACAGTTCGAAAATGATTTTAAACTGCACAGCATTGGAAAGCGGTGCACTGTAAAACCTGATACTGCACAAGGCAAGGCATGCAGTCGGTGACCGACGTGGCGGCAAAGTGTAACAAGAAATTAACGAACAAAATTGTTTACCAAGGAAAGAAATAAGTAAAAGTTTGTAACACCTATGTAATGTCAGCAATTTGTGGTTACAATTGTTCAAAATTTTGTCCACCGACGTGTAAAAACATTTGGGCCCGTCTTACCCAGTTTGTACGAACTAACACAAATGTTGCTGGTTCTATTTAATGTCCTGCAGACGCAGAAGGTAAACTTGTATTTATACTATTCCGTGTCTTACCTTATCAATAAGAAACACTCAACAGTCACGCAGTTATTTATGTTCCCAGGTACTCTACTAGAAATAGCACCTCACTTATAACAACTGCTAATAGGCATGACAAAAAATGATTTGTTTCATAGCTAAGACTATACTTCTCGAATTTGCTACTGAAACTTAGTATCTACTAAAAGAAATTAGAAATGATGATCGGGAGCCGAGAATATAGGGTACCTATTCTGTGTAAATTTTTCATCCTTTCTGAAAGGTTTCTGTATAAAATGAGTTTGATTATTATTATTATTTTGGATGTTATTTCTTCTTTTGTATACACTAACAACTTATACTTATGGACACGGCATTTGATAACATCCTGTGGAATACTAGACAACGTTCACATCAAAAGAAAGTTAGGAATAAACATTAGTTATTTGATAAATTGCTACACAAATAAAATGGATTTCGTATTTATTTTATAATTTGTCTTTGATGTAGTTATTTAGATGTAGATTTATAATTTAAAAATAGATCGAAACATTTTTCAGCAGTACGTAGGTACCAGTCAAATGAAATTAAAAAAAGATTAACAATAACGACTTTTATCAAAGATTTTGTTGTTTGTCAATGTACACACCTAATTATTTCTTTTCTGTTACAGGTAAAGGCATTCTACTGTTTAGTGGTAAGTGCATTTTAATAGATAATAAAATTTTACCATTCAATAGGAAGTTGCATGAATTTCAAATCGATTTGAAATTTATTGTAGTGTAGACAGAAATTTTAATGAAAAAAATGGTACGTCAATGTTTTTTAGAAACAAAAACTATTTCTAGAATCCTTGTTCAATTTGCAACAGAAAAAGGCTCCTTACTTTTTTCGTTTGACACACCGTTTGCCAGTAAAAAATTAAATTCCCTAATGATTTATGAAAAACAATTAAGTAAATGAGAAATTTAATTAGTGGCTTTCAACAAAAAGAAAGAAAATTAAGGGTAAAATTACAAAAATTGCTCGAAACGTATTTGTTGCAGCAGATACTTCATGCGGATTTCGCCGCATATCGCTGCTGGCTTGCTGAATTCTTAAAATTAAATATTCCCTTGTTAATACGGGATCGTAGACTTTATCTTTAATAGTGCCCCAAACGTAAAAGTCTATCGGATTAAGATCCGGTGCCCTGGGCGGCCAGGCCACTAGTCCAATACCATTAACCACGCCATTATTCATGTCATTTCTCCCTAGTCAGCCAATCCATCTTTCTGTTCCGTTCGTTATTAACACGCAGGCCAAGTTACGAAAATTCTGATGTCTTCTGATGAAAACGCGATCATCTGGAACTCTTCTATTTGGATAGCGTCTATGATATTCACGAACTGCCGCTTCTGCATTTCCATCACAAAATCCGTAGCAAAAATTAATATATGCGTATTCGTTGTTAGAAAAAAACATTTTTCAGATTAATACTTACACAATACTCTAAAAACAATGTTAAAAATAAATCGAAATTAAATTACCTGACTCAATTTAATTAACTGTCATTATAAAATGCAAAAACACGGACAGTAGTAGTCTTTTTTGTTTCATGGCCTACGACGACAGATTGTTTGAATTCTAGTTGCTTAAAGAATTTTATTTTTTTGCTGGCAAACGGTGTGTCAAACGAAAAAAAGTAAGGAGCCTTTTTCTGTTGTAAATTGAACAAGGATTCTAGAAATAGTTTTTGTTTCTAAAAAAACATTGGCGTACCATTTTTTCCATTAAAATTTTCCGAAGATCTGTCCGTACGCAGCACTGGTGGAAAAAAAAAGTAAAAATATGTATCTAGATTATAGAATTCAAAAGTGCCAAATTGATAAAAATGGTGACGCCCTGTATCTTTGTAACGAAGCATTTTCCAAATATAGTTTATAATACAAACTGATATTATTTTGTGGTTCTCTGTTCGTCTCTAGTTTTCGCTTTCGAAAGTGGACCACCCGGTATAAATAAAATTTGCTGTTACTAAATAGTAGTGTCTAATCTTTAATGAAAACAACAGACCACAAAAGGTATTGACAAATATTGTTAATGTATATTAGCATGCTTGCCAACAATGTATTTTAGATCTTAATGGAGAATTCTAACATAGACATGCTAATAAAATATTGAAAGTAGCAAAAATATATGCATTACAATAGAATCCTCGATTTATAACATCGGTGTAAATGTCTCTGTACTTACTTTGTTTTACAAAACGCAGTGATATTTCAATTTGCCAATTGAAGCAAGAAGTGGAGAAACCGTATTGCAGTGCAATATAGCTTGGCAATCCTGGCATTAAAAAACAATTTCCTGCTAGCTCATAATACTGGTACAGTTAAGGTAATTTTTACGGTAATATAAATTCTCACATTCTTTCCCTGCACGATCAGTCTGAATTACGATGAATTTCCTGTGGATATAAAAAGAAGATGATCATTTCATGATCGAGGGAATCGGCGTAATTGTGTAAATAAATGGTTTCAAGGTTTGTCGGGCGTGGGACTGTAGTTTTTTGGCGAGTGCGAGCTTTACGATTGCACAATTTGTTCATTGCCAAACATCAGTACCTACCCAATTTCTCTTATGTCTTGTAAATGATGGTCTGGAGTTGTGCACTCTCATTTTTTATATTTTGGTGGGTTTATTTATGTCTAGGTCGTCCCTTTAGACTAAAAAGGCCGGAGAAACAAGTACCTGAAGTTGTAGCTAAGAAATGTGGCATGATCCGTGCAAGATTGAAGATATCACCCCATAAAAATCAGTAACACGGTGCTCTTGGTACGTTACAAATTTTCGGATGACGCGTTCGAGTATTGAAGCGAGACCATGTTGCTATGTGTCAGGCACGGTAGCCAACTTGTATAGCGAAACCGGCAACAATCATCTATGCAATATTCCTTCTCAAATCAGTAACCCTACCAACCAAAATCAGTGCAACCGGCTACCGGTAGAATTGTATAAGGATGTTTTTAAGCATTTATAGCTTTTTTCTCATTATTTATGAAAAATTTTTAAGCTAACATACTGTAAAATTCAATATTGTTCATTATTTTGTATATATGTTTTGATTATTAAAATTTCTTTTACCTAAATACATAGGTATACCGACAAGGTTTCACAATCGAAAAAACTATGTCATAGCGAGATAGAAATATAGAAATTTAAATTTAACCCAACTTTTTAGTAACTTAAAATATTTTTATTCTTATTTTATCATAGCAATTTATAACTATCCAAGTGGTTAATTAATAAAATATATCCTCTTGAACGTTTGAAAAAGTAGAAAAATTCAGTGGAAATGTGAGTATGTGAGTAAAAGTACCTACCTACTTTCTATACAAAATTATGTTCATTAATAAATGCTTCATTGTATTAATTTGTTATTATATTTCAGGAAGAGGAGTTTCAATAATGATATTTGTTAATATACATGGAGATTACTTTGATTCGTTTAGAGATTATTATTGCTTTGTCGATCAGATCATCGAAGAAAGATTTATGAAGACATTCAAAACAAATGAAATATATTCTTTGTCTTTGGATTTATAAATAATGAAATGCCTGAAGTGTTTCTATTGATTTCATTATTTATTAGAGATTTTTGCTTTGTCGATCATATGAACCGAAACCTGAATGAAGATTTAAGAAGTCATTCGAGAGAAATATGTTCTTTGTTGTATGCATTTATAAATAAGTGAAGTACCTCAAATTTCGTTGCTCTATACTGAAAATCTGTAGGCGAAATATGAACAAGAAAAAGAAGTAATTTTTATCATCGTTCATAAATTTGAAATATTGAATTGCGTCCAGAAATGTATTTCGTTAAGGTAAATTTCTATATTAACTACATTTGTCGAATGTAAAGAATGCAGTAAATGAATTATAATTTATATGTTTTTAAAAATATACATTTTGATTCCATTTTTCCTGTGATTTTATATAATTTCCCATTTCTAGTGACCAATATTTAAATCATACACAATTTACTTGTAAAGTATAAGTAAATTGTGTATGTATATTAAATATTGTGTCACATTAAAAAGTAAATTTGTGCAAGTAGAATATTCGAAATTCGGTCATTTTTAGTTCATCAATCCGACTATTCAAGTAGATGGCGCTGAGCCGTCACAGTTGTTGCCAACCGTTAATAGGGATATTGGGTTTCTTCTTCTTTATATTTTGTGGTGTCAGGACCACATACATACGAGGAGTGGCAATTAAGTTCCGGGAATTTAGTTATAACTCGGAAACTGGCAACACTGCATCGTTCGTCAACGTTTTTCTAGAGAGGGGGGATCTTCCTTTTAGTTTCAGTCCAAGGTTGAGGTCGATAGCACGTTTGGTTTGTGTTTTATGTGTATTTTTTGGAAGTAACTTTTTTAGTGGATTCGTGAAAATGAGTCAAATTATTAGCAACGTGTTGTGATTCAATTTTTAGTGAAATCTGGCAAAAAAACCCTCAGAAATCCTTCGAAAATTGCAGGTGGTGTATGCAGACGAGTGCATGTGGAAAACACTCGTGTTTGAATGGGTAAAACGGTTCAAGGAGGGGCGTGAATCGGTAGTAGACGATCCACGTGAAGAAGCTCCCGTCACCTCTCGTGCTGACGCGAATGTTGACCGTTTGCGTGCACCGATCACGTCTGACCGGCGCCTAAGCATTCGTGCGTTGTCTGACGAGTTAAACGTCAACAAAGAAACCGTTCGCAAGATATTACACGAAAATTTGAATATGCGAAAGATTTGCGCAAAGATGGTGCCAAAAGTTCTCACCCGTGAACAGAAAGACATGCGAAAATCGATCTGCGAGGATTTGTTGTCCCGCATTCGGAGCGACGGTAGAGACTGGATGAGTCGGGTAGTCACTGGAGATGAGACCTGGATATTTCAGTATGACCTCGAGACTCGTAAACAAAGTCAGCAGTGGATGGAAAAGGGTGGAGAGCCGCCAACGAAAGCGAGGATGTCCAAGTCACAACTGAAGAAAATGTTGATCGCTTTTTTCGATATCCACGGCATCATTCATCGTGAATATGTTCCTGCCGATCAGACAGTGACTAGAAAGTTCTATGTTGGCGTCCTGGAACGGTTGCGGGCCCGCGATTTCCGTGTGCACCACGACAACGCGCCATGTTCCGATTCCTAATTGAGGCACCAGATGATAGATATTTAATTTATAAGGTAAATTTGGATGATTTTACATGGTCTAAATATTGTTTTGCATTTTAGGTAGCATTGATATTATTAATATCGGGAGCATGTAGAAGGGAAGAATTATACAATATGACCATTCATGACATTGACGATTAAGGAACATAGTTAGTTGTAAAAATTCCGTAAACAAAAACAAACATACGCGTACAGCGAATATTTACTGTTACAAACAGACAGGATGAAAATATTCATTATTCAGAAATTTACCGCAAGTACATCAACTTGCGGCCAACAAACACAAAATCTTCCCATGTATTTTTGAATTATCGCAATGCAAGATGTTACAACGAGATAGTGGGAAAAGGAAAACTTGGCAGTTGCCGTCGAAGATAGCCGAATATTTAAATCTATAAAATCCTACAAATTATACAGGTCATCCGTTTCACCGTACTTCAGCCACCCTTCTAGCGAATAGAGGTGTGGATGTTCATGGGTTAAAAATGCATGGGGGATAGAAATCCTCGACCGTTGCCGAAAGCTACGTTCGTATTCCGCCGTAAACACATTAAATGGGAATTTGAACTGCCAACTTTTTACCTGTTCCGATTACAGTTGATCCGATGCCAGCGTGTGTAACTGCAGTTCAGATTTTCTTATGGGACTAATGTGTTAAATTTGTAAATAATCATGATTTCATATTTATTACACCAGGTGTTTATACAAATTCGGATTGAATTGTTTGTTTCTGTTATTATTTGGCGGTTCTTCAGCTCTGCAGCCCATGCCATTGAGTAGACATTAAAAATAAGGTTATTGACCTAAACACGGTAGGTCAAGATTCGGATTGCCGGATTGTTTATCATTGAATAAGTCTTTGTTGACAGCACGAATTTAAATACGAACAACTTTTCAGCCTCTCTTAATAGTAATTTATCAAGCGAGTATTGTTTTTATGCCATTATTTGTAAATGATTTATTATTTGATCCGTTGGAGTTTTGCAACTTTTTTAAACCCAATCTTAATATGTTAATTGCATACTTTTAAAGAATAATTTACAGCATTTATTACATAAGTATTTTAACATTACAATACGTGGGTAGATACCAGGAAAATATTTCAATTTGGCAACGTCGCGTCAAGCCGACATCGAGTTGAACTGAAAGAGGAGTTAGTGACAGTCTGAAAAGGGGGTTTAAGTAATGATATGAAAAAATATATATTTTTTAATCGCGTATTTGTATTATATCCATACCTTCTCTTAAAATTAATGACTGAATCACCCTGTATATTAAAGTATAAGCATTTACAGCGTGTTTTTTACCCTTGACTACTATTTATTTACATAAATAAACTAATGGACAACATTAACCAAGTCCAGTCGCTGTAATAAAACACGGACATGTGCCCGAATGGTTATGGTTCACAAACATCTGTTAAATTGATCAAAGCAATGTAATGGATTGAAAGAAGAGACCACAAAAGAGTTAACCTCTGCGAGACTTCTAATGGGATAAATGACTTAGTATGCACATTCTGTCGCTCCCGGGACAATAAGTGTTGTTCGTTCCTAACTGTGGGAACACCTCGCAAAACGGCCGATGTAAATACGTCCTTTGAAATAAGCCGTAGTTTATGAACACTTAGTTATTATCCAGCGTTTATCGGAACTATAAGATACGTATTTTATGGTACGACTCTGTTGTAGTCTCTAAATGAAAACCTTAATTTTAATATAAAAGCGTAAGATAAAACGCTTTTAGTTTGCGCTGGCATCTGTTGTACGTCAAATGATTTACATGTATAAATATACATTTATAGATCGTAAATAATCAGCGAACTGGTTACTTCATATTATGGAAAAGTGGATAACTAATAAACAACTAGTGTTCTGTCGAAGGGGTAATAAACAATTTCCATTAAGCAAACCTGTGGATTATCACGTGGTACTTAGGACCGCCTCTTCATTGCCCTCATTCATAAGTTGGCAAGGATAGGTCTCATTGACTGTGTAGATTGATTTATGTTGCTTCGTTTAAAATGCCTTATTCAAGTCACGAATTAGCAGATATGGTGTAAGTGTTGCATGGCGACGTCCTTGACATTGTCACATACACTCCACACAATAGGACCGGTTACTCTTTGATTTGACAATGTTTTATATTGATTTGACAGTGTTATTATATTGAAAATATGGCATTGCACACCTTAGGTTGTATACACCCTGAATGCAGGGTGTCCGGAAACTCTACCGACACACAAAGACAACAAATTCTAGAGATGAATTCATAACGATAAATCATCTAAAAATGCTTCCGAAAGGAGGTAGGGCTCTGTTTTTAGAGAAGATTCGTTTTGCATTTTTTTTTATTAATTGTCGTTTTGTTATAATTTGAGCTAATTTGTGATATTATTATTCAAATTCCAACTTTTTATAGAATTTTACTTTATCTGTTGTCCAAAGGCAACTACTAAACATTAGCAATGAATTTGTAATTGTCGTGCAAAATCGTCAAGTAGATATTTCTCGCTAGTGTACACCTTAGCCACTCAAGACAAGAGTGCCTTTTTAGTGCAGAATACTAAAGAAAGCAAATTTAGAATTTGATATTAAAAATACCAACAAGTCGAAGATATAAGAAATGTAATAAAAAAACAGTTGACCCTCCTAAATGTGGCGCCTATGACAATTAGATCATTCTTACATCAGAAACCCTGTATGGGTTAACACATAACCTCAGTTTCGTTCTTCTAGATCTAGATAAGCGCTCTGAATAATAATTTAAAAAAAAACACTGTCAAAGAAACATCTTCAAATAGCCCTCTCTTAGGAAGCATTTTTGGATAAGACGATTTATGTCAAATCAATATGAAATGATCCCTAGAATTTGCTGGCTTCGTTTGTCGATTTAGATGTTTGGTATTAGAGAGCATACATATGACTTCATTGATAGGAATACCTTTCTAATACAGTAAAAAATGTTACAAAAGCTACTGTCACGGATTTCCCAATCCGTCTTTTCTTACTTCCAGAAAAACAATCCGTTAATTAATTACTTCTTTATTAACTACTACACACTACTAATTACAGGTCAACTAAACACTTATTTAATTAATCGCTATCTAAATCACTTTGATATCTCCAACTAAACACTTTAATTCAGACTGTAATACAAGACTTATACAAGACTAACTAACTCGGCCGTTTATTCTTATTTTATAGACCCAACGAATGTTCCAGGTATATTCCAGTATCTCCAGATACCTTTTCTCGTAAGACTGGAACGCTTCTCGTCGATTACCGATTTTTACAGGCCGATCTAGATCAGCGGCATGTTGTTTGTTTACCAGAATCGCGTAGGGGCGATCGGGGCAATCTCAGGCAATTCGCGGTGCCACAGTCGTCGGTTTGGGAGTGAGTGGGGCAAATTCCGTGACACTGCCCTCCTTAGGACCGATCGTCCCGATCGGATACACCTCTATACGGGGACAGACGCTCCAGATGGACGACCTTCATCTTACTCCTGGGAGTCCTCTGTATCCGGTATACGACATCATTGATTCTTTTAATGACGGTGTAGGGGCCCTCCCAACGGTTCTGTAGTTTAGGCGATCTTCCTTTCTTCCGCGTGGGGTTGTACAGCCACACCAGGTCACCTTGTTGGAATCCGACTGTATTGGCCCGGATGTCATACCGAGTCTTCATGCGATCGCTCTCTAGTCGCATTCGAGATCTGACTTGATCGTGTACGGCTGCTAGTCTTCGTTCTAGCTCATGGGTATAAGTGTCTGGCTCTGTGGGCTGTTCCGCAGGACGACCAAATACCAAATCTGCTGGAAGGCGAAGCTCTCTTCCAAAGATGATCCTTGCGGAGTCTTCCCAGTCGTTTCATGGACAGCTGAGCGGTAAGCTAACAGGAAGAGTGGAATGAGCTTGTCCCAGTCTGTCTGGTTTTCGTTCACAAACATCCTCAGATTGGTTTCTAGTGTGGCATTGAAGCGTTCCACCATACCATCTGACTGGGGATGCAGTGGTGTGGTCCTGGTTTTCGGATTCCCATAAGCTCGCAGACCTTTCGGAACACACCTGATTCGAAATTTCTGCCCTGATCTGAATGCAGTTCCATGGGCACACCAAATCTGCAGAACAGGTTGTTGACTAGCGCTTCTGCTACGGTTGTGGTCTCTTGATTGGGAAGGGGTATACTTCCGGCCATTTACTGAAGTAGTCCATGGCGACTAACAGATATCGGTTTCCATTTTGAGTTTTCGGAAATGGGCCAGCGATATCAATGGCAATTCTCTCGAACGGTGCTCCTACGATGTACTGGCGCATTTTGCCTCTGGAACGGGTCTTCGGTCCCTTGCTGGCTGCACATATGTCACATTTTCGGCACCAATCTTCTACATCCGTCCTACAACTCAACCAGTAGAAACGCTCCCTAATCTTCTGTAGAGTCCTATTGATACCTAAGTGTCCACCACCAGTACCTCCATGTACTTCCTGCAGCACTTCTTGACCCGGGACCTCGGGAGTAGTACTTGTTTCTTGACCTCCGTTCCGTCATTGTTCTCCCATGCTCTTTTTAGGACACCGTCTTCCAACACCAAGGAATTCCATTGAGCCCAATAGCTCTTTAATGTTGGGCTTTTACTACTGACTTCAGCCCATGAGGGTCGGTTGTTGGCTTCTTTCCAGTCTAATAACGGCTTGATGTCACAGTCAGCTTGCTGGTCTTCCCGAATCGCCGCTGAACTCCATCTGTCTTCAGGTTGGGCTGCTACCACCTTGCAAGGAACTGATGAGATATCCTCTTTCCTTTCAAGACTACTACAGTGCTTGCAGTTGACAGGACAGGGTCTCCTAGAAAGGGCATCTGCATTTCCATGTTTCCTGCCGGCTCGATGTTCAACAACAAAGTGATATTCTTGCAGCCGTTCCAGCCACCTAGCCATCTGTCCTTCAGGGTTCTTAAACTGGAGCAGCCATTTAAGGGAAGCGTGATCCGTTCTGAGGAGGAATTCTTGGCCATACAAGTATTTGTGAAAGTGTTCTAGACTCTTGACGATGGCAAGCAATTCTTTCCGAGTCACACAGTAGTTCTTTCGGCTTTTGATAGGACTTTGCTGAAGTAGCCCACTACTCGCTCTTGGCCATCTTGTACTTGGGAAAGAACTCCGCCAACTCCAATGTTGCTTGCGTCCGTGTCCACTATAAATGGTTGTCCAGGTATTGGGTATGTCAAAATCGGGGTAGTGCAGAGAGCCTCTTTCAGCGTCTCAAAGGCTTGCTGGCATCTCGGAGTCCATTCAAACTGGACGTTGTCTTCTGTCAGTTTATGAAGAGGCTTGGCAATGTCCGAGAATCCTTGGACGAATCGTCGATAGTATGTGCATAGGCCGAGGAAACTTCGAACTTGATGTTTGTCTTTAGGAACCGGCCAGTTCTTTATGCACTCTGTCTTCCGGGTCTGTTTTCACACCGTTTGGAGTAATAATGTGGCCTAAGTATCTAACCTCCTTTGAAACAGACTGCACTTCTTCGGGTTCAACTTCAGGTTCGCTGCTTTCAACTTCTTGAACACTTCGGACACGTTCTTCAGGTGCTCCTGGAAAGAGCGTCCCAGCACCACCACGTCGTCCAAGTAAATCAAGCAGGTCTCCCAATGCAGGCCATGAAGTACAGTTTCCATCAGTCGTTCAAAAGTGGCAGGGGCATTACATAGACCAAATGGCATTACATTGAACTGCCACAATCCATTTCCGGTAGTGAATGCTGTCTTTTCCTTGTCTTCTGGGCTGACCTCGACTTGCCAATATCCACTCTTTAAATCCAAAGTGGAAAACCATTGCGCACCAGCCAAGGTGTCCAGAGTATCGTCAATTCTTGGTAGTGGGTAACTGTCTTTCTTGGTGACGTCATTTAATTTTCTGTAGTCCACACAAAATCGGGTGGAGCCGTCTTTCTTCTTGACCAGGACTACAGGAGAAGCCCAAGGACTCTGAGATGGCTCTATGGTGCCTTGATTTTGCATCTCGATTAACATCTTGTTAACTTCTTCTCGCTTGGCTAGTGGAAGTCCTCGTGGTGGCTGCTTTATAGGAGATGATGAACCAGTATCGATTCGATGCTTCACTACATTTGTTCTCCCAAAGTCGCCTGGTTTAAGTGCAAACACATCTTCATTTTCACTTAGCAGCTCTTCCAGTTGTTCCACCTCCATCTCTGTTAATCTTTCCTTGGCCCTATCCACGATGTCCCTTAGACATTCCGGTAGACTGGTCTTGTTTGGTTTCTTCTTCATTTCGTTGTTCTCTTTGAGTGTTCTGACCATGGTAACAGGTTCACAGAGTCCTACTTCAGTTCCCTTTGTAATTTTCTGTGGAAAGGTTTTCAGGTTAACTACCCGTACTATTGTCGTTTTCTCTGGTTTAATCAGGGTGCGGCCGGTGACTATAGATTTATTGAACAGATCCGGATTACTGGGTTCCACCACTCCAACACTGCAAGACATTTCCCATCCATTACAGTGGCAACCAATGTTTCGGTCTGACCAGGTAGTACCACATCTTCTTTAACAACGAGTCTCCGTACAGCGTTATTCTCAGTGGTGGTCGTTAGCACTACTTCCTCACCCATTATCCGCAGCGTACCAGCATTCAAATCTAAGTTCACCCTTTGCTCGTAGTAAGTCTAGTCCGAGTATGACATTGTCCGATATATCTGCTACCAGGGCTCTGTGTTTGAATTTGACGTCTCCTAATTCTATGTCAAGCTCGCATTCCCCTTGACTGGCAGTTGTTGTCCATTGGCTGTTGTAAGGACATAACGCTTGGCAGGGCTCTTAATACGCCAATCACCAATAATATCCGGTCGTACAATAGTTCTTGCCGCTCCAGTATCGATTACCATAGGGAACATACGACCAAAAATAATGCCTTCTACTAGCAAGGAGTCAGAGTCCTGGAGACGTGACAACGTAATTTCTTCTCGTGGGGCATGGTAGGAGGACGCAGCCGGCTTTTGCCCCGTTAAGCCGGCTGAGCCTAGTTTTCCTGTGCGGCTGCCGCCTGGGAGTCGCGCTTTTGCTGATCCGCGACCGGGGCCCTACACTGTCTCTTCAGATGTCCCGTCTGCCCACAGTTCCAACATTGGAGAGGGCGATCTCTTCGGCTGCCAGGTTGTTCTCTCTTCGGATTGGTAGTTGGGCTGAGTTTCTCAATGACCTCCTTCAACGTTTTGATTATGTCTCCATTTCCCATATTATCGCTGTTATCACTGATGGCTCGAACTTTAACATGTCTACCGGATGCCATCTTTGCTGCCTCAAATTCCAATGCATGCGAAAGAGCGTCATTCAACGTTTTAGGTCTAGCGAGCCGTAGTGCCTGCTGTGTTTCGCAATCTCTTAGGCCGTCGATAAACACTTGGATGGAGAGCTGGTCTACAAATTCGGACGGGGCTGTTGGATATGCCAATCGAACCAGTCGAGCAACGTCTGTCTCAAAATGTTGTAAATTCTCTCCACTCTGCTGGTGACGATTTTTCAATTGTGCCTGGTACACTTGCTGCAGGTGCTTATCCCCATATCTCATTTCCATATGTTGTTTTAGAATGTCGTAGTTATTCTGTTGCCCAGCAGGAACTCCTTGTAAGACGTCAAGAGCTTCCCCTCGTAGAGCAACTATCAGAGCAGTAGCTTTCTCATAGTCAGACCATTCGTTTGCTGCAGCTGCTGCTTCGAACTGACGCAGATATACATTCCAGGAAACCTTGCCGTCGAATTCAGGGGGTCTCGTCTTCTGAGTTCGGACAACAGGTCCTTCTGATTTGATTACGCCTTCCTTTGCTATCTTGTCTAATTTATGTCGAAGCTCTTGGCAGGTTTCTCTAACCAAGTTTATTTCTTCGTCTATTTCTTGTTTTTGTGCTAACAGTTCTTCGTCAATCTCTTTTCTTTGTTCTAACAGTTTCTCCTCTACTGTATTTTCTTCTAACTTCGTCTGCATTTCATTTGTCTGAGCTTTCATTTCCTGTTGTAGTATCTGCATCTGATCTTCTAATTTCTTTTCTAATTTCTCTTGCATCATTTGAGTCTGATCTTCAATTTTATGCCCTTGTTCTTCAAATTTTTCTTGCATTGTCTGGGACTGGTCTTCAATTTTATGTCCTTGTTCTTCAAATTTCTTTTGCATTGTTTGTCCCTGTTCTTCTAATTTCTCTTGCATCGTCTTCGCCTGGTCTTCCATTTTCTTTTGCATTGTTTGCATCATTTCTAACAGTTTCGCCAGTTGTGCATCCATGTTGACTTGGCTTCTAGTTACAGGCATCCACTCTATTTGAAATGTTCTAGAATGTCCAGGAATATGTTTGTAAATGTCACCGTTGACTTCCTTACAATGAAACGAGTGCAGTGATATGCCACACTTGGGTATTTGTCTCACTCCGGTATAAAGTTCTAGAATGTTCGATAATGTCCTTCGCAAATAACACCGTTCACTTCCTTAAGTCACGACGAGTGCGGTGATATGTCACACTTGGGTCTTTGTCTCACTTCGGTAGAAAGTTCTAGAATATTCGAGAATGTCTTTCGGAAATACCACCGTTCACTTCCTTGAGTCACGACGAGTGCGGCGATATGTCACACTTGGGTCTTTGTCTCACTCCCGTACAAAGTTCTAGAATGTTCGAGAATGTCCTTCGCAAATACCACCGTTCACTTCCTTGAGTCACGACGAGTGCGGTGATATGCCACACTTGGGTCTTTGTCTCACTCCCGTACAAAGTTCTAGAATGTTCGAGAATGTCCTTCGCAAATACCACCGTTCACTTCCTTGAGTCACGACGAGTGCGGTGATATGCCACACTTGAGTCTTTGTCTCACTCCCGTACAAAGTTCTAGAATGTTCGAGAATGTCCTACGCAAATACCACCGTTCACTTCCTTTCGACAAGACGAGTGCGGTGATATATCACACTTGGGTCTTTATTCCACCCACGCACAGGGTTCCAGAAAGTTCTTCAAACTTCCACTTAAACCCACTCACGCACAGGGTTCCAGAAAGGTTCTCAAACTTCCAATTAAATCCACTTCCGACACCAAATTGTCACGGATTTCCCAATCCGTCTTTTCTTACTTCCAGAAAAACAATCCGTTAATTAATTACTTCTTTATTAACTACTACACACTACTAATTACAGGTCAACTAAACACTTATTTAATTAATCGCTATCTAAATCACTTTGATATCTCCAACTAAACACTTTAATTCAGACTGTAATACAAGACTTATACAAGACTAACTAACTCGGCCGTTTATTCTTCTTTTATAGACCCAACGAATGTTCCAGGTATATTCCAGTATCTCTAGATCCCTTTTCTCGTACGACTGGAACGCTTCTCGTCGATTCTCGATTTTCCAGGCCGATCTCGATCAGCGGCATGTTGTTTGTTTACCAGAATCGCGTAGGGGCGATCGGGGCAATCTCAGGCAATTCGCGGTGCCACAGTCGTCGGTTTGGGAGTGAGTGGGGCAAATTCCGTGACACTACTAATAAAGAATATATGAGTCGATATTGTGGGTATAATTCACCGTTGGTCGGGGCTTTAGTCCGCAGAGTAGTTACACACAATATTGTTAATACCTATAAATATACGATTACATAAAGGGCACATTTTTTTATTAAATAAGTAGGTAATTGTCATGTTTAATTTATAATTGATTGGCAGGTTAAAGTAACTTTTGACATTGTCGATATTTCATTTCAAATAATTTTAATTTATTAGTATAATAATTTTTATAGTTAGATATTTGACTCGACTTAAAGGGGACCTGAAGAAGGAATCCTAAAAATGTAGAAATAGATCAGATCTCATCTATTGAGGTTGAATTTTCGAGTTCCCACAGTTTCAAAAGTGAACTTAGATATTTATAGAATGTTTTCATTAAACCAGGTTAGTAAATTTAGCTAGATTAATTTTTATTTTAGATAATAATTATTGAATAGAGCCACAGATAATTTTAATTTGAATTGATTCTTAGATCAACCTTTCAAGTTTATTAAAATTTTGGTTAAAATAAAAATTAGTTTTTATCGTTTGATTCTGTACGCCAGTGGCGTAGGTACGGTGAGGTTTGTGACTCTCTTTAAAAATATTTTCCAGACGTATATACTTTTTAAAGTAAAAATATTTTCAACAATGGTTGTATAAAAGCAGGCCAATCTTCTTGTAATTTTGCAGGCTGTCATAATTTACCATTCTGAATAACTTTTCCAACTAACATTTTGCTGTATTTTCAGCGGAAAAGGCTCTTTATTTCAAATCAAGACAGTTTCTACTCGGTGCACTGAATATTATTAGGATTATTTCAAAAACGATTACTCCTAACAACTTCAACAAGGTATACCTTTTAAAAATGAAAAAAGGTAGAATAATCGACTGTTTCAATAGTCAGATGGATACACTAAGCCGCAGAAAAGTTATTTCATTTAAAAAGAGCATGATGTGCCATAAGTGGCGCCCTCTACTAGTGACGTCACAATTAAAAACAGATTTGAATTTCTCACCTCAAAAAACTCCCTATCTCCAAAATGTATGCAAATATTTTGATTTTTAAAAAATTTTACAAATATCGAAAATAAAATTTTAACTTTTGGCACTTTGTACCTTTTTAACTATCAACTTTTGACTAAGGTAAGTTTTTCAACATCGCATTATTTTGTCGACAGGGATCTACTCTTGCTCTATGTTGCATTTATTTCGGCGCATCCTGTGTTCGTCTAGTAATACCTATATTTGGTGAAATTTGTTGTTTTCCACAGCTTTAGAATAAATTTCACAACCTTTTGAATAAAGGAAAATAATAGAGAAAAATTTAGTAATCCCACTAATCAGTTTAGCATTATAGTAATTAAGAATTAAATTACTGTTCATTGTATATGTACTTAACATTCTATAGTATTATTACTATGATGCTTGGAAAGCTACCATTCTATACTTGGCAGTTTATTGACTGCTGTTTGACTGCATCCCATCCACATAGTAATTTTCTTATTCATCTGTTAATTAGCATTAATAATAATTATTATTCACGGTCCACGACTCTCAATTAAAACAAGTTCTATTACTTAACGTCGTATCTCATGAATTTTCTCATATTTACGTCGAAATTTTATGTTTCGGTCCTTTATTATTTGTGTTCGTTGAAATTTGTTGTATACAGGGTGAGTTATTACTACTGGTATATAGCTGCCAAGAGCGTCCCCTACGGTATACAGCACTACTTCCTCCTTCACAATGCTTGTACTTATCTAAAACATAACTGTATCAAATTTGAACTTGATTTGACGTTTCGTTTCTTAATTATGCCGATAACAAGAAAACAATTTTTTTTTAAGCCCTCTAACTTCTAAATGATATACTTTTGGTTTGTCTAAATCGGTCCTATTTGATCACAGGAAGCTATGTTTAAGCTGGGTCCCATTACTTTCCAGACACCCTGTATTAATTGGAAATACATACACACTTAATTTCTCCACTTTCCGCAATATTCTTTATCCGTCCGTATTTCTTCATTAACTTCAACAGGTTTCGCTTCTCCTTGACATTACTAAAATATTACAGAATTACCGGAATTGCCATAATTTATGTCCGTATTCCCGTTATGGGCCTGACACGCTCTCAACTTTTATTGTTGTACAGAATAGGTTTTATTGTCGTAGGTTTAAAATATGCATCGAGAGGAATATAAATGATCGTAATTACTTTATTACGTAATTCCAAAAATTCATCATGACTAATTGTCCTTAAAGCGTTATGTAATGTGACCATGAGACTCATTTAGTTCCTTGCTTATTTTAAGATGTTTATACAGGAAGTACAACCAATAGTTCTGCGTGATAGTGACCTTTTTGTCATAGTTCATAATCAGGGTCGTCGAGAGCCAGAGCGACCCCGGGATCTTTTGCCGGACCCCAAAAATGAGAAAATTTTTCAGAAAATAAGACCAGACTACTGTATTTTTCGTTTACATCTACGTAACGCTATACAGGGTGATCAGGACTTATCGAAAACAATTTGAGAATAGGCCCATCATGAAAAATGAAGTCAATATCGTAAAATAATTTTTTTGTAAAATCCTTATAGTATACTCGCAACTTGAAAAGTATTTGTCTACTAATGATCTTTTATCTGACAATCAGTTCGGGTTTCGTTCTGGTTACAGAACTACTGCCGCTTTGTTAAATATATCGGATAATATTGTTCGCGCGACGAATGGAAATAATGCCGCTGTATTGATACTCCTCGACTATTCTAACCTTTGATTTGGTCAATCATTGATTGCTATTCTCAAAGTTGGGATAAAACAGCTTGGATGTAAATAGTTTGAATTTTTTTAAATCATACTTGGCAAATCGTAAACAAAAAGTCAGAACAGACAGCGGTCTTTCTAATGCAGAATCTGTCAGTTCGGGTGTCCCTCAGGGGTCTATTCTTGGACCGCTATTATTTATCATTTACATAATGGATTTGAAAGACCAAATCTCTCATTCAAGCATACAGTGTTACACCGATGATACTGAAATTATTCATTCATCAGATATATTGCAAGCCAGTAGGAATATAAATGAAGATCTTCATTCACTTAGTGTGTACAGCAAAAACCACCGTCTTAAATTAAATGCAGATAAGTCTGCCGCACTATTGTTCTGTTCCTCTCATCGTTACGAATATATTGCATCTAAATTGAATTTAATGCTGAATTGCACTCGTCTCGTTTTTACTGAAACGGCAAGGAATTTGGGGTAACTTTGATAGAAAACTTAAAAAAGTTCTGTGATTTGAAAAAACATGATGGGCCATAAATGGCGCCCTATACTAGTGACGTCAACATTAGAAGCATATTTGAATTTCTCGTCCGCAAAAACCCAATTTACAAATTTTATGTAAATATTTGGATTTCTTAAGAAGTTATTTACAAATATCGAAAATAAAATTTTAACTTTAACACCCTGTATCTCCGTTAATATTGAGTTTTCGAAAAATTGTTATAGGACTTCATGACCCTAATTTTTTGTGAGGAATCACCTCCTGAAGTCTTGATGGAGGATTTCCGGACACCCTGTATATTCGTTTTACTTCGACAGGTACCTTTGAATATTCACAGGTGGCATGATATAACATTCCTGTTATTTCCTAAACTCTATATTATTCAATTCTTAAATCTCTAAAATTATTAATATTTGTAAAAACCACTATTTCAATAAGCAAAACATTGTTGAACTCGTCTGTCCCTTACTTTTTCTATTTCCTGGACCATTAGTACGCAAAACGTTAACAGTTGCTTTCAGCGTACTTTCTAACAACGTAAAAATCGCATTGTGCACTGAGACAATATAAATTGCTACATATTCTGCTTACTTTCTCTCCGATGCAATTGTTTGTAATTCATGTCGCATTGTTGTTTCAGTGATCGCTGGGAGGATTTAATGCATATTCAATCGGAATAGGATCGTAGCTGCACGAATTATTATGACAACAGCAATTTCCTTTTTGAACTTCAGTCGTTACTTTCAGGTTTATGAGTGTTCTGTGTTTTTCAAACCTGTAGGAAACCATACAATACTGTTTCTGTATTTGGTATGTAAAATGCAGCTTTAATTAAACAAAATCGTGAAGAAAATTATAGATAGTGTTGGGATCACTCGAGTGAAAAATAACTGATCATTCAATTATTGCAATTACCGAAATCAGTTATATGAGTAACGAATTTTTTTACTATTCCCTAAGGAAGCTTGCCGCCTTTTCATATGCGCAAGTAAGGACAATCTTATCTTTTTAAATTCTCATGTAAGGACATTCTTTGCTTTGTCGAGTAGCAGGGGGTTCTGTACATCAATTTACGTCATATTTGAACTATTTTTTTACATATTTTGTCTCTTTGTATTTCGATAATTATATTTTAATATGAATTAACAAACTTCTTGTATACCTAACCCTCTAACTGCATTGTGTAATGCTCGTATCCTAGGTATGCAAAAGTTAATAGTGACCAAGATCAATTTGTAACTTCAATTCTAAACTGCATATTTATAATAGTATATAACTTTAAATCATCAGCTAAAAAGGTCTACAAGAACTACTCACATCATTCAAAATCGTTAATATATAGTAGAAAGAAAAGAGGTCCAAGTATGGAACCCTGAGGAACTCCTGTGGTAGCAATATAATGAGTCGACTAGAAACCATTATAATGAATGAAGTACTGACATTATTTTGTTTCTCCCTGTATGCCCCATCATTTTTGATCACTTGTTTCTGTTCACCCTGTATTTGATACACCCTTGTAAGAATATACATTACGACTTGTCTTAAACAAACAATTCAAATACATTGTCAGTCACTGCGTTGGATACATGAGAGAATGACTGAGCAAACAACATGAACAGAAAGGAAGCGTCTCAATTTAGATACTATTAAAATTCAAGTCACTGTGTGAGGGCAAATAACCGTAGAGAGTATCGTTTAGTTAGCATAATGTGGATTCATAAATATTTATAAAAACTATCTGTTGAATAATACACAGGTAAGGAATTTTCCTAATTTACGAAAAGGGGTATAAGACAGCAATTGTTCTAGCAACTAAAATAATAAATTTCAATCGATTCCATGGTAAAATTCGTCAATAGAATGAAATATTTACTTTAACGATTTGTTATGACCGAGACCGAGAAAAAAAACTGTTAAATTTACACAAAAGCTGTTGGATTAACAGTTTTTCACGGTTATATATGGCGAATCCAAAAATTAGTTCACTTAACCTTTTAAAAATGCCAACAGACATTTGTTAATTAAATATTCAATTATTATTTTAGTTCAACGTAAAAGTATTGGTTAGAGGAACAAAAAAATATATTTGTTCAATCCACGATGTTGATTCTGTTAAGTGAAATAAAAATTTAAAAGAACAATTACGAAACTGTTCTATATAAGCATCATACGTTCGAAAAAGTTAAATTTTGTATTTATCTTGACACTCTCAACAGTTCTTAAATGCGCGCCAATATTCTTGGCAGGATAAATAACGTCGGATGTGCGGGACTGAAAGAAATTATTTCCCAAATTATTACATGGTAGGACCGCCTTTGCTATCATTGGTTGGAATTGTGCTAAATTCGTACAAGGGAAAATCTAATTTCTAAGTTTTTAACAAAGAAAGGGTATATAATAATGAGTATGAAACTGATAAAATGTCTTAAGTTTGAACTTAATTGTTCCATTATACGTTGTTCATCAAGCGAGAAACTTAGGTGCCTCTGTATAAGCGGGAAGTGTTCAAGGAATGAAATATCCTCTTAACTTTCTCCACTCGAACTCTGTTTAACTCGGCTTGTACAACATATAATTTATTTATTTGCACCTACTACATTAAACAAAGATCCGGAATTATCTTAACGACCTGAGCAGTAAATACAGGGTGTTAAAAAAAGAGTGTAAACTATTTAAGGAGGTAATAGTATGAACCAAAATAAGCAGAAAAGGCTCAATAAACATGGGTCCGCAAAGAAACGGCCGGACCTGTTTTATGGCCTCCAAGATCGCCTGATCTGAACCCTCTATATTTCTTTGTTTGGGGATATTTGAAGAGATTAGTGTATGGTACTCCTGTAAATAGCCTGGAAGAGCTGCAGCTACGGATTAATCAAGAGTGTCAAGAAATCCAAACCAGGGGGGGTGTTTTCGAAGGAGTTCGAATATCGTTGAGACGAAGATGTCGTGCCTGCTTGGAAATGGACGGAAGGCACTTTGAACATCTTCTGTAACTTTGTTTTTTGTTTGTTAAAAACTTCCTTTGTCGGTTTATTCCTAATAAAATAAAACGTTTGAAAAACGAATAGTGGTCCATATCTCTACAACCGTTACTTTGCGGACCCATGTTTATTACTTTTCTGCTTATTTTGGTTCATACTATTACCTCCTGAAATATTTTACACTCTTTTTTTAACACCCTGTATGTCGGCAATAATTAGTGATAGTTTCATAAACCATATGGAATAAAAGACAGCTTCAGTAACTTCAGTTTTTGTTTTACTTAACAAATAAAAATGTAATTGAAATTTAGTTAAAAAAAATAATAGAATTTTGATAAGGCAAATAAATAACTTTATCATTTCATAAATACTAAGAGTAACTTTGGAAAAATCAAATATTCCGGTTTTTTCAGTGTCAAATTTCAGGTTACAATTCCTCAATATCAAGAAAATCTCCACCATCTGGCAACACGTTCTGATGTCACTTGTGACGGCTGCTGTGATATACCCCTTTGCAACCACACTGAACAAAATACCTATTATTAAAGTACGAGTATTTCTGTTTTGTCTTGTTAAAAAAACCACGCTCCAAATATTTGTTGGGAGCTAATAGATAATAATATGTGTATCAAGCTTTTTTATGGCCTGCTGCCGCCTCTAAATGAAACGTGAGGAACTGCCGACAATGCCCCATTATTCATGTGGGAGAGACATTTGTACCGTGCGAATGAATCAAGTCCAGAGATTTGCATGGAGAAATTATTTGTTGCCGCTTTTGAATAGCAGAGGTGTACTACAATGGACGGCTTACGAGGGACGACCTATATAGGTCGGAAGGTGTAGCAAACGCGGCCGGTTTTGAAATTGATCGGAAGGTATTTCTAAAGGGTGTGTCAGATTAGTTTTCATAGACCATTATGTCGAAACAGGGTAGCTACAGGAATAATGCTCTCTAATTCTCTAGCTTTGCCAGTCAAAAAGTTCTTTTTTTTTGCGGTCTTAACTCCGTGAGTAGTAAACATATCTAGATTTTGCTACGAAAAATCGTCCCAATCTAATTCGTACTTCTATTTTACATTCTATTATGTAGAATTGTTTATATTCGATTTCTTAATACTTCTATGCAGTATAGAGTTGTGATTTACAAGAAATTTGGGAATAGATAAGTCATGAAAAATGGAGTCAGTAAACAAAAAAATTTCCACTTCCTACATGGAAAATACTATTTTACTTCTTCATTTCAGGAAGGAAAATGTACTTTTCCTCCCTCGGGAAGCAAACAAGTAAAAACTTCTAATAGCTGTAAGAGTAGTGTATAGACTTTTATTGATACACAAACTTCCTAAAAATGTATAATAATGCTGTTCTTTCAAACAGATTTTTTATTACATATTTTTATTTATAAAAATTGAAAACAGTAAATTAACATCAATAACTAAATATTGTTAAAATTTATGGTACGATTAGTTAAATTACTAATGGAAATTCCCCTTGAAGAAATATTGGCTCTGCTGGTGGAGATGAATTCCTGTTTGTTATTTTCCAAATTCGTGGTCGTTGATGAAGTACTTGTGGTAGAAACAACATTTTCAAAAATGAGGCGTTTTTTAGTACTTGAAATAGTACTTTCTCCCGTAATTATTTGGGTTGCGTTTGTTCGCCATCCCCCATGTCTTTCTATAGTGAAAATATCACTTCCAGCATTGACTAATAAACTGCGTCCAGTATAGCTTTTCGAATCATCCAAATTTAAAAATATTGCTATTCTATATGGAATTTTGGCAATTGTGTTTTTGCCAATTACCTGGTTTGTACATTTCCCTTTAGCATAAGTTACAAAAAATCTAGAATTTCATGTATTATGGGACCTACAGTCCATATACTTTCTATAAATATCCAAGACAGATACTCTGCTTACAATATCATTTGCTATTGGAAATGTCCATTTTTCAACAATAACGATCAATTACTAATTTAGGAAACTGAATGTCGATATTGTCTTTAATTTGGAGTGTAGATCGCAACATGCTGTATTTGCCCCATAATGTTGAAGGCTTCAAATCGGCGCATTTCTTAGATTAGTAAAATAGGACCACTTCTTCACATATTTTTCTTATTTGCCTAGCCTCCATCTAAATAGCTGGTATTCTTTTTCATATTTTTCCCGAAACTTTAACGGTAATACATTTATCGAAACCACGTTTGCTTCTTCCAGAATACCTTGAGAAACTTCATCTTCAGATTCAGAATCATTATTATAAACTTTTGGGAAGTTTGTTTATTTTGTAAACAAGAAGCAACTTTAGCAACGTATGTACTTTGATTTTTAACAATATTTACTTATCTAAATACCTATTATGACATTTTGACATATTTGATTGTTTGATTGTCATGCATAAGAAAATATAATAAAATATATGTAAAACCAATGTAAAACACTGTGAATGGTCGTAGAAAAAATCATATGTATTACACAGGAACTAAGTGCCACTTCCTCCCATGGATATTGATGCCCTCTGCTTCGCGTCGGGCATCAAACTATCGGCGGGAGGAAATTATGTAATTTGCTCCCTTGTTATACAAATAGCTATTGTAAAACCTTATAGTTTCCTAGAAAAAAATTATTGAAGGTAGTATTTTCAATCTTTACATCGCTGTGCGTTGTCTCAGCTGATTCCGAATACTGAAATCCGATTTTAGTATTAACGTCTTTGCGACAGTGTTTGTGCTTCTTGCACATATATATAAAATAAAACGATAACATAAAGCGTAGATTCTTTAATGAAGTAGGTAAATGTCTTTAATTTATATTTTTCTTGAAAAATCAGCATCACTTTTGACATTGTGTAAATTTAATTTCAAACAATTTTTATTATACTATATATAATCTGTAGTTAGATATTTGATACAAATTGTAGGAAAATTGATTTATGTTAACTGAAATACCTTTACAACACAGTAAAAAAATCTACAAACGCTAATATTAATTAATACATGGGTGAATATTGTGGGTCTAATTCAACATTGATTGGAACATTACTTTGCAGAGTAGTTAGTTCCACACAATATTATTATTACCAATTAAAATAATGTAGAGAAAAAAATATAGAATTAGATGAAAGATTTTACGTTTGATATATATAATTAAAAGAACTGTCCACTATTGTATATACCAATAACAGTTATTTTTATTGGCATTAACTGAAAGTAATAGCTCATGACCTCATTGGTTTTCTAGGGTATGTAAATATAAAAGACTAACAATCATGAAATGCATTATTCACAAGATGACAGGTAGTGTTGTTGAAGTTATTTATTGCATATGCTAATGATACTATTAATTATGTCCGTAATAGTGAGTAGCGTAATAAAGACAAGGAACTTACTTATTTAATAACGCGAATAAGATGAATTATGGCCAGTGTCATTTTAGTACTAGTAAACTTTATAAAGTCTGACTTTTGAACTGCTGTCTTGAAGCATAGCATTATGTCTTGGAATATACCTACAATGTAAACGAATGGCATAGGTAAGTTTAGTTGCATTCACTGTACAAAAAGCAAATGATGACTTATGACATAGGTTAGTTTGTTTTTTAAGTTTCCCAGAAATTTTACAGCCAGTCTCGCAAGAAATTTGTTTATTTTAATTACAAAACACAAAAAAAAATAGAAAAATTAAAAGAGATAGGTTCGGGAAGTGTGTTATGGATAGATTGAGGGTAAAATTCTACAACAGTTTTTGATTAAATATACATTGTGTTTTATTTAGAAAAACTAAATATTGGCAGATCGATGTGAAGCAAATTCGACAATAAATTGTCACCACCTTGTGAACAATTTTTCAGTTTATATATTATATGATATCCATGAATCTAAATATACTCTTGACATCCAAGCATTGTTATACTTAATTCAACACCTTTCCTAAAATGACACTAAATTTAAGATTTACGGTATTTAAACAACAATATTTTGGTAAAATATGAATAACACATTATTATATAACATTAATTATGGAATAGGTTATTCTTCTTTAAATTATAGGTTTATAGAATTGCACGAATTAACATTATTTAAAATTTTAAATGCGGCCATAGTGCAAAATAATAACATTTATAATAAACTCAAAAACGGTATATGTCTGGTGTGTTTGCTATAAATCTTTTTTCTTTATATAAATATTTAAATACTACCAAATGAGCACTGAGTAGTATTTAATTATTTATATAAGATGGGTAGAGTAGTAACTACTCTAGAAAGGAATACAATATAACAAAAATACTGAAATAGTAATTATGTATGTGCAATGCTATCTATTCTTCACTTTGTGAGTGCAGTGATTCACTTAAAACTTCAAATAATAACTTTATTGTGAGAATAATAATTATTGACTCAAGTATATCCTATTATCTAAACAAAACAGTTATTGAAACAAACATAACTTATCTCACATTAAGTATAGTAGTATTCTGGATCTTTAGTCATTTTTATTTTTAAATGAAGAATATATAATCTTATTATACAGGGTGAGTCAGTCATTATGTCATTAATTTTAAGAGGAGATAGGGAATAATGAGTATATTGCGAATACGTGATTAAAAAAAATCTAAATGCATATTTACGCCGAAAAAAAATATTTTCAAATCATTATTTAAACCCCCTTTTCAGACTGTCACTGACCGGTCACAGCCTTGGTCGGTTACAGCTGACAGTTCAACTCGACATCGACCTGATGCAATGTTGTCAAGTTGTAATATTTTTCTATATAGTACCTACCCACCTAGGTTTTAGACATCACAAATAAACGGTTGTACTGACTATTTTAGAATATCATTTTTTCTTGCTCAGTTCAACTTCAGCCAATAATAATTTAAAATGTTAATACCCAATAAAATCAAATAATTCTATTAAAAATTGCAAGTAACGCGGTCCACTCAGGTTTTCCCGTAGAAAATACGGCCCAATCAAACGATACCCGTACACTCGCGTGTCGATTTTTCTCTGAGCAAATGTAGCTGTTATGACTGCAACAAAACTCCAACGTGTCTAATAATAAACTGAGTAATAAACCATTTACGTACATTACATAAAAAACCTATACCCAATGGGTAAATTATTGAGAAGCTGAAAAGTGTTTCGTGTTTAAATACTAAGTACTTAATAAAAAACCATCGTGTTGTCGACAGAAAACTGTCAAGATATTTTTAATCTAGATACATGAATGAATTTTCCTTAAATATTGATTTATTTGTTAATAAAAACAAATGTAGATAATAAATAAATGTTTTCGAATGTTAGGTTATTACAGTTTAATAATTTTGATATTACGTTTTCACTGCGTTTTACAAATAAATATGAATTTTTAGTATTACTCGTAAGTACAATTAACCGCACACATAACCAGATGTACAATTTGTAGTTACGTACATCTAGCCTAGAAATGTATTGTTTTTTAAGTAGTATGATACTAACCTGTTTACAGCCCACCTTTCAAGTAAAACTTCATTTATCCGTCCATAGCACTTTATTAATAAAATTCTGTCGCATTTCGTAAACATTCTCCGTATAACACTACCATTTCCACATATTCGGAATTTGTAAAATTATGCGTTGTGAATTTACGCCAAATACGTGAGGTTAGACCGAAATAAACAAACTACTGCTTACTGCTTGTATTCTCTCCATCCCCCTCAAAATGTGTGGCATGATCTACAAATATGAGGGGAAGAAATGCGGGAAATGCAGAGTGCTAAATGGAGGTAAATTTGAATAACACGCTGATGTGTTAGACGATATTATGTATGTAAATGTGGCATCCATGGTTAATACGGCAAGTCTGTGCATTAGAATTTCGTCGGGTGCGCCATCAAAAAGTTTGTAGCGTACCAGGAGCGTCGTGTTACTGATTTTTATAGGGTGATTTGTTTAATGGTCGAGTAAAAAATTTTTTCGATTTTCTACCTTTACTAAGCTTCCCGAATACGTGGTTAAAATTAATGACATTATGACTGACTCACCCTGTATAAGAATAAGTTAATCTTTCAATAAAGTATTACTACACTTGGGGAATAGTGAAATTAAGCTAGCGTTAGAATACTGTATTGTCACAGAATTTGTCCCACTCGCACCCAATTCGACGACTGTGGTATCGCAAAACGCTAGATCGCCCCGATCGCCCCTGCGCGATGCTGGTAAACAAACAAAATAGGCCGTGTATCGAGGCTCAACTGAAAAATTTGGAATACACGACAATCATTCGAGAAATGGATCTAGAGCTACTAGAAAATACCTGGAATATTCGTTTGGTCTATGAAAGAACAATAAACGGCCGAGTCAGTCAGTCTTGAATGAGAGTCTTGAATTGGAGTGTTTAGTTGGAAGTTTCCTGGAGTTTCATAATGAAATAGTGTTTAGTTGAGTTGTAATTAGGATTCAGTAGTGTACAGAGTGTAATAAATATCAGTAATAATGAACTGTTTGTTTTTCTGGTAGAAGAAAAAGTCGGGTTAGGGAAACCATGACAATATTAATCTTGATATTAGTATAGGTTTCTTTCCATGCATTAGAGACAGATAATGAAAATTACGCGTAAAATTTAAATATGCAAAACTATACAAGGTGTTTCATTTATTATTACAAGAAGAGCCCAGATTTTAAAAATTGAAATCGAAGTCGTCTCTGAAATATTCTGATGGGCCGTCATCATAAGAAAGCCTGTATATCTCATTCACCACTATTCACATACCTAGAGAAAAATTTAAATAGTAATTACTATTCTTGTCCAAAATTCTAAAACGTGAAGCGTCCAAAGTCACCAAGGTCAAGGTAAAGATCTACTAGGAACTAGGAGATAAAAAAATGAGCTCTTAAAGTACTTAGCTACACAATGCTACAAAAGGACGTAAAAGCTAGCAGAGATTAGATATGATCTTGGTTGAAATAAAAACGTAACGGTATATGAAGAATAAAATTGTTTTTTTTTCGGTCTTTTTATAAGACGACATCAATGACTTGGAACATGCACACCATTACCCCGTCATGCAAAATTGACACCATTACTTGGAATCTTGTATGATGCGATTCCTCAATTAAACGAATGTTGACCCGGTGTCGGCTAAAATTATGCTAAATTATTTTTAAATCGCGAGGAATTGTTGAATAATGGATAAAAAAGGTTAGAGTTTAATAATTGAAAACTGTTAACGACATTAAAATACTATTAAGAACCTGTAACGAACATTAAAGAGTAGAATTTCATCATTCCATTCAACTGTACCGTTAATCAAAACAATTAGAACTAATTATATTAATGAATTTCAAATTGCAGGTGGTTCTGTTTGCATATATGTGGTGATATGGTGGTTTAAATTGGTCGGTTTTCAAGGACTATTGCAAATGTATCATAGATAGGACAAATCTGATAGACAAGGCCAGAGCTCTTTTTTTTTCGAGAAAATAACAATGGCATAAACCGCATGTTACTATATGTTATCGATTTGGAGCTACAGGGCGTTTCTTGATTTTTGACTAAACCGACTGGTGTTCTTTTCTCGTTTCCCTTTCAAGATATCTTAAAACGGTCAAAGTTCTTGGTAAAATATAAGGCCCAACAAGAAAATTTCTGATAATACTCACCCATACATTAAAAGAAAACAAAGATTCCATTATGGCATTAGCGGTTATTGTGGAAGTTCATTCCATCATATCTGGATTCAATTAGCTTCATCGGTAGCAGGTAGAAGTCATTTTGTATTTTTTTTGCAAAATCCAGGGGCAAAATTGTAAACGAGCAGGTTAGTCTTGCGGCAGTAAGACTAAAACTCTTTGCCTGTGATATGGGTATAACTATTTTTTTCATATATTTTCAGGTATTAACAATATTGTGTGAAACTAACTACTCAGTGGACAAAAGCCCCAACCTGCGTTGAATTACACCCACAATATCTACCCATATATTCCTTATTATTAGCTTTTGTAACATTTTTTTACTGTTTAAGAAAGGTATTTTAAGCTAATATGTATCAAATCTCCTACAATTCCTATCAATGAAGTCATATGTATGTTCTCTGATACCAAACATCTAGGTGTGCTAATGAACATCCACAGACAAAACTCTATTCAATAATTATCTAAAGAATTTAATATATTTACTAACCTCTGGAGTGGGAACTCGAAATTCAACCACAATAGATGAGATCTCACTTATTTCTGCATTTTATTAGGATTGCTTCATCAGGTGGCCTCCTTTAACTTGAGTCAAATATCTAACTATAAAGATGATTATACCAATAAATTAAAATTATTTGAAATTGAATGTCAAAATGAAATATCGACAACGTCAAACTGATTAACTGTCAATGAATATCATAACAACCTACTAAAATAAATAAAAATTAATAAAAAAATTTACCTTTTATGTATAGTTTTTTTCATATATTTTCAGGTATTAACAATATTGTGTGAAACTAACTACTCAGTGGACAAAAGCCCCAACCTGCGTTGAATTACACTCACAATATCTACCCATATATTCCTTATTATTAGCTTTTGTAACATTTTTTACTGTTTAAGAAAGGTATTTTAAGCTAATATGTATCAAATCTCCTACAATTCCTATCAATGAAGTCATATGTATGTTCTCTGATACCAAACATCTAGGTGTGCTAATGAACATCCACAGACAAAACTCTATTCAATAATTATCTAAAGAATTTAATATATTTACTAACCTCTGGAGTGGGAACTCGAAATTCAACCACAATAGATGAGATCTCACTTATTTCTGCAAGTTAAAGGAGGCCACCTGATGAAGCAATCCTAATAAAATGCAGAAATAAGTGAGATCTCATCTATTGTGGTTGAATTTCGAGTTCCCACTCCAGAGGTTAGTAAATATATTAAATTCTTTAGATAATTATTGATTAGAGTTTTGTCTGTGGATGTTCATTAGCATACCTAGATGTTTGGTATCAGAGAACATACATATGACTTCATTGATAGGAATTGTAGGAGATTTGATACATATTAGCTTAAAATACCTTTCTTAAACAGTAAAAAAATGGGTATAACTAACTGATGATGCCAAACGGACTAAACTAATTTAATGATTCACGTTCAGATTTGCAGAGATCTTCCGAGTACTAGTACTTGTGTCTTCTTCAATTTAATGTAGAATACCTTCTGCCAACTCTGACGCTCTAACACTCAAAGATCTTCCAAGAATTGACCCTTTCTGAAATGAGACTGACTCCGAAAGACGTTGAAAAATATTTTTGGATTTGGAGGATGATTTGGAAGTCTTTCCATAAATTCTGTGACAGTATATCGATCAACAGTGGGATTCTTCTCTCACAATGGAAGTACCACAGAGTTCTGTTTTGGGCCCTGCATTATTTTTTTATACGTCAATAATATCGATAAGGTTTCGTCTGAATATCATGTCACTATGTATGCTGATGATACATATTTAATTAATTCTAATGAATCTGACGACATATTGATAGAGAATTGCACTAAAATAATGTCTGATATATGTGATTGGTTTTCTGAAAATTCTCTTTATGTTAATTCTGAGAAAGCAAATATTATAAGGTTTCATCCTGTTCAGAAAATTTACAATGAATTAAATATAAATATCAATAATGTCTCTTTATGCTCGAATACGGATATGGTCAAATTTTTAGGTTTAACTGTAGATGCAAACCTTAATTGGAGGGGTCATTGCGAAGCTGTGACCATGTTGACCAGTTGCTCAGTTTGTGCTACGCTCAAGTCGAGTCCCGACTAAGATATGGTGTCTGTTCTTTGGGAACTCTACTTTTTCAACTTCTGTGTTTTTGTCTCAGAAGCGTATTTTAAGATGTATTTTTAATTTGTCAAACATTAACTTTTAATTCACCTAATTATATAGGTCCTTTGATGTTTAACCGTTTACCTGACGATATTAAAAAAATTAGAAAATAGCATTTATTTAAAACTAAATTAAAAACGTTTTTAGGAACTAAATGTTATTATTCTGTAACAGAATATTTTCAATGTTTAAGTTAACTTTTAGTATTTTGACTATTCTTATACATGTATCTGCTATGTCTAACTAGAAAATAAATTATTATTATAATAATAATAATAATAATAATAATAATAATAATTTATTTTCCACAACTGACATATATGTATATACATGTATAGGAATAGTCAGAGAAACTTACTAAGACATATTACATAAAATAATCAGTCATACAATAATAACATTTATTTAAAACATTTTTAAACAAATGTTCTTTATCAACTAACTTTACTTCCTGCGGTAATCGATTAAATATTTTAAGTCCTAAACATTTAGGAGAATTAGCTGTAATTTTTTTCCGGGCAAATGGAACATAGAAATCATTTCCTTGTCGTGTGTTATGTTCATGGCAGGAACTATTTACAATAAATTCTTTTTAATTTGAAAGATATACAAGGTTATTTTAAATATAAATAGACAAAGCAATGGAAGGATTTTTAGATTCTTAAAAATATCTCTACATGAGTGAGTACTAGAAACGCCTACAATGCATCTCAAGGCTCTCTTCTGAGCAACAAAAACTTGTGAAGAAAACGTAGAATTACCCCAGAAACAGATACCATACCTAAGCCTAGAATGTACCTGAGCATAGTACAAATAAAGGAGCTGATGCATATTAAGAACCGCTCTCAAATTACGAAATAAATAGGTGACAGAGGAAAGTTTACTTACTAATGTTTCACAATGAATTTTCCAATTCAAGTGTTTGTCTATGTGAAGACCCAAAAATTTTACTGAATCACTGCTAGATGTTAAAGTGGTATTATTTGCAACCAAATTCAATAAATTACATCGTTTTTGAGAACTGTGAAATCTTACAATTTGAGTTTTTTGGTGTTAAAATATAATGTGTTCTGAGAAAACCAGTCCGTTAGGTTATTAAACAGTATTTCACACTTCAGTTCTAAATTTTTATCATTACTATCGGACATTATTATGGAGGTGTCATCAGCATATACTGTAAAATTGTCATGATAATGTTGCGAGTCCAGATCGTTCACATATAACAAGAATAATACAGGGCCCAAAACTGAACCCTGTGGAACGCCCAGCGATACGCAACGCTGATCTGAAGACCGATGTCCCAGTGAAACGTATTGTGTTCTTTGCTCAAGAAAAGTCGATATCCATTCAAGAGCCAGACCCCTAATTCCATAAGTTTTCAACTTGGATAGCAAAATATCATGAGTAACACAATCGAATGCCCTGCTCAGATCGCAAAATATTCCGACAGGGCACTCGTCAGCCTCAAGAAAACGGTAAACTTTACTCAAAACGCATGCATAGCAGTGCCTGTTGACATTCCCTTGCGGAAGCCATGTTGATTAGTGGTCAAGATACGAAATTTACTCAAGAAATTTAGCAATCGGTCCAAAAAACAGTATTCAAATATCTTTGAAAAAGCAATAGGTACAGTTACCGGTCGATAGTTGTCTATACAACTGGGGTCGCCTCTCTTGAAAATAGGCACTCTATCTGTCAATATTTTTTCAATTCATGGGTAGATTGTGTAATCTTAAAGTATCTATTTAACTTCGTTTATAGCTCTTTCTGCATTGTTAAATAATAAATGTGTTATCTTACCTAGTAAATAATATCTATGTACGCGATATATAATCGCAATAAAACTAAATCAAAAGTCTATAACTATCAACCGGCGTTTATCTATAAACCTTATCTATTGTATGATTTATGGAAAAAATACGAGAGAAACAGCCAAGCAGGAATCGTAAATCAGCCATCTCCGTAGTATAAGGTAGTCAATTCTATTAAAACAATGCTCAGATCTTGGTTGTGATGTCCTGTCCCCACGAAATTTACTACACTTGTCTCGATGGTGTTGTAGCAGTCAGTTGCACCTATGATACAGCTTACGAATGAATCTGTGGAATTATATTGATGACTGGAAATTTTCTAAAGTACTGATGATTTGTTGTAAAGATAGTTGCAAGCCCTAGAAACTAATAATTAAAATATTAACATTAATAAACTGCCATAGAACGTAAACAAGACCTGTGGCCGAAAACGCGATGTCATTGTTTTATGTTTCCTTGGATATAGGTGCAAGTTACGGCATTGGTGATGTTAACAGGTATTTGTTTCTTGTGTTTTTGCGATTTTCTGACATTTTCTGATAGATATTGTATTACCCACACAGTATACTATGTAGGTAATGCTATTATTATTAGTGGTGATGTGCTGATAAATAGCACCTAATAATAAACGTATGTAGTGCATTGTCCGAAAATGGAAATCGTATACAGATATAAACTAAAGCACGTTGCTGATTTAGATATACACGTGCGAACAGTCTTCGCTGTAGCGTCGATCGTTTTGTGGGGTCAGACTAAATTTTTAAATACCTCACGTTTTTAGCCTTATTTTCCACGAAATTGTTTAGGACAAACACCTTTTCCATTGAAATAATACATTCTTTTTTCTGCTCGTATTATCCCATAGACAAAATTGTTATTATAGATAGGGATTACGCAAAGAAAAATTCTCGGTGAAGGCGACAGCAGCACACGCAGTATCTACAAAAGCTGTATTAAACAAAGCATAATCTGTTATGTTATCTGTTGATACCGGTGCACTAGTATGGTCCAGGGCAAAAGAATAAGCTGTGGCAAAGGCAAGTGGAAACAAAACAATATTTGTGGAAAGGGATTTGATAATTTCAGTACTCGTAAATTGAAGGTTAATATGAGATACTTTTGCATCTTCTGAAACCGAACTAAGCTAATAGTTTCTTTAAGTAATGCACTGATTGACGCATCTGTTTTAAGAGTTGCTGCACTAACGTATAAAACGTATTTAAATCGTCTTATTATTTTCACGGGCAGTGTTTTTCTCTTAAGTGTCTTGTGTATTTAATTAATATTTTTTGTGAAATACAGTGTGATTAAATAGAATATGGCGCATTATTCATGCAGTGAACCAAATTCTAAATTGAACTATGCTTGTTAGAGGATCTGGTTTATATTTTCAATGTATTGGTGAGGTATAGGAATGGTAATAGGGAGGAGATGGCACTTAATATTTGCATAAATTAACATATTTCAATGATTCTTTGATATGTATAAAAATTCTAGTTAACATTGTTTAAGCCTATTCGCAGACATTAGTGTTACACTGGCAACGCTATGGAATTCTCATCTACAATGACTTGAAAATATTAGTATACCGCGACAAGCATTTAGACGACTTACGTCATACGAACAAATGAATAATTCAGTATATTTTCTTCAAAATATTTAACAAACTGATAGTAATAAAACTATATATTGCACTAAATTGCAAAAAATTATTGTTTTTAACGCGACCAAATATCGAAAATTACATTGGCAATAAAAACTAATGTGTAACGTTAGCCATGACGTAAGACGTCTGAATTCTTGACGCGACTTTATATCGTAGTCGGATCAGCGGTCCTCAACAAGTTTTCGATTGAAAAATCAGGAAACTTATTTAAAATTTGACTTTTTTATTCCTGATTTGTTTATAAAAAATTTATTTATTATGTGTTCTACACAGTGAATTGTACTGCTGGTTAAAATATTTGTACTTATTAAAGGTGTACCCATACAGTGTGTCCGGAAATTATGCGTCAAAACTTCAGGAGGTGATTCCTCGCAAGAAATTAGGGTTACGAAGTCCTGTAATAATCGAAAACTCAATATTAACGGAGATACAGGGTGTAAAATTTTTTTTTTAGTTTTTCTTAGATAACTTTTTTATTTGTGATTTGATTGTTTCCAAGTCTTTCCTATGTATTACTAGTGCCCTTGTAGATTTATGTTCCAAATATGATGCAAATATTTCAGGGCCAAAGGGCCTAACCTGACCTTAATCTTCAATCCATGGCCCACACCTTTTTTGTTTTCACCGCTTTATAAATTTGAACAACATCATGCTAGAGTATATAAAACTATTTAAAAAAGTATCTCTTTATACAATAAAATGAATCGTTTCTGAGAAAAACGACTTCAAACATGTTTATACGTTAACGCTGCTTTAAATTATTATAGGACTTTGTGACCCTAATTGTTTGTGAGGAATCACCTCCTGAAGTCCTGACGCATAATTTCCGGACACCCTGTATTGTATATAGGTTTTTGAAATCAGCTTTCGATAAGAGAGTTCAAGAACGAAAAGATATACAGACGTCCCATAAAAAAATGGTTGACATCATTACCGAAACACCTATGACGTCACGTTAAAAGATTGACTTAAAACATGCACAATTAAAAACAAAAATCAAACTTTCCGAGGATTTTTCTGAAGTAATAAATGTATTCGATACTTTATGTATTCACTGTATGTAGGGTAGAATACATTAGCAGTGACCTTTTATCATTTCTATCGATTATTTACTTCTGTATATGATACGCCCTCGTCTGCGTGTGGTAAACGTAGACTAGGAATGCCCTGGGATAGGGATCCCGGCCCTGCGTCTGCCGCAGCATTGTCCCGCGACGTATTGTATTCGGCGGCAGGTGGAGTGTGTCTGTCTGAAAGCCATGTGGTTATTGTTGCAATTCCGCTGTTTGTGCTTCAGTGCGGCTTGTTGTGAACCCACCACAAAAGGCTCTTTGTGCTGTGACGAGCTGATGATTTCGATTTCACTGGAACAGGCCGGACAACTTTTACTCGAGGGGAACGGGGAAACCGAAATGAGGAGTGATAGTGAAAGTGGATTGAAGTGAAGTGTAATTATGTGTCAGATATTAATAAATCGATTAATAGTTTGTCTTTTTTTAATCATTTCTCTTGTCGCTTCTGATTAGCAACTTCCTGCGTGAAATTGGAATAAGTGAATGATAGAAAATCAATTAGAGAAATGCCTATAAATGCATATAAAAGAAAAGCCAGTAAATTGTATATTTTGATTATAATTTTTCTGAAACATTTATGATGTATGTTAAACAAAGAAAATTTGAAGTCGATCTGATAAGTAGTTTCGAGGTCAAATTGGAATTAAATTGCAAGCATATGTGGATGTGGTCTACACGGATTTTTCAAAAGCTTTTAACCATTTGACTGTATCGATCATGAAATCTTAATAAATAAGCTGAATGGTTTTGGTTTCAACATACCTCTTCGTTACTTCCTACTTGAACCGCAGATTTCAATATGTGTCTTACAATGTTTAGAAATCGAATCATTTTTTCCCAACATCTGGTGTACCGCAAGGCTCTAATTTAGGTCCGCTCTTGTTCTTACTTTTTATAGACGACTTGTGTTCCATTATTGATTGTCCTTATTTAATGTTGACTGATGACTTTAAGATTTATTCCGAGATTGATACCGTATCTGATTGTGTGTATATCCAAAATCAGTTACTTAAAATTCAAGATTGGTGCCAGGTCAACAAGCTTGGTATGAATGTTTCAAAATGTAAAATTATGATCTACACGAGGAAACCATCACCTGTAAATTTTAATTATACAGTATGCGCCAAAAGTATGGAATAAATTCAATAAAAACGAAACAATTATTTTTTGAGAAATTCTTCTTGCACATTATGAATGATTTCTGGGGCAACTCTGCGTATTTCGTCCCGAATTTCTTCACAGACTTGCGCATTGTCAAGAAGTTGGTGGATGGCAATTCGAACATTTAATTTAAGTATAAAATTTAATCAATTGTATTTTATTTTACATACCTCAGAATTGTTACTTTTTTATGGATAAAATTTACGTTTTCTAACATTCAATCGTCATTTACTCGAAAACTTTCCCATGTAAGAGGGCAAAATTTTAGTACTGTCTGATAGAGAATTAAACGATCTTTCAGAATCAAGGAAAAAATATGGTGTTGCCATTTAAAAAAAATCGATGACGTCATTACTCGAAAACAAATGACATTTGAAAATCGCATTTTACGCTAAAATATGTATTTTTTAAATTAAAAATCGACCTGTTCGAGGATTTTTCCCAAAAAATAATTGTTTCGTTTTTATTGAATTTATTCCATACTTTTGGCGCATGCTGTAGTTATAGCTCAGTTGCTTTACAAAGATGTGATAGTAATAAAGATTTAGTTACCTTCGATGACAAACTGACATTTACTGTCCATATTAAAAATGTTGAAGTCGCAGCATTTAAACAGCTGACATTTATTATTAGAAATTGTAATAGCTTCAACAACATCACAGCATTAAAGACATCATATGTCAGATCCAGGATTGAATACTGTAGTGTAATATGATCTATTTATAACATATGTAAACAAGGTTGGGAAAGAATGCAGAGGAAATTTTTAAAGTTTCTATACTTTAAAAAGCATGGAGTCCTGTTAGTTATCACCAGCTACTTGTAAATGAATTTGATTTTCACCAACTAGATTCGATGGCTAAGCTAAGTTTGAAATTTCAATCAATCATTTTCATTTCAAATTCTAATCTTCTAATTAAATTATCCATTTATAATATGTTGCTTAACTTTAATAGAATTGCTGATTCATGCGACATTAACATTGGCTAGGGTACCAATGTTAATGTCGCATGTGATAGTGGATAGACTGGTGGCTTCGGTACAGTAACTATAGCAATCATATCATTAACTACTGTTAATGGTAATATACAATAATTTTGTATGTAACTATCAATTCCATTCTATGCATCTAGTATGTTGTAATGCACTGAATATTTTCTTTTTTGTTTTGTTTTTTTTTTTCTTTTATGTCCTGTGTTACTCAGATTATTATTATATCTTCTAAACTGTATGTGTAATAATATTGTCCTATTATTGGAGAAGTCTGTTGGGCAATAAATGTTTATTAGTGTTATTATTATCATTATTAAACGATCGCGAGGCGTGACGTCATTGCCTCCTACAGCTAACTTTTTGTGTTAAATTAACACACAGTCTAGAAAAAGCTAACTACTAAAATTCACAATATGATAATTAAAAGCATATTCATCTAATCTACCACTGATAGATTATGATGATGGACTATTTTAATACGAATCACCAATTTGTAAGTGCTGAAGTGAGAGGTGTAAAAATGCAACGGTAAGTTTCAAAACTAAATCGTTAATAGCAGCTAGGATCTTCAAATAATGTAGATAGGTTTCCAGATAGGTACTTAAGTAACTAAAAAATATGTATCTAAAATGGAATGTTTTGGTATTTTAGTTTTGGAAAATAGTTTATGTAAATAAATAATTTTTTGTAGTAATTACAAATCAAACGCTATCAGGAACTTCATAAGACCCTAATATAAACTGTTTTTCGTAAGAACGAACTGATATTGTCTTCTTATAGTGCCGGAGTTTAATTAAGTGCATTAGGTATTAGATGGTCTCATTATCGATATTTTAGGCAAATGGATGTCAATAGATCGAAATATCGATGGTAAACCATCGATGTTCTGCGCTCAAAAAGAAGGGTTTTTTGTTATGGAAATGTGGAGTTTTAGGACAGCCATTATCCAAGAATGTTCAGAAATGTTTTTCGACGTCTTTTGGAGCCAAGCTCATTTCAGAAAGGTCTAATTTCTGGATGATCTTTGAGTGTTAGAACGCCTGATTTGGAAGAAGCTATTCTACATGAAATTGAAGAAGACCCAAATACTTGTACTAGACTGCAAATTTTAATGTCAATTATAAATTAGTTTGGTTCGTTCTGAAGCGTCAACAGTTATATCCGTAAAATGTTGACCTTACCGCTGGGCATATTGTCAACCTCAACCTTGGCCACCCAGATCATCCGATATGAATCCTATTGATTTTTTTGTTTGGGGACATCCGGAATTTCTGCACGTGTTCGAGCTGCAATATCTAGAAGATCTGAAGCGTGTATTTTGGCCTAAGGTGGCAATTTCAACGTTTGTTATAATGAATCATAAATAATTCCATTGTTAATTAATTATTTTGTTATTATTTTAAGTAGTATAATAATAGTATGAGTATAGTAAAAATGAACTTGATCATATAAATCAATTTTCCTCAATTTCTAAAGTTAGTAATTTTTTGTTTCATACCTACTGTCATCATATTCACACCGAATTTGGTTAAATTTTTTCAAGCGGTTTTTAACAAAACTCTAAACAAATACACATGAATATTGTATGCAAAAAATATTCACTCACATATTCTAGCGCATTCCCTTCTTCTGTTAATTTCTTAAACTTTACCCTTATATTAATATATTAAATATTATTTGTGTAATAATATCTCATCATTCAGTTCTGATAATAATTTGATAGGGATCGCATGTTTTAACAAACGTTTTCCTGGAAAAGTGACACAATTCAATCTGCAGGTGTTAGTTTGACAAATTTACGCTCTCCGACAAAGTCTAAACTATCCTTCCATTGCTGACACTTTGAAAATGTATGTATACGTATTGAGACATTAAGTGTATTCTTCATGAAATATATCAGTTTGCTGTCATTCTTGTTGAATCGTTAAATAACTAGATACTACATTAATTACTTCTTTATCCAATAGTACCAGCGTATCGTACGAGTCGTATGTTAATTGAGGAAGTAGCATGGAATACATAACACCAAAACGGTGTCCTGCGTTTCAGTCATAAGTTCGCGGGTTCAGCACGACATATCTGCACTGGGAATAACACTTAAATCCCTGGAGCTATGCTGGAACCTCTCAGGTCAATTGCCAGGCAAGTAGAGAAACCCCATAAAAATCTCTGTAGCGGGAAGGCGTGCATGCCGGGATGCAGTTTTACTGCCCGTTGTGTCGAACAACTCGGCGGACACAATTTCTGCGATTTACCGAGTGCACCTTCGTTACGGGGGAGGAAAACGAATGATTTATGTCGAGTGTACGGTGCATCTAACGCCGGAGGTGATAAAATGAAGATCACACACATGGAGGTATTGTAGGCCAGATAATTGGAAGGAACGTTGCTGTTGCACAAACTTCTTGAAGAAAATAATGATTAGAGTTTCGCACATTGATAATATAACAACGTCTTTAGCCTCTTATTTTCTGCATTGTATAGGTATAAGGTCATACTTAGACATAATGACAAAGCCTGCAGACAAGTGTGATACTTGGAGAGTAGGCCAACACAATGTTTGAATGTCGGTAGAAAATAAATAATAATAACGCTACCCCTTATTCTAATCACGAGAATACGCTTAGAAGTTGAAGTATTGTGCGGGAGAGGGGGCGGCATATTTCTATTAACTAAACTAGATGCTTTTGGATTATCTGACTCTCTTTTAAAACTTCTTCAATCATATTTAAGTAACAGGTATCAGTTTTGTTCAGTATCGTGGTTTTAAATTTCACATGTTTCATCAAATATCTGGTGTATCGCAGGGTTCCATATTCGGGCCTTTACTTTTCGTATTATTCGTTAATGACATTGTTGAGGATTTGCAGGTGCACTATCTGATGTACGCTGATGACCTCAAACTTTTATGTGAAATTAACACCATTGCTGATTGTGACAGGTTACAGAGTGCAATTGACAATGTTTGCAATTGGTGTCTACGTAATTGTTTACTTCTGAGCGCGTCTAAATGTAATATCGGTACGTTCACTAGGAAAAAGAAGAACATTAAATTTAATTACACACTGAATAATACAATACTTCTTAGACCAAATTACATTAAAGACCTTGGAGTAACATTCGTGCCAACTTTAACCTTCTCTAAACATATTCCGCATTTAAGACTTTAGGTCAGATTATAAGAAATTCCAAAGAGTTTGCCAATATCTTTACGTTTGCTACACACTACGCTCATTCGTTCGAAATTGGAATATGTGTCAAAAGTCTGGAGCCCAATCTGTGCTGGTCATATTGCGTCTTTAGAAAGAGTTCAGCGTACATTTATGAAATCTGCATTGTACTTATTGGACGGTACGTATCCTCCTCAGGGTGTTCCGCATGAATTATTACTTGATCGGTTCAATATTCATACTTTGTCTAAAAGAAGAGCAGTCTCCCAAGTAATGTTCTTGTATAAAATCGTCCATAACATTTTGGAATGTCTTAAGTGTTCTAAGCAATATCCAATTCAAAATACCACGAGTTTCAGCAAGAAGTAATAATGTTTTTAACCTTTATACTGCAGGCACCAATGTAGCATCGCCTTTGTATCAAATTATCTCAAGGTACAATGATATAGAATCTAGTGTAGATATTTTTTGCTATTCAATACAAACTATAAAAAATGCAGTTGTTAGTAAAGATAGGTTTAGATAGGTATTTAGCTTTGTAACATAGGTTTACTTATATATTTCTCTGTTTATTAATTTTTTTATCTATTAATTTGGATAACGTGGATAAATGAAGGTCATACGAAAGACGGCACGATACGATATTAACACTTATTGTTAATGTGTGACAGTTATAGTGTCAATGGTAGTAACCCATCGTGAATAATCTGTATGTATAGTGCAATGTATTCTAAAGCAAAATTTACTCAAACATCCATGAATTTCGCGTCCATGAGGGCAAGGCTTATAGTGTGATATCCGCAGAGTGCGCATCAGATTGGTAGAAGTGGGTGGTGGGCCATCGCCGTACAAAAGGACGGCATTCTAATTTGTAGACGAAAGGACGAGCGTACAGTGTAGCCAGATTGGGCGATTTTAACTGAAAATGTGCGCTTTATCAAAAGCGCAAAGCGCATTTGGGGCGGTTTTCATTTGAGGAAGTTGCGCTTATGTTCCGTTTTTTAGCCTTTGTGATTACTGAAAGCGGTATACTCTAGTTCTATGTTCTATAGAGGTTATCAGTGACATGGACCACGGACCTTGACCAGTGACTACTTTTTTAGTGTGAGTCTATCACATGCATCTGCCTTTTCAGTGTGAGAAAATTTATTTGTCAACTTTAGTTTTCAAAAACCAACCCTTGAGTCTTTCGCTGGCGCAAGGGTGTTTTTACTAATTTGTTTTTTTTTTCAGTGCGGCAAAATACCCAAAAAACTACAGTAAACTATCGCCAATAACCTAGAATAGGTGGCGATTTCGTTTAATTTAATTCCGACGCCTAAGAATATGCCGTGAATTTAAAAAAGTTGCAAAGATGGTACATAATACACTAGCTAAACACAAAATATATATAGACAACAGCAAGAATCGATTCTGAACCGTCCAGAACTAGTCAGCCAGTGCAGTTGTCAATGTACTATCGACGAATGCGACATAAGACGGTGTTGGTCAAACATTTCTGATAGTTCTGAATCAGTTCTCAACGGCTGTTGGAACATACCTTATGTTTATCTAATAACAATGGTAAATGGTAAATAGTGTACAATTTACGGACATGGAGTACTAAATCGTACAGTTGGTTGCGCTTTTGGGCGCCTTTTTATTTATCAGTTTGCGCCACTGGTTTGTAAAATATGGCAACACTGCAAGCGTAGTGGCAGTCAGCGATTGGCTACTCATGGTCAAGACAATGTAAAATTATAAATTATAAAAATATAGACTTATAAAATATTTTTAATATATGGTGACCTATATTATTTTACATGTTTTGCTGTCATGAATTTAGGTTTTTAATATTTTGCATTAAAGACACCACACTCTATATAATTTCGGCACCGAAGTATAACTACTTTGTGATTGTGACTGAGTATGCCATTAACTGTGATGCACTGCAAATCGATACTGGCATACATCAAGGATACATTCATCCGTTTAAACGGTCAGGTAAGTTATATCGAAATGATTTATGGTAAGAAGTAATGGTAATGACTTCTCTGCAGTCTAGCAAATCTCGGAGCTTTTTCTCCGTTAGCCTGATTAACTCGTTAGTCGCGTCGTTACTTTTCAGATTCGCTCTGAGGCTTTCAGGTGTATTTTTTTCGCCGCGAAATTGTTCGCATGCCCTTAATTAGGTGTCGATAGAGGCACACCTGTTGAGTCGCTCATAAGGTAAATTATCGCAATGCTCCGCGCAGCCGTTGCTAGTATTTATTATAATTGTTCGAGGGAATGCCCAACTGAAGTGAATTATCTTAGCGGTAATGGAGCAGGTAAAGATGATTTATTGGTTAGTTATTGCTCCCTCTCCACAACGTCGCGACTGAAAAATAGTCTGCTAAAGGTATAGGTACTCGTTGAGGTAAATTATTTCCTTCATTTGCGTAATTAATTATTTTTCGAATTATGTAGAGTGTTTGTTAAGTAGAGGTCAAAAATCCATGGCGTATTCTGTGGCAAAATATAAAGGTTTTTTTTATATACATGTGGAGGAGTCTTAGAGCAGCCATTGTCTAGCTATAGCGTGTCAACAATTAAAAAAATAACGTTTTAATTTCTAAACTGCGTGCACTGAAATGTAATTTTATATTATGATGACTTGAATGCGCTAAAAGCTGCTCGAATGGATTATTCATGATCAGCGTCATATTTTGTTTTGTGCCTCTAGCAATGGCGGAGCAGTTGGGACTTAGCTGATTCTGAAATTGAATTCTGGATATGAAGAATTATTTCGTGCTATATGCTGGTTAATTTTACAGTCCGTTATAAAACATGACATGTTCCAACAATAACACCCGCAAAAATACACAAAGAATAACACTAACGAGATATGAGATAAAAGAAGAAGCCACACTGTACGCCAATGACGTGTTTACAAACAAAATAATGGGAAATTAAAAACACAATTCATATCGTACGTGCAGATGGTTATCTCTCTCGCACCCACATACATAACCAATGAAGTATGTCTTTGCTGAGTTTCATGTGCCTCCTTTTGTCTGCTTCTAGGTTTGGTATCTTTATTTGGATGCGCAATGGACTTTACGCATTCGATATCGTACAATTCAGTGATTGCGTGAGATAGTTTAACCAAATTCGGTGCGCATATTTAATGTGATAGTAGGTATGTAAAGAAAATGGCCAGCTTTAGAAAGAACAATGTTAAAAATAGCCGATTTTTGGCTTATCCGGGGGAACGCATAAATCATAAAAAATCAATTGATTATTGTTAGTTAACATTAGAAATGGCCCAGAAATACGTCAGATAGCTGGGGAAATGTCGCTACTACCCCTAAACGTATATAAACTACCCTTAAATAGCTTTAAATGGATAATCATTATTTATTGTAAAATTCGTTTAGAATGAAAAAAGTGCTGAAAAATGATTTCAACAGACAGTATGTCAGTATAAAAAGTGAGAACAATTGGCCCTATTTCGCCATTGAATGGGCACTTTTACAGTCATTTATCACTTTTTATGTTGACATACTGTCTGTTCAAATCATTTTTTTCATTCTAAACGAATTTTACAACAATAAATAATGATTATCTATTTTAAGCTATTTAAAGGCAGTTTATATAGATTTAGGTGTGACGCAACCAAGGATCACAATTAATGGTGGTAATTAATTCAACTAAATTCAAAATAAAATATTTAAAACCCGGTTGTAACTAAGCAGTCTGACTTGGATGGCCTGCTAGCAACAGTGAAGGTGGGGCAGGTTCAAAGAAAGATCTAAAATATAGGGCGCCACATGGTTGATATCCAGCCAGATTCTAATCGTCACCAACCAACCATGAATTTAGTAATTTTAAACAATGTCTAAGTTATAAGACCAACTTGATTCTAAATACCTACAGAATAATTGAAGAACGAAAATAATAGAAAAATAACAGTAAATCTATGAATTTATTATAAGCAAAGGTATACTATAAATTTTACAAGGTCCAAGTTTGCTAATGAAAGTAATATAAATACGAATAAAGAATCTACGAATATTTAAGGTTATCTGCTTACTATCATATGTTGTAGGACAAAAATATGACGAATGTAATAGAATATACGATGAATATTATATATTTTATATCAGGGCTTCGCACTAAAATACGGCTAAAATAAATCACCCTGTACGTGGTATGGTGAATTATAAGTCACCCGGTATATTGAATCAACACTAGCAAATTTTGCCGCAATTATGGTTATAATCCATATAATTAAGAATTACTGCAGTTTTATATCGATTGCCCAAGCTTAAGCCGCCCAATATGTAACCGCTTGCATAAGTGTACTAAAATATCAAGATAACCAATAACTCAGCAAAAAAATAGCTTTAAAATAAATTTAACTAACTAACCAATGTTGTAAAATGTTTTAGAATTTAACGCCCTGTATAGTTACTATAATATACTCTATTATTAAATGATACTAAAAGCTAAATACTCGACTAACTACTATATACTAAATTTAATTTTAAGATAATGCTCTTTATGAACTATAAAATAGAAAATAATATGGGAACCAAATAATGTTCCCAACCTTTACTGGAAATTCCAGTTTAAAAATCTAATCAGGTAAGTATTATGTAAAGTTAATAAAATACACTTATAAAATTCATTAATATTTCGAATCAAGGATAACTTGCGGATCTCCTATGTGTTGCAGGATGCTGTAGAGTGCAAGGATGAACGCTGGAGCCAAGGTGCAACAGATTTGGGCCTCGTGCTGCACTTTCACGGCTAACGGTGGTGCTACGCCGATCAAACGGGGCCGATGTCCAACGACAGGAGCACCAAAGAGTTGTCTCAAGGTAGCTGCACCAAGACAGCTGATAGACAGGACACCGTCGTTTCCAGAAAATACGCCGCTGGCGTCGTGCAGGGCACCGTCGTGCCAAAACAGCCACTATCGTACCAGAAACAATGTCGTGCCCGTGGGGAAAAACACCCTTGGGGAAGAATATCAAATAATTACATGTCCCCAAGAAAAGATATACACGTACCTTCTATGAAGAGTGTCTCTGTATAAAGATGTTGAAATTGTCGATCGAATACTGTTGGAAGTTCTCAACAATTGAATTTGCTGTAATAATCCCCAAATAGGAAGTGATTTCACCAAAATCTCACTCAAATCACAAAATATAATGATAAATCTAGAAATCACTCGAAAGAAAACCACACTAAGATTAATCCCATGAAGGATGATTAACGATAAATCTTCTAGTCTTGGTGTGGATACAAGCAAACTAACTAAGAAAACATGGCTTTTTCCCCGGCCTTTCTTAGTTAAAAAAAACTATTAAGAAAAACCATTCAAATCTACACAAATCGATAATAAAACCTATATTCTCAAATAGCGACGATTTAGAAGTTCGGTCGCTACTCGACAGGTGGAGATATGAGTATTCGAATAAACATATTAAACAGATTTCAACAAAGCTCACCAAGAAAATATAATAGAAAAATTGCATCTCATATTATCACAAAATAGTGAATGTAACGAGACAAGATATACTGGGTATTAAAAAAAAGGTCTAATGAGGTAAGTAAATAATACATCTTGATTGAAGAATAATGACCTTATTCATTTCAGGTGCATGATACAGGGTGTTGAGTGTATGGTAACCAAAATAAAGGTATAAAATAACTAATAACTGGGTGTAAAATTAGTATGTGTAATAATTAGGTGAATAAATATGAACAAACAATAATATTTGTGTCATTATTTTATTTTAATTAGGTCTTGCTGTTACCGCGAAAATATAACGTTACAAACTCCCCTCTTTCCTGAAGAAAATTTCCTAATGGAAATTTTTATCTGCGCTAGCTGACTTTAAGTCTTTGGCATTCCAAATGCCAATCGACTTATTGTTCATATCCACCAATTCATAGGTCCAAGGAGATAAACGCTTTTTTATCCGGAATGGTCCAGTATATTTGGGTGCTAGTTTATTCGTATAACCTTTAGAAGCATCTGACAATGTGAAATTTCTCTTCCATACTTCCTGACCCAGTTCAAATGTGTCTGCTCTACGTCGCAGATTGTAATATTTTTCGTTTCTTCTCGCCGCTACATCCAATCGTTTCCTTATATCCTCGAATAATTTTTTAAGACCCTCTTTTCTTACAGCTTGTTCCTCCTCTTGGTCGTCGATATCTAGTCTTACCTTGTCATAAAAATCGGTTCCACATAAAACAATATTTCTTCCAAAATTTACGAAATATGGAGTTTCTCTTGTTGTTTCATTCCTCGCTGTCCTTGTTGCACAGGATACTTTAGCAAGGTTCAAATCCCACTTTCGTTGGTTTTCTTTAACATACATAGCCAACATTGTCTTCAGTGTTCTGTTTTGCCTTTCTGTCGGATTAGCTTGTGGATGGTAGCTAGCATTGTATCTGATGCGCACCTGATACTCTCTAGCAAGATTTTGGAACTGTTTTGATTTGTATTGTGCACCATTGTCACAAATCAGGACACGCGGAACTCCGAACATAAGAAAAACTTCTTCCTCAATCTTCCTTGACACAATATCAGCAGACGCTGACCTGAGCGGAAAAGTTAAGCAAAATTTGCTGAAGTTGTCTGTCACAACTAATATATACTGGTTTCCACGAGAAGATCTGGGTAAAGGTCCCATGAGATCAGTCGAGATCACCTCCCATGGACGTGTAGCCAGAGGTTGCTGGGTCATCCTACCTTTTGGTCCTGTCTGGTCAACTTTATGTGCCGCACATACAGAACAGTTTTTGACATATTTGACTACATCACTACGGAGCTTAGGCCAATAGAATTTTTCACAGATCCTATTGTAGGTTTTATAAACACCAGCATGGCCAGCTGTAGGAAGGTCATGACAACAAGAGATTGTTTCTCTTCTCTTCTCTTTAGGCACAACATATTTCCAACATTCTTGCTCAGTAGATAATTCTGAATAGCGTGGACGGACATACTTATACAAGGCTCCATTACTTACTCTCCAGTTAGAGAATTTTAGGGGTGTTTCCATCACCTTAGACAACATTTTGATGTACCACTGATCTTTGCATTCCGGAGCCTCTGTTTCAACTGTATCCAATACTGGCACTGCCCTAGATAAGGCATCCGGTACTACAAGATCTTTTCCCTTCCGGTGAATAATTTTAAAGTTGTACTGTTGTAACTTAACCGACCACCTAGCTAATCTTCCAGTGGGATCCTTTAGGTTTTGTAACCATACAAGAGAATGATGATCTGTAATTACAGTGAATGGAACTAGTTCTAAGTACGGTCTTAAACGTTCAACAGCAAATAATACCGCTAAACATTCACGCTCGGTGGTGGAAAAATTCCTTTCTTGTTTCGTGAGAGACCGGCTCAAGTAACAGATTACCCGGTCTCCATCAGGATGAGGCTGAGTCAACACAGCTGCGATACCATAGGCAGAAGCATCGGTTTGTACCACGAATGGCAAACTGTAATCTGGACAACTGAGGATTGGAGCAGAAACAAGACACTCTCTAATAGAAGTGAAAGCTTGGTCGCATTCAGGCGTCCATTCAAATTTGCGGCCTTTTCTTAAAAGAGCAGTAATTGGTGAGATTACGCTGGAAAACTCCGGAATAAAACGGCGGTACCACGAGAACGTACCGACTACCCTTCTCACTTCCTTAATTGTTCTCGGAACTGGTAAATCCAGCATGGCTTTGACTTTAGACGGATCTACGTGTAGTCCGCTTCTGTCTACTTTATACCCCAGGTAGGTCATTTCTGGTCGACAAAACTGACACTTCTCAGTGCTCACTGTAAGTTTAGCCTCTCTTAATCGACGAAATACTTCGTCTAACACTTGAAGATGATGTTCAAAGGTTTGTGTTACAACTACAACGTCGTCAAGATACACAAAGACGTTGGGCTCTAGCTCAGGTCCAAGAACATTGTCAATTAGACGTTGCCAGGTAGAGGAGCATTATGGAGTCCAAAGGGCATACGTCGAAATTGAAACAGCCCTCTACCAGGTACTGTGAAGGCTGTGTACTGACGCGAGCTTTCCGCAACTGGAACTTGCCAGTACGCAGATTTCAAGTCAAGGGAAGAAAGATAATGTGCATTTCGAAGCTTATTTAAAGTATGCGTTATGTAAGGGAGTGGATAACTATCCTTCTCTGTAACTGCATTAAGCTTGCGGAAATCAACACAAAAACGATGGCCACCATCCTTCTTTTTAACTAGAAGGATCGGAGAAGACCAAGCACTACTGGATTTTTCCACTATGCCTTCTTTGAGCATCATATCCAGTTCTTTGTCAATAATTTCCTGCACCACAGGCGATACCGGATAGTACCTTTGCTTTATGGGGGGAGATTTAGTGACTATCACATGCTCCACTTTATTGGTACAGCCTAATTTTCCACCCATAAGTTCAAAGTTTCGATCTAGAAGGGCTTTAAGTCTCTTATCCTCTATTGAGGTTAAGACTGTCTGGCTCCTGAGATGAGAAATATCATCTAGAGTCACAGGTTGATCGGCAAATCGCCAATCATCATGTCTTAAATCAGGAACTATTCCCATGCTCTTCCAAAAATTTGTTCCTAATATTAAAACATGGGGAAGTTCCAAAACAACCAGCACCTTCATCAATTTAAAGCGATCCTTGACTCCCATTAATATTTCACATTGCCCAAGACTTTCACATGTTTGACCATTTGCAACAGTACATCTTATCTTCTTGGTGGTGTCCAATTTAATGTTTAGATCTTCAAGTAATCGCCATCCTCCACTTCCTAATATTGTTGCTGATGCTCCTGAGTCAAGTAAACCAAGTAGGGTTCTGCCAAAAACGTTTACTTTTAAGTAGGGTCTCTCGTCATTTTCAGCATGATCAAGGATAAAATCCAAGATCGGTTGAAATTTGTCGGTCGACACAAGATTATTAACGCACTCAAGTCGACCACTTAAGTGCGTCGTCTTGCGTTTCCCTGCTGCGTCGAACAATTAGGACAAGTTCGAACCGTATATCCTTCCCTTTTACACTTAAAGCATCTCATTTTACCAGGTGCTGCACATCCAATGGCTTTATGTCCAGGTTGTTGGCATTTAAAACAAACAATTTCTCTTGTTTTTGCCTGCCTAGGTTGACTCGATGAAGCTTCTAGTGTATCCAAATCTTCTCCGATACTTACATAAGCTAAATCTCTTTCTAATACATTCCCACGACGAGATGATGATGGTTCTACATAGCTATTCATTAGATCTCTTCTTGCCTCCATTCTCCTACACACGGATCGCAATTCAGATAAATTGGTCGGTAAAGGATCTCTTAATCTGTCTTGATAGAAAGGATGCAAATTCTTTATAATAATCGACAGCTGAGTTTCTTCAGAAACGGTACATCCTAACCTATTAAAATAGCTAGACATCACAGCAAGATATACCCCAATAGACTCGGATGGATGCTGTGTTCTCTTCCGCAACTCATCAAACAGGAGGTCATTGTGATTAGAGGAGAGATACTCTTGTTTAAATTCCTTGACGAGGTCATCCCAACTTGTAACTCTCTTCTTGCAATCCTTATAAAATTGGTAAGCCCTATTTTCGAATAAGTCAATACCTGATTCAAACAAAACTTCTTTGGTAACATTTCTAGCCACTCGGAGTTCTTCAACTCGTTCAAAGAACGAATGAACCGTAATAATTTTCGGATCTCCGGAAAACTTCTTTAAATCCCATTTATGTGGTGGAATTGTTTTACTGCTAGAAAAATGTGGTGTAACTGTATTCAGAATAGGCGAAGAACCCGAAGCCTGATGAATTCCTGTAAAGGCCTGCGGATCAACTTGACTTCCTAAAAGACTAAGTGCATCTGGAACAGGGGCAGTTGATTTGCTTTCATATTCTTCAAAGGTTTCATACATCTTATTCATAAGCGTTAACGCCAAAGCCAATAACTCAGACTTTTTCTTCATTAGTGCCTTATCTTCTTGTATTTGTATATTTTCTAATCGCTCCATAACAAAAGCCATCTTGGTTTGTAATTTCTGTGCTTCATTACTTTTCCTGTTTCCATCAAAATCATTAATCATCTTCACTAAATCCTCCAGTTTCTTCTCCACCGCAACTTGGTCTTCTTCGAAAGTATAAGGATACCCAGGATATTTAATGCTTCCACCTTCGTTTTCCATCCTAATTGCAGAAGACAACCTTTTCCTCATTTCTTCACAATTTCCTGTAGCAACTCCTCGCACCGTTAATAAATATTCTAATTCATCCTTATCTAATCGGTTGATTTGCATTCTTCTAGCCATCTTGCCACACTATTTTATTTTTCCACACGTATAAAACAAGTAATCAACATACGCAACGCAAAAAATATCAATAATCGCAAAATGTAATGCCAAATCAAAATAGTTCAAACTAAACTATTTGCATAAACTTGGACACTTGTAAACTTTATTTAGTACCACTAATATCTAAGTTGAAGGTATAAATTTCCAAAAAAAAGTATTACCTTGCTTATCTAATTCAGTTTTAATTTTAAAAACTACCTTTACTATAATCGAGCCCCAGACGTTGGGCGCCAAAATGTGACGCAACCAAGGATCACAATTAATGGTGGTAATTAATTCAACTAAATTCAAAATAAAATATTTAAAACCCGGTTGTAACTAAGCAGTCTGACTTGGATGGCCTGCTAGCAACAGTGAAGGTGGGGCAGGTTCAAAGAAAGATCTAAAATATAGGGCGCCACATGGTTGATATCCAGCCAGATTCTAATCATCACCAACCAACCATGAATTTAGTAATTTTAAACAATGTCTAAGTTATAAGACCAACTTGATTCTAAATACCTACAGAATAATTGAAGAACGAAAATAATAGAAAAATAACAGTAAATCTATGAATTTATTATAAGCAAAGGTATACTATAAATTTTACAAGGTCCAAGTTTGCTAATGAAAGTAATATAAATACGAATAAAGAATCTACGAATATTTAAGGTTATCTGCTTACTATCATATGTTGTAGGACAAAAATATGACGAATGTAATAGAATATACGATGAATATTATATATTTTATATCAGGGCTTCGCACTAAAATACGGCTAAAATAAATCACCCTGTACGTGGTATGGTGAATTATAAGTCACCCGGTATATTGAATCAACACTAGCAAATTTTGCCGCAATTATGGTTATAATCCATATAATTAAGAATTACTGCAGTTTTATATCGATTGCCCAAGCTTAAGCCGCCCAATATGTAACCGCTTGCATAAGTGTACTAAAATATCAAGATAACCAATAACTCAGCAAAAAAATAGCTTTAAAATAAATTTAACTAACTAACCAATGTTGTAAAATGTTTTAGAATTTAACGCCCTGTATAGTTACTATAATATACTCTATTATTAAATGATACTAAAAGCTAAATACTCGACTAACTACTATATACTAAATTTAATTTTAAGATAATGCTCTTTATGAACTATAAAATAGAAAATAATATGGGAACCAAATAATGTTCCCAACCTTTACTGGAAATTCCAGTTTCAAAATCTAATCAGGTAAGTATTATGTAAAGTTAATAAAATACACTTATAAAATTCATTAATATTTCGAATCAAGGATAACTTGCGGATCTCCTATGTGTTGCAGGATGCTGTAGAGTGCAAGGATGAACGCTGGAGCCAAGGTGCAACAGATTTGGGCCTCGTGCTGCACTTTCACGGCTAACGGTGGTGCTACGCCGATCAAACGGGGCCGATGTCCAACGACAGGAGCACCAAAGAGTTGTCTCAAGGTAGCTGCACCAAGACAGCTGATAGACAGGACACCGTCGTTTCCAGAAAATACGCCGCTGGCGTCGTGCAGGGCACCGTCGTGCCAAAACAGCCACTATCGTACCAGAAACAATGTCGTGCCCGTGGGGAAAAACACCCTTGGGGAAGAATATCAAATAATTACATGTCCCCAAGAAAAGATATACACGTACCTTCTATGAAGAGTGTCTCTGTATAAAGATGTTGAAATTGTCGATCGAATACTGTTGGAAGTTCTCAACAATTGAATTTGCTGTAATAATCCCCAAATAGGAAGTGATTTCACCAAAATCTCACTCAAATCACAAAATATAATGATAAATCTAGAAATCACTCGAAAGAAAACCACACTAAGATTAATCCCATGAAGGATGATTAACGATAAATCTTCTAGTCTTGGTGTGGATACAAGCAAACTAACTAAGAAAACATGGCTTTTTCCCCGGCCTTTCTTAGTTAAAAACTATTAAGAAAAACCATTCAAATCTACACAAATCGATAATAAAACCTATATTCTCAAATAGCGACGATTTAGAAGTTCGGTCGCTACTCGACAGGTGGAGATATGAGTATTCGAATAAACATATTAAACAGATTTCAACAAAGCTCACCAAGAAAATATAATAGAAAAATTGCATCTCATATTATCACAAAATAGTGAATGTAACGAGACAAGATATACTGGGTGTTAAAAAAGAAAGGTCTAATGAGGTAAGTAAATAATACATCTTGATTGAAGAATAATGACCTTATTCATTTCAGGTGCATGATACAGGGTGTTGAGTGTATGGTAACCAAAATAAAGGTATAAAATAACTAATAACTGGGTGTAAAATTAGTATGTGTAATAATTAGGTGAATAAATATGAACAAACAATAATATTTGTGTCATTATTTTATTTTAATTAGGTCTTGCTGTTACCGCGAAAATATAACGTTACAAGGGGTGCCATTAATATTTCTCCACTTACTTAATGTACTCTAGTATCAGTTTTTGCATTTTTGACAGTAATCTATATATTTTTAGCAATAAGCGTTCCTTGAACATTTAAGCGTTATTTATTTTTGATGTCGAAGTAAGCTCACCATTAGCTATTTAAAGTAGTTTTACTAATTTTTAGGGTGGAATGAACATTTTTATAGTTATTTATCACTTTTTATATTGACATACTGTCTGTTCAAATCATTTTCAAGCATTTTTTTCATTTTACACGAATTTTATAACGATAATTAATGATTATCCATTTAAAGCTATTTAAGGGTAGTTTATATAGGTTTAGGGGTAGTAGCGACATTTCCCCAGCTATCTAACGTATTTCTGGGCCATTTCTAATGTTAATTAACAATAATCAGTTGATTTTTTTATGATTTATGCGTTTCCCCGGACAAGCCAAAAATCGGCTATTTTTAACATTGTCCTTTACCAGTGACGGGAGTGTGGGTATCATCGATCATTATTTTCCATAATATCTTCATTTTTTGTTTCTTTCCACTTTTTTGTATTCCAAACGGATTAACAACAAAATCGATTTATTTGGTCAAGTGCATTTTTACAGTTAGGTACCTAATTTACTTGCAAAACAATAATAATAAGAAACCGTCATCTTATTTAATGTTATGTATTGTTAAATGATACTAAGGCTAGACAAATTTATATGGAATGATTTCTAAATTATCCAACTTCAAATGCTCAGAAATATTTTTTAGCGTCTTTCGATGTCAGGCTCATTTCAGAAAGGTCCAATTTCTGGAAGGCCTTTGAGTGTTAGAACACTTGAGTTGGAACATGCTGTTCTACTCGAAATTGAAGAAGACCTGCAAATGTTAATGTGAATCAGAAATTAACTTCACATACAAAGGGTTCAAGCCTTACTGCCTCAAAACTATCCTGCTCGCCTATAATTTTGGCACTGCTGGCAAATTTTTTAAGAAAACCCTAATGCCATAATGGAATCTCGATTTGAACATCACTTTTCTTTGAATGTACGGGAAATTTTCTTACTGCGTCTTACTTTTTACTAAGAACTTTAACCGGTACATTCTAGAGAAATTTTTTTGAAAACGTATTACCTGACTACTTGATGTTCCCTATGCGCTAAGACAAAAAATGTGGTTTATGCACGATGGGGTTTCCCCACATTTTAGTTTGACTGCGCGTGAATTTTTAAATGAAAGATTGGGTAATAACGTGATTGGACTCAAGAATCATTGGTCAATCATCTCAAGACAATAGTTCACATTGAATCTGAGTAAGTTTAACTGAAAAAAGAAATTATTCTGGTTCTCATCTTAATAAGTTTAGAATATTGTGGGCAGAGCTCATTAAAAAATAATTATTATTATTAATGGTGCAATTAGTATTGAAAATCGTATTATAGAGGTATTCCTAAATCATGTGATGCAGTTTAGATACTTTGTGATAATGTTTTATACCATAATGTGTCAATGACTTCAAATTTATACAAATAAATCATATTAAATAGAGCGGCATGGATTTATTTCAGTCCACAATATTTCTCACTGTGGTTGCATTTTATCTGGCTGCGGTTTTGTCTGGTCTATGATTTATTTAATCAAGCAAAGAATATCGCAATCGATTTGCTCGACATTGTCTGGGATGTCTCTATTAGATAGGGTTAAATAAAAAGAAAATAATAGGGCATATCAATTGAATAGGAGTACAATAATGTTCATTTTTATGCAACTTAAAATACTACGTGCAAATTTGGTTTTGTTTGGCACACTCAATGGAATTTGAAAATAATTTACTAACAAATATGTATACAGTGCAAATAGGGAACCAAAAAGTAAATGATATGGATAATTAGATAAATATAAATCAGTAGTACACAGTAAAAATTAGTTGACATGTCTCATGACGAAATTGAAATCATTGTATAAATAAAGCAATTTATTAATAAATAGAAAAATGATACTATGAATGTCTGTAGTAATGTTGAAGTTGCCGTTCATTTACTAAAAATCGTAGGAAAAGGGTAGGAAAAATTATACTTTACGGCCAATGATAGATCGTTTCCGAGATACAGAATATCAAAGATTTTGAAATTTTGATTATATTTTTTTATTGACTAGAAAACCCTTCTTGATAAAACAACAATAATTATTCTAGGTTGTAATGAGGTACCTTAGGTATAATTATTCAGTATGTTTTTTTACTGGCAAACGGTGTCAAACGAAAAAAAGTAAGGAGCCTTTTTCTGTTATAAATTGTACAAGGATTCTAGAAATAGTTTTTGTTTCTAAAAAACTGTTCAAAGGTTCCAAGTTTCATTAAAAATATGGATTAATTTGGAACTTTTGATAAAAATGTTGACACCCTGTATCTGTGTAACAAAGCATTTTTCGAATATAGTTTATAATACAAACTGATATTATTTTGTGGTTCTCTGTCTGCCTCTAAAGTTTCCGCTTTCGAAAGTGGACCACCCTCTATTTCTAAGTATCCGTTTTTGGGTTACGAAGATCTTCCCACTCCTAACCGCACTACTCCACAAAATTACATTGTAGGAAAGATGGCTATAGACTAAGCTGTAATAAATGTTTAATAATGCACATAAGGGCATTGGTAATCAAGATATACACCCAAGAACTTGGTATTATGAATAGATTCAAGAACATAATTGTTAATATTAAGGTGTAATTTGACCTGCGGATTATACCTAGATCGAAAGTAAACTATTACAGTTTTATCAACATTTAAAGTAAGTGCGTTAGCTTCACACCAGTTAACGAAAGATCGTATAAAACCCTGACAAGCCACTACGAATTCCTCAGGGGTCCGCGGCGACACCACAAGAGACGTGTCATCGGCAAACATCGTAAGATGAGGTGCGTAAATAAAGCTTGGTAAGTCGTTGACAAATAACAAAAAAATTAATGGTCCCAGCACCGATCCCTGAGGCACCCCAATATCCATATTGTGACAATGCGAAGTAGTACTGAGAACTCTACCTTGCATAGTTCTGTCAGATAGGTAATGAACTAAGTAATCAATTCAAACCAATTTCGATTCTAACTTATTGTAACATATAATTTATGAAAAATTCATGTTATAATTTAAAATTAAATGTTACACCAACATTTTTGCCGCTTAATAAGTTTACTTCCAAGAATTTTGGTTTCGAAAAAGACAGACATATTCATTCTATTCGTCTATTTGCTCATGTATGACTATCTGATGTAGGGTACTCATCCACAGTGGCGGCTGGTGCTAAGGGGCACAAGGGCACGAGCCCACCCTTCACTGTACATGTCACGAAGAAATATATGATGCTATCAATGCTATTATAGATTTATATATTTTTTCGTAATAATTGTATTATCGGTTGCGAAAAACTACTCAAAACTTATTTCCCGTCAACCATCCACGCGCCGAACTATATCAAATTTTATTTCCTGGGAACCCAAGAATTTGTCTCCAAACGTAGCTCATTTTCCGACGTTCGGCACTCCTCGGAGTAAAAGAAATTCGCCGATTTAAAGCCGACGAAGGGCACTGAAATACATGTCCCTTCTCCGCTGTCTCCATACTCTCCATCACTCGGTCTCTCTCCGGCAATTCCGGCATTCAGTTCTCAGTAATCCCTTGCTTTGTTTAGTACGTAAGTACTTGGATATAAAAAAATATTTTGCTTGCAGAATAGTTGTGTAAACAAATTTGGTTTTAACTTTGCCGGTTTTCAAAGAAATGGATCCGGAACCAGAAATAAGTTCTGACAGTATCTGTTAAAAAACAATCCAGTGCCATTTGATCAAAAATGTTTAATTAAACAGAAAGGTAGACCTACTCCTGATTTATATATTAATTACGAATCTACAAGTAAAACTAGAACATATGAGAGAGTTTTTAATAGAAACATATCAATGGATGTGTGATTGTTCCGTGACAAATAAATTGTTATGTTTTGTTTGTTTAATATTTAATACAGGTTACAGCGAGGACCAAATACGAACTTGACGATTTAAAGCACATAGCGGATAGGGCGTGAAAACATGAAAATTCTGTTGCTTATTTAAAACCATAAATGGACTTAGTGTTTTAGGAAAAACATACTTGAACAATATTAGATAGTGCGTATTTGCGCTATAAGTTCGAACATAATAAACAGCTGGAAAAATATCGTCACATTTTGCGTCGTTTAATAATGTGTATAAAAATAGAAAAATGGATTTTACCTTTAAATAAAAGGTCAGTTTTTAAATTTATTTTTTATGTGCCCACCCTTTGAAAAAACCCACGGGCCGCCACTGCTCATCCAGATTAACAAGGCACTTACTAATAAAATACAAAATACCTAACCTAAGTGTATCATTCGCACCAGGCGACGACAACGCCCCTATCGGTGTTACACAAAACTGCTAATGTTTATGCTCAAGCTCCAATGGCTATGTTCATACTCTTCGATTGTAAACTTTGTCCGAACCGCAGGATGTAATTTGTAATTAGCCGATGATAGTTGCGTGTCAGCAGAGAAGAGTATGTGTGCAGAAACCTCCAGACGCCTCACAAATTACTCTGATTGCGGGTTAGTGCCCTTCTAATAACCGACTTGTGGTCTTTTCTACCCGGAACGAAGCGGACGATCAATTATACGCGAATATCGGCCACGATCAGGGAGTTTTTTCTCTTAAATCGGCGTTTGATTAATGCCTCATTTGATGATCGTAGTACGCGGTTGGTAAATCATAGTGTGTTGAGTTATTCGACGATAGAAAGTGCCAGGTTCCTATAATAAGTTATTTGTCAATTAATTCACCTATGTCGATACAAATACAGTGCTTTCGAAATAAGTTAATTATTTTTGAAATTGAGAAGTTTTCGAAAAAATCCCCTGGCACGTCAATCTTGTTTTTACAAAAGGCACTTTTTGACATACGACCCACATTTGTGACGTCATCGTTGTTCGAGATATGACGTCATCGACATTTTTTTTAAATAGCAACTCCCAATTTTGACCATGCCATTTGAAAGAGCGTACCATTCTACATACATACATCATGAAAAATTATGGTGTTACATAACAAAAATTTCAAGAAAATAATGTTGGACATTATTAATAACTTCAGGAGGTATACGATGTATCTCGTGACGAATTCTTGCTTTTAAATGGTCAGGTGATTTCCGGGCTGGTTGCCACGTCGTCGGTTTAGAACTCTTGACGTTTCGAGAGACATATCGCTCTCTTCTTCAGATGTTACTCTGAAACTGGAGATCTACTGGTCGTCGCACTATTTATATCAGGGGTAGTCACTGATCCATGATGTTCCGGTGGATTGCTTTCACGGATGAATCGTTTCCAAATACCGGGCAGATCCACGCCACCGTCCCTGTTGAAATTGTTCGGATTTTTATGAATTTCTATAGCTTCTCTGTATAGTCGGGGCCAAAATCTTCTCTGTCTTACTAGCATGCTGGCTTTACTTAGCTCCACCGTGTGGCCGTGTCCGCTCTATGCTCTGCTACTGCCGATTTTTCCCAGTTGTTATTTTTGAGGTGACTCTTGTGTTCCTTTAACCTTGTCTTGATGTGCCTTCCTGTCTGTCCTATATAAACCTTTCCACAGGAGCAGGATGCTGTACGCACCGGGGCCAGGACAAAACCTAATACGGGCTTTTTAATATCTTGTAATAAATACTATTAAAATCTTGTTTTAATTAATGAATATTTTCTTAAACCTTAAAGTTTAAGTTTAAATTTAACACGAGTAAAAAAGTGTTTTAAATTAAATTCTGCGTGGGATATAAATATTGGTATAATTTTAGAAGTAACTCACCCTTGTACTGTTTCAATTTACTTGATATTAAATTAAGTTTGTTAACAAATGGAAACACCATTTATCTTGACAGTTATAACGGCATTAGTTTCCATGATTCTGTGACATATTAATTTGATACTAAATAGGTATATACCTGGATGATAAAACCTAGGTCACACTTACGCCATAAATTATTTCAGCTATTAAGAATATTATATACCTACGCTTAAACGTTAACCTTATTTGGTGAAAGGAAATATTTAAAATGCCACCAACTCGCCGTGCTTTTATTTTTAGACGGTAATTATTATTCAATCATATCGCTAATTGCCAGCACGCTCAAGAATATAAATAAAAATGGATTTGCATGTCATTTATATGTCTCTGTAAAGAGTATATGCGTTTAATGAACTCACTGTCTTTTTTAATATAAAATAGGTATAAATTTTTCTTGTTTTACTAAAATAAATCCAATTATTACCAACATATCATTTTTAAATTTGAAAATCGTCTTGCTTTAGTAAAATTGTCACGATACTATAGTCAGCGGTCAAAATTGTAGACAGAGACTAATCGCTAGCTTATAGACTAGCATGACGGGCGAAGCGTGCGGGGAGCAACATTTCATAGGCGTACTAAATTTGAATGCGATCAGATATAAAAAATATACAAAAATGACAAAAATAATTGCATTACATAACATCCATTATTTTTAGAGTAGAAACAGTGATATAACAGTTTTTACCAATTTCGAGGCGTTAGATAATAAGAATATTTCAAAATTTAAAGTTTTTATCTTGTATTATCACTTACCCAAAGTCGAAACTAATAGAGAGTGACTAATTCAAACACATAGATGAGTACGGAAGATACGTGTGGTATGATTACCTAAGCGTGCCACTTGAGAAGAGTTAAAGCACACAAAATTATCAAAAATAAGTTGACGTCGGCTGAACCTAGCACATTAACAATTTACTTTAAATGTACCCCCGTCCTTATGGACGGCGATTGCCCACTACCACCCACTTACACCTATCTGATGCGCACTCTGCAGATATCACACTTAAGCCTTGTCCTCATGGACGTGAAATTCACGGATTTTTGCACCAATTTTGCTGCTTCTGTTTTAATTATTTATGGCGGGAAAATCTCAACTTTTGACAATTGCAATTTGTGAAGCTGTCAAACACTACAAATATTATTGCCCCTTTCACTATTATGTGGTGTTAATAAATTTGTTTTGAACTTCTGATAATCTACCCTGGCAGTTTCATGATGAAAATGATAGAAAAATGTTATAGGTAGTTGACAAAATTTGTTACAAATAGAGATTTTTCCACCGTTAAATAAATCGCGCATTGAAAAGGAGAAAAGGCTTTAGAATACATACACTATTTACTATGTATATTACTTTGTGTTGACTGCTATAAATTGTGAGCAGGTTTATTAGTCACTCTCTACAATTTTGGAAGTCGACTATAGATAAAGTGACTAGTATTTCTCAGAATTTGTATCATGATGACACATGACACACTAATCTTAATACCTAATTGGAAACATTGTAATTCTTTCTTACTGAAAATGAAGCTTCTCAGAAACATTTAATTTATTTTTTCTGGAAAACTATTAGAAATAGGGAAGATTTTGTGAAAATATTTTCAGATTAAAACGTTATTTCAAAAAATTTCAGTGGACCACCTAAGAACTTTTTTCCGGGTAAAAAACTGGCACTGTCACCGTTTAAAAATAACTCCCTGTATGTCAACCTTCCTTGGGAATGCTGTACTTGTTACGATTGGATAATGCGGCAGGTGTACCAAATTTGAAATTTTTTGGTTAATGCAAACTCAAAAAAGTGATGAATGTAGTTAAATCGTCACATTTTTAGGTCAGAAGTCCATTTCCCAGACACACTGTATATGTGTACAGCTAAAGTAAATACAAAGTGTCCCAAATTGCTGGGACCAAATTTTACCAGGTGCTAAAACTTTTTAAAATAAGAAAATAACCATGTAAATATGGGTCGGTAAATGCTTAGTTTCCGAGGTATAGGGTATCAATAAATGTTGGCAAAAAATGTGTTTTTTTAATTCATGTTTGTAAACATAAAAATTTTAAAATTGGCATACCTAAACATTTTTTTACTTTATGCTGCTTTTTTGGGAAAAATCTTAACAAAAAATTATTTAGAACCCTATAATATTTTTCTGCATACCTTCGATAGCAAATTTGATTTGCACACTTTTATATCCCTTGATATTTTTTACATATTTTATAATAAAAGCAAAAAAATAATAAAATTTTTAAGGTCGCCGTATTTCTCGCCGTAAAATGATCAAATTTGTGGTGTTTTTTAGGTACTGAAATCTCGAAAAATAAAACACGTAGAGCAAAAGTAGGTAATATCAAAAATAAAATTACTGATGTTTTGTTTATCCACTTTTGCTATTTAAACTCTCCTCAAATAATATAATACCTTTTAAAATGCATTTGTACGGAACACATTATTTTGCTATTCTAACCCCACAACAATTATTTTCATATACTTATAAACAAAAGTGAACAATCTTATATGCAGAACTATGTAAGTTTGTGTTATAACAATCTATAGTTGAGTTTAAAAAATACGTATTTTGAAAGATTTCAGTACCTACCTAAAAATTTGCTGGATAGATCGCTTTCTGACGTTATGTATTGATTTTACTTCGGTACCTTTGAATATTCGCAGGTGGCATGGGATAACATTCTTGTTATTTGCTAAACACTATATTATTCAGTTCTTAAATGTCTAAAATTACTTGTATTTGTACAAAACACTATTTCAAGAATACAACGCCCTTAATGTTTATCTATGTTTGATTTTTAGTCCTCTAAAAATTAGATGATCACATTATTTAAATACTGCTACATTATAAATTAATCTGTCTAGATTTGGCTTAGATTTTATGACCAAAAATAAGAAAGAAAAGTTATATAAAAAGAATATCTTCTTTTCTATGTGTGTATTTCAGAAACCGCCTAAGATAAGCATTAAAATTTTGAACTGAATATCTTCATTAGACAACAAATCTAGTGTTCCAAAAATAATTTTGCACAAACAATTGATCCAACTTTTTTGTATCTCAAATTTGGGCGAGACTTATTTACTTAATGGCCCCCAGTTTGACATGCCAATGACTAAATATGCGGAACTGTTTTTAAAACATTATATTCGGAATCTAATTGTGATTCTTAATTTCACATTTGTTTACTTTAATGCGATCCGTTTTGGAAATTGGAAAAAATCTAATTTTGAGGTCCCCCTTTAAGAGACCAAAACTTTTCTTATTTTTTGTCATAGAATCCACATTAATTTTTGGGATGCTAATTGTGGGACTCCCTATACGTCCTCTCCATATTCACATTCCGCAAAATTCACCATTTTTCAAACTTGATGAGGGATGATTTTTGAATACTTGACAGCATTTAATGTAAAATCCATTTAACAGACATATTAATTTTGCTAATTATTTTCATAACAAATTACTCTCTGATTTACTACCTCACCATATGTCTAACTGGTGTCAGTAACAATTCGTTCCTCAACAAATTCTTAAGCATATGGATCTCGTGTACGCGTATTGGTTTGTTTATTTATAATCCCCTGTATGTATCCTCCACAAACTTCTGAAGACGTTCATTCTGTACTGATGGCCTAATACGTGACAGCTTGTTAGCATTTTAAAACGGGAAACATCGGAAGCCCGAGATGTGGTCGAGTATGAATGACAATTAACTTTCTGTTTTATACTTCCAGTTTATAAGGAAGTCACATTGAACTCTTCTGATATGTCTTAATTTGGTATGTGCCAGCGTAATACCATACAGGTTTAGTAAATATTGTGAATGACTTGTAACATTTCAACTATTTCTTCTGACGAATTTAATTATTTCTTTACTAATGCTGCTGAGGAGTTATTAAGTAAATTATCTTCTAATATCGGTCCTAGGATCGGTCAGTGGTCGCGCGGTTTAAGGCGTTAGTACTTGAATCGAGGTGACTAGACGGAGTTGGTTCGAGCCCAGCTGCCGGTAGACCGTATATAAGCTATATTCGTGGAGAGGATTGGCACCCTCTCTGTGGGTATGGTAGGGTGGAATAATGTTAGCTTGGGTCAATGTGAGAGATTGATGCCGGTTGATATTTGACTACCCCCCTAACTAATGAGGTTTTCCTCATTCCTGCACTGAATAGTGGTTAGGGCCTACCAACGTAAGTCGTTCCTGGGCGCAAATGCGGCCTGCTTAATAATAATATGCCGCCCTCTCCCGCACAAGTCTCCGACTTCTGGGCTAATCCTGTGATTAGAATGAGGGGTAGAGATATTATTATTATTATATTCCTCATTTTTGTAATTACGTGCAACATATGACGCCTAAAGATATTTTCATTTTTAATGCAACTTCAGTCTGGGAGGTGGCCAATGAAATTGTAAATCTTAAGAATAAATAGCCGATTTGAAGAAGGGATATGTAAAGCTTTCGATTGTGTTTCGCATGAGATCTTATTAAATAAATTGTCTTGCTATGAGTTTTCGATGAATAGTATATCTCTATTATCGTCTTAGTATGAAGTTTAGTGGTATAAAATCAAATACTCTAGAAATCAAACATGGGGTTCCACAAGGTTCAGTCTTGGGTCCATTACTTTTCTTAATTTATATAAACGACTTACCTACCATATTTGATATCAGGTTAGGTATATTACTCGCTGATGATCCAAGTGTAACCACAGCAAATTTGAGTTTATTTGTGTTGCTTAACGATACACATCTGACACGTTCACTCGCGAACTACTGGTTCCTCAGCATCCGACTCACCATAAATGTGACAAGGACAGTCACATGTCTTCGCGGCCTTATTGGCATAGATAATCCGGAGAGTGTTAAGTCCCTGGGAGTTTATTTGGATCCTAAATTATCTTGGAACCCTCATGTTGAATATGTATGTAAGAAAATATACAAAAATCTGTATCTACCTCGTATCACAGGCTCATTCATTCTGTCATATCTTATGCCATCCTGACATGCACCCTCCAGTGCACAAGTTTTTGCTCTGCAGCGAAAGGTCATACGCATTATGTCTGGCCTAGGATACATAGTCGATTGCAGAAATTGTTTTATTAATTTATACATTCTTGCAGAGTCCCATCTATTTATATCTTCTCTGTGTTAAAAATATTCAGCACCTCTTTCATAGTAGAGGTCAGTGTCATTCTTATGATACTTGAAGGAAAAATGACCTTGATGGTAGATTTTTAGATTCCAAAGAACGAGAAAGGGAACGGACTTTCTGGGTTTACGGTTTTTCAATGCATTGCCTCCATAAATAAAGAAAAAATGTTCTATTAAAGAAAGCGTTAATCCTCATGATGAATTTCCTAAGTGACAAGTTTACGTTCAAAATAATTTACTGTTTGTTTGTGGATTCGTGTTATGCTACTATTTTTAGATATGTGTTTATGAATAAGATTAACTTTTGTCAATTTCTCGGTAGGCAAACAAAACTTGGATGAAGGAAAATAAATAAGCAAATATAACTTGAAGGGAACGTATAACGATAAACGAAACGACAAATAAATATTGTAGATAGCGTCATTCAGTCAAACCTCAAGCACCACTATTTGCCTAATTTGTATGGAGCATTCATGGTCAGCCCAGAAAGTTTGTAGTCGATCTGATGGGTAATTTTCGAAATATAGCAGATTAAATTAGAGTTAAACGCTCGTGAGGTGTGACGTCATTGTCTCCTACAGCTTCTCGGTATTCGTCTACTTCGAACTCAAGCAAGGGCTTTTCTGTGTTAAATTAAAAATATTAGCAAATACAACTATACTTGTAAAATTCACAACATTCTATTTAAAAGCATACCCGTCTAATTTACCGATGGTAGATTTAATTTATGATGATAGACTATTTTAATACCAATCAATGACGTAGTGCCGATCTGTCCAATAATGCGATATGGTACCAACAAGACGGTGCACCACCCCATTTTGCAATGATCGTTCGCGACTATTGGTCGAAGGGGAACCATCGAATGGTCCCCTAGATTTCCGGATCTAACTCCCCTAGACTACTTTTTATGGGGCTATTTAAAGAGCAAAATCTATTTCAATAGACCAAATACCATTGAAGAATTAAAGAACAGAATTCGCAATAAAATTCGAGCCATTCAACCAGACATTTTTGATAAGGTTCTGCAGGAGTTTCAGTGGTGTATGGAATTTCCTCTGATTTTATTGTTTATTTTAAATATTTATCATTTGTACAGAAACGTTTTTTCATTTCTTAAAATTGTTGTTGATTGATTATTACTTAAAAAATTAAACACGTTGCTCCTAAAATATCTTAAAATGTTCGATAGGCTTTTAAAAAACTTGATCCACCCGATACCTTGTACATGGTACATTCTAGAAACTTTGGAACTGAATATCTCGAAAACTTCCATCTTCAAGGTCATACGTTTTTGACATATTCATAGATACTGTGCTGTATCGAAATCCGTGGAAAAAATATGGGTTGCCTTTTAAAAAAATTGCCGATGATGTCATAGCTCAAAAACAAACAAAACCAAAAAAAGTCGATGGCTGAAAAAAGTGACATTTTATAAACTAATGTTGACGTGTCCGAGGATTTCCTGGCAAAACCCTTTAATAATCACAGGCACACAAAAAAAAGTTCTGTGCCCTAGCTCCGACCTATGGTACCCATGTATTTTTGGCTCCTGAAACCGATCCCGGGGTCGGTATAGCCCAGACGTTCCATATTTGCGCGCTACGGTCAAAAAAATTACCTGGAAATAACACTGTTCACAAATTTTTATGGAACTGCAACCCTGCTAATGACGTTGACGTAGGAAGTATTGTGGCTCCTTTCTTTCTTTTTCAATTTTTTTTGAATTTTTTTTCATTTTATTTATTTTATTTTTTTAATTTTTCTTTATTTTTTTATGTCTATTCACTGTGAAATGCTACATGAAGACAATCCACTTAAATCAATTCGATCCTGAATACGGTGAAATCATATGATTTTTTCTGACAATTTGAAATTTCTTAGGACCAATTTTCTGCCAATTCGTGGCCCTCAAGTGACAATTGGGATGTGCGAGGTCCTATCCAACAACTGATTCATGTTTGGACCCTTCAATGGCACGAGATAAAGCTTTGCGCTTATTTCCAGGTAATGGCCAAATTTTGGTAATTTTTTTACCGTAGGGCGCAAATATGGAACGTCTGGGCTATACCGACCCCGGGATCGGTTTCAGGAGCCAAAAATACATGGGGAACCATAGGTCGCAGCTCGGGCACATAACTTTTTTATTTTTGTGTGCCTGTGTAATGATTTATCGAATTTATTTCAAACTTTACGAGTTCAGTGTATTTTGCTCTGCGTTTTCAATGTACTTTTTATAAGCATCATTCAATGATGCTTATAAGGATTTAATAACTATACGTAATCTTTTGAAATCATTAAGATATTGAGTGTCATTATATTTTTTATATGTTGCATGTTGTGCTGCACCTAATCTGTACCCGGCTTACGAATGTAACAGATGCAGTAATTCAAAATTAAATAGTTTGCTCTCTTCACATTTTAACATTACTTCGAAAATAAATTATACGACTCCAGATGCCCTTGGTGATATACTATCATGTATTTTTTTATCCGGTTCAGAATTTGCCGCGGAATCCGCTATATTATTTCGCATAGTTTGTGGTGTAATGGTTGAAATATTTTGATACAGTACAGATGCAAGATATAGGTCAGTTATATATAAATATACGAGATAGTTACAGTCCCCCATGCAGTATCAACTGCTCCCATACCTAAACCGTATAAAGTGTGTCGTCGCATTTCATTTGTAGATACGTTGAAATGTCTGGGAAGCGTCATAAATATATGTTGCTGGTCTGCGGAGAGGCATAAATTTGGAAAATTTATAACCCCCTTATTTTTAACACGACGTTTAAATGGATATGCATTTTGTATAGATCTAAGTTATGAAACCTAAGTGCACATTGTGTGGTGTATTTTGAAGCGGTGAAATGAATGCCAAGTGCCCCGTTTCCCATGCTCAAAAAATATTTTAAGCAATGAATGTTTCTTTATAACTTGTACCTGCTTGTATTTGTATTGTTAATGCTAATCATATTGCATGTGTAGGTACAGGGGACGCTTACAAATACAATTTTGTAAAAAAAACAAAAAGGGCAGTTTGAAAATGCTGTAAAACCTTACCTTACGCAATTAAGAATGCATGTTTTTCATTGCACGATCTGCGATCGGCATGGCGGCAAAGTGTAGCAAAAAATGAACGCACAAAATATTAATAATAATATCTCTACCCCTCATTCTAATCACAAGGATTAGCCCAGAAGTCGAAGACTTGTGCGGGAGAGAGGGCGGCTTATTATTGTTAAGCAGGCTGCATTTGCGCCCAGGAACGACTGACGTTGGTTGGCCCTAACCATCATTCAGTGCAGGAATGAGGGAAACCTAGAAAACCTCATTAATTAGGGGGGTAGTCAAATGTCAACCGGTATCGACCTCTTACATTGACCCAAGCCAGCATTCTTCCACCCTACCATACCCGCAGAGAGGGTGCCAATCTCTCCACGAATATAGCTTATATACGGTCTACCGGCTGCGGGGGTCGAACCCACAGCGATCCAGTCACCTCGATTCAAGTACTGACGCCTTAAACCGCGCGACCATTGACCGATCCAAAGAATTGAAAGAAGAAAATAAATAAAATTTTATAACACCTATTTTATATCAGCAAATGCAATTGCTTTTACCGCTATTGTTCTCAGTTATTGGCAGCAGCTATTCCAAGTAACAGTAACAGTACCTATTTTATAGCCGTGGTTAAGAATGTTCCTGTAACTAATTTTTGGAGAGTTAAAGTTGCAAGGTTTAGTCGCATAAACATCTTATTGGCATCAACGCAACAGCTAATAGTGTGAAAGCATTTTTATAAAACATAGTTGCTGCAGAAAAAATATATAATTGTGTTTTAAGAGTTCTATATAAAAACAAGTTATGTTTTAGCAATGACGTTACAGCATTGATACAGCAAACTATACGATTCCAACAAGGCATGTCATTATAATGTCTTATAAAAACGTTATACAATTGTTCTGCCTTATTTACAAACCCATCACAACTGTAAAGCTAATATTAGACTTTCTTTAAATTTTACGACACATGTCTATTATAAGTATCTTTATAGTAGGTGTTGAATTGAATTTGTTTTCAGATAGACGCTGAAAAGCAATTGGAATTAAGTGAATAAACATGGCGCTAAAATAATTAAACAGTTTGGTCACTTTAGAAGCATTTAAAACACTTTTAACTTTTTAAATTTAAAAAAAGCGAAATATAAGAGCATTATGTTTTGTAGAAAATCGTTTGCTGGTGTTAACTATCTTTAAAAAGCAGTTTTGCTTTATTGTCGTGCAAAAATATTTTAATACAGCATTTATAAAGTAATTTAAGTAACTAAAATAACTATGAAATACTTTTATATTTGATGTAAGAATACAGAACGCTTTATAGTCACTAGTGTAGATTGCTACTATAGACATTATACAGTAAAATGACCTCCCGAAGCAAAAATACTAAAATAGTTTAAATAATTTCTATAAAACGATTTTCTTGTTGGGATTACAATATTCTCACAACAGCAAAATAGCGGCTGTTATCACAAAAGTCTCAAATGGAACAATAATACCATGAAATTATTTGCTGTCATGTAACCGCTACATATCTTTTATAATTTCTGATCTCATAATTTTGAATTATAATACTAGTGTGCTACTTGGGATAATAAGTTCGCGTAAATCATTACTAGTGTTTACTTGGTGCGATACACTTCATTATTTAAATATGCCCACAAAAAGAAGTCCAAAGGATTTACGTCAGGAGATCGTGGTGAACATTTTGTCGAAAATGAGGAGCACCATCTTGCTGGAACCACATTTGGAGTCGGATAGCTAAAGAAAAAACGTTGTTAGAAATGGTCCCGTTGAATCGCATGCGGATTTTTTAAATTCCAAACATCGATGTAAAGGTTGAAAATACTACAATTTCAATAATTTGTTTTCTCGAAAACTATAAGGTTTTTACAAACATTTTTTTTACTATATTGACTCGATTTTTCATAACGCATCTGTTCCCATTTTTTTTGGGTAAGTTGTTAAGCACCCTGTATTAATTAATTAATTTTTATTATTTATTATTTCTTGTTACCAATTCTTGTCCAATAAATTTTCTACAATGTACTTGCTTATACATACCTAAAAATATGATCTCAGTGTTCAGATATTTATATTTATTTTCATAAGTGTTTTGTTTGTAGCAGTATTAGATGAATTAAAATATTAACTGCCGTAAAATGACGTATGTTAAAAAACATGTAATGCGTTGGGAACCTGAATTGTGTTTGTTTATAATGTATAAAGTTTTTTAACTCCAGCTTTGTTTATTTTGATGACTCAGTAGTAGTAGCAGTAATGGTGTATTTTAACTAGCTGCATACTGTTATGCATGGGTTATTTTGCTTGTTATTACATAATTTTACTCATTAAAGTGTTTTGCTTTTTTTGAATGTGTAGGCAAAAGTTATAAATTGCGCATTATTTGCATAGATTTTGCCAATTTCTAAAAATAATTCAATCTCAATAAATATGTTCTGATAATCAGAGATTAAATAAGATACTTTGAGAATTGGCACGCCACCCAAAAAATCATAAATCGTATAAATTAATGGATTCGTTAACATGATCCAAGTTATCACGTAGCAATGAAGTTTCTTATGTAGATTTAATTTTGGCAGGAATACACTCAGTTTATTTTTGGTTTGACCTTAAGATAACTCTTAAACAATAAACAGTTTTGAATATTAATATTTTTAATATCTGACATTTGTCTCGCTATTCAATAATAATACAGGGTAATTCGGAACTTATCTAAAAAAAAATTATACAGTTGACTTACAAACACAACTTTGTAAAAAAAAAGGCAGTTCGAAAATGATTTAAAAATGCACTTCTGCACGGCACTGTAAAACCTGATAAGGCAAATCATGCCATTGGTGACCCTCATTCTAATCACGAGGATTAGCCCAGAAGTCGGAGACTTGTGCGGGTGAGGAAGCGGCATATTATTATTAAGCAAGACGCATTTGCGCCCAGGAACGACTTACGTTGGTAAGCCCTAACAACCATTCAGTGCAAGAATGAGGGAAACCTGGAAAACTTTATTAATTAGGGGGTAGTCAAATGTCAACCGGTATCTATCTCTCACATTGACCCAAGCCAACGTTCTTCTTCATCCCAAGGAAAGAAATAAATAACATTTTGTACCACCTATTTTATACGGCAAATTCAACTACGTTTGCCTCTATTGTTATTAATTATTAATAGAATTATATTGTGGTGCGATGTATACCAGTACTGGAATTTTTCTCCTGAAAATTAGTTTCGTGCAATATGGAGCTTAAATTATGGTACCTGCTTATTAGCGAAACTTTGTTTTATGCTATGAGAGTAATAAAAAATATAAAAACTGCAAAGGCGTGCTCCATTTGTGCTTGATATCGGTCTCTAGAGGAAACTAGGGTAAGGTGATACGGGTGATACTGTAGGTTTTATTACACTGCTCCTCACATTCTTAGGCCTTTACCCTCAGATATAACGCGGCAAAAGGAAAATATGTCAAGCTAGCACGTATTATGCTCATTGGCAGGGCCGCGCCAAGCTATTCGGCCGCCCGTGTGCAAACCATAATTTGCCGCCCCTTTTAATATTTTAAGTAAAATTTGACATTTAAAAATCGTCACTCCTTACCCCTAAAAATGGATACATAGGTAAGGTAATAAATAAAATTAAAATATGTAACTTTTAAAGTAAACATACAACATAAAGCAGAAAGCAGTGAACAATCAGAGTCAAAAATCGAGGATCTATCATCAAATTCGTCACTTTGAGGATTAACTTGTACGGACGAGCCCGTCTGACAGTGAGATCATTTTTGTAAAGTTAATCGCTATTTAGCGGTGAATATTTGACTGTATTTCTACTTTGGTGAGAGATGAAAATTAAAAAAGTAAAAATAAAAATCACAGAAAGTACCAAAACAAATAAAAAATGTTTATAATAGTTAATAAGGAAAAATAAATTATTGAAAACATGCTTTTCTTGCCTTTTTTTCGGCAAAATCTTTAATTAACTCGTCAAATGGAATAGAATCCATAATGGACGGTTAGTCAAGTGTCTGGTCTAGCTGTTTTGCCGCCCCTTGACTTGGCCGCCTGTGTGTTTTGCACACATTCGCCACATAGTCGGCGCGGCCCTGCTCATTGGTGCATTACTCACGACTACTTATTTAAGATATTTTTTTTATTTGCAATTATCACATAATTATCTATGATTTGACACTGTTTTGAATGTAATATTGACTTACATTATCCCACAAATGCTTTTTTAAATCTATTATTACACTCAGTGCGATAATCACATTGCAAATTAAATTAAACTGAAACTAGAAGGGAATATGAATCATGTGAAAATTCATTTATTCTGCTTTGATAAAATCTTTGTGCTTTGTTGAAAAATGGTTTCAAAATCAAACGTCGCCGATCTTCTTGAAATTTTGGACGTCCCCATAATTTACGGTTCTGAACAACTTTTTCAAATAACATTTTGCTGTATTTTCAGTAGAAAAGGCACTTTACCTGAAACGATAACAGTTTTCAATCGGTGCACTGAATATTTCAAATAGATTATTTAGAAAACTGTTACTCCTAACGACTTCAACAGGGTATACATTTTTCAGATACAACAGGTAGAAGAATCGATTGTTTCTATAGTCAGATGGATACACTAAGCTGCAAAAAAGTTCTGCCATTTTAAATAAATGTGATGTGCCATAAGTGGCGTCAAAATTAGTTAAAAATTCTTATTTGCCGTGCCAAAAAACATAATTGTGCCAATTTTTGTTTTAATACTCCGACAGGTTTAAAAGTTATTGCGATATTTCAAAATAAAATTCTAGCATTGAACGCCCTGTATTTTTGAAACCAGCAACATTCGGAGAAGGCATATTTGGCTCAATCGACTTTTTTGGTCACCAGTATCTCCAGCTGCGAGATTTCCAACCTTTCACAGATACCCTGTATATCTCGTGATATATTTTTTATTACAATGTAAGCACGGCTAATGTTAATAAGATTACAGTACACAAAGTTCGTGTGTACATTATATTTCCTTTCCACTAAGTTGGACAAAAAAGACGAATGTAACAAAGTTGTCTGAATTTAAAATTTCGAATGTAAGATTCAGACCTCCTGCGATTTGCGCTCATTAGCAGGCAACAACATACATCTAGGTCAATAATTTTATTAATAAATTGCATCATTTACACCGCCCGTAATGGCATTTTATGTGGTGCGGTAGACCATCGTCATTCTGCTATTCCGTCCATTAAATAAACCTCTATGCCTTCCTACTGTTTTTACATTACAAGGTGACCTAAGTGAGCGATTGAACAGTTCAGCGTACCGTTAACTTTTTTTTTTCGGTACAATTTTCTGCACCACATAATACGGGCGATGTCGGGAAAGAAATTTAACAAGCGTGAAACCCAAACATCATACACAGAGTGCGGTAATGACGAAATGGGATATATTGGAGTCGCTGAAAATCGTTGGTATTTCTATCGTGATCGTAAAAAATATACGAGCTATTAGACGTCCATATTTGTTAAGCAAGTTGTTTACATACGAAACACCTGCTTTAGCACGAGAACAAAAGGAGATGAACTACTTTTATTTGTACCTGAAACAGACGTTTATGTCAATAAAAGTAAAAGGATTGGCATCTTCGTTAAATGATTTAAACACTTTAGAAAAGGAGTAAAGACTTACGTAAACCGTTGATTATTATTGAACTGAAGAGATGAGCAGGATGAAATAAACAACATAGAAATCGAAATTCTTTAAGTCAAGTGACAGTAAATTTATAGCTAACTTTGGTTCTAAAAACAATTTTATATGTTGGATATCCTTAATAAAGTATACAGAGTGTCTCAAAATTAGCCTGCCAAAAATTAACTGTGTGTTCTACGATAAGAAATAAGAAAAAAAGTTATATAAACATAGCTTGGTAAACGCCCCCTGACCTTAAAAGGGGACCCCAGAATTTGATTTTCTCCAAATATTTTCAAAACGGATCGAGATAAAGTAATCAAATTTATAATTGAGAATCGCAATTAGATTGCGAATCTAATGTTCTAAAAACAATACCATCATTAGTATAGGCGTGCCAAACTGGGGCAGTTATTGGATAAATATTGCTCTAACTTTCTCATGTCTCGGAGTTTTTGCCGTCAGATCAAAAAGTTTGAAAATATTTTCAAAAAAAGGTATTCTTGTTTTACTTCGATGAATTATTTCGTTTACGAGTAATATTAATTTAAAAATTTTGTGTTACCACAAAAATATTAGATATGATATGCAAGCGGCCAAATTGTCTCTAGTTAGCTTTGAAAAGTTATTTGTCAGTTTCTTTGACACATATTGCATATATTCTTTAAAAATTTGAAGCATTAATAGGCTATTTAAAGTTTACAAATAATTACATTACTGATGAGCATTTTAAAACGCTTGAATAACACCTTTAATGTCTATTTACCTATTTATAGTTTCCATTTTAAACTTTTGTGATATTTCACAAAATTTTTAAATTAAGATTACTCGAAAACAGAGCAGTTTATCGGATTGAAATAGGAGTACCTTTTTCATGTAAAATAGACCAAATTTTTAAGTTTTTTCATCTGATGACGAAAATCTCGAGATACAAGAAAGTTAGAGCAATATATGTCCACTGACCCCCCAGTTTGGCACGCCTATGACCAATTATGAGGAATTATTTTCATAACATTAGATTTCAAATTTGATTACTTTATCTTGATCCCTTTTCGAAATATTTGAGACAAATCAAATTGTCCCCATTTAAGGGACCATATCTCCAGAACATTACACGACAAGTAATGGCTTATTTGTCGACGATTGTGGACATACATTATTCATGTTTCCAGGTATGGAATTGAGAGCGTTAGGGGGAGTCTAAAAATTCTAGTTAGCTTTGTTGGAGCCTATTCGAAGACATTAGTGTAACATTGGCAACGTTGTGGAATTCACATCCACCACGACGCCCGGATCAGCAGTCCTCAACAAGTTTTCTATTGAAAAATCATGAAATTTATTCAACATTGGCTTTTTTTTGTTCCTGATTTTTTTTGTAAAAAAAAAACTATTAAATTATGTGTTCTACACAGTGAACTATACTGCTGGTTAAAATATTTGTACTTATTTAAGATTCACCCTGTATATTCTATCACTTTCATCATGAAACTGTCATTGACTGTCATGGCAGATCGTCAGAAGCTCAAGTTAAACTTAGTAACCCCACATAATGGTGAAATTAACGATAATATACATGTTTTGCGAAATTCGCGAAAAGTTGACACTTTCCCGCCATTAATAATTTAAATCAAATCAAACTAAATCAAAATTTCGCGTCCATGAGAACAAGGCTTTATTCGTTGTAGAACATAAGACAAATGGCAAAATAGTTTGTCAATTTTTCGAAACTTATTTCTGATTGTAATAATTAAACAATATACATTCTCGCCGATCGCGATAAAGGTCGACAGCTTTCAATGGTGTCTACTGCATGTAGAACGCTTCGTGTCTGTGACATTTTCAGTCCGGCATGGAGTAGCGAACGGCCGATAGATGTAGTTAGTTCTACACCGCGTACTCATGGTCCCTTCTGTCGGGTTAGACAGACGAAAGCAGCTAGGATTATTCGTCGGATACCTCACCTATGGCATACTGATGAGAGCTAATAAGCTCGAAACCGGTATATGTCTGGTGGGCGTCTGACGAATGACTCTAGCTGTTGCTATAGGTTTTCCAGGTGTAATTCAATGCTGGTCGGGGCATTAGCCCGCAGAGTAGTTGTTTCCTGGAATTCCGTGTTTGCAAAATATCGTTTCTCGCCGATCGCGATAAAGGTCGACAGCTTTCAATGGTGTCTACTGCATGTAGAACGCTTCGTGTCTGTGACATTTTCAGTCCGGCATGGAGTAGCGAACGGCCGATAGATGTAGTTAGTTCTACACCGCGTACTCATGGTCCCTTCTGTCGGGTTAGACAGACGAAAGCAGCTAGGATTATTCGTCGGATACCTCACTTATGGCATACTGATGAGAGCTAATAAGCTCGAAACCGGTATATGTCTGGTGGGCGTCTGACGAATGACTCTAGCTGTTGCTATAGGTTTTCCAGGTGTAATTCAATGCTGGTCGGGGCATTAGCCCGCAGAGTAGTTGTTTCCTGGAATTCCGTGTTTGCAAAATATACATTTTAATATAACATTTCAATATCGGATCGGTCAGTGGTCGCGCGGTTTAAGGCGTCAGTACTTGAATCGAGGTGACTGGATCGCTGTGGGTTCGACCCCCGCAGCCGGTAGACCGTATACAGATTCGGAAATTGCGGATCTTTACAGAGAAAGTAGAAATTGCCGCTTCATTCCAGGGAAGGTACGAACTTTAAGAGGGGAGGCGACGTGCATTGGTCTAGCATTCCCCACTACTACGGTAATCGGTTCCGTATCGCCGTTGCAAATCTAACTGTCAGATCAACTGATGCCAGTGTTGTCAGATCTCATCCATTCCGAGGAAATCTCATGCTTTCATATTTTGATTACAAAATCCCATGCTTTTTAATAGACAAAAACAAATAATAAAATTATTAAAATTACTCTTTGAAATCTACCAAAACAAAGACCTAACGAGAAATAAAGGGAAAATCGAGGGCAAAATTGAATAGATAGAGGTAGGTATCTACAATATTTGGGTACTTGAAATATCCTTTATTGTAGACTGCTCTCTTAATAATTAGCAATGAATACATAAACGGGTATGACAGTCTACGGATATGAGGTGTGTGTGCTGTATTCACGCTGTATTGCAGTGATTCTTAACTCTATTCCGTAAGGGTACCTACATTTTCTGGAAACAACAGATTTTACGACCCGTGAGTCACCCTGCGTCACGTCAACTGCGCCTCAACGTTCGCCCGGCCTAACAATAAAATAAATTAGAAAGGTTACGTGGTTAATAACTTTTAAGTAAGTACCTGTAACTACCTACTTACAATGTATGTGTTTATTCTTATTTTTCCCTATCCCCTCTTAAAATATTTGTATTTAGTCATAGTTAACCCTGTATTTCCAGATTGTTGTCTTTATCTTTCACTACTTTCGCAATATTGTCCCTAGATGTTAGTAGATATCTACTTTTTTTTCTATCGCTGTGATGTACCACAGTAATTTTTATGTAGCAGTATGCAACGTATATCTTCTTGGTTTTATTAATTATTAATCTTTCTTGAACTTCGCCAAGTGCGTGACGAAACCATGACCGATACAAAGCACACTCTCATTACCAACACTGGTAGACCGCTAATGCAGCATCTTTACACCTCTTAGACGATACCTCTCGAGATAAGGTAAATTGTAGAACACGTAGGCGATAAATAACCAGCAATAAACAATAACGGCCAATTTGCGTAACAGCCTAGATAAGAACCGTCGATTAATGCTATCGGATGCATCTCTGGTCGGTTGCAGGGTGCCATCCATGGAAAAATGCGCATCCTAGATGCAATTATAAATTAGCCAAGTCATTCGACTTGGAATTGGCCAATTTGCTTTAACATGGAACAATTTGCATATCATTTCGAGTCATATTAGAACATGCCTACGGCAATTCGACGCATACCTACTCGAAAAATTAAATGAAGACGTAAATCCGCTAGATCAAATAACGTTAATAAACGTTTGTCTATTTTAATGGGGAATAAAACCCATGTTTATCTAACCGTCACAAAACTGTAACATTTTTTGACTGTCAGGGGTCTCTAAGGTTGACATTTTTCTTACTGAGAAAAATAGTATTTTAGTAACAAAATCTAATCCTAGGAGCTAAGGTTGACACTTTTAATTTAATCCTTAGATTAAAAGTGTTAAGTTTATTCAATAAAATTTACAACAATGATCAACTTTCAGTATTCTTTTCGCAATATTTTCTTTATTCAAATGTGCGTCTTCAATGCAGCTTTCAGCTACAGTGCTCGATTTCCATCCTCCGTGTTTTTTAGGACAAGTGAGGTCGCCAACTGAAAGGGTAGCAGATGTTCGTCATTATGTCACTGTACTCCTTCCAGTTTCAAAAACCTCTTGCGAGACGGCACTGATTTTATGAATACCGACCACCATTCGATGACATTTAACACACACATATCTGAGAAATAATCAACATTCTATTTTCGATAGAAACTTAAATGAGTGGCTCCTAGCACAGTAAAAATCCGTGATGTTTTGGTATTGAGAATTTTTATAATTAAGAAGGATTTCATATCTTCAACATTATCAATTATTAAATTGACTAATTCATCAGAACGGCGCCTGTAACCCCCAATATTAGCACTACCTATAAAGCTTTTTTTAAAAAAATTCTTTTATTTTTAAAATGTTTAGCTTCATCATCAAATATAAATTATCAGGTGCACTAATGAAAAAGCAATTAACTTGTTCCTTTGTAAATACTTGAGATTTTTTTGGTACATATCCATTATTTTGTCTTGAGAAAAGCACGTAACTTCCCTTCCCTTCTCTTCTCTTCCCTTCTTTATATCCAATGTTGACCGCAACATTGAATATTGTGGCCAAACCGTTGACAGCATTATTTTATTTGCTAAGTTTGAGAGATACACCATCAATACATCGTCTGAATATAACTTTATGTTTTTTTTTCCTTTGCACCAATCTGTGTCTACCAATAAAACGTTGGTAGACACATTAATACATTTCTCAAGATTTCTTTGGGAGAAGACTCAAAGAAATCTCTTTCGCACACTCCAGATACACCTAAATTTTCATTAGATTCCATTTTTATTTTATTTTTCAGCCAATTGAATCACAAATGAACTGTGAATCGCTTTCATGTATCCGAGGTATATTTCTCAATGTATTATTTATTACATTTTTTTGTTACAGGGTATCGTTTGGTAGTTCAAAAGGATCAATGGTGGAAACCCTTATCTTTGAAAGTCCGGTACAGGAGGAACCTGAACCCAGTCCCATCCCTGAAAATGTAGTCCTTTTTCCTGCTGACCAGGATCAAACCGAGTAAGTACCTTGAATTTTTATATTTCTACCTTAATCTTACATTTTTTACGATTCGTAGGTTAATTGAAGTGATTCTTTTTATACAAACAATTACATGTTAACTATGTTGTTAGTAATTTCGACAATAAGTAGTTATTGATACAGATATACAGGGTGCAACAAAAAAGCATATAGCTGTTTGTTGAACAGCGTCAACACATGAAAATGTTTGAAGTCGTTTTTCTCAGAAACGGTTCATTTTGTTGTATCGCAACGAGATATTTTTTTAAATAATGTTTGATACTCTTTAACAAGGTGCTGTTCAAATTTATAAAGCGGTGAAAATAAAAAAGTTGTGGGCCATGGATCGAAGATTAAGGTCAGGTTAGGCCCTTTGACACTGGAATATTTGCATCATATTTGGAACATGAATCTACAAGGGCACTAGTAATACATAGGAAAAAATCAAATCACAAATAAGAAAGTTATAAGAAAAACTAAAAAAAATTTCTTTTGACACCCTGTATCTCCGTTAATATTGAGTTTTCGAAAAATTGTTATAGGACTTTATGACCCTAAGTGTTAAGGAATCACCTCCTGAAGTCTTGACGCATAATTTCCGGACACTGTATAATGTATAATTTTTAAAATTATATTAATTTTTTTGTAATTGTTATCCCAGAAGCAAATTATTTTACACTGATGCTATACTTGGAGCTTATTTTAATTGACCCACATAGTTGCGCTTCCATTTTGATATCTTATACCGATAAACTGACATATGAATGGAGGATAATAATAACAATATAGTACTATTATTGTGTCGTGCCCTTAGTAAAATATTATTATACACTATTAAGCTACTTATCATTAATGATTCTCGGGAAATTGACATTCATAATGGTAGAGGTCAAAGTCAATAAATAACACACTTAACAGTTCTCATTATAATATACGAGCGCGTTCGTAGTAGATCCGGAATATACTAGCCGAAGTACTATATGAAAACGGTGGAATTATCTCAATGAACAATATGAAGAAAAAAGTTATATGTATGCTAATTGATAGCATTACGTATACATTAGATCATGTATTACAAATATGACTCATATTGACCATATTTGATAAAACGATGATGAAGTGTATTATTTAATATACAGGGCGTTTCACAAACACATGGAAATGCCGCTAGGGCTGATAGAGCATTGAAAAATGAGTGTTGTTTGCTTAATAAACCTTTGTTTAGAATCATTTTTGAGGTACAGGGTATGTAAGATAATTTTAAGAAATCAAATTTTTGTTGCAATTGATTTGAAGAACAACAGATTTTTTTATATATTTTTAGGTATTAATAATATTGTGTGAAACTAACTACTCTGCGGACTAAAGCCCCGAGCAGCGTTGAATTACACCCACAATATCTACTCATATATTCTTTATTATTAGCTTTTGTAACATTTTTATTTAGCGTTTTATTTATTGGTATAATAATTTTTATAGTTAGATATTTGACTCAACTTAAAGGAGGCCACCTGAAGAAGCAATCCTAAAAATGCAGAAATAGGTCTGATCTCATCTATTGTGGTTGAATTTTCGAGTTCCCACTGTTTCAAAAGTGAACTTAGATATTTATAGAATCTTTTCATTAAACCAGGTTAGTAAATTTAGCTAGATTATTTTTTTTTAGATAATTATTGAATAGAGCTTTGTCTGTGGAATTGTTCATTAGCATACCTAGATGTTTGGTATCAGAGAGCATACATAATATGACTTCATGGATAGGAATTGTAGGAGATTTGATATATATTAGATTAAAATACCTTTCTAGTACAGTAAAAAATGTTACAAAAGCAAATAATAAAGAATATATGGGCAGATATTGTGGGTGTAATTCAACGCGTTTGATGAAACCATTTTTCAACAAAGTAGGTACAAAGATTTTATCAAAGCAGGCCGATCTTTTTGAAATTTTGCCCGTCTCCATAATTTACCATTCTGAACAACTTTTTCAAGTAACATTTTGCTATATTTTCAGCAGAAAAGGCACTTTACGTAAAATCAAACAGTTTTTTACTCGGTGCACTGAGCATTTCAAATAGGATTATTTCAAACATTGTTACTGCTACTGACTTCAGTAAAGTATACCTTTTTCAAATAAAACAGGAAGGAGAATCGATTGTTTCGATAGTCAGATGGATACACTAAGCTGCAAAAAAGTTACACACGCAAAATACCAAGGCTCATATGAACTTTTTTACTTAGTTTTGATCATAGAATCGGCTTGTTTAGGGTTGGCAGCTAATAATGAGACACCCTGTATACATATGTGTATAACAGAAATTACGGTAAATTGTTTATTTTCTGATTTGAATAGTAATTTGTTCTTTGTGAATATTGTAGTCACGTTAAAATTTGATTATGTTTTATTCGGCTCTGTTTCTTAGGCGCTACTACATATTAATAATGGAAACTTACACCAGTAGTGCAGGTGTTTACTTTTGGGGGAATGTTTTAAGCCACTGCAGTTAGAGCTCCGTAAAAAATCTTGGTATGGATGCAGTTGTTCATTTGATGTTCTCCACACGCTAGAAGATGTCGTAGCTACTTATCTGTAAAGAAATTCTTACGCTAATAGTTGGATCTGGAACTTTATTTAATACATAGTGATTTTCCGGGTTGTTATGCCGTGACCACGGTAATTGGTCGCTGCCAGAAACAGAATTAAAGTGCACATCCTAGCATTAGCCGGGATTATTTGACCTGCTCTGGTTATTCTCGGGCTCTGTGAGCACAGACCCGCTATCAGTATCTCTGGACCCACCAATGTATTGATTTCGGCTTCTATTGTTGGTATTACGACTGTTACGGTCCGAACCGTTCTTCGGATAATGGTATTTTGACACGTCCTGTAACCGCCTCTCTAACTGGTGGCATCATATGCTTCTAAACGTTTCGCCGCTTTTTACTATCGACATCTTCAGTGGTTACAACACAAAAGCTTCGCCGGTTCGGACTATTACAGAAATTTCTCTGTTGACTTTACCGCAGTTGTTTGCGTGCATTTACTTAAGAGCACTTTTTTGTGTAAAATATTTTCTGCGTAATATCTTAGAATGGGAAAAATCCAACTTAAAAAAGTTCGAGAATAAAATGTGAGCGGAAATATTAGCGCCCCCTTTCTTTGTCCAAAAAAACTAATAACAACACGAAAAACATACCTGTGTCAAATTGTAATCAAGTACGGTGTTCCTTAAAAAAATTATATCTAAAATTTGATTTTTTTAATTATCTTACACGTATCTCAAAAATGAATGGCTCTAGGAGACACGTTTATTAAGCAAACCCCACTTATTTTTCAATGTATTATCAGCAATAGTAATATTACCATGTCTTTTTGAAACATCCTGTGTAATATAAAACACAGTGCAATCAAATTAATCAAAAGTAAAAGAATGCAGTTCAGCAAATTTTAAATGAAACTTTGAGGTTGATATATTTTTCCAAGTAGCCACTGGCTTGAATCACGTCTATTCTAAGATGTCTCAGAACTGGTAAGTGATTGCCAAGTTCATTGTCATTGACCCGATTTGTTTTCCTTCGACGATCAGGGTCCGTCTCCATCCTTAAAATAAGTTCCGCTAACATCAGCCTTATGCTCAGTCCAAGCCTTCAAACTTTCCACTAAATTGATAGCGAATTTCTGGACTCATTTTTAACGTGCCACAATTTCTCTGTAGAAATATAACTATTAAAACGGTATCTGAGAAGAAATAGCTCAGCAGGATATATTTTATACATTTTTTTATTAGGTGCTCGTGATATTGTATTCCGGCCAGCATTGAATTACATCCACAACATTTTTATGTTGTTTAGTTTTAAAGGTACGTAGGTAAATGTAGACTTCAAACTTTAAATCAAGATACGTTCTACATAAGCAGTTTGTCTGTTTTATTTTAGTGTTTCTTTAGTTTGATTGGGTTTTTGCCACACTTCTGAAAAAATAAAGATCAATTAAATAAGCCCTTGCTTATATTTAATGACCCCATATCTATAAATGAAGTTATATGGATGCCCTTATTGCCCTTTGGTACTAAATATCCAGGTTTAAAATTATTAAATGGTTAAATTCAAATAATTTTTATATATTTAATATACATTTACATGTAGATATTTTTCCCAAATGATTGTGGATGTGTCATGGCCTTTGACAAATTCTATAATTTCAATTGTGTAACTCCTCAATTATTTTATTTTTTTGACTAGTTGAGAAGTGGAATATTTTACACTACATCCAATTTCTGACATTCTTGTTAGACAATCGTATGGCACTGAGTGTGCCTTCTGGCAGCAACTGGCATTAACATCGATACTAATAGACCTGCTAATTTATTGGTTGAATATGTATATCTTGGAATGTGAATAATTTTCTGGATAATTAATGAGTAACATGGAAAGAGACTGTGAAAGGAAACAAAGTAGTATGAAATAATTATGTAATAGACTTTATTAAGTATTTTCAAGAAATTATGCACTATGCTGAAAATACAGGGTGAACCTTAAATAAGTACAAATATTTTAACTGCTGGTGTAGTTCGTCATATAGATCAGTCTAGTGAAAGCCATTTTTAAAAATTTCTAATATTTACGGAGATATTAATTTTCAGCCGTTGATAATTATTTATGTGTTTTCAGTTTTGTTTAGAGTTTGTTTTATCGATTTTTTTTTATTTGGCGAGAAGATTTTTAAGAGAAAGGCTAAATTTATATATTCAGCAGGACGGGTATTAATTTGAAAATTAAATTTGCTGATCTATTAAAACTGAGTTCTCATTATATTTTTTCTATAATTATTATTAACGTAATTTGTTAATTCGGTACTATTGCTTTACTATTAATTACTATACATTTTACCGTTTATTGCAGGTTATTTTTGAGGCTATTTTCATATAAAAATTATTTGTTTTTCTCCATGACTAAGTTTTGAAACACTTTAATGTAAAAGGAAATAAAAATAAATATTTATTTGACATAACATGATTATACTTACTGTTGATTTTGTCATGGCATGCTGTGACAAAATTAAAAACTAGGAAAATGATCAACTGCACAGTTAAGCGAATATTTTCAAAAGTATTGAGAATGGCTCTAAAGACACATTGAAAAATATATGTGTACCATACACAAAAAATTACATTTTTAGTTCAGTTTTTCAAATTTGTCACCATTTTACGAATACCCTACAAATAATTTTTTTTAATTTGTGGTATTGTCAGGTACCCTTTATAGTAGCTTAGTACAAAAAATTGTCTTTTAGTTTTTAAAAATCATAGCTATAGTTAAATATAATTACAGGTGCCAAAATGTACTGTTTTTTTATTTAATTCTAATTATTTCAAAAACTGCTAAGGTAGTATGAGATGTAACTGGTCTGCTACTTCCTGCTCGGCCCAAGCGGCTCGACTTGCAGAAAGCGACCTACAATGTCGTAGGTACTTAACCGCAGACCTCTCGCCCGCACCATTAAATCTATAAATGATACTGCAGGAAACAACTACTCCGCGGGCTGATGCCCCGACCGGCATTGAATTATACCTGCAGTATCTGTGTGAAACAGCCAAGAACCCTTGTCGGCCACTCCACCAGACACAGACCGGTTTCGAGCTTGTTAGCCCTCATCAGTATGCCATAGGTGAGATGATATGTTTATCTAGGGTGTCCGGAAATACAAAATAAAGTGATGTTGCCAAATTTACCTTAGTCAAAAGTTGATGGTTAAAGAGATACAGAGTACTGAATATTTCAGGTGGGATTATTTCAAAAAGGGATACTTTATCAAAGCATACCTTTTTCAGATAGAAAAAGGTAGCATAATCGACTGTTTCAATAGTCAGATGGATACACTAAGCCGCAGAAAAGTTCTGTCATTTAAAAGAAGCATGATGTACAATAAGTGGCGCCCTCAACTAGTGTAGTCAAAATTAGAAACAAATTTAAATTTCTCTCCCCCAAAAAACCCCAGTCTCCAAAATGTGCAAATTTTTGGATTTAAAAAAAATCGAAAATAATATTGTAACTTTGACACCCTGTATCTTTTCAACCATCAACTTTTGACTAAGGTAAGTTTGGCAACATCGCATTATTTTGTTGTCCTGAATTTACTCAGCTCTATGTTGCATATACTTCCGGATACCCTTTATTAACGTTTTGTCTTTAAATCATACGCAGATAAACCCCCTTAATATAAAATACCTGTATATATGAAATTTGACCGTAGAATCCAAAAATGTAGTAATATACCGGGTGATTTATTAAAAAAATGTAAGTAGTTTGTTAAAATTTTTGGTGCTTAAGCGAAAATCTCCAAAAATATTAAGAACTGAATAATATAGAGTTTAGCAAATAACAAGGATGTTATTTCATGCCACCTGCAAATATTCAAAGGTACCGAAGTAAAATCAATATTTAACATCAGAAAGCGATCTATCCAATGAATTTTTAGGTACTGAAATCTTTCAAAATACGTGTTTTTTTAAATTCAACTATAGATGTAAACATTGTTATAACATAAACTTACATAGTTCTGCATACAAGATTGTTCACTTTTGTTTATAAGTATGTGAAAATAATTGTTAAAATGTGGGGTTAGAATAGCGAAATTATGTGTGTAATATAAATGCATTTTAAAAGTTATTACATTATTTGAGGAAAGTTTAAATAGTAAAAGTGGATAAACAAAACATCAATAATTCTATTTTTGATATTACTTTTGCTCTACGAGTTTTATTTTTCGAAATTTCAGTACCTAAAAACACCACAAATTTGATCATTTTACGGCGAGAGATACGGGCACCTTAAGGTACTGATAGAAATCCGCCCTGTAGAAATTATTATTTGATGAGTTTTAGCAATTCTGAGTAAATCCACTTCTATATAACTATTATGTTTTATCGTTTGCTGTTTTCATTAATGATTCATTGTTTTTTCTAATTAATTAAATTAAATTTGTCAAATAAATTAATCAATGTATCGAACGTGCGTGAAACTGGCTGCTATTACTGTCATGAGCATATTCTCACCGCACCTCAAAATTGAGGAAGAACTATATGAAGCCAGTACTTAACTTTCATTAAAGTTTTATATGCTTTATTAAGAACGAATCATCTCATAAAGATTGCGTATCGCTTCCAGCTTCAATTAAAGCGTACTAATAAGCGAAGTGATTAAGAAAATAAAGCGGTTTTAATCTCGCCTTTATGCCAACACGATTCCCAAATTGCCAGTTAATTTTTGTTACTTTTTATCTTCAGCTGGAAACGGTTGGTATACAGAGTGGTCCGTTTCTCATGGCTCACGTTATGAATCAATAATTATCAATATGTCACATTTCATTTGAAGAATAATCCATAAATTTTAACAAATACAATAATTTAAATAAAAAATCTAGTTCTTGACGTAAAACAGATTTGACATTTGCTAACTTGGTTTTTATTGTTAGAAGCCTTCTCAGAAGTATTTAGATATATAATACGAGGTATGGCAATTAAGTTCCGGGAGTTATAACTCGGAAACAGGCAGCACTGCATCGTTCGTCAACGTTTTTCTAGAGAGCACGTTTGGTTTTGTTTTATGTGCCCATTGGCAAACACATAAATAATTTTTCCGACGCATTTGTACTTATACAGGGTTAACTATGACTAACTAGACAATGGAATACTTTTTGTGTACCTTATAGTAATTATGACATTTCTGTAAAATCTCCTTTTGTGTTTGGACCCAAGGTGTTCAATAATTTGCCTGAAGAATTAAAAACCATTGAGAATCATCTGAATTTAAATCCCGGTTAAAATATTTTTTAATTTATAAGTGTATTCGACAGCAGCGGCATTCGCATTTCGTAAACATTCCCCGTATAAAACTAGCATTTCCGCATATTCTAAATTAGTAAAATTAGGCATTGTGATGTGAATTTACGACCAATACACGACCGAAATAAACAAACTACTGCTCGTATTCTCTCCATCCCCCCTCCAAATGTGTGGTGTGATCTCTAAATTTGGGGTTAAAGAAATGCGGGAAATGCGGAAAGTGCGACTAAATGGTGGCAAATTTGAATAATACGCACGCTGAAGTGTTAGACGACGTTATGTATGTAAACATGTGGCAACGATGCCTTCCATCGGAATTAGATTATCATATGGCTGCGACATCAGAAAGTTTGAGCGTACCAGGAGCGTCGTGTTACCGATTTTTATAGGGTGATTTGTTTATTTTTTTAAAGGTCGAGTAAAATTTTTTTTTTCGATTTTCTGCCTTTATTAGGCCTTCCGAATACGTGGTTAAAATTAATGACATTATGACTGACTCACCCTGTATATGACATTACTGAATTATTTTAGTAAGTAAGTAGTAGTAGCAGTAAGTATATTTATTGACTATTCCCATACTTTGTTATAAAGTCGTTAGGAAAATAAACGTTATTATTATTGTTATTTTACGTACAAATATTTTAAGAGGGGATAGAGAAAATTAACGGAATCACCCTTCAAAAAAATTCCAAACTTATCTATAAAGCGAAAAAAAATTTTTTTTCGAAATTATATTAAATCCTTATTTAACGCCGCCTATGCGACTTTCCACCATACGTTTACAGAATCAGAGCAGGTAACGTAGGCAACTAGCAACACGACCGCAAAAATTTCCAGTCAAGTCATAATTTAATTTCTGCGGTTACCATGTATTTACGTTGTAGTTTTGTGTTCTTCTTCAATTTTTAGTGCTTTTTTTAATATTTAAACGTTTTATAGTTATTAAATAAAAAAAATTGTGTTGGGTGCAGAGACTTTCCCACAATATAGTTTGCCGGTTTGGTTTTCTAGGTTATGAGACAAGACTGCCGCGGGTACATTAAAAGTTTTCTATTATCTATTCCTTTCGTTCGATTTTATTATAATAAATAGATATTTTATCTAGCTGCACCTACAGGAAGTGTGTTTTATCGGTAGTGAGTGGTTATAATGAATGAAAATGTTGTAGCTTTGCCAGTGGAGTTAACTGGGTTAACTGTTATATACCTATCAGGTATTATTACCCACTAATAAGAATGTTAATTTTTGTCATTTAGAAATGCTGCAAAAAAGCGACCACATGGTAGTAGATATTGTTATCTATGCGTCAAAGCCATCTCAGTCGATGTTATCATAGGCGCCGACTTTCCGTAGAAAAAGAGGGTTTTGCCCCATTTTAAAATTCTGGTATAATTTTTATATGGTCTTTTAGGCCTTCCTGAGCACGTGGTTAAAATTTTTGTACTTAGTCATAGTGAACCTTGTATTTGTGCATTCTGAAACTATGCAATATTAAATTTTTTGCACTCATACTGAATCAAACAACAGTACGCAACAAGATCAATACTATAATATAATAAAATATTTGCAGATCCATTATTTTTCACTTATACTTTCGATTATGAAATATAAAAAAATGCTGAACAAGCCTATACAATTGTGACTCATGAAAACCGGACCACCCTATATTATTATAATTTATAATGGGGAATGAATCATTGTTTTTTCCTTAGATCGTATGATATAACATCAAAATGTTAATGTAATCAGCTTGATAGCTTGTAAACACAGAGGCGTTGTGTAGTCAAACATTGTCGTTAGTTTTTTAGATACGATCTGTTTCGCATAGTTCTAAAATGTTGACACACATTCGTTATAAAGCGCCAACCATTATCGATATGAATAAATGGGTTTCTATGCGACTACTACTTGCTAAAACTGAAATGAAATTAATATGTATAAAGGAAGCGTTAAATAATAATTTTAATTGTAACTAGAAAGACTGGTTTTTTGTTGTTGAGCCATTAACCTTGAAGTACTAGTCATATATAAAGCAGTTAGAAATGTAATTTTTGGTAGAAGGGACAATTAATTTCATGCGAAAATGAATTCGATTTTGATATTATTTACATTATTGGCTCTATCATGACAGTATTTCATATAGCCAATAAGTAGTAGAGTTATCATTTTTTTAAATTGGTAAAGTCAAGTAAAGACCTTGACAAAACAGGAAATTTGGAAATATGAGTATAGAATAACACTAGTATATTACTAAATATACAGGGTGTGTCAATACTAGTCGAAAAAAATAATGTTTCGGTTTCAAATAAGAAGGAGTTTCTATAAATAAACTTATTTCCGGAAATATTTAATTTCGGGAATAGTGTTGAAATTTAAAAAAAATATCGGTTTCTTACTAATAGCTGAAAAATTTCGATTTTTTTAAACATCGTATGTTTGTATATGAAAATAATACTTTATATAATTTTTGACGTAATTTCATTTAGTTATATATTCCAGTGGAGTCCCGGAGGCATTTCAGTTGTTATATTAATATGTAAAAATATGGAACGGCACTGTTTTTCGTTAGGCTTCATATTTTTTCTAATTTTGCCATCCAGCTTTTTTGTCTCTTTGCTCTGTTTCGTATCTTGCTTCGTTTTAGTGAAGAAAAAATTAATAACCTTTGCTACAAAGTTTTTCCGGATTGGTACACAAATAAAACTTTGAGAGCGTGTGAAAGAAAACACAGTATATATTTTGTTAAAATTTTACACATAAAGGTTTTGAGAGGTTCTGATTTACATTTTCTATTCAGATTTTGAATAAAAAAACCCTAAACGGTTTGATTGAAATTCGGGGTATCTATTAAAAAAGTCGTAGCAGGTCTTGGATCATCATCTCAATCGTGGTAGGTTCGGAAAAAGCAGCTTTTCGATGCCATTTAATAAATATATTTGTTAGAGTTAGACTATCTTGAACAATAAAGGTTTTTACGGAGTTGTACACAAATAAAAGTAGACACACTATATGCAAATTCCTGAACTAATAAGGATTAGAGAAATAACTGTTTAATTTTCCCTGCAGTATCAACATTAATAATTTCATTCATGTAAATCGCGAGCAGGTGCGGCCACATTTGTAATACGTTTTATTCACCTTTGAGAATTTATTTTTATTATTTTGGTCACGTTACGTTTTCCTATCTTTAGCTCCTGTTTCCTAACAGGAATGCGTTGTGAAAATATCCCACGCCCTTTTAATCCCCTGAAGGTTTCTAAACCATCTCACGTTGATATAACCTTTACCTGGCTTGTAGATCCAATCTGTGGTGGATTAGCTCCCTCAGATAATCATCGGAAGCGTTTATGGATATTTTGAAAGATTTTTGAAATTGATAAGAATCGTTTAATATGTTTTTAGTTATTACTAAAGAAAATTTCACACCAACGTTTTCTAATGAACATGAAAATAGTCAGCAAATTACAAAATAAGTATAAATAGATGTATGTTTTTTGGGTTTTCATTTTTTCAATATTAATGTATATTATTCTTAACACATATAAGAAATATTTACTATTTATTATTAGGTAACAACTGTTCATTTTGCATATACAGGGTGAGTCAGTCATAATGTCATTAATTTTAACCACGTATTCGGGAGGCCTAATAAAGGTGGAAAGTCGAAAAAAAAATTTTTTTCACCCTATACAAATCAGTAACACGACGCTTCTGGTGCGCTACCAACTTTCTGAGGAAGCACCCATACGACAATCGAATGCCGGATTAAACATCGTTGCCACATCATGTTTACATACATAATATCGTCTCGCGTGTTATTCAATTTTACCCGCATTTCCCGCGTTTCTTTCTCCCCAAATTTGTAGGTCACGCCACACATTTGGAGGGGGGATGGAGAGAATAGTGAGAATACAACCAGTAAGCAGTAGTTTGTTTATTTCGGTCTCTCTCGCGCATTCGTCGTAAATGCATAATTTTACAAATTCCGAATATGCGTAAATGGTAGTGTTATATGGAGAATGTTTACGAAATGCGACTGACCCTAATTTTATTAATAAAGTGCTATGGCTAGATGTACGTAACTACAAATTGGATAATTAATTGTACTTACGAGTAATACTAAAAATTCATATTTATTTGTAAAACGTAATGAAAACATAATATCAAAATTATTACACTGTAATAACCTAACATTCGAAAACATTTATTTATTATCTACATTTGTTGTTATTAACAAATAAATCAATATTTAAGGAAAATTTATTGATGTATCTAATTAAAAAAAAATAGTTTTACTCCTTGTCGTTAAATAACAGTACAAAAACTAGGTAACTAGGTTATTGACCTAATAAAACGATATGTCAAGATTCACTCTCGATAACTTAGATTAGCGGAGTGCCATTTCGGTCTTGGATAGTTTTCTGTCGACAACACGATGGTTTTTTATTATTTAGTATTTAAACACGAAACACTTTTCAGCTTTTCTTAATAATTTACCCATTGGGTATATGTTTTTTATGTAATGTACGTAAATGGTTTATTACTCGGTTTATTATTAGACACGTTGGAGTTTTGTTGCAGTCATAACAGCTACATTTGCTTAGAGAAAAATCCACACGCTACTTGTCGGTTTAGCTTTCAGATGCGATTTGTTGTCAATGTATGGGCAGGAGTGTACGGGTATCGTTTGATTGGGCCGCATTTTCTGCCGGAAAACCTGAGTGGACCGCGTTACTTGCAATTTTTAATAGAATTATTTGATTATTATTATTTGATTTCATTGGATATTAACATTTTAAATTATTAATGGCTGAAGTTGAACTGAGCAAGAAAAAAAAATGATATTTAAAATAGTCAGTGCAACCGTTTATTTGTGAAAATATTATTTTCTTCAAATTTTTGTTATGTAACACCGTAACTTCATGATGTATGTATGTAGAATGACACGCTCTTTCAAATGGCATGGCCAAAATTGGGGGTCGTATGTCAAAAGGTGCCTTTTTTAAAAACAAAATTGACGTGCCAGAGGATTTTTTCAAAAACTTCTCAATTTAACAAATAATGAATTTATTCGTTACTTTTCGAAAAAACTGTAGGTCCTTGTTTTATTTTTCAAGATTTCTGTCCTTAAAAAACACAAATTTGATCATTTTACAGCGAGAAATACGGCGACCTTAAAACTAAAAACTAATAAAAATAAAATAAATTGGACACCCTGTATCTCAGAAACTAAGTACGCAAAGACCTGTTTTATTTTTGGATGAGAAATTGTCTCATGTGCAGTGCGGTATAATTTTTAAAACCTGTATATTTATAATTTTGTTTATCATTGTCAGATTAGTGCTTGTTATTCATTAAAAATAATTATGTACGGATGAACCTTACTATAATTAATTATTATGATATAAATGATTAAAAGCATCATCGCTTTTATATATTTCCTGTACTTTTAAGCTCCTCTTCTCCTCGTTCCAAGTAATCCTTTAACCTGTGATGAGAAATTTGAGCGATATTAGCTAGAGGGGCGCTTAACTTCACCTATATAACCTTCACCCGCTTGTATCTGCGGCTGACACACATGACTAGCCTGCTCTATTGACGAATCTTAAAACTACGTAGAACGCCGGCTTTTCAGATTTCTGCATTTACAGTCCATTCGTAAAGCGCGAAGCGCCTCGTGGTCGGATTTTCAACTAAACTGTATCCACTCGAGGTGTGGCGGACATATGCGGCGTTGCTAGATGGCCTTATTCTGCAGAAATCTAGGGAAAAGTTATTCCCTGCTGTTTTTTACAGCAACGTTTATTGTGGTTTCTACGATAACATTTTAGAAGTTGTACATGTGTGTTGAAGGTAATTTTTACCTTCAAATGCTGTATGTAAAAGTTTATGTCAATATTTAAAGCTACTACAAAGGTTACGGAGCTACTTGTAACAAAGCTAGGCTTACACAGATCATTGTTATAGTATAGACGGTAGTAGGTAACATTTCAATATATGTCCTTATTCATGTTTTTCATGTCTTCGAAATATGTAGAAGGCACTTACAAAGATAATTTTTAGACCTGTGTAGTAATTAATTTTTTAATTAGTCATAAAACTTAATATTTTTATTTTAGTTAATGTCTGTATTTTTCATGCGCGTCCACAGAAAATTTGTCAAGGGCGACAAAAATATTTGCGAGTTGTAATAAGTAGGTAATAAGAATGATTATTTATATTTGATAATAGAAAATTTGCCAAGGAGGGGTAAGTAAAATACATGAAATGTACCTCAAAACAAATAAAGCTGCCCCTCTTTAACTCCCGAGTGGACGTCCATGTATTGGGTCTGTCCATAGAGCAGTTAAACTGCTAAGTAAATTGAAATAAAAACAGTGAAAATGTCGTAAGTTTCAGAATTAAAATAATGTGCATGAACCTTTTAGATTTATTGTTTGAAAGATACATCTGTACAGGGTACATTAAAAAGCATTTTTTAATTTTGCCACAACTGTCAACAAAATACAGTTTTAATGAAAACTGATCTTTGAAATTTTGACTGTTATAGTCAACTTATAACTACCATGTTTATTGACACCCTGTATAATGATAAATTTACCAGATGTGGCAGATAGAGTAGAAAGACTGCAACTTTCGTGTTATGTTGGTATATAGATAGTAGGGTTTGCCAGCAAGTTATAATCGATAAAAGTTAATTTAAGAAAAGTTGCTCATCTTAAAGTTGGCACATCAGTGATGCAATTTTCTCGCAAAAAGGCGTCAGCATTTTTCGTTGACAAAAACGCTAGAGCATTCATAATTTTCTAAATATATAATAGTGAACATGAACTTAATTTTATCTAAGTATAGTATTTTACAGTGATTCATGGCTTGAAACTGTTTGATTATTTTATAGACATATACGTACGTGAGAGATCTTTTAAGGTATCTTATTTCCGTAAAAAGAAAGACAATGATCCAACGAGTATGATAGCCATACGGCGCGGCGATATCTTGTTTGAGTAGAGTTGATAAAATCTAAATTTAAATTGATAATACCTTGTGAATATAAGCATAAAATATATATAGTGGATATTTTAATTGGATGATTTTGTAATAACGAAAAAAATAAGAAATACGTCAATTTAAAAATATGGTGTTTTGGAGAAAATTTACCTCACCAAAGGAAAAAGTACGCAAGCCGAATATACATATAAACACTGAAATTGAAACATTTCAAATTTATAGATGCTATCATGTTAATATGTTTAATATAAACGGTGTAATTCGTATTTTATAGATCAGTCTTGATCTTGACGTAACGTTAAAACGTTTACATCTGTGCTTACAAATAATGACAACATTTATGAAGGTTAATTATTTTTTTCATATTCAAGTTTACATCCAGTATCAGTTGACCTGAGAAGTCTAGCATAAAGTAACCAGTGGCCACTAGATGCTACATAACGTATGTGACATAAACAGCCAAGGTTAGTCGTCGGTTGTCTCACCTATGGCATACTGATAAGAATAACAAACCGGTACATGTCTGGTGACATCGCTGACGAATGATTTTAGCTGTTTGCTATATAATTCTCAGATGTAATTTAATGCTGGATGGAACATTAGCCCGCGGAGTAGTTTTTTCATGAATTTTCTCTTTTGAAATATCGCCGATAGCGATAGAAGCCGTGAAATTTTCAATGGTATCTGCAGTATGGCATGATACTTGGTGTTAGGACCTCTCAGGTCCATGGAGTAGCCAGTGGCCACCAGATGTAGCTACGTGCTACAACCCGCCGTGTTATTGAATGAGGGGATAATTTCATTTTGTAAGGTCTTAATTCAGCTAAAATAATTAACTTCATTATTGGCAGTATTAGAAATATTATTTTTAACAGTTTTTCGATATTCGATGTTGATTTTTTGCAGAAAAAATATGCTATAGGTTTTTTCGAATGCTCAAAGCATTATTAGATAATTCTGCTTTCTTGTAATTTAGTTCAATGACCGATTGACGGTCATGGGTGCAACTAAAGGGGAACAAGGGAGTACTGAACATCCCCAGAATTAAAATTAGCATCTCCCAAATTTAATAAGTATCAATTAACAAATAACGAAGAAAAACTATAGTTGCGGCAAAACTTCGGACGACTTACGTCACGACTGACTTTGCGCAATTGTTTTTATTTTCGATAGTTTGTCGCGTTAAAAACAATTATTTTTTGTGATACATAGTTTCATTATTTCCAGTTGCAGTCTCTTAAATATTTTGATGAAAATATGAGTTATTTATTTGTTCGTATGACGTAAGTCGTCTGAATTCTTGCCGAACTATATGAGAAATATATGACTTGAGTTAAAATAAAAGTAATTACGTTAAAAGTTCTCGAATAAAACACACTAGAGTGCAAAGTGACAAAAAAATTAACATTTAGGGAATTTCAATTTTATCCCTTCCTCTGTGAGAAAGAAAATAAAACTATTTACGCTTATGATTGACACTTTGAGCCTAATTTAACTTTGTAATGACACCTCGGAAATAAAAGTAAATACTTACTTATTTGTTTTGAAATGCGATTGACATGAGATACCAGAAAATGAATAATCTGAATAAATTTTTCTTTTAATTTAGTACAATAAATAACTCAGATCCCTGTGGGTACATTATTTAAGCAGATATGTAAATAAAATGATTACAATACTCCGATAACTTCCACTGCAGCGTAGCATATCAATTTAATCACTATTTTCCGTGCCTTCGCAACTGCAAGTCATTTCCAAGTTGGAACAAGTACTCAAAACACCAAAGTAGGTCTGACAACGTCGCCCCACGAACCAGCGTGCTGCGTTTGGCGTATTAACTGGTATAACCTAAGCAAGCTTGCTGGGCCGATTCGACATTGTGTTGTTTTTGTGCGTGTGTGCGATATACGACCAGTGAGAGTGTTACCGTTCGGTGATAAGATTACGAAAGTGACATCGCCCGGCGTCTGGACTTCTAGAGATACCCGTGGGAGAAACCCGCATTTTTTAACAAGGTGCGTATTTTTACAAAACAAAGGACGGACCATGTCACTGGTACCGAAATCGATCCGATTATGGGGTTGAATGCTGCTCCACTGGCCCTTTCTTGTTCGATATTCAAGGCGCCAAATCTGTTGCATCAACTAGTTGACCTGAACTGGTATTGTAGCTTTGCCTTGTCGCCCAAAAAATGGTGGATAAAGCGATTCGTAGATTTGTTTATTGAAAGGGAAAGTAAAGTGCCGAAATTTAGTTGCAGTTTAATGTATAAAACTTTTTTTATTGGGAACGTTTGCCCTACATATTAAATATATACCTGCATTCACCATTTTTGCTTGTTAGCACTTATCTAGGCATTTCATTACTTTGTTGTACCTATTTCAAATGTTTTTGGTAGGCATGTACATGTTTAGTTAACATTTGTTACGTAGATACGCGGTAACATTTTAACAGTTATTATCGCTGTTCTCATTTAGTAGACGTTAATAAACAATCCACGTCCTATTTTTTACTTGTTAAATGTGTGGACGCAAGAAATTATTTAAGACATTTTAAGGGTCATAATCATCACCATAGAAACTCAATATTATTGCACAATGTATTTATTTCTGCACTGTAAAGTTGCATTGCAGTGTTATTTTGTTTGAATACTTAACTTTTATTCAGTATTGATTTGGTCTAAAAACGTAAACTTGTTGGAGAACTAAATTTATAGAATGTACCGCACATATTAAAATTTAAAAAAATCTGAGGCACCTATGAATAATAACTAAGTATATGTAATCAATTATGCCAATATATTTTTTAAATGAAAGAATAAGTACGTCATTGTCATGCCTTTCTAAAATAAACAATCTTGAATAATTGAAACGTATAAAAATATTGCTGCATTGTCATAATTCAAACTATGTCTGTTGCGCTGGCATAGATGTAGATGTAGATGCAGACGATGTCGATGGACATGTTGCTTCCAATGAATTTACTTGTTGGAATTGACTTGTACCAAAAGGTGCATTATTAGCATTTATCGTTACAGAGTGTCTATGCAAGGTACCCAATTGTCCTTCGTACAAAATATCACTTATAGCCTTTTTTGCATGGATCTGTTGTTCAGGGCTCATTTTCTTCAAATCATTTGCCCATGTGATTGCAATATTTTCATATTCGTCAGAGCTTCTTAGATGTGTATACGCCCTATGAAATTCTTCTGGAGAGCTTGCTTGAGAAGCAACCGTTTTTCTTCGTTTATTTTTACTTGTTTCTACACTAGTTGGTTTTGGTTTAAATATAGTTTGTCTCTGTTTAGGTATAGTTGCTATGTCCATGTCGACTTCTTCCGAGACTTCTTCATTCTGGAAAAGTTTTGAAAAAAGTTACTAAAAATAATTATGTTCTGTATAAGATAGAGTATTAAAGATAATAATTGAAGAATAATATCGTCAAATTTTCGAGGAATATAAATTTGGCTTGTTAATATTTATAATTTCTAGAGAAGGAACGTTTTACAAAGTTAATCAAAGTCAATTCTGGTGATATTGAAAAAGATACAGAATATTAACAGTTTGATACTTCCTCCACAATTTTTATAACGACGGAATGTACTAGTTTTTTCATTTTATTGGATAAAATTTTGTTTGAATAAAAAAGGAAGAAAACCTTTGAGCGAGATCAAATTGGATACATATAATTGTTTAAAAATATATGAAAATTCACTGTTCACTTACGTCTAGTAAATCTTCTTCTTCAAGAATGTCTTGTTCCTCGTTCTTCAACAAAATTGTAGTATATTCCTCCGTAGGGGTTTCCTGGTCTTGCAAAAAACTTAACTCTTTAAAGTACCACAACGAAGATTCGTATACCTCGCCAGAACCTACGCCTGACCTGTAAAAATCGTCTACTTTCCTAAGCTCCTTTCTATAGTTTGTTCTGAGACTGTTAATTTTTCGTTTCACTGTATCCTTGTCCGCTTCTGCGTCTATCTCTTTATATTTTTCTACCAGTGCATCATACGCTCTATTTTTTAGGTTCCTGTCAGAGTATTCTCTACTTTTAATTTTCCACAAGGCTGGATACTGGCGATATAAATTTAAGAATTCGATAACAAACTCTCGGTCTGCCTTACGCCTCGCCATAGCTCGAGCTACACTGGTTAATATTGGACAATAATGATGTAGCATTGCGCAATAACCTTCAAGCAGGCGCAATATTTATATGGCACTGCGCGGTCTACACGGTCGTTGGATTCGTGTGCTTAAAACCCAGCAGTAACATTGCCCAGAATCCGATATTGTACAATATTGATTGCGGTTTTTTTGTTATATATTTTTAGGTATTAACAATATTATGTGAAACTAACTACTCTGCGGACTAATTGATTGCCGCTTGGCACTTTTGCAAAACATTTTATGATTGCCTATTTTGTAATACAGGATGTTTTTTAAGTAGAGGTCAAACAGTAGTGCCTTTATTATTGCAATAGATTGTACAGTACAGGACCATATAAACAAGTATCATATGAATGTTTTATAAGGCGTTTACGCAGAATATATCCACTCACATAGTAGAGTAGCACATTCCCTCTTTTGTTAACAAATTTTAGTATGGTATAATTTCTTAAACTTTATCTTTAAATCAATATATATATATATTTGTACTGGAGACGCCAATGGTACCCGATGAGTATTTGGGATCCGGACAATAATTTTAGGGACACCCCGTATAGACCGATTATTATGATTTCATCTCTGATTTCATAGAGGAGGAAGAAGTTTGTTTTTAGTTAGTTTGAAGGGGGCATAGTGTAGGTATTGGCACCATTCTTGGGTGCTCCAATGGGTTTATGATACATTTTATGTAATCCAAAATATCCTTTCCAGATGATGTATTCAGATCGAGTCAAAGAAGCCCTTAAAAAAATATATATTATTTACGTAAATGGAATAATTTCTAATAAAATGAAAGACAGTTTTGGAAAATGTATTTTTGGTTTCTTAGATATCTGGTTTAGAAATTGAAAACTGATTTTTTTTTTAAATTTTTGGCACGCTGTAACTGAACAGTGGCTGTCCCAAGACCACACATCAATACAGGGTGAGTCAGTTTTGTGTAGACAAATTTTAAGTGCAGATAGAACACATGTTTTTAAGAAAAAAAAATTCCTGAATTTCGAAACAGAAGAAGGAACATTATTTTTAGTAAACTGTATGTAGATAATGAAAATAACAGTTTTTTTTAGAAATAGTTATTGACTTAGAAGTTCTGTTTAAGAAAAGAGTTCAGCACCCCCTCCACTCCGCCACCGTGCAAGTTTTTAAACATTCTTATCGCTTGTTTTATGCCCCTTAATTAATAGGCATTATCCCCCAAATATGAAAAAAATCTAAGCATTCTTATGTTATACGACATATATCTCCAAAAAACTGACTCACCCTTATCTTTGACCACATAATACGTTCCTGGATTTTTGACCCCTACTTAAGAAACGCCCTGTATAAACATTTCCCTCTGTGAGAATAAAGCAACGAATGACGATACAACTATTTTTATTACAGTTCGTGTTTTCACATTTCGCTTACCGAATTTTTTAAAGTATAGTTCAAGGACGTGAAAATAGGTCTGGAATAATCCAAATTAGTATTAAATGTAGTGCCTACATCATCATTCAACTCAAATGAGGTCATATCACTTAATGTTGTGTTTAGGTATCGATTTTTAGGAGAGGAAGTATTACCTACATAGTTTATGGTGAGAAAAATAACTTTACGATTGGCAATTTCTTAGGTTAATGTATCATCATAAACTTTTATAGGTCAATATCGTGTCGTTTTATGATATTAATGAATTGGTTTACGTCTGTTGATGCATACAATTTAATATACCTAATAGGGCAAATTGAGATTCGTAATGCCTCTGAAAAACAAACAACGTTTTGTTACAATTTACATATGGCTTTAAAATTATAAGGTACATTACATCTGATGTGAGAAAAATAGGTTTGAAATTTGGTATAATATAAAAATTTGCATAATAAAAATAAAAACTGTACTTATGTTATTCAATTATGAAATTTTGGTAAGTTAGGTACCTACTGAATTTTTGTGCTTAACAATATGCAATACAAAATATTTTTAAAAAATTACCAGGGGTCTGTGAAAATAGGTTGATCTAGGGAAAGTTCACTTTAATATACAGTACTTTCGAAAAGTAACGAATAAATCAGGGTTCTCAGCGTCAGGAAAACCTGAAAAACCTGGAAATGTCAGGAATTTGAACTTTGTCAGGGAAACGTCAGGAAAGTGCCAATAATTGTCAAAAATCAGAATTTTATTGTCGTCAGGAAAATTTCTGCATGCTACTCATGCCGTGTCTAAATTCTGTATTTAATGAACGCACCCAGTTGCCTATTTCTGTTTGTTTTAATTACACGTACCCGCCGATTGATATAAAGAAACAGATATATCTGGAGTGTATAGCTGTTTTTTTTTATACATATTCATCGCCTGTTTCAAGACATATTCAATGGTGGCGTTACTTATGTAATGCACCATGAAAATTAATAGTTTCAAAACGTAACGTCATTAAATATTTGTTTCTCTGTAACATCACACTCACTTTTTGATTATTGTTTATACAATTTATTTATAACAACAATATAATATTTGGAAAATGTGTGAGATCTGCAACAAAAATATGGAATTGATTTTAGCAACTGTAAACCAAAAACAAATAATTACCTACATGTTCATGTGAGTGACAGGTTTAATGAAATTTGAAGAGAAAAGTAATTGGATTATGCGTTTGTAATGTAATTCAAGATGTCTAAGAATACGTAAATTTGTAGAGGTACATAAAATAATCCACAATCAATTACTTTTTAAATAAACAAGATAAGAAATATGAAAGTATCAACCATTTTAAACATAAAATCTGAAAATTTAAATCACACCGATTTTGAAATCTCTATTTAGCGACTGCTACGTAGACCTTAGCAAAGCATCTAATGAGTTCAAACAGGGGCTCAGTGGACGTTTTAAACACGGTTTAAAAGCGACCTGTGAGACGTTACTGTTTCAATGCAAAAATATAGTGTTTTGAACCGATTTGAATACATTTAATGATAGATATGTTTGCTCAGTAGTAAAATATATTTTTATTGGTTTTTGTTGTGTTTGTTTATATATATTTCTTAAATATTTATATTTGTTGCAATGACTGAAATAAATATTTCTAATAAAATTAAATTTCTATGTCCCTTATTTGTCATTAAATGGGCTCATTTATGCCTTATCATTTCACTTGTTTTTACTTTAGTTTAAGTTTTAAAAAACATGATATTTTGTATGCTTTTTGTCAGGGAATTTTAAAAAAGTATGTCAGGAAAAACCTGGAAATGTCAGGGAATTTGGTTCTGAAAAATTGCTGAGAACCCTGTAACTTCATTATTTTTGAAATTCAGAAGTTTTCGAAAAAATCCCCTGGCACGTCGATTTTGTTTTTAAAAAATGCACTTTTTGACATACGACCCATATTTGTGACGTCATCGTTGTTCGAGATATGACGTCATCAACAATTTTTTTAAATGGCAATCCCCAATTATGACCATGCCATTTGAAAGAGCGTGTCATTCTACATACATACATCATGAAAAATTATGGTGTTAGGTACATAACAAAAATTTCAAGAAAATAATGTTTGAAGATTTTAAATAGTTATTTATGCAACAAGTACAAAAAGTAAGTGTTTATTGCACTCGACGTGTTGTCCTACTCGGCCTGACGGCCTCGTTGGACAATTTCACGTCGAGTGCAATAAGCACTTTTTGTACGAGTTGCATACAATATTTTTTCTACGTTCATGCAAAAACCAAAAAATGTTTTATTTAGATGACACAAGTCTAGAAAAATATGACGTCGATTTGAACGTTTATGTTTGTCATGATGTCAAAATGCTGTAGTAGTATGACAGATGAATGCAATAAACATTTTATTGCACTAGTGCAATAAAGAACCACTTTTTCCACTAAATATAGTTCAATAAAGTTCTGTTTTTTTGCATGAACGTAGAAAAATTTAATTTTAATACCTACCTTATGTTAGTTTATATTGTTAACAAGTGCTTCATTCATTTTTTTTTTCAAATACTTTTGGCAACGCCATAATTGATATGCTGCCAATAAATCTTGGACCATATGGTTCGTAGTGTATACACATTGACACTGCAGCCTTAGAAATAGCTTTCTAAAAATTATGGTCTTTGTATGACTAGACAAAAAGTTGTAATGTTCTAATAATAAAAATTTTACGTAGATGTGACGTTTCAAAATTTTACTAGACACACACATGAATAAGAACAAATTCTCATGGCTGGATATAGTCTTTGAAAATAAATGCTAAAAGTATATCATTTAAGTACTGTGGTATAAGAGGTGATATAAGTTCTTCATGAATTTATTTACTTTAACCTTCAGCATTATTTGTCAATAACACTGTTACTTATTGTATTTTTCGGTATTTTTTATCATCTATCAATTATCGGTCAGTGGTCGCGCGGTTTAAGGCGTTAGTACTTGAATCGAGGTGACTAGACGGAGTTGGTTCGAGCCCAGCTGCCGGTAGACCGTATATAAGCTATATTCGTGGAGAGGATTGGCACCCTCTCTGTGGGTATGGTAGGGTGGAATAATGTTAGCTTGGGTCAATGTGAGAGATTGATGCCGGTTGATATTTGACTACCCTCCTAATTAATGAGGTTTTCCAGGTTTTCCTCATTCCTGCACTGAATAGTGGTTAGGGCCTACCAACGTAAGTCGTTTCTGGGCGCAAATGCGACCTGCTTAATAATAATATGCCGCCCCCTCTCCCGCACAAGTCTCCGACTTCTGGGCTAATCCCTGAGATTAGAATGAGGGTTAGAGATATTATATTATTATATTATATATTATATTATCTTTTTGTAATTCATAACTATTAAGTTTACTAAAGTTATAGGGTGGTTTTAAATTGTCTCCGAACATTTTCAGGATGGATAGTGCTTAAAAAATAAAGGTACTTAGATGTCTTTTTAAATAATTTTTTGCTTTAAACTTGATAAGGATGCTATTCTCGATGACATTCTCCTTTAAAAAGGGTTGGTAGGCATCATATCGATATCTTTTGATGATATTTTATACCTACTTAACCTTCGAATATCATAGTACTAATAACTTGACAGTATTATTCAAACTCGACGTGTTGCATAAGGGGTAGTTTTAGGGTCACTGTTGTCACTGGTACATTTCAAAAATACTGATTTGTTAATTGTTACGGTGTTTCTGTTGTTGTTTAGTTTTAGTAAATTGAATACGTTTCCAGAAATTCTGATTTACATATTGTAAGGCTGTATTTGTTTGAAAATTAGAAACATCGGCGACAATTTTTGAATAATTTTTATAAAACATGTATTTTACTGCTGCATCAAACACAATTATTATGCATAAAATAACGATTATTTACTATTTATGATCAGTGTAAGCATTGATTTATGTTAAATATTATTTTATTTATTCCATATGCAGTTCGATAAATTAAAAGAATGGTGTTTCAACATTTTGGTATGAATAATAAATGAACCAATCGAGTGTTTTGAAAAACAGGACGATGACGATCTACGAAAATACTTGTAAACCTTGACATTTTATTTCTTTAAAGTAATAATGATTGAACGTTGGTATGGTGAAACTCGGAATGTATCGTACAGGACGTCCGAAATACAAGTGTCAACATTATCGACTTAATTATTTTTCTCTGACTAACCTTAACAAAATTATGACATCAACAGGTTTTAAATTTAGATTTGACCTCATGAGCTCTCTACAGTTTTGATGCCCAAATTTGTTTTTATATAGTCCCTAATAAAAGTCTAGAGGATTGAGGTCTGGGGATCGTGCAAGCCACCGTATAAATTACTAAAATTATCAATTTTTGTTGACGCGCACTTACAACACTAAGCAATACTACGTGTAAACAGTAATAACAATAATGGTTTAATATGGCAACAAAATGCACTATTCACAATACCAAGTATGTACAGGGTGATCGATTTAACTGAAGAAATGAGTTTTTCTTGTAAACAGCTGAAGCAAAGTGAGCGTTGCGAAACAGTTTGAGCTGATTAGACTTGAAATTAAGATGACGCTTCAAACATTTTTTTTAGAAGTACATATAACAATTATAGAAGCACAACTGTTTCGATCTAGTTTCGTCGATGATCGAAGTCATTTCTGTAACTGCAACATGTTGGACACTGTATATTTGAAGTTACAGTGACATGTATAATTTTCCTAACAACTACTATGTTAAGTTTAAAAATATAACAAAAGCCACGGGTAATTGTTGAATTACTAGGAATTATTTCTGTTTGTTTGGGAATTGTAACCATATGGGGTACGGAAGTGGAAAAATACGGATTTACGAGTGTTGGTGCGCTCGTTGCACACACGCTTAATAAAATGTGGGATATAGTCTTTTCGTCGTAGACAATAGGTTTCCAGGAAAGACTTTTGTAGCAAATTGGATTTCGTGTGCTGGGAGTAAGCAGTTCTTTGTTAGGTCATAATTTATGTTGGCTAATTGGATGTAAGCGCTCTAGCTGTGCGTAATGTCATTATTTTTATGTTCTCGCATTCCTTTTGCCCCCCCTGGAACATCTGTAGTGGTTCTATAGAGTATGAGTCATGTTTGAGAATGCCGATAGTACTGCGCTTACTAAAGCAATAATGTGTAGAAGCCAAATAAGATAAATATAAAACATGTCAGTAACTACTAAAATGAAGATAGTGTATATGTGAAATATTTTTATACCGGGTGTTACTATAAAAATTGACACAGGTTAGGTATTGGTAAATTAAGTGTAACTTTTCTCTTTCACGTGTTAAGTTGAATGAAAAATAAAGGGAATTCACTTAAATTACAGTAAAATTATAGTATATTACTTAAAAAAATCGAACAAACACAAGCAATTCATAGTTTAAACAAGAACAATCACCTGTTACATAAGATTTTGATTTTTTCGGGAATATTAATATTTTTCTGCTACATAAACTCAAATATCCTGTTTTGTTTTTATTATTATTATAGATATTTTATTAAATACAAATTTGGAAAGTGAGGATTTTGAGGGTGAATTGTATTTTGCCGCTTGCGTGTATTTGTGTCATGGTACACGCATACTTCGATCACAGCGTGTTTGCATCAAGCAGTGTTGCCAGGTGGGAAAAATTCAGTGCATGAGAATAATTTCAAAGAAGCAAGTAATCTTCAATTACTTTTGTAATGCCATTTTTATTTCATTAAAAATCATTATCTTCTGCTATTTTATCATAACATTATAAGTATTGTAAGTAGGTAGTTACAGGTACTTACTTAAAAGTTATTAACCACGTAACCTTTCTAATTTATTTTATTGTTAGGCCGGGCGAACGTTGAGGCGCAGTTGACGTGACGCAGGGTGACTCACGGGTCGTCAAAATCTGTTGTTTCCAGAAAATGTAGGTACCCTTACGGAATAGAGTTAAGAATCACTGCAATACAGCGTGGATACAGCACACACACCTCATATCCGTAGACTGTCATACCCGTTTATGTATTCATTGCTAATTATTAAGAGAGCAGTCTACAATAAAGGATATTTCAAGTACCCAAATATTGTAGATACCTACCTCTATCTATTCAATTTTGCCCTCGATTTTTCCTTTATTTCTCGTTAGGTCTTTGTTTTGGTAGATTTCAAAGAGTAATTTTAATAATTTTATTATTTCTTTTTGTGTAATCAAAATATGAAAGCATGAGATTTCCTCGGAATGGATGAGATCTGACAACACTGGCATCAGTTGATCTGACAGTTACATTTGCAATGGCGATACGGAACCGATTACCGTAGTAGTGGGGAATGCTAGACCAATGCACGTCGCCTCCCCTCTTAAAGTTCGTACCTTCCCTGGAATGAAGCGGCAATTTCTACTTTCTCTGTAAAGATCCGCAATTTCCGAATCTGTATATGAACACTGATAAGAACAGTACTAACGGAAAAAACAAAATTTTCACAAATAGTGGCTTCAAGTTTTGCACCACACGAAATTAAATTTATTAAGGTAAAAACGGACCTCTGTTTTTTATATCTACTCAATAGAATTTACTCTTTTTTGCGTGCACATTAAGTTGTTTCTAAAAAATACATTATATATATGGGTAAAAATGGGTCTCCCGCTGTATTATGTTACATATTTCCGGGCGAGATATGATGAGCCCACGGATTTAGAGTTTGTCAAATGGCAATTGCAACTTAAATTGCGAGATTTGGATGATTTTTTATTTCAAGTACCTGCTGACGGATAGTTATTTCAATATGGTAGACAAGCTGTTTCATATATCCCCGTACATAAAAGTCCATATGATTTAGATCAGGGGAACGCGGTGGTCATACTGTTGGATCTTGTTGTCATTAGTTAGTATGTCATTAATTTTAGCCTCAATACATATAAAGTTGTAAATTAAATACGGATTTGAATAAAAAAATATTGCGAAAACTCTGTAGAGGGTGACACTCTAGAGCACTTTTGTGTACGTAAAAAGTTTGGGAATAGAAGCGTCAAAAATGGAGTCAATATCGTAAAACAATTTTTTGTAAAATCCTTAAAACAGAAACATTTGTGTTAGTTTGCAGACACTAGATAATGGGTCCAAAATATTTCTGTTGTAACATCAGGTATGTCAAACTAATCAGGTTTTAGAGTGGAACAATTTCCAGTGTCGTGCGGAAGTGTATTTCATTTTTGAACTGCCCTTTTTGATTTTTTTTATAAAATTATATTTGGGCCTCTCATTCAAAATTTTTTTTTAGATAAGCAATAATAATAGATAATATCACCCTGTATATCTTTAAAAAATATATTTTGTGCCACTATTATATCCATCAATGCGAAATATATTTTTAATGCTCAAATAATCTAAATGTTTATAGTTATAAAAATGCAAGGGAACGCTGATTGAAACATTTAATGTGCTGGGAGGCATTTGGTATCAACTTAGATTACATGCTGAATATCTCTTTGGTATAAGAAGTAACGAACGTTCCCCTGCAATTCCGTCGCATAAGACTGAAAATGTTCGCTCAAGCATTGCCTTCATAGACAACCATATCAAATACCCCGCTCGACGATTTTCTGTTCACCACGGAATGCTACAAACCCGTTGCTTTTTATCTATCCAGCCCGAGCCTCGTCTAGCTGAAACCAGTGTTCACACCTACGCTATCTCCATGGCGTACATCGTCAAGTGCAATCACGAAATCGTTTCGAGGTGGGAGTACAGAACATAATTTTTCTACATTTCACACAATTGGATGATAACCTTCACTAATTCCAAACGATGCCTTTCATTGCGCTCAAATTATACGTAATTTAGCCTCGCATAAAAAATTACATCAGACGAGCATTCCTCTCGTCGTTTTAAAAGAGCAACAATTATAAAAATGTCTTCTTTGAGTTAATTGTGGGTTGTGTAATTCAGGTTATTCAACCAATGTACATATATAGGGTGTTGCCGTTTTTTCGTTCTTAACTTTGGTAAATAAAAAGTGGAATTATCTGAAAAAGAAAGCTAACCATTAGCGTATACGTTTAGAGGGTTTAATTGTCAACAAAACCCCATAATTACACGCCACTGGCAGCAGAAAAAAATTATTCACGTTAAAATATTAATGCTTTATTATGATTACAGTATATCAAGTTTTAAAAATATTGATTAGTGATATTAGTGGAGTAGTAAAAAAATATACAGGGTGATTTTTAAATAAGTACAAATATTTTAACTGCTGGTGTAGTTCGTCATATAGATCAGTCTAGTGAAAGCCATTTTTAAAAATTTCTAATATTTACGGAGATATTAATTTTTTTAAAAAATACCCACATTTTGAGGACCGCTATCTTAGCTAACGTAATGAACCATATGATTTGTTGCGAGGTTGCCATATCTTCTCTAATATAAATATTACGTTTCCCTTAACGTAATAGTAAAGTAATACGGTTAATTCTATTTAAAAAATACTTGTTTGAAGCATAAGTACAGGAAAGTTGGGTATGTAGTATGATACGCGGCAATATTAACATACATTTTAACTGCTTAACTGACCTTACTATAAACGATTAAAAATGAATTTCCGCAAGTTAAATACTACCGTAAAGTATTTAGGAGAATATTACGTGATATTACTATGTCCAATGTTCAAAAATTATACATAAACGTGCACACAAGCTTACCTGTTTGTTACAAAATTAACTATTTAATCAGTAATCCACATTTCACAAGTTAAATGCCATTGTACACTGTTAGAAAGAGACACAAGACACAATTTCCTTAAGTTATTTTATAAATAATAACGAAAAACTATGATTTTCACACAACATATTAAGTTTCTTCAAGCAAAGACATTTGTGTAACACTGGCAACACTGTGAACTACACGTTCAATCTGAAGCGCTATGACTCGTAAATGTATGAAAGTCAGCGGTCCTCAACAAGTTTTCTACAGAAAAATTACAAAATTTATTTAAAATTTCACTTTTTTATTTCTCATTTTTTTTGAAAAAAAACTATTAACTATGTGTTCTACACAGTAAACTATACTGCTGGTTAAAATATTTGTACTTATTTAAGGTTCACTCTGTATACAGGTGATTCAGTCATAATGCCATTAAGTTTAAGAGAAGATAAGGAAAAAAAAGTATAATACGATGACACGATTTAAAAAAAAATAAATGCTAAATGTTTGCGCTGGAAAACCATTACTTAAACCCCTATTTCAGCTGCTGTCACTGACCGCTGCCGGCAATTCAACTCGGTGCCGACCTGACGCGACGTTGACAAATTTAAATATTTTCCTATAGTACCTACTTATTGTAACATGTAAAAGTATTCAATTGAAATTAACACAAATATTTAATATTAAAATTACAAAACTCCAGCGGACAAAATTAACCATTTCGTTACATAAATAGTGAATCAAAATCCAATACTCACTAGATTAAACTATTAAGAGAGGCTGAAACGTTTTTTGTATTTAAATACACACAGTAATAAAAAAACCTCGAGGTGCCAACAAAAAACAGTCCATCATCTATTCAGTGATCAACAATTCGGCAGTCCTAGTCTTGATCTGACGTATTTAGGTCAATAACCTTGTTTTTAATGTCTACTTCATGACAAGTGCTGCTGCAGAGCTGTGTAATCAATAGGAAATCATCACACAATCCACAGTTTGGCGAACGTTAAGGCTCAACTTCAGTTACAAATACCGAACATATCATCGTAACTTGTTTACTTCTTAGTTTAAAAAAACCTGATAAATTTCTGTAAATTTCCGAAACTGAAAATATTTTACTACATCTTTTTCCCATTTCCCATTTTCATTATTTGTCCTCAGCTATAATTTCCCAAGTTATGCGTACAAGCAAGAATCGCCCTGTATATTAATTCATTAATCTACTATCTAGTCAATCACAAAAACACTGTCATTATATAAGATTTGCTCCTGCAGTAGTTCAAAACGGTTTAATACTTTTAGATATATTCGACCAGTTCAGTTGCTAGTGACTTTAACACAAGAAGTAGTTAAACATTTCTGACAATTTTAAACTAATTTCTGGAATGAATTAATTTAAAGTTTACAGTAGGTAGTCAAAATATATTCATGATTTTATTGTATGCTGTTCAATAAAACGACAAAACTAAACATGAAACCTTTATTTCCTATTATTGCTCTACTTAGCTAAACACGAAATAAACGATAACATTATATTAACACATTTCCTAATTCATTTCAGAACTAGATGTGACAACTTTGTTAATGGTTTACTAGATCGTTCAATTTTCATTAATCTTTAGATGGATTATACTATTATCACATATTTTTGTTAATAGCATAATTATTCTCGCTGTATTTCACAGAAAACTATGTAAGTCCCTTTCACACCGAATCTTACAAGGTGTTGTCATTATAAGTAGGAATACAATTTTTAAGTCACGGTTTGTGATTATCATTGCATCTAAAAATATACATTTGTATTTCAAGTGTATGTAGAGGATCTTATCTCATCTTGCCGTCATGTGTTTTAATAGCTGTACACATAAAACATTCACCATGTGTGTTCGTGGTACACTTATGTCCATTCTCACGAAGATCGACCTCATGTTGTATTGAACAAAACTTGTTTAGCTTGATAAGTTATTATGTAAGAGTAAAAAGAAAAGTAGAATTCCTTTAAGTGAACTAGTGGAATAGTATGGTATACAGGGTAGAGTGTGTGCCGAATGTTTAACACAAAATATGGAAAAAATTGTTGGTGTAGGAATGCATTATAATAAGAAATATGTCAATATTTTTAAAACGACTTAGCAAAAGTCCGAAAAAATCAATTGTAAAAAATTATGTGTTTTATCAGAGCTAAACGCGTTGCGTGAAATTTAAAAAAGGACATACATGGTTGTTAATAATTCGAATAAACTAAAAGAGATATTTTTTCAGAAATGTTGGTATATCTCAAGAAATACCAATTTTAATCAAAATTGAAGGTAGACCGGATATGTGACTAAAATAAAACTAGAATAATATTTGTTGATATCTATAAAAAGACGCCCTGTATAAAATAGTAGATATGGGAGCTTTTTTCTACAACTCTGTCAAGTTAATACAAGTTCTCCGAGGTCATCTTTTTCTTTTCCAAAATTCGAAGTACTTTTCACATAACTTGGCAGCTCTGCACTAATAAACTGTTTATTTTATATCGCGATATATACAATTTTAGTATAAGCTTAGAAATATACAGTGTTTCGTTTAAAAAATATAGATAATATTTGTAATGCTTCGTTTTTATTCATCGCCTTGTTTCTTTCAAAATAAATTTAATGGTTGAGGTTTCTTGATCCTCTACATTTCTATACATATTATGAATAGCAAGGCACTAAAGACCCATGCTGTAAATAAATTCAGATTTTTATCCTCCAATTAATACAGTTTCATCACTGTACGTCAAGCATCTAGGGACTATTTTAGAATATGCGGTTTTTGATAATTCAACATTCTGTATTTCTAAGCTCCAGATATTAGATGTTTGTTTTTGTTTTGTTATTATTTAATTACCTACATAGAGATAACTGTGACTGAGTACAAATATTTTAAGATAGGATAGAGAAAAATAAAAATGAACGAACTCATGCTTCAGAAAATTTACGAATTTATTTATAAAACTATATTAAACCCATATTTATCGCCAACTATGCTGCCGTGAGGTTATTTATTTTCAATGTCTGACGTTTAGAGAGTTAGGCAACCAGCAGCACTTGTAAAATTTGTTGTCATAATTCAAATCCTGTTACGTAAGTGATACTGTGTTCTTATCCAGTCTTTAGCGCTTATTTTCAATATTAAATGTTTCATTTCGTTAGATTTTTTAAAAATAAATGAGCATTTCATTTAACTGCACGTGAAGTGGTAGCAGAATTGCGAAATATTTTTTTTATTCTCGTTTACGCCTCCCCGAGCATGTGTTTACAAATTTTCGTACTTTTTGGTAATGGATGATGAACTATATATTTCAATCGCATCACTTAACCTACAGTTCGGTATCACTCTAATCTTTGATGTACTTACTCCCTGTGTTTGATGCTTCCTATACCTATAATAAATATTCTTATAAAATGTGTACACTTTATAAAAACGTACGTATCCATATTTTACGCCTGTTTTTTGTATTTCTTGAAAAGATCATTGCTATTATTTGGTGACATGCAACAACCACCTACATATTATACCATGAATTGTTTCAAGATGAAAACACTAATAAATTCCGGTCAAGTCGTAGATTTTATAAACAAATCCTACACAACCGCTTGTTATTGAATTTAAATTGTTAATTTAATGCAATTGAGTTTTATTATCGAAGTGATTTATTCGGTGCAATAAAAATATCATTAATTTGATTAATTGTGCATAGACAGTGCGTCACTAAAGACACGCACAAATTCATTATTAGGTAAATAAAAGATATTATTGAAAATTCCGGAAACAGGTCGATTTTTGATTTTAATTTACTTTTTTTTTTCAAATAACAATTTAATATACAGGGTGACATACCTTCGAGTAAGGACGTCATCACATTTTTTTTAATGGAACAACACATTTTTTTCAATTTCCGGATTACCCTAGCTGAGCTGTTTCCAAAAATGTATCACAAGTTGCTCCTAATTGTTACAGGGTGGGCAATAATACCCAAATTATTTACAAATACCAAAGTTTTTGTCATAGTTTCTTTGATATTCGAAATCTCCTCTGTAGAGACTACAGCAGCCCAGCGATGTAAAGGTTGAAACTACAAGAACTTATAATTTTTTTCTCGGAAACTGAGAATTTTACAATTTTTTTTACCATATTGACCCCATCTCTGATGAGAGAAGAAACTACTAGGGAGGTAAAAGGTAATTTTCCTGTATATTGTGTGTATACTGTGTATATTTTCCATGTAGGTAGTAGAAAAATTGATTTCATATGTTTTTGAAAAATATGCAAAATATATCTCACTTTTTTACATGTAATTCATGCGGTTCACACAAATCACTCTGCCCTTATTTCTTGCTGCATTCGTTCATTTTAACCGTGGTGTAATCTACGATCAGAGACGTGTGGCGCCATGCAATATTGACCGTTTCGTTTTGTAGAAACTTTTCCAAAGGAACTATGCTGCTTTCGTATTATGCATTCAGATTGATTGGTCGTAAAATGATTGATTTACTTCTGCAAACGTTTAAATGTGGCATATTATTAGATAAATTTTGTGTAAATAACTATAACTTCCCTTTTATAGGTACAGTCTGTTGCAATAGTAATGACACTTCTTCAAAATTATAGTAGGTAACACGGAACCACACACTAAGCTTTATTCTAGAATGAAGTTATCATTATTTTCGCAGTGTTCTTAGAAAATGTAACAATGGCAACATTCTTCAAAACGAAATACTTCAACTTGAAAAGCCCCACCAACATTTCGTCCAGGCGCGTAAATATAAACCTATTTAAGTACCTAAACATATTTAAACTTACGTTTTTTATTTACCTTTTCTTTGCATTAGTTCAGTTAACAAATTGATGACGACATAACCTCCACTTTCTAGATTGTCAAATATCCACCATAAATCATCAAAATACTTGTTCCTTAAAGTCTTGGGAGGCCCTGTATATATTTGGTAGCTTAATAGAAAAGTTTAATTGATTCTTTACAACTTTATATTTACATTTTTTCGATGAACTTAAACCTATCTGTATTTCCAATTAAACGAGGCTTACGATTTCATTAAAAAAGTTTCTACATATGAGGTCAATGCCAGTGCGTACTATACAATCATCAGTCATAAAGTAAGAGTTATAGAAGACTGGCCATATAAGGACGCGTTCTGAATATCTGTTAGCCGCAATATGTCGATAAAATAATTGTAATTCCGCGCACTTTTAAAAAATAACAGTTGTTTAATTAAATATAGTAGACCATGAAACGGTAAATATTCGATTTATGGTAAATACAAAGTTCTCAGAGTAGTTCTATTTTGAGTTGTTAACAGTGGCAGCCAGTATGATGATTCAGTGCCTCAATAAAAATTAAATAAGTAACAAATAAGAATCACTAATTGCTTACTTTTATCATCTAATCTATTATTACGGGTTTCCCAGCCCGACTTTTTCTTTTACCAGAAAAACAGCAGTTAATTTTTATTGATATTTAGTATACACTTTATACACTACTGAATACTAATTACAACTCAACTGAACACTATTTCACTTTCAAACTCTTCCACTTCCATCTAAACACTCCAATTCAAGACTGATTCGGCCGTTTATTTTTCTTTTCTAGACCAAACGAATATTCCAGGTATTTTCTAGCAGCTCTAGATTCATTTCTCGAACGATTCCCGTCGATTCAAAACATTCCAGTCGCGTTTCGATACACGACATTATTTCATTTGTTTAACAGGATGCGTAGGGGCGATCGGGGCAATATGGCGTTTTGCGATACCACAGTCGTCAAATTGGGTGCGAGCGGGGAAAATTCAATCACCCTGTATAATAAACTACTAAAAGTTTCGTACTATACGCAAACGTCGGTAAAGGAGACATCCCGATAAAACGGTATGTACCAAATATTCTGACATGCAAAATAAACTACACCAAAATTTGTGAAGCAAGCCTAAACCAAGATTAATAGCAGTTATTCCATTTATTTAAAAGGAATTACTTGGATCTGCGTAAATATGTTGTAGCAAATTTACATGTGGGTTTGGCATTATCTTGTTATTGTGTTCACGTGTAGGTTTGGCATCATTTTCTATCTGCGATAATCTCAGCTTTGTTTTATAAGCTAACAATATATATGAAATGCTAAAACGAGGATATGTTTGCATTTATAACCACAATTTAAATAGTAATCCAAAGGTGTATTAATAAACAAGTAATTTACATAAATATTTTAGATATGTTTAGCGTTGCAAAAAGTTATTAGATTCGAGCTACATAGGTATTTTTTTATCCAATTAAAACAATTTTATTAACTCCATAACAACTGTAACAAAACATTTTATTCACTTGTGAATTAATTATTGTTTAAATCACTCTTCTATTTTTACATCATTGCAGTTGTTTATGAAACTTTTATTATCAAAATACTCCCAAAATACAAAATTAATCTTTATAATTATTATTGCAATTCTTTAAACCAGTGAAGTTGAGACTTTAAACCGACTTGAATACTGGATACTTGCTCCGAAACATTAGAAACGATGTTTTCAACAATTTCATTTTCAGTATACTCGCGACACGAATTCAGACGACTTACGTCATACGAACAAATGAATAATTCCTTATATTTTCATCAAAATATTTAAGAAACTGCAACTGATAGTAATAAAACTGTATACTACACTACAAGTTTGCATTATATTTTGCACTAAATTGCAAAAATTAATTGTTTTTAACGCGACCAAGTATCGAAAATTACGTTGACAATTAAAACAAATGTGTAACGTCAGCGTCTGAATTCTTGACGCGAGTTTAGCAGAAGTTTTTGACTTATATTCTGATGACCACATATATTTGTAATTATCAAGAATGTTGTTTATTTTCATTTATTTATAAGTATTATTTTTTTAAATTGAGGTAAATGACAAATCAGTTTCTCTTTCTCTGGTAAGTGAAATAAAAGGAGTGTAAATGGCGTATTTAATATTTTTAGAAAGTGAACAGTTGTGGAATTTTTATTACCTTCTTATGTGAACCATTCTGTATCATTATGTATATTTCCGGAAAAAGTAATTATTAAATACATTAACTATATTACAGGTAAAACAATATTTCTTTAGTACCTTCTCGGCAGCACTTTTATTCATAATAAAATTATCTAGGACTATAAAATTTAAATATTGACAGAGTTTATTTAGACGTAGTCCTTGGCCTGGTTAAACATGCGAATCCATATAATGAATAATTCTTAATTTTAATTCATAACCACAGTTTTTACCTAGTGTCCTTAAACTGTTTGACGATGTTAACACCCGTATTTTATTTATTATTGTACAAGTAAACAGAAACTCTTCTCTTCTTTAACCTACATGTTCCGCATCATGAATCTTAGATTTTTAATACAAATTTTGTAGCATTGAACAGAACGCTTTAGTTTCATATCAACACGAATACCGTGTATGTTTGTGGTTTATTATGCAGTATATTTAATTGTCGTATTGTTTTCTATACGTGCTTGGGATTTTTTACGATAGTGTTAGTTTAAGTGCGAAATAAACCGTTGGTGAACATGATGTAAGTTAATATTTTTTTAAAACTTGTCTTTACAAACGTTAGGAAAAGTATAATTTTTTAACGTATGCTGTCAGTGTTCAAAAATAGTTACTTATGATGTGAGTATTAAAAGTGCATTTTTAAAACACTTTTAACACAAATATTACCATACAATATTTCTTCTACAAACAGCATTAAAAAGAATTAACCCGGGTAGAAATAAGTTAAGTTTTAAATAGCATCGTAGGCACTATATCAAATTTTCGAAGTGGACACTTTGCAGTGATATACAGATTCAGAAATTGCGGATCTTTACAGAGAAAGTAGAAATTGCCGCTTCATCCCTGGGAAGGTACGAAGTATAAACGGCGCGGTAGTATAATAGAAAACTAAATTTTATTTGTATATCTGCCCTATTCCTCTCAAAGTCCTTTTATTGCATTTAAAATGCTGACGTGTATTAATTTATTTGGAAAGAGTAACGAATAAAACACGGCGTGAATAAGATCTTTAAATTTTGAATGTCCATTTAGCGCGTCTACAATCTCCGATAACGGCCGATGGTAGGCGAGAGCTAACGAGAGCCGCACAACAAAAACGGTATCCTCACAGATTACAGACCACAATCCGGTCACCTGATGCCAGTGTTGCCAGGTCTCATGCTTTTGCATGAGATCTCATGCATTCCGAGGAAATCTCATGCTCTCATATTTTGATTACAAAATCTCATGCTTTTTAATAGACACAAAAAGAAATAATAAAGTTATTAAAATTACTCTTTGAAGTCTACCAAAACAAAGACCTAACGAGAAATAAAGGCAAAATCGAGGGCAAAATTGAATAGATAGAGGTAGGTATCTACAATATTTGGGTACTTGAAATGTCCTTTATTGTAGACTGCTGTCTTAATAATTAGCAATGAATACATAAACGGGTATGACAGTCGACGGATATGCGGTGTTTGTGCTGTATTCACGCTGTATTGCAGTGATTCTTAACTCTATTCCGTAAGGGTACCTACATTTTCTGCAAACAACAGATTTTACGACCCGTGAGTCACCCTGCGTCACGTAAACTGCGTCTCAACGTTCGCCCGGCCTAACAATAAAATAAATTAGAAAGGTTACGTGGTTAATAACTTTTAAGTAAGTACCTACTTACAATGTAATATTATGATAAAATAGCATAACATAATGCTTTTTAATGAAATAAAAATGGCATTACAAAAGTAATTAAAAATTAAGCTGTGTCAAGAGGTGTTTTTTGATAAATTAAGTCATCTCATGCTTTTTTCTCCAAACCTCATGCTATTTTGAAATTATTTTCATGCATTGAATTTTTCCCACCTGGCAACACTGCCTTATGCGAATAGTGGGAGCACGCTGTGGTGGAAGTATGCGTGTAGCATGACACAAATACACGCAAGCGGCAAAACACAATTCACCATCAAGATCCTCACTTTCCAAATGTGTATTGTAACCATGGTGGCAACCATTGTTGTATTCATCATTTACGAAAAGTTTGATTTGTTTAAACGTTGTGTCTTTTTGCCCTGAAAAAGTATAAAGAAATTATGGAAAAGAACAATCCATTTAAAGAAATCGATGAAGCGGCCAACCGAGCTACTTTGGACTTATTATCAAGAAAATCCCGGATTCAATATGAAATTGCATACAAGTTTGTGAAGTGGTGCGAGGAAAAAAACCTTTCTGGAAAATATACTGAAAATATATTCTTGGCCTATTTTGAGGAGAAATCGAAGGTTTGGAAATCTTCATCTCTATGATCTAATTATTCTATGATACGAATAAATAGCGACGTAGATATCAGCAAGCATTTTAAGCTCATTGCGTTTCTGAAGCGTCAAGGAGAAGGTTATCAACCCAAAAAATCAAAGATCTTGACCAGAGACCAAATTGAACAGTTTTTGAAGTGCGCACCGGATGACGAGTATCTTATGATGAAAGTAGCTACTATTTTGGGAATATTTGGTGCCTGTCGTAGAGAGGAGCTTTGCCAGTTGACTCTCGACAACTTGGAAATTGTGAGCACCAGTTCAATATTGGTTACGATGTCAGATACCAAAACCAAGGTTCCACGAAATTTCACTATCGTTGAAGAATTTGATTGCGATTTTTACCGGAGATACATGGCTCTTCGTCCAGCAAATGTGGGACATCGAAGGCTTTTCCTAATGTATGTGAAAGGCAAGTGTACGAAAAACCCTGTGGGAAGAAATACGTTTGGAAAATTTCCTGCTACTATTGCTAAATTTCTGCAGCTTCTAAATTCTAAGCTCTATACTGGACATTGTTTTCGGCGTTCGTCGGCAAACTTACTAGCGGATAGTGGAGCAAAAACGACAATTAAGCAGCATGGGGGATGGAAATCTTCAACAGTCGCAGAGGGATACATCGAAGATTCGTTGGAAAGTAAAAATTCGATTGCCCGAAAACTGCTTTCAGTGCCATCAATATCAGCGGATTCTGCTCAAACGTCAACTAGGACAGCGGTCGTTTCAGTTGATAGTGGTAGAATTGTGGAAGGATTTAATTTTTCAAATTGTGTGAATTGTAATATAAGTATTCATGTTAATAAAGAAAATACAAATTAAATGTATTGCAAATTTACTGTCACAATTTGATATTTACTTTAAGAACTAGTGCTTTAAAGTGATCATTTTAAGGCACTGGATCAGCGGAAGCAATGTCCAGTATAAAGGTGAGAATCAGGCCAATTTAGAAATCCAGTAGTGTTAGCAGCCATCTTACCAAATGTGTTAATTCCAACTGGAGTCGTGGCACATCTATTTTTAATGTATTTTATGAAAATTCTTGAATGATTAGAGTTCGTTGGGCGAAAGACTATGCACTTTTTATAATAGTACAAATATAATGTAACGTAATAACGAAAGATTAGTGCATTTCTTAGACAGGTATGTGGAACAATTAGTAAACTAAAACATTGAATAGGATAATTAAAATGGTACAATTCTAATTTTTTCTTTCAAACAAATCCTTTTTTCGACGATACGACTATTGGAAAATTGAGTTTTTTTAAATTTACGGTTATTCAAAAGATCTTTTCTCTCAATTAAAAATATGCATTTTTTAATTAAATAAACACATTATTTGTTTCAAAATACATATTCATTTCTGTGAAAAATCATTGTTTTTTCAAAACAGTTATTTTTATACAGATTTGAACACATTGTTTAGGAAAATGAAAAAAATATATTTATTATTATTATTATTATTATTATTTAGGATCGATCAGTGATCGCGCTGTTTAAGGCGTCAGTACTTGAATCGAGGTGACTAGATCGCTGTGGGTTTGACCCCCGCAACCGTTAGACCGTATATAAGCCATATTCGTGGATAGGATTGGCACCCTCTCTGCGGATATGGTAGGGTGGAAGAATGTTGGCTTGGGTCGATATGAGAGATTGATACCGGTTGACGTTTGACTACCCCCCTAATTAATGAGGTTTTCCAGGTTTCCCTCATTCCTGCATTGAATGGTGGTTAGGGCCTACCAACGTAAGTAGTTCCTGGGCCCAAATACGGCCTGCTTAACAGTAATATGCCGCCCCTCTCCCGCGCAAGTCTTCGACTTCTGGCTAATCCTCGTGATTAGAATGATGGGTAGATATACTCGTATTATTATTAGAGAATCATTTATTAAAGTTAACTTTTCATAAGATGTTCAAATGGATTAACTATTTGTTTAATTTAAACAAATAAAATTTTCTTACCAAATAAATGAATTTATTTTTGACAAAAAAGTGAGCATTACACCAAATAATTTGTTTCCTAAGAATAAATTATGTTTTTTTTCCGTGCACTAGAAATATCTCCATTAACAAATTTATTGGAAAAAATCAGTTGTAAAAGTTCAACTTTAACACCCTGGTTACAAGCTATCGGTGTTTACCTCAAATATTAAATTCGTTTTCGTGACAATATTTCACGTTTCTGGATTAGCTGAGCACATTTCCCATTAACAGGTTCACGTTGTTTGGCGTCTGTCGGGAGTTTATTTTCTCAAACATTCGATCGTGTAAAGTTCAAACGTTGGCGAATTTGGTTCCGTGCCAACCAACGTGATATTGTTCCAAAGTAAGACCGATTGGATTCTTTCAAAGTTATGTTGTACAGACCTTGGCCATGCAAATTAGCAACACACTTTTAATAGTTATATGCTGTAATTAAGATGTAGATATATGTGACGACTTCCTCATCAAAACAGGGAAAACATGCTACAAACTTGAGTGAAAATTCCACAGTTTTGATACATAAGTTGCTCAGTTTTTAATAAATACACTATAGTATAAAATAGTTTTACACGCTGACACTACACTTACCTAGCTATAACTAATAATATTATTGATAATTGTGATAAAGCTACAACTAAACACCCTCTCTGCGGGTATGGTAGGGTGGAGGAATGTTGACTTGGGTCAATGTGAGAGATTGATACCGGTTGACATTTGACTACCCCCCTAATTAATGAAGTTTTCCAGGTTTCCCTCATTCCTGCACTGAATAGTGGTTAGGGCCTACCAACGTAAGCCGTTCCTGGGCGCAAATGCGGCCTGCTTAATAATAATATGACGCCCCCTCTCTCGCACAAGTCTCCGACTTCTGGGCTAATGCTCCTGATTAGAATGAGGGAGGGGTAGAGATATTATTATTGTAATACGTTTATTTTGACCTTGTTTAGGCCAATTAATCTAATTTTTTCAACATACTGTGCTTAAATTGATTAAATTTGTGATAATATTGACAAATTCAGATCAAATTTGGTTATATCAAGACCCCATTGTATTATAGACTGACCGAATATTTTAGATTTCTAAAACTAAAAAAAGATTTAAAAGGATCTAATGTTTGTGATTCGCGAAAGTTTTGAGACTTGAGATTTCTAGAACACGAATGTCCATCCCTTGCCTCATATTTATTTTTCTTTGTTATCGATAACGCCCAGACATTTAAAGCGTATCCATCACGACTGACGATAATTAACCCAGAAATAAAAGCTCTCCCTCGCCAGTGGTAAAAATGAAACCACTTTCAGCTTGATAGATTGAGTAATCTTAATGTTCGCTTATAATCCGCTTACTTTCTGTCATTGTAGAAAGTAATGAAAAATGCATTAGGAGCCTCTGTTGAATATTAACATCAATCAGTTGTTGCTTCTTGAATTGTTTGCGGCCTTCACGGTTTTATTGCATCAAATCAACTTCATGAAAAGTTTACTGGCGGTTCTATAAATAATAATCAGTAATATGGTAGGGTGGAGGAACGTTGGTTCGGGTCAATGTGAGAGATTGATTCCGGTGGGTGTCTTACCATCTCCCTAATTAATGAGGTTTTCCAGGTTTCCCTTATTCCTGCATTGAAGATCTCTAAACAGAGAGGTTGCCTACAAACTACATAGCATTGTTTGAATATATGTTGAATATTATTAAAGCTTTGAACATATAATAGATATCTCAGACAGTTTATTCTGTATAATTGAGCAGTTAGGTATGCCAAGTGTTTTCGATGCTCATAAAATATGACAGAAGATTTCGTTTTGGATGCGTTTGCCTTACAAGTCATAACTTTATGACTTCCTTCCAGCATGAGCTAGTTATTCTTACTAGGGGAGCAGCATGTAGGTATTAAACAACATATTCTATACCTCTAAAAAAATACAATTCATCGAAGTATATTTTCGATTGCACCTTAACACTTTATATTCCAAGGATTTTTATAGTTAGATATTTGATTCAACGTAAAGGAGGCCACCGCAGGAAGCAACCCTAAAATGCAGAAATAGGTCAGATCTCATCTTGTGGTTGAATTTTCGAGTTCGATTTAAGCTAATTAAACCATTTACCCTACCATGTAGAAAAAATGTGTCTCCATCTTAAGAAGTTGTACATAACGTGCTCTCACGTGGTGATCATACGTCTTAAATAAGGTATTGTTAAGAAACCAGTGATGAAAAATAATTGTAGAGATTAACACATCCATCTTAATTAAATAATAGTCGGCCTAATTCTCTCAGACTCGACTGACAATGCACTTATAGTCACAGTGAAGTAGGTAACTGCACGTTCGTTTGTTGAAATTGGTCTATTTGTAAGTGTGATTTTGTTGAGTACAATCGTCAAAATCGTACCAGTGAGAATTTCAAAGTGTATTAAATTATAATATAAATGAAACATGGATATTGTGTTAAATAAAATGTTTTAACAGTTCTTGATACTAAAATAGTACGAATTTAAAATGAAACGCATTTAAAACCTCATGGTTAAAGGTCATTTAGGCAAAAAATACTGAATAAATGTGTGAAAGTTTGACGTTCGTTTTTATTTCTGAGTAGGTAAGTTTAGTTTGCTCTATGTCATCTAGTTTCTGAAACTTGGAGTAGGTACTTTTTTTTGTATATTTGTCTTTTTAATATTTAATATTTAAATCAACAACTTTTTATTATTGAAATAATATCTTGATACCTGTTTGCTTATTTCGAAGCAATGTATGCAGAAACTTGTTTTTAGATATTTTATATACAGGATGTCCGAAATGTGTGTGCCACTATTTTTCTGGTGTGCAATAAGAAAGAGAGAAATAAACTCTTGTGTTAAGACAGACAAAGAAATAAACACGTTAGACTATGAAGACTTGTCAATATAGCTATCAGTATATCGCACAGATAGTTGGAAAGATTTTAAGAATGTTGAACATTTTCTTACTTGTTAAATTAAAACTTGTTATTGCAAAGATTTTTGTACTTGCCTCGACCGTTATTTCTTTTTAAGAGCGAGGTACCTACTTGGTCCGGTGCTCATGACCAGGTGGATTATATAATAATAATAATATTTATTGACCAAATTCAAAATAACATGTCTCAAGAGAAAACAATAAAAATAAAATAAAGGTGTGGTCAAAAGGTCAGTTGATCAGCTAGAGCTGTTCTTCCTCAAAGACCTAAACGAAATTTAATTTACAATCTTGTATCCCACATATGCATGCACCTACAATATCGCATACATATCCAAAAGAACAACAACAAATTGAACCTAACAATCGTAACATAAACAAATGTACCTGTAACCCTGTATCTATATATAGTAGCTATTTGCTCTCATGGATCTCATACTGCTGGAAAGCTTTTCCCTTCCTAAAATTCCGATGTTCGATAAAAAGGGAATCTAGAAAGCATTTCGAAATGACAGACGAAAAACGTAATTGGATTACTAGAATGATTCCTGTTCTCTAACAGCGTATAAACGTCAGAGTCAATTTGTTATCGCTTCTGATTGACGGTCGTGACACATGAAATTGGTTCTTGTCTATTACCACGTTAAATGGAAGACATCTTCGACGGACTGCTGCTGTTCCGCAAGTTTTAGGAGCTGCCCATTAGTTTAATATATTTTTTAAGATCGATCTGTAGATATATGCGTTATGCTTATTGACATAATGCATCTTGGAATGCACCCATTAGAGCTACGCATTTTACGTAGATTTATTAGTTAATACCATTTTTATTTTGATTGTTCCTATATTTTTTAGAATGGTTTGTTTTTAGATTAACTTCTTATTGTTACCAAGGATATAATTCTAAAAATTTATTTTGCTGAAATGAAATTTCAGACGAAAATAATTCATTGTTTAGAGCGAGATAAGTTAATTTTATTCAGTTTTGTTTATATTAATCGATGTTTTTCTAATAAATCACATTCAATAGCTCCGTCACTCAAGCTGCAGTCATTCTGTAGACTTGTTAAAACAAATACTATTTTATTAAAAGTAAATCACAGTGATTTTTATTTTATTCCCAGGAACTGTTTAATGTAATAATAGTTATTTGAAATAAAAAACGGCCAAATGAAAATGAAACAATGAGACATTTTCAAGAACTACGTCAAGATTATAGAAAAACGCTCAGACCCGTCGATTTTAGATTAAAGTGGGACATTCTTTGCTGGTATTTTTGACTCCGTCACTTTCATCCCCAAGCAAGGGTAAGCATCACCCCAAAATATTGAAATAACATTGGGGATTGAGTAATATTTATTTTGAATGCTCTTACAATTCTCTTTACAACAGACTTTAAATTTTATAATTCCGTCCAATACTTTGAAAAAAAATTACATTAGTTGCTTACTTACTACTTAGTTGATTAAATGTTCAAACTGATGACCACCCATTTCCATACAAGAATAAAGATTTTGTTCGCACGCATTCTAAAGCATTGCCGGAGTTATTCGACGGCATTCGTCGACGATTCTTTGACGCAAATCTTACAGCGACGCTAGCTGTGTTTTATAGATATTACTTTTTAGGTGTCCCCACCAAAGAAAATCAAGGGGCGATAAATTCAGTGATCGTGGAGGCTGCCCAATGCTGCCTCTTCTCCCTATCCAATTCCGTGGAAAACGTTGGTCCAAATACTGACGGACAATTAACGCATAATGCGGAGGAGCACCGTCCTGTTGAAAAATCAAATGATCTTCATACTCTGGAACATTTTCAATAATATCAATCAAGGCAGGGTCAATAGCGTCTGCAACTTCACTAGTTTCATTAACTATAGGTTTTTCAATTTCTCGTTTTTTATTGGCTACGGCCCCTGTCTCTTGAAATGTTTTTACTAACTCTAGAACATGCTCCTGACATGCCGATCTTGATGTTGTTCATTAAATAGCATATTTATTGTTCATAAAGTAAAGCGATGGAATAAACCATAGTGTTGAATTTTCAAAAACACAATTAAATAAATTACCAACTAATACTAGAAAATACATTTGGAATCCACTAATTTTACGTTCGTTGTGTGTGTATAGCATTAATTTCTGTACTCAAAAAATAATGTTTCGATTTTGATGCGGCTTGCACCAGTTTTCTTTGAATAAAATCTAGTTTCTTGGATGCCCTAAATCATATTTTTTGACACGAGTAAACTAGAGTTTAAGACATAAAGGAAACAAAATAAATGTGCAACCTAGCGGCGAATTATTTTATTCATTTATACAAACTTTGTTTCTTAAAATAATTGATAATAACTTTGTGAATTTGGAAGTAAAAAAGTGCATCTTAAGTTAAAGCCTGCTAAAGGAGCCGCTTACGTTAAAATAGTATCAGGGGATGAAATACGAGGCAGGCAAAGACAAATCTAAGGGAAGTAGGACGGTTGCAATGCGCTTAGCGGAACAGTCGAGTTGACTTGCATCGTTGAGTGAGACTATAATTTCTCACTCAACCTTGCATCTAGCGTTGGATCTTAAGTACAATAAATCGTTTCAGCGCCTCTTAATAATTTAACCTAGTGAGTATTGGATTTTATTTCACTATTTATGTAATGAAATGTGAATGGTTTATTTTGATCCGTAGGAGTTTTGTAATTTCAATATTAAATATTTTTATGTTGAAATTTAATATGTTAGTTGCATACTTTAAAAAAATTATTTATAGCATTAATTACACTTTGGCAACGCCAGCGGCCAGTGACAGTCTGAAAGGGGGTTTAAATAATGATTTTAAAATATTTTTTCCGGCATAAATATGATTTTAAAATTTTTTTAAATCGCTTATTTGTATTATACTCATGTTTCCCTATCTTCTCTTAAAATTATTGACATTATGGCTGAATCACCCTGTATACTGTACCTTCTTAAACAAACTGTATCTCGGAGCTGGGATGTGTTGTGTTCGAAGTAAAATTAGAAAGTTTTCCGAGATTGTAGCTCCTTTCCGCCTCCGCAGGACCTTAATTGACGTGGAGATGTACGAAACAAGTCTAGTCTCCAGGTTAGATTGGATTTCCAATAATTAACCGAGCTCTGGGGAGAGTTTGTCGTTATGGGGATGATGAAGTGCTCATACATTCGAGAACGTCTCCGCTAGCCGCCCGAAATTGAATTACGTATTTTTATTATGATTTATTTAGCATCTAATTCCCGGTTATTTTGCCGTGGCTTTTAAATTGATGGAAGCGGTGCCGCTCAACCACGTTATCATAAACGTGGAAGTGGGGGAGGAAGCGGAAGCTAAAATAAATTTCAATAAACATCTTAAAAAATGTTTTTATTGGATAATATCCAGCGGTTCTCAACCTTTCGGATTTCGCATACGATCCACGCGAAGGAATTCCCGCCACCTCTCGTACTGACGCGAATGTTGACCGTTTGAGTGCATTGATCACGTCTGACCGGCGCCTAAGCATTCGTGCGTTATCTGACGAGTTACACGTCAACAAAGAAACCGCTCGCAAGATGTTACACGAACAATTGAATATGCGAAAGATTTGCGCAAAGATGGTGCAAAAATTCTCACCCGTGAACAGAGATACATGCGAAAATTGATCTGCGAAGATTTGTTCTGCATTCGGGCGAAGCTAGGGACTGGATGAGTCGGGTAGTCACTGAAGGTAAAACCTGGATATTTGAGTATGATCTCGAGACCCGTAAACAAAGTCAGCAGTGGGTGGAAAAGGGTGGAGAGCGGCCAACGAAAGCGAAGATGTCCAAGTCACGAGTGAAGGCAATGTTGATCGTTTTTTTCGATATATACGGCTTCATTCATCGTGAATATGTTCCTGCCGGTCAGACAGTGACTGGACAGTTCTATGTTGGCGTCCTGGAACGGCTACGGGCCCGCGTTTTCCGTGTACAATCCGAACTTGCCGAGAACGGTTGGACCTTGCACCACTACAACGCGCCAGCCCATTCCTCGTTCATTGTGCAAGAGTTTTTGGCAATAGGCATTCCAACGTTGCCGCACCCACCCTATAGCCCCCAACTTTGTCACACCTCGTATTATTAATTGTAATCAAAATTTGTTATCGTCAGTAGTGCGTATACTATCGGGTAAGAGTAGTAAAGTGTATATGCAATATATATCAACTACTCTTGTTAAAATAAATCTGTATTGTAACTGTTAGTTTAGATATAAATTTGCGTTAATATTGTTTTTATGAAAAATATTTATTTTTCGTAAAACGGAACGCAAAATTGCGCTTACTTGAAAACCAGTCCTTCTGCACTTAAATAAGTGAATGTATACAAACCGTCTACATTTGTAGAACATAATTTTCCAGTTGTCGTCCGTTCCTAGGCGTATATTCCTTGTCAAGTCGCTTGAATTGTTTCCCTGTTTATTTACAACGCAACCATGCGTGTATTTTTAGAGTTAACGACCAACTATTTAGATTAACCAAACAATTAGTATTAAACCGACACCGAGTAGGCTTCAAGTAGGTGTAGATTATTAATTTCTTTATTTACAAAATATATTCGAGTTCATCGGTTGTAAGAAGGCTTTGTCACCGTTTGTTGATTAAAAATGATTCAGGGATATCTTTTAGATTTAATGAAACGATATTAGGTATGATTCTCATACATTATTTATTTTATCAGTAAAAATGGAAAATTGATACAGGGATGATTTTTAGGATTTTTGCAATTAGGTATTCAGTATTCACAATTTGAACATTTAATTTAGTCGATTTTTTACATAGTCATTATCATTTTCAGTATTGTAAAAAATTAAATTTTAAAATCTTCAAACATTATTTTCTTGAAATTTTTGTGATACCATAATTCTTCATGATGTATGTATGTAGAATGACACGCTCTTTCAAATGGCATGGTCAAAATTGGGGGTTGCTATTTAAAAAAATTGCCGATGACGTCATATCTCGAACAACCATGACGTCACAAATATGGATCGTATGTCAAAAAGTGCATTTTTTAAAGACAAAATCGACGTGTCCGGGGATTTTTTCGAAAACTTCTCAATTTCAAAAATAATGAATTTATTCGTTACTTTTCGAAAGCACTGTATTTCACCATAAATTGTTATAGTGTATATCACTGTAACTGTTAAGAAATAATGGTGATGTTATTTCTAACACGTTATGCAGAATTTTAAACAGAACTAATTAGATGTCGCAATAGTTTGACGTATCTGAAGCCGATGGCAATCTAAAGGAGAATTTATCATAGAATACAGTTTGAACTCATTTGCAAACTGCAATTTTTGACAATACTACATCTGAAGGATCGTTGATAGAAAGAAATAAAAGAGGTCCCAAATTCGAGCTTTGAGGGACACCTGAAGTGGGAGAAAATGGACGAAAAGTAAAATATCTAACTATGAAGTGTGTATCTTCCAAATATAATTTTAAGAGTGAGACCAATGAATGTAAAAAACTGAACATACACAATTTAGCTAATTAAATATTAAGATTTATTTGCTCGAAAGCTTTTTGAAAATCTATAAATATGACGTCAACTTGTCCTCCAGCGTCTAAAGTATCTGATAAATAATGACAAAAAATAAATAGATTTGTTATCGTAGGTCTTGCATAAATCCATGCTGATGTACAGAAATCAATTATTGTTTTCTAAAATAGTAAACTTCACTAACGTGGACTCAAAAATGTTAGAAAAACTGTACAGCAAGGAGAACTATAGTTTTTTACGTTATGTTTCTTAAATATTGGACACACATATTTGGATCGGTCAGTGGTCGCGCGGTTTAAGGCGTCAGTACTTGAATCGAGGTGACTGGATCGCTGTGGGTTCGACCCCCCCGCAGCCGGTAGACCGTATATAAACTATATTCGTGGAGAGATTGGCACCCTCTCTGCGGGTATGGTAGGGTGGAAGAATGTTGGCTTGGGTCAATGTGAGAGATTGATACCGGTTGGCATTTGACTACCCCCTAATTAATGAGGTTTTCCAGGTTTTCCTCATTCCTGCACTGAATGGTGGTTAGGGCCTACCAATGTAAGTCGTTCCTGGGCGCAAATGCGGCCTGCTTAATAATAATATGCCGCCCCCTCTCCCGTACAAGTCTTCGACTTCTGGGCTAATCCTCGTGATTAGAATGAGAGGTAGAGATATTATTATTACATATGCATTTTTCCAAGTTGATGGAAATTTTAAGGAAAAAACGTCTCGATAAAATTTTGTATTAGCAGTCTTTTAATCCTTTTATTATTATAACATTAGCATATTCTACATGTTTTTTTTTGTTGCAGAGCCGAACGAGAAAAAGTCAGAGTTACTTTTTTTCAACAATCGAAGCCCCTAGAAGTTGACCTACCGGATGAGCCTATCTTCACTGAAACAGATTTCATGATGGCGTCCCCAGTAACTATGACAGAAACAAACCATGTGGTTTATAACAGGACTGAAAGGTAGGAGTTTTGTCTTGAAAAATCTTTTTTTTCCCTAAATTTACTGGTGATTTAGCATATGTCTCAACTCTCTGTTTTTAATTTCTTTATGAAATAAACAAAGTACGCGAATATAAGAAGAATTATTGTCCCATGCTTAATTTTATACAGACTTTTTTAAGTCACGTTGTGTCAATTCACTGTAAAAACGTGTTTAGACTCTGTCATGTCTTGATTCGAGTTTCGACCACATCAAGTTTTATAAAAAAAATATTCTGCGTAATAGATGTCACGTTGTTAACGCCAATCGTGTATCGAGCTTTTCGATTTAACATAGAAATCAGAATAAATAAAATAATTTCAAAAAAATTACGGAATTTGTTAATTAAAATGAATAGTGCTAGCTAGTATTTAGTTTTTTTTCGTTTAAATGTTACAATTAAAATGGAAATAAGCCGTGATTCACAACTTATCCATCAATATTTGGGAATTGATGCGTCATGAAAAATGTAGTCAACATTGTAAAAAAAAAGTTTGTGAAATCCTTATGGTTTCTGATAAAAAATTATTGAAGTAGTATTTTCAACCTTTACATCGCTAGACTACTGTAGTCGTTTTAGCGTCATTGGAAGGCATTATATCTGCGTTTTTAGTATTAAAGTTTTTGCGATAGTGTTGACAGTAGTTTTCCAATTGTTAAAAGTGATAATGATGAGATAAAATGATTTGGCAGCTTCTCGTTTAGATGCAGAACGATTTCCCGGTAGACATGTGCCAAATATGATGTTTCATATGGTGTAGACAGTTTTGGCAGTGCTCCGCTTAAATTGAATTTTCTAATAACCCTGAAGGCGCAAAATTATAATTGTGACTGTAATAGTTAGATAAAACGTAGTGCAACCTGTGCAATAAACTTTGATTTCCTGATCCGCATACTTTGGTGTGCATTTTTGCTTAATACGGCAATCTATTATACATAGTCTTACCATAGTGTTAAAGTCGTGTGAATATGGCCACTAGGAATAAAACTAAGGTACATGGTGAACTTTCTACTGAAGATCTAATTTATAAAGTGTGCAACGAATTTATGGAAAAAATTGATAGTACAATGGACAAAAAGTTTGCTGTCTTCCATGATAAATTAAATGATCTGACTAATTCCGTTTCTAACTTAAATACTAGAGTGGTTAATAATGATAAGGTTATTTCTCAGTTGAACAAGAAGATTGATGCTTTAGAGCAAGCTAATAAAAATAACAGCTTGAGAATATGTGGATTAATCGAAGAAGGTGATCAATGCTCCGTTGTTCAAAATGTTATAAATTTCTTTTTGGATAAACTGGGTGTTAATTGTTCTGCAGACGACTTTATTAGTATTTATCGTATTAACAGAACAGATAGTAATGAGGCCAAACCCCGTATAGTTTTAGTGAAGTTTGCAAGTTTAGTTAAACGCAAAGAAATATTCTTAGCGAGGAAATTATTGAAGGGTGGTTCAGTATTTATCTTTGAGGACCTCACTAAAATTCGTTTCAATCTGCTTAACGTGGCGAAGAAGAAGATGGGAATTAAAAATGCCTGGTCCATTGACGGTAATATTTATGCCTGGTCCGAGGAAAAGCGGAAGAAGTTTGTTGTGACATGTGAAGAGGACCTACTGGTTTAACGATGCGGTAGAGGTTGAATAGTGATTCGCATATCTTACTGTATTCTACTTATTGGTTTTTGTATTGTAATTATCTATGTTGTTTTTTTCAATTATCACTTCTTTTTTTTGGTTTTGCTATACGCTATCAAACAATACATATTTTTATAAAATATATAGTTAATTAAATTGATATTAAGATTATTAACCTATTTTGTATACATTTTTATTATCTATTTTTTTTTACTGTATAATGAAATGCGTACAACTAATTTTAGAAGGAGCTCTGCTTTAGCGTTTAAGTACTTCTGCTACATGCCTAGTAATGCATATGTTAATTTTTCGCATTTTAATGTTGGATCTATTTTCACGGGCTTTGATTTGCTTTCAGATTTTATTACAGATAACTCTTTAGACGTCGTTGGACTTTCTGAGACCTGGTTGAATTCCACATTTCCTAATTATGGAGTCAATATACATAACTATAAGTTAATTCGCAATAATCGTTCCTCACGTGGTGGGGGGGTGGCTTTTTACATTAAGAACGGTATTAAATTTAAAGTGTTGGAATGTCCTGATTTTACTGATAGCGCTTTGGAATGTCTTTGGATAAGTGTGAAAATATCTGGAAGAAATTGTTGTTTGGGTACGTTGTACAGACCACCTTCTTCAAATGCTTCAATTTGTTTAGAACATTTGGAGAATATATTAATTCACTTTTTTCCTAGTTTTGATTGTATTGTATTTGGAGGCGATTTTAATATTAATTTGTTGGATGTCGGTAATATTTATAGGACTAGATTGTTCGGATTGTTGGAGAGGTATGGATTACACCAATTAATTACATCACCAACACATAAAGTCGGTAATTCAGAGACCCTTATAGATTTGATAATTGTTTCTGATATTAACCTGGTAAGTGACTCAGTTGTGATTGACATGGGACAGGTGTCAAATCATTCTTTAATAAAATGTGACTTAAAAATTAAGAAAATTTGTCAAAAACCAAAAATAGTGACAATTAGAGATTTTTCTAATTTTGACTTTGATAATTTTAAGTTGGATCTAGCCCTTGTTAATTGGGATAATATATATTCACTGGCCTCTGTTGATGAAATGTTACATTTTGGAATACATCTTTACTTTCAGTTTTCGATATTCATGCTCCACTCAGAACCTTTAAAGTTACCAAGAAACCGGCAGCTTGGCTTACGCCCAATCTCAAGCTCATGATTAGTCTTAAAAAGCGCGCGTTTGCTGAATATAAAAAATTGAAAACGATTTCATCTCATGACGAGTATAAAGACTTACGCAATTTGGTAAACAGATGTGTCAGGGCGGAGAAAAAAGCATTTTTACTTTTTCAGTTTAAAAATAATCCTAAAACTTTTTGGAAAACCTTAAAATATCTAAATGTCACTGAATCTAATGATAGTGCCTTTGATATCAATCCCGATATGTATAATAACTTTCTGTGTGATGAGTTGCCTCAACCTCCTAATATTTTGGATTTAAGTTTATTAGGTAAATACTTGGACAGATTTCCGGAACGAGAGGAGAATTTAAGTTTAATACTGTTACTGCTGATCAAGTGCAAAAAATTATTTACAACATAAAAACTCAAGCTAAAGGTTGTGACAACATTAACCAAAAGATGTTACTATATGTTTTCCCTTTTCTTAGTAATCATTTTACATTTATTATTAATGAGTGTTTAACCTCAGGTATATTTCCTTCGGTCTGGAAGGATGCTCATGTCTTACCGTGTCCGAAAAAGAATAATCCGGAGGCTTATTCTGATTTCCGTCCCATCAGTATTTTGCCTACATTATCCAAGGTGCTAGAGAGAATTGTTGCTGGACAACTCAATTCATTTACCATGTATTACCCCTTGTCCAATCTGGTTTTAGGGAGTTTCATAGTACAACTACAGCTCTATTACATATCACAGATGACATTTTCAAGGCTAATGACCTAAATCATAATACTTGCTTAATCTTGGTAGATTTTAGTAAAGCCTTTGATACTATAGATCACACAATTTTGCTTAACAAAATGAAATATTTCGGATTTGGTAACAACGCACTATCATTTTTTTCTAGTTATCTATCTAACCGTCGTCAAAAGGCTTGTTCAGGTAACATCTTCTCGTCTTATAGATTTATCAAGCAAGGAATTACACAAGGGAGTATTTTGGGGCCTACACTTTTTTCAATTTATACTGCAGACTTTCACTCATTTTTCACTCACTGTAAAATTCATCAATTTGCGGATGACACACAACTTTACTTTTCTTTTGATTCGACGGATGCTTCAGTCGCTGCTAACTATATTAATAGGGATTTAGAAACGTTAGTGCATGTTGCTAGTTTACATTGTTTAGTATTGAATGAAAAAAAGACTGAAATGTTAATTTTTGGCAAAAATAGGCTACGGTTGGTGGATAACCCTGATTTTGAGGTAAAAATTAATGATGTACTTTTAAAGCCGGCTGATCATTGTAAAAGTTTGGGTCTTATTATTGATGGTAGTCTTACATTTAACAATCATATAAACAGTCTAGTTCAAAAATCGTACAATAAATTAAAGGTTCTTTATATGCAGAGATTTTCTTAATACTGACACAAAGCTACTGTTGTGTGACTCTCTAATTCTATCTCAATTAGCTTATTGTGATGTTATATATTGGCCTGCGTTAACTGTTAAAAATAAAAATACGCTCCAAAAGATACAAAATTCTTGCTTACGATATTGTTTTAATTTGCGGAAATTTGATCACGTATCGGCTGATTTTGTACGCTCCAAGTGGCTTAATCTAAGTGAAATATTTTTATCATTTATCCTGTCTTGTCTTTAAAATAAATTATTTTCACTTACCTACTTATCTTTACGAGAAGTTGATACGTGGTTGTGATACGCATCAATTGCCTACTCGTGGAAGGGATCTGTATACCGTACCTAAACATAACACTGCGCAATTTGAAAAATGTTTTACTTATAACGCTGTTAAAATTTTCAATGACATTCCTATTTTTATTAAGTCCTCATCTAATATTCATTTGTTCCGGAAGCGAATCAAGGCCTGGATTTGTTCTAAGCGATAACTGTTGCGTTATTTTTATGTATGTTAGGTTAAGTACAATATGTATATATTGTTTCTATGGTTTGTCTACTACTTTTTCTATGGCTGGTTGGTTACGTGGAAGAGCGGCATGTTGCCGAACGGCGCCAACCTTGTATCAAGTATATTTTGTACGTATTCTTGTGTATGAATAATAAAGGCAATATTATTATTATTATTATTATTATTAAATGCAGCTACTTTTACCGCAGTAGCGCGGGCGTGAGACCGGCAATTTGCAACTGAACCGCGGAAATAAAGATCCAGAGCGTCCACGGCGTATTGCAGCAGCTGAGGAACATATTTTAGAGATTGTTGAAGAGAATCCCCTAATAAGTACCAGGCAAATCGCTCAACAAGTATAAGGAATGTGCCAATCAATTAACAATGTGCGTTAACTTAGCCCCCCATTTTTGAACAAAATGAAAAATATAGATTGTGCTGAATTGTGCTACATTGCGCTGTAAAATCGGGTCTAAATGTATTTACACGGTGTAGACTTTTATTCCACACAAAAATATGTACATATTTTGAAAATTCAAATTATGGTGAGTAAATGTAGTGTTGTATAAATGTACAATAAAGAAAATAAAAAAGTAGGTATATTAAAATTCATCCTCTGAATATTCTGATGAATTATCTTTGTCTCCTAGATTGATAACGATAGGTTCCACAGTAACGTCAATTAAATTATCGAGTTCCCACATTTTCTCCTCTTCTTTTTGTACATGATGTATACATCTTTGCCAGTTATCTGCAGTTAGGATCTTCGCCAACAAATAATTTCATCTTTATCGATAAGAACTGACTTCCTGTTCTGCTTTTCCCAGCAAAAATTCAACTCTCGTAAGACGACCCATAATTTGCTTCTACTGATTTTTGGCAAATCGTTGTCCTCTGAAAGTTTACTTAAAATTTTGTTTAGCGTTGGTATTTCTTTTTTAAAATAAAATTAGTGTACATTTCAGCGACATGATGACATTTTGAAGAAATCATCTTTTGACCTCCCTGTAGGTGATTTTGGGGGATTTACAGTATCTTGTTCATTTTTTGTTTCCTTTAAAGGTCTGTAGATAGTCGATTTTCCAATCCCTGTCATTTTGGAACACTTGTCCACGATGTCGTCAACACTGTTGGTAGGATTTTGGTGTTTCAATGCATTAAATACATTTAATATAATAATCTTCTCATTCTGAGACAGCGCACATCTTTTCACGCGTTTAGCAGGTACGTAATCTGATAAGCTCGACATTTTACCCAAACAATATTATATCCACTGTACACCCATTACCTGTTAGCATAAGTGTTACCCGATAATTACCTGAAACGAAATTTTACCACGCCTATGGCCGGTTCTTATCTCGGGGTTTTATTACTTTCTTTCATTACCAAACAGACTATACTCTATACCGCCGTGTTCAGTCGCGCTTGCTTTGCGTAAGGTCAGGTTTTAAAGTGGACTGTATTGTATTTTTAAATAATTATTTTCGAACTGCCCTTTTTATTTTTGTTTACAAAGTTGTATGTGTAAGAGTCTTGTACATTCAAACATTTCTTGCGTAATAAGTTTTGAATCACCAAACACACCGCTAAGAATATCGTAAATATATTTGTACTCGCTTCTAGAGCTTAAACTGATCAAAGAAAGAGGTCTGAATTATTTCAAGAAATAAGTAGTTATGCTGATTAACTGTGGAGTCCTCGTTTGTCGTTCAAGGTCAAATCCTGAAAAAATATATCTTTAAGAACTTAATGAAGCGTAGCTTATGGTCCGCTACATTTGCCTTCTGAGTGTTGGAAACGTAAACGACTATAGAAAAATGCCAGGCCACTTGACATTATGCGAATGGCGTGAAACTGCCACGATCAACTGTTGCATAAACGTCATCGACCGGCAATTTTAACGCTACATTTGTTCTGACGGATATGCTGAGACTGCTTACCGCCAATTACTCTCTTTATCACCTGATGCATCGCAGTCACTTCTTCAGGGATGACCAATTAAGGTTGTGTACCAATCTGGAACACCGAAAGGATCTAGGATTGTCAGTGCATTTCATAAATCGGAAGACGCCAGTTAAAATGTCAGGAAATTTTTTAAAATACCATTTTTGTTTCTTCTTCAGAGATGACCATCCAAACTCTTTAGGTTGAATATTAATCTGGATATCGAAAGGACCTAGAATTGTCAGTGAATTTCATAAATCGGGAAACGCCAGTTAAAATTCTGTAATTATCAGGAAATATTTAAAAATAATACCAAAGCACATTCCATAAACAAAGGAACTAATATAGACCGGTGTCTCCAAAGAGGGAAGCTATGCTTAATCAAGCGAGTGCAGCGCCAAAACTTTGAAACATTTTTAGGATGAACTAAACCAACTATCTAGATTTTGGGGAGGTTTGGAAAAGTTTGACGATAGGTTTAAATCTGTTTGATAAAGTTTGTTCCCGCAGCACTTGGAAACAGTTTGAAACTATCAGAAATATTCAACCAGTTAAGTTGAGAGTGAGTAGACGGTCATTTCTGTTAGTTTCAAACTGTTTCCAACCAATTATGATAATAATTTCGACTTACTTGCACTTTTGCACTCCACATGCACCAAGTGCAAACGCAACCAGTTTAAAGTTCTATTTTCTTGACAAAATGTGAATATAGGACTTTTTAGGAATCTGCATTAAAGACGACACAGCCTGTATTGAACATACTTCTGCAACCTGGAAAATTTTCCAAATTTACTTGTAAAACCTGAAAATATCAGGGAAGTTTTAATGAAAATTTGATATACATCTTGATGAATAGTTAATTTTCTTCGTGCAATTTTCATGTATCTGAACTATGAATTAAACACTCAAATTGTCATTTTGGAAGATACAATTTTATCACTAAATTTGATGCACGGAACAGAATCCATTTCATTTAATAAATAATTGTGACATCCAAGTGATTTAAACCCTCGTATCGTACCCTACATTCCTCTTGTTTACATCTAGAGGAAAGCGGAGCTAAACTAGGACTTGGGACCGTTCTCCGAGACTAAAATCAATAAATGCTAGCTGCAAAAAAACCTGAATATCTGCCAAGTAGGTTATTCGAGTCGAGTTTCTGGGTTAACAAAACTTCCAACTTGTGAGGAAGTTGACATGGACCTTTCCTAGCAAAAAAGTGAATTAAATAAACGTCAGCTTGATGGAACTGATATCGGTATGTTTTTAGGGATCTATAAATCTGATTGAATTACAAAGAAAAAACTAAAAGCAGCGTGTTGCGGATAATTACAAATTGAAAAAATGCGTAATATTTGTAACAGTGTGTTCTCATTTTATTAATGATAATGATGATAATTCGTTTAGTAAATTTTAAATTATATACATAATTATAAAAATGTTCTCATTTCAGCAACTACTTTTCACACTATACAGTGATGGATTGCATGAGTATCTAGAAAATTACTGAAGAGATAGCTTACAACAATGCGTCAACAGAATTTCCATAGTACTCTGTGTTCTCACTTACATGAAATTGAAAAATGCATATTTTTGAGCCATCTTGTAATATCTTTACGGTTAACATTTTGAAATGCTCAGTTTTACAAATACAATTTTGTAAAAAAAAAATCAAAAAGAGCAGTTCGAAGATGATTTAAAAATACAATTCTGCACGACACTGGAAATTGGTCTACTGTAAAGGCGCAAGGCAAAGCATGCAGTCGGCGACAGGCTAAGACGTGTTCCTGAGTTGCTGCAATACGCCATGGACGCCCTGGATCTCCATCTCTTGCACGATTCATTCACAAGTCATTCTGCGTATAGTCGAGAACTGCTAAAGCATTTTGTCTTGCTTCTCCATAACTTCAAACGATATCCATCAACTCCAAGTTTCTATACACGTCATTTTGGCACTTTAGAAACTAATGTAGGCACTATCGCAATAACGTTAATACTAAAATCAGATGTCAGCGTTAGAGACTACAGTAGCGTACTTTTCACATTTAAAACTCATCAAGTGACACATTTTTTAAGTGTGTTGAAAGTTGTGTAGAAATAGTACATTGTATAACAAACTAGTGTCGAAAATGACATTTTTCACACGCTATAGGACAGTTTGTGCAGAAGTCGTAGGCCGAAAATATGATCCCTCTGGTATTTTAATTCGAGAGTTTTGCGTGTCAAACCAAAATAATACCACTACACCAACTTTAGCGTCCGTAAAGTTACTCTACGCAATCAATGCGCAAAATACCCTTGTCTGTAGTAGTTATTAGTATGTTTTTGTTCATTTTATAAGCAACCGTAGAAAAAAATATTTTTTTATCGTCTTTTTCCAAGTCTTGTCAGTGAAATTCCTAAGTGGGTCACACAGATTGTCTTATGGTTTTTTCTCAATTGGATGATCTCACACTTGGCAGATAACGTAGGTGTGTCACAAAGCAGTTATAGATAATAGCTGGGACTGGGAACAAGTAATAATTGACGATATAAAGACCTTCGGATGAATTATCGCTGAACTTGACTGGTAATGATAAATAACGATGTAACATTTTCACTTTGACTTACCAGCGCAACTAATTATTATTATGATTTACCCATCCGTTCCTCAGATACTATTTCCTTAAGGCAGTTAGCAAAGATGACAGGGGTATTTGCTAGATGGAAGTACTTGTAATAAATTACAGTCGTGGAAAACTGCGACAGCAAAAATATATTCACCTGTCACATCATGTATTTTATTTAACAAAGCACAACGTACTCTCAATTGACGATGACTATAATTTAATGCCGATGCGAATTGGACGTTATAAGGAATAAATGAATTAGAATTTGACCTTTAAATTTGGCCATTTGCTAAAGGTTAACGTGGGATGTCGAATTCCAATTAGTGAAGTCAATCAGTCAGCAGTAAATGTTACTACAGTTTCCCTTGTTTGTCTCTGAAGATACATTTGAATCTTAATAGAGATGTAATATTTATGTACCAAGTCAGTTGTCAGATGTTGAATGAGTATGAGATTATGTAGTAACAGAGTTCGATAAACACGTGGTGCATATAAAATTGTTTGCCAACTGTAAAATTTTATAATTAAAAGAAAATGAGATATTGTAACATCACATTTTACTATGACAAAGTAAACAGAAAAATAACAAGAAATATAAAACAAAACTACTTATTTGTTATACTGTTCACTGTGTAGAACACATAATTACTAGTTTTTTACAAAAAAAAAATCAAGAACGAAAAAGTTAAATTTTAAATAAATTTCGTAATTTTTCAATAGAAAACTTGTTGAGGACCGCTGATCCGGGAGTCATGGTGGATGTGAATTCCACAATGTTGCCAGTGTTACACTAATGTCTTCGAATAGACTCCAACAAAGTTAACTAGAATTTTTAGACATCTCAAAGAATGATTGAAATATGTTTATGAAAATATTAATGGTCATCTCTTTCCTTTTGCCACTCCTATACCTCATCAATAAATTGTGCAACTGTTGAAACTGAAACTCCCTAAGAAACCTTCCAGTCGCCCAGATTAATAAGTAGAATGATGTTCTGAAATTGCTTCAAAATTTAAACAACATTTTGTCTGCTAATGTCTGCAGATAAACTTGTTGAGGACCGCTGATCCGGGAGTCATGGTGGATGAATTCCACAATGTTGTTGCCAGTGTTACACTAATGTCTTCGAATAGGCTTCAACAAAGTGAACTAGAGTTTTTAGACATGTCAAAGAATGATTGAAATATGTTTATGAAAATATTAATGGCCATCTCTTTACTTATTCCACTCCTATAACTCATCAATAAATTGTGCAACTGTTGAAACTCAATCTCCGTAAGAAACCTTCCAGTCGCCCAGATTAATAAGTAGAATGATGTTCTGAAATTGCTTCAAAATTTAAACAACATTTTGTCTGCTAATGTCTGCAGATAAACTTGTTGAGGACCGCTGATCCGGGAGTCATGGTGGATGTGAATTCCACAATGTTGCCAGTGTTACACTAATGTCTTCGAATAGACTCCAACAAAGTTAACTAGAATTTTTAGACATCTCAAAGAATGATTGAAATATGTTATGAAAATATTAATGGTCATCTCTTTCCTTTTGCCACTCCTATACCTCATCAATAAATTGTGCAACTGTTGAAACTGAAACTCCCTAAGAAACCTTCCAGTCGCCCAGATTAATAAGTAGAATGATGTTCTGAAATTGCTTCAAAATTTAAACAACATTTTGTCTGCTAATGTCTGCAGATAAACTTGTTGAGGACCGCTGATCCGGGAGTCATGGTGGATGTGAATTCCACAATGTTGCCAGTGTTACACTAATGTCTTCGAATAGACTCCAACAAAGTTAACTAGAATTTTAAGACATCTCAAAGAATGATTGAAATATGTTTATGAAAATATTAATGGTCATCTCTTTCCCTTTGCCATTCCTATACCGCATCAATAAATTGTACAACTGTTGAAACTGAAAACTCCCTAAGAAACCTTCCAGTTGCTCAGATTAATAAGTAGAAAGATGTTCTGAAATTGCTTCAAAATTTAAACAACATTTTGTCTGCTAATGAAAATGTAAATATTAAATAGTTTAATATGTCGATTAATTTTCTATTCTATACTAGTTTGAGACCTTGTATGTTGCTTTATAAAAAAAGTAAGTGTACATTTTGCAACTTATCAACATTATGTTATTTAAAATCTTCCCAACTTAGCGTCTGCAATTTCACTTAATATTTGAAACATAAAACCTTGTGAACGGCATACTCTATAAAGAAGTAAATTGGAGCATTTTGCGGTGTAATAAACAGAAAAACCATTAGTCTTAATGAAGTGTAAACAAATGTTCTAGATCAAGTGTAAGGTAAATAACCGAAGGTATTATATTCTCATAGTTATTTAAGCTTGATCATAAGGATCAACTTTCAAGTTATTTTTAAAATAAGACAAAACAATGTGAAAAATTATACCTAAACTTGTGTTAAAACAATATTCTCTCCATTTAGTTAATTGTTTGTTATTCACTCACGTATCAGTTGTAAAAAATTGGTTGTGTATTTTCACATACTTTCATTTATTTCAATTAATAATATCAATCTGTATAACATGTTGTATATATATATTATGTAATTTAATACTTACTTATTATATTAGTTTCTTAGTCATACCTGATGAGTGATGATGTGACACAAAACCAGTCGCATAAAATTTTGTTTATGAATTTTTGTGTTTGGTAATAGGCTATTGCCATTCTTTCTTGGTTTTATTTTAATATGGATAACAAACATGGGATTGATTTACACATATTTATTTTACTTGCTCAGTATTTAAATAATAGATGTCAAGTATACTACGTGACAAATAGAAAAGCACCCAATAAATATCATTTTATTTCGATAATTTGTTGCTTGTTTACTTCTCTTGATGAAAGTAAAAAATGTTTAAATTTTCAGGTTTATCTGTTAAGTGTTTTTGGAGTTTGCATATATCATACTTTGGTAACATAGCATTTTACAAATTTCTGCTCATATTGGGGGGATAGTCGGTATGCGTACAGTATACAGGGTGTTAAAAAAATAGTGTAAAATATTTAAGAAGGTAATAGTATGAACTAAAATAAGCAGAAAAGTCTCAATAAACATGGGTCTGCAAAGTAACGGTTGCGGAGATATGGAATGTTTTATGTTTTTAGCCCCTATTTTTATTTTGCAAAAACGTTGCGTATTATCTTATAATAGTTTTTTTATGTTTAGTGAAGTAAACAGTACGTATGTGACAGTTGTTCTCAGTGCACAAGTTTTCTTTCCCTATGGCTGGTTACTCTAACGCAGAATTAACAGACATGCATTTCACGTATGGTCGAGCTAATGGTAACGCCACCAAAGCGCGACGTCTTTATGTTGACGCTTATCCAAATAGCCAGATTCCTTCACAACAAATGTGGAAGAATTCACCAAAGATTGCGTGATACTCCTAGAGCAGAAGAAGAAATTCTAGCACTGGTAGAGCAGAATCCATGTACGAGTGTGCGGAGAATATCAGCCGAGGTAGGAATTAGTGGTCCTCTTGTTTGGAGAATCCTTTACGATTAATCAAAAGTGTCAAGAAATCCAAACCAAGGAGGGTGTTTTACAAGGAGTTCGAATATCGTTGAGACGAAGATGTCGCTTGGAAATGGACGGAGGGCACTTTGAACATCTTCTGTAACTTTGTTTTTTGTTTGTTAAAAGCTTCCTTTGTCGATTTATTCCTAATAAAATAAAATGTTTGAAAAACGAATAGTGGTCCATATCTCCGCAACCGTTACTTTGCGGACCCATGTTTATTAAGACTTTTCTGCTTATTTTGGTTCATACTTTTACCTCCTGAAATATTTTACACTCTTTTTTTAACACCCTGTATATCACCGGCCTCTTATATTAACATCCACATTGGATGCTGCTTCTCACTCATCAACATTGAGCTAACCGCTTATAATGGTGTAGAGGACTCAGTGGGACCAAGAATTAAATCAGGTGATCTTTAGGGACAAATCCTGTTTCTGCTTGGGATGCACGAAGCAAATGTCAGCGTCTATTTGTATTTGAAAATGTGTAGGCAAGTTCAAATGTATGTTGGTAACCTGGAAAAGTTTGCTAAGTTTAACTGAAAATATATCGTATCCTGAACTATATTTATATACTGTTTATTTACGTTATGTGATGTCATATATTTTTGAAGTGGCTATTTTAATTTTCAAAACAAAATTACTCCATTGATAAAATTTATATTTAAGATCAAGTAGTTATTAAAATTGTACCAGTAAAAAGGTGCTTATCGTTTAACTAGTACCTACATATTTGCTAAAGGACATGTTTTATTAAAAATTTGTATGGTATTAATTTCTTTTCAACAGGAAAGTATCATTCTCTTTTAGAGCTAAACTTTCATATTTGAATTATCTACATATCTACATTAATGATACTATGATTTTCAATACAGATTTGTACTGATAACAAATTATACTGGGTCATCATAACTAATATGGAATATATTTGCCTGGTGACTATTAAATACTCATTAAAAGTACAAGTTGGTTTATCTTTTTCTTTCATAAAATAGATCAAATAAACCTTCGAGACGCCACCATAAAATTTGTCAGATTGTTAATATACATTTTTCCTGCTTGTATTACTTACTGCTTAAATTACTGCTTGTAATCAGTTTCACAAATATACAGGATGTTCCGTGTAAGAACCGACACAGAACAAGTGCATGCAGGGAGTCGCAAAATATTGCAATTTAACCACACATACCAATATACAAAGTTGCACACAAGCCTTCGAATTGGGGCCAAATATTTCGAAAAAAAATTATATCATTGAATTGTTTTTACTTGGACTAACCAAATTTGGTACATGATTAAGGCTTATTGTTGACCCCCTTAAAATTATACCATTACTCAGGTCTGGCGATCGTGGTGGTCCATTTTCAGGACAATTAGTTTCTCGTCCTAACCATTTATTTGGAAACTTACAATTCAAAAAGTATCTTACAGTAGCACTAAAATGAGGCTTTGCAATTAGGTTGAATTATTACAAAAAAAACTTACTTTTATTTTAAGAAAGCTGTTAAAATAATACTTCTGCTATCACCGTTACTTCTTGGTGACTAAAAAGTATTGTCACTAAAGAGGCAACAGATACATTTCATTTCAGCGAGATAACTTTAACAAAAGAGTAATATATTCAGGACTATTAACCGCACGATTTCTATTTCCGCACAATGACAGTCAATACGGTATCCAAAGTGCCTTATTTTAATGGGATTTGTAACCTGACTTTCTGTTGTTATTCAGAAAAGGTCAGTTTGGCACAAGATATTATGCGAATAAATTTAAGTTATTTTTTCACTGTTTAATATCGGAGTACCTCTCGGTGTATAAATTATAATGTCTTAGTAGATACGGTATGTTCCAACGAGTTTTACTGAATACACAGCTCACGACTTATAAAAAAAAATTGGGAATAGATGCGTCATGAAAAACGGCGTCAGTATCGTAATAAAAAATTGTAAAATTCTTATAATTTTCGAGACTACTTTAGTTTCTAGCGTCATCGAAATGCGAACGATTCGGTGAAATCCGGTTGTAGTATTAACGTTTTTACGATAGTTTTTAGTTTTTCAAGTGTCAAATATCGCCTACGTGTATAGCAAGTCGGAGTTGATGGATATCGTTTAATTTATGGTGACGTAAGACAAGTATCATAGCTGCTGCCAATAACTTACGAGTTCAAAACGGACAAGAACTAGAAACATTTCTGATAGCTCGTAGAAACATATAACATAGGTGTTATAAAATTTGATTTATTTTTTTCCTTGGGAAATTCTTTCAATTTTTTGTTTGTTAATTTTTTATTACTAGTCCAGGGCATTTAGATCAAAATCGACCGAATAGCGGAAATTTTTAGGCACAGCAAATATCGAGATGCGGTTTTCTGCATTGTGTTCAGGAAGGTTAGGGAAAAAGTCTATATCGTCTGGTTTAGCCATTTTTTGAAAAATGCCTTCTGGGCCGGAAAATGCATTACACCATTATAGGAACGACTGGAAACTAGGAAAAATCGAGCCCGAGCGACCCCGGGAAATCTAATGTTATAATTGAATTTGGCATCCCAGAAAACACCCGAGTAACGAGTTTGGAGAGTTTCCCATGGACTATGCAATTTCCCCCCCAGAATGCCCCCCGGATACCCCCGCAGAGCCGCCCCCAAGCGCTCCCAGGTAATTCCAATGCCAGAATTGAATTTGGCATCCCCGAAAAGCCCCGAGTAACGAGTTTGAAGCGATTTTCATGCACGCTGCCATTTCTCCCCCAATTCACCCCCGCGCACCCCCACAGAGCTACCCCTGTCATCCCCGGGTAATTCTAATGCCAGAATCGAGTTCGGCAGCCCCGAAAACTCCCAAGTAACGATTTCCAAGCGATTTTTCCGAGTTTCCAGTCGTTCCCATAATAGTGTAATGCATTTTTGGTCCAGAAGGCATTTTCTGCTGTGCCTAAAAATTTCCGCTATTTTTCCTAACTTCCCTAGACTATACATTGAAGGTCGCCCACTGATTGCCTTGCCTTGCGCAAGGTCAGGTTTTACAGAGGACCGGTTTCCAGTGCCGTGCAGAAGTGTATTTTTAAATCATTTTTGAACAGCTTCTTTTAATTTTTTTACAAAATTATATTTGTAAGTCTTCTGTACATTCATTTTTTTCTGTAACAATTTTGTGGAAGTGTCTTCTATGGAAATCCTTGAAAGATGACTAATTACTCATTACGTATATTTCTATTGTAATTAGGGTAGTTTATAGGCATTCAGACATAAATAGGTACTTCCGGTTATATCACCCCCTTAATAACCGCACCCCTTTTAGTTTCATAGTAAATGGCTACCTGGATACAACGAAGATTTATGCTATACTAAGGAACACAGTGCATGCATCTATATTTAAAACCCATTAAAAACCTCTTATACGCCCTAGGCCTAAAGCAGTGTTTATAAAAGTATAGTTAGTCAACCTGCCTTAGTTGTGGACCATGTCAGTTAGATGGCGAGGACCACAATGTGTGCAAAATAATTTGGACAGCCCTATATGAGCTGGACCAGCATGAGGTTCTTTATGAAATCTTTGTCGGAATCTTTATCTAATATTCATTCCTTTAACAAAGTACCACACATTTTATCTAGGTGTCACTGTACAAAATTTTAAAATACACGACAAAAAATTTTATTACTACGATATGTGCAAAAAAAGCTCAAGGCTATCGCTGTTTACACAACATTCCAATTCTATCCATTTGTGAAATGGGAAGGCACGATGCAAAAAGGAAACAACGAATATAAATTCTGCAGAATTTAGAAGTATTAAATAGGTTACAAGTTTTTGCTGGCTGACAAAATTCACAAATTAATCAGTTCAAATTGCAGCATATACAAAAGTTGTAGAGATGTTTTGGTCAAGTTTGTAATTAATAAGGCGCTTTAAGTGTTAAAATTTAGTGGTGCTGTTAGGTATTCATTGAAAATATGTACTTCATTATAATATTCATATTAATCTAATGTACAGGAAAAAATCGTACAATTTATGCAAAAGGATTAAAAATTATAAACAAAGATAGAGGTACGCAAACGCTAAGCACTTTTTAATTATACAATATATGCCTAATTACAACTTTCATATTCATATCTCATCACTAATTCCAATATTTTTCTGTTTTTAATTTTGTAGCTTTAAATATAAGTAATTATCTAAAATTTGACGTATATTGCATAAATTAACTTTCCTGTATCGAACTGTTGTCAAGCTGTCCAGGTTTGGTACGCTTATGACTAATTGTGCGGAATTATTTTTGAAAAATTAGATGCGCAATCCAATGGTGATTCTCAATTTCTCATTTTTAGAATTTGCTATCAATTTGTGGCGGAAAATATTCGTATAGTGTCAATAAAATTGACAGGTCTTTAAATAGTTGGGGTTGTAAATTTTAATTTTTCTGTAATTATAAAGGACCCCGCACAAAAAAGATAGGAAATGCACTCTTGGTCAAATTGTCTGAATTTTTGATATGTTATACATTTTGTCATCCTGAACAAAAGTCTCAATGGGCACTAAGCTCCAAAGTCCATGGTTTGGCTCCTATGGAGCTTCGAAGCTCCGTGACTCCACGATAGTATAGAAACCTCTAAAACGCATGTCACCTTTTGAAAATCATATTTTAATTATTTTAATGTGTGCCTTAAGTTTTGAAGATGCTAAATTTGAATATGATGTCAAATCGATAATATTGACAGTTGACAGCTGTCAAATACCTGTCAAATGCTTCAAAGAAAAACAAATCTTATATTAAAGGATGTTATCATATGTTTTTGAGGATGCTGAATTCAAATAAGATGTCGAATCGATAATATTGACAGTTGACATCTTATTTGAATTCAGCGTCCTCAAAACATATGATAACATCCTTTAATATGAGATTTCTTTTAGCATTTGACAGTTGTCAACTGTCAATATTATCGATTCGACATCTTATTTGAATTCAGCGTCCTCAAAACATATGATAACATCGTTCAGGTATTTGACGGCTGTCAACTGTCAATATTATCGATTTGACATCATATTCAAATTCAGCATCCTCAAAAACTTAAGGGCACACATTAAAATAATTAAAATATGATTTTCAAAAGGTGACATGCGTTTTAGAGGTTTCTATACTATGGTGGAGTCACGGAGCTTCGAGCTCCATAGGAGCCAAACCATGGAGCTTAGTGCCCATTGAGACTTTTGTTCAGGATGACAAAATGTATAACATACAAAAATTCAGACAATTTGACCGAGAGTGCATTTCCTATCTTTTTGTGCGGGGTCCTTTATTGTAGATATGTACTGTATTTTGTGAAACAGACAAGATGATGTTAGAATTAATAATACAATTGAATCAATGTATTATGAGGAAGGAAGAGCACATTATGACGAAATGGAAAAAAAAACATTTTACTATTATTTAAAATACATTATGCTTCATTTTAACTATTAAAAATAGTAGTATGGGTATTTCTAATACAACGAAACATCAATTTTATTTAAAAATATATAATTTCTCTTATTTTAGATGGTCGGAATTAGGATAGATAATAAAATACTAGATTTTTAAAAGTATGTCTACGTTTTGTTTTACTTACACTTTTTACTCTTATTAAAGGGTTAAAATTTCAGGTGGTTTTCAGGAATGCATGTATTAATAAAACAAGATTTTAATAATGTTTATTAAAAGAAAGAAATAAAAAGTCAGTGGTAGGCTTTGTCTTTAAATGTGACAGTAATACAACTATTTTATTTCTGCTACTGTTTCTGAGCTAGGTTTCTGTGAAGGAAACTACAGATGAAGTGTGGAAGAATATCGTAGGATATTGCTAAATCAAATGGTTCCTCATGAAGAAACATTTTGTAATGTTGAAAGACGGGCTCGAGAAACAGGAAAATTCTTAAAAAATGCACGTGTTACTTGTGCTTATACTAATTCAACTGTTTTGACCTGCCCTATTTATGATTACCATGAACTTTTTAACACTCGAAAGATGTTAAGCAAGTTTTACTACAACTGCAGTTATCTAAAAGACCTGTCAATTTTATGGATACTGTACTTGAACTTCTTTTTTTTTTGTGACAAGTTGATAGAAAATTCTAAAAATGTCGATACTGCAGTTCCTTAGTGGCGTATAAGAAGTCTTTTTGTTCCGCTTATGCCCTAAAGGGGGCTCACCCTTCAGTAAACACTGCGAAAATAACCTTCTGTGTTTGAAGAAGCGTCATGAATACAAAATGTCCTTGGAGAAATATGATACTAGACCGTCAATGTTTTATTGACATCTTTTTATGCCTTTCAGTTTGAGGGTGTTTGTTATGTCAGAATATCGAACAACATCGTTTCAAGTTCGGAAAAGATGGGTAGGGGTTATTCACTATCATGTTTTGTTGTTTTTAGATAGCATATTTAACATTATTTTATTAATACTTAATTTATTTTAAATAATGGTTTTTAGTATGTAGGTATTTTTTAATATTTTTTTCCCTCTTATTGCAATTTTTTGTTTAATTAGTTATCCTTTAACTGGGTTATACCCGTTGGATATTTTAAGAACAAAAAGAAAAAAAAAACATTACGGTTTATATTTGATCCACCCTCGTACAATAATTTTGCAGATAATGTTTAAACACCGAACAAAACGTATTTACAACCCTCAATTTCAAACGGTGTGATTATTTACATGATATTTATATTCAACAACATGTCTATTGTTAGCATATCACTCGAAATATGATTAAGCTACCAGCATATTAGATGTAAAGAAACTCATCTATGTTGATGCCGTACCTGTCGATATTCAGCACTAACTGTGTTTCCACGCCTATTAATTTATAGATGTCACGATGTCAAGTTGATTGATTAGCTGGAGCTCTTTTAATTCTATTTGTTTTATAAGAAATCGTAAAGTTAAAGAAACTGTCGACAGACAAAATATTTTATTTCATACTGTTCGTTAATTGACTGTTTCCCGAAGTCATTTGTGGCCGAGAAATGGGACATTATGACAGTATCTGATAACGTAATGTGTGTTGCCTAGCAACATTATTTAATATTTTGCTTGATTTTGTTTAAGTTGGATTTATATTAATACTTTAGAGGAATGTATGTACCTCATTTTTGTAATAACTCATCCTGTATACGCCTTGAAAAGGTACAGTCACGTTTTTATTGTGGTCCATTTTATAGTATATCTATATTCAATGTGAAGTATTGTTCATTAGTTCGTCGGAAATTGATCGTTGGATTATAGAGGTGGATAAATTGAAACCCTTTATCAAACTGAACCTTTAAGCCCTATTTAAGCACTACTTTGGGCTTTATTGGTTATCTGAAATCAGACCTACAACCAAATCGTCATCCAGATGAGCTCACTTAGCTATTCACTCAAATGGAATTAATTGAATAATACTTACCTACATGTTAACCAATTTCTGTTTTATTAACAATATAAACACTATCTACCTTAACTTTACTTTATTAATGTTGAGTAGATATTAGATTAGTAAAATTACCTAATTTATACCTACATCTAGGATCTTTTTTCAATGCATATAAGTACTTAAATTTATTCTGTTATAAATAGAAAATGAAGTTGATTACATGTCTAGTAATTAATAGCGATTAATATGATAAAAAAATAGATGCATACTTACCTTTATGCTAAATATTACATTTGTTTCGAACTACATTGGTTCTCATCAGTACGATGTACTACTGATAATTTTTTTCTATGAAAATTTAAATATACTCAGTATGAGTAAAAAAATCAGTAGAATCCTTAAGTCCGCAAACATCACTCTTTCTAACAGAATTCTTCGGGGTCTAATAATGTTTATCTACAACTGTTAATAGAGCATACTATAGCAATTTCCGGAAGTAAACAATCTCACCTGCACTCAATTTATATGTGAACATACATATGAAGGAACAGCCAGTTCAATTGACGGTCATCTCACCTATGGCATACTGATGAGGGCTGACAAGCCCAAAACCGGTCTATGTCTGGTGGTGTGTCCGACAAGGGTTCTTGGCTGTTCATACAGATACTGCAGGTGTAATTCAATGCCGGTCGGGGCATTAGTCCGCGGAGTAGTTGTTTCCTGCAGTATCATTTACAGACTTTATTTTAATGTAAAAATCATAATCATTTTACCTGACACAAAAATTTATCAACATAGCCATTACTGTATGACTAAACATAAATCGTTTGTCGCTGTCGCAGCCTCAAAAGTAAACGATTTGTCGCGTATTATTTATAGAAAATGATGTAAAAAGATACTCAGTTGTTAGAAACGTGTTTCAAAATTCTAGCACAAAAATCGGTCAAAAAATGCAATCGCCCATAGTCGTCGACAAATAAGGGTTTAGTTTCGAAAATTGTTTTCGCTTTATAAATACATTTGTAAATTTTTTGAAAGGTGAATCCATTATTTCTTATTTTTCTTTATGCCTTCTAAAAATATTTGTACTTAGTCATAGTTAACACTGTATATTTTCTTAAATTCCTAATGCCAATTTCTTTTTTCCAGGTAAGAGTTTGCACTGATGATAACAGAAAAATTCAGTAAGTAAATAGAACATAATATGTGCAAACACGGAATTCCAGGAAACAACTACTCTGCGGGCTAATGCCCCGACCAGCATTGAATTACACCTGGAAAACCTATAGCAACAGCTAGAGTCATTCGTCAGAAGCCCACCAGACATATACCGGTTTCGAGCTTATTAGCTCTCATCAGTATGCCATAGGTAAGGTATCTGACGAATAATCCTAGCTGCTTTCGTCACCCGTGGGTTAGACAATGCTGGTCGGGGCATTAGCCCGCAGAGTAGTTGTTTCCTGGAATTCCGTGTTTGCAAAATATCGTTTCTCGCCGATCGCGATAGAGGTCGACAGCTTTCAATGGTGTCTACTGCATGTAGAACGCTTCGTGCCTGTGACATTTTTAGGCCGGCATGGAGTAGCGAACGGCCGATAGATGTAGTTAGTTCTACACCGCGTAACATAATATGAGTTTATATGTGGAAAAGCTCGTAAAAATTCATTTTTATCTCCGTGCTTCAAAATATCTTGCATTCACGTGGAAGAAAGCGTTTAGAAGATGTGACAATTATTACAATAGAGTTTTTTTGTTGATCTTTTAATTAAGTAATTTATTTATTATTGCAAATTATTTTTGGTTTTCAAATTGTGCATGAATAGAAAACTATTAGAACCTGAAACGCAAACGGTTTAAATTCACAGCATTTATTGTCCACAGCTGTACATACTATAATTTCATGGACACTGTCTGTTAATAATTTAAAAGCTTCCGTAATTTATTTGCTAAAGTTACAAAGAACTTGTTGACAAAAACGTATATTTTAAACCTTTCATCTAGCAATCTATCTGTTTGTCTTACGAACACATGGAACGGGTTACAATTCGTTATGCAAATCTCATTACGGTAGCGAAGCCATCTAAAATCCAACGGAATTTTCATTTGTTTGCCTTCTAATTTCCACAACAAAGGTCGAAGGTAACGTTACGCACGTCGTGTTTGTTGAAAATTAATTTAGTACGTCATTTCAGCACGTCTATTGACTGGAGTCAGTGTCGAATGAAGTATTTCACGTCCTTTGTAGAGTTAATAAATTAGATTTTCTTGGAAATGTTCAATAGAGTATCAAAGGTTGGGTAATTGACGAGTTCTTGTGTTAACTGCGCATATATGAGTATGCACCAGTCCAAAAAATTCATTTGACAAGTATTTAAAATAAACTTTAATTTTAACAAATTTAGCTATTCCAAAGTTATTAGTATTTGTAAATGTACCCTGCTGATTATTTGAGCTTTTAAAGACATTCTACAGTAGGATAAATGTAGTAAAATGTAATTAACAATGGGGAAGTTGCATGGATTTGATATTGGTTTGAAACGTATTATTACAGTATATCATTCAAACATATTGAAAGGTCATAACATGTGTCTGTCGGCAATGATCGCATGATAATTAAAATATTAACATTAAGAATCTGCCATAGAATATAAACATAGATACTTAGTGTAAATGCTGTGTAGGTAATGCGATAATTATTAGTGGTGATGTGATGGACTTACGGTATTGTTAAACGTAACTTATTTTAAAACGTATACAAATAAAAGTTGCTGGTTTTTTAGTTGGAAACAATACCATGGTTAGAATTTTCAATATTTGTTTTCAGTTTGGGTGGAAAAAATATTCTAAGATGAGTGAGATCAATTGGTGGCAATGTTATTTTGTCATTAAGAAATTTTTAGGTGCCAGTTTTACCATGAGTGTAAGATGCCTAACGTTTATGATCACACCAGTCGTATGAAGATTTAAGGCTGCCATTTTATAGACAAAAAATCGCACTTTGATAAGATTATTATGTACGAAGGAAATCCACCCAGGAAATACTGGTTCTTACTCGTGGAATGTAAAGCCATACTATAATGCTGAAATTCAATAATTTTCATCAAACTTCGGAGGAAATATGCGTTAGATATTATGCCTCCCTATTGAAAGACCATTAATTGTACCTTTTTGCTCTGTACTGTTTCACAGTGAAAATGTTTAATAATTTGTATCAATTCAAGTCTTACAAATTTTTTAAAAGAATTCTGCAGGATGTGATAATGTTTATAATGCATCCAGTTTTCTCTCATATGCTTTTTTCTTACTCTAAATACTCGTCAGTCTGTACATCATGCAGACAACACAATTGATACAATGAAGATATATTTTTTCTAAATTGCTTAGATTTTTAGACATCTAAAAACAGTTATAAATTTGCAGTGCCTTTAAATTGTAGCAAAAGTTACACTTTTTTGTAAATAGGAACATTTCTAACTCCTTTAGAGAATGTAACTTAATTTTGATATAAAAATATGGACAGTTTCATATTCTTTATTAGAAATGAAGAACAAATAACGACATGAACAAGAACAAAACTATGTAATTATGAACTAAGTTAGATAAACCTATTTTAATGTTTAAATCTAGGTACTAAATTTTCGTGTTAAGAACTGCATTGCATCTTCAGTTGTAATACTATAACGTTAATCCTTAACTTTTATAGTTTTGTTGATTCGTTCCACGAGACATACATTTTATGTTTGAATTTTCTGCAAAAGAAATTTTGGCTCAAGAAAATCGTTTCACATAATATGCACCTGTATTAATTAGGCAATTCGAATAAATCTCCATTTCCAGCATTTTTTTTAAGGAAGAAGGAAGTTTATTATCTACAAGTAGATCAATTTTTAGAATATTCCAACATAGATTGATATTTCTATTCTATTTTGAATTTTCTCTTTTAAAAAGTTATCGTAATATATAGTGTGTTTCTGAAATCTGTGGTCTAAAATGTGGTTTAAGATTAAAAAAATGTCAAATAAATGAAAAAGTTTTAAAGTAGGTCCTGTAGTACGTAGTACAGTTAAACATAATAAATAAACTATGTACCTACTTATATTAGGCAACAAATAATATTTGTAATTACTTTCCCACGGTAATAAGCATGCTCCTAAACGACGGTGATAAAAAATTATCTTGTAGCAACAAATACAGTTGGATATAGGCGGTGTCGACACCTGACATTGCTAATTCTTGATTTGCATAAAGCATTTTCAAATAAAACAGTGTAAATAAATCCACATATGACTGACTGACCTTGACCTAGTAAATGTATTGTAAACAGTTCTAGAATATATAACACTTTAGACCACTGGTTTCTTAATGAAATTTGTTTATTTTCATGTCGATTAGCACTTTTCAAAGAATTCATTTATTTTAGAAACAATTTACTCTACCTTCAAAATTACCCGTTTTGTAGACAGATATGGCAATGTTTATATATCCTGAACATTGTTGCCGGTTCTTCAGTTATAATTGAACTGCAATCTTAGTTTTCCAGTTTCTACTGAATGAGCGAAGAAAAAAATACGTGAGACGTGCCCATTATATAGGAGGTGTGGGAATTAAGTTCCGGGAATTTGTCAATGAAAAAACAAGCAAATTAAATTTCGCCAAAATTTTATTATCGACCTTCACAATAGTCTCCCTCTAACTTTACACAACGATTCCAACGTTGCTCCCACGATTGGAAGCACCCTTGGTAATCCTCCGCAGTTAACCCGTTCAGCACCACGGTTACCGCTTCTTTGACCTCCTGTACGCCGCCATCCTGTACGCCGCCATGATGAGCTCCCCTGAGGTCCGACTTCATCTTGGGGAATAAAAAAAAATCGCAGGGGGCAATATCGGGGCTATAGGTGGGATGCAGCAACGTTGGAATGCCGTTCTCGACGAGTTCGAGTCGCACACGGAAAACACAGGCCCGCATCCGTTCCAGTACGCCAGCATTTAACTGTCCAGTCCACTGTTTGGCCGGCAGGAACATATTCACGATGAATGATGCCGTGGATATCGAAAAAAACGACTCATCCAGTCTCTACCGTCGCTCCGAATGCGGGAAAACACATCCTCGCAGATAGATTTTCGCATGTCTTGCTGTTCACAGTTGAGAACTTTTGGCACCATCTTTGCGCAAATCTTTCGCATATCCAAATTTTCGTGAATGGTTTCTTTGTTGACGTTTAACTCGTCAGATAACGCACGAATGCTTGGGCGCTGGTCAACATTCGCGTCAGTACGAGAGGTGACGGGAGCTCCTTCACGTGGATCGTCTTCTACCGATTCACGCCCCTCCTTGAACCGTTTTGCCCATTCAAACACGCGTGTTTTCGACATGCACTCGTCGCCATACACCACCTGCAATTTTCGAAGGATTTCCGAGAGTTTTCCGCTAGATTTCACCAAAAATTGAATCACGACACGTTGCTTGTAATTTAAGTCATTGATTTTCACGACGTCACTAAAAAGTTACTTCCAAAAAATACACATAAAACATACTTAGACTGAAACTAAAATGATGGTCCCCCCTCTAGAAAAACATTGACGAACGATGCAGTGTTGCCAGTTTCCGAGTTATAACTAAATTCCCGGAACTTAAATGCCACACCTCGTATTTGAATTAGCATACCTATTCCATCCCTATACTATCCATCCATACTGCTATACAGGGTGTTAGAGGTTTGACTGTCATAACTTCAATGTAAGAGATAAAGTATAAAGGAACAAACAAATTAAATAGTATTCGAGCCGTTCTTAAAATAAGTCGAGTTCTTACTTCAAGGAATTGAACATAGAAATCTAAAAAAGTTTTAGTTTGTTTTTATTTAGGCACGTACCTGGTTTGCATTCCACCAGTTCCCGCTGGACCTGCATCAGGGAATATATAGATTTATTCAGCACATCATGCAATTTATTGTGTGCCACTACCATGCCCTCCAGACCGGCTTCTACAGCGGTTCCTTTGCTTTCCCCCAGATGCATCAATTCGCGGGAGAGATCAGAATTTGCATTGCAAGCCGACCGTATTGTTCTTTCATAGAAGAACTTCTTGTGTCGTAAATCCTCTAGCGCATTGATCGTTGTCTTTTTAAACGTGATTAACGCGGGAATATTTCGAGGCGTCTCGTGGGTTTTATTATTGGTTATGACGAGTTTTTGCAGGGTTGGGAGCGTTATTATTTGGGGGAGACTTGGTAGCGCTGAGTACAAATCTAAAAATCAGTTAATAAAATTTAATAAAAATTAGTAGAGTTGTACCATTGTCGGGAAAGGCATGTGGTGGGTATGGTGAGGCCACGACCGATTCAAAACAAAAGTTTCCGTGCTGTTCACGGCTGCATACGATTGCAAGTAATTCTGTATAAACGCCCATATTATTTTTTTAATAGTTTTAGTAGTAATATTTATGACGTACCTGTTTGTTGGAAAAAGCGAAGATAATGAAATGAATAGAAAATAGAGAAGAATGAATATAATTTAATAGTGGAAATGTGTACAAAGGCACAGTAAATATCACAAGATTTCTAGAAAGGTTATTGGATTTAGACATTTTTTGAAGTCTTATATTTTTAAAGTAAAATGTTTTTGTAAATGTAGTTTTCTAGTAAATTTACATACATTCCTTAAGTGAAGTGTGTTTTTAAGAATACAGCCAATTCCAGAATGATTTTTTTAAGTACCTAACCGAAACAACTCAAAGACATTTTATTATAATAAATGTTCTTTGCGTCAATACACGCTTTTCATTTTCTTTCAATAATTTGTTCAACGCAATTATATGATTATTATCTTCACCTAGGTACGAATAGATATACCATTTTATTTTTAATCAAGTTTAGCGTATACTCATGTATTTCTGTCGGTTATACAGAGCGAACAGAAGTTATCCTAAACTGGTCTCAGCTTTGGTATACTGATGAGAGTTAACAGACTTGAAACCGGTATATATGTGGTGGCATAGCTGACGACTAACCATGAGTATTTGTTACAACAGGTTTTTCAGATGTAATTCTACGCAAAAATTCGTGAATTTCACAGATTTTGATTTAAATTATTAATGGTGGGAAAGTGTCAACTTTTCGCGAATTTTGCAAAACAAAATATCGATATTTTCATCATTCTGTGGAGTTAGTAAGTTTAACTTGAGCTTCTGGCAATCTACCATGACTGTTAATGACAGTTTTATGATGAAAATTATATAAAATATTGCAGTTGGCAAAATTCACTAAAAGTGGAGATTTTTCCCGCCATTAAATAATTCGCGCGAATGTCGCGTCCAGGAGGACAAGGCTTTAGTCCGCAGAACAGTTGTTTCCTAAAATTCTGGTTTTGTAAATATCGTAATCGCCAATGACGATACAAGTCTGGAGCTTTCATAGTACCGATAGTAAAATGGGTCGCTTTCTGCTTGTGGCTCTATCTAGGCCCAGCGTTGAGTAAGCACTGCGTCTCGCGTAATTTGGAAGTTTCTTGTTTAAAAATTGTGTTATTTGATAAGAAAATGTTATTTTATGTACGAGTAAGAGTTGTAAAATTATATATTTTTGTGAAATATACTTCCAGTTTTATTCATAAATCAATTTAATGTTTAAATTTGTAAGAAATAATCACACAATATTAAGTATGTATTAATTATTTACACAAATTGTTCCTGTCGCGATTTAAAGTATAATTTGGAATGCTGGTAACGTTTCTTTCTGTGTGGTTTATGCATCTCTGCGTAATAATTACCTACCTATATTTGTAATTGTATGCAGCTGTGAACAGCACGAAAACTTCCGCTTTGTAATCGATCGCAACCTCGCCGTGTTCACGCCGATGGCCGCAAGAGTCCTACTCAATTGACGTCAAGAGAAAAATACTTACTTGAAGAACTCGGAGGTGTATTTAACACTTGTTTTATTATCGGAAGAGGAAACCCAGGCCTTTTTTTAATATCTACGTTTGCCATACCATTCTTACTGTCGGAAACGGTACTTCCAATATTGGCAGCTGGGCAGCTTATTTCTTTCGGTACGACGATTGTCGGACCACGAGCCAAGTGGTTTGTGGTAGACAAGATTTTTTTGGACAAAGATGCTCTCTTCGTTGGAGTTTGATTCCTATAAGGATCGTACGTTGGATCGGCGGGGCCCTTCCATCTCCGTTTCTTCGTTTCGACGGGGACATTTTCTGATTCTGAGCAACATTTCGTATAGTCGGTGTTCATGAGCGATTGAGCGTTTGCTAATATCCTTATACGCCTGCAATTCGATATACAGATGGATAGATATGAGCAGAATGACTTTTTTTTCTTAAAATTGGGTTACTGCAGAAAATGAGCCCACATTATGAACAAACAGCATATGTCTGCTATTCACTTTAGCTGTAGACGATTAGCCAATGCGAAATATGAAATTTAGGCGTATGATTGCATCAATGGTTTCAAACTTTCAAAAATATTTGTACAAGAAGTAGTCGGACGAACGTTATTGACAGTTTGGAACCAGTCTGGCTTTCTTGCTTGGACGGATCTATTAATACCAGACATTTCTACAGAAGTGGTGGATGGAAGGCGCATTATATTATGGTTAGGATTGACTTACGAAGTTTCCTTCTCCAAGTATTCCATAAATTCGGCACAGTGATTCGTCAGGTCAATTATTTGAGTAGCATCACAGCTGAAACAGTTCCACTTATCGTTGTCCTTGATTTCCACCAACTTTTTTCTGCCTAGGTTGATACGGATGCATGTCTTCATGTTGGGAAAATATTTCAAGATATTAATAAGTTAATTAATTAATTCTATAATATATTATACACATAGACTTATGAGCAAAGGGAGACTGAACCGTTCATAAATTGCCTTTTGTTTTGTGCATGCGTATAATAGAGTCAGGCCCGCGCCAACCCGGGCAAGGGGTGCGTGGCACCCGGGCGCCATGATCCAGGGGGCGGCAAATGACCGTTGGTTAGTAGCAGACGTCAGTCAAGCACATTCCCTGTTAAAATATATTTCTTCCCCTTTTTTTACCAGTTAGATCAGATCCCCTAACTATAAATAAGTACTTTCTGAGATCTTAGTTAACTTGTTAAAGTGCGAAATTCACTCGCCGTCAACTTATTTTTGGTAATTGTATGTGCTTTGCTTTGAACCCTTTTCAAGTGGCACGCCTATAGAATCTTGTTCTCTGCAACCCTCACCTCTCGTACGGATCCATGTACTGTGAATTAGTCAAATTTCAAAAATCCTAGATATATCTGACTTGGTTGAGGAATTTGCAAAAAGAAAGGCGCGAACAATTATTTTTTGAATGATGATGATTTTGATGATGTTTTTATATCTGCTATTTAAAAAAAATCAGTAATACTGATATCTGAGCATCATTTTATGTGTTCTTGTTATTTTTACACATGTATTTTATATTATAAATATATTTAGTTTTGTGTTACTTATGAAGACTATTTAAGTTCTTATTCTTAGCTCTTATTTTTTAATATTGTTTATTTTCTGTTAATTGTTAAAAAACTACATTTATTTTTATTATTATTAATGTATATTTCCATATTTATTTTATTGCTCCATTATTTGGTGATTAACCTAGAATGCTGCTAGGGTGGCAGCAAAGGTTTCGCACCCCGGCGGCAGCTACCCTTGGCGCGGCCCTGAACAGAGTAAACAGACAGAGAAGGAACGTGAAAATTCCGACTTCGCGCAACTTAACATATTTACCGCAAAATAATATTCCAGCGCATGTGGATAATTCCAGTCAATTCAATTTATCTATTAAAAGACAGTTCAAGATGATAACTCAATTCACCACACATTTGGAACTAATGCATCATTTTCTCAATAATTTGAATAAAAGATTAAAAAATACCGAGAAACCACACATAAAAACATACGTTCTGACTATATGCAACACTGTATACCGAAGCTTACTATGTGTAGTGGCGGAACGAGCATATCAATTAAGTACTTCCTTTGCATTTGTTAGTAAGGAATGACAAAAAGAAATTAATGTATTTATAAATCATAACATTAGTACAAATAAGTGTTGGTATAATAAGGGGTACGTACTAAGAGATTTAGTATCAAATAAAATTTTACTGAGTAAATAATGATTCAAAATATATCACTGTACTATAATATTTCTTCTATATCTACACAGAACTTAATAATTTGCAGTTAAATTTTTAATTTTCTAAAACTTTCGATCACCTGTCCAAGCAGTGGCTGGCGTTCACGAAGTGTATATGACGTCATTTTATTAGTTGTATTACTTGTCTCCTTGAAGGTTAACCCAAACAACCGCATGCATTTTTGTTCTGTCTGTCTTCCAATATATGTTTTAAGCGTTATTTATAAGTAATATATAGTTTAATACAAACCCGAAAATATATTTTTAATAAAAATAACACATTGGAAAATAAACTGAACGAATCACATAATTATAACGCCAGTAGAAGTTAATTTCATAAATAGAAAAAAATCGTGTCCTCTATTTATGCCAGAATTCATCATTTAACTGATGCCAAACGTTAATATAAGTCTGCAAATTGCTCCGTAATAAACCTTCCAGTCGCCTAGATTATTAAGCAGAATGATATGCTCCGATTGCTGCAAGATCTAAACAATTGCATCTCCCTTTACTGATAAATCCGTGGTAATACAAGAAGATATAGTAGTGGTAGTTTATTCAGTTTTAGAGATATCTTAAAATAATTTTTACTCACAACGCAAAAGACGAATTCGCATTTGGAACAGCAAACCACTTGGCCCCCCTGCCCGCACCACCTGCAAAATGTTTCGCTGCCGTCTTCCTCCCTTTCAAACTCCCCGCTGGTATAGAACTGGTGGCATTCCTTGCATACCAGCACTTTCAGCAGGGGGTGTACCAACATATTGTCGCGTTCGTTCAAGGCGCTGCCCAAGTGATCGTTGCATGCAGTGCAATGAATCTTTGTGTACTGCACTCCATTGCCTAAAAACGCAATTAATTTTGCCTGATTTCTTTAACGTTTCCAAAACGTTATCACAGAGGAAGTTGGAGTGATATGGATCATCTGTTAACATACTGCTTGAGAGAGATGATAGAAATTCCTAGATGAAATTGAAATCATCGTATCAAAGTGCAAAATGGGTTTGTTTCTACACAGCAAGATGGTTAAAAGATTCAGGTTGTCAAAGTATACATCTGACTATTCTGTCTCCTACCTTTTCTGATACATAGTGATTTTCCGGGTTGTTATGCCGTGACCTCGGTAACTGGTCGCTGCCAGAAACAGAATTAAAGTGCACATCACTGCCCTTAGCGGGGATTCTTTTACCTGCCATGGTTGTTCTCGGGCTAGGCTCTGTGGGGACAGACCCGTCTCTGGGTTGGTATTACGATCGCTACTGTCGGAACCGTTCCCGGATAATGGTGGTCCTCCGGTGTTGAAGTCCTTAGGAATAACTGTTTCTGAAATATCCATGCACTGAGTAAAAACTAAGTTGGTTTCAGATAAAGTGTCTTTTCCGCTGAAAATATGACAAAATGTTGAAAAAGTTACTCAAAATGGTAACATGGCGATTTCAAGAATATCCGCAAGGTTTGATCAAACCGATATCTTTAAATTTTCATCAAAGTACAAAGATTTCATAAAAGCAAGCCGATACTGCACATCGCTATTATTTAAGGTACTTTACCGGAAACCAAAACAGTTTTTACTCATTGCATTGACTATTTCAAATAGGATTGTTTCGAAAACGGTTACTTGTAACAACTTCAACAAGGTATACCTTTTTCACATAAAAAAAGGTAGGAGAATCGATTGTTTCAGCACTCAAATGTACGAGTATAAACTAGGCCGCAAAATAAAATTTTAACTTAGACTCCTCTATCTCTTTAACCACCAACTTTTGACTAAGACCACAGAAAATATAGCTTGCGTAGCTATATATTCTGTGCTAAGACGTATCTTAGTATAACAACATCACACAACATTTGTCGTCAAGAATCTGCTATTGCTCTGTATTGCATTAATTTCGAGACACCTTGTATATTTCTGACGATATACGGAAGTGCGCGATAGTGATGTGATTTTTGTTATTCTTTACTTATCTGCTTTTTCAGTGTGAGATTTTTGGTTAGGCAAACTTAGTTTCCAGAATAACCCTTGACTGTTCCGTTTGGCGCAAGGGCTTATTTAATTAATCTTTATTATTTTTCAGAAGTGTGGCAAAAACCCAATAAAACTAAAGAAAAAGCTTCAGACAATATGTAAACAACTTAGAAAACATCAGCTCTTGTGCTTCCTTTCCTTCCAAGGAGAAATATTCAATAAAATTGATAAAAATACAATTGGTTTCAAGTTTAAAGTCGTTATTAGAAATATTGATTGATTTTCTTCTTTGTTTTTATTATCCAATTTCCAATAGCATTTTTATTCTAATCTAGAGACCACCATACTGTACCTACTTAAATAATACATTTTGTTGCATAAAATTTGAAATTAATTTACTAATGGCACATTTTACAATTATGTATTTATGTTTGAGAGATTATTTTTGCTTTAGTCATTTATTTTATTTACAAAATACCTACCATGAGAACTTTCAAAGCTAAATGTAGTATTAAAATGACGTTTGACCGCCTTTCAACATAAAAGTGAGTTAAATATAAGGAAAATATTACAGGAATGCTGTTTGACAAGAATTTTTTTGCATAGATATCCTTGTATGAAAATAATGTATTCTTTTTGCACCCTAGAGCTGCTGCTGAAAACTGATGCTGAAAACAAATTTCATTGAAAATTTCTGTCACCTTCGTTACAGAAGAACAAATTTATAATTACCTAATGAAGGGTTCATTAGATTCAGATTAGCGAGAAGGTAATGTTCGAAACTGGGGCCTATATTTAGTATTGTGATGGTTTTGTGTAGGAGTTTCTGTGTGGAGGTGGTATAGATCAATAATCTGGCCCTACATAATTATTAATGCACTACCTATGAAACCAATAAGGACAACGCTTTATTCTGTTGGCAATCTTTTAATATCGTTATCGTTTCAGTTGCATTTTTTACGAGCGCTGTATTCTTGAAATAGTGTTTTCTACAAATATTTTAGACATTTAAGAACTGAATAATATTGGACTTAGCAAATAACAGGAATGTTATCTCATGCCACCTGCGAATATTCGAAGGTACCGAAATAAAACGGATATATAACAACAAAAAGTGGTCTAACAACTAATTTTTAGGTACAGAAATTTTTGAAAATACATATTTTTTTAAATTCAACTGTAGATGCAAATATGCTATAACAAACTTACACACACTTATTTTTTAAAAGTTATGTATCTAAAAAACCACAAATTTGATCATTTTACGGCGAGAAATACGGCGACTTTTCTCATTTATAACCTGGGGTTACCAAATAAATGCGAATAAATCGTGACAAAATTTGGTCTGCACATTTGTGTTTCAAACCTTTTTAAAAGTTATTATTTTGTTTGAAGAAATATTAAATAGTAACATTAAATAAACAAAACGTCAAGAATTTTATTTTTGTGCTTGCAAGTCTGAGATTTGATACCTAATAGATATCACAAAATTGACCATTTTATAATGATAAATAAGTAGGTACCAATCGAAAATCATCAATAAATAAACTTAAATTTGATTTGTTACCTGCACCAAATGACTCCTGTTTTACGTCATTTATTTTCTTTGTCAAGTCAAACGCTACTGCTGAAATTGAAATAAATTGACGTCATAATTAAAAATTTCGAATTTGAATTTTAGAGATTGTAAATTTACCATCCATTTTGCCATTTTTCTCCTTTGAGTCGAGACAATTAGATACTGAGGTTGTGTCTTCATGCCGGTTATCATCTGGTTCGTCTAAAAATATATCAAAGTTTAATATCTACAATAACAGACATAGGTAGTCATATAGATACCTAATAAAGAAGTCTATAACCAATGGATTTTTTATACTTATATATCTGCCTAATTGCTGTATTTTTAAGACACATAGAAGAGATTACCGTTATTAGTGAAAATAGGGGTGTCTCCTAATTCCAAAATAATGTCTGGACAAAATAAAGAGGGATCAATATTATCCAGATCAAAATTATGTTCGAAGCACTGAACATTTTCAAACACATCATTTGTTGAAGACACTTCGTTACATCTTTCTTCACCATTGTTGATTTTACCATCCGCGGTAAAAAAATCTGAAACATTTATATTATTTACATAGGTAAGTAGATACGCAAATAAAAATTGTGTGCAAACATATTTAACCTAAAATTTCAGCTATACACCATGATGTATTACTGTTGAAAGCTTTATTACAACAAGCAAAATGTTATGCGATTATTAAGTAGGTGAAAATAATTCTTAAATTAAATTTAATGGCTTCTTACCACGGAACGGAAACATAATTTCATTTGCAAGTGTCTTAGGAATGTTTACTATTCACTTTACGCGAGGGATATGTATTATGTTCTTGTTCACTTTCAATCTGACGCGTATTCTTGTAAAACATCAACAATACGCATCGACAAACAGATAACCGGAACGTCATTTTGTCACCGCACTCGCGATTGTCATCCGCGCGCTTGTTCTTGGTGCCACTTTGACAACCAGGGTGAGAAATACGGCGACCTTAAAATGTTTTACATTATCTGTGTTACATGTTAAATATGTTTCAAGATTTCACCTCCACCGAAAATAAATGGACTCGTCGTATAGGTTTCTGCCACAATGCCCTTCTTCTCTCATCTCTTGACGTTATAATGAAACGTTTATTAGATGTTTTCATATTTGTATTCGTTTTGGTACTATACAATATTTATTTTCGCTCATAATTGGTTAAATTTTATGAACGACACTGAATTTCTAACCGCTGGGCACGCGCACTGAACGGCGATTGCAATGCGACATGCGACTGATGCGCGCCAGGCGTGTGCGCGCGACGCTCCATTGATATTTCGGCGCGAGACCGTTAGAAATTATGACGTAATAGCCACGCCCGGTTTCAAGGAAGCCAATTTTAACTGCGATTTTAGGGGTGAAGTCGAAGGCGGACAAAAATGTTGCATATTTTTGTATACGTTCAATTTTTGTCGATATGATGGCAATTTTTCTCAGTGGACAGATGACTTTAGATTATAATAGTATGGTATTTTATCATGTGTGATTCTTGGGAACTGCCTTTCTCTTTAGGAAATATTAGTTTCCATTTTGTACCTATTACACAAACTACCACACAGAACAACAAATTAAATGAAACACGTTACAAAGTGTTTGTCAGAAGATCAAATATATCACCAATTCGTTTGGTTGCCGCGTATGCACATATCATGGGCTCTATTTTTAAGGACAGCAGTTTGGTGTGCTGGATTTCATCTAACCAGTCAGAAATCACAACTCTTTAAACAAACCAATAGAAGTGCTGGATTTAAAAAAGACCTCTGCCTAAATTTCATATTTCAAAACAACGTGTGTCCAGGACTTGTGTCATTTTTGCAGATCATCTATTAAACAGCATTATCTGCAACTAAAGTGAATAGGGGACATATTATGCTGTTTGATCATAGTATGATGTGATGACTTATGTGGACTCATTTTCTCTAATAACCTGACTTTAAGCCACAATGAACATGTATGATTTCTACTTATACCAATTCTATTAGTACATAGTTTGACGCATATCCAACAATGCCAGAAGGCCTAAACTGTTCGTGACCTTTAAATAACGACTTAGAACTTTTTGTTTGAACATTTTTATAAATTTGGTGAGACTGTTCTGTCAAAACCGTCAAAAATCTTTAAAAATTGTCCTCTTGACGCATCATTTCCTGACACCCTGTATATGTTTTAAGATCTTGTCAACTGATATTGAAAATACATAACAGAAAACAATATTTTTGATGATATGATGATAAAAGTGAATAAACAAAACATCAAGAATTTTATATTCGATATTTTTAGTTTTATTTTTCGAGATTTCTGTACCTAGAGACACCAAAAATTTGATTATTTTACGACAAGGAATACAGCGACCTTAAGTGCACTTTTGAAACAATAATGCAATAGATGAGATCTGACCTATTTCTGCATTTTTAGGATAGCTTCTTCAGGTGGCCTCCTTTAAGCCGAGTCAAATGTCTATAAAATTTATTATATAAATTAAAATTATGCTTTCATTAAGAAGTTAATATATTGCAGACTGCATAACAATCTATCTCATGTCTGTCGGTGGATTACGCAGTTAAACAGTTAAACCATTTATTTGTGAAGGAAAAGGAGTGTTAGATAAGGCCGATTGGGAGTGGTCTTGATATGTTAGCGATTTCAGAGAGCCATTCTCAGTTCGCCTTCTCCAGCTACTTAGTTTAATAACGAGGGTATGATTTAAAAAAATGTATGTACAGAGTAAATTTAATACTCAAAATTAAAAAGCTTTTATCAACAAATGTATTATTAAATATTTTACCAAGAATACACTCAGCACTGAGCGAAAGATAAATAAAATGAGCATTTCTCTAACGAACTCCTGACTCCTGAAAAGCGGGATTAAGCTTGCTCTGTGCTACCCTTCCGTTTTTGATATTCAAATTTATTAATGAACTTACTACAGTCGTCTCATTATCCGACAAGATAACTTACTTAGAGAGCTAATGAAATAAAGTCACTGTCAGTCCGCATTAACGGCAGTACTAAGGCGTAATATTGTTGGCATAAGCAACGATAATAGAGTGATATCATTTAATTAAGTTTTATGTTGCAATTTTAGTACAGAGTTTAATATATAATCGATGACGCTGACTAACCAGACTTAGTCTTAGTACTTATTAAGGTCGTCTTATTTTCGCTGAAAATGAAATTTTTGTGCCTTTCAAACTCGAAAACAATTTTTTAATTTTTTTTCAGATAAACCAATTACTTTAACAAAGCGTTTGTAAGGCACGCATGTGTTGCTTTATATCTGTATTTGTATGTAAAAACTACTTGTAGCGTTGTAAAATGAAACGATGAAATATTCGGCCATTCTCGTTTCGCCGAATTAACGTTGACAGTTTGTTTCCTTGCTCGTCTAGCACATTGTATTAAAGCAGGTATCCTTAAACTAGGCCAATATTAAAGCTTGCTGACAATAGCTCTCTAAAATATTATGTCGTAAAGTCATATAGTCATATAGTTAATCTTTTTTTAACACCCTGTATACTACAACGTACAATAACATACCTAGGCCATACGGCGTACGTGCGATAGGCGAAATTTACAGATTTATTAACTTTGGAATTGTACTGTTTGTTGCATATTTACACTTTTCTCGACATCATCGAGATACAGATGTACAAGTTATTGCAATAATAGTGATACTCCTTCAAAACAATTTTTGATAAACTTTTCGTTAAATCTCTATTGGTGAGAATGTATGTCAAAAGTTGGAAATAAGTGTCATTACAAATACGTCGGCAGTTTAAAATAAGTCACTAAATTCGTTTTAAAGATTGTCATTATTCTGGCAACAAATAGTATGCAGTCAAGTTTACTGACATGGCGTAAGTTGAAGGAAATTTATAAATATTCAGGAATGTACAAGTAATTGAATGTAGTAATCGCAGTGATGAAAATTTTACCATATCAGAATATAGCCCTAATAGCATATACCTTCTGGCTCACGAATTATTAGAGATTGCAAATACTGTTCTTTCAGCATCCAAATTACGAATGCTAACAAATTAATTTCTTATTTTCTATTTATTATAATTAATGTTTGCCCTATTTTGTGCCATCGTTTTTGTCTCTATCCATGTCTTTCCTTTCTCCTTTAATATTGCTCTAATGGTTATATCCCATGTTTGTTTTGGTCATCCTCGTTTCAGTTTTATATAAAGTAATCTTAATAAACAATGCCTATCATCTCATGCTAGCATTATTATTTCTTATAAAGATAATTTTTTACCGCAAATACCTAGCAATCAGATTTCTGTATATCAAGTCATGTGACAGCTACCATCCAATCATTGACAGCGGAAAGACCACACATGCCGTCTTTTCAGCAAAGATGACATGATTTATTGAAATGTCGAGTTAAAAATCAAGAAATGTCAGATTGACAATTAATTTATTTTGTGTATAGAAAAATGTCACAACGATTTGGTAATGTATCCAGTGACGCAATTGATAATATTATAATAGAAAATACATCTAGAAATACTATTAAAAACAAGAAATACATTTGGAAATTATTTATAGATTTGGAAATTGATACCTGGTTCGACAATATGCCTGCAGGCAAGAATACAATTAGTGGATGGACTAAATCATCAGCACAAGCTATTGGTTTGGATACCAACATTAAAAAAAAGATACTAGCCATTCCAGTAGATCAACTGCAGTGAGCCATTTGGCAAAAAAAGGGATTCCTGAGCAGCAATTAATAAAAATTACCAGCCATAACAACTCTAGTTCCATAAAACCATATTTAACTAGGTATTGACGAAGATCGCCACGGTGAAATAATCAACAGTATGCCAGGAAATGCATCAGCGGTAGGAACCAATAACACAAGTTCCGCTTCTACTTACAATAATTTCACTAATTGTACCTTTAATAGTCTAAGAGCCAGTGGCCGGCAACCTATAAGTAAATGATTATACCTGAAATTTTGCACAGTGAGTCTCTTATACCTATCACTCATGAGGTGATGACTCGCATAGCCCGGCGAGGCCGGTCCAACTGTTACTCAGGTGCGAGAGGTATGAAAATTTAACCAACTTCGTTATTAAATTAACAAAGCTGCCGTTTGAAAATTTTAAAATTTCAGATCTTACAAATTAGGCATTTATTTTTATTATTTATTATATTTAGCACCTTTTTATATTAAAATAATATAAGTAACAAATAACCTCTATTTCTGACACAGGTTCTGAGATTTGGCTTGACATTTCTGACAGTTTTTTAACGTCAAAAATCAGATTTAATCAAATACTTTTGAAATTTATAATTTTTGCCAATTTCACAAGTGTCTGCCATGACCTTAGAAGCACGGTAATCGTCTGCCTTTGTTATTTTTATATAATAATAATTGTATATTTTAAAATTTTCAAACGACAGCTTTGTTAATTTAATAACGAAGTTGGTTACATTTTCATACTTCTCGCACCTGAGTAACTCTTGAGTCGGCCTCGCCGGGCTTAGCGAGTCCCCACATCATGAGTGATAGGTATAAGAGACTCACTATGCAAAATTTCAGGTATAATCATTTACTTATAGGTTGCCGGCCACTGGCTCTTAGACTATAATAATTGTAGTTCTAATAAATAATGTTGGTTATATATCTTTGATTGATTAAAAATTTAAAAGACGTAAAAATTATCTTACCGAATACGCCTCAACCCTTGATAAATACTCAAAATTTTGTCATTGAGATTGCTTCAAGCGTGTTGCTTTCAGCATTCTCAATGACAAAATTATCTCGACATTATTAAGACCCTTGGTGTATTATAGGTGATAACTTACACACTTTTTTTAGAACATTAAATCCTTCCTAGCTAGTAAATACAGAAATCATTAAAACCCGGAAAACCACCCCGAAACGTTATCCTTAGGAACACAATGGGGGTTTGGCCGACCCAGTTCCAAACCCGAAGGACTTCCAGCGGCGGTGACGTAACCGGAACAGCGCTGCAGAGCTGGTGGAGGCGCACGCTCGGGAACGCCATCCGTGCACCAGGAGGACGTCGTCGCCAATCGATGGCCGGGTGCCCCGATGACTGTCAGTGTTGTCTGTGGTTATGGCGGTGCGGATACGGAACTGAATCAGTCAGATCCGTATGTGGCATGTGGTCGTGTTCTTTCCTCCATAAATCGGTCGTAGATTTTATATGACTGCCCCTCGTTAACATTCAAGTGTTCTAAAATATTCGGCAAGCGGGATAAAAGCCAGTGTTCATTTTTATTACCGTAAAATAATATTTTGGTTACGGTGTACCTTTTTATAAGTCTGATTTGTATGTATTTTCATGTGTAGAGTAGTAGGCGTTGGGTGTAAGGTATGAGTGGGTGTCGACTGCGTGCACAACGTGTATTTCAGAAATAAGGTCGCGCTCATTGATCAAACGGATAGCATTTTATGCGGAACCCTATTCTGTTCTTAAAAAGGATAAAATTGACAGGAGTTGTATGAGTTAATGAACCAAACAACGCGTTTGCATGTAAATCTATCCGTTTATTTATGGGATTTTTGTTAGAAAAATCAGCTCTTGGGGCGGGTTTTATGAGTTAGTTCAAAATGTTTGCAAAAAGGATGATCGCAATTTAACCTAATGCACGTAAACTGACCCGTCAAAAATGATGGTTTAACTAGAGTTCAGAATCTGAAGAAGTTTCTGCTTTAAAAATATAAGGTTCTGTGTTGCAAAATAGTTTCGAAAATTTGGGTGTTACTATTTTGATGCAAGAAAATATTCCAGGGTTTCATGGCTACAGATAAGTCTAATTTTAAGTGATTCCTACTAATGAAAATAAAAATAAAGTTAATTTAAAAAATATATACACCTTTGTTTTAGACAAATGTTTAAATTTTCAGTTAAAAAATGTGATGTATAGCATCCAAAGTACAAGCAGTATGTCTGTTATATCCATTTTTTCTAAATTCTTTGTCACTGCTTTAGAAGCCGTTTGATTCTACACTAAAAATGTTTCTAACATTTGAAGCTCAATTTCCCAGAAAAACCTGCTAAAGCTACTATACTCGAATCATGAATTCAGACGTCTTACGTCACGGCTGACGTTACACATTTGTTTTTATTGTCAACGTAATTTTCGATATTTGGTCGCGTTAAAAACAATGTTTTATTGCAATTTAGTGCAATATATGATGCAAACTTTTAGAGTAGTATATAGTTTTATTACTATCAGTTGCAGCTTCTTAAATGTTTTGATGAAAATATAATAAATTGTTCATTTGTTCGTATGACGTAAGTCGTCTGAATTCTTGTCGTGAGTATACTACTAAAATTATGAATGCATTAAATGAAAAAGATGTCTGCGAAGATAATTCAAACAAATTGAGTGACAGATGTCGATTCGTAATTACGCTGTCACTTTATTATTTTCAAAGGATTTAAAAATTTTAAATTATGCTTTTATTTGCTTAAGACACTACATACCAAAAACCTGAAATTTGTTTTATAGCATACCAAGCCTATACGGATTTTTCAGTTGCATTTGCTAATTGTGGCACTACAGATTTAGCAACTTTTTCTGGAAAATTAAATTTTAAATGAAAAAAGTAAAGAATTCTTCTTAGAATGAAACGCTACTTTGAATGCGATGCCAAATAATTTAGAAAAAACAATGAAAATAAAACTTTTTGAAAAAACTGAATGGCATTACGCATGACTAGAGCCCTCTGCGGTACTTGTCAAAACTACTTTCTCAATAATGTTCAGACTATCTAAAACCCCATACCAAATTCCATTAAAGTCGACTTCAAAATTCCGGAGATATTTACAAAAAATAACATTTCAGGCCAAATTTCAAGGGTCTCCAAGGCCCCCAAAAATTAGAATTCCGAAAAATAAAAAAATACGGTCAAAAATTTTTTCACCCATGCTTCTGTAGAAAAGTAATATATCTATATATTTTCCATAAATCGGTCGTAGACTATGTATGACTGCCCCTCGTTAACCTTTAAGTGTTCTAAAATATTCGACAAGCGGGATAAAAGCCAGTGTTAATTTTTATTACCGTAAAATATTTTGGTTACGGTGTACGTTTTTATAAGTCTGATTTATATGTATTTTCGTTTGTAGAGTAATAAGCGTTAGATTCAAGGTATGAGTGGATGTCGGCTGTGTGCACAAAGTGTATTTCAGGTCGCGCTCATTGATCCAACGGATAGCATTTTGCGAAACTATTCTCTTCCTAAAAAGGATAAAATTGACAGGAGTTGTATGAGTTAATAAAGCAAACAACACGTTTGCATAAAAATTTATTCGTTTATTTATGGGATTTTTGATAAAAACGATGGTTTAACTAGAGTTCAGAATCTGAAGAAGGTTCTACTTTAAAATTATAAGATTCTGTGTTCCATTAACCATCATCTGAGAAAAACAGTTTTGAAAATGTGGGTGTTTTAAAAGATAGGTTAATAAATAGATATTATTATATTTCCAATTAGATAACCCATGTAATATCAACGTTGCAGGCTTTATTGAGTACATTTAAAAGACGAATCATTACAACCACCAAAAAATTATTTCATATCTTTATACCCTAGTGGGACCTGAAGGACACTGTTGAAGTTAAAACACAAAATGGTTAACTGAGCTTACAGGGTAGTACTTATCCAATTCGACGAGTATATCTCATATAATTCAAAACGAACTTCCTAAATTTCAAAAATTTTCAATTACCTGTTTATTTGCTAAAGATAGTACATACCAAAAACCTGAGATTTTTTTATAGGATACCAAGCCTTAAAACATTTGTTCTAGCATTTAGAAAAATATTCATCTTGTGATACCTTTATCAATTATAGGCTCTACATCTTGTTTACGGATTTTTTACTTCTGGAAAATTAAACTTCAAATGAAAAAAGGAGAGTTCTTAGCATGAAACGCTGCTATGGCAAATAATTTGGAAATAAAAGCTCTTGAAAAGAACTGTGTCACATGTATAAGCAGAAACTATAATATGTAACTATTCAAAGTGTTATTTTTATGATACAGCATTTTTTTTTTGTATTTTTGGCAGCCTAGCGTAATATTTTCCTTAAAATGTAAAATAAGTTACCAATTATTTATTGGGAATAGCGATGATTCCAGTTTTCTGGAATTGAAAATATATTTTATCATTACAAAAAAAGTTACTTAATATTAATAGATAACTATATTAGCATTAAAATACACAACTGAAAAGTTATGATACATTGAACATGTTAGGTATTTTTATTTACATGGTAAATTCAGCAGGGACTGTTGTGTTTCTTTACTACAATATTTCGATAATTTTCTGATATTTTCATTCATTCAACTTTTTATTAAATAATAGTATTAAACCTAAAAATCAACACTTTTTTTAAGTACTTTGGCTTCATGTAGATAATTTGGCAGCTTAAATTCACGAGTATACGGTATTTTAAATGTTTATTTCTTTGAGACTACTATCAATATTGCCATTTATTTAAGCATCAAGGCTTTCCGAAACAATGGACGTTTTTTCCGTGACCTCTTCATTTGGTTCAATCATATCAAAATTAAAAAACAAATAATATTTTAATGAAGAAAGGTTTATAGTATTTACCATTGAGTTGTGGCATGACCGAAATTTTATGATTTTTCCTTTGAATTCCTTGTCTTACCAAAATATGTCATTAATCAGAAGTGATTAAATAGAGATTAATTACTTTTTGAATGTTATTGAGTAAAAATAAGAAACGCAAATTTTTATTTAAAGGCGCCGTATTTTTGAAATAGTGTGCTCTGCTAATATAAGTAATTTAAGACATTTAAGAACTGAATAATACAAAGTTTCGCAAATAACAGGAATGTTGTTTGATGCCACCTGCGAATTTTCAAAGGTTCCGAAGTAAAATCTAGAAAGCGATTTAACAATTTTTAGGTATACTCGCGACAAGAATTCAGACGTCATACGAACAAATGAATAATTCATTATATTTTCATCAAAATATTTAAGAAACTGCAACTGATAGTAATAAAACTATATACTACACTAAAAGTTTTATATATTGCACTAAATTGCAAAAAACGATTGTTTTTAACGCGACCAAATATCGAAAATTACGTTGACAATAAAAACAAATGTGTAACGTCAGCCGTGACGTAAGACGTCTGAATTCTTGACGCGAGTATACAGAAACCTTTCAAAATACGATTTTTTTTTAAATTCAACTGTAGATGTAAATATTGTTATAACATAAACTTACATAGTTCTGCATATAAGATTATTACTTTTGTTTATAAGTATGTGAAAATAAAGCAAAATGTGTCATACAAATGCATTTTAAAAGTTATTATACTATTTGAGAATAATTTAAATAGTAAAACTGATATTACTTTTACTCTACGTGTTTTAATTTTCGAGATTTCTGTACCTAAAAGCACCACAAATTTGATCATTTTGCGGTGAGAAGTACAGCGGCCTTAATTTAACCTTTCTCCTGAAATCAACCATGATACCTGTGCTACCTGTATTTATCATATTTTTTCATATTTTGATTCGCTCATAAAAAGTACATAAAAGGATAGTTTCAGCTACACCGAATTGTTCATGTACAACCAATAAAACTTCATCCCCTTTAGCTTTACAGGGGGGCAACTTCAATATCCTGAAATTGCGGCAATTTGTCAGCTGTCCAATTTTCTATACGCATGTAGTCTAACTTCGTAATTATTTTTCATTTATATCCCTCCGTTTTTTTATGGAGATAATAACCATCTGCTCAGTTCGGCGACTGAATAATGCTCCATTTTTTAGAGGAAATTTCTAGAAATGAAGCAATAAATGTATTAAAATGCGAAGCAGAATTTTTACGAGCCATTTGTTTTAGGCAAACAAGTCTTCGTTAGAGAAAAAAATGTATATCTAAGTTCACGAGGACCTGTTAAAATAGTTGTTTAACGATGGCTCCTATTAAAACGCAGAAGCAGAAATTTTAATGATTGTTATTAGCATAATCATTAGTTAAAGCCATTTAGTAGCATATTAATATGCTAATTTGATATTGTATGTTGATATGCAGATCATCATGGGAATGCTATTATAGTCACACAAGAAAATGTTCTTATGTACTGCATATATCCATTCAATAAAATAAGGACATATTTCTGAAATTCTAGAATTACTTCTTCAGAGGGCCTTTATTTTAAATTGCATCAAATGTCAAACTATACAGAATGTCTTAAGTGTCTTCGATATTTCTTTTCTTAACTTTAGAAAACGATAGAGCATGAAAAAATAATAGGGGTCCTTTCTATAACATGTTTCTCATGACTCCGCTTTCCTAATACAAAGCGTTCAACTTTAAAAATCATATATATTTTTTTATCTACTAAACAAATAAATATGTCTCCTTGAAATTTGGTATGCAGGAATCATAATGAAAAGTTAACATTTTGACGTGAATAACTTTTCTACTAAAGCCAGTGGCGCAGGTGTGGGGTTTTGTTCACCCTTGACCCCCCCCCAAACTTCTACGCTAATGATGAGAAGTATTTTTTCAGTATAAATATTAAAATTTTATTCTATTTTCTGAATAAATGCTCAAAGTTAAGAACCAAAAAGAAAGACATTTTGTATAAAAGTTAATAATCTTAATATGAATTAAAAGCATTCACCTACTTCATTCAAACATGTGTTCTTTATGCTATTTATTTTTTTTTGCAAATGATTAGCATACCTAGATATTTGATATCAAAGAACATCATCATCAACATTGTCAGGAAAAGAGTGTGACTCTATAGTGGGAGCCTAGGGCTTCCACCAAATGTCACGGAACGTGTGACTCCTCTTTGTTGACAATATTACATAAATATTAATAGGAATGGTAGGAAAATTGATTTATATTAGTTAAAATACCTTAATATAACAGTAAAAAATCTGCAAAAGCTAATAATAAAGAGTACAGGGTGATCCAGTCATTAATTTTGAGAGCAAATAAAGAAAAATGAGTATAACGATGGCGCGATTAGAAGAATTTTAAATGCATATTTACACTTGAAAAATTTGTCCAAATTATTATTGAAACCTCTTTTCAGACTGTCACTGACAGATACAGCTCCTAAACCAACTTGTTGACTCCTTCTGACTTTCTATGTGATAAAATGCGGTGTGCCGTTTTGATTATACATTTTGGAATGCAATTTCAAAAGAGGTAAATATCTCTCCTTTATTTATTTTAATGAAAGTGTGAGACATGTACTTGACCAAAATATTTTGCATGGATAAGTTAATACTATTGTTAAATCAGTTATAAGGGAATTGAGCATACTCCTCCATTTTCATGGATTTTATTGGTTTCGTACACAAGAGCACAAACATTTAGCCGTGACGTGCAACGCAGGTGTATTGTTGTCAACACGGAGCGTCATATTACCGGGGGATATGTGCTGATTTGCTTCAATTCGAGAAGAAGTCGAGTGTTTCTTTTTCGTCTTTCTGGCTTTGTTAGGCTTTCTCAATACGTGGTTAAAATGGTTATAATTAACGACAAGTTTGCAACATGTGATTAATTTTCTCTTTATTACGTAATACCTTGTTACATTCCCTATTTTTATGGAGACCAAAATTAGAAGCAATGTAATTATTTACATAACACCGTAGGAGCAAGTCACTTGTGAAATTTTTAAACAGCATTCGTCAATATTATACACAACACAGATAGATATACATAGTATATTGTGGTAAATTGCATTCCAGTTTCTCGCTCAAAGACGTATTGAAACAGACGTTTTGTCGATAGTAATAAAAATAGAAATCGCATAAAATTACCGATTAATTTTGTGTACCACACAAAGGTCATCGAAAATATTACATCACTTCTATTTTTACACTGTAAACAAGCGCCCATTGCACAGTACAATAACAAACAAGGAACATAGTATTTACGGTATTAATTACATTAGAAGCATACTGTAGTTGGATTAAATTCGTACGTAGAATGTTAGAGTTGTTAATTGTCCATGAAATTATTTGTCATGCACACGTGGTATGATTACTCTGCCATGTTACCTGCTAGTATAAAAAACGATGGTGACAAAACGTACAATATCACGTTAAATTGGTTTCCAGCCAAAATAAGATGTTTTGTGTGACGTATGGATAAGAAGTCCTGTCTCGTAAAGTTTTAAGAGTAATTATTTTAGTAGTTTAATGTAGGTATCTTGTCTTGCTTTTTCTTGATTTTGCTTTGGTTTCGCAAAACTAGACAAGATGTTCAAAAGGAATAACTATTTATTTCAACAAATAAGTAGTCGTAAAAGATTAAATTTTCTTACCAAATAAATCATATTTTATTACTAGTTGTTTTTTTTTTGCTGATGATACTACTGTTGCACTTCAATCAGAAAATATAAACCAGATATCAAAAAGAGACAAAGAATGCGTAAAAAATTTAGCTGAATATTGTGATAGAAATGCTCTATCTTTAAATATTTCAAAAACAGAAATGATTTCTTCCGTTTCTTCAGTCAAACTTCAGTTTATACGTACCCTTAAATCGTTACTGATGAAACTTAGGTACTGTTACTTCTTTGGGCATTTCAGTTGACAGGAATTTGAATTGGGACTCACATGTATATCAATTCTTTGTAGGAGATTAGCTACTGAAAATTAGCTGATTTATAATTTAAGGGAATTCGTCGGTGTTGACGTTTTAAAAACGTACTATTTTGGATAAGTGTATCCAATCTTGAACTATTCAATTATTTGCTGGGGTAATTGTTCTACCATCTATAACTTACTTATAGCACAAAAAAGAATTATTCGTAGCATGCTGTTTAAGTCAAGATTACAATCTTGCCGTCAATTGTTTAATGAATTGGGAATATTCACAGTTGTGTCCATGTATTTTCTTGCATGCGTGATGTTAAGATTCATCCTGATGAATTTTCACAATATTCAAACAGACAAATTGGATACAAAATCCGAAATCAAAATAATATTCTTTTCCCCCAACATCATTTGACTGAATCAGTTAATAGTCCAATTGTTTTGGCTCCAAGGCTATTTAATCATCTCCCAGCAAGGGTGAAACAAATTGACAGCATTCCGGTTTTTAAAAGAATTGTTAGACGTATTCTACAATTTGCAAGAATATTTTGAATGTCATCTTTAGTTTAAATATATTTTTTGTTGTTTGTGATATTATTGTATTTTAGTTTGTTCTTTATCATTTATTTGTTGACAATGTGATATATTTACTATTCTTATCTCTTGTGACTTGTTCTATACACTGTAGTATGTCTACGGAATAAAGTTTATTATTATTATTATTGTTATAAATTAATTTATTTTTGGCAAAAAAGTAATCATATTGTTTCCCGAGAATAGATTATGTTTAAATAAATTGAACTTGAATTGAATCATACATTTCAGAAATTGTTTCTGCGTTTCGAACTACCATTTTCTATAATTTCTATTTGTATTATCCCGTACTTATGTACTGATTCCAGTGAAAATACTTGGTATTCTCATAATGTTTCCCATTTCTCGGTTTCTCCATCTGGTTAATTTAAAATTGTATATGCAGAAAACATCACAATCATGTGATGCTAATGTAGGTACGTTATCGAACGACCACGTAGAGAATACTAATGAGTTATTAACTGAAAAACAAATTCGTTTACTATTTTTCTACAACATTTATGTGGCTTTAAAAATTTAAATTACTTTAAAGCAATAGATTTAACACTAAAAAATATTTTTGATTGCATAAAATTGTCGTTAAATCCTAAAATGTATTCAGCGTTATCTGTTGCCACCAAGTGCCACCATACCAATCGAGCGAGTTAACTTCCGCTTCGTTGGAATACAATTTCTCATAAAAAAAGGCATTAAAGCATTCCTTACCGAGATTCGATCTTTGCAGAAGGAACAACAAAAAGGAGTATTGGTTTCTGTTTTATAAAACGAAAAGGCAAACTGTTCCGCAATGTCATTGTATAAAATTACGAATGATAAGTGTATGGTAAATTAGATGTCTATAAAGAGCTTGATTTGCACAGTTTAATTGTATAGCTTTACGGTAGTATTTTTAAGCGAATTGCTTTTTGACAAATGCAAAATCTACCGTAGAGATTGACCCATTTAGGACCGGTCATTGAGATTAGGATGTGCATTGAATATTGAAATCTATATTTAATTATCGGTATATGCATTCAATACACATGCATATACAGGGTATTACATAAGTAATAGCCCATAGAAACGTACTAGATTTTTCACTTCAAAATATTACTATTTAAGCCAACTTGCCTTCATCCTTATATATATATATAAACGCTACGCCTTTCGCCGTCTTTCTAGATTGCCTACGGCGTATTTTGATGCCGATTTTTTCGCGTTTTCCTAGCGAAGTCTCCATTTTCCTGAGGCTCCTCGGCCAAAAACGGCGGATTTTTGTATGTGGAACGAGGATAGTTGAGTCGGTTACGCCCCTTTATAGAAGATAGCGATTTTTTCGAGTGAAACGAGGTTAGAGCGAGTAAGTTACGCCCCTTTCTAGACATGCGACAAATGGCAGATGAAATGCGTTTTGCACGGCATAAATGTCAGAAATGTCAAGCTAATTTGTTGTTGTTTACGCCCTTTTGTAGAAATTCATCAAACGTCTAACGAAACGTCAAAATGAATTCAAACAGATTATAGCTGTTTTTTTGCGAAGAACCGTATTCCTCGACTGTTTCAAACCGTATTCAATGGTGACGTCACTAATGTATTGCACCAAGAAAATGTATAATTTCAAAACGTAACGTAACGTGTTTTAGGCAACTGCTGCATAGACCAATAGCAGAGCATCTAAAGAGTTCAAACCGGACTCAGTGAACGTTTTAAACACGGTTTAAACAGCGACGTGTGTGACGTCACTGGTTCAACGCAAAAATATAATGTTTTGAACCGGGTTGAACACAGTTCGTCGCAAAAAAACAGCTTATGTGTTCTTGAACAATTTTCGGGCCCATCCAGCTACGAGAAGTTGTTATTGTGTTGCCTGAGATATATCCGAGTCCTTTGGTGATGATTATATAGCCCAAAATCTGAATTGGCATCTTTAATTATTTTTGTTTACAAATTATGTGGTAATATAGACGCTGAAATAATTTGGCAACAACATGTGCAAAGGTTGTAGTAACTCGATTGGTAGCATTTAAATTTATCAGTCCAGAGGACGGTGGTTTGATTCCCGCACAGACCAACTTTTTTTATAATAAATTTTTTAATTTTTTACTATACTACTATATAAATTTTTTTGTCAAAAATTATATATACAAGTCAAGAAAAGACAATAATGCTTTTGTAGAAACTATAAATTTTACTCTTCTAAAATGTCCAGCATGTCTTAGGTCTGGGTTTAAAATTCGATTTTATTATAACGAAAATTGCTTGTTTCAGTCAACTATGAGGCGCATCGCCGACCAAAATCATCGAAACGTCAGACGTATGCTCCGGTAGTGACATCTCGAAATAAAACGTGGGCAATTTGGCAAAATGGCCGGCAAAGATCAAAAATTGTAAATTTGAAGTCTCTAGAAAGTTTCCCGTACCCGAGCGCTGGGGTTTGAGGTCGTTTTTACGTGATAAAAATGAGCTAGACAATATGGCGGTAGTCATTTCATTGCCGTGTCGCTTCAATTTATAGGGTGATTCAAAAAGGCTTGATAGTGTTAAAATAAAAATTGTCAAAAAAAATAAAATTCCAAATTCGAGGAAATTTTCGCTTCAGAACGGTTGTCGAACGTGCGAAGGACTGTTTCGTATACAAAGTGTTTAAAAAATGTGACCGTTAAAAAACCTCAAAATTAAGGGAATTAAAAAAATTTTTTGATTAAACTTCTATCAAGGATGTATTATGACACTAACTAACGGAGCAAATACAGTGTTTAAAAATAACGAACCATTTTCTAAAAAACCTTTAAATTCATGGAATTAAATGTTTTTTTATGAAACTTTTAACATCACATAAAGATTCAATGATTCAATATTTAAAATACAGGATGTTGAAAAAAAAAATTAACGAAACTCGAGAAAAAACTAAATATTACCAAAATATGCCAACCACTCTTCTAAATTATAGAACGCCGGATTTTCCCCACCATAGAGAGTTCAGCCAAAGTCACGTTTACATTTTATTATTCACAGGTCTAGAGCCGCGCGCAGTAATGGCAATTAAGTAAAAGGCACTACGCAGCGGTGGTTATGCCGTGCGCAACGCGGCCAGAGGGCTTTAGCACGAAAAAAGGTCAAGTCGGCGATAGCCGACTTGCCGCCTTTCTAGTAAAATGATAATAAAAAAGATACAGCGTGTCAAAGTTGGAATTTAAAAAGTGATTTCTTTTTGTAATAATTACATGTGTTTGACTGTATCAACTTAAAAATTTGGGAATAGATGTTTTTGGATATGAGAAATCATAATCTGTTGTCTATTTCGACGTATTTCCTAGAGGACGCTGCATCCGCCATATTTGTGACGTAAATGTGAACGTAACTTTTTTGACCCTAAGGTTATCACATATTTTATTAAACGGTATTAAACCTACATTGGTTTTGAGGAAAAAAGGTATACTTGACATTAATTAATTAATTAGAAATTGACTATTTTCGAAATAATAGATTTTCAACAATCACCTGCATAGTTCCTTGTGCAATATTTTAACGTAGCAGGCACCAATAGTAAGTTAAATTTTAACAACTATTAGACAAAATTTATGTTAAAGTTAGCATTTAAATGAGCATGTCTTAAATTTCCAAAAAATTACTTCTATTTCTTCTTTTACTGACTTCATATAGCCAATTGATCAAATTTTTTAAGTAGATATTCTGTACTTACTTAGGTTTCGAGGGATTATTACCATTTTTTTGTTATTCAGATATAGCCATTGTAAGTTCTCAAAATGTCACATCGCATAGTAAATATAATGCAGGCATATCGCAATAAATAATAAAAGGTCATGTCACAGCATTTTTAAATATTGTATTTTTTTAAATTTTATATTTCACTAGTTACGAATTTGTGTTTGTCAAGTGACCAGTACTCAAAATTTTGGCGTAATCTTCAAAAATTCTCCAAAATTAGTTTTATTGAACTCTCTTACTTATTATTTAATCCGTTAATTTGAATACCAAAATAATCAAATTTGGTAGTAATGAATTGCTATTTTAGAAACAGTTAAGTTGTTTCATTGAGCTAATATATAATAATAGCATATGATGCCTAAAGAATTCCTGCGAATTTCTAAATAACGTTGCATGAACGAAAATTTCACATTCCTACATAATTATCGTAGTTTTTCAGTCGAATTATCCCACATTTATGCCCCACTAAGAGTTCACTGGGGTCAGTCGCAGCGAACGAACCAGGAAGGCACGTATTCGAGTACGCCAAATTGGCAGGTTGTGTGTCTAATGTAGATTAGGTACATTCATTTTGCTAATAGATATAAAAATTATAGCTAGAACTGAATTCCATTTTTCCCTGCTTACAGAATGTTCCCGTTTCTTTCGTTCTTAAATTTGAGAAAATACAACGCATGAAAAAATATTAGCGGCCTTTTCTATAACATTTTATGTTTCTACGACACTCCGTTTTCTGATACAGGGCGTACAACTTTTAAAAAAATTTCTTTATTATTTACTGAAGAAATAAATATTTTTCGTTCAAATTTGATATGCAGTAATCGTAATAAAATGTTAATATTTAGGTGTAAACAACTTTTTAAGCTAAAGTCAGTGGCGCAGGTATGGGGTTTTGTTCGCTCTTGAGCCCCCTAAACTGCTGCTATTTTTTTAGTGCAACTATTAAAATTTTATTCTATTTTCTTAAAAAATGGTCACTAAGAAGCTTTATTTCCAGATATTTTCACTTTTTCTGAGATATTTATCTTACAAATATTATAAGACTAAAAAGGCATTACTTGTTTCTAAGTTTGTAACAACAATATTGACGATATCATGTCAAATGAGTTAGTTTGTTGTTTGATTAGAGCATGTTGAAATTATAAGTTGGTTAAATACAACCTACGAGGAGAGATGGATTCGTATAGTTTCTAGTTGTTTGGCCAACTCGATCACCGGATCTCAATCCACTAACTTTAGGGGAAAAGTGTATGCAGCTCTGGTGTATAATAGAGAAAATCTATCGTATTCGAAGAGGAACAAAACATTCCTAAGAAGTCGATTCTATCGTTGCATTGATATCACTTTGAGCACCATTCAAATCAAATTGTTTATAAACCGTTGTTTTCATGTGTCTAATAAAATGATTAAATGCAATTTTTAAAATTTTGTAGGATAATTCTGATTAGGAAGTCAAAATATCTAAAAAATAAAATTATATTTGTACTTAAAAATACGTTTAGAGGGGTTCAAGGGTGAACAAGTCTCTTATACGTACGCCACTGGATTTAGTTGAAAAAAGTTCTTTTTTCTTCAAAATATTAACTTTTTATTATGATTACTTATACTAAGTTTAAAGGAGACAGTACATTAGGATTAAAAGTATCACCTTTAGCTTCTAGGATTCAAAGTGAATACTTTTGTTGCTACGATACCATTTTTTTCTCAGTAACGAAAATGTCAACCTTGTCCTTAGAGACTCCTTGTGGAGACTCCAGTAAAAAAATGTCATAGTTTTGTGAAGGTTGCAGAAAAAAAGGTACTTATTCTCTAATTATACATAGTGTAAGATGGTTTGATTCAAATTAGATTTTGATTATACCATATAAAAAATTGTTTACCGTAGACTAACAGTACTTATTTTATGCAAAGCTAGTGCAGTAGAGCAGAAAGTAAACGGAAGAGACGACAGAAAGTTTATGTTCACTGTAGGAGTTGCTTTTCTTTGCTTAATTTTTCTTATAATCTTTTCCAGTTGATTGCCAATCGCCGATATCTTCAGACTTTCTTTTTCGCGTTAAAGAAATATGATGTGAAAATACTTTATCAAACCGCATTCGAAATACATTTTGTCTAGATATTGTGACAATCAATTTTTTCTGAACCTATGTAAATAGTACGAGTATATTTATAATACAAAATATGTCAAGGATTTAATTTTGATAAACAATTTCGCATAAACTTTTCTATTAAGCTATGTATAAATAAAGAAATTAAGAAAAATATTTGTTAAATATTATTATTCATTAGTTTTACTTATTATTGTTCAAATTAAAACTAGTAGTTTAATGTAAAATCAGACGGCATAATTTTATAAATACCTCAAGTAAAACCATCTATGTGGTGCAGCAACAACATTGTCGCCGTAATTGTCACGAGCAGATCTATATTGTAAACAAAGGAATAAGTTATAGTTATTTAACAATACTAGAAGTTTACACATCACCACTAAAAATTATGGCATTACCTACACTATTTACACTATGTATCTATGGCCCACAAAAACGCAAAAATACAAGAAACAAATGCCTGTTTACATCACAAATACCGTAACCGTCATACCAATGATACCGCGTTTTAGGCCACGTGGTTTTGTTTATATTCTATGGCAATTTATTAATGTTTTAATTATTATATTATGTACTAAAAACTGAAGAACAGAATGTTAGGTTGGATAGCTTTATGTATAATGTATTGCAGTCATAATGGCACTCTTTAAAACAAATTTGGGATTTATTTTGAACGTAGAATGTATTCCCAATGAAATAAACAATCAACTCAACATTAGTTCCGATCGCAGTTTAAAGGAGAATTTTTCATAGAACAGTTTTAAATCATCTGCAGACAGCAATTTTTCACATGATACTACATCTGAAAGATCGTTGATAGAAACAAAAGAGGCCCCAAAATCGAGCCTTGAGTGATACCCGAAGTGAGAGAAAATGATAAAGCATAAAATTGTAAAAACCGTACCTACAAACTATTACCTATTATTAGCATCTAAGATACAACAATAAGAAAAAGAATATTTCATTGTTTGCTGTTAACATTTTTACATGAGACGTTCCATTTTAATTTAATACATAATATTAAAGTAAATTACTTTGAAATGTATTTGCTATTATTACGAAACTAAATGCTTTATCAGAAGAACGGCCTCCCACATTATTGAGATTTTCGGCAGAACGAACACTTTACCGATTTCAAACAAGTATTATCCCAAATTGTCCAAGGAATTTAAAAATTTACCCCAAATAAGTATTAGGTCATTGACGTAGAAGTTGGGGCAAAAATTTCCGCTACCTACCCGTTTCTACGCCACTGACCTACAAAAAATTTGTAAATTTTACAGTAAACTATAGACATTCGTAAGTATTAACATCATACCAGATTTGAATCAAATTGTTACAACCATACCAGAGATATTAATATGATGTAAAAAACCGACCAATACGGCCCTGTAGAGCGAAAACGGTGAGACATAGAACCTTGGTTTATAAAGCAATTCTTAATTACTTATCGAGTTTTATCTGTGGTTAAAATTTGATTCACTCGAACTGAAACACTCTGTATAGATACGTTTGTTATCGTAAATCTTCCTTGCATAAATCCATGCCGATGTACAGAAATAAATTGTTTAGTAAAATATATCATTATGTTTACCCTTCTTAAACATGGGACACACTTTTCCAAGTTGATGGAAAGGAGAAAATGTCTCGATAAAATTGTTATTATTTCTATTCAGAACTTCCAGTTTCCAGTAGTTCAAAAGCTGATTTGAGGGAGTGTCATTATTATTGCAATAGATTTTACCTAAAAGCACCACTTTGATCGTTTTACGGTGAAGAATACGGCGACCTTAAATCAATCGGATTCTGAATGCACGTAGCTTTTTAATTAAGATGTAGTCCTATGAGTAATTTTAAATTTTGGATCCCCACTTCTGACATTCTTGACGAACGGCTGCGTTAGCATTTTTCGAGTTTTTCGCCCTAAATTTAGCTCTACGGCGACGGCGGCGAGACGCAAGCGCCGCGCTTAGCGCATATTTCAGACCGTAGTTCTAAATTCGCTCACGAAGTTTTAGTGGGTCGGACGCATTAGTCATCTTCGAAGAGGTCGGGTAACGTGGTGCTCTGCAACTTCGCGGGCGATCGCTTCGTCAATTGCATCTATCAATTAATCGAAAGCGCGACAGTGTCGAGTTAAATAAAATACTCCTAGGGGTGGTGTATAATCGACCCCATCGTGCAGTTTTTCAAGTGAAGTGTGTATGAGGTTGTTTTTGTAAAGGAGTTTGTACATACGGGTAACACATGGAATGGACTGTAAATTTTTTATGCGATCCAGAATATCTGGCTAACTAGATCATCGGTTTTCTGATGGACGCGTCAGTTACCTATTTTTAAAACAATATCGTTTTGCTCAAAATATCTTCACTTGGGAACAGACAGTCTGTAAAGCAATTAATGATAACAAGGTTATCAAACAGATATGTGTATTATTATTTAATATGAAACTCGAAATGATAAAGTAAAAATGTGATGTGGAAATAATTAATATTGGCTGTTCTCATTGTGAATGAACAAAAATATTAAGTTTTTAGAATTTACAAACTATCATTTAAGAGCATAGAATGGTTTTTAAATCCAAAATATATTATGAAATGATTCTTTCAAGAATACCGTTATTTTTAAATTTAACATAATACATACATTCGTTTTGAAACAAAAAATAACACCCTACAGAATAAATATAAAAATGTAAATGTCTTGTTTGCTAAATTTATTTTAATAAAGATCTTATCAAATGTGATAAGATAGCCGATATAACAAATGTTTTATTGATAAAAATGCAATAACGTTGAAAAATCATATGTACACAGATAAAAACAGTACATTTACTTGCGTACCTTTACTTATATGAGCAATTGTAATCTTAAATTAACTCCTATCAAATTGATTTAAGGCTATGGGTGAAGAATCGTACTTTTAGTAAAATTATTATATTAAGATGTTCCTTCACATGTATGTTCACATATAAATTGAGGCAGGTGAGAACAGTCAGTTCAATTGTCGGTCATCTCACCTATGGCATACTGATGAGGGCTAACAAGCCCAAAACCGATCTATGTCTGGTGGTGTGTCCGCCAAGGGTTCTTGGTTGTTCACACAGATACTGTAGGAGTAATTCAATGCCGGTCGGGGCATTAGTCCGCGGAGTAGTTGTTTCCTGCAGTATCATTTACAGATAAGCATTTCTTGTTTTAAGACTATATTTTTTTCAGCGTAGCACCATCTAAATATAACTCTGATTGTGCACTTTCGACAGCAGTAGATATCAAATATTTTAGATTAATGTTTTGATGAAGTACGTATACAAAAGGTCAATACCTGCCTCAATAAATCCAAGCATTTAACTCGTATTTTTAACGTATTCGAATAAATATTACCAAAATAAATTAATAAATTCTGGAATGAGTCAATGTTTTGACTTCATAATTTTTAGAAACCAGGAAAAATATAGGTTGATACTTAGTTATATATAAACCAAATTTGATTTGTAAAACAAATTTGAGTAGGTTATACTGGGTGTCCTTGTTTTTTTCGTTCTTCACTTTGGGAATAGCGAGCATGATAAGATAATAGGGATCTTTCCTATAACATTTTTCTATGTAGGAAAAAAACCTAAATATCAGAAAAATAAAAATGCTTAGTGAATTTTCTCGAGCACTTTTTTTTAGAAATTTAGGGTCTTCAAGAATGAACAGGACCTCATACGTACGTCACTGACTTTACTTGAAAAAAGTTATACACATATTAACTTTTTATTATGATAACTGCGTACCTACCATGAAGGAAAAATATTTATTTGTTTTGTAGATAAAGAAAACAAAATATTTTTTAAAAATTGGACGCCCTGTATCATGTAAGTGTTATAGAGAAAAATATTATAGGAAGACCCCTGTTATTTTCTCAAGCAATGTCATTTCCCAAAGATTAGAACGAATGATCACCCTGTATTATATACTATGGATGCTACTATATTTGAATGAAGCAATCCGCTATCTTTCTCTTATCTAATTTTGTAGATTGAAAATGGACATATTTTAAACGCAATGCAATCATATGCGATATATTTAATCTCTAAAGTACAGTTAATTGTTGTATGTAAAAGAGATTAGACTTAGATTATTATTAAGAATAAATAACTATATCTGCTATATATAAATCATTATGATAGTGATGCGAGTTCTTTGACAGTTGACGAAACTAAATTATCTAGGTTAACAAAAATAATACTTAGTCCATTTTGAGATAAATATAATTATTAAAAATAATTAAATCAGACAAGAACAAAGTTCGAAACTAATTTGGTATAGTCTTTTATTACATATCAAATAAATTGAAATTTTGCACGTCTTCATAATTCATTCATTCTGAACAACTTTTTCCAGTAAAATTTTGCTGTTATTTCTGATGATACCAAGACTTTAACCCGAATGCACATTTAAAACTTACTCTTTATCCAAATTTGACAAGTAACAGCATAACGTATAAAATAAAGGGTTTAGTTAATATATTTTGCAAGCTCAACAGTCAAATAATAATCAGGTAGAAATGAAAGAAGACTGTTTTTGATAGTTCAACCTAGGATTCTTTACGTTTGGCGGTAACCATACAAATCACTAAATTTTTCCTCAGAATTGCAGAAAATCTGCAATAAAAATCGAGCAAGACCTACATTTTCGAAGTACAAGAGTCTTTCAGATTCAGATGTGACGGCTTTTACAATATGCTACTGTTCAGTGCGCATGCCTACCTGCAAGAGACTTGCAACTTGCAGAAAGAATTGCAGACTCTAAAGCGGTTTTAACAGAACAGTTTAAAGTATAATTGTAATGTGGATAAACCATATTGCTACGGAAGCTCATCTTCCTTGTTAGATTGATAATTATGTTCCTGTTTGCGTTAAAATTGAGAATTTTTGTAATACATACCTTTATTTTGACGTTTATATTCTATTTGATTCTCGACACGTTCTCGATGTTCCCGAAACTTCGAGAACCCTAAAAACATATATAAGCGGTTCGGTTTCGCCGCTGGAGTCAGTTTATCTTGAGAAGTCAAACGCGAATGACTCAAACGTCAAAGTAAAGAATTTGACAGTTGTGAATTTGTTGAAGGACATTTCTTGTGTAATCAAGAGTGACAATAAAGTTTGTCTATGTGACGTGTTTCCACGCTAACCCAACGTAGAGGTTACAATATTTTCATGTTTGCTAACAAGTTGGTCACAGAAACAAGCTGATACGTTTTATAAGGAGGATATAATTCAGAATATCCCATTTCTGGTGTTATTGATGTAGGAATTACTGCCGGATAAATGAATACATAAATGTATCCGTGTATCGGTGATTGATGACCATGTGTTGACTAAAACGTTATTTCCAAGCATTATTTGTGTACCACTTCGTAAACCGCACGGCGTATTTACAAAGTTAATTATTTCGCTATTTTCGAAGCAGGATCATGTTAAAGTGGTGAATCAACTCCAGGCATACGCCATCGTAGCATAAAAATAAACAAACATATTTTGTTTCGAGTTGAATCCGTTATTCTAGAACTTTTTCGAGAATAATGGTTAATTTATAGCTAAGTTTGGCAATTTGTTGAAGAAATAGTAAATAGTAATTTTATTATCGGTCATGACCAACTAATAATCTTAGTAAATAATTCAAATTGATGTTTGTGATTGGTAGGTTGGTTTATCTCATTCTTCCTAAATCTATTCATTAATCAATCAATTCATTAAATTTCTTTCGTTCGTAATAATAACACTGAAGACTGTTTAATTCAATATTTCATGCAACATCCCAGTGCATTTTATAATACACTTACCTATATCTTGTTTGTTCCTGTCACATCGAGCTCGAAATTGAATGTTTTGTCTTACCTTGTGAATCTTAATTGATTTTGTCAGTTGTAATAACTCTGTGTAGAAACATAAGTTAAACACTGCATTATTAACATTTTGACACAGGAAAACACGTTTTCATAAATTTTTACGTATAAGTACATTGTCTTTGATAAAATACTTACTTAAATTCAAATAATTTCTAAATCACACTACCTAAACATCAAGTTATATGTAGTTCAAGTACTCAATGAAAAAAGCGTAAGAGCAAATCTATATATTCTGATAAAACTTACATACCTAAATTCGCCAGTAAATTTGAAAATGTAATAATATAGAGGGTGCTGTTTTTTTACAGAGAGTTATTTGACATTTTTTTAATGACAACGTTTGTAAAGAATTCTATAACATTTTTCGTGTTACGTGTAGGTACAATCGTTTGCAATAATAATGACACTCATTAAAATGAATTTTGCGATTTATTTTGAACTGCTGATATATTCGTAATGAAATCTAGTTATCAAAACAGTTTTTAACTTCTGGAAGTTCTGAGTAGAAATTTCCTTACATCCTCCATTGGTGAGTAAAACAACTAATATTAAACGTTTAAAGTAGATTTCATTGCGCATACGTCAGCAATTTAAAAGAAATCGCAAAATTCATTTTAATGAGTGTCATTATTATACAAACGATTGTACCTATCTAGTTTTTGGTATATCATGGAAGGTTTTCGCATTTTGTGTGTATTAGCAGTTTGAAAATATTACACAAAGTCTGCCATTTTTTGAGTTACATTTTTCCAATTTCAATAGGCTTGTGCTATACAAATGTTTCCTGCTTTTATGTAAACTTTAAAAAGCCTCGATTTCTCACAGTTCTGCTTTACGGTACCCAGTTCAGGAAATAAATATCATTCTACAATTATTTTCAGATACATTTTTTATTTAGGTTTTTATTTCATCTGTTACGTTAAAGAACAGAACGAAATCAACAAAGCTGAATCTGTTCCAATAATAAGCAGCACAAGTATTTCGTACTTCTTGCCTGTGTGAGATAAAACGTTAAATTGAGCAGATGAAACATAAAGTTATTTTTATTTATCTCCTAAAGTTATTTATAAGACCCATTGCACCACTACTAAAAGATTACGCCGTGTAATAAACGTTTGAATTTAATGTAGGGCGGGAGTAGATCAAACGTCTTGTTAATTTTTAGATTTTGAGTGTGCGTATATTTGTAAAATCTTTACAGTTACGGTATATAAAACCATAAGTTCGAAATGCACAGGACACAACATTATTAATATGCTCGATGAAAGTAAGTTTGCTGTCAAATGTAATACCTAAATTCTTGAATAAAGAAACCCGACCTATGAAATATCCATCAATGTTATAATTATAAAAAATACAATTGGTTCTACGAGTGAAGGACATTGTTTTACATTTAGAAGTATTAAGGGACAAACAATTTAACTCACACCATGACAACATACGATCCATACAGAGTTGAAGATGATCACAATCTGAAATAGAATTTATTGAAGAGAATAATTTAAAATCATCAAAAAGCAATTTTTCACAAGAAACAATATCTGGGAGATCATTAATAAAGAGTAAAAACAAAAGTGGTCCTAAATTAGAGCCTTGCGGTACACCTGAAGATGCAGAAAAAGAACGAGAAGTAAAGTTTTGATATCTGACCATAAATTGCCTACTTGTTAAATATGATTCTAATAGAGTTATCAACGAGTCTGAAAAATTAAAATCTTGCAATTTCGTGTTCATAGATATAAGGCCTAATTAGGTAAATGCCTACCGATGATGCCGCACCATACATTTCCTCCAATATGGGCTTGGTTTTGGACTGGATTTAAAATGTGGGGACCACTCAATGGACCACTGGTGTTCGTTGCGTCTATTTGGCAAACTAATACTGACAAACTGACTTTCGTCCGTCCAAAGAACGCGCCGAAAAAAATTCTGATAAACAGTTTCTACATTGACTACAATTTGAGCTATAAAATTAAGTCTGTTTTCAATGTGCTGCTCAAGCAAATACTCCAAACTGAGATTTTTTTAGTCATTATACCGATTGGTTTTTAAAATTCGTTGAACGGTTAATTCATCTAAATACAATTCCCGGCTAGCGTGTCTTATAGAATTCCGTAGATTTTGTTCGAAATGCTATAACAGTCTAGCTGTACTAACTAACATTGTTTCTGACCCTTCTGTCAATTATTTGATTCTTCCGGACATAAAATGCATCTTCATTTGTATAAATGTATTTAAAGAATAATTTCATTCTTCACTTCTTGACATTTATGTAGTCCATTTTTAGTACAATACATACTTACTCGCCGAACATTTGACAACACAGTTCCATTGTTTTTCGGCAATATAATAGAAGTTTTTATTTTTCTGTCTACATGAGGAGAACTAGGTATACATTTTTTTGTTAATACATAGTTTTGTTCGGGTGTGTACACGTTCATCTTATTTATCTCTGTTTTCAATGCCCGATTCGTTATGTAAAAAAATGCACAGTAGTGTTATTGAAATTTTAAATGGTTGTTTATATTTACTCTGCTACCGGAAAATTGGCTCTGATTGTCACCGAACGCCATAGCACACCAACAATGAAACCAAATTAACATTGACATTGATCCAACCTCGAATTTCTTTCTAATTATAAAGCCATTTACCATGCAGTTACCTTCACATTGCAAATGTCAGCTAATTGAGTGCATTTAATTTTGAAATGGTCAATGCTGAAGTCTTTCAAAATATTACGATTACTTTTTGTAAACCTATTAACGTTCTATTTTGTGATGTTCTATGGTTATAGCAACTGGTGATGATTAGAATTTCCGTCTCATTTGGTTAATTATGGAAAAGAAAGCGCTACTAAAACTCAATTTAAATCAATTTTGGTTTTGGCTTATGGTTTTAAGACTTTTCGGTTTCTACAATTTTACGGGTTGTTATGCCGTGATCTAGGTAACTGGTGGTCGTTAGTCACATTATTAATATGCCTTTTCTATTTAACCTTAGGTAGGAATCTTAACCTGCCTTGTTCTCGGGCTAGGCCCTGGACTAAGAACCCTTGTCGGACACACCACCAGACATAGACCGGTTTCGGGCTTGTTAGCCCTCATCAGTATGGCATAGTAATTCAATGCCGGTCGGGGCATTAGTCCGCGCAGTAGTTGTTTCCTGCAGTATCATTTACAGATTTAATGGCTCGTCGTCCAGGGCGAGAGGTCTGCGTTAAGTACCTGCTGCAATGTAGGTCGCTTCCTGTAAGTCGAGTCCCTTAGGCAGAGCAGGATGTAAGCAGACCACTTATATCTCACCTATATATTTTATGTTAAAAACGGTACAATAAATAAAGATCAAAAGTGAAAATAGGAGTACCAGAAGCGCATTTCATTTCCCTTTTTTAAGTTTATTCCAAAGTTATGATCTAAAAAAACAAATCCTAAAACCTTCATTCCTTCATTAATTTCTATATTTCCTTATATTATACCTTTAACGGAAATGTACTCCGTATCCTTCCCAACGAGTTTTGTACAAAAACAAATTTCCTATTCGGTAATAGGCATATTCTATAAGTCCAATTTCTGCTATATGTCAATAATTCAATCTTGCTAATGCCGTATACTTGATGTAATAACTTCCTGTTCAAAGACATTTTCCTGCTATTAGTTCCTGTGTCAACGCTTCCGTGTATAATTCTCCTAAATTCAGCACGCCAATATATACAGTTATACAAAACTTCAATGGTATGTTAATAATTCTCGACATATATTTAGTAACTAGCTTACCTAATAAAATACCGGAAGTTCGTACATAGCTGTAATGAGTCAAATTTGGGAACAACATAGGACAATACTCGAATCAGTAGTTTATTATTTAATAACTAGATATTCTTTACTGTAGTTTTATTTTGTAATCAGTATTAATACTGTGTCAACAACAAACATACAAGTACATACAATAATAAACGTAAATTTACATCTTAATTTTTACGTAAGACGTTTTTAGGTCATAAAATATTTGTATATGTAAACACGTGTATTTTTTAATATTCATAGTCTAATCAGTTTACCAGTTTCATTTGGAATAAAATTTTACACAGTGCATGCAGATCTGCATGAATCATCCCTATTTTCTGAAATTATGTCAACTATTAAAATGAGTTTCTATTGATTTCTGCAGCTATATACATGAAAGTAGGTCAACTACGAACCATTCCAATTTATTCTTTATGCATTTTATTGCTCTTTTATGTGAATCATAGATTATTCCATATTAACACAACATTGTCCAGAATTTTTATTGACATACAACATAGTACCTAACATACAATATGGGATAAACTGATTATATTTATCGCATCTATCAGCATTGATATTATTAAAAAAAAAGTAAAATAAAATAAGAAAATCCAATGACAAATAAATTAACTAGAGCAGCGCAAACAGATTTATACAACTGACGACACAAGAAGACGCAAACAAAACATTTTTTACATTCTGTTCAGAAATAACCTTCTTGACATTTAAAACTGACCATAATTGACATATTTTTTATGTAAGTGTTGGAAAAAAAACTAGAACTCTGAGCAGTTTGACTGAAGATTTTTATTTTTTTATGATCCAGACTTGCATTTTTTTGTGAAATGTTTTTAAGATGCACAGAACTAACTTGTACTTGCTGACGCATTTTGAAAAATTAATAAAATAATAGAAAAATCATAAAATTTATTTGGAGTTTTAAATGCACTCACTACAGTTAGATAAATTTTCATTGGGCGACAAGCTAGGGCTCAGAAAAGCTTCGATCTTCTGAAATCACATATAAGAATTTTATTAGGTTTGCCAATTTATTTCGGATGATATGTGAGGGTCAAAATTACTTACATAAGAGTATTGCACACTGATTTCGTTTTTAAAATAAATTTAAGTATAAATATGGATAGGGCAAGCCTTTTTCGTAGATTACATTTTCCGCAAATGGTTAGAATATTCCGGTTGTTTTTCGTTTATTTTCAGAAACTTAACAAGCAATTTGACGGTACTTGATTTTAAATTTAAAAAATGGACGCACCTACACCAATGTATAGGTATATTGCAATAATTAAAATGATTATCTTAATTGATTTTGATGCTTGGCCGTCAAACAGCCACGTGGGACTAATTTTGTTTGTTAACCTTATTAACCTTTGACAAAACTGTTATTCAATTAGAAATATTTTGGAGCATGATATATTTACAAAAGAAAACTTGAATAGCCTAGAAATAGTTAGGCTTAAAATATTATGATCACATTATATGCACATTTATTAAAATGTAGAAATTGTTTTAATGCAAGTATAGGGTGTCTCAAACCAGTGGCTCGTAGTAGCTGCAAGAGGTGAGGCCCAAATAATACCTAACTAGGAATAAATTTACATTGAGGTAATATTCCTTGACGCGTTGACCATTTTTTATTATGGAGGTCTTCGCCAATAGCTCTACTATAACCATAAATTAAATAACTAAATAACTCAGAACTCCGATTTTTATTTACAATATAAAGAATAGAAAAAAATATGTTTCAGCATCTAATAATTTAAAAAATTGTTCCTACGTGTTTAAAACACTAAAAACTATGAAAAAATATAAAAACCAGTTTTCAACTACTTATCTATTTACATACAAAACAAAGCCACGGTTACCAAACATTTTTGAATACTTTCACTTCTTATAAAACAAGTCTATTCGTCGGTCTTTTAAATTCGCAAATTTATTTATAATGTCTTCATAAAATTGGGAATCGGCGCTAAGACTTTGCAACAGTTCTTTTTCTATAGCCATCATCGATAAGTTGTGTATTGTATTTCTTGAGTAAGTCTTAATGCGCTTAAGGCACGAAAAGTTTCGTTCTACTGAAACAATTATTGCAGGAATTGTTAAAACTAAGCAAAATAATTTGTTTCCGAAAATATCATTTTAAATTCCTTGTATAATATTTCTACCGTTTTCTGAAATTATATAACTTATAAATTATAAAACTGTTCGTCTCTGTACAAAACATAAAGTTCGTTTTTTAACTTATCTATGTCAAATATGTTTGGATACATTTGTAGTAAACAATCAAACGATATTTCCGGAAATTTGTTTGCATATTTGGGATATTTTAAAGGGTTGGCCGACTATTCAAAATTTATCGTTTCTCTATTTCATTACGTATTGAAAAAGGCGTTTCAAATAGAGATAAAGCAATATCGTGAGAGGAATTCATTATTATAAATAACTATCGACAATATATATTTAAATTAGGTTCCTATTCTATGTTAAATTTAGTCTTACATTATAAGGAAGTTGTTATTTACACTAACGCTAACCACTGGAAATTCAAAAACACATAAATAAAAGTATTAACACTTGAACAATCGATTAATCGCGTCACACACGTAATCTACAGTTCTCAAGTTACCTACGGTCACTAGCCACTAGACTTCGTCCATTTGCCGTTGAACTAAAAACTTGAGGCGCCAGAAATCGGGCCTCAGTCTCGAGCGGACATGGAGCAAAAAACGTCGATTTTAATCGTCTCGCGTGGTGGGGAAAACCATAACGTATGACATGTGCGACTCAATTTGAGGTTAGCAAAATTCGACCGCACTGTGGTGGGATTGGTAGGTGACCCGGACTCCCCACACGGGTAGAAACAGAAACTGTGGGATATTGAAATGTAAACCAGAGGTACGTTATAACATACGAGGGCTAAGATTGAAGCAATTATTTTATTTCGTTACATTGATTTTTGATAAATCGAGTAGGAAATCGGATTGAAAATTATGGGGTATTAAAATATAAAGTGAAAGCCAAATTGTACAGTTAGGCCCGGCCTCAGTTGCTTCATACGACGAACCGCCACTGTCTCAAACTCGATAGTACGAGTATAGGCCTTCTTTCAGGATACAAAAATTAAATAAAATCTGGGACAAGTGGTTTTAAAATTTTCTATATTACACATTTCCCGTTTAAAAGTACCACATTAGCGGTGGAAAGATCAAGTACTCGTTGGCAATTAATCGAATGTTTGTTGTTTAAAGTGCATAAATATCCTTAAGAATAAATAAAAGGATTAAGCGCGATAATCCTTTAATACAGTTTAAACAAAATGTGATCATAACAATAACTAAACATAAAAAATGAGGCAAACTCCCTCATACTACATATTACAATCTATTCTCTATATGACCTGTATGTGTGTCTTGAAATGAGAGAAGGTCATATACCACCATACCGTACTTTTTAGAAAAATGTTACTTTTTTCGAAATTTGGAATTTTAAGTCAATAAAGATTTAAAAGTGGTGTTATTTGGTGCAGGTACTTTATGTTTTTTTTAATAATGCTTGTACTACACTAATAAAAAATGACATGTGACACCCCTGTACATTCTTAACTTTATAAACTCGATTTCATAAATTATTTCGCCTAGTGTATACAACTAACCTGCATCTGTTTTAATCCAGGAAACGCCAATTATCATTGAAATCAAGTGAATAAACGGGACCATGTACAACAAATACATTAGGCGCACAGTAGACTAGAAATCTTGTAACCGACAACGAATTGCACATATAAACCGAAAATCCATCGAACACACTTATAAATATAGTGAAGTTATACATTTTATAATAAACCTAACAGTGCGGCGTTTGATGGATTTTAATAATTCAGTGAATCTAACCGTGCTGTGATAAAGGACCTTAGGGAAAAGTTTTAATCAGCTAGGAGAGCATGTTGATGGGTTTTGTACAAATTTAACTGAGCGTGCTATGCCCACCATGACGACCCATGGAGGAGTTCTATATTACGTGGTGAAGGTGCCAAAGGACAACGACGGCAGGTGGGTTTGTAGGTCGATATTACTTTTAATTAGGGGTTGGTAGGCTGCAAGGCTTGATGAATTATTCATAGTTTTACATGCTTTGGAGGGTACGAAATTACTAAAATTAATTATACGTCACAGTTGTGATGTTCCGGACTTCAACTATTTTTTGACTATTTAAAACAAATCTAAAATCAATAATATTTATATATGTATTTGTTTTAAAACTTAAATGTTATTGTAGTAGTTTAACATTTACCAAAAAATAATTTTAGTAACAGCAGCCTATTAAGAATAAATTGCACAAAGTCTAGAAGTTTTGATGATATCGTATTTTGGATAAAACAGATTTTTTTCTCAAAAACTAAGAATAATATGAAAATTTTCTTGAGACAAAAAGTTTTAGAGTAAAAAAACTGAATTAGAATTTCACTTTATACTTTATAGTTTAAGAAATTTATAATATAATTTGGAAAATAAACATGGAAGAAGTGGAACCAAAATATGTTTGTTTAAGTTTGTCTGATAATGTATCTGTAGTAAAGTAAAAGTGGTAAATTTTCATTGATTGACATTGGGATAAGAAAAGCTTCGATCTTGGGAAATCCAAGACCTCAATTAAGTTTACCAACTATCAATTTATTTCGGATTAATATGAGGGCCAAAATTACATAGAAATTTTGCTCAGTGATTTCATTTTAAAAATAAATTTAAGTATAAATATGGACAAACCTATTTCATAAGTGGATTATATTCATTTGTAAATAGTTAGAATATTTTGGTTGTTTTTAGTTTATTTTCATACGTTCAGAAACTTAACAAGCAATTTGATGACCTGAACCATTGCAATGTATAGGTATATTGTAGTCATTAGAAATGATTATCTTAATTGATTTTGATGTCCCTCAAACAGTCACGTGGAACTAATTTTGTTTGTTAACCTTATTAACCTTTGACGGAACTGTTATTCAATTAGAAATATTTTCGAACAGTACATATTTACACAGGAATGTAAACTTATAATCAATTAATAATATTTTTTTGGTTTTCGTTTTGTTGAATGAAAAAAATAGAACGTCGGCAGTTCAAAACAAGTCGTTAAATTCTTTTTTAAGAATTTAACGAGTTGTAGTAGATTCTACCTAAATAAAACAATAATATTTAGTTAACAAAATATTGTAATATTGGCATTTTTTCCTTTATATGTTAAGATTTAAAGCGACCACAATTTTTGTATACAAAATTTCAACTGATGTGTCGTCAAGCTTCTTCTAAAATTTGTATCCATACTGCCAAGGTTACGAATCTCCCACATGCATGCGAAATTTACATTTATTTTAATTCGGACGCCCATACTATAAATATTTGTTTCGAACTGACAAAGATAAATAGCTTGCTAAATATTAAACATTATCGCACATGTGGCAAACTTGAACTTGTAGGGCCCCTTTTTGGGATGATTAGCCAAATATTGAAAAATGAGTCGTATTGTACATTTGTAATGTATGAATTTGTGACAAATGTGCAACAGCTTTGCGGATTTAACAACCTCAATGTACATGGTGGTAAAATCAGTAAAATTGTACAGTCGGTTGCGATAATAATGACACTTCAAACTACTTACATATACAGGGTGTTCCGGTTTGTTTGGAACAAATTGAAACGGAAGATAGAATAAGCAATTTTAAGAGGAAAACTTTATATAAACATGGTCTTTTTCTCGATCAGTAGCGGAGTTACGGGGGGCTAAAGTTTCAAAAGAATACATTTATTTTTTTATTACCAAGCACACAGCGGTTCCAAATTTGTAATATACGTACTGCTCAACTATAGTCTCGGATATTATACAAGTTTATTTTTTAAAATCGTTATACAGGGTGGTATTTTTTCAAGGATCTGCTATCGTGAAACTCTTCAGACATTTTTTCTTGTCACTTCACAAAAATTAACGTTGTAAAAGAAAATTTACAAGAATACATTCAAAAGTCAAGAGAGACGAAACTTAGATAATGAATCAAGGGAGTAAAAAAACATTTCAAACTATACCAGGGACGTACAAGAGAAAAAATCTGAAGGGTTCAATGATAGCAGAACCTTGAAAAAATATCACCCTGTATAACGATTTTAAAAAATGAACTTGTATAATATCCGAGACTAGTTAAGCAGTACATGTATCAAATTTGGAGGCTCTGTGTGCAAATGGTAATAAAAAAAAATATATATTTTTTTAAACTTTAGCCCTCCGTAACTCCGCTACTGATCGAGAAAAAGACCATGTTCATATAAAGTTTTCCTCTTAAAATTGCTTATTCTATCTACGGTCTCAATTTGTTCCAAAAAAACCGGAACACCCTGTATGTAATGAAATCTACTTTTAACGTTCAATATTGGTTCTTAGTTATTCCACTTACCAATAGAGATCTAATGAAATTTCCACTCAGAACTTCCAGTAGTTCAAAAACTGATTTGAGATAGTGCCATTATTATTGAAATTTGAACTCCCGTACCGGCATATCGACGATTTAAGACGAAATAAAGTTTTTTTTACGTTAGCTGTACTTAGCTTTTTTTTGCTGAAAATCGTGGTATTTTGAATTGAATACTGTGTCACACCTGGACATTCCAAAATATCATGAACAGTCTTATACAAAAAATCAGATGGATCTTTTAGAGTGTGAATATGGATGAAATAATAAATCATGCGAAAAACTCCAATAAGTATCTACAGGATATTCAGGCGATTTCATAATTCTACGCTGAACTCTTTCCAAAGTGGCAATATGGTAGGTATAAATTGGAATCCAGACTATTGATGCATATTCTAATTTGGAACGAATCATTGTAGAGATATTGACTAACTCTCCAGGATTTCTTATGATTATAACGCACTGTTTTCAATGCGGATATGACGCCATAAAGTCAATATACAGTGTGTCCCGTTTTTTTTCAGTTTAACACCTCTATAAAATCTGGGAAGGCTGTGGAATTTCCAAAAGCCATTTTCTAACAATTGATATCCTGAAGGGAGGTTATATTCTATTAACCAATTTATTGATGTGACATAAACCTGGCTTACTACGATTTTTTAAAAGGGTCATTTTTCCAGAAGGTGGAACATGCATTCACATAAATGATTATAATATAGACACCAAGTGAAAACAATCAGCAACAGTATTAATTTGGCATACAAGTTTGATATCATCTGCATATATTAGATAGTGCATTTGTAAGTCTCAGTTTCCAACGTCATTTATGACTAATACAAAAGATAGTGATCCAAGTATCGAATCTTCAGGTGCACCAAATATTTATTGAAACACGTGGAATTTAAAACCATGATACTGATAAAAACTGATATCTGTTAGTTTAATATGATTGAAAAAGTTCGAAAAGAGAGTTAGATAATTCAAATATATCAAGGTCTTTTGAATGCTTTAGCAAAATTGGTGTAGATAACATCTACCCAACTTATTTCGTCATTATTATTAATAAATAAAAAAACTGTATCAGTTAATACAATATTCTATTCACCGTTCACTGTTATTCATACTGATTCTTGTATTTCTGTTGCAGCGTCGAAAGTGGCTGGGATAACCCCTTCCGACCTGGAGGAGACTTGAGTCGGGAAGCGGACGAGATCGTGGAACTGATAAAAGGGGGCAAACCCATCACCCCCACCCCTGGCCAGGCGCCCCCCTTGCCCTCGCTGGACGAGACCGACCACAACAACATCTCTAACAACATCTCCAACAACATCCAGGAATCCGTGCCCATCACGGAGTCCCCCAAGAAGGCGACGACACAATACAACGCCGCGGCGCCCCCCAACAGCATCAATGGCACCGCGAAGAACGACACGAAGGTCAAGACGCCCTCTCAGGGCGCCCTCGACGTCCAGAGGGGGACGGTGAAGCCCGCCGGCGACGTCTTGCAGGTGGAGCACGTCACGATAAAAAAGAAACCCAAGTGCAAGTGTTGTGTTATACAATAACTTTTGGGTAGTCGATAGGGTTTTGTTACTGTTATATATTTTATATAGATAAGTAGGTGTGGAAAGATCGGGTTGAGCCAGGTTTAAGGAAGCGGTATCTGTGATAAGTTTTTTATCTCGATTCAGACATTGTGATTGAGCTCGGAATACTCAGACGTTGGCTTTCGGAACGAGCCTTATTGAGAAGCAGAAAAGGTACTGAAATATTATACGGAATCTAATACCTCAGTTATGTTGAAAAAAAAAATGATGTTTATGCAAAATGATTTTACTTTAAATATTGAAAGTTCAGGAATTTTGATTCCTTGTTGGAAAAATTAGTGCACTTTATAACGCTTTGCTTTGAGGCTTTAATCATCCATTTGTAAACACTAACAAATTTCTCTTAAAACAATAATCAATAAGGAAGTTGAGCATAAAATAATAATTAAAAAAATTGTACTAAATTAATTTTAAAAAAAATTCAAGTTCCAAATTCATTATTTTTTTGTCGTATTAAATTTGAAAAATGTTAAAAAAAATGTATTTAATAAATGGCTAACAAAAAAATTCTACAAATTTTGCAAATTCTTCTGTTTTGCAACTATGTAGTTTGTTTATTTTTGTTTTCCAAATTAGTACACTTCATTAAACATAATTATTGTTCATTTGAAGCAACAAATTGACATTTTCAATCTACGAATTGTCACAATCCTCGATTATAATAGTATGGTTGGGGGTAAAAATAATAGATGGCGCTACTGTTTTAAAATCCAGCCTACTTATTTATCATATGGACAAAGGTGACTTGGATTTTAAAAGAGTAGCGCCATCTATTATTTTTACTTACAAGTTTGACTAGTTGACTATAAACACAAGGACAAGACCAAAAATTACAAGGAAACAAATTTTATATTTAAATTTATTAATATTTTCACATACAATTTATTAATACATATTTTTGTGTTGTTACCTTTGTTCATTGTTCATCTGTTCCCAGGTCCCAGTTTTAATGAAATTCCATTAAGGATTTGCGAGATATAATAGTAAATGTTTATTTATATTTTTAAATTAATAATATGTATCTTAAAAACGAAGCCTCACAGCGAAACATTATCGAAAAAAGTGCACTTATTTTTCTATAATTTCATTTGGTATTTAAAACGAAATCGCCCTGTATACCCGAATTGAGACGACTTGGTTGACTACCTTTGAGAATGAGGTCTTAGATTTGGTAACATCCAAATGGATATCTAATGGTAGTTCGTAACATTGTTTCTAAAAGAAACATGTTAGAAAATTATAGAGGTAAAAACATATTTGGGTGATAACGGTACATATATAATATACATTATTATGTAGTTTCAAAAGACATTTCTAGGTCGTTGCTATCTACAATACGATTTAACCAACTTCACTTCTAAAAATTTTCACTACATACATTCAATCGCGTAAATGTCACTGTTGTCGTTCGAAATAGTTTCTCTCTTAAACGTCACTAAAAAAGTCGGTAACATTTATTCCTTTCAGTTATTAACTGTTCAGAATACGATTTATCACACCACATTTTTGGCACCTCTGAAACATTATATGCTTATAGTTTTTTACATTTATACAAAGATAATTTTGTAATTAGATATTCTTTATTTTTTTATTTATTATTATTTTTTTCTTTTTTGTATATTCACGTCCCTTTTTATAGTACTAAAGTACAAATCTAAATCAAAGAGCAAAGTATATTTTTGTTGGTAAAAATCGCTTTATCTCAGATACTATCTGTTGTATATTATAAATATAAAAGTGATATATTTGTCAACCCGATCTTTTTTCCATCGTATCGAGCTACATGCTTAACATGCTTTAACCAGTCACACAAATACTAGGGCTACTATTCTTTTTTTATATATATACTTTACATAGAAACCATAAAGCGTGTGCATGTTAAAGAATAAGTGGGTCGAATCTCTTCTTAAACTAGGAAGATTAAAATTACTTGGACCTTTTACCAAAAAATGCGAAAGGTTGTTCTAACGTATAAAATATTGTACAGAGACTTGATAGTGTATTGTATATTTTTAATGGACATCACAGAGGTGTGGAAGATGTACAAATAGTTCCGCACTGCTCCTTGTACTATTAGCAATATGTAGTATTTGAAAATATTTCATATATTATAGATCGGGAGGGAGTGTACTTCAGCTTGTTGCTGTAGGGTAGCTAGAATAGCAGCTATTTATAGAGAAGTGTTGTTTATTTTTAATTGGCAAACATTTAAAATCAGTCACAAGCAGGTATGTATGGTTTACATCATTTCACTATGTGATATTTCTTATTTTACGAGATATTTATTTAGATTTTTTATATTTAGTATATGAGGAGGTACCCAAGAAAAAACAAGAATTATTATTTTTTTCATTCTTAGGAATAAAAAAATCACATGGGCCTAGATCAGGCGAGTAAAGGGGGTGCGCAACAAACGTGGAACAAACTTTCTGTAACACGTTTCACGTCGAATTCATCAGTCAGGATTCTTTGACATGAATTCCAGTTACTTCCTTTTATTCTTCGTTTGTTGTATGGCTATCGAACATGATGGCATCACGAATATTTTTGTCCTGAACTCGGACAAATCTTTGCCTGGCCTAAGATTGCCTTCCCATAAACTTCAGAAAGTGTTGAAATGAATTGATGTTGGAAAAAATCACTTTAATCTGCAACGATTCCTTGCGAATGCCGTTTGGCTATCTGAACGCAGCTGTCACATAAACTTACCTAACGGAAGAGGGCAGTACTGTCAATCTACTGGACTACAGAAAATAATTCTTGTTATTTTTGGATACCCTCTCATAAGTGCAGTCATAGACAAAAAAAAATTCTGAGTGATAAAATAGGAGAGGTTGATGTTGGAAATTTTTTTGTTTGTGGATGTACACATTCATGTTTTTCTGAGATATGTTTTCGAAATTATCACTATTAAAGTGTGTTAGATGAGTTTTCTATTCATTAAGATAGTACTTTACTAATCGGAGAGTAACTTATTGTATTAACTAATTTAGGTTTAGTATTTTTGTATTAATACTATTTTATTTTTTTTCCAAAGTTTAGAATTGTAATATTCTTTCATTATATTGATTTTTACTCTTTAAATTATACACTCTGAATATAATGTTTCTTAAATATGTATATGAATTATTGTTTCTTAAATACGTATATCATTTTCACAACTAAATTAGTAAATATATTATTATTATTTTAAATAACAAATTGAATTAATAATATGTATTTAATTGCAATGTATGTATTTAAGAAAAATATCCAAGAAAATTTTAATCAAAGTGGCAATCTAGTCAAAAACGTATTTATCGCGAAAAGTTTTGCTTACATTTTGGAAAAAATGCAAGTAAAACTCTTCTTTTTTTTACTCTAGCTTTTTAAATTATAATCCTAGTTATAATTTTTATCAAGAAAAAGGACATTCCAATTTTTATTATCTAAATATTTCAAGAATATTTAAGATAATAAAACTTTTATACTAACTTTTGTGAGTGTTACTAATTTCAGTTTTATGCTTCGTTAAATTTGTGTGAAACAACACATTCAAATATTCGATTCGATGTACAGCCGTGGACAAAAAAGTTATTCACCGCAAAAATTGGATACTTTTTATTGCCCGCAGCTGTAACAAGGTTAATCGTCGGTTTTGGTTGACTTTAAAGGTTTGCCAAATTAAAACTAAACAACATTTCTCGATAGGTGTAAAGAAATGTGATTAACACAGCTACATAACTATATTTTTACATTATGTAAAAGTTATATATTTATATATTTGCTTGAGGAAAATTATTTGTGTTTGTGTAAAGGACATGGCTGCTTATGAGACTAGTTGAAACTTTGCAGCTTGTAGAAGCGACTGAAAAAATTATTTGAAGAAATACATAAAATTTGGGAAGCAGCTATTTTTGTGCACACCTTATGCAAGTTATTTATCTAATAAATATCATCATTTCATTAAGGCATATCGAATATTTTGAAGTGAAAAATCTGGATCACCCTGTATTTATAGAATATCAAATCTGACAGCTATTCAGAATAGAAATAAAAAATAAACCCACAATTCCACTATCAAATTTTATATTCCGATTAAAAAATGCATGACTATCGTTTGTTATAGTCCAAAAATTGAGCAATAAATTTCAAACTGCCTGAGCTATTTTCGTTTTAGTACAATATAAAAATTGTACATAGAATATGTGGGCAGATTAGCACAAATAATTTTCCTTGAAGTAGTTCTTTGTTTGAAAAAAGACTATACATACATTAAAAATAGTACACTTATTTTTATATAAGCAGAGCTTGGCGTCAGTGTTCTAATATTTAATGAAGAAAAAAAATTAAATTCGGAATAACGTGGTATCCAGTAGAAGAAACCTTAGTTATATGTTTTAACTATCATACAGTTTTATACTATTTAGTGAATAGTTATTGTTGTTAATATTATTTGTTGTATACGTGTTTGTGTGTCTGGAAATGAAAGGTGTAAAAATCAAAATGTGAACGAGTCATTATTTTGGTAAAAGGATATTTATTATATGTAAAATTGATTAATATAAATGGAAATAAGGCACAAATGTTTGGTAGCTAATCTCAAAGAATCAGGATGGTAAGAAATTTGCAGCTACGAATTAAAAAATAGTTTTATAGTACGAAATACCAGAATTGATTTTATATAATTTCCAACAGAAAAAGTAAAACAATGTTAGGATTGTGTTGTATTGGAATTTTTTATGGAAACGAAACTGTATTTTGTGCCTTTTTGATTTCCCTGTATATTTAATATTTTTCGGTATAAGTAAATAACGTCCCCTGTAAAATAGTATGTGTATGTAAAAACTGCAGCTTTTTATGCTTAAGATGTATAGAACTTAGACTGTACATTGGCATCATATTTAATATGTCTCCTCACTTTTATAATTGATATTTACTTATAACTTTTCTTTATATATTTTAATATATTTTGTGTATTATACTGTATTATAAATTAACCTTTATTTGTATACCATGCCACATTGCATTAAAAATAATTTGTGATGTACACAACAGAATGGTGTTTTATTTCATATTATCCGCTAAAAAATAGTTTCAACAAACTCATTACATTTTTATAAGTTATGAAAAGTTATCGTTATCCTAAAAGTCGATGGAATTCAATAAGTATGGTAAGTAAAATACAAATTACTCCTGCAAAAGAAAAAACTAAACGAGTGCAGTAGTTTTGAAGAAATTATTAAATGCTCAAATATGTCATAAGCCAAACTATTGTGCTGAAACCTGAAACTGAATAATTTTTAAGTTTTAAGAGAAAAATGCGTAAGAAAATATGGCTCCCTATTAAAAGATCATAAATTGTATCTTTTTACTTTGTACTTTACACTGTAAAAAACATTTCATTATATCAATTCAAGTTTTACTAGTTTTTTCAAGAATTGTAAAGATTTTTATGCCATTAACATTTATTTATCAAATTTAGTATATGACCGTTTTAAAGCATGCTGAATCCAGGGCTTCAGTTAGATTTGAAGAAAAAAATACAGTTTTTGTAAAATTTTACAGTGGAAAAAAAATCGAAGTAGGCCTTAAAATTAGAAAACAAATTTTAAATTCTGCGCCAGAATAGAGATTTTACTTCTCTGTCCTGAACTGAATCAGATGATAATTACCATTATTTGATACAGTCATTTTCCGGGTTGTTATGCCGTAACCTTGGTAACTGGTCGCTGCCAGAAACAGAATTATATTGTACATCCCTAGCATTAGCCGGGATTGTGTTACCTTCCCTAGTTGTTCTCGGGCTAGGCTATGTGGGGACAAACTCTCTATCGATATCTCTGGGCCCGCCCATATTTTTATTTCGCCTCCAATTGTTGGTAGTAGGACTGTACGGCCAGAACCCTCTCTTGGATAATGGCCTCGAAGCTTTAGCAGAGTCACCACTGAAGATGCTGTCAGTGAAGAGCAGCGAAATGTTTGGAAGCATGGGATGCGATCAGTTACAGACATGTCGGAAGACCACCATTATTCGAGGAACTGTATATTGTTCTAAATAAAGAAAATATGTACCCACACATAAAGGGTGGAGTTTAAACCAATTCTGTTCCGATAAAAATATGCAATTATATGTAATGGTAACCGCCATTTTGATTTTTTTATTCAATTTGAACGTACAGAAGGTAGGGATTGCTTGACAATGAACTACAAACATTTTTCAATATACTATTGTTTGGTACTATTGAAAATGATTTAAATATACAAATCTGTATTATAAATACAATTGATTTCCTCTTTAAATTATTATTAAAACTAATACCAAATACCCACGCAAAATATAAAGGTGTATCTATAGAACAGAATAATTTTTCACGGATACAGCTTGATATCTAGCACAGCACACAAGTATTTTGATTTTTTAAGATATATATGTAATAAACACTAAGGAAAAAATTAGCTGGTTCACATTTTTTGGATTAACATAAAAATCTATACAAATACGATTTTGTAAAAAGAAATCAAAAAGAATTAAATTATTTAAACATATTTATGCACTTACCACTGGAATTTGGGTCGTATGTTTGAACGTATAAAAAATGTGGTAGCATTTAAATTTTTTGCGCGTAATGACAAAATTTTAATTTAATGGAAATAATAGAACCAAAATGGCTTCTTCTGGAGGATAAGTGCATGTATATTGTGTTGCCTATGTATAGTATGTATAATCAGAATCATTAGGTAAAAAAGCTACATAATAGTAAATATGGTTGCATACATTTAGTTAGCGCTTATTATACGCAGGTATATATAGTTGTAAAATTGCCAAGAATACTTAAATAACACTATTCATATACGTAAATATATTGGTTTTTAGGCTTTTACGGCCGATGATGTCATTTGATACCATAGACCTTATAAATCATGGACGCGCCCAAAACCGTTTTCTGCCTATACAAATCGTTGATGCTCAGATGTGTGCGACAGAGATAGAGATAGTCCGGGCAAAGACCCACAGATCATAGGCCGAAAAAAAACAAAAACCGTACATGACAGACGTATAACATTTACGGTGACAGACCGACTCCACCATAGTTGATGAGTTATTAAAAACTATTGCTAATAAACACACTGAACACAACTAAATCACAAAAGGCACACAAATCATTAACAATATTAACAGGAAAGTATTTGTCAGGTTATGTTTATATATTTTTCTGTCACAGAATATCTGTTTTTGCCCGGACTAGCTTCATCCCTCTTGTACACATCAGGACACCGGACCTCTTTTTCTAGGGTCGGTCCATGATTTATAAGGTCTATGTTTGATACATAGTGATTTTCCGGGTTGTTATGCCGTGACCTCGGTAACTAAAATAGAGTTAAAATGCATACCTCTAGCATTAGCCGGGATTGTTTTACCTACCCTGGTTGTTCTCAGGTTAGGTTCTGTGGGGATAGACCCGCTCATATATCGATTTCGGTCCTATTGATGGTATTATGACTGTTACGGTCGGAACGGTTTTTTGCGGAGTCACCACGCTTCGGAGGACCACCATCGTCCGAGAAACGGTTCCAAGTTCCAACCGTAGGAGTCGTTATACTAACAATAGAAACCGAAATCAATATATGGGCGGGCCCACAGACACCAATGGCGAGTCTATCCCCATAGAGCCTTGCCCGAGAACAACCAAGGCAGGTAAAAGAATCCCGGCTAATGCTACCGATGTGCATTTTAAGTCTGTTTCTGACAGGGACCAAATCACGATCACGGCATAACAACCCGGAAAATCAAAAGAAAACTTAATATCTCCGAAACCAGTAATCGCAACGCTAACAAAATTCTTATGTGTTGAAAGACAATTCCAGGGTGCACAAGACAGAGCGAAAAAATGCACAGTATTCCATTTAGAATAAAAACTCCAAGTTACAGTTGGTATAATCTTTTTGAATTTACATATATACAACAATTTTACGAATACCAAAAATCAACTTGGTATCCCTTTCCATAAAAAATTGCATGCGTTCTCAAAATCGTAAACGCCCTAATCTAAAAAGTGAGAAATATCGGATGATAAAATACGTATATGGAGGATAAGTCTCCACACCAAGATATGAGGGTACGTAATGCGGTTGATGTAAGTAGTCCATAGACAACAATTCATGGATGGTATTTTAAAAATTATTCCGTTTTATAGGACGTCGAAATAGTTCGAAAAAGACGAAATAGTGATATGGCGAAGAAACTACGTAGAACAAATATTAGTAGGTTGAAATCTGAATCGAAGAATATATTACACCGATGAAACATGGATAAATGAAGGCCATATGGTTACAAAAGTGTGGCAGTATTGCAAATATATCCAAAATAAATTTCAGGCATTTCTTGAGGGATTTTTTATTGGATTAAAGTCACCTTCTGGAAAAGGACAGTCTGAAAATATTTCGCCACTATGAAACTTGGTGCTGTAGTCATAATAGATATATAATAACCGACGATAAGTGTCCATTATAGTGATACTGCTAGTAATCGGTACTGTATAGTGCAGTGCATTGTCACTTATAAGTTTTAAAGTATGATATCCGCGGAGAGCGCATCAGGTAGGTGTAAGTGGGTGGTCCCATCGTGCGCCTACATTCCACGATTGTGGAGAGGATACCAGGGTGATGGCATGATGCCAAATTTTCAAATATTTCGTATATAAAATTAAAATTATAAAAGGCACAAAATAAATTTAAAAGCTTACTTACTATTTATTTGCCAACATTGTTCCTTCCATCCTGAAAAGAAAAAAAAAATAGATAGGTATTGAATATAATTTACTATTTATGTTAAATGAAAAATACTAATATAAATTTGTTTGAATTTTCAACAAGAAATAAGAAAATAACTATTAGATCTATTTCTTACTGCATTTGCGCTTTATTTGACTTAAGAGATAATCTCTCAAGAAACGGCATCACGAAATGATATAACAGTTTTTTGCTAGTCACGGACCGACTATAAAGATTAGGTACAGTAAGAACAGAGAACCACAAATAAGGAAATTGCACATAATAGTTTTATGTAACTTTCAGTTTGCTTTCGCGGTTAGAATCCAAATCTGAAGAACAATTTTCAGAAATTAAGAACAGACAATCGTGTCTCAGTCTACAGTGGATGGTGATTGAATTAAATGGAGTGAAAGTATTGAAAAATCTGTGAGACGCTAGAAAAACTCAATATGGCCACAATACCACCCCATTTAAGTTTTTAAGAATCACCTGGATTGTCTAAAATTTAACAGCACATTCTCAAAGTAGTTCCAAAAAATGAAATTACTTATTTAAGCTAATCATTCAGTCTGAAAGAAAAATAGGTGAACAAGCATACTGGTAACAATACTAGCCCAAACAGCTTCTTTAAAGCTCCTTCATATATCAAACCCCTTAAATCTCTTTCAACTAGGTCATTGATAGATTCGTTAGTAGAATAAATTTAGAACAACTTTCATTGCCAGCTTTTTCCTGCAAAAGTCAGCACTCACAAAGAGTACTTTTATTGGTTGCTCTTTTTGAACAATATCTACTACATGTTCCTCAATATGTGCCATCCTAGGTAGCCTAGGTCTTCGAATATGCCAATATCGGTGCGATATACTTCATTTTTTAAATATCCCAACAAAAAGAAATCCAAATCATTTAAAATCAGGAGATCGTGGCGTACATGGTACCGGTCCTCCTGGTCCTATCTCTTGGTCTTAATGCTTGGACACGATGTATATGGTACGGATAGAATTGAGCCTTGTGTATGATACGCCACACTGGTGCAATACGCCGTGAACACCCTGGACCTCCTTTTCTCCCATGAGTCGGTTTCAAATTACCCTCGCGTTGCACTCACTGCACACCGCAGTAAAAGTAGTTGCATTTGGCACATGTTTACCCGGAAATCGTTCTGCTAAAGCATTTCCACATTGCCATAAATACTCAACTCCGAGTTGCTACTATATACGTAAACCATTTTTGACACTTGAAAAACTAATGACTGGAGTCACAAAAACTTTAATACCTACCTACAAAAAGTACATAATCGTATTTCAATATTGGGAGTCGCCTTTTTTTACTCAGGAACTATAAGGATTTTAGAAAAATTTGTTTACGATATCGGCTCCATTTTTCATGAAGCATCTAGTCCCAATTTTTTTTATATAAGTTCTGAATTACGCTGTATAGCATTTTGTGGTAATATAATATGTGATGATTTGAACAAATTATAACGTCACGTCCAAAATTTCTTTTCCATTTCCACCTATAATTAATATTACCAGTTTAATTTAATATATCCGTAACCACCACAAAAATCTGTAACACTGTGGTATATCATTGTTTCTATCAAATAGGTATTTTGTAAAAAGTAAATGATAAATATTTACCCATCAAAATATAACCCTCCTGCTGTTTCTGAAATTATCTAATAAGATAATCTCACAAAGCAATATTTATAAGATAAAAAGTCGGCCATACTTTGCAACATACATGTTGTATTTAATTACGAATCTGTTGAATCAGATGCATCTGCCGTATTAAAATATTTCATAAACCCGATTATGAAATCGAGTGAGATATGGCTTATTTTAGACCTTCATTCCTTTGAAGTCTTGTAGATGAGTAAGTATTTTGATATGAAGTGGCGTACAAAAAATCAACTAAAAAAACTATTTATGGAAACAAATACATACAAGTGTCAATATATTGTTTATTTAAAAATAAAGTAATATGCAAAAATTATTATTGTCAAATTTGCTGATAAAATTAAAAGTTATTAATTATATCAGGAAATTAATAAGCTTTTAATCTACGAGAAAAAATGGACACTAGCGGCACAGCTTAGTTACATTTTTTCGAAAGGATTAAATTAATTTCCTTAATGTAATTCAACGTTTTATCTACGATCACGGCCAAAACCGTTATTAATCAACAATATTGATTGTCAGGTGGATACTAGAGTATTTTGGAATCGTTCCTATGACATGCGCTTGTTTATTTGTCTACAAGAATGAAAACATTTGCAAAAGCGACACAAAAAGTGAGTGAGAATGCTGAAAATGTCTTCATTATGGCTGAAATCCAGCAAGAAACCCAAAAAGCAACATTGCGTCTGTTACCAGCGAAAGGCAAAAGTGTGTACAATAAGGAATTGGTGGAATTCGATAACTGGCGAAAAAAGGGCATATGACAAGGAGCAATTACAGTTGAGGTTTATTCTACTTTTTCAATGTGGTGAAATGGTTTGCTGCCTCTTTGGTGTGAACAAAATATTCCATGCTAAAATCAATGTTGAAACTGAAGTCATTCTGGATACTAAAACAAATATTTCAAGATCATGGAAGAAGCTTTTTCAGTCTCTAGAAATGTATCGAAAATACATCAATCTGCGACCTAAAAATGCTGGTAGGAGATTTCTCTTGCGATATATGGCTGGAAAATGTACTACACAACACACACTGTCCAGCAAGATGGTAATTGCTGAAAAAACCTACCTGGTGAAGTTGTGGGCTCCTTCAGCCCTATAGAAACTTCTTATCGAGTGAATTTAAATAATCCCGGTCAAAATGACAAGATTGTTCTTGAGATAAATATTAATAATAATAATTCTAAATAAAATGATATAAAATGGTATTGCCACAGAATTTGCCCCACTCGCACCCTATTCGACGACTGTGGTATCGCGAAACGCTAGATTGCCCCGATCGCCCCTACGCGATTCTGGTAAACAAACAAATAATGCCGTGTATCGAGGCGCGACTGGAAAATATGGAGAATCGACGAGAATCTTTCGAGATATGGATCTAGAGACACTAGAAAATACCTGGAATATTCGTTTGGTCTATAAAAGAAGAATAAGCGGCTGAGTCAGTCAGTATTGAATTACAGTCTTGATTTGGAGGGTTTAGTTGAAAATTACTTGAAGTTTCAAAGTGAAATAGTGCTTAGTTGAGTTGCAATTAGTATTCAGTAGTGTACAGAGTAGTTAATAAAGGATAAGTGATTAATTAACGGATTGCTTTTCTGATAAAAGAAAAAGACGGGTTGGGAAATCCGTGACAGTATTATGAATTCTAATCCACTAGTGTGTTAAAAAGCCTTTAATCCACGGAAAACAGACGTATTAAACCTTTTAAATACAGTGATCGTGGATAAATTTCATGTATGAAATGAATAAGATCTCATACTAAATGGCACATTTTTTATATTCACCCACTCCAAGAAAACATAAACTCACATTTTAAATTATTCTAGGCCTCTTTGTTTTAAATATGATGAAAACATGATATTGTAATAGTGTAACTTCAATCGTATATGTATAAGATAGTAAATTAAAATGGTTAAAGTTGAGAAATAAAACAGCAGTCTACGCCACTGCTCCTTTCATATAATTAGTAATATCATACAGGTCAGATCACTTCAGCAATAATTATCTCAGCTATATTAAGATTAGCATTACGCTTAAGAAGCTTGTTGGCTAATAGTAGTAATTCACAAGAAACTATGAGTTCAAATGAAGAATATGATTTATGCCATGTAGGTATCACGTATAAATAGTAATTAATTATGATCCTTTTGAAAGTATTGACGTTAACGAGACATATGTTTACCTTAAATGCGTTTCAGCACTACTGATTTAAATTGTAATTTAATTTCTTTATAATACAATCAAATTTTATTTTAAAATTTGTCTGCTTTTGGCAATACAGAGAAATTCACTTTTAAAAATTAAGTTAGTGTAATAAAAAGTACCGAAAAATGTATTCATTATTTCTTTATCTCTTATCTTACTTTAATATCACACAGAAATGTATGAAGGAGGTACATGTCTACAAATGTTTTTAAATTTAGACTTTAATCTGAATTCATACTTTACACTCTGAATTTAGACTTTAAACCCTGAATTCAGACTTTAATCTCTAAACTTACACTGCTAACGAAATTATGGGGCAAATCCTAGCACTCAGAGCTTTCTAGATAGAGAATTGAAATTTAGAGGACATAATATACAGGGGAAAATGAAACGATATTTGTCATCAACTATGAAATTCTACAACACCCTGTATAATTTTACTGTTTTTGATTCTAGAGACGATTTAAGGTGCGACTGTACTTGTTTGAGAAACGATTTATTTTTATTTCTGGATCTAGATTGCCGTGATGTGCTAACACCAATTTGCTAATTAAATTTGATTGTACCATTGTCATGAACAGTATTATTTAAGTACTGGGTATCTAAATAACGTTGCGCTTTTGAATTACACCTGAAATGCCTATAGGAAACAGCCGCAGTTAGTCGTCAGCGGTGCCACTATTTATGTACTGGTTTTGAACTGGTTAGTTTTTATCAGTATATCACAAATGAAGCCAATAACTCGCAACCTGTTCACAATCTGTCATAATAGTTAACATGAGTACAGGTATTACAAGCTGGGCCTGAGTACAGTAACAAGCAGATAGTAATCCACTATATACTGATAGCATCTACTATTAAAAGCCCCAACTATCGCCATATTTTTAAAAGCGGAATTCTAGGAAATAACTACTCTGTGGACTAATGTTCTGACTTTATATAGCAAACAATCACGGTTCGTAAGTGGTGCCATCAGTTGGCATTAAAAATTCGTGCTGTAACTTTAGCGCAATCGTGATTTCGATAATAAATTGCAACAATTTCTACTCTTTCCGCCATAGAATAAACCATTTCGAACACACGTTAATACTTTCAATAACGGCTGAAACTAACAATTTCTTGGCCACAAGCAAAAAACACCGACTTTTTTGTAGTACTGATTTTTTGTTATTTTGAAAAGGTCTGAATTGCTATAAACTTAAGTATCTTTTACTAATAACTATCTTAGTATCTAGTTTTATTTGCTTCAGCCTTTTTATTTCATTTCTGCCTTTTTTGTAAACTGATAGACACATCAATAACAATTAGGTAATGCGGTCATGTGTAGTAGATGAAAAACGTATTAGTGGTGGGCATTTGTGTAGAAATTACTACGCGTAAGTTGGTTTGTCATCTTTTCGTTTGTAACCAATAATTCTGTCAAATCTCAACCGATTTCTAAAAACGGTACGTCACTGTATTCGCAATGAAAAGGGCTTTAAAATGATGTGCCACAAGTAGGGTAGTTGCATTTGAAATTTTTAAGTTGGGGTTGCTAGGTATTAGGGGGATGAACACATCGAGTTGGCTTGACTGTCAAAAAAGATCCCCCCAAGAACAAAAATCGACGGGTCTCGGCGAATTTTGAAATATTATTCGGTTTTCCAATTATAGGGGGGGTCAAATTTTCGTTGGGATACCCTGTATAAAGTACGGCACTAGGCATACCACAGGGCTCTATACTGGACACTGTCCTCTTCACTTAGCTCATTAATTACCTCTGCAAACTGGTCTATATACGGCAGCATACTTTATATGATGACACCTCAATAATTTTATCTGACAAATGTAACCAATAAATGTAAGGATCTGCAAGCGTTTTTTGTATTTTTGTATTTGAATCCTCATAAGACGCTATTCTCATAAAAATATTGTGAATCATTCTGATTTGGACACACATATGCACAGAGAAGATTTTAGTTGTTCTATGTTATCCAGTGTTTTTATTTCTATCAATAAAAGTTTCTGGCGGTCATAGTTACATTTAAAAAATAGCAAACAAATTCATTTCAGTCTACGCACGTCTCCTATGAAATTTCTACGCCACTGTTATTTTATGAGAATCTAGACTTCCGTGTATTTTATCCGATGAGAATATAACATCTCCGTAATTATTATTAAATTAGTTTCATGCTATGCTAATTGAAGTATTTCAGTACTCTCATACATTTACTTATAACGTATTTCTCTTGTGGTTAATTTATATAATTTATATTGTAATAGTCAATTTTATTTAAATTTTTGTTAGGTATTATTTTCTCTTTTGTGTTATTTAGCATAGTTAAAGGCAGCTTTCCTAAAACAATCAACTAGCGGTTACAAGCCAAAAAAGTCCAACATTTTTAATTCAGAAGATGGGATAAAATCTCTACAAACTGCTGCAGATGATGAATATCTCATTGTCAAGATATATATGTATATTATTCGTACTTTGGCTTACAAGTTGTAGCTAGAATGGATTTACATGTAGCGTGTTGTTCGAATGAGTTTCACAGATTAAAAGTTGGAAACAGCGACGCTCGACAATCTGTAATAATTGTTTCTCTTCTCGACACCAAAACCAAGAAAGACCGGTCGTTCTGTATTAAGGTACGGATTCGCTGGTGCGACTGCGACTGTGACTCGTTGCCGGCCAATAGGCAGTCTAAATGCTGGAGTTGATGAGAACATTCAGGCTGTCTATTGGTCGGCGACCAGTCGCAGTCGCACTCGCACCAGCGAATCCGTACCTTTACAAATACAAAATCTGGAGGTAGTGTTTTGAAGATTCAACGAAAATACACCGCCCTACGCCCTCAGAACGTGCCTCATAACAAATTCTTCATAAACTATCGACAGATGAAATTCACTGTTGAAACTGTGAGTGTATACACCATTTATAACATTCCACAGAAAATAGCCAAATTTTTAAAGGCGCCAAATCCAGAAATGTATATAGTTGCGGCAAGAATTCAGACGACTACGTCATACGTATGAATGTATGAATAATTCATTATATTTTCTTCAAAACATTTAAGAAACTGCAACTGGAAAACTTGTTGTAAACTCTGTAGTAGACGTGGTAACAGTAAAGCTGTTGGATGGTTGGATTCTTCCGTAGCAGAAACATACATTGAGGAATGAGCGACCAAATAGATTGCTATATCAGAATGCATACTTAACAAAGTTGAACATCGATACATCGGTGTCCTGGTCGAAGTAAAACAAGGATTCTTCCCTTCCCATGCATATTTCTCTATTGCAATATTTGCAATCACAAATAGTTGGTAAGGATTAAAATTAGTGGTTGTACGTACTTACTTAAAAAATAAAGATCTGTATCTATCTTTGGTGTTAAAGTACTATTTTATCTTCGATTTTTAGTAGATGAAAGGCAACTTTGACGTTAGCTATATAAAAAAATCATTTTTTGCAACTAACTTCTGTTGTTGTATGACTCTTGTACTCAAATGATTCTTATTATACAGTATGCGCCAAAAGTATGGAATAAATTCAATAAAAACGAAACAATTATTTTTTGGGAAAAATCCTCGAACAGGTCGATTTTTAATTTAAAAAATACATGTTTTAGCGTAAAATGCGATTTTAAAATGTCATTTGTTTTCGAGTAATGACATCGATTTTTTTTAAATGGCAACACCATATTTTTTTCCTTGATTCTGAAAGATAGTGCAATTCTCTATAAGACAGTACTAAAATTTTGCCCTCTTACATAGGAAAGTTTTCGAGTAAATGACGATAGAATGTTAGAAAACGTAAATTTTATCCATAAAAAAGTAACAATTCTGAGGTATGTAAAATAAAATACAATTGATTAAATTTTATACTTAAATCAAATGTTCGAATTGCCATCCACCAACTTCTTGACAATGCGCAAGCCTGTGAAGAAATTCTTTTTGCACATTATGAATGATTTCTGGGGTAACTCTGCGTATTTCGTCCCGAATGCGATTTTGAAGTTCTTCTAAATTACGTGGTTTATTAATGTATACTTTTGACTTCAAGTATCCCCATAAAAAATAGTCAAGAGGTGTAAGATCTGGCGATCTTGCAGGCCATTCTATCGTTTTTGCTTTATTTTAATTGATTTACGTTTTCTAACATTCAATCGTCATTTACTCGAAAACTTTCCTATGTAAGAGGACAAAATTTTAGTACTGTCTGATAGAGAATTGAACGATCTTTCAGAATCAAGGAAAAAAATATGGTGTTGCCGTTTAAAAAAAAATCGATGACGTCATTACTCGAAAACAAATGACATTTGAAAATCGCATTTTACGCTAAAATATGTGTTTTTTAAATTAAAAATCGACCTGTTCGAGGATTTTTCCCAAAAAATAATTGTTTCGTTTTTATTGAATTTATTCCATACTTTTGGCGCATACTGTATGTGCCTACTTAATTTCTGCCAATTTTAAATATTTATTCTTAACCATATTCTGGCAAAACATGGTTGCATATATTAGCTATTAATGAGGAAAGTTAATTTAAAGAAAGATGAATATTTTCCAATTCAGTTTAATGACATTTTTTGAACTAATTAGTTACAATTGTTTTATAAACATTTCTTTAGTGTTAGTAATTGTTTCCTAAAAGTCAATTCTAGTGACATCATCAATAAAAATAAGCGCCGTCTTCACCTTGTATGGTACCAGAATAACCTGTTGCTGGACCATGGGAAGACACCCCTCCAAATTGTGGTCCTGCTCTGAACGAAGCTGATTGCTGACCAAACTGCGCTGGTTGGTACTGCTGTGGAGCTCCGTACTGGGTACTGACAGAACGACCTTGACCAATCTGGGAACTGTAGTGAGCTGGAGTAGAAGCTGCACCCTGTCCAAAAGCTGACGGCGCGCCGTATTGAGCTGAAGGTGCCCTATATTGGGATCCTACAGATGGTGAGCTGCGTCCAAAACCTGATACTCCGGAACCTTTAAAAGGGGCGCCATATTGAGAGGAAGGCAAAGTCTGTCCTGAAGAAAATGGGGTAGATCTGAAGCTTGATACGCCGATATTTTGAGAAGGAGCTCCGTATACTGGTGCAGGTGCAGCTGGTCTGCTGTACTGAGAAGGAGAAGAATATTGACCACCAAATTGGCTTTTCAATCCAGGGGTGCCAGGAAGGCCATATTGTGGGGATGGTATGGAGGAAGCTCCAAAGATATTGCCACTGCTAGCGAAGCGAGAGCTTGGCGAGTAGGTGCTAATAGCGCCTCCAGTTTGTAAACCAAAAGAACCAGAATTTGCAGGAAGGTATTCGTTGCTCAGGCTTCCGCACAATGCTAAGCCAGAAAGGCTCAAAACAAGAAGTACCTAGAAAAAAAATGTAAAAGGTAAAATGTATTATGTTAAGGTATTAGAACACAAATTGCGATGTAACTAAAGCATATCTTTGTACTTACTTGCTTCATTTTTTATTTAGACAATGAACCAACAACTGAAGTGTTATGCTCTAGATAATTGGCTGACATCTTTTATAAGGCCCCAAGTTGAAGTCTCCCACTATTATTTGGAATGACGGATAATAGTTTTCAATTATTGAATTATTAAACATCGATTATTACCAAGGTGAACCATAATTTGTAACAGCTTATTTCTAAGGATATGAGACTAGAAAGAACTATGCTTGTCTTAAACGGTTTGATGTGATGTGTTCATCTCAACAATTACCCTAAATTGATTTATGTATTCTATTACCTCCAAATAGATTCAGGACGTGATTTACTTAACTTCACAATTAAAAATAAGCTAACAAATTTACTTTCACATCCGAAAAACAACTAACAATGTTTAAATATCATGGTAGAACAGCTTCCTCAATGCGGAGCAAAATACTGCTTTCGTGCATTTGATAAATGAATCGTTCGGTATTTTGATTAATATACCTTGTACATAAAAAAATATTGAAATTAAAAAGTCTCTTCTAAGTTGGAACCGAAACCAAAATATTCTTAAAAAATACAGGGTGCTATAATTGAGTATTAATATTTAAGGAGGTTAATCTGCATATGATTTTAAGACAAAAAGTTCATATGTATAAACATAGTTCCGTTTTTGCTTTGTTTTTGATATACAGTATGTCCCGTTTTTCAGGTTAACAGGTGGAAATGTAAGAAGGATTCAGCCAAGTCATTTTTTGCAATTAATACCCCGAAGGAAGGTTATATCTACTAACCGTTTTATTGATTTGACAAAAGCCTGGCCCACTACGATTTTTTAAAAGGATCGTTTTTCGAGAAAGTGGTATTAGGCATTTTTTTTATTAAAAAGACAATATTACCAAGCTATTCAGCACCCATCAAAATACCCATTTACCAAATTTGATCGACAAATGTATGTTGAGTGTTTTCTTATGGGGTGTCAAATTTCGAAAAATCAAATAACTAAAAATTGTTGCCCACATACTTCTACTACACAGGGTGTCCCGTAATATTACGTAAATATTGAAGGGGGGTATTCTATGACCAAATTTAGGGGGGGTTTTTTCTATATTTTTTTTCGATTTGAGCGCTCCCTGTAGAGATATTCGCGTTGGTGGGGTGAACCTATAATTCGGTTTTATTTTTTTTTTTCAAAAACGACTCAACCTAAAATTTTGAAATTTGGTACGCGTGTTCTACTGATGAAACTGCGTCTTAACAATGCATTTTTATTTTCACCCTTTACTTCGAAGTGGTTGAAACAAACAACCCTTCCTGATGTTTTGACCAGAACTTTTTTCTATATGGCTATGGATCAAAATTAACATTACGGTTTATCGAGTGGTAAACCACTGCTTGCAATTTGTACAATAAAATACCAGTTTTTTTTAAATATTACCCAAAAACATACCTTATCAAATAAGCAAATACGTCAAAAATACCCAAAAACCACGAATTGCCATCAAGTGTTCAAAGACCTATAACTCTTATAACCCAATAATATCCTTAAGTACCGAAAAATACATTATATATACCCATGATTTTACTTAATATACCTTTAATTTTCCAAAACTGTCTTTGATTTCCTTAGAAATTATGCCATTTACAGATGAAAAATGTAATGAATTATGAATACTAAATTATTTAAAAAAATCCAGAAATGTATACTGGACATTGCTTTCGCTGTTCTGCAGTTACGTAATTACGATGTTTATACATTCTGCAGCAGACTTGGTAATAGTAAAGTCGTAGTTGGTTTCTTCCGTAGCAGAGACATACATTTTGAAATGAGCAACCAACTATATCGCTCTATCAGAATGAATACTTAATAACGTGGAAAATAACACCATTGGCGTCAATACTTCGGTATCCAGGTCAGAGCAAAAAAGGGGTTTTCCCCTTCCCATGCATATTTCTGGGACTATTAATTGCAATATTTTTAGTTTACTTATTTATGGATTCATGTTATTACACAAAAAAGTGTTCACACGTCAAACAAAAAGGAAAACATAAAATATCCAAATTAAAATATAAATACAAATACGTAAATAGTTCTACATTAAAAAATAGCAAAATAGACGCAACACATTATAATAATAAACTGTTAAAATCGACACCACATAAAATAATGAAAAAAAAATCTAATAATTAAATATATTACATAACTCAGAGCTCAAATTTGGTCAAGGTCACTTTCCAAAACTGCTCAATATCATATAATGCATTTCTTAATAAGAAATTGTTTATTCTAATTATAAACTGACTTGGATTAAGAGTTCTTATGTGCATTGGTAGAGCATCAAAAAGGCTCATTCCCATATATCCTGTACCATTTCTGGTTTTACTTAATCTTAAATAATTGACAGTCAAGTTATTTTTTGATCTTATATTATGACTGTGTAGCTGATTTCTGGTTAAAAAAAATCCTAAATTTTGTTTCACATACAGGAGACATTGTAATATGTATATGCAAGGAACAGTGAGTATATTTAAGATAATAAAATGCTGTTTGCAGTCGCTCCTGTAACTCAAATTTAACATAATCCTAATGGTCTTTCTTTGATGTGCAAAGACAATGCTACTAGAGATAGCATGTCCCCACACAAGTATAGCATAAGATATATTCGAGTGTTTAAAACTGCGACATGCTGTTTTAAGAGTATTTACCGATACCCCATCTACGAAACTTCGGAGTAAATACATATATTTAGATACCTTTTTACAAATATAAGCTGTATGGTGTTCCCAAAGCAATTTAAGAATCAAGATAGACTCCTAGGAATTTAATATAGTCTAATTTTAGGTCATTATCAATTTCTCGCAAAGACAATATCATAGTCTCAGTTTTAGCTATATTTCGATAAAGCTTATTACTTGTAAACCAATTCTCCACATTTGATTGTATTTGAGGGATTTGTTCAAGCAAATTATTCAAGTTTTTGTTTTTTATTGAAATACTAGTATCATCAGCAAAGAGAACATTTAAAATGTCTTTAACAACTCTACAATTTAAATATTTATTCATAAGTATCGTCGAGTATATTAGCTATTAATGAGGAAAGTTAATTTAAAGAAAGATGCATATTTTTCAATTCAGTTTAATGACATTTTTTTTAACTAATTAGTTACAATTGTTTTATAAACATTTCTTTAGTGTTAGTAATTATTTCCTAAAAGTCAATTTCAGTGACATCATCAATAGAAATAAGCACCGTCTTCACTTTGTACGGTACCAGAATAACCTGTTGCTGGACCATGAGAAGACACCCCTCCGAATTGTGGTCCTGCTCTGAAAGAAGCTGATTGCTGGCCAAACTGCGCTGGTTGGTACTGCTGTGGAGCTCCGTATTGGCTACTGATACCACGACCTTGACCAATCTGGGAACTGTAGTGAGCTGGAGCAGAAGCTGCGCCCTGTCCGAAAGCTGACGGTGCGCCGTATTGAGCTGAAGGTGCCCTATATTGGGATCCTACAGATGGTGAGTTGCGTCCAAAACCTGATACTCCGGAACCTTTAAAAGGGGCGCCATATTGAGAGGAAGGCAAAGTCTGTCCTGAAGAAAATGGGGTAGATCTGAAGCTTGATACGCCGATGTTTTGAGAAGGAGCTCCGTATACTGATGCAGGTGCAGCTGGTCTGCTGTACTGAGAAGGAGAAGAATATTGACCACCAAATTGGCTTTTCAATCCAGAGGTACCAGGAAGGCCATATTGTGGGGATGGTACGGAGGAAGCTCCAAAGATATTGCCACTGCTAGCGAATCGAGAGCTTGGTGAGTAGGTGCTAATAGCGCCTCCAGTTTGTGAACCAAAAGAACCAGTATTTGCAGGAAGGTATTCGTTGCTCAGGCTTCCGCACAATGCCAAGCCAGAAAGGCTCAAGACGAGAAGTACCTAGAAAAAAATGTAAAAAGTAAAACTGTATATCTCTACTTATTTTATCTTAAGGTATTAGACCACAAGTTGTGTTATAATTAAAGCGCATCTTTGTACTTACTTGCTTCATTTTTTATTTAGATGATGAACCAACAACTGAAGTGTTATGCTCTAGATCATTGACTGACATCTTTTTATAAGGCCCCAAGTTGAAGTCTCCCACCATTATTTGAAATGACGGATCATATTTTTCAATTATTAAATTATTAAACGTCGATTATTACCAAGGTAAACCATAATTTGTAAGAGCTAATTTCTCAGGATAAGAGACTAGAACTATGCTTGTCTTAAACGGTTTAATGTGATGTGTTCATCTCAGCAATTACCCTAAATTGATTTATGCATTCTATTACCTCCAAATTGATTCAGGACGTGATTTACTTAACTTTACAATTAAAAATAAACTAACAAATTTACTTTCACATCCGAAAAACAACCAAATATCATGGTAGAAAAGCTTCCTCAATGCGGAGCAAAATATTGTTTTCGTGCCAGTTGATAAATTACTAATTCGGTATTTTGATTAACACCCATTGTACATAGAAAAAATTTAAAGTAAAAAGCCGAAAACAAAATATTCTTAAAAAATACAGGTGTTTTATAATTGAGTGTCAATATTTACGGGGGTTAATCTGCATACGATTTTAAGACAAAAAAGTTCATATGTATAAACATAGATCCGTTTTCGCTTTGTTTTTGATATACAGTGTGTATATACAGTTTTTAGGTTAACAAGAAATGTTAGACGGCTGTGGAATTTTGGCAAGCTAATTTTTTTACAATTTGTGCCCTGAAGGGAGGTTATATTTTACTAACTATTTTATTGATTTGACAAAAAACTGGCCTACTGCGATTTTTTAAATTAGTCGTTTTTCCAGAAAGTAGTATTTAATTTTTTCAAACAAAAAGATAATATTACCAGGCTACAGATGTATATTGGGTGTTTTTTTATGAGGTGCCAAACTTTGAAAAGTCAGATAACTAATAATTATAATAAGCAGGTCAAAAGAATGCGAAAACAAATACCAATCAGACAAAGCACACATACACTACAAGTTTAACACTTTAAATTGCTGCTATCCGACTCCGACAGGTTACAAAGTTATTGAGATATTTCAAAATAAAATTCTAGCATTGAACGCTCTGTATTTTTGAAACCAGCAACATTCGGATAAGGCATATTTGGCTCAATCGACTTCTTTTGGTCACCAGTATCTCCAGCTCCGAGATTTCCCAACCTCTCACAGACACTCTGTATGTATTGTTTTCGTGCCAATTGATAAATTAATCATTCGGTATTTTCATTAACTAACATTGTACATAAAAAATTGAAAATAAAAAGTCTCTTCTAACTTGAAGATGAAAACAAAATATTCTTAAAAAATACAGGGTGTTTTATAATTGAGTGTCAATATATAAGGGGGTTAATCTCCATATGATTTTAAGACGAAAAGATCATATGTAAAAACATAGGTCCGTCTTTGCTTTGTTTTAGATATACAGTGCGTCTCGTTTTTCAGATTAACAGGTGCTGAATAGTCTAGTAATATTATCTTTTTTATAAAAAATGTATAATACCACTTTTTGAAAAAACGACCCTTTAAAAAAATCGTAGTGGGCCAGGCTTTTGTCACATCAATAAAATTGTTAGTAGAATTTAACTTTTCTTCAGCGTACTATTTGTAAAAAAATGGCTTGTGGAAATTTCACAGCCTTCTCACATTTTTAGAGGTGTTAACCAGAAAAACGGGACACACTATATACAGCGTAAAAAAAATAATAAAAAATATTCAGGGGGCGATTCTCTGTGAGGAAATAAGGTGGGCCTTTCGTATAAGAAAAATCTCATTTAAAAAAAACATATTTTTTTTGTTTTGAAATAGCAAAAAAGTGCCAGTTGATTTTCTTTCGGTTGTAAAGGGTAGACAAAGCCACCCCCTTAGATTTGTTTCATACATATTTTTTCTATTGCTGTATTTAAAAATGTATTGCAGATATCCCGATTCATTTTAAACAAAAAAGGTCTCTTGTAAAAAATTGACGATTTCTAAGAAAAAGTAGGCAGCTGTCACGTTGACATTTTGTAATAACAACTTAATTGTTATAATGAATGCAAAATTTCAACGTGACAGCAGCCCGCTAGATAAATTATATTTCGATTAAATTTAAATTTCTACCACATGCCAATCATACCATGTAATTAATTTTAAATCCTTTTTTGTTTAGAATGAATCAGGTTATATGAAATAAATTTTTAAATGGTAAGGTAGCTATAAGAAAAAAAATACGTTCTATTTTATAAATTTGATCAATTTTTGATGATAGTAAATCACATATAATATTTTTTGATTAATTTAACGCATATCAATTCCATTTTAAGTCGATCACCTTCGCAATATACGAATAGAATGACGATTTAATTATACCTAAATAAGTGAACTTTAAAATTTATTTACTGTTAAATTTTATCTTTCTTTGGCCGTATATTAGAAGCTATTAGTTTATGTAATACAACAACCGATCTTGTTTCATTACCTATTGAAGAAATTAATTAGATACCCATCAATAATATCATAAATCTATATGATCAGGAAAAGATGCATAGTTTCAATATTGGATGAAAGTAATATGCAGTTGCGGTTAATGGGTCGCTTTGTTATTAGGGTATTGCTTAAATTACTTCATTACTTACATAGATAATTATTATCGACGTGATTTAGTGATAATCATCTCTCTTGATGTTAGCTTCGTTACGTCTAACTATGTACTTATATGGAAAAATGTCAAATACATTTTTTATTGCGTACAGATTTTTGTACTTTTACTTTAAACGCAAAATTGTGTAAAACATTTTCATCAAATGTCATGCGCTATTGTGATACCGAGTAACCCATATCAAAAGCTTATATGTATACATAGTTATTCAGAACTTAGTTAAAAAGAAATTTGAATATACAGGGAACTCTTACAAATACAATGTTGTAAAACTAAAATCAAAAAGAGCACTCCAAAAAAGATTTCCGCACGGCACTGGAAAATGGTTCATGTAAAATCTGATAAGGCGTATAATCGGCGAATGGACAAATAATTTAAAGAAATTCCCAGGAAAACAAATAAATTACATTTTGTAACATCTATATTTATACAGCAAATTCAACTGCTTTTGCCGCTATTGTTATTAATTACACAGGCACACAAAAATAAAAAAAGTTATGTGCCCGAGCTCCGACCTATGGTTTCTCATGTATTTTTGGCTCCTGAAACCAATCCCGGGGTCGGTATAGCCCAGACGTTCCATATTTGCGCCATACGGTCAAAAAAACTACCAAAATTTGGCCATTACCTGGAAATAAGCGCAAAGCTTTATCTTGTGCCATTGAGGGGTCCAAACATGAATCAGTTGTTAGATAGGACCTCGTACATCCCAATTGTCACTTGAGGGCCACGAATTGGCAGAAAATTGGTCCTAAAAAATTTCAAATTGTCAGAAAAAATCATATGATTTCACCGTATTGACTTGGTGTCAAATAATTGTTTTTATTTATAAAATAATCTTTTTATTTATCATTTTATAAAGACTTGCAATTGATATTTTTTTCCTCTATGTAAGAGCTTGCTTTGTTATTTATTATAACAAAAAATAATCTAATCCTATTATTCTAGCTGATTAGGAATTAGGAATAGATTTATTATACCAACTGATAGGAGTGACAGGGAAAACTTATTAGAAAGAATTTTCATTGTCGCGAAATAAGACCCAACGGTCAAGCATTTTGGAAGATCCAACAAACTTCAATTCTTAGAGCTACAGAATACATATTATTGGAAGGAGCCCATGTTGAACCACCTACAAAATTATTTAGTAAAAACTTCACAAAAACCATAAAAATACCTTTTTCTCGAAAACGGTTCATTTTATCGATATCAACTACGAGTATTTTTTTAGTTTAAGCTATTTTGAAATACTATTTTTGTGTCTTTATCGTTCAGGGTATAAAAATTGGCAATAAAATTTTAGATGCGCCACTGTCTGTGTTTAACCATAAGTATTTACAAATATCCATTAATTTTTCTGCATTAATAGAAAAATATATTTTTTGTAAAGGCGTTGCAAAATTGTCAAATTTTGATATTGATTAAAATTTCGAAATGACACTCTTTAGGCACTAGTGCCTAAAAGTAGAAATAAAACATTAAAAAAAATGAAAATATTTATTTATCATAAATTTTAAAGGTATCTACAATTATTATGTAAATTTTTAATGTGAATATTAGAGGCATCCAGCTTCTCTTCTCTAACACCAATTTTTTTGCTATTTCATCTTTCTGTTCAAAGGAATTTTGTATATAACCCTCGGCAACTGAACTTAATCGTCAACCTCCATGTCGCTTTAAAAATGTCATGTCCGCCCCAGAATCTGTCAACATTTTTGCAGAGCTGCGCCGGAAGCAATGGCCAGTGTAATCATTGGCGTTGGATAGTCCAAGGGATTCCGGCATCTTTTTGGCATACCTCCAACTGTAGTGACTCCAACTGGCAGGGAGTGGACAAAGTTTTGCGTACTTACAAAATGTATCTAAAAAATTGATACCTCAGTATTCGTAAACATTATTGGAACACGAGTTTTTATGTTAGGAATTTTGACACTAATAAATGACAATCTTTTATGGCATCTACTGTCAAAAATTTGTTTTCTTCCTTCCTACATGCTCCAAATACCTACTCCAACGATTAAAGCAACTTCCTGCTACGTAATATTTTTTATTTCTTTGGTTGATATGGGAAACCTTTTCTTTTTAAAAATGCAAACGTAAATTTGCTAATATCTAGTGGAACTGGATAACTTCAGGAAATATTCAGGACACATTAAACATTAAGAAATGTGAAGGAGAGTGTTGTAAAAGACTTTGATGGTTGATGGCTTTTAATTAACTTAAGAATGCAGCTACACCAAAAAAAAATCTAATTGAGTCCATATTAAGAAACTAATAACAATATTGTTTAAAAATTATTTCTCATGCCTCCTACTCAAGCCAATGATTGTCTCAAAATACGAGTATCTGGTACTCATAACAAGCCTAATAAACATATGGTTGAGTATCAACGGTTAGCAATGAAAATATTTTCACCCAAGCTAATTATTATTGTAATGTATCAGTAGAGAAAAGCATTTATTCTGTAAGTATTACAAATAGTAACATTGATTAAAAATCGAATAAACCAAAATTAATGAATTAAATTTTCAAATATACCACAGTCCGCCTCCATGCATGCATCAGCTCGTTTTTGTAATGCACGGGTAGCTCTTTGAAGTGCACGGTGATTTTTTGTTATAAGTGCTGCATAATTGACAATCCGCTTATGTTCACTTTTGTTGCACGTACTAATGAGTTAAACCATCCCCAAATGCAGTAATCAAGGGATTCAAATCTGGTGGCCAATTTTGGAACCAATCTAACGTTGTGGAAAGCGACTGTTAAGATGATATCATGCTGAAAGTACAAGTAGGAAGTAGGTGTTTTGCCTAATATCCAATGGAACATCCGTTCAGTAGATCTGTCAAATTATTTTCTAAAATTATACAGCAAGACGACTATCTAGCACAACTGGGCCAAATTATTATTATTATTAGTCATAACACACCACACGTTAATGCTGAAACTTACTTTCCACCATGGCGTGCGAATTTTCATCTGACCAACTATGTTCGAGCCTCATCAGTGAACAAAATGTATTTGTAAAGTGTATGGTTTGGGTTTATACAATTGCAAAAATGCAACCGCAAATCATTATCTCCGTCCTGAAGATTCTGGACGCGCTGAATATGAAAAGGTTTTAAATAAATTTTGTGAATGACTTCCCATGTCGTAGTTTAATTAATTTGGAGAAGGGTTGCCATCCACCTTGTTAGTCGCGTCAAATTAGCATTTCACTACAACTTTTTGCGGAGAAGTCCGATTGAGATGCGGTTTTCTGCAAAATGTTCAGGGAATTATTTATAACAAAGATACATCTAACATCTAACCTCCGTACGCTCGCAAATTTTTAATTGTTTATTTAACAAATGACCCTATTTTGTTGAACATATGGCAAATGTCACACACGATTCAACGAAAATGTCTGGAAAATGTTCTCTCGGGGGTTTTCCAGGTCCCTCTTTATCACTTTGATGTTAGCTTTATTATTTATTGCTAAATTGTTGCTGGGCTAATTACAAATTAAAACTCCACCCCGAAATCACTAGAGAACCGGAATTTTTTCCAGGATTTCTGGCTTATTAAGGCAAACCAACGGCATAAAATTTTTGCAAATATAATTGTTTATTGTTCGATTGTTGCAACCTCGCTAATTAACAAATTAATAACTCTACTCCCGGAATCGTTAGAGAACCAGATTTTTTTGCAATAACTCTGGGATCATGGGGAGAACCATCGGCGCAAGGTTGTTGCACGTCACTGTTTATTTTCCAATTGTTGTAACTGGGCTAATTAACAAATTAATAACTCGACTCCCGGAATCACTAGAGAACCGCATTTTTCCGGGATTTCTGTCTTTTTAAGGCAAACCATCGGCACAAGATTTTTGCAAATATAATTGTTTATTGTTCGATTGTTGCAACCTCGCTAATTAACAAATTAATAACTCTACTCCCGGAATCACTAGAGAACCGGATTTTTTCCGGGATTTCTGGCTTTTTAAGGCGAACCATCGGCACAAGAGTTTTGCAAATATAATTGTTTATTGTTCGATTGTTGCAACCTCGCTAATTAACAAATTAATAACTCTACTCCCGGAATCGTTAGAGAACCAGATTTTTTTGCAATAACTCTGGGATTATGGGGAGAACCATCGGCACAAGGTTGTTGCACGTCATTGTTTATTTTCCAATTGTTGCAACCTGGCTAATTAACAAATTAATAACTCTACTCCCGGAATCACTAGAGAACCGGATTTTTTTCCAGGATTTCTGGCTTATTAAGGCAAACCATCGGCACAAGATTTTTGCAAATATAATTGTTTATTGTTCAATTGTTGCAACCTCGCTAATTAACAAATTAATAACTCTACTCCCGGAATCGTTAGAGAACCAGATTTTTTTGCAATAACTCTGGGATCATGGGGAGAACCATCGGCTTAAGGTTGTTGCACGCCATTGTTTATTTTCCAATTGTTGCAACCTGGCTAATTAACAAATTAATAACTCTACTCCCGGAATCACTAGAGACCGGATTTTTTCCGGATTTCTGGCTTTTAAGGCGAACCATCGGCACAAGAGTTTTGCAAATATAATTGTTTATTGTTCGATTGTTGCAACCTCGCTAATTAACAAATTAATAACTCTTCTCCCGGAATCGTTAGAAAATCGGATTTTTGCTCACTAATGTGAGTTTGGTTTATAATGCATGACCTTCCAAATATAATATCAAATAATAATAGCTTTCGCAAAAATACCAATACAAATATTTTCATTGCTATCTCAGTAACCGTTGAAACCCCTTTTGAATATTGAGTATGTATGTATTTTTGCATTGATCTGTCTTAATGTATTCTCTGATGATAATAATTAGCATACGTCAAATAAACTCATTAATTTATTCTGATATATATCAAAGGATGTCTCAATGCTAGCCGTCTGTCGTACAGTCAACGTATTCATTATTATACTATGACGCGATTTAGTTGTTTCTGATATCAAAAGTAGTGACGGCAGAAGACAGCCCACAAATTGCGAAACCGCGTTGAAAATATTACTCATTTGTATTACACAAAAGGTATGTAAATTAAGCTTAATTTTTCAGGTTAGACAATAAATAGTTATTTTTGTATCTAGAACGTGAACTGGTACTTTTGCGTTGAAGAATGGAAGAAATATTCATTCGAGAACGCACAAGAATTTTGCCTTCGGGATACAAACAATATGTTTTCGAAAACTGCAATAAAACAAGACAATTGTGTAATGTACAACAATTTAATTTTATTTGAAATCGTTGGAACCGTGTTCGAAGCAAGACGGTTTAAGAGCGGTGACTATCATAGCGATAGCAACCTAATAAATAATAAAAATTGGTTGTTTGAAAAATTAGTTTCAGAATTATATTGTCACGGATTTCCCAATCCGACTTTTTCTATTGCCAGAAAAACAATCCGTTAATTAATCACTTATCTTTATAACTACTCAGTACACTACTGAATACTAATTACAGCTCAACTAAACACTATTTCACTTTTAATCGCTATCTAAATCGCTCTAATACTCCAATCAAGACCGTAGTACAGGACTAATTAACTCGGCCGTTTATTCTTCTTTTATAGACCCAACGTATATTCCAGGTATATTCTGGCATCTCTAGATCCATTTCCCGAACGACTCGAACGCTTCTCGTCTATTCTCCAGTTCTCGAGTTGCGTCTCGATACCCCTGCATTATTTGTTTGTTTACCAGAATCGCGTAGGGGCGATCAGGGCAATTTCGCGTTTTGCGATACCACAGTAGTCGATTTTGGGTGTGAGTGGGGCAAATTCCGTGACAATATATAGTAATTCATATTCTAAGTGTTTAATTCAAAATGAGCTCGGAAAGTGAAGACGAACATTTACCAGGAGAGGTATAGAAGCGGCACAAAGTGCTGCTTCACAATCAATACTCAACAAATCATCTACACAGTACGAGATTGCCTACAGCGAATTCAAAGGGTGGTGTAGCTCGAAGAAAATTCAAAAAGTGTCCCAAGCGGTATTACTAGCATATTTCAAACATAAAAATGTTAAATGTTAAAAAGTACACTGAATGTAAAGAAAATGTAAATATCAGAACATTTCCAAAACTAATACCATATTTGAAAAGCAAATCAATTAGATACCGTTCAAAAAATTCCAGAATTCTGACGAAAAAGGAAATTGAGAGATTATTACAAGAAGTACCTGATAATAGATTTCTGCTAGGAAAAGTAATTCAAATTTTTATAAATCGATCGATTTAACTAACTTTGGACAACTTTTCAGATCATTGTAACAATTGGTGTTTGTGGAGCTTTGAGAAGAGATGAGCTAGTAAAGATAACGATCGATGATATAGAATACATGGATTCAATTATTATTAGAAGAATTCCCGATTCCAACATAAAACTCATTGAACACCCAGAACTAAAAGCTGCGATAACTGATAGCACTGGATCTGGAATAAATTTGACTCATTGCAATATCGGCACTCTATATTTACATGTAGCGCAATAGAAATTGTAAACGTCCTGTTTATAATAGTTACTGTTTTGTACTGAAATGTTATATTACTTTATTGTATATTGTTTAATTAATCAAATAAGTTACGAAAATATTACAAATTATTTTGATGACAGGACTAGGTGACAAAAAACACTCACTTTGTCAACTGAAAATTTAACGAAAATGACTTTTCGAAAAATAATTATTTAAAGTCATAGCGACACAAATGTTACTGCCAACCAACTATGAAGGATATTTCTTTGGTCTTGAAATAACCTCTCAGATCAGTTCTAACCATATCACAATGAAAAAGAATTATGTTCAAACGGTGAATAAGACTTCTAAGGCAGTCCCTGAAGAAAGAATCCATAGGATTAAATCTGGAGAACGTGGTGACTATGGAAATTACCCCCTCTTCCAATCCATTCAAGTTTGTAGAGGAATATCGTCTAATAGCGATTGGAAATCATTCTGAAGATGCTCAGAAAAACAAACGAACCCATTAAATGGTATGCTTATTTTTTTAGAGTATTGCACCAACGTATTAGTCTAAGAGCCAGTGGCCGGCAACCTATAAGTAAATGATTATACCTGAAATTTTGCACAGTGAGTCTCTTATACCTATCAATCTTGAGGTGATGACTCGCTAAGCCCGGCGAGGCCGACCCAACTGTTACTCAGGTGCGAGAGGTATGAAAATTTAACCAACTTCGTTATTAAATTAACAAAGCTGCCGTTTGAAAATTTAAAAATTTCAGATCTAACAAATTAGGCATTTATTTTTATTATTTATTATATTTAGCACCTTTTTATATTAAAATAATATAAGTAACAAATAACCTCTATTTCTGGTACAGGTTCTGAGATTTGGTGATGTCGATTACAATGCTTGACATTTCTGACAGTTTTTTAACGTCAAAAATCAGATTTAATCAAATACTTTTGAAATTTATAATTTTTGCCAATTTCACAAGTGTCTGCCATGACCTTAGAAGCACGGTAATCGTCTGCCTTTGTTATTTTTATATAGTAATAATTGTATATTTTAACATTTTGAAACGGCAGCTTTGTTAGTTTAATAACGAAGTTGGTTACATTTTCATACTTCTCGCACCTGAGTAACTCTTGAGTCGGCCTCGCCGGGCTTAGCGAGTCCCCACATCATGAGTGATAGGTATAAGAGACTCACTGCAAAATTTCAGGTATAATCATTTACATATAGGTTGCCGGCCACTGGCTCTTAGACTATATTATAATCCATACTTAGCAAAGTACGTCTTTGTATTGGCAACAACGCACAAATCTAGTAACTTTCATTAATTTATGTTACGTATTTTAGTTCTTTTTGTTTTTGTTCAGTTTGTTACATAGAAAGAAGGTTAGATTTGGTATAATGTCATATCTGTGGTGTTTATTTTTGTTGTTGTCATTATGTTGTCATTTGTAATATAGGTATGGTTGAGGTTGATGTTGTCAAGACTAGTTAATATCAGAGAAAAACTAAAAATAATAATAATTTATTTTATTTTCTCTGTGGTTAGTATTAGTGGCCAAATCATCTTCATTCAATTCATCCATTGTATAGAAATGATCAGGTCTCGTATAATTTAATTTGAGAAATGCAAAATCTATAATTACCAAAATTTCCAAATCAGCAAATATATCATTCAATATAATATCCATTATACTTATTTTACTACTTTAATACTACACTCATTAACATTGACCACTATATATGCACTTTCCGCATTTTATAAATTTGTAATTCAGACGTCTTACGTCATACGAACAAATGAATAATTCAGTATATTTTATCAAAATTTGTATTTTTGAAACTACAACTGATAGTACTAAAACTTTCATAAGTCACTACACTAAAAGTTTGCATTATGTATTGCACTAAATTGCAAAAATGCTTGTTTTTAACGCGAACAAATATCGAAAATTACGTTGACAATAAGAACAAATGTGTAACGTCAGCCGTGACGTAAGACGTCTGAATTCTTGACGAAGAAGCATATAGTTACTTTACATAAAAATGTTATTGTGCTGTCGAATCAGATCACTACATTAAAGGAAAAATGAATTAATCAGTTCACAACTCCATGATGCAATTCTAGATCTAAACACAATACGTATCATTAATCAACAATCTGCATAAGGAAGTCAGTGATAAATTGTTATTCAATCCATCTTGTTGAGAATATATTTTCATAATACCTTATTTATATTGTATACCGAACGAAAAATTTACTTTCGTTAATTAACAAAGATTCGTTTGAAAAATGAAGGACGCGCCATTAACTTCTGGTTCACATTTAAACAGTAGGCCATTACAATCTCACAACCAGAGTATTGCAAGAATTCTGTTAATAAAGACAGGACCGGCTTAGAAAATATTGACATGCGCGCATATGCAAATTATAAGGTATCAAATGAAATAATTATTTAAAATTATAATTAAAAATCTAATAAATAAAATGATATTATTTGTACTAAAAATGAACTATGAACTTATTTGCCTAGGTAATAATTTTTATTTTCAAAAATTTAAAGACGGTTTCTGTTCGTTGAATAAAATATTTCAATGATCCTTTTATGTTATTGTTTTCCTTTTATTGTTTCCAAAAAATTTGCTATGGTGTGACCGCTATAATAGTTTTAAATCCATTGCATTTGTTATTATAAGATACAGGCACATAAATTTAGTGCTGAAATAGTTATTTGTGCAACTGGTGCTAAAAAGTGTATATTTGTTGTATTTTTCTTGGGACTTCTTCAAAAATTGAATTAATTTGCTAAAATGTCGAATTTTTTCACATTTTTATTTATTATTGAATACTCTGACCATAAGGTCGATGATTTTAATATGTGACTGTTCTTTTAAATGCTCTAGGAGAACGTTTTCAGTGTTTAACAAACTTTCTGTCACACCAGTCTATAAACCGTCTATAAAAAATGTCATACACTTTTTTAAATGTATCGAGTAATAAATCTGCTGTAGCTTTATTTGCTGTTTTAATGATATCATCTGGAGGAGTAGTTCCAAATAGTTTTTTCCTCACTATCCGAACTCGACATTTTTAACAGTTGTACAACAAAATATTTAAAAAATTGAGAAAACTTGAAATTAAGCATCCATAAATAACTATGAATATGGTTTCGTTAGTAACAAGATTTAGATTAATCAAAATTAAAGTACAGTAGATAGTGTAAAAAGTAGTAACTTTTTGCATGATCATAGAAAATAGCTATTTATATATACGTGTTAAAAGTAAGACACACAAAATAAAATCACTTTTAACACGTATATCATGCACTATTTTTTCTACAAAACAATCGGAAGAACTTTAAACTCAATAAAAATAACAAATCAAAAAATACCACACAGATCGCAATGTTTATGAACCAAAATTTTCGTAGCAACCAATTTACTTTTAACACTAGTGTTAAAAGTAACTTACTTTTAACACGCGTGTCAAAAAACGACATTTTTAACATCAAAAATGACAATTAAAAAGGCCACTTTTACCAGTTTTGTAGAAAAATTATGTTTTGTAACTATGATGTTAAAAAAATTGGCAAAAAATTAAATAATAATATCTTTACCGTTCATTCTAATCACAAGGATTAGCCCAGAAGTCGAAGACTTGGGCGGGAGAGGGGCGGCATATTATTATTAAGCATTTGCGCCCAGGAACGACTTACGTTGGTAGGCCCTAACCACCATTCAGTGCAGGAATGAGGGAAACCTGGAAAACCTCATTAATTAGGGGGCAGTCAAACGTCAACCGGTATCAATCTCTCACATTGACCCAAGCCAGCATTCTTCCACCTTACCATACCCGCAGAGAGGGTGCCAATCTTCTCCACGAATATAGTTGATATACGGTCTACCGGCTGCAGGGTAATAAATAAACTAACTGCTGTTGGTACCATTACTTTTTATAAAACTAATAAATGGCAAGAAGATTTTTTTTTTAATAAAATTTTATAATTTTTTTCAGTTGATAGTAAAAAATGGTTACTCTTGTAATGCAATAGTATTCTCTCTTGGGAGATACTGACTATTTTGTTTTTGTTCATTATTAACAGTCGAATTTTAAATTTATACCTACTTATTTTCTACAAGTCTGTTAATGAAAACCCAGATAAAATATTGTAAGCTCAATACAGATATTATATATTTTTCTTGTCATGAAAATTTTCAAAATATCAAGGAACCATAATCAAAATAAAAACGGAGTTGAACTGGCATCTGGCAAACTTATATGGATTATAAAATATCCTCTTTTTTGTGAGGGGAAAAAATGTGGTACTTTTTACACATTTACAATTTCAGAAACTATTTTCTATATTTGAAATGTAACTTAAAAGCTATTTTTGTGCAACTGTCAAAAACAGATGCAAAGTTAGCCATTTTTTCACGGCGATGAGAAAAAGCACGCCATTGTGAAAAAAATGGAAACAAAAACACGCGATCGTAAAAAAGTTTTTTTTCACAATTCGGGTACTTTTTTCACGACCTTTGTATTTCCTTTTGTCATTGATCTTTACATTTCCCTCGACCTACGGTTTCGACCAAAAATTCACATTCTCACGCGCCATTAAAAAAACACTGATTTTACACACTTCTAATACAAAAATAATGATTGTTCATAAAACGTGAACATATTCTTATTACCTACACGAAAATAAAAATTACGAAAAACACGCATTCTAATACACATACAAGTTTATACAATTATTTATATAACTATTCACACCTTAAAAAGGAAGCCTTTTACTACTTACATTACTTACCATTAGTACATCTATTATTAACTTAATGAGAAGAAAAGACAATTTTGCGTAAGTTTGTATTAACAGTACTTGCAAAATAATACTCTTAAACTGAAAAAGATTTCCCGCCCACATATTTCGGCCACAAGACGGACCTGATCCTACCTTGCTGGTAAATCTATTTTGCAACAAAAAAGTATCATTTATTTGGAGCATCTTCAGGTGGGAGTGAAGTCATCTTCATATAAAAGCGAGCTGCCGAAATTTTATAACAGTACATCACTCCAGTTCAAGTTCAACGTTCACTTTCAACATGAAACAAGTAAGCATCTCGAGTGACGTAATCACACACGTTCTCGATATCAGATTGCTTTTCATTCATCGAACTAGGTCGTGAGACTTGGAACAGGTGAAGCGATGAAAGCACATTAACTATGTCATTTATTTCTTTCAAGTTCATTTAATTTAAGAGCCACAGAATTGAAGATTCGGTTAGAATTAATTTAAGGACGTTAATATGAATTTAATTATAAAAGTTTAAGGAATTAATTCATGTCGTTTTCAGGTACTATTAGTAGCAGCCCTCTTTGGTTTTGCGGCCTGTGGTCGTCTAGACAGTCAGTACCTTCCGCCAAACCAAGGAGGATCCTCTGGAGCTGGTCAGTACCAAGGATCATCAGCAGCCGGTCAGTATTCTGCATCCGGGGCTGCAGGTCACTACGCTTCACCAGCTGCCAACCAAGTGCCAATTCTTCGTTTGGACAACAACCCAAATGCTGGAGATGGTTCCTACAGCTACGCTTACGAAACTGCTGACGGTATCGCTGCCCAAGAAGAAGGTTCCTTGAGAGGAGATGCTCAACTCGCACACGGAAGCTACTCCTACACTTCCCCCGAAGGAGAACAAATTTCCATCCAGTACACAGCCGACGAAAACGGTTTCCAACCCCAAGGTTCCCATCTCCCCACCCCACCACCAATCCCAGAGGCTATCCTCAAGTCCATTGAGTTCAACCAAGCTGCCGCAGCTCGTGGGGAATACCAAGAAGGCCAGTACAGCGAACCTCAACAACAGTACGGAGCTCCAGCACCTCAACAACAATACGGTGCTCCAGCTGCCCCTCAGCAACAGTATGGCGCTCCTCAGTTCAAGGCACCTCAAGCTTCCCAATATAGAGCTCCTGCTCAACCCCAGCAGCAATACAGAGCTCCAGGTTCCTCTCAAGGAGGACAGGGCGGTTATAGATATTAAGCTAGCTAGACTTGTTTTTCTTGTAAATACACCTTATTTATGATTTTGTAAACAGTATTTTTCTTTTGTTCCTCTCTAAGGTGTTTGATCAATAACCCTTATTCACAGCTATTTTTGAAAACTACATCTAATTAACATAACTATGAAAACAAAACATCAGTTTAGATACTCCAATGAAGTATACAGGGTGTCCCAAAGTTAGCCTGCCAAAAATTAACAGTGGAAAAGTATATATAATCATAGGTTCGTAAACGCCCCCTAACGGAGCTATTGCTCTTTAAAGGGGGACCCCAAAATTTGATTTTCTCCAAATATTTTCAAAATGGATCGAGATAAAGTAATCAAATTTAAAATTGAGAATCGAAATTAGTGCCAAACTGGGGAGATTATTGGATAAATATTGCTCTAATTTTTTCATGTTTCGAGATTTTTGTCGTCAGATCAAAAAATTAAAAATGTTGAACAATTCTACAAAAAAAGGTACTCTTGTGTACGATAAATTATTCCGTACGAGCAGTATTAATTTAAAAATTTTGTGACACCACAAAAGTATTAGATATCTATAAAATTCTAGGTAAAAATTAGAAAACAAATAAGATAATAATAATAACAAAGGTACCAAATTATAATTAGATTAGCCTGACGCCCTCGTTGGACAATTTCACGTCGCGTGGAATAAACACTTTTTGTACGAGTTGCATACAATATTTTTTCTACGTTCATGCAAAAATGATATTTAGATGACGCTAAGTCTAGGAAAATGTGACGTCAATTTGAACGTTTATGTTTGTCATGATGACAAAACCCTGTAGTAGAATGACAGATGAATGCAAGAAACATTTTATTGCACTAGTGCAATAAAGAACCACCTTTTCCACTAAATATAGTTCAATAAAGTTTTGTTTTTTGCATGAACGTAGAAAAAGCATTAAAATATTCATTAAAATCGTTATTCTGGAATGCTTCAGACCATGACTCATATTTCAGCTGATTTTTAAAATTATATAAGTTTTCTCTATTGAAATCTCTAAATGTACTTATATTCTTTTTCACATTCGAGTTTTAGAATGAGATGTAAATATTGCTGTCTGATAGGAATAGTCAGAAGCACGATTTGGCACAACCTCAAACTCAGGTGTGTCAACATTAGACATAATAATATTATCAATTAAAGTTGCTGATGCAGTAGTTACTCTTGTAGAAGATTAGTAATAACAGGTTTCAAACTATATGTAGACAATAAATTTAAGAACATTCTTACAATAATGTCATCGTTATTTAACAAATTACCAACTAATAGGAGAAGGTTGAATTTATTATATAAAATTTCTAATACATCACTAAGCCGATTAAGAAAGTTACGACAGCATCCAAGGAGTAGTCTGGGGCACGATACACACCTACAACAGCATTTCTTTACCATCCGATAACCAGGATATGAAAGAAAATTCTGCGAAACCAGATTTACAAAACAGTCAACATTGATGGGGTTAAGTTCAGATATTTTAATATTTGCAGATATACACACCCCTCCGTAACCAGAATCGCGATAAAAAGATGTCACTAAGTTATATGAATTTATTTTTATCACTTCCAATTATTAATGAAGTAAATATTTTTAACTTTCCCAGACAATCCTTAAAAGTATAACGTACTGTAACATTCGACGCAATCTGTTAGCTGCTGCTGTTAACCTGAAAGTATTATTAAATAAATAAATAAATATTTTTATTTTTTACAAAGACTCAGAACAAAGTATAGGAGTAGTCAATATAAATTTATAAAACTACATGCTAATAAAAATCAGCAATGTCAGCTAGAACTTTTTTGCTGCTTATAGTGTATCCATCTGACTATTGAAACAATCGATTCTCCTACCTGTTATATCTGAAAAAAGTAAACCTTATTGAAGTCATTAGGAGTAACAGTTTTCGAAATAATCTTATTTGAAATATGAGGTTTTCCAGGTTTCCGTCATTCCTGCACTGAATGGTGGTTAGGGCCTACCAACGTAAGTCGTTCCTGGGCGCAAATGCGGCCTGCTTAATAATAATATGCCGCCCCCTCTCCCGCACAAGTCTTCGACTTCTGGGCTAATCCTCGTAATTAGAATGAGGGGTAGAGATATTATTATTCAGTGCACCGAGTAAAAACTGTTTTGGTGTCAGTTAAAGTGCCTTTTCTACTAAAAATACAGCAAAATATTACTTGAAAAAGTTGTTCAGAACGGTAAATCGTGGAGATGTGCAAAATTTAAAATAAAATTGGCCTGTTATGATAAAATCTTTGTGCTTTGTTGAAAAATGGTTTCATCAAACCTTGCCGATCTTCTTGAAATTTTGCACGTGTCCATAATTTACGACCCCGAACAACTTTTTTAAGTAATATTTTGCTGTATTTTCAGCAGAAAAGTCACTTTACCTGAAACCAAAACACTCGGTGCATTGAGCATTCCAAATAGGATTATTTCAAAAATGGTTAAGCCTACCGACTTCAGCAAGGTATACCTTTTTCAAATAAAACAGGTAGGAGAATCGATTGTTTCGATAGTCAGATGGATACATTAAGATGAAAAAAAGTTCTATCATTTAAAAGAAACATGTGCCACAAGTGGCGCCCTCTACTAGTGACGTCAAAATTAGAAACATAATTGAATTTCTCGTCCGCAAAAACCCCCGATTTACAAATTTTATGTAAATATTTGTATTTCTTAACAAGTTATTTACAAATATCGAAAATAAAATTTTAACTTTAACACCCTGTATCTCCGTTAATATTGAGTTTTCGAAAAAATGTTATACGACTTTGTGACCCTGATTTTTTGTGAGGAATCACCTCCTGAAGTCTTGACGCATTATTTCCGGACACACTGTATACCGTAGAATACGTGTCTGAACTAAAAATATATTTCTTCTACGTTAATGCAAAAAACAAAGCTTTATTGAACTATATTTAGTGAAAAAAGTGGTTCTTTATTCTGCAAGTTGAATATACAACACTGTGGCTTGTTTCCATAGAAATCAAAAAAATAACAGTGTTGTTTGAGTTCATAACAGCATTAATGCGGTAAGTAAAAATCAGTAATTCTTTTCACCAACAAATGCTGGGCTCATTTATTGTAAAAATTAAAGGTACAATGTTAGGATTAGAATAAACTTCAGTAGTTCTGTCTTCCAACACTGGAGTCAAATTCATTGTCACTGCCGCTGTTGGTATGTAAAAATTTTCTTTGTTAAAGACTCTGCAATATATCCTTCAGCGACACCAGAAGACCTAAAACTACATTTTCTGTTAGTCAAATATATACATTAATGTTATCACTAAAACCTCCAGCCCCCATGACATTAATTTGAGTGCCATAACATCAACACCAGTATTTACTAACAAAGTCGCCGACGTCTTTCTGAAAACATGTTCAGTATAGGATTTTGGATCTTGCAGTTGTAAATATTCGGCATTTTTTTGTGGTATTTGTCCCAATGTGTTTATACCCACAAGTTGATTTACACATTTTCCCTGACGAACTGAATAGAAAAATCGACGAGAGTTAGTCTCCTTAGGTCTTAAGCCTGTATATTTTCACAAAATCGTCAAAAAAGGGACTTTTTCATTGGCCTTGTGAGTGATTGTGAAAATTAAACTAATATGTGTTTTGGTATCAGGCACTTTAACAATGTCAACTGAACCTTAATCCGTAATGTCATCAACTGTCATCTTCATAAGTTTATCACGCCTAAGAGCCCCAGCGACTCCCATTATCGGGGGCTCTCAGCAGGAATTTGTTCATCTCTTCTCTGGTAAATACCTTTGAATTTTTCGCATGATGTCCAATAGTTTTCTTCTTTAGAAATGTTACTAACTTCTTGCGATATATCGACACCATTATTTACGTTGATCGTACCTTTAAGCATAGAGTACTTTGCCCATAAGCTTCCCGGAGACTTCAATCTTAAATTTCTCTGAACAAAATAAGCCAGCAAAGTTTTGTCAGATATCTCCGCTTCCTTCTTATTCAACTATTTCCTGAAGGCATCATAGACTTTTCCATACGTCACCTTTGATTTTGTGGGAATTAATGACCCACAACCTATTTGATACGATTCTTCAATGTCCGAATCTACCTCTGAATCGTCTTTATCAGCCATTATAAGCACAGTTTTGACAACAAAACACAAAATTGTTCAAACTTCAAATTGTTTTTTGGTTTCCAACAAAATAAATTCAAAACACGCTAGATAGGCCACGCCATTTCAGCAATCAAAATAATTTTTTTAATTATTTTATTTGATAAATGCGATTGTGCGAAAAACGTTATACACTATACTATAGGTGGTTAAGGTTAAGTGGCTAACAGAATATCGGTAATATACTATATCATACAGTAAAATAAAGGCATTCATTTTCCGCACATCTTGTATCAATTCACGATGACGTCTTACTTGTCCTATTTTATATTTCTTCTGTAATTTCAACATCTATATATCCTTCTCATTCATTTAATAATTTATTACTGGTTGTAAATAAAACGTTTTCACTACGTATTATTTCGACAGCAGATTAATAATAGATTGTATTAGAAATAATGAATTGATTTACATTACGCTAGTGTCCCAAATTTTTTTATTACCTAATTTCTCCGAGGTTTCTGGGAAATTTCACATTTAATAATATATTCATATTTTTATTGCAACGAAAAAAAGCAAATTCGGTGATGTGTCATAGTTCTATAAAATTTATTTGATGCATGAGACAAAATATAATAAAAAATAAATTTTGAAAACCGAATTTGTCTGCATATAACTTTAGGTAACTGTTTATATAATTTTTCTCCTTTTCAAGAAGAAAGTTGTTTAGAACTTGTTTATTATTAGTACATACTCATATTATCTTCATGTGCGATAATGACAATTGTGTAATTTATAATTAAAAGCGTGTACTTGCAAAATTATAGCCAAAAACCGACGTATGTTAATCACAAGGTGGACTTGATTTTACCTTCTCAGCGAAGTGATTTTGCAATAAAAGAGGATCATTTATTTGGAGCATCTTCAGGTGGGAGGTGTAGGTACGATATCTTCTTATAAAAGCGGACTACCGAAATTGTATAACAGTAGATCTCATTAGTTCAAGTTCACCGTTTACTTTCAATATGAAACAAGTAAGCATCTTAAGTTACATAATTTTAACACGTCTCGTCATTAGATTACGTTCATTGATTAAAATAAGCCATGGCATTTCGAGCAAATAAAGAGATATAAAGATACCTATTTGATTTCTTTTCGTCTCATTTTACGAAATTTAGTTATCAGGAGCACATGTAATAATTTATATTAAAATAATAGTAATAATATTTTCAGATCTTGTTAGTAGCAGCTTTCTTTGGCTTCGCGGCCTGTGGTCGTCTCGACAGTCAGTATCTTCCTCCAAACCAAAGAGGCTCCTCTGGACAATACTCTGGAGCTGGTCAGTACCAAGGACCATCATCAGCCGGTCAGTATTCTGCGTCCGGGGGTGCAGGTCACTACGCCGCAGCTGCTAACCAGGTCCCAATTCTTCGATTGGACAACAACCCAAATGCTGGAGATGGTTCCTACAGCTACGCTTACGAAACTGCTGACGGTATTGCTGCCCAAGAAGAAGGTTCCTTGAGAGGAGATGCTCAACTCGCACACGGAAGCTACTCCTACACTTCCCCCGAAGGAGAACAAATTTCCATCCAGTACACAGCCGACGAAAACGGTTTCCAACCCCAAGGTTCCCATCTTCCTACCCCACCACCAATCCCAGAGGCTATCCTCAAGTCCATTGAATTCAACCAAGCTGCTGCAGCTCGTGGAGAATATCAAGAAGGCCAGTACAGCGAACCCCAGCAGCAATACGGAGCTCCAGGTTCCTCTCAAGGAGGACAGGGCGGTTATAGATATTAAGCTAACTAGACTTGTTTTTCTTCTAAATACACCTTATTTATGATTTTCTAAATAGTATTTTTTTGTTCCTATCTAAGGTATTTGACGAATAGCTCCATTACTTTCATTGCCAGTTGAACTACGCGTAATAAAACTAGTGGTACTTGCGAGTTTATGTAAAAGAAAAGGCGTTAAAAACAACAGAGAGATCTTAGAGAGACTTAGAGGTCAAAAATTCAGGAGCGTATTCTTTGGCCAAAAATAAGGGGGTCAGTTTTTAATTTCTAAACCACTTGGAATAATTTTACCAAATTGGATGTGCATATTTAGTATGACAGTAACTATAAAACAAGAAATTATCAGGTTTAGAAATTTATCAGTGGCGGAGAAGTGGGTCGATCATTATTTGCAAAATAAATACAGGGTGTGCCAAAATTAGCCTGCCAAAAATTAACTGTTTTGGCAGGCTAATTTTGGAACATCCTAAGAAGCTACATTACAAATATGTGAAGAAGTTTTAGAACCATTTTTGGTTATCCTGACTATTGGTTTGCTTGTTCTATGACGGCGTTAAGAACTCCTAAATCTGTTTGTAGAACTTGTGAAAAATGAAGAATATGTTTCCAAGTCAAAAAATCGAATACTAAAACAAAAGTGTCTAGGGAGTTTTTATACAACATCTGAAAATATCGTTGGCTGGAATTTAGTAGAACTGATAAGAAAATATGTCAAATTAAGAAATGAAAACTGTGATTACGCTCGTTTCTTCTTCGATATAAAGCTGATAAATGTACCAAACAACCTATTGGTATAAATACTGTTGGCAATGCAATGTGCCAAAACTGATTGCACGATTTCTTAAATTGCCTAATTCAAATGCGTATATTGGGCCTTGTTTTCGGTGATCTTCAACCTCATTTTAACCGCTTGTGGGGCCGATGTCATCGCAAAGAATTATGGAACTTATTTCACCATGCATAAAAATATTACAATGTGCCACTACTTGTGAAGTTTGACATTTCTTGTCTAAACTTTTATTTTTCATATCCCACCAAATAAATATTGTTCAAATTATTTTTAATCAACGTTATATTTCGGGTCCAGTCCTCAATATTACACAATTGTTTACACTGTAGTACGCGTTAGTTCTCCGAGCACAGGGTTTAAAGAGTTTCAAACCAGTTCCTGTCCAACTGGCCTTGATCCCGTCACATTCCGTTGTAGCTTTCATTGTGTTTTTCTGTGCTCCAGAGCGCGGGTCGCCACGACAGAATGATTTGCTTAACAAGGAGTTCTGCAATTTATTATTGTCGTTTGCAATAATTGTAAGTATATAATACTGTAATATTAACATTTTTAGCATTCTCTTTTAGTCTGCTATGAGTAAACATAAATAAAAGTCTCATAAGAGACAAAAAGCCCATCGCCAAGCGATCGGCTTCCTTAGACACAATGGATTCTGTGAATCAAAACATTATCAGCGAGATAATAAAGCAGTTGGATGAAGTAGTAAAACGGTAGGTATGCTAGTTTCCATTTATTTTCTAGATAGGTCGAGGGGCCATATTGCCGGCAACAAAGCAAAAGAAGCGCTAGCCGACACACCTTGTCTAGTCACGTAGACGAAATTGTACAGGACCGGCTGGCAGCATGGATTTTAATCTAGACACTGATGCATGTAGCATCTATTCTGTTAATAAAGTGAACGAAGAACCAGGTGTACTGGTTATTCTCAACAATAATATATTATCATCTTTGCCGGATGATATATATATTACACGATGCATGTGGACGATCGCTTGTCAATTACCCAAGATGGTACAGGGCCCGCTTTAAGAACGGATTTTAATCTAGACACTGATGCATGTAGCATCTATTCTGCTTATAAAGTGAACGAAGAACCGGGTGTACTGGTTATTCGCAACAATAATATATTATCATCTTTGCCGGATGATATATGTATTACACGATAGATGTGGACGATCGCTTGTCAATTACCCAAGATGGTACAGGGCCCGCTTTAAGAGCGGATTTTAATCTAGACACTGATGCATGTAGCATCTATTCTGCTTATAAAGTTAACGAAGAACCGGGTGTACTGGTTATTCGCAACAATAATATATTATCATCTTTGCCGGATGATATATGTATTACATGATGGATGTGGACGATCGCTTGTCAATTACCCAAGATGGTACAGGGCCCGCTTTAAGAACGGATTTTAATCTAGACACTGATGCATGTAGCATCTATTCTGCTTTTAAAGTGAACGAAGAACCGGGTGTACTGGTTATTCGCAACAGTAATATATTATCATCTTTGCCGGATGATATATGTATTACACGATGCATGTGGACAATCGCTTGTCAATTACCCAAGATGGTACAGGGCCCGCTTTAAGAGCGGATTTTAATCTAGACACATGTAGCATCTATTCTGCTAATAAAGTGAACGAAGAACTGGGTATACTGGTTATTCGCAACAATAAGATATTATCATCTTTGTCGGATGATATATATATATTACACGATGCATGTGGACGATCGCTTGTCAATTGCCCAAGATGGTACAGGGCCCGCTTTAAGCGCGGATTTTAATCTAGACACTGATGCATGTAGCATCTATTCTGCTAATAAATAAAGTGAAAGAACCAGGTGCACTGGTTATTCACAACAATGAGATATTACAATCTTTGTCGAACGATATTCTCAATATCACACAATGTACGTGGACGATCGCTTGTCAATTATCCAAGATTGTACATGACCGGCTTTAATCTCGAATTTTAATCTAGATACTGATGCATGTAGCATCTATTGTACTAATAAATAAAGTGAATGAAGAACCAGGTGTACTGGCTATTCACAACGATGAGATATTACCGTCCTTGCTGGATGATATTCTCAATATCATACGATACATGTGGACGATCGCTTGTCAATTACCTAAAATTGCATAGGACTGGTTTACAGCGCAGTTTTTAATCTAGTGACTGATGGCTGGAGTATCTATTGTGTTAATAAAATGAATGAAATCCTGGTGCACTGGTTATTCACAATGATGAGATATTACCATCCTTGTTGGATGATATTCTCAATATCATGGGAGACAATCCCAAAAAAGACAAAGATACCGATTTTTCATTACATAAATAAATCATCCTAAGATGGCGAGCTATTCTTTAAAACGGACTTAAAAGAAAGACCCTGTAGGTCTTCTCGGTAATTATAAAATTTCAATAAACCTTACAAATGTAAGTTCTCCCAAATTAAAGCAGGAGATAATGATCGCCTCATAAAAATACTACCCCATTACTGATTGATTCATCTCATGTAGAGATTCAGAATCAACTAAGGAAAGGGTTATGTACTTTGAGAAAAAGTGTTTCCACTATTCTAAATAATCTTGACAAAAAAAAACTGATTTGCTTTCATCCTTATGGGATTTAGGAGAATTTTTTTTTATCGTGTTTCTACGACGAAGGACGTAATAATACCGACATTAAAAAATATCAAGATTATTTCTGATGCGTGCTTACCTCAGCTGAATATCCCTTTGGGTCAGTTCAGTCTGGGAAATTAAAGTTTGTGAAAACCTTATAAAACGTTAGCAAAGAATTTCTGTTACCCAGCACCTCCAATTATTCTGCCATTCTAACAAAAAGGGGCACCACTGTTAATAGTTTTCCCACAAAAAATCGTGTTTAAAATGCCCGGCATGTCAAGCGGGGCGGGGGTTGTAACCAATAATTAAAAAGCACATTTGCGATAGAAGTAGAAATAGAATCAGTAAGTATTCTTTTCTATGCAGGTCATATTTTAATGACCAATGGCTAACCAGGTGTGACAGTTCGATTGTCTTGGATTCGTTGCTAGGATATAAATTACCTTTTCTCGACATACCTGTTCAGCTTCAAGCAACTTTATGCTTGAAGAGAAAAGAATTGAACAAATAAAAAATTTGCAAATCTTGTTCCTGGTCAACTCGTGCCTAATATATTATTAGCGGGTTAGCCATTTCAAATGGAGGACACCCGGACAGTAGTTCGGCTTGGAGTTCCAATTAGCAATTTAGGCAGCAAAATGGATCTCAAAGATGCCTATTCATTAAGAACACAGGAAACCCCTGCGATTCGAATTTGATGCACATCTTTACGAATTTGCTTGTCTGTCATTTAGCTATCATCAGCGTCATTTACCTTTACTAAACCTACGAAACATGTTATACAGACTACATTCTCAAGGAATAACATGCATCAACTGGTTTCGTTGATTTTCTGCTTTTGGGTGGAAACAAAAGAGAAATATCGTAGGCATGTGCAATTTACTATTTCTTTATTAAACCCTCATGAATAGGCGTAAGTTTTGGAGTTCCCTTTCGATTCGAAAGGAACAAAATTAGAAAGTTTAGAAAACTGTCCTGACAAATTAAAAAAAAATAATAATAATTATTTGTCAAATTTAATGGCTTGCTAACCTCTGCTTGCCTCGCTGTGAAGTCTAGCTTCATGTACACAGAAAATTATATCATTCAAAATATATAACCCTAAAAGCTAACCTTGGAAATTATTCAACAATAATGCCTATTTCCTGAGATATAATTTTAGATTTGCAGTGGTGGCTAGAACAGTTACACTTGTTGCAATGATCTAGTTTATCTGATTGCTGCAGAGATAGCGCACACGGATGGTGGACTTTAGTTCGTGCAGTTAAAAATGAGTTCTTGGAATTTCAAGATATATTTTTTGAACTGAAATGTTTTTGCCGACAATATGCGGCTATATGGGAAATTGTTAGATTCTAACAAGAATTGACAATACAACATGTCATGTCAACATGTGTAGTGTATCAAACTAAATGCCTTATTAAGAATATATCTGACAATGAGGCGAAGCCAGCAGTTTGCGGATATTTGCATCTTACATTTACTCTCGTGATAATATCTGAGACTGAGTGATCTATTCATTCAGAGATTTTCAATGATATTTCGAGTCGGATTATAGAAATTGATTTATTAGCTTCAAGCAATAATTATAAATATTCAAGATATATCTCCTGGCTATGGGATCCTGGACTAAAAGCCAGATGTATTTACGGTTAATTAGAACATTTCGGTTTGTATGCCATCATTTTGCATTTATTCTACGAGTATTGTAGAATTTTTACGGAAAACTTGACAGGTATCCTTATCGTTCCCCGTGGAAATGGCAATTTATTATTCACAAAACTAGTAATTACCGATCTTTTAGTTTTTGATCCAAAAGTGATCTTGTATTGTGTCCTGTTTGGCGAAACAGTGCTCAACTTACCTTGAGTGGCACTGTCATTCATTACTTCAAGAAAACTAGAAGACAATCAACACATCAAAAGATTCTCGAAAGATGTTTCTGGACATTGACCACCTTAACCCTGGTATAATTTTACATTGAATCTACAGCAGATGCTGAAATACTGAGAGGATTCCTGTGAATCTACCCTCGAATTTCTTTCGAGTAAGTTAGTAATCAAATTGGCTCTCACTTAAGGCGAAATCATTTGCTTCAATATTGACAATACTCATCCCGGACTAAGTTAAAACATCTAGTCCTAATTCATCTCAGCCTTGCTTAGGGTTACCTTAGCTAACCCCAACTTATGTGTATAAACGTCAATTGAGAAATACCTGACTGTTACACAAACCCTACGCAACAGCTTCTTTGATTTACATTAGATGTACTAATGTTACATTTTCTTCCTTCCTAGTTTATAATAACTTACATGTAAAGTTGCATTTCAGTTATTGTTAATGTATGAAATCAACACTTTGTGGTGTTTGTGGCTTATTAAATTAAACAAAGCCACTACACTTATTACTAAGTTTTACGGCAAATTTCTTTAAACATCTACAGTGTAAACAATTGTGTAATATTGAGGACTGGACCCGAAATATAATTTACTGATCAAAAGAACTTACCTGAAGTTCGATCATAATTATATGAGGGTCCAGTCCGAAAATATTACACACCCGCCCGTCCCTTAGTTCCCCTGCCGTAAAACATAAACACTTTAAACAATGAAAGCTACAACGGAATGTGACGGGATCAAGGCCAGTTGGACAGGACCGGTTTTGAAACTCTTTAAACCCTGTGCTCGGAGTAGAACTAACGCGTACTACAGTGTAAACAATTGTGTAATATTTTCGGACTGGACCCTCATATAATTATGATCGAACTTCAGGTAAGTTCTTTTGATCAGTAAATTATTTTCTGGAATATATTTTTCAGAAAATTCTTCACAAAGAATTGAATTATGGTAGCAGAATCCAATGGCTTTTTGATGAGTGAGAGACAGCACCCAATGTGGACGACAAGACAAGCCAAATCTTCGTATTTGACGATATACTGTATGCATACCAACCATTCCCATGTTCTTCAAACCACTGATTTGTAATAGTGCGGCTGCTACTAAATCTGTTTCTGAAAGATAGAAGTCGCAATTTACGATCTTTCTGAATCCACGCTTGATGACACCGTACTATGGCGCATAAGGATCTGTTAGCCCTTTTAGAAATATGTGTCACCGACAAATCTGCCCCCTCTCAAAGTCGCTAAGTTGGGAAATCTGCCCAAATCTAGGTGCTCTAGGCATAGTCAGCTGTAAAAATTCGACATGCTGCACAATAATACGCTCGAAACCGATAGATATATGTGTGGTGGGCTGCTGGCGAATGCTGGTCGGCCTAATGCTAATGGAGGCATTGGTTCACAGAGTAGTTGTTTCCTGGAATTCCATATTTGTAACATATCGCTATCGTCGAATCGGGATAAAGCCCTAGGTTCCAATGGTTTTTACTGAGATGAAGAACGCTTTGTGTATGTGGCTTGTCAGTCCGGCATGGAGTAGGAAATGGTCGCTAGATGTAGCTTTGATACTCCGCGTTGTTCTAAATTATTAACTTATTTTATACAGTGTGTGTGTGTACATAAAATAATTCACAGCAAACAGCAAATTAGTTTTACTAACTCGTTTTATTATTAAAATGGGTAGAAGTTTTTGTTGTATATGTATATTTTCTTCAAAAATTGCTAATAATACCTTTTCTTTTGCTTCATATTTTATATTCTTAAATGCACATCAATCAGTGAATCGTTCATAAAATTGTTCGTATATACTTGGTTCCCGATTTATCTGGTAACAATGAAGCTGCTGCAGTTTTAGCAAGTTTGTCACAAGAAAATGTAAAAACGAAAACTCAATTTTATTTATAACAACCTGTCAAAGTTGCCATAACAATTCCTTGCTTTTTGATTTTAGATCAAAACTTACAAAATGGATCTGATTTTGGATTTTTCTCAGTTTAAGGTAGTTGTAGATAAAATTTTATATAGTACACGTTGGATAATGGCGTTTTTATTACATTCGTCATAATGTCTTACTCATGTATAATAATGCCTATATCCCATTTGTACTATAAATAGTTATTGTAAAGATTCCCTTCATTTTAGTACTAATATAATAATAATAGGTAGATAAGGTAAAATTTTATAAAAAAGTTGGAATTCTGTACTCGCATTAAATAATATCGCAAACTGGCAAAAATTATAACAAACAGCGATTAAAAAAAACCAACTCTAGTTTAATACAAAAAATGCTCTACATGGTGGCTTTTTCAATGCATAAAGTGATTCGTTTCTTTAATGTTTTAATCTTGGGAAGAATTTTTTGTATAATTATTTTAATACACAGTATTAACAGAAGGCATTAATGATAATGGAATTGAATTAAAAAATACCAACTCTACTGTTTCCAATTTTCTATTAGCGTTTATCCTTATTTTATAACAGGAAATTTTAATTACACATTTCAAAAATGTAGTTATAAATGACATCCATCATTACTAAATGTAATAAATTGTTACCTACTATAATTAAACGATACATTATCTACTATGATACAATTAATAACCTGAAAATTGGAACTGCAGATCACGCAAGTCATACATTTTGAAATGTGTTTGTTCAGTTGGAAAAATAAATTTTAAACAAAGAAATGAGATTTCATATATAAAACTGAATTATAGGTAATAAGAACTGCAAAAATTATGATAATTACAATAATTGTCAACAAGTAGCTTACGTTGATTTGCTGCAGTTATTTACTTTGTCGCAAGTGATTATCAAAATTATATCTTCCACATTATCCACTTACCATTAATTCGAAGTAACATTAAAGGTTAATATGTTTGTTGGTACATAAAGGTAACAGTAACAGTTTTTAATTACAAGTGTACTCCACATATGGTCATGAGATGAACCGGGTTTCACCTTGCCCCTAAATCAAATTTTCAGTAAATAAGATCATTTATCTGGATCATCTTCGGGTGGGAGTAAAGCCATCTTCATATAAAAGCAGGCCGCCGAAATTTTATAGCAGTACATCCATCAGTTCAAGTTCAACATTCACTTTCAATATGAAACAAGTAAGTAATTAAAGTTATATAATCGTATAAATATCGATGTTAGGTTGCTCTTGAAGATTAATATAAATAATATATTATTCTTAACATTAACACATGAGGAAATAATATAGATACATATTTAAATCCTATCCTAAAATCTTTATAATAATCTATTCCATGCTTAATTTTTCAGATACTTTTAGTAGTAGCTCTCTTTGGCTTTGCAGCCTGCGGTCGTCTCGACAGTCAATACCTCCCACCAAACCAAAGGGGGTCTTCGGGACAATATTCTGGAGCTGGTCAGTACCAAGGCCCATCAGGACCTGGCCAATACTCTGCATCTGGTGCTGTTGGTCACTACGCCGCAGCTGCTAACCAGGTTCCCATTCTTCGTTTGGACAACAACCCAAATGCTGGAGATGGTTCTTATAGCTACGCTTACGAAACCGCTGACGGTATCGCTGCTCAAGAAGAAGGTTCCTTGAGAGGAGACGCCCAACTAGCTCAAGGAAGCTACTCGTATACTTCCCCTGAAGGAGAACAAATTTCTGTTCAGTACACAGCCGACGAAAACGGTTTCCAACCTCAAGGTTCCCACATTCCAGTTCCATCAGAAGCCATCCTCAAGTCCATCGAACTGAACAAAGCTGCTGAGGCTCGTGGAGGATACCAGGAAGGTCAGTACAGCGCACCTCAACAACAGTATGGTGCTCCAGCAGCTGCTCAACAACAATATGGTGCTCCAGCTGCTCCTCAACAGCAATATGGTTCTCCAACCGCTCCTCAACAGCAATATGGTGCTCCAGCTGCTCCTCAACAACAATATGGCGCTCCTCAGTTCAGAACATCTCAAACTGCCCAGTTCAAACCAATCGGAGGTTCCCAATACAGAGCACCTGCAACTCCTCAGTATAGAGCACCTGTTCAATCTCAGCAGCAGTTCAGATCTCCAGCTTTCTCTCAAGGAAGTCAGGGAGGTTACAGATACTAAGAAAGATTTTTTAACTTGTGACTGTATTAACACTGTAAATAAATACTATTTATGATTTTGCAAAATGTCTTTTAAATTTTTGTCTAGCCAAACAAATGTAAGAAGTTGCATCACACATCACGTACCTTGATCTAGTTAACATCTCAAAAATCAAAACTAAAATTTACGTTCCTCGAAAACTGTCGTTTAATGTTGACTTACAAGTCAAAAACTGTATTTTTCGCACGTACAGTGATAATATCAACATTAAGTGTGTTACTACAGTTTTGTCTATGTAAAAGTTTTTGCATTTGCAATTTTTCTCACGTAAAGTGATATTTATTTAGTGTGAAAACTACAGGTTTTTGTCTACAGAACATAAAACTTTTTGCATTCAGGACATAAACAGTTATTTTCCTATCTAACCGCCGAAAATTTAGATAAAATACGATACAAAGACAAATACATGCAGCCCTTTTATATTTTTGCTATAAATTGCCTTTGCTATAAGTGTCGCATATCTCTGACAGTCGCAATTGGTCGTTATGACAAAAACATGATTTAATTTTTGGCGTGACGTAGTATTTGAAAGATGCTGAACCGGTGATTTTATATCAAACTGAACAGAAACATGGATAATAATAAAATTCAAGGGGAAGAAAAAAAATCCTATCACTCATAATCCTTTATTCATTTAACGACAACTGGTTTCGAGGCCCCAATTTGCACCTCATCTTCAGGTCATATCCGAGGCTACAGTATAATGTAACTGACAATTTTTATATTTCTATTAATTAATTTAATTTTGCTTTACTATAACGAAAACTATTAATTTTAGAAACTTTTAATTTTAACAAAGAATATTTTTCAGAAATACTATTAATTTTAAAAATATTCTTTGCTAAAATGGAAAGAGTTCCTACAATTTAGTAAAATTAATAAACTGCTTCTTCTTGCATTATTTGCAATAAAAGGATTCAAGTTCAGGGAATAGTTACATACATATTTCAGTTTTGTTTTTCCGCAGGTGGCCAAATACCGAAACAAATAGAGAAAAAAACTGAAACTATGCCACAAATAAATAACTTAAACAGACAGTATCTTAAATTTATTCATTCATAGTTAGCACAGAATACAAATAAATTATGTTCTCTTAGTCTTATTTTTAGGCTTTTGGAACCCTAATAAATAAGATTGATTAACGAAGCACAATGTCTTGTTTTGAATGAATTTTCTGTTCCTTCTTAGAAGTGCGGATTTTTATTTATGTTTTGGGCAACCAGTTTAAAACAAAAAAAATGTAGAAAATAATCGTTAGTTGTTGTTCACTATTAGAAACTTTCCATTAAAATTATTTTTTCTACGTTCATGCAAAAAACAATACTTTATTGAACTATATTTAGTGGGAAAAATGGTTCTTTATTGCACTCATCTGTCATTCTACTGCAACGTTTTGTCATCATGATAAACATAAACCTTCAAATCGACGCCACATTTTTCTAGACTTAGTGTCATCTAAATAACATTTTTTGGTTTTTGCATGAACGTAGAAAAAATATTGTATGCAACTCGTACAAAAAGTGCTTATTGCACTCGACGTGTTGTCGAGTCGCGTGCAATAAACGCTTACTTTTTGCACTTGTTGCATAATAGCTATTTATGATATACGTGTTAAAATCACTTTTAACACGTATATCATACACTATTTTTTCTACAAAACAATCGGAAGAACTTTAAACTCAATAAAAATAAGAAATCAAAAAATACCACACAGATCGCAATGTTTATGAACCAAAATTTTCGTAGCAACCGATTTACTTTTAACACGCGTGTCAAAAAATGACATTTTTAACATCAAAAATGACAATTAAAAAGCCCACTTTTAACAGTTTTGTAGAAAAATAACTATTAACAATTATTTTGATGTGTCTTAAATAAATACATACTAATTACAATATTTGAAATACCTACAACAAAAGTTGTTTGGTTGTTAACTGTGTATTTTTCACGGCAAAATATGACGATTTTACTTTATTTACCTATATACAAAAATTCCTCCCTTAAAAATACAGGGTGTTAAGTTGCACTTAAAAAATTGTTCCTCAAGGGTAAACAAACGTAGAAACGGGGGAGTAGGGGGTTTTATTTTATCCCCCCACTTTTTTCTAACGTACGCCTATGGACGATTTAACGTCATAATGTAGGAGTTTGGTTAGAGTATTTTATTATATGATAATTTTTCGCAAAACGTGTATAAAATACGTTAGAACACTTTAGAACAAGTTAGAATATTACAAATTATTCCTTTGTAATTGCTGCGATTATCTCAAACGTTGCATGCCCAAAAATCGAGTTTATCTCGAAGAGCTTTAAGATAAATTATTCTAAACACAATGTGACATTATGACATTATAAAAAAATACGTTTGTTTTCTACGCATCGTTTAAAATAATAGCCTTGAGGATTTGGATTGGTTAGAAGTATCTCTATGAAATTTCAGTGAAAAAAGTGATGCTAGAAAATCTGAAAAATTTATAACGAACAAAACAATTTTAAAAGTTCAACATTAACACCCTGTATCTTTTAAAGGAGGTATTTTTATCAAACCCACTCAGTTAGGGGATGACATGACCTGATTTTTTGTTATACTCTGTATATTTTACAAGACAAATTATATTAAAGGATATATGTAGATTTAGAAAATAATTTGTTTTCATAACAAAATACTATTATTATTACAATATGCAAATGAGTCTAAAAATATTTTATATTTGGCGGTAACAATTTTTTCATTACATCTATCAGACACAAGTGCATTAGAAAATATAAAACTAGTCAATCCAGCAACTATCATTGTACCATGTGACCTAAAATATAAAATTGGAGTTTGATTATTTAACACTGACATCAGCATTTTTTGTGATCTTGAAGAGGCAACTTAATTAACATTAAATCACTCATGACAGGTCATCATTTATAAAACAGACTAAGCACTTAAAATTAAGCAAGTACAGGTGTTTGGGATTTCTTGATATTTTAATCACAACACCATCACAACACAGGCCACATGATTTTATAATATATATCTGTAAGATAAGACAAATTGGTGTTTGTAACTATACTTTTGTTATGATAACTTTCTTTAACTGAACTATCTTTTGCCAGCAATATGTCATTATACATAATAGTTATTTAGTTACATGTAAAGTGCTAAAAGTAACATATCATTTTGTGAGAAAGGCAGTTTCCATCCCTTCGAACAAAATAATAGCTATTTGTATAACAAGGGAGCAAAGTGCATAATTTCCTCCCGCGGATAGTTTGATCAATACCCATAGGAGGAAATGGCACTTAGCTCCTGTGTAATACATATGATTTTTTCTACGACCATTCACAGTGTTTTACATTGGTTTTACATATCTTTTATTATATTTTCTTATGCATGACAATCAAATAACCAAATATGTCAAAATGTCATAATAGGTATTTAGATAAGTAAATATTCTTAAAAATCAAAATACATGGAACGTTGTCAATGTTGCTTCTTGTTTATAAAATAAACAAACTTCCCAAAATTTTATAATAATGTATTCTGAATGTGAAGATGTAGTTCCTTAAGATATTCTGGAAGAAGCAAACGTGGTTTTGTTAAATCTATTACCGTTAAAATCTCGTGAAAAATATAAAAAACAGTACCAGCTATTTAAATGTTGGATGGAGACTAGGCAAATAAGAAAACTATGCGAAGAAGTGGTCCTATTTTACTTTTCCAAAAATGCGCCGATTTGAAGCCTTCAACATTGTGGAGCAAATACAGCATGTTGCGATCTACACTCCAAATTAAAGACAATATGGACATTAAGTTTCCTAAATTAGTAGCTTTTTTAAAAAAGAAATCTGCTGGATATAAAACTAAGAAAGTCAATACTTTTTCAAGGGAGGATATCAACAAGTTTATTGCAGAAGCTCCAAATGAAACTTACTTACATATTATTATGAAGGTAAGTATGATCTTTATTTTTGAATAATACGAGTAAATAAAAACGTAACGCAGTATTTTTTATTAGAAAGTAATAATTAAATTAATTAAAAATAACAATTAAGTGACATTTTAGGCTGTTGTCATAATTTCATTTTTCCCTTTTCAGGTCGTGCTTATATTTGGAATTGCTGGGGCATGCCGTAGCGATGAATTAGTTAATATAGTACTTGAGGATATCAGTGATAAAGGCGATATTTTGGTGATGCCAATACCTGACTCAAAAACTAATATCAAAAGGACATTTACAATAACAAATGAAATTGTAAGCAAAATATCTGTCTTAGATATGTATAGAAAGTATATGGACTGTAGGTCCCCTAAAACATGTCATTGTATTTGTAACTTCTGCTACAGGGAAATGTACAAACCAGGTAATTGGCAAAAACACAATTGCCAAAATTCCATACAAAATAGCAATATTTTTAAATTTGGATAGTTCGAAAGGCTATCCTGGACACAGTTTCCGCCGTACTTCAGCTACGTTATTAGTCAATGCTGGAAGTGATATTCTCACTCTAAAAAACGTGGGGGATGGCGAATAAACGCAGTAGCAGAAGGGTACTTAGATGATTGTACTTCTAAAAAATGTGAGGTCGCCACCCAAATAATTACGGGGAAAAGTACTACTTCAAGTACCAAACAACGTTGTCTTATTTTTGAAAATTTTGTTTCTACCACAAGTACTTCATCAACGACCACGAATTTGGAAAAAAATAAACAGGAATTCATCTCCACCAGCAGAGCCAATATTTCTTCAGGGGGAATTTCCATTAGTAATTTAACTAATTGTACCATAAATTTTAACAATATTGATATTGATGTTAATTTAAATCTTAATTTAAACTGTTTCCAATTTTTATAAATAAAAATAAGTAATAAAAAATCTGTTTGAAAGAAAAGCATTATTATACATTTTTAGAAAGTTTGTGTATCAATAAAAGAAGTCTATACACTACTCTTACAGCTATTTGAAGTTTCTACTTGTTTGCCTCCCGAGGGAGGAAAAGTACCACTTTCCTTCCTGAAATGAGGGAGTAAAATAGTATTTTTCATGTAGGGAATAGAAAAAATCATTTTTATCACATAAAAGTATACATCAATGCATTTCTTACGTTATTAAATTTATAAAATATCATTTTGAAATCCAATTACTGTCCATGAAGTTTATTGTTGCTAAGGTAATGAAAGTTTAATCGTTTATTGATAAGCACAGTATACTAATCAAATAAGTAACTCATTTCGTGTCGTGGACAGTTATCAAGGAAATTAATTTTTCCCGACGGAAATCAAAGAAGCTGCCAATAAAGCCATTTTCGAGTAAGTCAAAGCAACAGGACGAGTTTTTGTACAATTGTTTCTGAGATGGTGTGATCTGAAAAATGTTAGTAGCAAGTTTAGTGAAAAAGTGCTTTTGACGTACTTGGAAGAAAAGCCCTGAATATGGAAATCATCAACGCTTTGAGTAAACTACTTGACGTTGAAGACGATGATGAACATAAAGGATGAGGACATAACCAAATATTACAAGCTTGTTGTTTATTTAAAGCGAAAGGGCAAATAATGCAAATTTTTAACTTTAAACTTTTAACTCAAAAAAGTAAATAACTAGTTTTATAAAAATAACGTAAGTTGAAACTCTTCATGTTCTTAGAACTATTCTAAGCATACTTGTTGTATTCAGCGTTAAAAATTAAACTCTTACTGACATTTGTAGAAAAATATAGTTTTGAACTGAAAGTATTCATTTAAATAGGTTTTTCGGTATTTAGCCACATTGCAATTGAAATAATAATTTAAAAATAGTAAAAATATACCTCTACACTACTAAGGATCAATTCTGTATCAATTATTTTGTCATTTATTTCCAGTTACCTGTAACGTTAAACTATGTAGATACCAACATAATTAATTAAATGGTGTTTCTAATTACGTATGAATAATTTTAAACGGGCAAATAACAAATTACAAGTTTATAGCTAACATAAAACTTAAACGACTGCTTTTTTGACTATGGTCGGCACACTTGGGATTAATAACCAAATAATTGCTAGAAGTTGGAATCTTATCGATTGGGATAGGTTTATGAATAGAAAAAGGAAATTTCCATATAATATTTCGACAGATGTTCAAAATATGGTAATTTATTCAACACCCGAAGTACATAAATGTGGAAGATTTAACACAGCCTGCACTTTACAGCCTAAAAAACTTATATAATCCTTTAATAAATTTTGCATCCAAACACAAAAAATAATTTTTTAATAAAATATTCGTGGTTCCATAATTCGATAACTGAAATAAATATTTTGATTGTGTTCTCAATTGAAAGCGCAAAGCGAATTGTATATGGTTCGTGATAAACAATATACAGGGTGTCCAGAATACGAGTGTCTTATTTTGTACCAAACAAAACAAAATAATTGACTTGTCGAGATCACCAAAGTAGTACGCGCACGTGTTGGAAACAAATTTTTTTCTACAAACATCAAGATATGTATATCCCTTAAAATTATTCTAAAATAAGTTTAGTAATGTTTAGTTTAATACAAAAACTAATGTGGAACTGGCTGAAAATATTTTTCATAATCAAGTAATCACTGTAACTATGGAAATAAAATGGCAGTTGTTGACAACAATAATTATATGAAAGTGACATTTTGCTAGTGTCAGTTTTCCAGTACCTGATATTTTTAACTGTAGAATAATGGAAATTTCGAGCGACGATGAACTAAGCAGTACCCGCTTAATTTGATAGATGCAGTAAATTCGGTAATTTCAAATCTTTTACCGGAGAAATCGAGCAGGCAGTATGAAAAAGCATATTATTATCCGCAATTTAAACAGTGGTGTGAAGCAAATAAAGCAAGAAAAATATTCGAAAATGTGATGGGATATTTTGCAGAAAAGTCTGAGATGGTGAAGTCTTCCACGTTATGAGCAGTATATTCTATGTTGAAATCAACACTTAATGTTAAAAAAACGTGGATTTTATGAAATTGACCAGTTGGCAATTATCCTACGGAAATCTAAGGTATTAACTCAAGAGGAAGTCAATCAAATCACAAGAGAAGCAGATGATGAAATCTATTTGATGATTAAGGTACATTTGTGTAGACAATCACTACTGATCTTACGTAATCATAAGATAACAACTAGATCAGCATGGGAATGCCATCAGGCACTAGTAGTGGCCTCAGCTGACAACAGCGTATCTGTATGCTGGGTAAAGGGACACGACCGGTGTAATGGCAATAAAGTCGTTGACAAGTTGGCTAGGAGTGCATCGGGTCTGAATATCTTTGGACCTGGTCCCTTCAGTATGCTTCCGTTGTCAGCATTTGTTGAAATTATCAAAGGAGACACCCACAAAGAGTTTATGAAACATTGGGATGAAACAATTGGCTGTCAATTTGCTAAGGAGTTCCTCACGGTGATTAGGAAGGGAGAAAAAGTTCGATGAAAATGTCCGCCAAAACGGCTAACGCAGAACATTTCTGTATCATCTGGACATTCAAAATTTGCAAAGCTCAAAATCCTATCAGATCCTTCTTGCGAATTATGAGCATTTGTATATATGTAAAAACGGACTCTCCAGATCTTGCACTGCCCATCGATCGCTCGAAGTTCCCAGCTCACCTATTCCATATTATGGGCCCAAACCACGTTCGTTTTATATTAATAGGCTATCCTAAGTCTCATCTTGAAGATAGTTTGGTGCAAACAACATTATTTAATTTGTTAATAACAATTTACAAATGATAATCTGACTTTCATTGTGCAAAAGTTAGAGAATTTTGAAAACTATTTCTTATCATAAATATACATGGAATTGAGAGATAAATAAGGATATTTTAAACCACAAATTTGCTTATTTATTCAATAAACAATTTGGAAATTGTTTAAACAAAATAATCCCATCTCAAAATTTTCTAATCAGGCTACAAAGATAAATGGTTTTGAAGGTCTCACAGCTCATTTCGAATGTCTGTTTTGAACATTTCCGATAGGTGGCGCATGATGGAAAAAAGTCCCCCCACAAGCTAAAAACTATTTGAAATATATATAGCAACCACAGATAATCATGCAAACATAAGGCTATATAATTTTGTCTTTCAAGATGAATCCCATTAGTAAGTGTACCCATGAGGATAATAGAAAATAAGTATGTTCCCAGTGTGGTATCAAAATTGTCTTTACCCATAAATTCTATATATAAAAATAAAAAATAGAAAAAATTAATAAATCCAAAAAAATATTTGAAAATGGAGCCAGTGAAACACTACGTCCCCGTCGTTGGCTCTGGGTTAAGCTAAAAGTAGTGTTTTCAAATTCTCAACAAGTGATAATAGTCTTTTATCGCAAAAAGTTACTGGATGCATAGAGCGTTGAGACCGTCACAACTATTTATCTTTGCAGCATGATTAGAAAATTTTGAAATTAGAATCTTTTGTTTAAACAATTTCCAAATTGTTTATTGAACAAGGAAGCGAATTTTTTGTTTAAATATTCATATCTGTCTCTCAATTCTATATTATATTCATGATAAGAAATATTTTTTAAAAATTCTCTAATTTTTGCACCCTGAGAGTCAAATTTTTATTTGTAAATTGTTATTAACAAATTAAATAATGTTGTTTGCACCAAACTATCTTCAAGATAGAAGGAGAACCTATTAATATAAAACGAACGTGGTTTGGGCCCATAACATGGAATAGGTGAGCTGGGAACTTCGAGCTATCGATGGGCAGTGCAAGATCTGGAGAGTCCGTTTTTATATATATACAAATGCCCATAATTCGCAAGAAGAATCTGATAGGATTTTGAGCTTTGCGAATTTTGAATGTCCAGATGATACAGAAACGTTCTGCGTTAGCCGTTTTGGCGGACAGTTTAGCACTTCATTTTTTGAGGTTTGTAGAAACAATTATTTTGCCACTGCGCTTGATTTCCCGCGTTGTTTTATTTCTGTTAGAGTGCAGAAGCAAGAACAGTGGTAGAAGATTTTGATGAATATAATATAATAATAACTCTACCCCTCATTCTAATCACGAGGTCGAAGACTTGTGCGGGAGAGGGGGCGGCATATTATTAAGCAGGCCGCATTTGCGCCCAGGAACGACTTACGTTGGTAGGCCCTAACCACCATTCAGTGCAGGAATGAGGGAAACCTGGGAAACTTCATTAATTAGGGGGCTAGTTAAATGCCAACCGGTATCAATCTCTCACATTGACCCAAGTCAACATTCTTCCACCTTACCATACCCGCAGAGAGGGTGCCAATTTCTCCACGAATATAGCTTATATACGGTCTACCGGCTGCAGGGGTCGAACCCACAGCGATCCAGTCACCTCGATTCAAGTACTGACGCCTTAAACCACGCGACCACTGACAATGGCCCGTATACAATGGTGCAGTTTCACCCTCGTGAATTAGAACCATCATTATATGCTCGTTGACTTACATACTAATACTAATTTCTTGTTTAGTTGTTGCTATAGTAGGTAATATAGACACGCAGAGTACTAAATTAAAATGTTTATTTTATCCATTTAAAACTATAAATTTGACAAATTCATTTTTACTTCTATAGATGAACATTTTTCACCTCTAGACTAAAAAACAGTGGAAAGTGCTTTCAAATACTATATAAGAAAAAAGTTAGTTAAATATGTATTATGCAAATTTTTGTATTTCATTTTTATGATATCGCCAGAAAACAAAGACCATTTGTTTTGTGAAATAACATTGTGTAATAAAAGTTTAAAGACAAGTTCAAGGCAATGTCAGTGTTATAAGAAATATAGTCAACACACAAACTGGATAATTAATAAAACTTTTTTTACATATAATTTATTTTTATGACAAAACTGTGGTTAGGTGAACGTCCTAGACTAAGTAAAAAAACAGTACAGCTTCATACAGAGACTTGCAAATTATAGGTTTTTAACAATGCTGCCTTTGATTGAGAGGTGTAAATTCCATAATATTAAAGACAATCATTGCAGAGTTTGGCAGCGCGTAATTTGGTTTATTTTGGTTTTTTATTCAGGTATACATATAGAAACAATCAAGAAAATGATGATGTCATAACTGGAGAGTTTTAAAGAACATGTTTCTAGATTATTGCTACTAAATTAACGTATCTATTAATCAAGATCTTGTGGAAACTTGAGGCTCTGCTTGATTTATTAATCAGTGGAAGATCATCGCCCGAAAGGCGTTAACGTGTTCCGAACTACATTTGAGAATCCTGCTTGAACGATGAGTGGGGTGACTCTATAAAAGCCGTTTGCCAAATTTTTGAGCCGTCAGAAATTACAGGTGCTCAGTTCTTTCAAGATGAAACAAGTAAGATTTTTTTTTAATTTAATTAAAATACAATAAAGATGCTTGCATGCATAAAACACTCATAAAAAATATCGAGTTTTGCATTAGTCAATAATATACTATTAAAAACGAATATTTTTTTGGAAAGTAATTTATGCAGTGCAGTATTTTTATAATATGGTACTAACTATTTGTTATGTATGATATATTGTTTTGTATAACTACATATAGCTTATTATTAGAACTTATACGTACGTGAATGTGCAATGTGCTTTAAAAAAATTTAATATTATTAACTAAAAACAGTGATAACGCGTGAACGTTAGATTCGTTTGTAACTTTGTTATTTTAGAAGATATCGGAAAATTAAAGCGGCATTAATTTTTCACGAAAATTTCAATTTTTTTAGCAAAAAAAACATATGAGAATCGCACTACTGAGATATTGATATCAACTTGGTTTTTGTTTATGAAACACTGTGTATTACGTAATTTTTGGATTTTTCGCTTTTTTCTGATTGTATTGATACAAACATGTAATTAAAATCTTTTTGTTTTATTATAAAGAATGCAAAATCATATTTGAAATCATTTTATAGAGCAATTTAAGGAATAAAGTTTATAAAAATGGTTCAAAATTGTTTCCTTGCGTTTCTAAACTTCAAAACTATGTCGTTTTTCCAAATTTTTTTATAATTTTTGGCTTTGGCACTATTTGCCGGCCATTGTATGGTGCAATATTTTGCTAACCATTTTATAGTTGGGGCAAGAGTTTAGAGAACTTATTAGAAACTGCAACTGAGAGTAATAAAACTATATACTACACTAAATGTTTGCACTATACAGGTTGTTAATTAAGTATGTGCATAAACTTTAAGAGGTTAATCTATGATTTATTTTAAGACAAAAAGTTCATATAAACAACGGTACGCAACGGCTTTGTTTTACAGGTATAGTGTTACAAGTTTGAAAAAAAATCTAATTTTTGGATCTATTTTCTGAGTAGTAAGAACTACTTAGTTGAAACTTGCTACACCATAATAGATATTTAGAGACTACATTTAGCGGGTATTAAATTAATAATATTTTTCTTTTTTTATCCACAACTTAAATACAGCAAAAAATTATTTGACAATATTTGGGCGGTGACATTCTTCCAACATGAACTATTTATATATGCACTCATGAATTTAATATATACCCCAGTGGCGTAGTTAGTGGGTGGGCAGAGTATATATTTTTAGACAAAAAGTAAGACATTGATGTTTCTAAATTTTCAAGATATTTTTACAATTGCCGATTAACTTTTGACGAAAAGATATTCAAGTAAAGTATTCGTAACATTGACAAGTCATGAGATAGTTAGGGTTTTTAAACATGCTTAACGTTTTAGCAATTTAAAACAATAAATACACTAATTACAGCAATTAAGCTACAAACTAAGCAAGTGACACTTTTACCTATGCTTGTCATGAATAATTAAGTTCCCTAGCAATGACATATGAAATAAGTTGTCAAATTAAAAAATTGTAATAACCTGTAAACTCCCTTATTAAGTTTCGAATAAAAAATTGTTATATAGCTAAACCCAATTATTTTCGTCGATGGAATAATATGTCACAGAAGTTTGGCAATACATATTGTTAACACCTTGTATATGGCAATTAAAAGTTTAGACGTAGACATTATTGCGAAAAGTTCTCCATTGTTTTCTTTTATGTGTTCTATTTTTTTTTGGATTTTTCGCCACACTGTTACTTTTACAAATGGTCAAAATATAAATGAATCCATGTGAGATACGATATATTTAAAAACAATAACAAAAATATTTACTGGATTATCTTGAATAATAAAGTTTTTCGGGTAGAAGAAAACACTCACACTAGTTTCTGTTAAAATATCACATAGGAATTTTGAGAGGTCCTGACAACACCACTTTATTAGATTTTACATAACAAATCGCTAAACATTTATATTGAATTTTTGATGTATAAAAAAATCATAGCAGGTCTTGGATTGCCATCTTAATAGTCGTGGTATATTAAAAGAAGCGATTTTGATGTAATTTGAAAGAAAAAAAATATTTGTTGGATTATCTTCAGGAATAAAGTTTTTACGGATTTGTATACAAACAAAAGTAGACGCACTATACAAGGTTGATCATGCGAAAACTTTGCTACTCTAGGATATTGAAAAAATGAATCATGCATTGCTTGACTAATTTTTTATATGGTTTTCATTTTTTTTATAAAAAAAACAATCGAGCATCGCGCTACAAATATATTGATATTAACTTTGTCTTTTCTTATAAAACACCCGGTATATTTTTACATATATGAATTCTCCACTTTTTCCTGATTGCGTTGATATAAACATGTCATAATTTTTTTATTATATGAACACAAAACTAAGTGCGACGCTCGATTGTTTTTTTTTTATAAAAATTGATGAAAAAGTGAAACCTTTTGTGAAAAATTAGTCAAGAAATGCACGTTTCCTTTTCCAATATCTCCTAGAGTAGCAAAGTTACAGACAATCTAACATCACCCTGTACATACATGTAAATAATCCATACAAATATTAGAAACATTTTGTAAGATTTACATTATTTGTATAATTGTTTAAGTATTAACTAAAATTTAAATGTATTTTTTACTGTTTAAGAAAGGTATTTTAAGCTAATATGTATCAAATCTCCTACAATTCCTATCAATGAAGTCATATGTATGTTCTCTGATACCAAACATCTAGGTATGCTAATGAACATCCACAGACAAAACTCTATTCAATAATTATCTAAAAAAATTAATATATTTACTAACCTCTGGAGTGGGAACTCGAAATTCAACCACAATAATTGAGATCTCACTTATTTCTGCGTTTTATTTTGGATCGCTTCATCAGGTGGCCTCCTTTAACTTGAGTCAAATATCTAACTATAAAGATGATTATACCAATAAATTAAAATTATTTGAAATTGAATGTCAAAATGAAATATCGACAACGTCAAACTGATTAACTGTCAATTAATATCATAACAACCTACTAAAATAAATAAAAATTAATAAAAATTTTTACCTTTTATGTATAGTTTTTTTTTTCTCATATATTTTCAGGTATTAACAATATTGTGTGAAACTAACTACTCAGTGGACAAAAGCCCCAACCTGCGTTGAATTACACCCACAATATCTACCCATATATTCCTCATTATTAGCTTTTGTAACATTGTAGATATTGTGGGTGTAATTCAACGCAGGTTGGGGCTTTTGTCCACTGAGTAGTTAGTTTCACACAATATTGTTAATACCTGAAAATATTTAAATGTATTTGTCGTGAAAACAGATACATTTTTGATAAAATCATTTAAAAAGTATAAGTGTGGAACACGAAGTTGAATCAGAATAAAAACAAGTTTTTATGCCATATATGAAGTTTAATTCGTTGGTTTGTAAAATAACTAGATAATCCTCCAGCAACAAATTATAATAAATTTTAGCACAAAAAATGTTCTCAGGGTCATGAACTCATGATTACATAATATAATTTTGTGGAATTTATACATTTTTAAATATCATTCAAGAATTGTTAAGTATAGTAAAATTCTAGTTTACAAGAAATAAATTATGTTTATTAGTCACTTAACCTAAACAAAATACTCAGTCAACGAGTAAAAACACTTATTAAGCAAATACGCTTTTAATTTACATTTGAATATACCTAAATTATTACATAATTTTACATCGTCAGGTAACTTATTAAAAATGTTCGGTCCCAAATAGTCTGGACCCTTACTTGTTAAACAAAGCCTAGTATAAGGCACACGTATTTCACTTTTTTGACGGGTGTTAAACTTGTGGATACTACTACACTTACTAAACTTAGCCATATTTTTAAAAACATATACAACTTTCCAAAATAAATACCGACGTCACAGTTAAAATTTTATAGTTACAAAAGACGCTTCTAGTGTAGCCTGCAGATACCTGCAATGCAACGTACGATCCTTTTCTGCGTAACAAATACCGAATCAGAACCCTTCGAACAACCCAAGAGACAAATCCCATATTGCAATCAGCTCTCAATGTAGGCGTAGTATAGGTTAAGTAGCTGCGGCTTAGTTAGCACCTCTCTCATATTTTTAAATAAATAGTAATTGGATGACATAACCCCAGCCAAATTATCACAGTGGACTTTCCAGTTAAAACATTAATCCATATAGACCCCCAAAAATTGAACCGAGTATAGATCTGCTCGTGACAATTACGGCGACAATGCTGTTGGGTAAGTACCAGATAGATGGTTTTACTTGAAGTATTTATAAAATCATGCCATCTTAAGTTTTTAATACAGTAATTTTTTTCCAGATATTGTTCCTAGCTCTTTTTGGATTCGTCGCCTGCGGTGTCTACACCCCACCAAGACGATACCCATCGAACACCAACCCAACTAGGCAGTATGGGGCACCTACATCTCAAAATTACGGTTCATCATACCAAGTCCCCATTCTCCGTTTAGATTCGAGCAACAGCGGAGATGGTACCTACAGCTACGCTTACGAAACTGGAGATGGCATTTCCGCTCAGGAACAAGGAGATGCCAGAGGGGAAGGCACTAGAGCTCAAGGAGGATTCTCGTATACATCCTCAAATGGACAACCCATCCAGCTTCAATACACAGCCGATGAGAATGGTTTCATTCCTCAAGGAAGCCACTTGCCCTCTGGCTTGACTGGTCCAATTCTTAGGTATGTAAACGGAAGGTTATTATTTGTTATTATGAATAGTACCATAACGCCTTATACATATATGGCGAGGTAGCAAAATTAATTTTACGTCTGTCATAAATTTACCGTGCGTAATATCTTTTTAATGTCAAAGATATCAAATAAGCTACGTTTTCAAGAAGGGGTTCCAATAACAAAGAATTAATGTTAACAAAATCAATAAAACTACTGTGGACAACGGATTGTCCACTAACAGATGTGAATCTAAACGCTTTTTAAATCTGAAACTAACATTAATACTGGGCAATTTGCAATTACATTTTATCTAACCCATTGTTCTGAAGTACCTTAAACTGAATTGTCCTAAAGATACGAGAGTAACTAACTCTCTTAAAGTACTTCCATCATATATTCCACCATCAAGCAAAAAGGCTGGTTTCTTATTTCGCTTTGCCTACTTGCTATGTCATTTGCTATCTCCTTGTACCTTTGTGGACGCTGTATTCAACTCTATACAGTCTTAGATGTTTGACAATTATTGTTTTATTTCTCTCACTCTCTCTGAAATCTGTGTCTCTCCATCGTTCGTTTCGCGGGCAATTTTTCATGAGAACTGTATATATTACTTTCCTTCCTTCTAAGAATGCCTACCCTAAACCGACAACGCGTTTGACTTCTGTTACAGATCCATCGAGCAAAATTTAGCTGAGGAACGACGTGGTATTGTAGATGATGGACAGTACAGGGCTGGTCAAAGTCAAAGCTACGGGCAACAGTATGTTGCTCCTCAGCAAACCAACACGCCTACAAGATACACTCCACAAAAATACAACACTGCTCAACAATACAGACCTTCCCAATATACTCAGAATGCTTATGGAGCTTCTACTTTCACTAGGCCTCAGACTGGATATAAGTTTTAAAGCCTGCTAATATTGGAAATGTAGATAAGTTAGAAAATAAATGGTATTTACTTATAAAAGTTGTATTTATTTGGTGATAAGAAATGCGAAAAATAATGAAATGTATTAATTAATTATTTGTAAACTGTATAGGTGGTTATTAAAGAATAAGCCATACTGTAAGACTAGCTTTCTTGGACGAAAATAAGATGATAAGAAAATTTTAATTTACATCAAATAATCAAGTGGATATGTTTTTATGTAATAAAATTAGTAAATTTCAGAAATGGTGTGGTAATACATAATGTTGTGGGATATTCGTAAAACAGTAAGTATAAGGTTATATTTTGTTACGTGTGCAGCTTGTGCCAATTTGTCATATCATAGAAACTGAAACGGTACGTTGTTTAGATGTTTGCATCAAAATTACGCCATTACATGTGTCTCACTATACAACATTTCTTTTCAAACGGCATTTAACTTTATGACAGTAAAAGTAGTAATTGTTTACAACAGATATTACCAATAGTTGTACTAACATTAATTATAAAATTGCTGTAACTAAAATTCGAGCTAGAAATATTTATTTTCACACAAGTATATCGTATATCTACAATTATTTGTAAAAAAGGAATACATACTGATGTTTCAAGAATAATTATGTAGTATTTTCAGCGAAAATATTCAACATATTTTCTAATGCAAATGAAATACCTACGTTGCAATACATTTTTACATGATGGGTGAACACTCGGGTGAACAATACACTTTTACAGAGAAGGATGGATATAATTCACATTTAGAGGATGGCTGGACGATTTCAACTAACACAGAAGTTATTTCTGCTACTGACAAGGCCTTCTTAACTATTTAGAAATAAAAATGTGTGCATAGTGTATTTATTATTGAATTCTGATAATAAAGTGTACTGTATTTCTAACAAGTTGTTTGTAGACATGCTGTATATTATATTGATTAACTTAAACCTGTACTTTTGTACATTTTAACAAGCAGAGACTTTTTTCCATGACATTAAAAGTAAAAACTATTCCTTCTTTTCAACTTAATCTGTCAATGTCACCTTATTATCATCCAAGAAAGCTAGCCTTAAAGTATGTTCCACTGTTTAATACCTAAGATAGTAATTCATACATTTAAGTAGGTACAACTCAAGCTTTAAATGCACTTCTTTCTAAAGCAGTGCATGTAACAAGTATAGCTTTTTTAAAACTAATAGAATGCTGTTCCCTTAAAAAAATTGAGAGAAAAAATACAGTTGCACAGGCGCCCTCTACTAGTGTCGTTAGAATTAGAAACATATTTGAATTTCTCGTCCGCAAAAACCCCCGATTTACAAATTTTATGTAAATATTTGGATTTCTCAAGAAGGTATTTACAAATATCGAAAATAAAATTTTAAATTTAACACCCTGTAACTCCGTTAATAATCAGTTTTGGAAAAAATGTTATAGAAAGAGGTAACATTTATTTTCGGTCTAGAATTATCTCCCGAATTGTTTGCTCATCATTTCCGGACACCCTGTATAAATATAGATTTCGATAAAGCAAATATCTGGTAAACAGTATTGTGTAGCAGCAGTTGTTGTAACTATTACAAGAAACATACATTTTAATCATTTAATACAAATTTCAAAAAGAAAACAATTTAAAATTATGTAGTAACTACAATTGACTGAAGAAATAATGGAGGTTTGAAAAGCCGTAAATTTTGGCAGATATCTAAAGTTTCACCATAGGTAAATATACACAATTTTTTTTAATGAAGCGGTAAAATCTAAGTATAATTTATATTAATATGCAATCCTATCTTTATTTACGAAAATTAAGCAGATACGAACTTGCCAAATTTCTTATTTCTAAGACGAGAGACAAAAATGTGTTTTGCAATAAGATTCCATATTCACTAAGAAAATGTTTCTATTCTACTATTCTATTTTAGACTTTACTTTAATAACGTCTTCATTTAGCAATATTAATGAATATTACTACATTAATGCATAAGTTAAATCTTCAGGTGCGATTAATATATTTATTTTTTAATACGATTAGTAATTTAGTTTGAAATTCTTAGTCCAGAAAAGTCTTGAGGATATTCCTTTGGTAGCCTCTTGATGGCATAGACATTATACTCTTTAGATAGCAATTTTAGATTTAAGTATTCCAAATAACACGTTTAGATGGTGTGATTAAGGTTGCTGTCGTTTGTTGGATATAACATTGGGAATAAAATTCAAGTACATATATAGAAAAGAATTTATTTACAACTTAAGTCTAGTAAATAATGGCACTCTAATATCTGTATCCCCCTTGTCCTCCTTGTCCTCCTTGACTTCCTTGAGAAGCAGCTCCGTTGTATTGGTTTTGAGAGGCAGCTGGAGCATTGTATTGACCCTGTCCACCAGCTGGAGCGCCGTATTTCTGGCTGGGGCTGGGTTCCGCCCTGTATTGTCCATCATCTACGATACCATTAGCCTCATCGGCCAAATTCTGTTCGATAGCCCTCTGGATCTCTTCTGGGATTGGTGGAGGAGTTGGCAAATGGTCTCCTTGGGGTTGGAAACCGTTTTCGTCGGCGGTGTATTGGATCTGGATCTGTTGACCATCGGGGGCGGTGTAGGAGAATCCTCCTTGGGCTTTGGTGCCGTCTCCTCTGGCGTCTCCTTCTTCTTGGATGTTGATACCGTCACCGGTTTCTACGGCGTAGTTGTAGGTACCATCTCCATTGTTGTTGTTCTCCAGGCGAAGGATTGGCACTTGGTTGGCGGCAGAATGCTGTCCTGCTTGGCCGGAGTATTGGCCACCTTGTTGGGCAGAGTATTGGCCTTGGCTAGAGCCGGAGTATTGTCCTTGGCTGGAACCTGAGTATTGTCCTTGTTGTCCTTGCTGTCCTGGTTGTCCCTGTTGACCTGATTGTCCTTGGAAGGGTGTGGGTCCGTTGTACTGAGCGCCTCCACCGCCTCCTTGATTTGGGGGCAGGTATTTGCTGTCAAGGCGAGCACAGGCGGCGAAGCCAAAGAGAGCGAGTGCCAAAACGACCTTTAAAATAAGTTTTTTTGTGTACAAAAACTGAATTTTATTATATTTGGATGGAGTTATATCACAAATAGTAAACTGTTTAAAATAAATGTTTTTGTATAAAAATTGAAATGTATAATCTTTGGTTCGAGTTATGGAACAAATAGTAAATGTTTAGCAATTAAGTCTAAAGAAATAGCGCAATAACATCATGTTTGCATTTAATAAGGACACGAGATGTGACTAATGCATGATTTGCATTCTTCTCGAGTTTATTTTTTTAATAATAACATGAATGCGTATTACCGAGTTAAAAAAATAGTTATTAATGCTGTCAATGTATTACATAAACATCTTCTAAGCTCATTAAGGTTGTTTCATAACAAGAAAAGATGGGAAGCTCTAGAGAAGCGGCGTCCTAGTTTTTTGAAGAATGGATTGCAATTGTTAGTGAGGTATTCGATTCAAAATAGCTATGAATCAGTTCTTCGCTTTTAATTAAGATTTCCAGGTCAACAGTATGTGTTGTTAAAAGAGCAATGTTGCGAAAGTTGGACAAAATGAGTGTCAAAAATTTTAACCCTGCTTTTAGTTGGCTAAATATTTAATTGCCGCTAGAATACAATATCAAATTAGAAAATATGAAGATATGATATAATTTTTAGATTGATTGTCATGTGATCAAACCCCTTATTTCATGAAGCATTTATGATCGGTCAAAACAGAAAAAAGTTGGTGTGATTGTGAATTGAAATAAAAAATGTAATCCTAACACACCGACGGTCTCCTTATGCTTCCTATTCTAAAAGCAAGTAAATGCTATAAGAAGCAGTGACGTCACACGGCGGTTTATGCGAATTCGTGTTCTAAAATTATTTGAAAGGCTTTAGAAGCGTCAGAACATTATAATTTTTTTCAGATCGCAGTAAAATTATTGAATAATTCAGAAAAAATACTAAATAACCCCATTGTACACAAAATCGTATTTTAAATGATAAATAAAAAAGAGTTAGAGATTAGTTGTTGTCCACAAATATAAAAAATGTAAAAACTAAATAAATGCTAAGATCAAAAAAATCAACTGCTTAAAGCTCAATACAATTGATGTCAAAATGGAAATTAGTAAATTAAAAAATATTAAATAAATATTGCAGTAAATTTTATACTTATAATAAATATTTCTATAGCAGGATACCAGTATTGTTTTGAGCAATAAAATTAAGAGCATTTACAAAAAACTGCAAGCTATTACACGATTATCAACGTAGTTTAATTTTAGTTTTAAATTATTAGTTCTTGCACTTCTTATATCAACAAACAATGAATAACGATCTCTTCTACAGTTTAGAACTTTAACAATTTTACTAAATCTGTCTCAAAAATGAGAGATACGTATGCGAATACTCTGAAGAGTAAAGTAAAAGTAAGGTAACTGTGCGCTGGTATCCACTATAGAAAGCACTTCACAAAACCCCGTAAAATCATTACACATTATTATGTAACAACGACGAAGCTCTTACTTGTTTCATGATGATGGTTGTAATTGAACACTACTGATGTTGTGATGCGTTAGAAATTTCGGCTTACACTTTTTATAAGAGGATCCCCACTAGTGAAGACGATTTAAAAATGTATTACAGAATCACAATCAGCGCCCCCAGGCCGTGTGAACTTAATGAGACAGATATATTAAAATTTTTCAGAGACTCGCGGTAATTGCAATAATGAATTGGCTTGATTGGAACCACTCATTAATAGCGCTTGGAAAAGTAAAGATGAATGGCTTTTCGATAATTGCTTTTATGCCTAATTTAGTGGCTAGCTACAAACAATAATGTTGATGATGTGTGGCATAACCACATCGGATTGTCAATTAAAAAATTGGTAATTATACTAAAGTTGTACATTGATTACAGGTTAATTATGTTAAAGTGCATTTTATCAAACCAATGGGCTTTTGTGCAAAATAAAACATATTTTAGTTAATAAATATTTTTCCGAAGCAATTTTATATTTCCTAATAAAAACATACACACACTTTTTTATTTCCCGCCTGAATATAACATGCCTAGAATTATTAATAAATTTTAACAATATTTTGAAGTCAAAAGTTGAAAAATGGGGTTTAACATGCGACCATAGGTCGAACTATTTCTCGTAAACGCTTCATTTTATCGATAATAAACAAGAGTACCTTTTTTTAGGCTAAGGTTGAAGCTACTCCGATTCATTATTTTAAATTCTTTATCATATAGGGTGTTAAAAATTTAGGCATTAAGTTGTAAAGTTTAGCCCGTCCCTGGTAAACTAAAAAAAATAAATATGTTTCAAGGACACTATTTTAAGAGGTCCTTACTAGTGTACATTACATTAATTTTTTATTAAATTTTACAGGGTTAACTATGACTAAGTACAAAAAATTTAACCACGTGCTCAGAGAGGCCTAAAAGACAATAAAAAAGTTATTCCAGAATTTTAGCTCGATATTTAAAAAATGGGGCAAAACCCTTTTTTCCTACGGAAAGTCAGCGCCTATGATAAGAACCGACTGAGATGGCTTAGATTCATAAATAAAACTTACATCTGTCAACAATATCTACTACAATCGTCATCGTCGTTTTTTGCAGCATTTCTAAATGTAGAAACGAAAATTAACATTCTTAATAGTAATAATACCTGATAGATAGGTAACATTTAATCCACTTAACTGCAGTATTTTGCATTCGTTTTCCATTATTTCGTTATAAACTGTTATAACTACATATTCGCTCATTACAGCCACTCACTACCGATAAAAGACACTTCCCGTAGGTACAATTCGATAGATTAGATGCCTATTTATTATAACAAAATCGAACGAAAGGAATAATAGACGTTTTAATGTAACCGCGGCAGTCTTGTCCCATAACCTAGAAAACCAAACCGGCGAACTATATTGTGGGAAAGTATCTGCACCCAACACAAATATCTTTATTTAATAACTATAAAACGTTTAAAAATTAAAATAATTCACTAAAAACTGAAGAACAGAAAATTGCAACGTAAACACAGGAATTCAATTATGACATGACAGCGATACTGACTAATGAGCGACTGTTGCATGCTTGTAGAGTATGCAACCAACAAGCATTGGCGGCGTTAAATAAGGATTTAAAATAATATCGAAAAAAAAATTTTTTGGCTTTATAAATAAGTTTGGAATTTTTTTGAAAGGTGATTCCGTTAATTCTTATTTTTCCCTATCCCCTCTTAAAATATTTGTACTAAGTCATAGTTAACTCTGTATTGACGATTAATTTTGCTGGAGAAAATATAAACTTTAGTGTAAATTTCGATTTTTTGGCAATAATTTGCAAAAAATAATTAATAAAAATAAATCATTAAAAAATGATAAGATAATTGAAATTAATGAAAAAATATTCGAATCATTGTCGACATTTAAAATTTGTACTCAAATGCATTAATATTTTTGTGTAGCAATGACGAAGGATATAAAATAACATTGTTATCAAATTTCGAATAAAAAAAGGAAAGTATTTTATAAAAAAAACCTAAGAAAATGATAGCAACCTGAGATTTACAATTTTCAAAAGATTTATTTAATGAAAAAATATGTTTGTTAATCGTGTGCAGACTTATAATTGAGAACACTGTATACATATAAATAGACAGGGTTTATCACTTAGTACAAATATTTTAAGGGGGAATAGGAAAAAATAAGAATTAACGGAATCATCTATCAAAAAATTTCGAAACTTATTTATAAAGCAAAAAAATAATGTTTTCACAAAGGATAAAAAATACACGCAAATGTATACAAATACATAAAAAACACTGCCACATGTATACCGCCAATACATTATAACAGTTGTTCAATGTGGTTCAAAAAGTAATCAACATAATATTGTCACGGAATTTGCCCCACTCACTCCCAAACCGACGACTGTGGCACCGCGAATTGCCTAAGATTGCCCCGATCGCCCCTACGCCATTCTGGTAAACAAACAACATGCCGTGATCGAGATCGGCCTGGAATAATCGGGAATCGACGAGAAGCGTTCCAGTCGTACGAGAAAAGGGATCTAGAGATACTGGAATATATCTGGAATATTCGTTGGGTCTATAAAAGAAGAATAAACGGCCGAGTTAGTTAGTCTTGTATAAGTCTTGTGTTACAGTCTGAATTAAAGTGTTTAGTTGGAGATATCAAAGTGATTTAGATAGCGATTAATTAAATAAGTGTTTAGTTGACCTGTAATTAGTAGTGTTCAGTAGTTAATAAAGAAGTAATTAATTAACAAATTGTTTTTCTGGAAGTAAGAGAAAAGACGGATTGGGAAATCCGTGACAATATTTTGTGTACTCGGAAAACGTCTTTGGTATTACGCTGCCACACGATAATATGCACTTGTGACACTCCCATAAATCAGCACCTTATCCGTCATTAATTTGAATACATGTTTGCAAATACACTAAAAAATACGTGAACAATTAAATTTGGAAAAAGCAAGTACTGAAAAATTATTTCACACTAATCAGAGTACCGTCGCGTATGCAATAGTTTTTGACATCTGCAGACGCACACGCCATCTGTAGGCCATTAATACAAGGTGCACTTCACGCCGATAAATTTTTAAACTTCTTGTATTGTTGGGGAATTAAATTCTGTTAATACTAGTAATAGCAACAATATTAACAGTAATCGACGATGTTTGAATAAAATAATTAGTAATATTTTAAAATATAACATCCCAAGATGTTTACAGTGTTCTGTAAAAATGTTGCGCAGACCCTTAGATACAACTAAGCTTCGCATGTTCTTGAGGTTTGGAGAGTATGTAACTAGCAATAATGCAGTATCCTAGGTTATGTTATTTTCGAACATTCAGTGACTAATATTAAACGTTTTATAGTAATTAAATAAAGTATTTAATGCCGGATATGTTAGTGGATAATTATGACAAATCTGCAAGGAGTGAAAATATAAGTTTGGCAGTGTGCAATGAAAGAACGAAGAACGAATACAAAATACTGCAGCTAACCGGATTAACTGTTATCTATCAGGTACTTAGGCATTATTATTATTAATAAAAATGTTTTTTTGTCGTTTCTACACTTGACAACGCCGCAAAAAACGACCGCACGGTAGCTGACATATCTAGCCATTTCGGACGATGATTGATTGTCATAGGCTCGATTTTCCGCCCCATTTTTTAAACATTGAACTAGAAATAAATTGTTTTTTAGATCTCACTGAGCACATGGTTAATTTTTTTGTACTTAGTCATAGTTAACTCTGTATAACGTACATATTTCATTTAAAGCAGTTTGATTAATAACTTTGCTTATTTTATTATTAACAATGTTTTTGATAAAAAAAATTCAGGAGACTTTTGAATTTTAATTTTTTCGTTCATCTTCAATATTGACGGAGATACAGGGTGTAAAATATATTTTTTACGAAAACTTTTAATAGCTTTTACAGTTGTTGACGTATTGATTTCAAAGTTGGTGCGGATGGGTTTTTGATTTCGGATTTATATCTTACATCACTTTTGAATTATCGTTACATAACATATTTCCGAAAAAAAATCCTACAACTTTATTTTACCTAAAACTAATGCTATAATTTCTTTTTGTCAGACACTAGAGCAAAACATCTTTAAATATATAATAATATGTTAAACTTTTTCAGACTAAAATGTCATATTTGGTAGAAACCTGTATCTTTAACCATTTTCGAGTCGTTAACCGTCTAGTAAAGAACAATATTTCTTTTTGATTTAACAAAATCACCTTAATTTTAACCATAGAATACGCTTCTGCATTTTCTGCACGCAATTAGAAAACACCCTGTAATACGTGCAAGATCTTAAACTTGCAAATCGATCTACATAAATCAAAGCGACTGCTCAGCCTTCTTTTCTAGGTTGATTTAGTACTGAAAGAGGTTCACATGGACGTGAAGGTTACCGCTGACATACGGAGCTTCTTCATGTAAAAGTAAAAACGTAAATGTACTCGATTCATAACGAATTCATCGCAGCTATTAAGGATAAGTGTAGTAACAAGAAGTAAACTTGATTCCCTGGTCACCGTCTCCCGTAAAATGTCATGGTGAATTAAGTTGTAATACATAATTATAAGTGAAGTACCTACCAAATACCTGCCCACTCTTCATGACCCTGTAGATTTGACCAAAAACGGAAATATGCAATTCTGTTTATATCGAGCTTATAAATACTGTGATTAACTTTACAAATTAAGTTGAAATTTAGGTTAAGCACTTAATAAAAGCATTGATATTAATCAAACGAAAATTATATTGAAAAATTATACACATACAGGGTGATCCAAAAAAATTGAAGTTAGATTTTACGACCGTTTTTAATAGGTGTACTTCATATAACATTTTTTGATCTGAGTCCCCCTTAAGGAGTTACCCCTATTAAGGGGTTTCTTAATAGTTGTGATAAAATTAGAGTTTTATTTAGTTTTATTTCAAACACTTTGAATTAAGAAGTGAAATTTGGCAAGGCTGATGAAACTTCTTCTGAGCGAATATTTTTTATCCTTCTCATCCAGTCACAAGTCGTTCAAATATTACCTATTCATTAAATTTTTTTGGGGGTTAACTTTTTCTTTTTAAAATATTAATTGAATGTTTTTTTTTTTGTATACCTGTTGAATTTAGAATGTTTTTTGTTTCTTGCAATTTTTTGATAAATACCTTAGTACAGGTTTTGAGTAAAAAAAAAGTTGATGACTCTACAGGCACTTAGTTTCCTTTCCAATATCTAATTTACACATCAATATTTGGTAGGTTTCAATTAATTTGCATTTGATGACAGTACATAGTTCTTTGATATCAAATATTATTACACAGTGCTTTGGAAAAGTAACGAATAAATTCATTATTTTTGAAATTGAGAAGTTTTAGAAAAAATCCTTTGGCACGTCGATTTTGTTTTTAAAAAAGGCACTTTATGACATACGACTCACATTTGTGACGTCATCTTTGTTCGAGATATGACGTCATCGACAATTTTTTTTAATAGCAACCCCCAATTTTGATCATGCCATTTGAAAGAGCGTGTCATTCTACATACATACATCATGAAAAATTATGGTGTTACATAACAAAAATTTCAAGAAAATAATGTTTGAAGATTTTAAAATTTAATTTTCACAATACCTGTATATTAAACATTTGGAACTAAATAAAACTTATCACCTTCTCCCTCCTAATAGGTGGTTAGATCCGTAAAATCAAGTAAGGTTTGAACTACAATATCCCTAGGAAATTAATAATGTACTAGATCCTTTTATGGCAATTGCGTTGCTTAGTAAGAACACAACCAAGCAACGTGGTTTAGAGGGATATTCGGTCAGAAATTTATTGACAAAAAATCAATAAGTCGCAATACAACAAAACAACTATTTATTTATTAAAAGTGCAGCTGGTATAAATATCTATAAAAGCTCTACTACCACGCATAGTATTTATGATCTTACTGTGGTGTTCTTGGTTCATATTTAAGTATGGTTTTATACGATTTGGATTATTATGAGCAGTAATTTTCATCAATTGTTAAATCGCTAACAGTAGTTAACCTTTTCGAATGGTTTGTTATCTTTTTGTCCTTTATACTCAGATCAATAACAGACGATTTAGTCCATCCATTGATAATATTTTTTCCAGCAGAGATCAATTATCCCGTGGTGAGGTAACATGTTCGCCTTATTTTGAGTCAGCTTAAGGAAAAGGCATACAGAGCAACTTTGACTTTGATTATTGACAACCAACCATTTACTATTTGTACAGCTTTTTGAACCGCCTGGACAAGTTTTACTTGCACAGGATTATATTCAGTGCTATTTGTTGGAGAGTCGTCGTTATTTTTCTCGATTTGAAAAAATCCAAGAGGTAACTGCTTCACCTCCTCTCCATGCTAATTCTACATCAGCAATATGGTAGAATTTACGCATAAGACCTTGAGGTATTTTCATCCCTGAACAATATTATGCGATTTACTTCAGACAAACTTAACCAAACTGACCTCATCTTTCTCCCCCATATTGATCTTTCAATCTTTTAGTATCGATGCCAGTTTTTCTACGGTTCTATGCTACGATATTTAAATGCAAGTCTATGTTAGAACTGTCAAAAATTTTTAAAAATAAAACTGTTTTTGTGATACAAATTGAAAACAAAACATTTAAATAAACTATTACTTTTTGTTCAAATATCTACTCTACCGTACCAGACTTCTTACTATTATTACAAACGATGATCAGATTTGACTCATCTAGGACAATCTGACGTAATTTATGCTTAATACGACACACATAAAAAACATTCACATCCTTACTATAATTAAAGGTAAATACCAAGAAAAATGGTAGACTTGCTCACGCCCATGCAGGATTGTCGATATAGACAGGTATCTAAACATTTATTATTTTATATAACATTATATATGCAAGGCAATTTGCTAACGATATGCATAAAGCAATTTATTAGCTTTATTAGCATGTCTTACCTTTTAGCAACCCTTTTCCGGTAGTGAACCCGCGTTAAATCGTAGTGCTAATGATTCAGTAAGTTAATTTCTCCTCAGCATATTAAGATCCTAATGTTTTATTTTGCAACTGTACGAAACACACTTTTTATTCGATAATCAACGGTACCTTTCACTTATTGTTGTTTGTTTTCGTTAGTGGTCTAATGTAAGCTATACTCTTTAAGGGAGGTTGATTTCTTAAGTAGCTTAGGTAGATGAAATCAATGGAAAATATTTGGAAACCTAGAAATGTAGAAAATAAATAAACAGTGACAAACATGTACTATTTCTGTTTTATATTTATAACAATATTTATTATATGAAAGCATCAGTGACATACATTATTGAGAACAGCTCATTTCGAAATTATTTCAAAACCAACTTGTTTTGATGATTCATTAATTCTTCTATTCCATGATAGATTTGGGTTTCAGAGTTTAGATTTAAGGAGAAAATTAAACTCAGTCACTTTTCTTTACAAGTTATTGCATGGCCAAATTGATTGTCCTGAGCTACTGAGTCAAATTGATTTTCTTATTCCTAGGCATAATTCTAGAAGTACTGATATTTTTTATTGCTTGTGAACAAGATATGATATAAATCATACCATCTTAAAATTTATTTTGGTTGCCTTTTAATTGTTTATTTTTTTTTTCCTACAAAAATATTAAAAATACAATTTTTAATACTCCCTTGCAGCATTAAAAATATTGTTTTAAGGCACCAGTGCCTTAAGTAAATGTCAAATTGTGACAGTAAATTTGCAACACATTTAATTTGTACTTTCTTTATTAACATAAATACTTATATTACAATTCACACAATTTGAAAAATTAAATCCTTCCACAATTCTATCACTATTAACTGAAACGACCGCATTCCTAGTTGACGTTTGAGCAGAATCCGCTGATATTGATGGCACTGAAAGCAGTTTTCGAGCAATCGAATTTTTACTCCAACGAATCTTCGATGGATCCCTTGGCGGCTGTTGAAGATTTCCATCCCCCATGTTCCTTAATTGTCGTTAAATTTGCTGAATTATCCGCTAGTAAGCTTGCCGACGAACTGGAAGTGCCAACAATTTCCAAGTTGTTTTTTCTTCATAGAAATATTTTAGTTTTCAATTTGTTTTTCTTTCGTATTTAGTACTCAAAAACATTAATTAAGAATCTGAGATAAGTCTCACTTTTTTGATAATAAAATTCTAATTTTACCACATTTGACCTTATGACTTAGAGTTTGTATGGTAATCGTGACCCCAGTCTATGAAGCCGCGAACAAGAAAAACCGCAACGTGTCTTAAATAAGGAGGAATACATTTTACACCTTGTTGAGGTGCAAGTCGCAATATTGCATGTAAAATGGGTGTTTCAAATACTACAGTGTGTTGTATGTCACAGAAACAGTTACTGCATTCAAATGAGGTACATCGTGTGCAAGCTTTGATTGTGTTAAAGCAGCTCAGATTTCCCTCATTCCTTGGTTTCTATAGATTTCTTCCTTTGTATATTATTTTTAATTAATAAAATAAATTAAAAATAATCAGTCGATTTTCTATTTCTATTAAATAAATCCACGCATATTAAAAAATTTGAAACATATCAAGAACATCCATTCAGTCTTTACAATTAAATTTTTGGCAAGGTGCAGGGTCGAAGACGACAATAGGGGGCGTGTTCTATGCCATTTTTGTGCAATATGTGAATGATTGGTCGCGATTAAAAGGATTGGAAGTTGCAAAAGAATATAATGATGACGCACTTTTCTAACAATAATTATTCTTTTCACTTGTGACCTTACAATTCGTGATGAGCAATATTTTTTTTAATGTTACATACCAGACAGTCTGCCGTACTGAAACAGATAAGGACTTGTCTCAAACGGAAACCAAATGAATATTTCTGTCAAATTGGGTCAAATAGTAGAAGCAACTGGCCATTCTCAAACATTAAATCTTTAAGGTCAGATAGTTAACTTTCAACCACTGCAGGAGTTTGTCATACTCTATTTTACACTTTGGTTCCGACTTTGTTGGTAGTAGTGCGGCACGAGCTTTGTTAGCCTTTTGTAACAAATCAATAACTTTGAAACCTGTCTGAGTATTAAACAAAAAATGGCACAATTATGTTTTTTGACACGGCAAATAAGAATTTCTAACTAATTTTGACGTCACTAGCAGAGGGCGCCACTTATGGCACATCACATTTCTTTTAAATGGCAGAACTTTTTTGCAGGTTAGTGTATCCATCTGACTATAGAAACAATCGATTACCCTACCTGTTGTATCTGAAAAAGGTATACCCTGTTGAAGTATTTAGGAGTAACAGTTTTCTAAATAATAGTATTTGAAATATTGAAAACTGTTATCGTTTCAGGTAAAGCGCCTTTTTTACTGAAAAGACAGCAAGTGTTACTTGAAAAACTTGTTCAGAACGGTAAACTGTGGGGACGTGCAAAATTTCAAGAAGATCAGCGAGGTTTGATTTTGAAACCATTTTTCAAGCACAAAGATTTTCAAAATAAAATTCTAGCACTGAACGCCCTGTATTTTTGAAACCAGCAACATTCGGATAAGGCATATTTGGCTCAATAGACTTTTTTTGGTCACAAGTATCTCCAGTTCCGAGATTGCCCAACCATTCACAGACACCCTGTAGAGTAGATAAAATTCTAAAAACCAAATATTAATGTTATAAAATCCAAGTCATAGTTCATGCAGCGTATTCAACTCGGACCATATGAGAAAGCAATCAAGGCTATTCGGTGACATAAAATAAAGGATAAACTATCTTCCATAAATAACATAAAATTGTCGCCAATTAACATTTACTTTTTGTATTAAAGAGGACAGTATTACGTTAATTATATTAAAATAAATTGCCTCTAATCGATTTAGTAGAATGTGAAATTGAAAATATTAACGTTCGCTAATAATTTAAGAGATAACTTGACACTTCATTGCAATTTAGTGAATATCGTTTATATAAACAATACCTCAGGATTTTTTGTAGTCAAGGCAGCGAAATTGTTATAAAATGCTTATTTCCTACACAAATTCTTAATTTGTACGAGGATGTTTCGAAAAAATCTGCCAATTCACATTATTTAATACTTCTGCTGAATTGTCACTGAAGAAACCGATAGGGAAGAGTCGCGAAACGTTTAAAAGCATAGGATGCAAAGACCACTACGGACCACTGATGTCTGAAAAGTAATAATGATCGTACAATCTTAGGACCAACAACAAGAACCAAGATATGCCCACACTTAAAAGTATAAAAAATGTCGACCATTTAAAAATCGTAAAAACTTTTCGGCTGTAAATATTATATTCTCTTTATTATACACATAGATTTCGGAAAAGGGATATAAAGTCCTATTGCGCATTCTGCCAATTTCCCACTCCTCTCACCCACCAATCACAGAAACATAATGTTGCTGTTCAGTACTACTTTTGCTACAAATTAAAAATATATCTAATGATTATGAATTTGTAATTGGAAATAAAACAAAATGTGATATTATTTACGTGAACTTGCTTGCTGAAGTTTTATTTAGAATCTTAATTTTGGATTTCTTAAAGATGAAAAAAGAAAAGACTTTTGGATAACTACACTGAGTCAGTCATAATGCCATTAATTTTAACCACGTATTTGGGAGGCCCAATAAAGGCAGAGAATCGAAAAAAAAATGTTTACTCGAACTTAAAAAAAAATAAACAAATCACTCTATAAAAATCAGTACGGCGCTCCTTGTGCGCTACGAACTTTCTGATGACGCACCCATACGGCAATCGAATGCCAGATTAAACATCGTTGTCACATCATGTTTACATACATAATATCGCCTAACACTTCAGCTATTTACCCCCATTTAGCATTTCCCGCATTTCTTTCCCCACAAATTTGTAGGTCGCGTCACACATTTGGAGGGGGGATGGAGAGAATACAAGCAGTAGTTTGTTTATTTCGGTCTCGCGTATTCGTCGTAAATTCACAATGCATAATTTTACAAATTCCGAATATGCGGAAATGATATAGTCTAGTCGAGAAGTGAGTTTCCTGCCAATAATAGTTAGACTAAATTTAAAAATATGGGGTTTGGTTTATCGGATTCAGAATTAAATTCTGAGAATAGGGAATTTTTGAATTTTTTTGCCATTAAAAATTTCAATTATTATTAACAAAAAACGAAGAGAAAAAAAGATGGTCTCCGTTTTTTTGCAATAACTATGGAACTATTAAAGATAGCGCCAATATTAAAAAAGATCCTAAAAGAGTATAAATTTCACAAAAAAGTCCGATTCCCGGAGTTGTAGCACCATTATTTATAATTTTAATTTAACGTTTAAAATCGGGTACCGCGCGGCCGTTGTGGCGCCGTCGCGTCGTCACCGAGCAAAGTGGACGTAAGCGCCACAACGGCCGCGCGGAACCCTATTTTCAACGTAAAATTAAAATTATAAATAATGGAGCTACAACTCCGGGAATCGGGACTTTTTTTTGTGAAATTTTCTCCTCTTTAGGATCTTTTAATATTGGCGCTATCTTTAATAGTTCCATAGTTATTGCAAAAACGGAGACCATCTTTTCTCTTCGTTTTTTGTTAATAATAATTGAAATTTTTAATGGCAAAAATTCAAAATTCCTATTCTCAGAATTTAATTCTGAATCCGATAAACCAAACCCCATATTTTTAAATTTAGTCTAACTATTATTGGCAGGAAACTCACTCTCGACTAGACTAATAGTGTTATACGGAGAATGTGCGCGAACTTTGTGTAAGTACCTTCGCGATACGGGTTCTGTGAAACTGCGCCGGATGGTTTTTTGTTACCTAGTATTTAAACACGAAACACTTTTCAGCTTCTCTTAATAATTTACCCATTGGGTATCGGTTTTGTATGTAATGTACGTAAATGGTTTATTACTCGGTTTATTATTAGATACGTTGGAGTTTTGTGATTTCAATGTAACTAAGCTAATTTCAGTCATAACAGCTACATTTGATCAGATGATAATTCACACGGTACTTGTCGGTTTAGCTTTCAGAGGCGATTTGTTGTCAACGTATGGGCAGGAGTGTACGGGTATCGAAAACCTTAGTGGACCGCGTTACTTGCAATTTTTAATAAAATGATTTAATTGTTATTATTTGATTTCATTGGATATTAACATTTTAAATTATTATTGGCTGAAGTTGAACTGAGCAAGAAAAAATGATATTCTAAAATAGTCGGTACATCCATTTATTTGTGATGTCTAAAACCTACTAGAAAAATATTTCAACTTGGCAACATTGCATCAGGTCGACATCGAGTTGAACTGTGAGCTGTAAACGACCAAGGCTGTGAGCGGTCAGTGACAGTCTGAAAAAGGAGTTTAAATAATGATTTGAAAATATTTTTTTTTGGCGTAAATATGCATTTAGATTTTTTTTAATCGCGTATTCGCATTATACTCATTATTCCCTATCTCCTCTTAAAATTAATGACATTATGACTGACACCCTGTATAATAAACTACTTACTTTTATTTAAGGGTCACTGACTTTCATGTTTTAAATTTGTAATAAAAATGGACCTTGTGTTTTCTTAATTATACTTTTATAGACTAAAAATATGCTACATATGAGAACATATGTAAAAATAAATGATATTCAGTAAATAATTTAATACAAATTAACATCCATCAGTAATCATAATCGTTGAGATTTTGATTTGTTTAATTAATTCCTAAAAATTTAACGCTTATACTACAATTTTCTATTTTTTGCCTCAGTATAACTTTATTATAAAAATTTACATATTAATAACCGATATTGAATAGAAACTGTCGGGTTTTGTGTAAATAGCATAACAGATACAAAAAACATTTTTTGTTAGATCAAAAAAAAAAATTATTAAATACGTGCATATGCCTGTTTTAAATCAATAATTATTCATGAAAATTGGTCATCATTGGTCATTCAAATTTTTAAATACAACCCTGATATTTCTCCCACCTAAGTCGCCCAGTCTCCGCGGCGCAAGTAAAATTTAGTCTTTGTTACCTCTGTCCCTTCCAACCTCTTTGATTATAAATGAGTGCAACGATTTCGGTAAGAAATCGTAATTTTAGATTTACGGATTTAATTCAAGACTGTGAAAAGGAATTGAACATAATTTGAGTGGTTTCTAAAATGTTCCATTTTTTCATTGTTTCCACTTCCATTTCCTTATTACGTATCGTACTTCCGCCAGCTAATTTTATCAAGGAATAAAAGACAGTTTCATTATTTATTTAATCTAGTCAGCTTTCAAAATTATTCAACAGATGTAAATATATGTACCTACATAATATATCAAATTATGGAAATATGTAGCTTAGGACTGTAATGTAACCAACCTTGTATCCCTTTTAAAGTACGAGATTGTATGACACTATGACTATCCTTAACGCTGAATACAACGATTTAATTGTGAATCTGGAACTTTTCAGGGTTTTCTTTTAAAGAAGACTTTGCGAAAGCAAATATCGTTTAAAATATATTCGTAGAACCAGCAAGCCATTTACATAATTCGTCCTTGTCAACGCAGGGGTCAGTAAATGCTGAATTAAATGAATTAATTCAAATGTAAACAAACTTACTACAAAATACATATTTATTTGTTCATAATTTACATACACATCTATTTACAATAATATATTACATTCTTATATATTATGGCAAGCAACATTATCTCTTTAGTACCTATAACCGCCTGGGCCACCAAATCCTGACCCCAAACCAGGTTGGAACGGAGAAGGTGCTGGGGCTCCGTACTGTGGTAAACCTGCTCCACCTGGAGCGCCACCGGGACCACCCCCAATGCCTCCCGGACCACCGCCGATACCACCTGGCCGGCCGCCAATACCTCCTGGACGACCACCGATACCACCCGGAGCACCTCCAACACCACCCGGACCGCCTCCAATACCACCTGGTCGGCCGCCAATACCTCCTGGACCACCACCGATACCACCCGGAGCACCTCCAACACCACCCGGACTGCCTCCAATACCACCTGGACCACCTCCAATACCACCTGGTCGGCCGCCAATACCTCCTGGACCTCCTCCAATACTACCTGGTCGGCCCCCAATACCACCTGGACCTCCCCCAATACCACCTGGACCGCCACCGATACCACCCGGTCGACCTCCAAAGCCTGGACCTCCCCCAATACCACCTGGCCCGCCACCGATACCACCCGGACGACCTCCAAAGCCTGGAGCGCCCCCAATACTACCCGGACTGCCACCAATTCCTCCTGGTCGGCCCCCAATACCGCCTGGAGCACTCCCGATGCCACCTGGACGGATGCCGCCTGGACGACCGCCTTCGTCTGGTCCCGGTTTATATTGTCCGTCGTCGACAACGCCGCGAGCTTCATCGGCCAAATTTTGATCGATGGATTTTTGGATTTCTTCTGGAATGGGGGGAGAGGTTGGGAGGTGAGCCCCTTGGGGTACAAAACCTTTTTCATCGGCAGTGTATTGGATTTGAATCTGTTGGCCTTCTGGAGATGTGTAGCCGAATGAACCTAGAGAAGAATTGTATAAAATGTAACTGTTCAACTTATTTAAAAAGTTTCGGAAAAGAAACAGATATATCTAGACTGGTTCCAAACTATCAAAAATGTTCGGCCAACTACTTCTTGCACAATGTTTACTGAAAACAGATTCATAACTTTACTGGTCGAATATTTCTGACAGTCTGAAACCATTACGGATTCCTTGCTTGAACGGACCTATTGTCTTCCAATTTCTATTTGTAACTAAATCTTAACATAACTGCCATTTTGTCTAATATTTCATGATCATTATTAGTAAATCTGGTATAATTTTAAAAATGAGTACAATTGACTCATACTGTCAACAGAACAGTAGTTTTAGAAAACTAAAGAAAGTAGTTAATTTAAGAAAAATGTTGCTTGGATCAGACATTTTTAAAGACATTAATAATAACGATAATTATGAACTGGCTGTCAAATATTTTATAGTACATATTCTATGCTGTACGATGAATGTTTCATAAACAATATCCGAGCTGGTTGCCATGTTCTCGGTTTAGACTTTTTGATATATCAACGGGCATATTGCTCTTTTCTTCTGAAGAAATTTTAAAACTGTTGCAGTTCTGAAGACTAACATGACAATTAATTCAAAAACTGTTAAATGCATTTAAATCAATTAAAATTTAAAATAAAAAATATACAAAAGGAAACTCTTTATATTAAAACTACCTACCTTGTGCCAATGTGCCATCACCTCGAGCGTCGCCTTGTTCCTGAGCATTAATTCCATTTCCAGTTTGGTATGAATAGCTGTAGGTACCGTCGCCGTTATTGATATTGCCCAATTGAGTAATAGGAACATCAGATCCAGCTCCAGGTCTTGCGCCACCTCCGGCACCTCCACCGTAACCGCCACCGGCACCTCCACCGTAACCACCGCCGGCACCTCCGCTAATTCCGCTACCAGCACCGCCTCCAGGGCCACATCCTGGTCGACCTGGAGCACATCCGGGCGCACCAGCACCTGGACCTCCGCCGATACCTCCGGGACCTCCAGCACCTGGACGACTAAATCCTCCAGGTCCGGCACCTCCTGGACCCCCTCCAATGCCCCCTGGGCCTCCGGCACCTGGACGACCTCCAAATCCTCCAGGTCCGGCGCCTCCTGGACCACCACCGATACCGCCTGGACCTCCGGCACCTGGACGACCAAATCCTCCAGGTCCGGCGCCTCCTGGACCAACACCGATACCTCCTGGACCTCCGGCACCTGGACGACCAAATCCTCCAGGTCCGGCGCCTCCTGGACCTCCACCGATACCTCCTGGACCTCCGGCACCTGGACGACCAAATCCTCCAGGTCCGGCGCCTCCTGGACCTCCACCGATACCTCCTGGACCTCCGGCACCTGGACGACCAAATCCTCCAGGTCCGGCGCCTCCTGGACTTCCACCGATACCTCCTGGACCTCCGGCACCTGGACGACCACCATATCCTCCAGGTCCGGCGCCTCCTGGACCACCACCGATACCTCCTGGACCTCCGGCACCTGGACGACCAAATCCTCCAGGTCCGGCGCCTCCTGGACCTCCACCAATACCTCCTGGACCTCCGGCACCTGGACGACCTCCATATCCTCCAGGTGCGGCGCCTCCTGGACCACCACCGATACCTCCTGGACCTCCGGCACCTGGTCGACCTCCGAATCCTCCAGGTCCGACACCTCCTGGACCTCCTCCGATACCTCCAGAACCACATCCTGGACGACCTGGGGCACATCCGGGTGCACCAGCACCCGGACTTCCTCCGATGCCTCCTGGACCTCCAGCACCTGGAGCACCTCCGGCACCTGGAGCACCTCCAAAACCACCTGGACCACCACCACCTGGACGACCTCCAAATCCTCCAGGACCGGCGCCTCCAGGACCACCTCCGAAACCTCCAGGACCGCCCGCACCAGGACCTAAATATGAATATATATAACTGCATAAAGAGTAACAGACTTGCTTTATAACAAAAATATGAGTCATTTAAACCAAAAATATAACTTTACAGTAATGCTATTGCAGCTAACTAGAAAACACTCATTATTTTATCCTTCTGAGAAATCATTATTAACAAAAATAATACTTTTCAAATAATAATTTCACTGTAACAAACAAATTTAGATTCTGATGTACAGGTTTAGAGTAAAGTGCAGTTTACAAATGTGTTATATTAAAAAGTTGTTTGTAGTTAAAAAAATTGGGCCATTCTGTTTGAAATAACAAAAAGAACTGGAAACAAAACTAAAACGTTATTAAAAGGATATCTTTAAACAGTTCCAATCTTTTTATATATTTTTTTGTAACAATTTTGTTCCATATACCATAATGTTGGCAATACTATCTCTAATTGCTATTCAACATTATTTCCGAAGCATATACTTTTAGTTTCAAAAATTTCCATAAAAATAAGAATCCATAAGAAGCAAGTTGGGATTCTGAGATAACCAAGAATTAAATCCTTATCTTCCTATTAATTTGTTGTCAAAAGTATGATTGAACCAATATGTTAAGTTCTTAACAGAAACATCATTAGGTGAATAACACACTACATATTAAATCTTCAGCAAATGTTATAAAAAATAAAGGCCCAACACTGACCCTTGTGGGATACGTGTAATATTTCCAGGTTTTGAACACGTTATTACTAATAATAAATCTAGGTAGCTTCAACATTAGACTAAAAAAAATACATTTATTTATTGTCAATAAAATGAACCGTTTACGAGAAAAACGATAATAAACGAATTCATGTTTATTTTTAATAAAAAGAACCATGATTTATATTTTTTTGTCGACAACAAAGTCATTCAAACGACAGGAAAGTTTCATTGTGAGATGTTTAATTCGGAAAAATGTAAAATTTAAAAAAAATTACTGCTTTAAACTGTTTTACTTTAGATATAATTTAATATCCATTCTGAAATAAGTTATCTATATTTTTTTTTTGTAGCTAAATTCTGAGCTAAGTTTACCAATTCCTATCCAAATATTCATTTTATTGTGTTCTATTATAACTACAGTAGTAGTAGCAGTAAATATGCGTACTTTTCTATGAATTCAAAGCTGCCGCAATTTTTTTCGATAAGTGACGCAAACTAGTTTAATAGTCTGTGTAAAAACAATGCTGCACAATCGTCGTGAGATACGCGACCATAATTGCAGAAGATAATTTAATATATTTGTGATGTGTACATCTCGCATGTACGCGTTATATAACATAACCTTAAAAACCGTGCGTTGCAGTTTAGCCTCATTAGGTTCCGCTTCTTTTGGAAGTTTTACCTAAATGAATTTTTAGTAATTGTTTCATTCACCTTGACACGCAATGTTGCGGCTGTGAAAAAAGATAAGATGTGATGCGAGTAAACCGACAAATTTCCTTACTCGAGAGAAAATTGTAGTTGACCCATTTATTTATTTCAGTTGAAACTGAAACCTGAAACATATACCTTGAGATACCGGTTTAAAATGACATTGTTTTTTAATTTAAAATCGAACAACATGAAATGCTAAATTCCAAATATAACAAAGATTGTTTATTATTTTGCTTACTTTCGAATGAAGGATATACGTTTCTTTACTAATTATTTATTAAATCACAAAAAATCCGCCTCGTATTTAACCGATTACCAAAATTATACCAAAAATATTGCAATAAAATTCAATATACTTGCCAAACAGATAGTATGACCCCCAAACCCACCTTGTTGTGTTGAAATTAGGTACACCTAGATATTTAACTTATTTCTTGTAAAAATAATTGGAATTCGAAAAAGTCTCTTTGAAATCAAAAAAGATGTTTTATTGGCAAATAAAGACTGGCAATTAATTATTTTGTGAAGTATTATAAAATAAATTTTACTGACGCAATATAAACGGGATACCATATACAGGGTGATTTACAACTTATCTAAAAAAATTTGGGAATAGATGCGTCATGAAAAATGGCGTCAATATCATAATTTTTTTTTTAAATCCTTATAGTTTTCCAGTAAAAAATTCCCTATCTGCGGGTATGGTAGGGTGGAAGAATGTTGGCTTGGTTCAATGTGAGAGATTGATACTGGTTGATGTTTGACTACCTTCTAATTAATGAGAATGTGAATATATAGACGTATACTAAATGTAACTGAAACCGTTTTAAATTTACATAAGATAAGTTTTATTTTAACCACTGTCTATGGCCAATCTTGCTAACATTTCTTTCTGGAACTCTGTATATATGAAGATTATGTGAGATAAAATAGTTTAACGTCAATGTGAAGAAAGAAGTGAAATATTACGACGTATACTAAATAAAATGGAAACCAGTTTACAGTTATTAAGGTAAGTTAGTTTAAACCTTTATATTTTAATTTATCGCTATGGCCAATTTTACTCACATTTTTTTTCTAGAAGTCTGTATATGTGAAGATTAATGAGATAAAAGGCAGTTAAGGTCAATATGAGGAAAGAAGTACAATATAACGACATACACTGAATAAAATTGAATCCGTTTTAAAGTTAATAAGGTAAGTTGGCCTAAACCATTGTATTTTAATTTATGTTTATGGTCAATCTTGCTCACATTTCTTTCTGGAATTGTGTATATATGAGATCAAAAAGAGTTTAAGGTCAATGTAAAGAAAAATATGAAATATAACGGTGTATACTAAATTAAATTGGAACCATTTCAAAGTTACATAAGGTAAGTTGGCCTAAGCCTTTGTATTTTAATTTCAGTCTATGGTCAACTTTGATGACATTTTTTCCTGCAATTTTGTATATACGAAGATTATATAAGATAAAAGAGAGTTTTAGGTCAACGTGAAATATTACGACGTATTCTAAATAAAATTGAAACTGTTTTAAAGTTAATCAGGTAAGTTGGTCTAAACCTTTGTATTTTAATTTCTGTCTGTGGTCAACTTTGTTGTCATTTTTTATCAAATATATGAAGATTACATGAGATAAAAGAGAGTTACAAGTATATCATTTTGTTGAAGTGAAGAAATTTTGTAAAAAGTGTAAAAAGGTACATACCTCCTGGAGCACCACCTGGCCTTCCTCCGAACGGTCCTCCTCCGCCTGCACCTGGGAACCTACCCGGTCCTCCTGCGCCGCCTCCAGGTCCACCACCCCCAGGTCGAGGGGGCAGGTAATCCAAGCGCGCGCATGCCGCAAACCCTATTAGGGCTAGCGTTAAAATTGCCTAGAAGGATAAATAAAAGAAATTGGTGCCAGATAATGCAATTTATTTAAAAGAACAGTTGCTAATGCTGACTTACCTCATAATCATATCGATTAAAACAAATAAAAATAATAACTCAAGCAAGCAAAAGCTTTCTCAGAATGTCGACTAAAAGTCTATAGAATCGAAAATAAATTAAGTAAATATATAGTGTACTTGTTATTTAGATATATTTTAATATCTAGTATGGAATGGAGTGGACGGTTTGCTAGCTAATACAAACATAAATATTATTGATGAAATTGAAAATCGAAAGTACAACGAAAATTTAACGAAAGTGATATGGGTATGAAGACGAACTAACATTGTACTTGAACATCATATCATGTTATCCATTAAATTCAAAACAATGAATAAAAACTTATAAGGAAACTCAGTAAGTTTTACTGATCCAGCCAACTATATCCATGTTTTAAAAAAATGTGTATATAATAACGCAGGTATTCCAGACTAATTGATTATATATCAATGCCATCAACGGATGTCAATAATTAGTCAATATTAAATTCCATTTCCAAAATTGTGTTTATTTTCATAGTTCTCAAGGAGACAATCACAAATACTCAATAACAAAGTTTTTGGCATTTGATGAACATAAAATATTCGCTTTCAAAATAGCGTGAGTTCGCTTACAATGTAAACGATACAAGAAATCACGAAAAAATAAATTTTTGTTTCTAAGATCTAGTATAGGATATATGTCACGAAGAAGATGTACACCATATAAATTGAACATTTGCTCTTAAACAAGATAAATAGCATTCAGAATGATTCGTTAATGCAATATTTAAATTAATTTTCTACACGATGACCATATTAAATGTATACAGAGTGATTCAGACATTCTCAGTTTTGTGTAATTAATTAAAAACAAAGTTGGAAAACCGATAAATATATTGTCTCTTTGGATATGATAGAAAAATGTTATATTTGTTTGTAGTGAATATTAAGTTGCTGTCCTGTTTAAAAAATTAACAAGTGATAATAACTGAAATCGTAAAATTTGTCATGATGATGTTTTTTCCGAAGCTGAAAACAACATAACAATAAATATAATAACACTGTTAATGAGATGATAAATATAAGTGATTCATATTTAAATTGATATCTATTATTTTCAAATTTTTGGTCATACTGTTGACTAAAGTAGTTAAATTTTCAAAAATGTGTTAAATGGAATTTAAAACACGCAGAGGAATACTATTACTAGACGTTTTCATATCTTTATGGTGTTGTAAATCAGATTTAAAAAATCAAAACAAAAAAACGTAAAAGTAAACTGCTAGCTGAAACTTCAAATAGCATTGAAGTTGTGTGTGTATATTTTTATTGTTATCTTAATCTCGACAAGAATTCCTTTCGAAAATGTTGTTCCTAATGTAAAATATGGTCTCGCCGCTTGATCATACTGTTGACTAAAGTAGTTAAATTTTCAAAAATGTGTTAAGATTTATTTATGCGTATATATTCAAGATGATTTATAGTATAAACTTCATTAGAAAAATGTGTTAAATGGAATTTAAAACACGCAGAGGGAAACTATTACTAGACGTTTTCATATCTTTATGGTGTTGTAAATCAGATTTAAAAGTCAAAACAAAAAACTGTAAAAGTAAACTGCTAGCTGAAACTTCAAATAGCATTGAAGTTGTATGTGTATATTTTATTGTTGTTATTCCTAATGTAAAATATGGTCTCGCCCGCTGACTAATATCAAAAAAATACATCACCAAACCAAGTTAACCGCTTCTATGATCCACCCGCTATAGGCACAGCTCACTTAATATTCAACAGCCGCGTGAATAATGATACTAATAGCGGACAAGTAATGAATAGCTAAATGTCTTACTTGCTTCATGCTGGAAGTAAAATGCACTCGAAGTGTGATGCACAGATTCGGTGGTTTGCTTTTATAATATGACTCCCACTGATGAAGATGAGCTCTTGGATCCGCTGCATTTATTGCAGAATCCTAGATCTCTGCCCGGCGGGCATGTTAATTACTCTTCATATTGTCCACCGTACTCATCTCAGACGTCTGAATCAGGAATGATCCTGAATTATCAGAGGGCCCTTTTCTATAGGGAATTCCCAGTTTCCTGTTCTTAACTTTGGGAAAATATACAACATGAAAAAGTAATACAGGGTGTTGAGTTTAAAATATCCCTACGAAAATATGTTCTATTTTAAAGAGGCAAGCAAAAGTGAAAATAAAAGATGCTAGGTTAACAGTTGATCGGTTTGAAAAACTTGTGTGCCTTGGACTACGAGAAAATAAAAATGTCAAATTATTATGACAAATGTTTATTTAGAGTGGAAATTAAATGTATAATTACAATTGTTGTTTCCTGAAAGATTTAACGGCAAATGTTGATTGAAATCCTGTTCTAAACAACGTCACTGGAAATGTTGACTTGTTTGTCGATTTGCGCAACATGATCATTAAATTTTGTATCTGAATGTTTGCTTTGTTGACTTCTTCCCCGGGCCTTTTCATATCTAAAATGTCCACACCTGCAGTGGGACTTTATGACATATCGAATTCTACAAATCATGTTTCTATACATTTGGTACTCAACATGATAAGATAGAATTCTATTTTATAACGTAATGAGCATAAACAAAGTATAATTATCTATCATTTGTTATTATGTTTTCAGAATATTTAGCAGTACACGATCTTCCTTAAATAGATAAAGGAATAGTTAATATACTAACATGATAACAAATCATAGACATATGATATTTTGCTTATGCTCAATACGTCACAAAATAGAATACTATCATATCATCTTCAGTACCAACTGCATAGAAACATTTCGATTTGTAGAATTATATGTCAGAGTCCCAGGGCTGAGGCATTTGCTAGTAATGTAGAGGACGTTCTTCGAAACGTGTGGCCGGTGTACTGACTTGGGTTTGAAATTTTAAGAAATCTAGCTATGTCGTACGGAATTTTTGAAATTGTATTCTTTCCAACACTTGATTTATACATCTGCCACGCTCATATCGATAAAAGAAGCGTTCATCTTGAGCCCTTTTTGGTCGGAGTTGCCTATAACGATTAACAAATGTTACTCAGTCGTCTGTTACTACAAATCTTCTTTGCACGGTATTTTTTGTAGTAAGAATCTGCACTAACATGACACAATTTTTATTCTCCACGACCTTCTCTTTTAAATTATATACCTAGCTCGTCAGTTCGGCTTACCCAGGGACTCCACTGCTTTTATTAAATATATTTCATCAGGAGCTTCTAACAAAAACTTTGATATATCATCCTTTGTAAATATCTGAGATTTTAAAGGTTTATATTCGTCATTTTTCCTTTTTATAAAGCTTCAAGCGGCCAAATTTCGAAATATCCTGGTTCTTATTTAATGAAACAGTCATTTTCAACATTGAGTATTCTGACCATAATGTAGCTAAGGAAAATACCAATACTACATATTCCGTTATTGTAGATACATCTTTCGTTGTACACCATTTGATGAAATTTTCATAGGCTTGATTGTAACGGTCTTTAGATTTGTCTGGTAGCAAACTTCTGCACGCAATAATTGCTGCTTCTTCAATGGAATTCATTTTTAACTAAATTCTAGCCAGATATTAAACATAAAAGAAGTTTATACTTGCGCTTAAACTTGTTCAAAATATGTCTAAAGATAATAATAGCAATACTTCTTCCGTTAACTTCACATCTTATCCAACTATGTTTTTGAAACCTATAGATTCTAATGAACTTCTTGGTATATAACAAAAAAGTTAAAAAATAAGTGGTCTACTGGTCCCGATGATATTCCGATGCATATATTCAAAAAAATATGTCCTAGCATTATAAAACCTTTGGTCTTTTTGATAAACTTATCGTTTGAAAGTGGTTGTTTTCCATCAAAACTGAAATTCGGGAAGGTCACTCCTGTTTATAAACGTATATAAAGGTGATTATTTTTCGTTAAATAATTATAGACCAATAACGATTTCATCACCGTTTTCAAAAATTTTTGAGTATTCCTTCTTGGACAGACTTATATCGTTCATTAATAAGCATAGAATTATAATAGAACATCAGCATGGTTTTCAATCAGGAAAACAACTAGTAGCGCCATTCATTCATTTTATGGGACTGTTTTAAAGTCTGTGGAAGCAGGCGAATGCTCTGCTGGCATCTTTTGCGATCTTAGCAGGGCTTTCGACTGCGTCGATCACAGCATATTACTTAAGAAATTATCATATTATGGATTACGAGGTATTGCATTGAATTGGATAAGTTCATTTTTGAATGGCCGGAGACAATATGTTAGCCTTAAGCATAGAGATTCTTTGAGTGTTCAATATGTAAATTCAGAAATACAAAGTTTAACCATGGGTGTTCCACAGGGTTCTGTACTGGGTCCTTTGTTGTTTATTTTATACATTAATGACATAAACACCATTGCTTCTAATATTCATTTTACTATATATGCCGATCATACTTCCCTTTTAATTTCTGATAAATCTTCCTACGACTTAGAAGCGAAATGTAATATTTTACTTAATAAATTATATACATGGTTCTGTAATAATAACTTATGTTTTAATGTGACAAAGACTCATGCGGTTTTATTTCAAAATCGCCAACGGACAGATGTAGAATTGAATGTTGATATAAATGGCATACCAATTAATAATGAGACTTCTGTAAAATTTTTAGGAATTGAATTTGATAGCAATTTGTCCAAATCACATTGTTCAAATCTTTGTTCTAAACTGAATTCAATATGTTATTTATTCCGAAATTTGCGTACGCAGTGCTTATAACTCCGCAGCTTATAAATCTGTAACATGCACAGGTGGGCAGTAGAATAATGTATGGTGTCTGTTTCTGGGGCGGGTCCACTATGTCTTCTGATGTATTTATATGCCAAAAAAAGATACTAAGATGCATTTTTAATGTTTCAAGTTCACATTCATGTAGAGATATTTTTAAAAAATATTTTATTTTAACTTTACCTGGACTCTTTATATTTGAATTGTGTAATTATATTTTCAGTAACAGATCTAAATTTCACACCAATAATGAAATTCACCATATTAATACTCGTCAAAAAATTAATATCATATACCGTTTATGAGATTAAAGCTTACCATGAATTTACCAAACTGTCTGGGCCTTAAGCTATATAATAAATTACCTAGTGATATAAAGACTTGCTGTACACTTGAACGTTTTTAAAAAAGACTAAAATCGTACCTAATTGATATGTGTCCGTATTCGTTAAATGAATATTTCAAGGCTTAAAATTGCGATGTTTGTTTTTCTTTTATGTGATTTTGTATGATTTAGTGTGTTGTTTATTTATTTACTTTAATTTAATTAAGAATCTAAGTTTATGTATTGACCATTTCTTATACAGTGTAAAACTGTCCATTAGAAAAAAAAACAAACAAACAAACAAATCAACTTTATATTGAAAACTAATTATTTGAAGCAAACGGCATGTTATAGGAGGCAGTGACGTCACACACCGGTTTACGAGTTCATGTTCCCAAATTTATTTAAAGGCTTTACAGATGTCCGCAGATTATAATTTTTTCCAGCTCCTACTAAAATTACAAAATAATTCAGAAAATATAATTAAAAAAATGCCAAATGATGCCATTGTTAATGCTACCGCGACAATAGTCTAGCTATTATAATTATTATAGGAACATTTTTTCCAAATAAAATATTAATGATACCCTGTTTACACATACTTAGATCCATTTTAGTATGTATTAACGGCAACAAAGTAGGCCTTGACGATTTTTTCGCTGAACCATTAATAAAATAAAAAAATACACGGTAATAAATCCTCTAGGACAGATTATTATAAACATGACTTCAAGTTTGTTTAATTAAATGCAACATAAATTTTTATAGGCAATATATAATAATGTCTTTAATTGATGCGACTTTATTTTTAACTACTGACATCCCGTAATAATTTGCAATGATACAATAAAAAATCGTTGCGTACTGGTCGCGGGCACCTACGATGTGTATCATGAACAAAATGCTGGTAGTTATCAATTAATCACTTAGCTTAGACCGCAAATGGTGGTCATATTTTTTAAATTTGATTGAGCAGTAAAATTAATTATACTAATTTAGTGGTTTGTCTCTACTTAAATCCTTTTTTCAATAACAATACATTGCATATCAACCAATGTTCATTTTTAATGCAAAAGCAAATTTTGCTTCAAAATAACCTAAGCTTGCTTTAACTACACATTTTTTTTTTCTTGAAGATTAAATAACATCCAATGCAAAATCGTAAACGGTTAAATGTAATGATATAAAACTAATAGATTATTTATATAGAAAAAGCTTAGAAATTTTTCTTTTCAAACTTAAAAATACATTAAAAAAAAGTTTGGAGCGATTTTTCCCATCAAGATTGCATTCTGTAGTGCCCTTTACCGTCTGGAACAAAGTTATGTACCGATTGGTTTTTCGTCACAGAGAACTCCTCAATCTACATTTCCAAAACAATTAATTCAAATTTTTCCATGATTTTTCACTGATTTGGAAATGCAAGTTCACTCTCTCATCCTTCGATCCTGAGAGGATGTCGATTTCAGAGCAAATCTGCGGTTTTTAATACTACTTTGACATAACAAAAACCATTTTCTTTTTACGTTGATATTTAACCACAAATAATAATTACACTTCTAGCTTTACCTATGATACAAAAATTAAATAAGATGAAGAAGCATCACTATTTTTTTTTTATTTACACTGGCAGTAGGCTCACTACTAGATCCGAAGGATTAAAATGAAAAGCCAGCAGACAGTCTAATAAATTCAACAGTACAGATTTGGAAATGCAAGTTCACGTTCTCATCCTCCGGACCTTAAGAGGATGCCGGTTTCAGATCGTCCATTGCGATAGATGCAAGCGTTGATAATGTTGTATTTGGTACATCGCCTCAGGAATTGATGATTTTAGATAAGTCCATTAATTAATAAGACGCAGGTCTCTCCTAAACCGTATTTAGTAAAACCACTATGTTGATCTCACTCATTTACATGTAATTATATACAAAAGCTATAGCTGAAGCATTTCAGCGCTGATGAAACCATTTAATTTAATAGACCAACTATCGAGACTTGATAGATCCTGAGCATTTATCAATGGTTCTTTACACTTGGACAAATAGGCACCACGCAGATTCTTAACAATGTTTACTATGAAACATTTATTACCATTAAAAGAAATATTTTATTTAGCTGAAACAGATCTGCTGTGTAAGGCCGACCCATTGATAATAGAATGCCGGAAAATAAGTCGTTTAACAAGCCTTTCAAGAGTAAGTAAATATAAAGGGTGAGTCAGAAAGAATGGGTCAATACTAAGCTAAAAATACTACACATTAAAATGTTATGTTTGACCTCATCATGTCACATTTACTGCCTAGTCATTAGAATCATTTTTAACATAACATTTATTGCAGATTTATTACTATTAAAAGAAATAGAAGAAAAATAAGCACGTCGCTGATTTTCTTGCTTGGTTTGCAGGCTTTCAATATAGACAGAGGACTTGGTTAAACAATTTCTCTTCTCAGAGTTTGTTCTCCTGACGAAAGAGAGATATCTTGCATCAAACAATTTACAAATAAACACTGACCTGACAAAAGTATTTGACAAAATTGATCACATGATTATTTTGGTTTCTCTTACAACTTATTAAATCTTATAAGCTCTTATATTTCCAACAGAGGTCTACATGTTTACTGCGGTTGCAAGTCTGCTGAAGTACGCGCCACCTCGGGGGTCCTCAAGGGTCTAATTTAGGACCCTTATTCTTTAGCCTATTAATTAATGGCATTATTAATAATTTAACTGTGCCCTGTCTAATATATGCAGATGATCTGAACATTTTTAGTACAACTCCTTATGATGCTGCTGAACTTCAGTACAACCTAAATGTCATTCATGAATGATGCAGGGTTAATAATTTATCACTAAATATTAGTAAGTGTGATGTACTGTCTTTATCTACAAACAGTTGATTTCTTTTAATTATTCTATCGAACAACATACGCTTTCTAGACCTGATACCTTCTGTGACTTAGGTATTATATTTCACAGAAAATTGTCTACACTATGTAACTGCAGGGACTTATAGATCTCTTGGTTTCATTATAAGGAATAGTACACAGTTTTGGAATTCTAACACTTTTGTATTCTACTTTTGTCAGGTGTGAATATACATCAATTGTGTGTGTCCTAATTATGCTGTGCATGTGGATGTTCTTGAAAATGTTCAACGTAAATTCTTACAATATATTAGTTTTAAAGCCGATGGTGAGCCTCCTTCTGTTGGGTTTCCTCAATTAGAAATGCTTAATAGATTTGGTCTTGAAACTTTGGAACATGGAGGTAAAAAAGCTTATTTAATTTGTTTACATAAAGTAATGTATAATGTCATTGACTGCATTGCCATCTTGAGTTGGGCTTTCATGTTCCTAGAATTGCTAAACAATTTAACATATTTTATTTGCCACCAAATATTCTGAAACACTCTCCACTTCATAATATGTGTGATTTATATCATGAAATTATTTTGCCCGTAGATTTTATGGATTGTAATATTTTAACTCTGAAAAGACTTGTTTTGTAATTGTTGTTGTCTTTATCTAGACATTTAGATTGATTATTTTTCATATTTGTCACAAGTGTTATATCTAAGTTTTATGTAATTTCCCTCATGTATGTTTTTTTGTTGAGTGTTTTCTTATTCTCTAACTGGGTCTTTGACCTGGTGAATAGTGTAAGTAAAATAAATAAAGAAATTAGATCTCCAACTCGAAGACCAAGACTATTAAACAAATGCTGAAATAAATAGTTTTTCATATTTGAAATTACACTTATTCTCGAACTCAACTTCAAACAAAAAATGTAAAAGAACTAGTTGATATTTCCAGTTTTAAAGGATAATACCAGAAAGTCTATAAACAATTGAAGGGTCGTGAGTTTAAATCTTTCGTCAGTCTCCTAACTAATTATTCATTCAAATGATCCTTCAGAAATTAAATCATTTCTTCTTAAAATGTAAGGAGGAATATTTCAGATCTTTTAGGAGAAAACCTAATAAAAAAACTTCCTCCACTACATCAGCAAATGGCAAGTGAAGCGAACTGCATTTAAAAAATATGAACGTTTGTTGCAACGCGGAAGAACTAGAATATATTCGGTGGGATTAACAGCCTACTTAAATTCATAGTTTAAGAATACGCCCATATGAAAATCAAGTGCATTTTTGCAAACTATAGCAATTACTTGCAAAATTGTGTTTCATAAAATCATTACATAACAAATTTTCTTTAGAAAAGGATCTAGTTCCAGATGAGTGTGCATTGCTATTTAAATTTTACCATATATTTAATGTGTCAAGTGGATTGTCGAAATTATTTGATACCTTACCAGCTAATAATTAGTAGTTACTTTCTGACCCCATTCACATAATCCTCTCCAACTTTATTAGGAATATCGGTCGGCATTACTTATATAACGTTATTATATATTTCGTGAGTAATGGAACTTTGAAACAAACTGTTAAGAAATTGCTAAGAATGTCATAAAGATATTCAGGGTGTCACAGAATAGTGATCCCATTTTGGGATAAATAAATATCATACTATTTTTGTTTACATAAATGAATGTAAAGAATATTACGATATAATCAAAAAGTGCATGCTGTTTTGAATCTTTCACAGCTGATAATGTATCTAACATTCCTATATTATCAGAAACGTTAAGAAGAATCGGTAATAAATTTAATATTCGAACAGTTTTTCAGACAACTAATACTTTACCAGCATTTTTGTCTAAAACGCGTCCAAAAAATGATATACAAAATTCAAAAAATTGCATCTACATTATACCTTGTGAATGCAATAGACATTATGTTGGAGAACTGACTCGGCCTATGAAGGTTAGAGTTGAGGAACATAAAAATTATATAAAAGGACGGGAATTTGAAAAAAAAAATATTTTGTTGAACGGAGATAAGTGTGTGTCAAACTGTTCAGTAAACATTGATCATTGTTGGCTACAGTTGTATCAAGAAGAAGTAAGTAACAATAAAATAAAAATCATTTAACATCTCTATGGAAGCAGATAAACAAATTTTAAACTGTCAAGCTTGACATACGTTTAATACCTTTACTATTTTGAGTACGAAAACAGAGAGTTTTTCGAAACGTCAAAAATACGGAAGTGCGCGATAGTGATGTGATTTTTGTTATTTTTACTTATCTGCTTTTTTCAGTGTGAGATTTTTTGGTTAGGCAAACTAGTTTCAAAAATAACCCTTGACTGATCTTTTTTCAGAAGTGTGGCAAAACCCCAATAAAACTAAAGAAAAATCTAACAGTCATCTGAATAAATATACTCGAAAACGTCATATTTTTTTAAATCAGAACAAATAAAATATTTCAAAAAAATTAACAATCAAAGGGTGTTCCATTAAAAAATATATTATTGCTTTTTGTATCCCTCAACTTCTGTACGCCACTGTGTTCTATTAACTTATTAAAGGGGTTAAGTTACTGCCCTACAACTTTTATTTGAAACTTTATTTTGCACCTCTAATAATAATGAAAATAAAGGATGGCCTAAATATAATAAATAACGCGTGTGTCCAAAGTTCCCTCTTAAGGCATTTTTCTCGCAGAAATATTTTTAGTAAACAAAAACAAATGGGTATATTCTGTAAATGATGGCTTGTCGCCCAGGGCGAGAGGTCTGCGTTAAGTACCTGCGGCAATGTAGGTCGCTTCCTGTAAGTCGAGCCGCTTAGGCAGAGCAGGAAGTAAGTAGACCACTTGTATCTCACAAAAACAAATGGTATTATCTTTTAGGCATAAATCTAAGCTTTGTGTCTAATTTGTGAGGTTTATAATTTTTTTTCAGAAATACATGTATTTCGGGGTTCATTGAAAAATACACCGCATTCTTATAAATAAACAAAACAATGTTTATAAAGTTTTCATCTATTTGCACTCGTTAGAAAGTTATGTGCAAAATAAGATATATGAAAAATAAATTATTACTTTATAGATACATGTAAATTGATTAAATAATATTTGGTTATAGTAACAGTAATAGAAATAAAGAACAAACCTTTTAAACAGTTTACGTGTTGTGTTTTTTTGTATTATCATGTCAATGTACAGTCCGGTGATCTGGGTGGCCACTGTATTGGACCATTAGGTATTATCCAACCCTAGACACACTCCAGTCCTCCCTCGACCAACTCGAAACCTGGTGCATCAGGTGGAAAGTCAAAAGTAATCCCGATAAAAGTTCGGCTGTCCTTTTCACCCGAAGACGCCTCCCGAAACCACGTCCTTGACAATCCGACCCTCTTCCAAGAACCCATCCCGTGGCAAAGACAAACGAGATACCTAGGCGTGACGATGGACCAGCGACTTACTTGGAAAGCCCATATCACGGAGACGGTAGCGTGCGGAAAAATCACCAGGGCGAGGCTTTATCCCTTACTCAAGGGTGGTAACATCCTTAGTCTAAGGAATAAGCGCACGCTAATCAAGGTGATGCTTCAAGCGCAGCTAACGTACGGCTCCGCGGCATGGAGGTACGCGGCAAAAAGCCACATAAAAAGACTACAAGTCGTGGAAAACATAGCCTTACGCACAGCCGTCGCTGCGCCTTGGTATTTCAGAAACACAGACATAAAACGAGACCTAGACTACACCGACCTAACACATACCATACACACACACGCACAAAAAACCATTAACAAAGCCACAGACCACAACAACCCCTCCTTAGGCAAGCCGTCGACTACACCCCCGCCCCAACAGACAAACACAAACGTCCAAAACACCAATTCCTTGACCTTCCTCCTGACAAAACACCAACCCCTCCCCTCGTTAATCTTTTCTGTTTCAGGACAACAAGAAACCCAGACCAAGAAGACCACCAAGAAGACGACGAAAACATAGACACCCCACCCCCAACCCCTAGCCTTACCTAGCGCTCGCATCTCCCGAACCGTAACAGGCTCGGGAAGAAGAGCATCCTATGGCTACAAGCCACTCACAAAAACCCACTCCCAACAAAGACCACCCCCGGGGGTTTAGGACGGCCGGCGAAGAAAGAACCTAGAAGACACGAAGAGCGCCAGAAGAGGCCCCCCTGCCGGCGGGGGTCAGCCAGGGCAGGAGGAGCTTTCTCGAGCCGCCAGCAACGGCCGCAACAACGGTGAAGGATAAAGAGCGATAATGCCGCTCGATCCTAATCCATACAAGGCCACCGTTCGCCAATAAAATAACGGCGCGTAGGTATTACCCAACGAACTGGAAAGTGCTAGTTCAAATAATTTCTTACAATTACAGAACTAGGACTAGGTGCGCCATCTAATAGCAGCCAGAAATATTTTCCAATTTGTAATGGAATATTCTCCAACAAACATGCGTTCTCTGTTTAAGAACTGTAGAAACTTTCACATGTAAGAGTTTGTTCAAAACAATGACTTACTAAATGCCGTCCAACTATGCCACTCCCCACATTTATTCCAAAATACCTTTGATTTTCGACTTCATTTAATCTATGTATGTGGATTTTCATCAGCCCAGTAATGGGAATTTTGGCGATTTGGCATACCATTACTTAAGAATTTATTTTCGTCGGTCCAATAGATATGACTATAGAGTTGTTTCCGTCCTCAGCGGTTGCCATTATTTGAGTAATAAAATTTAACCTTCGATGGCAGTCATCATTTGTTAGTATTTGCACATTTGTATTTTATAATCATGAAAACCAACACTCGCTCAATCGTCGTTTTAGAAAGACGAAGAGCAGCCGAAGCCTGTCGAATTGAATATTGCGGATTTTTCTCAAAATAACCAATAGTAATGACAACATTGTCATCATTTGATATACTCCTTTGTATGTTTTTATACAAGTTAATTCTGTTTCTTAGGTCATGGTAACAGCCTGGAAAACCATTGTAGATCAAATGAAGAACGTGTGTCTCCAATCGTATGGTCTTTTAATAAAATTTGTCCAATATTGACTAGAGGATCAAATGACTTTTACTACTTTTACGGCAACAAAAGGAGCAAGTTATTTCTTTTGTATAATGCACTGTCGGCAGGTAACATTATGAAGTCCTTTCGAATTTAGTTCATGGATCCATCCCGTATATTGATGCACTGGTGTGCACCTACAGTTCTTGTCCTGACTTTTACTCGATCATCATCCTACAACCTACGATACGACTTTCGTGTCTCAAAAATGACTGGGTTCTAAATGTTACGCGACGTTAAAGTCTGTAATAGAATGTCTCATTCAGTCTTACAAGAATAAATAAATAACTCTTACTGTTCTTATTGCGGTGACATTAACCCCGATTCGTTCTTGTACGTAATACCTCTTCAATATTTGGTTATATAAAGCGTGTACAATGGCTGTATGAAAGACAGTAGCACCCATGTGACAGCATTTTGATTTTTTTGTAAAATGTTCGAATGTATGTTTATTGTGATTATTTTTGTTGGTAAGAAGAGTCAACCCAACAATTCGTTGCGCCGTACTAGTTACATACTATACAGGGTATCCGGAATATGAGTATCTTAATCTTGCTGTGTGATAAAGTGTACCAAATAAAACACATATTTCGACTTTCTTTAACTAACGGTATCAGAATTATGACAGCAAACAGGCCTTGAATATGTGTATGCTCACATTTGTACATAATAATTACAGACAAATACACTTAAACATAGATACTTAGTAACTTATTTAGCTTTTCTACAACACAGAATAATAGTTACAAGTGTTCAAAATGACTTGTTGCTTGCAAGAAGCGTTTACTGTACAAAGACACACAGAGTACAGCGTTTTGCCTAGATTCGCCATAAATTAATATGTCATGCAGCTGGTCATTGTTACTATAAATTGTTCCATTTTAGCTTATGTACACTCACAAGTATCAAAGAAAAACTAGACAACAATGAACTCCACTACAATACTACTATGACTATTACTTGTAGGTTATCAGCAGCAGCGTGACATATTGCAACGTTGTGGAACGTTTCAGTTTCTCGGAAACTTCAATTGTTTGCTTCATTAATACTGATACAAAAATAAATCACGAACAAATTACGTTACAGGAGTTTTAACGTAACCTGAATTGTACCTTAGTTTATAATTTCGTAACATAGTTTTGCATATTATTGCAGTTATATTTTTATTTCTGAAATGTAGTACTTGTAGACAAACTATTCGGTTTAGACATTTTTTTTCATGAGTTTTCTGTTGCTTTTGGTGAAATAAATAAGCTCATATTACGGACATCTTGTATAGCTTACCATTGGAGCTATACAATTATAACAGTTTATTTTTGGTACCTATGTTACAACAATAACAAATGCATATTTCAATCAAGTGGTTGGGAAAAATACGTTGAGTCATATTCCGTAGAAAATAACAAACCATGATGAATGGTACCTTAGTTTGTAATTTTGTAACATAGTATTGCAGTTGTACTGGTGTTACTGAAGTTACCAAAAGCACTCCTGCAGAAGAAGTATGGACAGGACAAATTCTGTCCTAATATTTTTATAAGTAATTCTGTTAATAATTGTAAACTTAAAAATGTAATTCCAATTATATTTATTAGAATAATTAAATCGCAATTTATTTTTTGTAGTTCTTTATCTTGTTTCATAAAATATGATAATAAAATGATATTTCCCTTAAATAAAAATATAATACTTACACTAACACTAGTTAAAGCAGAGTGAATGTTTAGTGCATTACAGTAATCAACGCCAAAGGGCGTTAAAGTGAGACTTATAGCCCGGAAAATTTTACTACAAAATGCAATTTAACGCCCAGCCGTGTGTAAATAATTTAAAAGGAAATTATTCAACTTTACACGATTAACTAATTTGTTGAACAAGTTTTGCCATTTTATGTAACCTTCTGTTTATCAGTACTTTTTGCTCCTCTACTAATATCTACTAATCTTAAATTAGGTGACTTCTAATATACGAAGTGTTGCAATTAAGTTTCATGAATTTAGTTATAACTCGGATACTGGCAACACTGCATCGTTAGCCAACGTTTTTCTAGAGAGGGGGGGGGGCCTTCCTTTTAGTTACAGTCTAAGGTTGAAGTTCATAGCGCGTTTGGTTTGTGTTTTATGTGTATTTTTTGGAACTAACTTTATTAGTGGCCTCGTGAAAATGAGTGACTTAAATTACAAGCAAGTGTTGTGATTCAATTCTTAGTGAAATCTGGCGAAAAACCCTCGGAAATCCTTTGAAAATTGCAGGTGGTGTATGGAGACGAGTGCATGTCGAAAACACGCGTGTTTGAATGGGTAAAACGGTTCAAGGAGGGGCGTGAATCCGTAGAAGACGATCCACGTGAAGGAGCTCCCGTCACCTCTTGTACTGACGCGAATGTTGATAGTTAAACGAGTTAAACGTCAATAAAGAAACCGTTTGCAAGATGTTACACGAAAATTTGAATACCTATGCGAAAGATTTGCGCAAAGATAGTGCCATAAGTTCTCACCTGCGAAAATCGATCTGAGAGGATTTGTTGTTCCGCATTCGGAGTGACTGTAGAGACTGGATGAGTCGGGTAGTCACTGAAGATGAGACCTGGATATGTGAGTATGACTCCGAGACTCCTAAACAAAGTCAGCAGTGGGTGGAAACGGGTGGAGAGCGGCCAACGAAAGCGATGATATCCAAGTCGCGACTGAAGGCAATGTTGATCCTTTTTTTCGATATCCACGGCATCATTCATCGTAAATATGTTCCTGCCGACCAGACAGTGACTGGACAGTTCTATGTTGGCGTCATAGAACGGCTGCGGGCCCGCGTTTTCCGTGTGCGACCCCAACTCTCCGAGAACGGCTGGATCTTGTACCACGACAACGCGCCAGCCCATTCCTCGTTCATTGTGCAAGAGTTTTTGGCAAAAAAGGCTCTCCAGCGTTGCCCCGCTCACCCTGTAGCCCCGATATTGCCCCTGCGATTCTTTTTATTCCCCAAGATGAAGTCGCATCACAAGGAAACTCATCATGGCGGCGTACAAGAGGTCAAAGAAGCTGTAACCGTGGTGCTGAACGGGTAAACTGTGGAGGAACCAAGGGTGCTTCCAATCGTGGGAGCAACGTTGGAATCGTTGTGTAGAGTTAGAGGGAGACTATTGTGAAGGTCGATAATAAAATTTTGGCGAAATTTAATTTGCTTGTTTGTTCATTGGCAAATTTCCAGAACCTAATTTCCACACCTCGTATGACACATAACATGAGTAACTTCTAATTGTAAAGAATCTAATTGACACTTTACCTGTGTAGGTGATTTAATATTGCACGTAAGCAAGGCCTAAAATTAGAAATCGTGCCAAATAATTCATTAATTTATGGAAAATCCAGTACTTTATATACAAACACACCGGATTTTAAGATCACTTATGAATTTTTATATTAGTATATCAGTCGGGTACTGTATCCAAGTTTGAGTCTCCGTGACGAATCGTCAACGACTAATTAAAGCACGTAAATCTTCTTAAAATATTATCCAAGCATTACTGAATTGTTATTTTGGTCACAATTTGCCGTTTTTATTTGCTCAACGTAATGAGTAGAATAAAGTGGCTGATATGTTCGTAACTTCCTGGTATGTTCCTGTTAACAGGATTTACTATTATAAGTACGAACGTTTAGCAATAAAATTTGCATTTACTGCTCAATTACACCGAATAAAATAAAATGTGGACATTACCTGTTAGTAATAATTATCTTTTTAAATATACAAGGTGGTACAGCTATAATCTAATATAATCATTGTACGCCGCTGATCTGCTGATCAAACACGGTTTTATGTATTTGGTACATTGTTATAATCATTTGTACCAATTTAGAACCTGACATTTGTCTCCTTGCGACTTTAAATACACTAATTAATATAAAAAAATCTTTGATTCATTGGACAAAATTCAATAAGAGGCAACCAAAATACAGGTGATTCAAAAACCACTAGCAGACTTCTAAGGTAGAAAGTACATCGAAGGGAAAAGTCCTAATAAATATAGGATTGCAGATGGTCTCTTTCGCAAGATACAGGGGTAAACTGTCTTTAAAATTACCTATACAATATTGATAATTTCAAATTGCCGAATTTAATTACCGCCTAAAGATAAATTGCTTGAAGTGCTACTCAATATTTTACGGACAACAGTGGCATATAGGTGGAGGCGTATTAGAATTAATTATTAAATTAATGTATAAATTTAAAGAAACTGTAACACTCTGTAATCCCGTTTTTAGGAGGTATCTGCGATCCCATGCATGTTTATTAAGACTTATGGCCTTAATTTTCTAAGAATCTCTGCCCTTTCTATGAAGTCGGTCAGCGATTTTCACCCCGTTGAATATCCAGTATTTATTTTGTTAGTAAATTGCAGAATTGCAGTAAACAAAATATAATTGATTTAACAATTTTTTTGGCTGACCAACGACAATAGAACCATCAAACTGATTTTAAACATGCGACAACCTGGCACATCAGCCATGCCACACAATTATCACAGTTGCACCAAAACATACTTACTGTCAATGCTTTTCTTATGTTTATTTTCATAACCTAAAATAATGCTTAAAATAGATATATTTTCAAAATGCTACTTGAAAAAAACACATAGTTAGAAAAATATTCCATTTTTACGCGGTGTAGAACTAACTACATCTATCGGCCGTGGTTGCATATTCCATTTTTGTTTATGCACAGTCACAAACATCAAACAAACATTATACAAGGTGTCTGGAAACTTCTAACATTCATTTAAATTTCGTTATTTTTTGTCATGTCACACCCAATCATTTAAACATTTAGCTTGTGGGACTATGTTAGAGTTAATGGAATCACTTTGTATATCTTGCAGTGAGCAGCGAAAAGAAGTCAAAGTCATGTTTAAGTATGAGAGAAAATAAAGAAGAGAAGCACGTCTCTATGAAAATTATTGTAATAATTTAAATTACACGTTTTACAGTAAATACTCGTTTGGAAGGCGGTTATTTCTAGCGAATAGATTTAAACGCATTGCAGAAAGCTGCCGAGAAAAACAGCTTCACGATGTATCACGATTTCAGCAAGTCACTACATTTAACATACTCAACTCAAGATAATTATTATTTCAAATTTCATCATATAATTTTATAACGCTGGAGGAATCATTTAAGCTTTGATTTAAAATTTAAAAATCGTATAATTAAAAATAGCAGACTTAATTATTTTACTTGTTTCTATATTTAGTAAAGAAATATGTGGCATTAAATACAACTTTGTATAATATTACACTACAGGTACTAATTTAAAACGTATTCAATTTAAACTATTAATATAAAATAAAGGATGTTATATAAAAAAACGAGTATCCATCTACATTAAAAAATTACCTGCTGCGATATAAAACAAGAAACTAAACTCATTTGTTTTCTGAACTTCTCTTATCTTTATACAATCTTCTTCGTATATCTAATAGTTGTATCAAATTACATTACACCTACTTACATGAAAGGTTAGCAGTTTTATTAAAGGAAGCTTTGAGATTTTGAAGAACAACATTTACCTTGGAAATGAAATTAGATGGTATACTGCACCTACCAGGGGTCATTTTTCTATAATACTTGTATTGTCTATTGGCAAAATTCTGATAGCCTTACAACGAATTATACTAGTCATCATGTAATATATTGAAAACCTCCTAAAAGCTTAAATATTTAAATACGTTTTGCCATAGTATCCGTGTACGGTTATTTTGTTAGAATATTACAACAAAGATAATGTATTTAATTTATCCTGTTAGAAATCTACGGTAATTGCTGTAACTTTGAACGAACCTAAATTGCGTACATTGATTTGACAATATTGAAGGCTCCTATACAGGGTGTTTTTTAAGGAGAGGTAAAAAATGCAGCGGCGTATTTCTGGGTAGGGTTTTTGTTATACATGTAAATGTGGGGTCTTACTTAGGACAACCATTGTCCAACTACAGTGTCAAAATTTAATTTAATTGCAGTAGGTAAGAAAAAATTACCAGCTTTGGAAACTTACCAGTGGTGGAGGTGTGGGTATCATCGATCATTATTTACCAATAAAAATATTTAAAATCAGCCTATATAATATTACCAATAGAATAGGTCATCATATGTATTACATTCACTGTATAACAATAAAATTAAATTATTTTACCAGGTGCATTTTTACAGTCACCTAAATTACTTAAATATATCTTAGCCATGCAAAAATACAATAATAAGAAGTCATCTTATTGCGTATTGTCTAAGTAAGCTAATCCCAGTATATTTGTGAATGTATTGATCACAACGGACAGGTTGATGTGTTATATATAGATTTTAACAAAGCATTTGACCAGGTTGATCATCACATATTACTTGCCAAACTAGATGCTGTTGGGCCATCTTACAGATTTGTTCAATTTTTAAAATCTTATTTACTGCAGAGACAGCAATTTGTTAGATGCGAGGGTTTTAATTCATCAAAATTTGAAGTTACGTCGGGAGTACCACAGGGTTCAAATTTGGGACCTTTGTTGTTCCTCTTGTTTATAAATGATTTACCCGATACTATATCTTCCTGTAAACTTCTTTTTGCAGATGATTTAAGTTTATACAGATATTAAAAACGTAAATGATTGCAAATACTTACAGACTCAAGCGGATCGTATTAACGATTGGTGCAACACAAATCGCTTAAATCTAAATATTAATAAATGTTATGTAGTGTCGTATTGCAGGAAAAAGGAAACTTACATTTTTAATTATACATTAAATGATACTGCAATTTCAAGAAGTTATTGTGTAAACGATTTTGGGCATCTTCTTTGATTCCACCTTTACGTTTGTTAACCATATTAACTACATGATTGGTAAGGCAAATAAAGCATTAGGGTTTATATTGAGATACTGTAAGGATTTTAGAGATATCAGTATATTGAAAATGTTTAATTTTTGCTTTGTCAGAAGTAAGCTTGAGTATGGATCGATTATTTGGTTCCCTATATATCAGTGCCATATTGATCATATAGAATCTGTCCAGAGGCGTTTTTTAAAATATCTTTCTTTTAAGGAAGATGGTAGCTATCCTATTAGGGGAATTAATAATCACAAGCACACAAAAATAAATAAAAGTTATGTGCCTGAGCTCCGACCTATGGTTCCCCATGAATTTTGGCTCCCAAAACCGATCCCGGGGTCGGTATAGCCTAGACGTTCCATATTTGCGCGCCACGGTCAAAAAAGACCAAAATTTGGCCATTACCTGGAAATAAGCGCAAAGTTTTATCTCCGTGCCATTGAAGGGTCCAAACATGAATCAATTGATGGATAGGACCTCGCACATACCTATTGTCACTTAAGAAATTTCAAATTGGCAGAAAAAATCATATGATTTTATCGTATTCAGGATCAATTGATTTAAGAGGATTGTCTTCATGTAATATTGCACAGTGAATAAAGACATACAAAAAATAAACGTCTGGGCTATATCGACCAAGGGATCGGTTTCGGGGCCAAAAATGCATGGAGAACCATAGGTCGGAGCTCGGCCACAGAACTTTTATTTTTTTGTGGTGCCTGTGGATCAGATACTGCTGGATAGATTAAATCTTGTTCTTTTAACTTACGGCGAATATGGTCTATTACTTCAGTTTTGTACAACTTGATACATAATAATATGGACTGTGATTATCTTCAACAACGGCAACGGTAGCCATTTTACTATTTCATACTTCACTGTGTTGTGAGAAAAGTTCTAAGAACACCACTCACGACAACTATGTTTTGGGTACCTACTTGTCATTTTTATGTAGAAACACCTGACATGGTAGGTCTGCGACGTTGTCACATATTCAAGGCATGCATTCTGTCATTAAACATTAAACTCTATATCTAACCCTGTCGCCTATTTCACAGTGTGCACCGTAAAATTTAAATTACATATTACAATTTTCTGTAAAAAACGGTTCCCATCCAAAAATCATTAACACCGATTTGATGCTGTGATCCTGATCAGCAAGTGAGGAGAACAATAACCAATAAGTAGCCCTGTATCTTTTCCTGATCTACTAAAAGTCCAAAGTAACGCCAAGATCCTCTCGTTAGTGTATGAAATTTTTGCATAGCAACGTCTACCACTGTTAACACAGTTTTCAATCAACTTGACACTACAGGGTCACCCGTAATTTTACAATCGGTTATAAAGAATAAATTCACAATTGCACGTAAATCATGCAACGCAATGCCTTACTTACATTTGTTTACCGCAGAAAGGATGAATTACATCCTTAGAAAAATCTCGACACAAGGCTGTTGCATTTAGCAAGAAACAGTTTATTAATTATTCATTTTAGCTTATTTTCGTCAGATACTTTTAATAATGAAAGTGGAAATATAGTCTGTTCAATAACGGTCAAATAAATTCAATATGTTACTTTTTTACTGTACATTGCGGTCCCTTAAAAACTAGGACATCCCTCTAATTTGTTTTAATAAACCTATCAAATCAGTTAAAACTATACAATGTCTCAAATGTCATGACTTTAGAACGCATAATAATACGTTTATGTGCAATTTAAAAATCTAGCAAGCATTGGAAATGCCTGAAGATCAAATACCGACATATCTGTAAATTCATAAATTGTCAAACCAATTAGTTTGGAAATGAACAATCCGCCAAGCCAATTTTAAAGATCAACCTTTATGCCCTTAGATACTCTTTTATACAGGGTTATTCAGGTATAGTGTAATTAATTTTAATAGAACATAGAGGAAAATGAGTATATGACTAAGACACAATTCAAAACATTATTAAATGCATATTGATGTCAAAAAAATATTGTCAAATCATTATTTAAACTCTCTTTTCAGATTGTCATTGACTCGACGTTGCCAAATTTAAACATTTCTCCAGTACCTACTTATTGTAATGAATACTATAAATTATTTTTCAAAGGATTCACTTAATAAAAGTTTGTTTAAAAATATACAAAACTTCAACGGATCAAATGGAAATAATAATAATAAAATCTCTACCCCCTCATTCTAATCACGAGGATTAACCCAGAAGTCGAAAACTTGTACAGTAGAGGGGTGGCATATTATTATTAAGCAGGCCAGGCGCCAGGAAAGACTTACGTTGGTAGGCTCTAACCACCATTCACTACAAAAATGAGGAAAACCTCGAAAACCTCATCAATTAGGGGGATGGGCAAACGTCAACCGGTATCAATCTCTCACATTGACTCAAGCCAAGATTCTTCCACCCTACCATAACCGCAGAGAGGGTGCCAATCTCTCCACGAATATAGCTTATATACGGTCTACCGGCTGCGGGGGACGAACCCACAGCGATCCAGTCACCTCGATTCAAGTACTGAGCCTTAAACCGCGCGACCACTGACCGATCCAAATGGTGAAACATATTAGTAATTAAATGCTATTTGCATGGGAATATCAACATATAAGCTCAACTTGATTCCGCTGTCAGAAACATAACGAAGAACTTATTACCTACTGTATAAAATTTTGTAGAGCTTTTGTGCTACCAGGGCATACCTTAAAAATGCCCCAATATGTAAACACACCTCAAAAAGATAAGAAATTATATTTTAGATTGCATACTACAAGTTTGCCATTATAGAAAAGATATATCACTTCAGTATTGAACTTTAATGAAAATGCTATTGTTATGCATGTGCTGACGACGTGGCAACTGGGTTTCTCTTCAACACTCGTTGTTAGAAATGTTATAGCGTACCAGGAGCCAGGAGCTCCGTGTTCATTTGATTTGATTATCTTTTGAAGGGTCGAGTAATTTTTTTCGATTTTCTTTATCAGGTATTTCAAATATATATTAACAAACGTATATTAATGTAACAAATGTATATTAATTTGTTACACATTTTCGTTTGGCAGTGCATCTTCCTTTACCTGAATAATATCTCTCATCGCTTGATTATATTTGGATTGGTTACTTACCACTTTCTTATTTATAAATTTTCCTTATTATCAATTGTACAAATTAATGAAATATGCTCATTTATTTTCTTCTCTTTACGTTTTGAGCTCTAGTTTATTCGTATCAAGAAATATGATTTAGGTCATCCGAGAAACCAGATTTTGTTCTAAGAAAACTGGTGTACGCCGCACTGAAACTATTACGCGAGTTATCTTGAAACTAGTTTCAAGATACCTAAAGAGGCATCTTGATAACAGTTGCATAGGAAATGTTAGGATATGCATGATCAGTATTTTTCTTAATAATACACTATTTCAGGACAAAAAGATTGTGAGATTTTGGATAAATATATAAATAAAAATCATAATCGTTATTAAAGTAATTCATGGCTTGACTCCCATAAATGTTAGTTAGTAAGTACCTTTCACCTCCATTGTTAAAGAACTAAATTTATTTGAGACATTTAATTTGCCAAGGATCTACCGTCCTAATATTGTGGTTGTACCTGTCAAACTCTTGAAACAATAAAATATATACATATTGTTAACATGACTGTGTGATTCCAGCAGATCCTTTCTCTTGAATTCTTGAATGCGAACATATTCGTAGACATTAAAAATTTCCCATGATGAGTTTAAATTTAAAAGGGTACTTTTATATAAGTTGTCAACTTTTACTGCTTATTACGTATTGTGAAGAAATATACAAGGCATATGATACTCCTTAAAAAGATTTTATATACAGGGTGATTCATTAATAATGGGACAGAGCTTAAGGGCATGTTGCTGACCTCAAAATAGAGCGATTAAGCCAAATATGCCTTATCCGAATGTTGCTCCTTTTCGATCTACAGGGTGTTAAAGTTGAAACAATAAATCACATTTTCTTTATTATTTTTCGATCGCATCGACCGTATTTTATGCATTTTGGTATAGGAGGTTTCTTGATACTAGAAATTCTAATATGTCGACGATTTTGGTGTATCTGCTAGAGGGCGCCACCAACGATGGTTTGAACCCCTTTAAATCGCTACGACTTTTTTATGCTACACTGTATCTCATTTTGGACTGGAAAAATTTTCTTCCCTATCTTTTCTAGTTAAAAAAGGTACACCTTGTTGATGTCGCTAGATGCAATGGTTTCTGAGAAAAACGCATCTAAATCTCATGATCCACGCAATTTATCTAAAAGTAAAGTCAAATTGTTGCGTAAGTAATGGGCCATACTGTAATAGCATAGCATTTTGTGGATAACATAAGGGCAAGCATCATACAAAATACTGTTGGGCATTTAAAGGGATTTCCAATAACTCTCTAATAAATCTCGAAGCAATCTATAACACGAAGGCGTGTTTTCCTGCAATAACGGAAACGCCATCACGCCATGTGTCGTGATCCCATCTGCACAATAAACACACTCATTGGAATGATTTGTTTACCCGCTAAATCACGTTTAATCATCATGTTACAAAATTCTAACAATGCAATCTCTGGAGGATCACTGATGCAGCTGTGGGATAATATTTGACACTAAAATGTTCATTCTTGTATTTGCAAACATCCTTTACAAGGTTTAGAATAGTTAATAATAAGATAATAGATCAATTTCACGCACACCTATGAAGTAATGTAACATTTATGTGTTGATAATTGGATTTGGCTTTTGGTGACATTTTCATTGAAAACTGGGTAAGTGTGGTCTTAAAATCGTGACATTGAAAATGTTTTAGCTTTAGTTACATCGATGGTATCTCTATTCATTTCTAAATATAAAGAAATGGCACCACGGGTTCAATCGCCGTAGCAGGACAATCGCAAATCAGCTCTTTGTAAAAGGAAAACGGTAGCCTATCTATGGACATGGCAGAATGGAAGAATGTTGGCTTGGGTAATGGTAATGGATATTGGTATTATTGAATAGAGTTTTGTCTGTGGGTGTTCATTAGCATACCTAGATGTTTGGTATCAGAGAGCATGCATATGACTTCATTGGTAGGAATTGTAGGAGATTTGATACATATTAGCTTAAAATACCTTTTAAACAGTAAAAGTTGATACCTGTCGGTATTTGATCATCTCCTAGTTAATGAGACTCTAGGATTCTCTAAATTCTGCACTGATTGTGGTTTGAGTTTGCAAACATAACGTCATTGAATTTTACGTAAACAAGAACATAGCAGAAACAATTTTCACCGTTTCTATATCTCAATTATTCTTTGAGATACCCCTAAAAAGAACATTGTAAAATTTCTCCCTGTGGCTTAAAAATGAAGAGGTTCTTAAGTTTCTAGAAAAAAAAAATATTGTTTAATTATACTCAAAATTGACTTGAGAAACCGGTCACAAGAGATTTAAAAAAAGTTTTATTTGCTTTCTTAAATTTATCAAGTGAACGACAAATGCCAAACTTGAAAGTAAGGTGTTTTCACAGTTGAATTGTATGTTATATTCTGTTCATGTTATTGCGGGAATCCACTTAGTTAAATATTACTTTGTCGTATCTGTAGGTACTGCTGAATGAATAACACTGTATAGAATATTATATACACATTAGCTAGAGGGACGAAGCAATAATAAACACGGACACGCGGGGCGAGATTCAACGGGTAGTTAGTTTTGTTTGAAGACTTTGGCAGGTTGGCTAGAAGACAGTGAATGGTGATAAGTGGTGCATCTGTTCTAATTTTACAGGTCAGTAACTTGTTGACAAGGAAGGGATGAACCGCTAGTATTCTAACGGATTCTCTGTTTAAGGAAAATTTAAAGACTAACAATGAATAAACAAAACATCACATCATTTTTCGATATTTCTGTACCTACCAAAAAATACCACAAACTTGATCATTTTACGGCGAGAAATGTGGCCACCTTAAAATAGCTAAAATGAAAATCCTAAAATTAATTTCCATAAAAAATTAAAATGAATACCTTTCAATCTACAGGGTGAGTCAGTCATAATGTCATTAATTTTAAGAGGAGATAGGGAATAATGAGTATAATGCGAATACGTGATTAAAAAAAAATCTAAATGCATATTTACGCCGAAAAAAATTATTTTCAAATCATTATTTAAACCCCCTTTTCAGACTGTCACTGACCGGTCACAGCCTTGGTCGGTTACAGCTCACAGTTCAACACTCGATATCGACCTGATGCAATGTTGTCAAGTTGTAATATTTTTCTATATAGTACCTACCCACCTAGGTTTTAGACATCACAAATAAACGGTTGTACTGACTATTTTAGAATACCATTTTTTCTTGCTCAGTTCAACTTCAGCCAATAATAATTTAAAATGTTAATACCCAATAAAATTAAATAATAATAATCAAATAATTATATTAAAAATTGCAAGTAACGCGGTCCACTCAGGTTTTGCCGTAGAAAATACGGCCCAATCAAACGATACCCGTACACTCGCGTGTCGATTTTTCTCTGAGCAAATGTAGCTGTTATGACTGCAACAAAACTCCAACGTGTCTAATAATAAACTGAGTAATAAACCATTTACGTACATTACATAAAAAACCTATACCCAATGGGTAAATTATTGAGAAGCTGAAAAGTGTTTCGTGTTTAAATACTAAGTACTTAATAAAAACCATCGTGTTGTCAACAGAAAACTGTCCAAGACCGAAATGGCACGCCGCTAATCTAAGTTATCGAGAGTTAATCTTGACCTTGACCTACCGTATTATTAGGTCAATAACCTAGTTACCTAGTTTTTGTACTGTTATTTAACGGCAAGGAGTGAAACTATTTTTTTAAATCTTGATACATGAATGAATTTTCCTTAAATATTGATTTATTTGTTAATAAAAACAAATGTAGATAATAAATAAATGTTTTCGAATATTATGTTATTACAGTTTAATAATTTTGATATTACGTTTTCACTACGTTTTACAAATAAATATGAATTTTTAGTATTACTCGTAAGTACAATTAACCGCACACATAACCAGATGTACAATTTGTAGTTACGTACATCTAGCCTAGAAATGTAATGTATTGTTTTTTAAGTAGTATGATACTAACCTGTTTACAGCCCACATTTCAAGTAAAACTGCATTTATCCGTCCATAGCACTTTATTAATAAAATTCAGTCGCATTTCGTAAACATTCTCCGTATAACACTACCATTTCCACATATTCGGAATTTGTAAAATTTTGCGTTGTGAATTTACGCAATTTACGAAATACGTGAGGTTAGACCGAAATAAACAAACTACTGCTTACTGCTTGTATTCTCTCCATCCCCCCTCCAAATGTGTGGCATGATCTACAAATTTGGGGGGAAGAAATGCGGGAAATGCAGAGTGCTAAATGGAGGTAAATTTGAATAACACGCTGATGTGTTAGACGATATTATGTATGTAAATGTGGCATCCATGGTTAATACGGCAAGTCTGTGTCATTAGATTTTCGTCGGGTGCGCCATCAGAAAGTTCGTAGCGTACCAGGAGCGTCGTGTTACTGATTTTTATAGGGTGATTTGTTTATTTTTTTAAAGGTCGAGTAAAAATTTTTTTTTTCGATTTTCTGCCTTTATTAGGCCTCCCGAATACGTGGTTAAAATTAATGACATTATGACTCACTCACCCTGTATATCGTATCACTATTTCCTGCTCTTTCAAATAGATTTCCCAACTATATGCAATTTAAGAATTTGTTTAAAATGACATACCTATATTTTTAGTCAAAGAAGGATATGAGGCAATACCTACCATCTTTGGTTCGTCGAACGAACAATGCAGACGTTATCCGCGAATAACTGCAATTTATAGCCGCTCGGGAGATTAGCAGAAACCGTATCCTGCAATCCGATTGATTAATACCGACCGTAACGGCGATGTAACCTTTATGTCTTCATTAAAAATTATGGCTTTTCTATAACGAATTTATAGTTCATAAAATTTAGAATGCGGTTAATAAATTATGAAAATGCATATGTAACACTGTAATTTGTTCCGGGTAATCCCCATAAATACTGAAATTTTTACAATATCACTGCAAAACGTCTGTCACAATATTATACAGGGTGAAGATGCTTTCGATGTCTAGGATTTGTCCTGCCGAAACTAGAAGTTAACGATAGTGTCTTTAATATCATAAAATTTGCAGTGACCAAAATATGTCATCGTTAAATTATCCTTAAGAATGGTGTTTCACAGAAAAAATACACCCAGTACAGGATTCGTATTAGCATAGAGTAGCCAAAATATAATAAATTTAGATTTGCTGAAACCCAACAATGTCCTTTAACTTTTGGAAAAAACATGTTTATTTTATTTATTTATTTATTTATTGTAACAATCAACAGACCAATACGGTCCAGTTACATATTGTGTTTAGAGTCAAGCACCTATAAAAAGACAAATTGAAAGTGAAAAAGTAAAAGTAAAAAAATACAAAGAATAACTTGTCTCAAAATGGCAGAAAAATAGTTTTTATTTTTCTGAAAACGGCTACACTTAGAAACTTCAATTTTGGTACACATTATCAGCTAGTCTAAAGCTATTTTGAGGTGGCGTCTCTTCCTTGGCTCATGTTTCTAGAGGGCGGTAATAAGCAACCCCTAGATTTATTTCTTTCAGAACTTTTTCCTGCATTGACCGATTTCAACAAACCTTTTTTTTAAATACTACATATAATTATACTACTTTTTTCCCTCTTGTAATTTTTCATACAACCAACAGTTTGCGCGGAAAAAAATAAAAACAGTTTTCCTTACTGTAAACATCTTTTCGTCACCGGTTACTGATAACCGCAGTAGGCGGTATATTTCTCTGTTGTCTTGTCAAACAAATCAGGCTGGACAATTTTTGCAAATATTTGTAAACATAACTGACTCCTCCGTACAATTAGCGAATGAATTGACGTAATATGCATACGGCAAGATTGTCAACAGTTATAGGAAAACCTTTGATTAGAAATATTTGCAAAAACTGTCAATTATAGACCTAATGGCGATTTGTTTGATACGACAACAGAGAAACATCAACATAGCAACCGCCTACTGCGGTTATCAGTAACCGGTGACGGTAATGTTTAGAGTAAGGAAAACTATTTTTATTTTTTCCACGCAAACTGTTGGTTGTATGAAAAAATCACAAGAGGGAAAAAAGTAGTATAATTATATGTAGTATTTAAAAAAAAAGTTTTGTTGAAATCGGTCATTGCAGGAAAAAGTTCTGAAAGAAATAAATCTAGGGGTTGCTTATTACCGCCCTCTAGAAACATGAGCCAAGGAAGAGACACCACCTCAAAATAGCTTTGGACTAGCTGATAATGTGTACCAAAATTTAAGTTTCTAAGTGTAGCCGTTTTTAAGGAAAAATAAAAAAACTTTTTTTCCCCGCCATTTTGAAACTTGAAAATCTCAACAATAAGGACCCAAATTGAAAAATTTCATATGAAGATCCGCCCTGAAATGGCTTGTGGAATACACTGGTAAAATATATGACCATCATTCTGGAACACCCTGTATATTATTTTGCAGAGCATTTTTCAATTTATGTAAAAATACATTAAAGTTATCAGCAAATATATTACAATTTGTCTGTAAAGTATTATAGTTTAAGGTGCCCGTATCTCTCGCCGTAAAATTATCAAATTTGTGGTGTTTTTTAGGTACTGAAATTTCGAAAATAAAACTCGTAGAGTAAAAGTAATATCAAAAATAGAATTATTGATGTTTTGTTTATCCACTTTTACTATTTAAACTTTCCTCAAATAATGTAATAACTTTTAAAATGCATTTATATGACACACATAATTTCCCTATTCTAACCCCACATTTTAACAATTATTTTCACATACTTATAAACAAAAGTGAACAATCTTATATGCAGAACTATGTAAGTTTATGTTATAACAATGTTTACATCTATAGTTGAATTTAAAAATACGTATTTTGAAAGATTTCAGTACTTAAAAATTCATTGGATACATCGCTTTCTGATGTTAAATATTGATTTTACTTCGGTACCTTTGAATATTTACAGGTGGCATGAAATAACATCCTTGTTATTTGCTAAACTCTATATTATTCAGTTCTTAAATGTCTAAAATTATTTATATTTGTAGAAAACACTTTTTCAGGAATACGGCGCCCTTAAGCACATAGTAACTATGGGTGACCTTAATTCATAATTTGTTCTGGCTATTTGGTAATAAAATGTTCTGTAGTATTGAGTTTTTTGAAAAGGCGCACTAATATTAATTTTACTTAACATGAGTTCATCTTTTATGTTGTAATGTAGAAGTCTATAGAGATATAATATTCCTTGGACAATCCGTCTAGTGTGTAATGTTTGCAAGTTATTATTTTTTAGCATTTGATTGTAGTAGTTATGCGTTGTATTATATTGTCCAGTTATTCTGTATGGTAAATGTTTAAATCGTTTTTGCACATTTTCAGTCATTTGTATATACTTAACATAAAATGGGTTCCATACAATTGCGCAATATTCAAGTTTCGACCTAACATAACAATTATATAACATTATCAACGTTTTATTATTTATAAAGTTTTGAGAATTTCTTAGTACAAATCCTAAATTTTTAATACCCATATTAACTGTATTTATGACGTGCCTATTAAACGATAATTTTGTATCAAAAATTGCACCCAAGTCTTTCACTTCCTCCACCACATCCAGACAAATACCATTGACATTGTAATTAAACATAACTGAATTTACCTGTAGGGTATAAGTCATTTATTTACATTTCTTGATATTAAAAAATAATTTATCCTTTAGGGACCAATTATAGATATTATCTAAATCATTTTGTAGCAATTTACAATCATCAACATTCCTTATCTCTTTGTATATTTTTAAATCAACCGCATATAACAAGTATTAGAGCTACGCACAACATCAACTATGTCATTCACAAATAACAGGAAAAGTAGTGGACCGAGGACCCTGGGGGACACCTGAAGTAGCTATATAAGAATCCGATGTAAAATTGTTTACTGTCACATATTGTTTCCTGTTTCTTATATATGAGTTTATTAGATGCAGCATATTTTCAGAAAGAGAATACGTTTTTAATTTTTCCAATAATATGTCATGGTCGACCTTGTCGAACGTTTTTGCAAAGTCCGTATAAATTGTTGATGTTTATTTGCTAAGGCACATGTTACATTATCCGTAAACGTAATTAGGTTCCCACAAGTTGATCTACCATTTCGAAATCCATGTTGAGAAAGATATATGGAATCTTTTATCTTTTCATAGATGCAATCATAGCCTATGGTTTCAAATATTTTAGAAATATTAAGACAAAATTGCTATGGGCCTGTAATTGCTTATATCGTCTTTGCTACCAGTTTTATAGAATGGTACAATTTTAGCTGTTTTAAGAGCATCAGGAGCATTTGTTTGTTTTTATTATTTTGTTTATTTTGTTGACTAGTCTTATATTATATTTTATGTATTGTCTTACAAGATTATTATCAATTAAATTTAAAAAAATGATATATTGCTTTGACGAAATAAGACTATTCTTCTTTTTCTGGACAATGTCACAATCTACGACACTAGATATATACAGTAAAAGAAACAGTATTTAAATATCATCAGTTCCTTACTCCAAAAGTATTAAACAGAGTATTTCAAAAAGATATGGCAATATTACTATAGCTGATAGAACATTAAATAATAAATTCATCCAAAATTCGATTTTTTAAAATTATCTTACACGCGTCAAAAATGAGTGGTTGTAGGACATATGCTTATTAAGCAAACACCATTTATTTTTCAATCAATCTCTTTAAAATGCCCTGTATATGCGTAATAATATACAAAACAAAGATATATAATGTCAATTCTAAATTCTTATTACCATAATCAAACAGTCTAAGTACCATCAGATATTTAATACCACAAATATTTGCGCTATAGGTATATGCACACACACATTCTTTACATTTACACATTTATTACCATACCTGTATTGCCATACATACATATTTAATTTTGTTACTGTATAGAACGTAAACAAACGGAAGTGGAATCAAATAAATTCCTTAATGACTATATAGGTTTAGGTTGATCGTTTTTTTGTGGTTTTTATGCAATTAACAAGCATTTTGTGAGGTTAAACTAGTGGTTTCCACTAATATTCTATACTATTAAAGCTGCAATCGTGGTTATTTATATGTTTTCAATTATGTAGTCTAATTTTTTTAATTGTGATTTTAAAACTGGTCACATTAATTTTATAAATTTGGCAGAATCATAATATCGCTGTAATCAACATTCTTAATTTATGTTAATGATCTTCCCCTCTCAGTTGATAATTCGTTACTTAACATACAGTTTGCTCGTGATACTAGTCTCACTGGCCGTGACATGATACTTGCAGATTTACTTGAAAGGGTTCAATGCGTTAATAATGAAAGACTGGTTTCTTTCAAATCAATTAAATATAAACGTCTCTAGAGCAGAAACCATCATATTTACTTTAAAAGAAATAAAAGAAAGTAAACATCCAAATTGTCTGTTTCAGGGAGTCTACTTGGACCCTAAATTGTCATGGTATCAACATACCAATTTTGTCTGTAACAAGGTCTCTAGAAATTTATTCCTGTTGCGCAGTCTCAGAATGTACAACATCTACTTTAATTAGTCTACCAGTAATATATTACGCTATTCTGGCCTGGAAGCATGCGAGCATCATTGTTAACGTATTCTCTCTACAAATAAAAATAAATTTATTGAATTAAAAATATTAACCGTTCAACGTATATATATATTTTACAGTGTTTACTGCATGTGAGGAGTGATGTAGATGTTTATACCACAACACACTTATACACTAATTTTGCTATTTGCCTTGTGTAAAAAACTACTACTACTACTTACTATTACTACTACTCCAACGTAATGATTATTTACTGTTTAAATATTTATTTCGTATTCATGTTATCACCTAAAGTGATCTGTGTATTTATCTTTTAAAAGAATTTGGATAATCTCAAACATTTTATAAACTAATCGAAGTTAAAAATATTCATTAAATTCAGTGAAGTAAACAACTAGGAAATATGTTGCTTTGCAAGATTGAAGACAAGAAACATATTTTCTCTTCTTAGTTTCCTATTCCACTGAATGTCTTGGTAGATATTCCAATATTTATTATTTACTGCAAACACTCACTTGTTGCTGCCCTTTTCCAATTCAAGAATTGTCTTTCCTTATTAAAGCGACTAGGGAAAATAATTGAAAAGAAATGTAAATACTTCTAATAGTCAATTTATTTTATAAATATAAGAAATCTCACTATGCACATAGAATACAAAATGGTACAAAACACTTCACAAAATCGAAGCAGTATAAGTTAGTATCGGTATCCTCCGTTCTGACTGTAACTTGTACCTCCAGGTCTGCCACCAGCACCAAAACCAGCTCCAGCGCCAGCACCGAACCCAGCTCCAGCGCCAGCACCGCCTCCAGCGCCAAAACCACTTCCAGCACCGCCTCCAGCTCCAAAAGCACCTCCAGCACCACCACCAGCACCGCCTCTGTATTGTCCAGAGGAGTCTTCCCTGTATTGGCCATCATCTACAATACCGCGAGCTTCGTCAGCCAAGTTCTGTTGGATGGCTCTTTGGATTTCCTCTGGGATTGGTGGTGCGGTTGGGATGTGAGACCCTTGAGGTACGAAACCGTTTTCGTCGGCGGTGTAGGTGATGTGGACTTGCTGGCCGTCGGGGGAGGTGTATGAGAATCCTCCCTGAGCTTGTGTTCCGTCACCTGGAATGATGAGTGAGAATATTGATAGAAAATTCAAAAGTATTACAAATCTATAGTGGCTCCAAAGAAATGATGCTGACTTTAAGAGTTCTTTGTATACACGAAAAGCATAGCAAAAGGAGTTTAGCTGTTAGTACCTGTAGATACCAAAGAACCTGAAGGGTTTCCAAATCTATAAGGCAAAATAAGTGCATGAACTTCTAGGATCTTTATTGTAATGCAATTAAGATCATTCATTACATCCTCTATATAATAACGAAAAAACAAAGAATATTTTGTACTTTATGATCGATAAAAATGTACTTACCTCTAGCATCGCCTTGTTCTTGTGCTTGAATTCCATTTCCAGATTCGTAGGTGTAGCTGTAGGTGCCATCTCCGTCGTTTTTCTCATCAAAACGAACAATTGGGATTTGACGTCCTCCAGAGGGACCTCCAAAGCCGCCACCTCCGGCACCTCCAGCACCTCCAACTCCGGGAGCTTGTGCACCTGGGAAACCTCCTGCTCCACCACCGGTCCTGGAGCCTGGGGGGACTGGGGGAAGGTAGTCAAGACGAGCGCATGATGCGAACCCGAAGAGGGCCAAACAAAGAACAACCTGGGGAATATATATTTGTTTTTATTTATGAAAAAGTATCGATATTTTTTTTTTGTAGTATATTGACCAGTTCCAGTTCAGTTTTACATTCTGAATCCAAAAGTAATATAGCACTTGAAAGTTCACCATGATACTTAGATTTAAAAAAATATGATATGATTTGAAGTAAAACAAAAAATACCACTGAAATAATTCAAAATAAAATCTTTACCGTTACATTATATATAACTGAAGTTTATATTTAGTTATTTTATATTTAAAATCCAATATTCAAGGAAGTAACATTGCGTGTACTTTGAAATATTCATGATAGCATAAACAGTACTCCTTTTATTCTAGAATTTTCTAGTTAAGTACCACAAAATTGTGTTTGATTTACGTTAATAAAAATAAGAAAGAATTTAAATAGAAATGGACTCGATACTAGATTATTAGATATGTTATAAGCAGAATGCAAAAATTTATCACTGTTTTGTGACTCAAATTTTAGAAAATTTAAGCAGGTGGCAATCAATATGTTTACTATTTATGTTTTCTCCAGAATTTCAACAGTTTACAGGCTGTGAAGTTATTTAAAATAAAAAAGAAAGAAAATCTTTACTTATCTTAAATGAATGCTACGTTTTCTACCGTATTTTTTCCAGAAGTTAAAGGAAAAACTTATGTTATTTGACTTATTTGGCTTTATGCTAACGGGAATTTTGAGTGGATGCTCTTTATTATTAAATACCAGATTGAACAGTAGAAAAATAAATACTTTGCATATTGTTACCTAAGACAAGATGGGAATATACTGATTTGTGTCATTATTATACAATAATATGCTTTTAAAATAATTAATAAAATTACGCTTTTCGTAATGCTGTTGTGAGATGATCTGAATTTAAATTTTAATACTAAATATTTCACAATGTTAAATTGTCATAATTAACATGAGCTAATAACTTTTCTAGTATTACATTTAGAAATAAACAATCCCGATACTTTTGAAAATTAAATCCTTATAAAAGCATTGCTTCTAAAAATACTTACAAAATGATACATAGGTTTTGCAGAATCCACTTTGGACACTATTGTGAGGATTTGTAAACACATTGTCCACAAACTTAAAAACGATATTAATTCACACTTTCGACTGACTTTCGAATTTTTGTCTGAAAAATTCTTCACTGGACAAAATCTCCACTAAATCAAAATCGCACCACCCTTAGAATTAAAAACTGCGGGTATTATTGAAGATAGTTATAATTGAAAGAAAAATAAAGTATTTTTGTCAGTGCACTAAGATGATTCTCCGGTCAATGCCCTAATCGAAGTAACTGGGAATCAAAGCTCGTATTTATAACGGATTCGAGAATGCGAAACTGAAAGTGTGGAAGACTAAATACTACTTTTCAAAACGTCCTAATTAACGAGGATGAAATGTCACTTACCTGCTTCATCTTGAACTAGTTAAGTGGAATAATAGAAATGATCGAATGATACTGATGCAGATTCGGCACTTAGCTTTTATACGGACGCGTGAGGCCTCCCCCGAATTCCTGGGAGGATGGGTTATTAAATTTGAAATATTTTTAGATTGTAAAACAAGATCACCTGCATAGGATGGGCAAGGTCGATCGTAACGAAGAGTCGCGCTACATCTTCGATTACTGTTACGCTTGCATCCTATTGTCTGGCCCATTGACAATTTCGCCGCTATTGTATTTCAGGATTTGTGCAATACCCTTCGAGGCCTGCTATTATTCTTTAATAATTATTGTTACTGCCCATAAATTGTCTATTGCTTTAGTTACAGTTTAGTCGGAAAGTAGGTATCGCTGACACAATATCTAAGTGTTTTGCACATAAATTAATTTATCAATTTTATTAATAATACATGCAGTGGTTTATTAACATTAACCTTAACAGGTGAGTTAGTTAAAACGAGTAAAAATTAAATTCTATATAATGTGGAATGTCTGAAAACTATTAACAAACTTTTGACGGGTGTTAACATGACCTCTCAAAATTATTATGATGTGAGGTCGGAGCGAATTAAGATTAACCTTTTGATAATGTTTCCATCCATCTGGAATTGATTTGAAAATAATTACCGTCCTTTGGATATATTTCGCTGTTGATGTATGGCCTGAAATTATTTACTGACGTATTTTGTTATTTGTTTACGTTTAGTGTGTTCACGCTCACGCATGTTTACATTTTTTTTAAATTAAAATTTGTATCCTTAAAGGACTCGTATGTTAATGTTGCAAGGATGGTTGTGTTATGTCACGCTCTAAAAGTATAGGTACTACAGAAATTTCATTAAAAATATGTAACTATGTAGATATTATTGTATTCAGTACAAATTTTAAATGACTGAAAACCAAACAATTTAGAGAAGTTGAAAAAGGCATGTGTACTTTACTTGTAATTATTATAAAATCGTATAGGTATCTACTAATTAAAAAAAATAAAACCAAAAACTTTAAAAAATGAATTTTCCAAAAAATGGGTTTTAAAGTTATACAGTACCCACCAAAAAATTGCATTTTTTTTAAATATTTATATATCATATTTTGCTATTATTACTTGAAATTGAAACATTCCAAATTTTAGTTAATTCATTTTTTCTATGTCTTATTAAGATTTTCAAAAAAAAAAAGAAAGATTATTTTACTCGTAGTAATTGAAAAAATCTCAAACTGATCCATTTCCATGCATTTTTTTAATTCTGTCGATATTTCCAACACATGTAAAAATACTTTTGGTTGTCTGTCCCCTAACACATATTAAAAAATCAAGTATGTAGTTGTTGTTATTACTTTTGATCTCTCATTTACAAACCGTGTTATGTTGTTTTTTGTTGGGGTATTAAAACAAGATTTTCTGAAAATTTATTTCAATGACATTTTTGAAGCTACACTTTTCCGGAAAAGTGTAGCAATTATCAAGTTCTGTCAGGTATAAAAGCTTCCTTTGTCAGTTTGTTCCTAATAAAATAAAATGTTTGAAAAACGAATAGTGGTCCATATCTCCGCAACCGTTACTTTGCGGACCCATGTTCATTAAGACTTTTCTGCTTATTTTGGTTCATACTATTACCTCCTGAAATATTTTACACTCTTTTTTTAACACCCTGTATAACCACCGAAAGCGGTCTAACCAACAAATTTTTAGGTACTGAAATCTTTCACAATAGGTACGCATTTTTTACTGTAAATGTTTATGTTTAAAACTTACATAGTTCAAGAAAACATCAAGAACTTTATTTTGATATTGTTTTTGTTGTAGGGGTTTTGTTTTCCGATATTTCTGTACCTAAAAACACCACAAATTCGATCATTTTAACGACTTTAACTCGTCTGGCGTAGTAATACATTTAAAATTTCTCTTTCTAATAAATAAATTAAATACTAGTACTACCTACCTAATTACTGAAAATATAAAAGTTACTATGTCAATCTATTCATTCCATTTTTTTCATATTCAAATATCCACGTTGTTTACTTTTCTACAATATATTATTAATATCCTACAACTACAACAAATTTACACAGAACCTGAAATTTCCACCTGGCTATAAACACTTGTTTAAAACCGCCTTCAATTGCGTTGCCGCACTTTGAAGTAAATGGATAAGCATTCTTTCAGAAATAATTGTAATTCATAATTGATTCCGTCGTACGCCAGCTTATGAATGAATAAATAAGATAATGAATAAATTTGTCTCGAGATAACTCTTTAACGTTCATAACACCGTCGCCGAAGGTGGCTTGTGTAATTGAATATCTACATAATTTGCATACTTTGTAATGAATTAAGAAAAAAACATTACTGCGCGATTTCTTTAAAGCTACTTAACCTCAGAGCAGCAAGACATTAATTAATACACTACTCTCATTTATTTGCTATTTTATTTTTATAATTATTATTATTATTACTATTATTATTACTACTATTACTATTACTGTTACTATTACTATTACTACTACTACTACTATTACTATTATTATTAATATTATTATTATTATTATTATTATTACTATTATTATTATTATTATTATTAATAAATATGGTTACTGGTTTAAGTTCTGAATTTGAACTCAAACACTACAGGGTGGGCAAATTTCGATGCTTGTATGGGTTATGTCGTTAACTGTAGGAATAGAAAAAAATGACCCTTCCAGTCTCAATCTCTTTTTTAAGAGAAATTTAATGGTCAATACAAAAATGACCTATCGTCTTTTGTTTTCTTTTCCATAACAGTCTGTTACTTGGTTGTTTGTAAAGTTAGAAAAAAATAATACGTTCTTCAGACACTTTTTGAGTAGTGTCCAGTGACTAGCTTAATTTTTTTGAAACTTTATTAATTTTTAAGTTATAACCTAAAGTTTTGTTTTTTAAATACACACCATAGGTTATTTTTTTATCTTTCCCATTAATATATAATAAGTGTGGGTGATTATTCAATGAGCTTTATATAAAAAAATGTTGTGACAAAAGTTTGTAAATCAAATTTTCTATACTAGCATAACTTCAAGACCACAGCTGTACGTTAAAAAATATTTGAAGGGGGGAAAGGAGTCGGGTCCTCGCAATTATAAATTTCAAAATAATTCTTTTTTCCAAAATTTTTTCCAAAAAATCCGCAAGAAAAAAATATTTGAGTTACAGTGCGACCAATTTCAATAAACTTTTTTTTGTTGGATACACCTTCAAAAAGTCTATCTCGAGCATACCTGGTGTTCTTTAAAATGCGAAACCGTGGCCGACTACGATACAATTTATATGGTTTAAAATCGGAAAATCAAATGTGCGACCGATTTCAATAAACTCTAATGATAATATAAACAGGTTTTCTGATAAAAAACGAATATTCCTGAAAAATATATTATTATTCAATATTGGTAAATATATTTCAGTAACTAGAAATATATATTTATTTTAAATTATTGATTACATGTTAATAAAGAACATTAACTAAAGATAATGTTTGATTTTTAATCACTAACTGGTATATTATAGGTTTGTTTTAGCAGCAGTTTAGCAACTGTTTGGAAACTATCAGAAATGTCCGTCCAACTATTTATTGCGTCAAATTTAATGGTAACACGTTGTCAATTTAACTAGCCGAATATTTCTGACAGTTTCCAAACCGTTTTCAACTGCTGCAAAAACAAGCCTAATATCAAATGTATAATACATTCGCAGTTCTTTAATAATATATAATGTTCTTAGTTAAGAAATCCAGTTGATATATATGTTTTGTTTTATATAAATATATCATTCTAAAAAATTAAGTGGAAAATTATTCATATTGAATCAAATTTGTTAATTATAGTTTAATATATTAGTGATAAATAAATATCGTCTGAATAAGGAGCTTGTTAATTATAAATTGTATATTTTTAGAGTACTTTTTGCCTAAAAGACCAATATTTATTTTGACTAATTTATATAAACACAAGACTAATAATACTGCGATCTTTGTGAACTCATTCTAAAAATAAAATTTTATATTTATATAAATTAGCATACCGTCTTATGCAATAATATTCTAGTTCAATTTAGTGTAGTAGTAAACTTGACATTGGACCGTTTTGTTGGACCTGATATTTCATATGTTAATTTTACGGCGTTATTTAAAATTTATATTTTAATATTTAAATAACGCCAACACCTAATAAACTTCAACGAAAGAAGATCTATCGTCACCTTGCTCTCCAGAATAAAATAATTATAAATAGAATCGTCAACTCACTTTCTACGGGAAAAAACAGTTCATTTAATTTGGTTATACATTAGTTTCTTTTCTCGTGACAAAACAAAACGTACCTAATAGTAAAATGTGACTTGCTGGAATATCTTCACGCTCATCCGTCTCATAATTCAAGTACATCTCCACATTGAATCTCGAACCGAATTGCATAATTGAGAGTGAAGGTGGAAAAAATAACTGTATCAGTCCATCTAAATCACTCGATGCTTGAAGGTGAAATAGCTCACAACCGCAAATATTACAGAGCGGATATTCCAAAGAAGAAGCACTTGATTGATTGTAATAATTAAGGCACTAAGTAGTCTACACCTTGCTTGGCAATTACCGATTTTGTTAAGCTAAGGAGCGTCCTCTTCAAACGCATTTTTTACTAATGCATTCCTTGGGATTTATCATTATCAGCGCGATTACCATATTCCAACGATAAAAATCGATATCGTTGAATTAATGGAAGCGGAAATTACGGCATCATTTTTTTTCGTTCAAGGACTAGGATTTAACTGTCTGTAACTAGATTTATTTTGTTCGTTTAAAGGACATTTCAGAGATGAGTTATAATTAAAAAAATGTTTTATATATTTTTAGGTATTATCAATATTGCGTGAAACTAACTACTCTGCGGACTAAAGTCCCGACCAGCGTTGAATTACCCCACAATATATAGGTATATTTTTTATTATTAGCTTTTGTAACATTATTTTACTGTATTGGAAAGGTATTTTAAGCTAATATAAATCAAATCTCCTACAATTCCTATCAATAAAGACATATGTATGCTCTCTGATACCAAACATCTAGGTATGCTACTGAACAATTCCACAGACAAAGCTCTATTTAATAATTATCTAAAATAAAAATTAATCTAGCTAAATTTACTAACCTGGTTTAATGAAACCATTCATTGAAACTGTGAAAAATCGAAAATTCAACCACAATGATCAGTTCTGACCTATCTCTGCATTTTTAGGATTGCTTCTTCAGGTGGCCTCCTTTAAATTGAGTCAAATATCTAACTATAAAAATTACTATACCAATAAAGTGACTTTAACCTGTCAATCTATTACCTACTTATTTAATGAAACAAATTTTACTCTACATAATTTGGGTTTTTATTTTATCTGTATTTTTTTGTCTTGTTGTTTCGTTTTAGGTTTAAGATTTTGAATTAATCGTTTTTCTAAATAAATCGCGATTTTTAAAATAAAATTTAAAAAATCAGAGGCGTACCGTTTTTTTCTATCCAAACATTTAATATTATGCCTACGTGGAGGTCACTGGTTAAAGTAGAAAATTAATTTTTGTCCTAAAAAAAGTGTTTCCACGCATGGTGGGTGTCTACAAAATGGCAACAAAATATCAAAAGCAGTCTCAATGAACTTAGAGAAAAAACTTTTTTGGTTTTCATTTGTTTACGTGAAAATGGTGCGTTGTACGAGAGTAAGTCTAGGGACCGAATTTGCTGTAAAATAAATGGAGATTTTAAAAATAATTTTAGTTTTTAGAAAAGGCAGTGGCGTACCATTTTTTTCTTCAAAAATGTTTAGTTCAAACCTTACACGGACGTCATTGGCAAAGATTTTAAATCATTTTTTACATCAAGCAATGCTCCTTAATGATTAATTGATGTGTACAAAATTTCATAAAAATATCTGTAGTGATAAGAAAATTATAATCAAGAAGTAAATTAAGAGGTTTAGGACATATGTTGATATTAAGTTCTCTTCTTAAAATGACCCCAGGATTCACACCCTTAAGGATCGGCATTCAATTAATAAACACCCTGTATTATATATTTTGAATCTAACTGAAAATACAGATGCTTATATTACGTAATAGACTTGATAAATTATCAATAAAACTATAATTATCAATAAATATAATAAAGACATAATTGGCACATATCAATAAAATACAAATGTCTACTGTCAAAAAATTTCCACTAATGCTTAAATTATTTCTGGAAATTATTTCAAGATCATGATTATTTTGAAAATTCATTGTAATAAATATCTAATTAATATTTTTGCATAAGTAATAAAAAATGTAAATGTCTCAGCTGTCGGTCTCGGACATTATTTTCTCGGATATTGCAAATACCTCGAAAAAAAGGATTGGGTACAGAAAAATCTTCATTGTCTCATTGGAATAACATATAGGGGATTCAAAAACTGAATAAAAATCATATCATTTAAAATAACGAACTTTGTGATCACTTCCATATAAATGGATTTGACGACTTCTTCAAAATATTTGCATTGAAAAGATTATATTCGATTATACAAGGAGTAAATTGTTTAGAAGAGAATAATAATCACAAACACGAAAACTTATTTGAAAAATTATAAAATTCAGGTTTTTCTGTTTTCAATGAAAAAATTAAACACCCATTTCCACAGCTGCAACATCTTGGGCTTCCCAAATACAAATGTCCTATAAAACCTACCTATCCAAAGTAAACTAAATCGACACTGATTTGATTCTAGGATGCTCTCGATGACATAATTAAGGAAGTGAACAGGACCGTTCACTTATTCCAAAGAAGAAATATCTGGTCTTGCTAAATAAGGTTGGATGGGAAGATCTGATCAGCAGGTGGTCCACAGTTAATGCCAAGGACGCTGGAACATGTCTTGAGGATCTTGAAAAATTGCTGATCGAGCAAATGTTTCTGTTGGGATAAAAGTGTAACGTAAGAAATATAGGCCAATAAATCGCTACATTTATGTGTCAATTAAGATATTAGAGGAATGTAGATGTGTTTTTAATGCTGTTGTAAATGTCAAAAAGTTGAGAGGAATGTACAAGGTACTTAAGAGATAAACATCAATGTCATAACTGAAAAAAAATTGAAAATATTTGTAATAAATTTAATATTATACATGGTGTTCCGCATAAGAACCGACACTAAGCAAGTGCATGTAGAGAGTCCGAAAATATTGAATTAATATCTATGAATTACTTTAATTTGGAATAACCAAATTTGGTTCCTAACCTCACTGTTGTGGTACCACGTGATATGATGCAATTAATTTTATTGGCTGTTATTATATCTTGTTTGCAAATTCACAATATACAGGGTGTTTGGCGGGTATGTTCTTTGGGCCATTGTAGAGGGGGAGTTCTTTCTATAAAATTTTTCGATTTGAGCCCTCTCTTACGAGATAAGGGCTTCTAAATAATTGAAAAAATTTCGGTTTTCATTATTTTCTCAAAAATGGTTAAACTTATAAATCTGAAAGTCGGTGAATACATTTAGTTAATTAAGTGACATTGTTGAGTACGATTTTTATGTTTACCAAATGTCAGAGTGGCAACCACCAACCTCTGTTGTTTTTTTAATTAGAACTTTTTATTGTAATCGTGCGCAAAGGGGCGCACATCATTATAGGACCCTGTATTATTTAAATACACATCATGCTCTTCTGAATATGTATTTTTTCGGAATATAACTGCATATTTGTGAACATGAATAGCAATTTTACAACATCGTTATTTATATTAAATAAAAATTATGTCATTTGGCAAAAAAGATTTGTACTGTATTTTAATTTTTTGTAGACCAGTATGCATTAGGTATTTTTACAGCAATAAGATGCTATGAACTACATGTAAATTTATCATCAATGTAACATGTTTCCTTTAATATACTTATATTGAAAATCACTCACTGATTACTTCCTTCGTGCCACGAATAAATATTTTTAGGTTTATGTAGAAACTTATGCAGTTTGACCCTAATTATGGAACTGAAATAATTAACTAACAACATCAAATCAATATTTCACTTAAAATCTACGTTCACGCGAAACATCGCCTCGCCAATTAGATAATTGCGGGGAACGTCATAATAAACATGATTTGTAGTTGTAAAATGTATAATTAGGATCATCGACTGATAGTTTATTAACGCATGCCTAATAGATATTGCTCAATGAATTCGAAATATACGTAATATAAAAATTAATTTCCACATTTAGATATGTTCTTCTCTTTACCTACTAATGATGAGTGTTTCAGTTATCACACAGTAGGTAGCACCAAAAGAATGCGGTTACAATATACAGGGTGTAAAGAGCGTAGAAACAGGAGAAACAGGGATTACTTCATACTCCCCAACTTTTTCTGATTTTTAAGATTCCAACGTTGGAGATAACCGTAACAAAATGAAACGCACTCAATAACATTTTGCGACACCCGTATTATAACAATGCACTTATATGCCCATAATCTGTTTCATAATGATACCCATTACGATACAGATTTTTCATTACGATACAGATTTTTAATCAATAGAAACCCATAATTTTTCAATCAAGCATGCTGTGCATTTGACGTTTATCCTAGGTTCCTATGTAATTATTTTAGATGTCAAACTCAGAAGGTAATTTTCGTAGATACTAAACTTCGATAATTTATCAAAATGTCTGATATCAGCGATATAGAAGAATTACCATCGACTCCTCCACACATATAGGAGAAAGAGAAAATGCAGTTCAAAATATTTTACCCCAAAAATCTAAGAAAGTGTACGAAAAACTTTATCAACGGTTTATGGACTGGAGAAATACAAATAAAATGTTTATAGTTTTCTTGTATCTATGGCAATACCAATACCCGAGGTATTAATTACAATTTTGTAGATTTTTTATAGAAATACGAATAATTACTGTTATCTATTGTGTTCCATAAAAATCTAAAATTTATGGTTTTTGATTATTTATCGGGTGTAGAAAAAATAGCGTATGCAACGATCATGTATTAATAACCATTACCATGTCAAGAAAATAATGTTTGAAGATTTTAAAATTTAATTTTCACAATACAGAAAATGATAATAGTCTAAGAGCCAGTGGCCGGCAACCTATAAGTAAATGATTATACCTGAAATTTTGCACAGTGAGTCTCTTATACCTATCACTCATGAGGTGATGACTCGCTAAGCCCGGCGAGGCCGACCCAACTGTTACTCAGGAGCGAGAGGTATGAAAATTTAATCAACTTCGTTATTAAATTAACAAAGCTACCGTTTGAAAATTTTAAAATTTCAGATCTAACAAATTAGGCATTTATTTTTATTATTTATTATATTTAGCACCCTTTTATATTAAAATAATATAAGTAACAAATAACCTCTATTTCTGGCACAGGTTCTGAGATTTGGTGATGTTGATTGCAATGCTTGACATTTCTGACAGTTGTTTAACGTCAAAAATCAGATTTAATCAAATACTTTTGAAATTTATAATTTTTGCCAATTTCACAAGTGTCTGCCATGACCTTAGAAGCACGGTAATCGTCTGCCTTTGTTATTTTTATATAATAATTGTATATTTTAAAATTTTCAAACGGCAGCTTTGTTAATTTAATAATGAAGTTGGTTACATTTTCATACTTTTTGCATCTGAGTAACTCCTAAGTCGGCCTCGCCGGGCATAGCGAGTTCCCACATCATGAGTGATAGGTATAAGAGACTCACTGTGCAAAATTTCAAGTATGATCATTTACTTATAGGTTGCCGGCCACTGGCTCTTAGACTATAATGATTATGTAAAACATCGACTAAATTAAATGGTCAAATTGTGCACCGTTGGCTGCCTGACAGTAGCCAAGACGATTAATAAATTCTTTTTGGACATTATCAATAACTTCAGGAGGTATACGATGTATCTCGTAACCAATTCTTGCTTTTAAATGTTCTAAATTAACCGGTCTAGTAACGAATACTTTGGTTTTTAAGTATCCCCACAAGAAATAATCTAGGGGTGTCAAATCAGGTGATATGACTGGCTACTCAATCGGCCCCCTTCTCCCTATCCAACGATTCGGGAACAGCTCATCTAAATAAGCACGGACATGTGTTACATAATGGGGAGGTGCACAGTATTGTGAAAATTAAATTTTAAAATCTTCAAACATTATTTTCTTGAAATATTATGTAACACCATAATTTTTCATGATGTATGTATGTAGAATGACACGCTATTTCAAATGGCATGGTCAAAATTGGGGATTGCTAATTAAAAAAATTGTCGATGACGTCATATCTTGAACAAGGATGACGTCACAAATATGAGTCTTATGTCAAAAAGTGCATATTTTAAAAACAAAATCGACGTGCCAGGGCATTTTTTCGAAATATTCTCAATTATTTCAAGAACAATTAATTTATTTGTTACTTTTCGAAACCACTGTATTTATCTTTCGTAATAATTTTGAATGGCTAAGAAATATCGACGCTCAATTAACACACGAAACTATGTAATAAAACATAAATTCTTATCAGAGCAATCGTCAACTTTGTGCATTTACTTTCCGCGTGATATTTACCATAAAATTAATGTTCTATAACGAAACTATATGAAGGGAGAACGACATAACGTGCAAGGCTGTGGTATTTTACCATTTTATACGTGGAGAAATTAGCAAATTAGGTTAAATAACTCGGAGAGCTCGACGTTAAATTCAGCGAGAAACCTTTGTTGTCTAATGAAGTGTGGTTTCGAGCTGCAAATTTCAGAGTAAACTCGTTATTTGTTCAATTTTATCTAACGTTAATTCTCCGTGTAATCAGATTATGACATTTTAAAGATACATTGTTCTAATGTTAGGTACTTATTATTTAACATAAAATTATAATGGCGGTGATGATTTAGTAAGTAACTAAGAATGCGTGAGAACTTTGAGGTACAAGGTGGTGTTTTAAAAGTAAACCTGATTAATTTCTCATATTTCAGCAGTATAAGTAGGTTCCTAAATATTTGTAGATACTGGTGAAAAAAAAAATAAAAATAAATCGAATATTAATTGGTTTAGGTTGGTATTTATCTACTACTGAAACTATAGATCAGTGGCGGCTCGTCGTATGAAGCAACTGAGGCTGAACCCCACTGTAAAATTTGACTCTCACACTATATATTTTAATACCCCATAATACCTGCATTTATCAAAAATCACTATAACGGAATAAAATAATTATTGCTTCAATTGTAGCCCTCGTAAGTTATAAATAAGAGATCTAGGTTACGTTTCAATATTCCACCATTATCTACCTGAGCGGGGGAGTCACGAGTCACCCGCCAATACCACCACAGTGAAGCCCAATTTGCCGAGCCTCAAATTTCTTCATACATGCCAAATACGTTATGGCTTCCCCCACTAATTTCTGGCGCCTCTGATTCTCTCTCACTCTGTTTTCCTGCAAATTGGACGACGTATAATGTGTGTAACGCGATTAACCGATTGCTAGAGTGTTATTAATTTTAATTGTATTTTGAATTTTCAATGCATGGTTGATGTTGATTAGTCACTACTACTAAATGTGATTTCTTAGATATTCTCAAAATTAGGAGGTTAGTACCTAACTTCGTATTATTGGTAAGCTCATCGATAGGTAATAATGAATCTCTCTCCCGATATTTAGATTCCTTAAACAATTTCAAGACATTGAATTTGCAATTTGACCAAGATATGCGACATTTTAGCGTGCACAGATTTACTTTTCCAAATTCTGCAAGTTAAACACTTAAACGTAAACTACTGCTCTAAACAAATTAAAATCACTAATCAAAGAATTTCTGAAGTAAGAGACGAACAAAATTTAAAGATATTTTTGATAATTAGTAAATTAGGAGTAAAATGGGATAGAAGTTGCAACAAATTAGAAATAATTTCGAATATAAAATGCTATAGCTACTACGAAATTATAGATTGATTGATTGATTGATTGATGTTTCAGGAATTATGTAACGCGAATTAATATCTACATTGCAATACAATTTTAGATGATGGATGAACAATACCCTTTTACAGAGAAGAATGAATTTGCATTTAGAGGATAGACGGATAAATTCCACTAAAAAGATCTTCCTACATAGAAGTTATTTTTGATCCTGACAAGGCCTTCTTAACTAATTAGAAATAAAAATGTGACTCGCATAGTGTATTTAGTATTGAATTCTAATAATAAAATATACTATATTTATAATAATTTTGTTTAGATATTTTATTACTCTTGATAATTTTTCGTAAAACTCTTCATTTTCAAGATAAATTTGATTTTTCAGTATACAACATTGGCGATAGTCGAAGCAAATTGAATTGCTCTTAATAACATTTTCAAATTACAAATGAGCAATTTATAATGTAATTAATTCTAGAGTGTTGTAACTTATTTTATACATAGTGTGTCTGAACATAGAGCTCCTTTAAAAAAAAATTGATACTTTTTCTTGAGAGTCCATATTTGAGCAAGTTACCTACCTTCTTTAGTTTCCATTTTAGTATACCTAACTACATCTATTGCTTAAGCCTTGAGACCTTTAGGGTTAATTGTACGACTAGGAAGATTTTATGTCACTTTAAGTTGTTTATTGACTGTTAACGTCCGAATGAGTGATGTTTAGTGCAATTTTATACACATACTTATATATTTTACATTTATCTATTAATACTATAACTAATCAAGGTTGTAATTTTTATAGGGTGTTAAATTTAATTACAAAGCATTGTAGATACTTCTGTTTTAAAGTTCAATTTATCTTTCCAGCTCGGCTGCTACGAGCAATCGAAAAAGGGATTTGAGAAAATAGAAGCAAGAAAGCAGTGTGGTGGAAAACTTTGGAAGTTTGGAATTACAGTATCTACAAAAAATTAATATTTTGTCAACGGGAAAATAAATTCTAATCTATTATTCTCTACAAAAATGAAATAAACAACCAGATTTGTGGCAGAACAGAAAATGAAGGGAAAAATGCAAAATAAGTTATTTCAATAGATACCTCACTACACACAGAGAAAAAGTCAAAAACATTTTGGTTCTATTAACCAAATTATGGCTATAGAAATGTATTATAAAACCTTTAGTCTTTTTAATAAATTTATCGTTTGAAAGTGATTGTTTTCCATCAAAACTGAAACTCGGGAAGGTCACTCCTGTTTATAAAAAAGGTGATCATTTTTCGTTAAATAATTATAGACCAATAACGATTTCATCACCGTTTTCAAACATTTTTGAGTATTTCTTCTTGGACAGACTTATATCGTTCATTAATAAGCATAGAATTATAATAGAACATCAGCATGGTTTTGAATCAGGAAAATCAACTAGTAGCGCCATTCATTCATTTTATGAGGCTGTTTTAAAGTCTGTGGAAGCAGGCGAATGCCCTGCTGGGATCTTTTGCGATCTTAGCAGGGCTTTCGACTGCGTCGATCACAGCATATTACTTAAAAAATTATCATATTATGGATTACGAGGTATTGCATTGAATTGGATAAGTTCATTTTTGAATGGCCGGAGGCAATATGTTAGCCTTAAGCATAGAGATTCTTTGAGTGTTCAATATGTAAATTCTGAAATACAAAGTTTAACCATGGGTGTTCCACAGGGTTCTGTACTGGGTCCTTTGCTGTTTATTTTATACATTAATGACATAAACACCATTGCTTCTAATATTCATTTTACTATATATGCCGATGATACTTCCCTTTTAATTTCTGATAAATCTTCCTACGGCTTAAAAGCAAAATGTAATATTTTACTTAATAAATTATATACATGGTTCTGTAATAATAACTTATGTGACAAAGACTCATGCGGTTTTATTTCAAAATCGCCAACGGACAGATGTAGAATTGAATGTTGATATAAATGGCATACCAATTAATAATGAGACTTCTGTAAAATTTTTAGGAATTGAATTTGATAGCAATTTGTCCTGGAAATCACATTGTTCAAATCTTTGTTCTAAACTGAATTCAATATGCTATTTATTCCGAAATTTGCGTACGGTGCTTGTAACTCCGCAGCTTATAAATCTGTATCATGCACAGGTGGGCAGTAGAATCATGTATGGTGTCTGTTTCTTGGGCGGGTCCACTATGTCTTCTGATGTATTTATATGCCAAAAAAAGATACTAAGATGCATTTTTAATGTTTCAAGTTCACATTCATGTAGAGATATTTTTAAAAAATATTTTATTTTAACTTTACCTGGACTCTTTATATTTGAATTGTGTAATTATATTTTCAGTAACAGATCTAAATTTCATACCAATAAGGAAATTCACCATATTAATACTCGTCAAAAAAATGAATATCATATACCGTTTATGAGATTAAAGCTTACCATGAATTCACCAAACTGTCTGGGCCTTAAGCTATATAATAAATTACCTAGTGATATAAAGACTTGCTGTACACTTGAACTTAAATGAATATTTCAAGGTTTAAAATTGCGATTTTTGTTTTTCTTTTATGTGATTTTGTATGATTTAGTGTGTTGTTTATTTATTTACTTTAATTTAATTTTAGAATTTAAGTTTATGTATTGACCATTTCTTATACAGTGTAAAACTGCCCATTAGAAAAAAAATAAACAAACAAATCAAAAATACATCAATCTGCAACCTAACATGCCGGTGGGCAATTTTTTGTGATGTATGATTGGAAAATGTATTACACATGTAGGCATCAACACAATTTCAAAATTGGCTGCATTTCTTGGACTCCTTGATCCATAAAGTTTTACCAGACATGGAATGAAGCGTCTTTCGGCAACATTAATGCTGGGGGTGATATTACCACTGTGAAGTGTCATGGTGGTTGGAAATCGACAACGGTAGCGAAATTATATTGAAGATTCACTGTTCAGCAAGATGGAAATTGCTGAAAAAATCCAGGTCCTACCTAGTGAAGTTGTAGGCCCCTCAGTTCAGAAACTCCTTATCGAATGAACTTAAATAATTCCGGTCAAAATGACAAGATCGTTCTTGAGATAAATCTTAACGTTAATAATAATAATTCTAAATAAAATGCTATAAAATGTTATTATGAATTCTAATCCGCTAATGTGTTAAAAGATCTTTAATCCACGGAAACAGATGTATTAAATCTTCTTAACGACTGAAGATACTGAATGTATGACATCACGTAAATATGCAGTCAGCTTGAAGTTCACTTTAGATATTCGCTCAGACAATAAATGTAGATGTGATACACGAATAATGATTAAATTAAATATTTTGAAGGTGTATATCTCAATTTCAAAAATATTTGACATGATTTTAGTTCGTTGTTTTTTTATACATAAAAATTTAGCACACGTTCGATTTCCAGTGTACACTGATAAGAATTATTAGCGATATGACACGGTAGATTGTGGATTGTTTATTGCCTAGGTCAATAATGTTAAATAACAGAATGCAGTGTTATAGTTGTATGGGAAAATTACTAATGAATATGCATTTTTTTCAAAGTAAAACCATGTTTTGTACACATGAAATTGTAATTTTGCAACGTTAGCTTTGGGAAATGATAGAACATGAAAAAATAATAGGAGTGTTTCTTATAACATTTTTCTATTCGTTCAGCTTTAAAAAAATATATATAATATTCGTTATTATCTACTGAACAAAAATACAGGGTGGACCAATAGTGTGTGAACGGAAGATTGCGGTTATACTGATATATATTTTTAAAATCTGCTGTTTGTTAGGGGTAGGGGTAGGGGGTTAGTAAGAGCTACAAACTAAAAATATTTTTACTGGAATTCCTAGACATATACAGGGTGATTCATATTAAAGTTACATTTTTTTAAAGGGAACCCCTGCATACTATTGCATATTTGGATTCCTCGGTCAATTCTAGTGTGACTTCATATACCATTCGATATTTTGTCAAAAAGTTGATGTCTAGAAACAACTGAATATCAGAGGTGGGCGGCAACATAGGAGGCTGTGTTGGGGGAAATTATTGACCACCCTCCATACTACCAAGAGCTACAAAGTCAATTATGAACTCTGTTTGTTATGGCTGATATCGTCGCTCTAATTTTGAAAACTTCAATCATGGATAACTTGATTTTTTAAAATGGAACCCACATATTTTTTCACGTCACCAAATATAACACATGTCATTACCTTTCATCCGATATAAAGTTATCTGTATTTATCTTTAATTCTTTTCCTCTAAAGCACAATTACTTTTTACTGTGATCGATTTGTGCAAACCAATTAATTTAAACAAAATTGAAAAATAAAATATGATGGTAGCACTTATTCATACGAATTAATAATTAGTGATTTTTTATGAAAAACGACTGTTTATTTAGATTTTTTCTCCATAATTTCACATTTAGTTTTTTCAACAACAATAAAATTAAGTATCATCTTCAAACGTAAATAAGTATATTATAGGTAGATTTATTAAAATTGCGCATATAGTTACTATATAAACTGTACAATTCCATAACCATATGAAGATAATTAATGTCAAGCACCGATTAACTTTATCGCGGTCCTTCTGTAGCTAAAGTTCAAGTAATCAAATTTACAGCCGACATAAAGTTGGGAAATTTCGTTTAAATGCAATTAAAGTTTTCCGTTTATTTGTTTCTCATGATTTACAAATATCATCGGGTTTTACGACCGTCGAATTGCACCTATTTAGAAGAGTACTCTCACGTTGTGCATCATGCAACCGCTAGAATTAGTAATTTCATTTATAGTACCACTTTCGAGGATGCATTACAAGAACCACTTGTCCGTAGTGATAATGCACTTGCTTGTCACATTTCTAGATGAGTAATGTACGCTGAATCAATCTTCAATTTATGAAGATATCATAGCATAAAAGCATCTTGTGTTGGACTGACATGAAAAGAATGTAGAAAATTGTATAAGTATCTGTTAGAAATTTCAACCTGTTGCCTTTTATTTTAGAGAGAAATTACTGACTGAAACTTAAAAGGTACAGTTACAAATTTTGACACTATCTGGGTGGTTCTTTGGCTCGACTAGAACCTTCCCATAACCATTGTATTTTAAACTATGTTATAATGTAATCAACAGAAAACACAGAACTTTTCTTGGAATCAGCATTTTACTAACACAAAAATGTATATCGTGCCTCTTCTAACTGAATTTTATCAATCATTATTGTATACGAATGATTGTATACGATTGTATATTGTATACATTGTGTGCATTTTACACAGTTACTTAAATTACTTAAACCTATCTTAGAGACCTCATGCAAAACAATAATAATCAGAAGCCGTAATTATACAGTGTGTCCACGGATGGAGTTGACAAGAGAAGTAAATCTTTTGTTTTTGACTTTATCGAAAAATGTCACTCTTTCTAAAAAGTTCTGCTTTTTGAAAAAATGAGACTATCATAGAAACGTCTTAGATCAGATATTCAGGGTGCACATAAATTAAAAAAACATGAAAATACTCAAGAGAGAAATACCATTATTTATTATTTTACACAACATTTTTATAAAACAAATTTGTTTATAACCCGAAATAGAGTCCTAATACAAATTATAAAATCAAAATTTCAATTTTGACTTTTTCTCTACACACCACGAATAGTTTATTTCTTCTTTTATGCGCTCTTTTAATATCATGTGGCAGATCATTTGAATAAACCTTTTGTTTTAGGAAAAAAGTCAAGGGGCCTAAGGTCAGGTGAACTAGCAGGATAATGGGCCAAATCTTCCGATCCACCTATCATCATTGTCTGATCAAGGCTGTAAAATGAGCAGGACAGCAGTCCTGTTGCCAAAACAGGTTATTGCATACTTCTGGCTCTCAAGTATTTAAAAATGGTAAACCAAATGTTTCCAAAATGTTTTGGCAACAGGACGGCTGTCCTGCTCACAGGAAGATTTGGCCCAATCCTAACCTTACACCCCTTGCCTTTTTTCTCCAAGGTACCCTAAAACAAAACATTTATTCAAATGGTTTGCCACATGATAGGGAAGTATTAAAAGAGCACATACGCCAAGGTATACATGAACTGAATGAGCCGCTAACTATTCGAACAATTTATTAAGTTAGCGGAAAAATGTGTTGAGGTGGAAGGTAGAGGTAGAGTAAATGTTAAAATTTAAATTTTGATTTTAAAGTTTGTGTTGGGACTCTATTTGAAGTTATAAACAGATTTGCTTCATAGAAATGTATACAATATTAAATAATGGTACTTTTCTCTGGAGTATTTTCTTGTTTTCTTAATTTATGAGCACCCTGTATATCTGATCTAAGAAGTTTCTATGAGAATTTCATTTTTTCGGGAAGCAGAACTTTTTATAAAGAGTGACATTTTTCGATAAAGTCAAAAACAAAAGAGTTTCTCCTCTTGTCAACTCCATCCGTGGACACACTGTATTTAATATACATTTATGGCCTTTATTAAAATTGCGCATATAGTTACTATATAAACTGTACAACTCCATAACCATAGCAAGATAATTAATGTCAAGCACCGATTAACTTTATCGCGGTCCTTCTGTAGCTAAAGTTCAAGTAATCAAATTTACAGCAGACATAAAGTTGGGAAATTTCGTTTAAATGCAATTAAAGTTTTCCATTTATTTGTTTCTCATGATTTACAAATATCATCGGGTTTTACGACCGTCGAATTGCACCTATTTAGAAGAGTACTCTCACGTTGTGCATCATGCAACCGCTAGAATTAGTAATTTCATTTATAGTACCACTTTCGAGGATGCATTACAAGAACCACTTGTCCGTAGTGATAATGCACTTGCTTGTCACATTTCTAGATGAGTAATGTACGCTGAATCAATCTTCAATTTATGAAGATATCATAGCATAAAAGCATCTGTAAAGCATCTTTGTGTTGGATTGACATGAAAAAGAATGTAGAAAATTGTATAAGTAAGGTGTTTATTGAAAGACACATGGTAATCTGTTATAAATTTCAACCTGTTGTCTTTTATTTTAGAGAGAAATTACTGACTGAAACTTATAAGGTTCTGTTACAATTTTTGACACTATCTGGGTGGTTCTTTGGCTCGACTAGAACCTTCCCATAACCATTGTATTTTATACTATGTTATAATGTGATGAACAGAAAACACAGAACTTTTCTTGGAATCAGCATTTTACTAACACAAAAATGTATATATTGCCTCTTCTAACTGAATTTTATCAATCATTATTGTATACGAATGATTGTATACGATTGTATATTGTATACATTGTGTGAATTTTTACACAGTTACTTAAATTACTTAAACCTATCTTAGAGACCTCATGCAAAACAATAATAATCAGAAGCCGTAATTATACAGTGTGTCCACGGATGGAATTGACAATTGAAGTAAATCTTTTGTTTTTGACTTTATCGAAAAATGTCACTCTTTATAAAAAGTTCTGCTTTTTGAAAAATGAGACTATCATAGAAACGTCTTAGATCAGATATTCAGGGTGCACATAAATTAAAAAAACATGAAAATACTCAAGAGAGAAATACCATTATTTATTATTTTACACAACATTTTTATAAAACAAATTTGTTTATAACCCGAAATAGAGTCCTAATACAAATTATAAAATCAAAATTTCAATTTTGACTTTTTCTCTACACACCACGAATAGTTTATTTCTTCTTTTATGCGCTCTTTTAGTATCATGTGGCAGATCATTTGAATAAACCTTTTGTTTTAGGAAAAAGTCAAGGGGCCTAAGGTCAGGTGAACTAGCAGGATAATGGGCCAAATCTTCCGATCCACCTATCATCATTGTCTGATCAAGGCTGTAAAATGAGCAGGCTGGCTCTCAAGTATTTAAAAATGGTAAACCAAATGATTCCAAAATGTTTTGGCAACAGGACGGCTGTCCTGCTCACAGGAAGATTTGGCCCAATCCTAACCTTACCTTACCCTTGCCTTTTTCTCCAAGGTACCGTAAAACAAAACATTTATTCAAATGGTTTGCCACATGATAGGGAAGTATTAAAAGAGCACATACGCCGAGTAATACATGAACTGAATGAGCCGCTAACTATTCTAACAATTTATTAAGTTAGAGTAAAAATGTGTTGATGTGGAAGTTAGATGTAGAGTAAATGTTAAAATTAAAATTTTTATTTTAAAGTTTGTATTGGGACTCTTTTTGAAGTTATAAACAGATTTGCTTCATAGAAATGTATACAATATTAAATAATGGTACTTTTCTCTGGAGTATTTTCTTGTTTTCTTAATTTATGAGCACCCTGTATATCTGATCTAAGAAGTTTCTATGAGAATTTAATTTTTTCGGGAAGCAGAACTTTTTATAAAGAGTGACATTTTTCGATAAAGTCAAAAACAAAAGAGTTTCTCCTCTTGTCAACTCCATCCGTGGACAGACTATATTTAATATACATTTATGGCCTTGCAGATGGAAATGGTACTAAGGCTAGGCGAATTTATATGGAAAGGTTTCCAAATCATCCTACTCCAAATCCAAGAATGTTCAGAACTGTTTTTCAACTTTATTCGGAGTCAAGATCATTTCAGAAAGGTCCAATTCCTGGTCCAATCTTAGATGAGTTGAAGAAGCTATTCTACACGAATTGAATAAGACCCAAAATACTAATACTAGATCATAAATCATAAATTAGTTTGGTCCGTTTAGAAGCATCAACAGTTATACCCGTGTCACATACTAAGGGTTCAAGCTTTGATGACCCACCACCGCCCGGCTCATGCCGCCACAAGATGTTGACTATTTATTCATTTCATATAGGTAATTGTTTTACACGAATATTATCATTATCAATAAGTTAGTACGCATTACGTCAAAATCATAACAAACTTCAATATCACTGTATGTTCACCATTTATTAAAATAACCACACGTTCACTTGGGTGTCACATCCACTTCACTATATAAACAGATTCAAACCATTTTTCAAATACTTCACTGTTCATATCTTCATGGTAATCTCCCGTCCTACGTGCTTCAAAAACATGCAAACCATTTTCTAAAAATCCCGAATCGCTTTCAATATGTGTTATTATTAACCTAAGTCCTTCTCCAGAAGGCGCCTTTAATTTTGTAGAAAGTCCATCTAAATATGCTTCTCTTTTACTTCGAACGTTACCATCCTGCCAAACTTTTGATACCGTATAACCTTCGTTTACCCATGTTTCATCCATGTAATATATCTTTTTCCCGATGCACAAAATTCTCTTAGTTTTTCTAAATATTCTCTTCGCCATACTACAATTTCATCTTTTTCAACGAGCATACTTTTACGATTTCGTTTTAAAACCGAAAATTCATGTCATGCATTGTTCTTCTAAGAACTTTGTCAGGAAATTGAGGCATGTCCTCATCTTCAGCTATAGTAGCTTGAATTTTTTATCGTCGGTATTTCATTTCTGAAGAAGAATCCATGAATTTTCCTGCGAATGGCGTATTTTACGTCATCATCGACTTCTGTTTTTTTCCTTCCTCGTGTTTCTATTTTTTTCTTCTTTGGATTTACTTCCACGCTCTTTTTTATAGCACGATATACACTAGAAACTGACACATGTGTTAACGAACTACATATATCAACAGCATCACTTACACTTATGTTAGAGTTTCGCGCTCGAATTTCTTCGTATACGTTTTTTATTATTATCAATTGTCCGTTACATAGGTGATGTCGATTACTAACAGACCTTTTACTAGAACTGGCACTTTGATCCATTTTTAACTGTTATTTGTTAACTTCACGGTTGCAATAATTTATTTTTATAATTTTATATAAATAAGGAATAACACTCCGCGAATAGCAGCAAATCCCCCAACGTATGCATATTCTAATGGCGTTCTAACCTCGGCAAAGCCATGTACTAATGCTCACGGTTTACACCATGTTTATACACACCAAAATATTGTTTGCCACAATGCAATAAACAGAGATAGAGAATACATCGGGCTTCAGTTTGACTGAGTCTTTATCGTGGTGGGGTAAATGTGAGTATAGTATCGTTGTGTACAGAAAGCGGCACAGTAATAATGAGGTAAATAATGTGTAATATCTTATAAAAAATATTATACGCTTAATAGTAATAGTGTTTTTATATTATCTATTAGTCACTGTCCACAATTTCGTTCGCTGCCTATAACTATATTTATAATCAATCATTCTGTATCTCATAACACATTTTCTTCATATTATACTATTTTTCAAGTGTTTGAGATTGACAAATTTAATTTTCAAAACTTTTGGATTCGTTTCCTCAGTACTGAATATTTATACAACTTGCATAATTATTCGCATTTTTCTTACGTAACCGCACCAAATACTTCATCAAACACGGAAGCAACTTGAGGGGGTCAGAATTGGTTAACTTTAGGAGCTAGTATAGAATTATCCTCTTGTAATTTAACACTATAGTTAATTTAATTATTTGATATGCTTGCGCAGGCGAGGTATGCGATTTATGTGTCCAGCAAGGTTATGATTCAAAAATGACAATTGAATCTCTTCGGCAGTCAACAATCTGTTGATTTGAAGACAGGCAATAAACAATTGAATTTATTGGTAATGTAATGAGATGATTTACGGCACAACTAAATTTGAAGAGTTAAAATGATTTATAAAAGTGTTTTATGATTGACGTATTTTTTATTTTGAAGAGGTCAATTAATTGTAAGCTATATGGATGTTTATATAACGCGAGTAAAATGTTTTGATTATTGTTACAAACAATCTTTAAAGTTATGTAACGCGATTAAAAGATATTTTGGTCAATCAGCCACTTATTGTAGAGATCAGAAGTCTATTTATTTTATTTAAATGTCCAACGGGATAAAACCCATTAACAGGATAAATTCCAGAAAAAAACATACAACAGTAATAGATAATATACGTTAATTTACAGAAGTATACAAACTAAAATACTCCTAAAATGTACAACATACAGGATGTTCCTCATAAGAATCGACACAGAGCAGGTGCATATAGGGAATCTCAAAATTTTACAATTTAACCAAACATACTTATATACAAAATTGCACACAGACGGACTTACAGGCCTCCAAAGTGGAATATTTCGACAAATATTAATATCACTGAATTATTTGAAATATCCAAATTTGCTTCATGAATTAGGTTTATTATTGATGTTCTTTGCCTATTAGTTCAAGTAAATTGAAACATTACAAGGTGTTCGTTGAGGGTGAGTCACCTTAAAATTACACAAAAACTTTTTTCATTGATCGCATTTAAAAAGAATGATAATATCCCACGCAGAATTTAATATATTTTTTTTACTCTTGTTAAATTTTAAAAAACTTTAAGGTGTTCAAGAAAAAATGCATTAATTAAAACAAAAATCAAAAAGTTAGTAGTAGGCTTTGTCGTGAAAATGTTTCGAAATATATGGCCCCACTTTGAAGGTCTGTGTGCAACTTTGTATTTTTGATTTAATTGCAATATTTTGGGACCCCCACATGCACCTGTACTGTGTCGGTTCTTATGCGGAACACTCTGTATATCAAAATTTTGTGTAGATATAAAAGCTAATAAAGACTACAAAAGTATTAAAATCGTGTATATAGGGCACATTACAAACATATACTATGTAAAAAAAACTACGAAATGTACACATTAAAAACAAATAAAAAGCAAAAATTCAGCAGTTTTTCCCTGCCAAATTTGGTGGCGGTATTCGAGTTATTACAAAAAAAAACGAAAACATAATTTCAACTGTGACACTCTGTATCTTTCCCCATAGCAACATTTTACTAAGACATATTTTGCTATTGTTGGATTGTTTGTTTGTAGACTGTATTTTGGCTGGTTCACTACAACTGCTAGCGTTACTATATGCTTTATTTAATATATTTACAGTGTAATGACTATTTATTTTAAGATTATATTGATATGTATGAGAATGAAGAGAATGTTTGCATGAACGGTGAACTGCTCAAGCCACACTGGTCAGTCCCTCGACTCCCGAGTCGGGTCGACGCGGTGGTGCCACATATACGCAGACGCGAAGCTCGAACATCGCCCCCCGCCTTGAAGGGCATCCTTCAATACATATACCTCACTTGGTGGAAGGCAGTGGACATATCTTCTTAAACGATCGTTTGATGGTACCTCCCTGCGTCCGAATGGTGGCTACCCGATTTATTCCATCTTTGCCTGGGTGCAACTCCTCAATTCTCCCCAATAACCATTTGCCAGGAGGGAATTATCCTCCTTTATCACCACTAGGTCATTCAGCTTTAGTGAGTCATAGTTGTTTCGCCATTTCACACGTTCCTGCAGCTCGGAAACGTATTCAAGTGACCATCTCGACCAGAAGTGCTGCTTCAGCCTTTGCACTTGTTGGAAGTGCGACAGTCTATTGTCTGGAATACTTGTCAAGTCTGGATCGACGACTGACGTCATAGGGCGGCCAATCAAAAAGTGGGAAGGAGTAAGAGGGGTATAATCTGATGGTTCACAAGAGAGCGGATACATGGGACGCGAGTTCAGGACAGACTCTATCTGAACCAAAAGTGTATAAAACCTCTCAAATGTTAGTGATGCATTTCCCGCGACACGTTTAAGATGAAACTTAGTAGCCTTAACGCCAGCCTCCCATAGGCCTCCGAAGTGCGGCGAACGAGGCGGTATGAATGACCAGGATATGCCGTCATCTTCAATAGATTCAGTCAAGGTTTTCGAATTATTTTGCAAAAATAAACCTAACTGCTGTAACTCTTGATTTGCCCCAATAAAATTAGATCCGTTATCGGAATACATTTGTGACGGTCTTCCACGACGTGCTGTGAAACGCCTAAGAGCAGCCAAGAAGGCTTCGGTGGTTAAATCAGACGCCAGTTCGAGATGCACGGCGCGAGTTGTAAAACAAACAAATAAACAGATGTACGCCTTAGTGACCTTAAATCCGCGACCTTGCCTATCTCGAATCATAAAGGGTCCTGCGTAATCTACACCGGTTGTAAAGAACGGTGGGGCTGGATTAAGTCGCTTGCTAGGTAGGTTCCCCATGATAGGATTAATCGTCTTAGGATTATACTTAAAACAGCAGATACAATTGTGATAGATTTTACGAGCTAAATTTCGTCCCCCCAGTGGCCAGAATCGTTCACGCACGCTAGCTAATAACAACTGCGGCCCTGCGTGTAGAAGACGTTTGTGTTCACGTTCAAATAATAACTGCGTAAATCTGTGTTTAGAAGACAGAACAATTGGATGTTTTTATTAAAACTAAAATCAGAATTTTGGAGTCTGACTCCTACTCTCAATATATTGTTTTCATCAAGAAAGGGATTAAGTTTTATAAGTTTACTATTTCCTTGCATAACACTACTGTTACTAAGAGCTAGAATTTCGTTTTTGAATGAGCTGTACTGTGAGATTTTAACAAGAATAATAAACGCCCTATTGATTTCACTGACGCATAATGGCTCGAAATTTCGCCTTTCTTTGGGCCTTAAACAATTTTCTTTGAATCTAAAACAGTATGCAATCGCTCGTTCTAATCTATTTAAATTTGAATATTTATTAAAATCTATAACTACATTTTCAAAACAAACCATTTGCGCTTGCACCGTCGTCACCTTTTAATTCGGGTAAAGTGTGTTCGGAAGAATATGTATCTGGCCAATGACCTTTATGCTTTCTCAACCAACTAGGACCAGACCAATAAATTTCTAGTGATAATAAATTGGTAGGCATGACGCCACGTGATACGCAATCCGCTGGGTTGTCTTGCGTTGGTACATGTCTCCAGTCTTCCGCATTTGATAGCTCTTGTATTACCGAAACACGATTTGCCACGAATACTTGTAAAAGACTCGGAGATGTGTTCAACCATCCCAAGACAATTGTTGAATCACACCAGTAGAACGTCCCCTTTACAGACAAATTTAGAGATGTTTTAACCTTATCAATCAGTCTGACTAATAAAACTGCGGCCATTAGCTCCAACCTAGGCACAGTTTGAATTTTTACCGGTGCTATCTTTGACTTGGCGCATAGTAATTTCACTGAAACCTCGCCTCGTTTATTTTTTGACTTAAGATATACGCAGGCGCCGTATGCATTCATGGACGCGTCAGAGAATCCATGAATCTCGACAGATACTGCGTCCTTGCATGTCGCTTGTCTATCTATGGCAAGATCATTTAACGAAGTTAAGTCATCGCGATACTGTATCCATCTTGTATGCAACGAGTGAGTCAAGGAATGGTCCCATCCTATTCCTTCTAACCATATATCCCGCAAAATAATTTTAGCTATTATGATGATTGGACTGAGCAAACCGAGAGGATCGAAGATTTGAGCAATCTCCGACAAGACTGTTCGCTTCGTGATGCGCGTGTTAAAGTCCGTACCTATCTTATACAAAAGATTGTCTCTTCGACCGTTCCAAATTAATCCCAAAGTTTTAGTGTTTTCGTTTGCGCCCAAGTCAATTACGTCTGCTTGATCGGTTGTCTGAATACCTTGTAAGACCTCACTACTATTAGATATCCATTTGCGCAAGTGGAATCCCGCCTTGGCTAGTGTTTCTGAAACATTGTTCGCTAATAAAATCGTTTCCCGTACCGTATCGCAACCTGTCAACAAGTCGTCAACGTAAAAATCCTCCTTAATAACGCGAGATGCCTCCTGAAGTTCTCGTTCGCATTCTATACCTAGTTGGTACAAACATCTAATTGCCAGGAACGAAGCGGATCGGGTGCCGTAGGTTACCGTTTGTAACTCGTAGATGTCGATTGGATCATTGCTATTGTCGCGCCATAAGATTCTTTGCAACCCGGTTTGTTCTGGCCTTATATTACACATTCGGTACATTTTCTCCACGTCGGAAGCGACCACGAAATTATATTTACGAAAACGCACAAGAATCGAAAAAATATCGGATTGAATACTAGGTCCTGTCATCTGTAAATCATTGAATGAGTAGCCGCTCGTAGTTGGACATGACGCGTCAAAAACCACGCGGAGTTTAGTGGTTGTGCTACCCTCTTTGACTACGCCGTGATGTGGCATATAATATGTAGGCTTGGTTTCACCATCGGCATTTACTTTCCGCATATGCCCTAATGACCTATACTCGTTCATGAACCCGACATATTTTATTTTGAAGTCTTCGTTACGTTTAAATTTTCGTTCTAACGCTAATAGACGATTTTTTGCTGTTTCATACGAATCGCCTAATTTCTCCGGCCTGTCAAGTAACGGTATGGCAACAATGAATCGACCGTCTACGTCACGTGAGTAGGTGTCCAAAAAATGTTTTTCACAAGCATTTTCCTCTGCAGATAACAATTTACGTTGTGGAAATTCTTCCAGCTCCCAAAATCTGCAAAGTTGTCGATCAATATCAGTATTCGTCGATAGATTACAGTACACCAAGTTATTTGAAGTCGTTTCTACGCGTCCCGACATAACCCATCCGAACTTTGTTTTTTGCAGATAGGGTCCCTGATTGCCTAATTGTATTTGCCCTATACACATCACGTCCCAGAAACAATCGGCTCCGATTAATATATCTATTTCACCGGGTACGTCGAAATGTGGATCGGCCATTCTTATATTTTCAGGAATATTCAGGTTATGTTTGTCAACCCTGAAATTAGGCAATATACCTGTTATTTGAGGTACTACTAGACAGGACAGTTGGACTGAAAACGCGTTTATTCGTGACTGTACTCGTACATGACATTTACCCGTGCATTCAGATTGTGTTTCGTTAAGCCCACTGACCTTGATATTTAAGGGCGTTTTAGATAACCGCAATTTTTCACATAAATTTTGAGTGATAAAGCTACTTTGCGAGCCTGTATCTAGGAGTGCACGAGCCGTACGATTTTTGTTATTTTTATCGAGAACGTTTACAATCACCGTTGAAAGAAGAACTTGATAATCCCCTACTACGTTGCGTGCTGATAAACTAACGCTTTCTGGGTTGGAGTCCTTATTATTGTCATTTGTTTTGTCACTCGGTTTATTTTCGTCAACTTTATGCAATAAGGTGTTATGTTTCCCGTTACATGTTTTACACGACCTAGCATAGCAATATTTGTAAAGATGACCCGGTCTCAGACAATTTAGGCAAAGTCGTTTTTGTTTAACTTGTTCAATTCGATCTGTTATACTTAGTTTTAAAAACGTAGGACATTCTTGAATATAATGTTCTTTTTCGCAAAATGAACACTTGCGCTTTGTTACTTGATTACCAGAGTAAAATGATTTAACTCTTTTATCGCGTTTAAATACTTGTTGATTGTCGTTAGACTTAGTTTGTTCTAATGATTCGAGAAGGTTTGCTCGTTCCTTCAAAAACGTGTTTAAGTTTTCCAAAGTAGGTGTTTTATAAGAAGCCTTTACTTGTTCCCATTTTCTTAGCGATATTTCGTCTAATTTAGTTGAAATTAAATATATTACTAGCGTATCCCACGATTCTGTTGGTTCATTTAATGTTTTGAGAGCTCTAAGATGTTTGGCAACACTGTCTACTAGTTTTCGCAACGCGATTGATGATTCTGAGGACACTTTTTCCATATTAAAAGAGCTTTTACGTGGTTTTGAGTTAACATTTTACTGTTATTAAACCGCTCACAAATTAATTGCCATGCATTTTCATAGTTATTCTCAGAAAATCCAAACTAGCTATTATTTCAAGTACACTAGGACCTAGATAGGAACGCAAGTAATGATATTTTTGAATATTAGAAATCTTAGAATTTTTGTGTATTAAATATTCATACGTATCACGAAATTCCAACCACTTGTCGTAATCTCCGTTATATGTTGCTATTTCAATGACCGGCAGTTTTACTCCGCTACAGCTGTTATGATTCCCTTGATTATTTGCGTCTATACCGACAATCGAATCGTTTGAACCTCGCGTCGATGATCTCGAACTGCAGTCGCCCTGTACAACTGATGTCGCACTGGTAGTCACAAACCTTTTTGCCCTGGCTAAAACGCCATAGTAGGCCGTCTCAAATGTTTCACGTATATTAATTTGCAACTCAAAATCATCGCTAAGCATTTCAATCTGACCCTGTACTCCTTCAAATTCATTAAAAACATTGTAAAATCGTTCTAAACGCTGCTCTAGCTCTAATAATGTATTTTCGTCGTTAATCTTAAATGCTGAAAATGTTGATTCTAAATTGTTAACGTATTTTTCAAATATAGTTACTTTTGCCTTGACTGAACCTCTTTGTCTGATTAATTGTTCCATGATAATGATTTATACAATAACACTGCTAGCTCAGACAACTCTGTCCCTAACTGCATGCACTAGGAATGATATGAAAAGGACCCACCTTTGTTTTCACAGCCGCCGACTACTTCGTTCTAGTGATTTTCAATCACGCTTTATTCGGCTCGCTTGGACCAATGTTGGATTGTTTGTTTGTAGACTGTATTTTGGCTGGTTCACTACAACTGCTAGCGTTACTATATGCTTTATTTAATATATTTACAGTGTAATGACTATTTATTTTAAGATTATATTGATATGTATGAGAATGAAGAGAATGTTTGCATGCACGGTGAACTGCTCAAGCCACACTGGTCAGTCCTCGACTCCCGAGTCGGGTCGACGCGGTGGTGCCACATATACGCAGACGCGAAGCTCGAACAGCTATATCTTCATATTCGGTCCCAAAGGCCACCCTGTATATATTGTCGTTATGTATTCAAATTCTTTAAATAAATTTGGAAACGAAAAATTGGACTATTATTACATCTTGGAAAGTGTTGATAGTTACCTTGAAATCTATTGCAATAATAATGGCAATGGCAGTTTGACGATTTGTTTTGAATTGCTAACGTATTCGTAATGCAATTTACTTTCAACTTTTTAGTTATTTATGCAGCAAGTACAAAAAGTAAGTATTTATTGCACGCGACTTGAAATTGTTCAACAGGGCAGTCAGGCCGAGTAGGACAACACGTCGAGTGCAATAAACACTTTTTGTACGAGTTGCATATAATATTTTTTCTACGTTCATGCAAAAACCAAAAATTGTTTTATTTAAATGACAGTAAATAGGAAAATATGACATCTATTTGAACGTTTATGTTTGTCATGATCACAAAACGCTGTAGTAGAATGACAGATGAATGCAATAGACTTTTTATTGCACTAGTGCAATAAAGAACCACTTTTTCCACTAAATATGGTTCAATAAAGTTTTGTTTATTGCATAAACGTAGAAAAAATATTATTTCTCGTTCCACTTACCAGTAAAAATCTACAGAAGTTTCTACTTAGAACTTCCAGCAGTTCAAAAACTGTTTTAAGGGAGTGCCATTATTATTGCGATAGATTGTACCTAAATATCAATGTATTACTCATTAAAAAAGATATACGTTGTTTTTGCGTTCCAGTTACGAATATTTTACAACGTACAATTTGGCAACATTTAAAAATTTATTGTATGTTATGAAAGTATCAATTTTTGGAATAATGTTAGGTCATAACATGCGTCACTAAGTAGATATTAACGTAGATGTTGTACTAAATTGCCAAATATTGATCTTTGTCCTTTGTTAAAATTAAATTATGCATCAAAATGACAAATGCAAATTCGTGTCCACTATCAAAACTAGTTACCTATCAAATATCATATTTAAATGTTATATAACTGTAAGTCATACTGTGATAGTGAAGGAAATCGATTAATAAATATACTTTACGGAATAAACTGGGTTTTAAAACTTTTATTGCTATTTTTGAATACAATGACCAATTAACATTCCTCAAAAGGACAAATTTCCAATGTTAGAACAAGTCAATAAATTTTACTAATTAGAGAAATTATAGAGAATATGAAATGGGAAGAGATTCCAGTTTTTTGGCAGTTCAAGGAAAGCATTATGTAAATAAAACAATTTTTTGTTACATAACCACGCAAACAAAATTTATAACCATTTAACACAATTTTATGAGGGTTACGGTCCACACAAGAGGCTAGAAAATTGTTATTAAATTCCTAAAGGTCGCCTCAGGCAACCGAGAGATATATTAACATAGAGAAAATAATTTAAAAATATGCAAATGTTGAAGATCAGATGAGACTGATAAGGATTACTATTAAATTAATTTCTCAGCGTCTAAAGTTTTACAGAACAACACATGAAGTTACTATAGATGACCAACAAATATTAATTGTTACTTTAACATGGGTATCTACCTAACCTCTAGCAAGAAACTACATTCATAAGACTTGAGAGAATCAATTGATACTTATTACGTAATATATTACGTATTATATTAAGATAAATACTTTGTAAGAACAGAATATTTCAGTAAAATTCTTTAAAAAGTCTCTTGTACGTAGTTATGCACACTGAACAGTAGCGTATTGCAAAAGGCGTCGTATCTGAAAGACTATTGTTCTTTGAAAATATAGGTCTTGCTCGACTTTTCTTGCAGCTTTTCTGCAATTCTGGGGAATAATTTTGTGATTTGGGTAGTTACCATCATACACAAAAATTCCTAGGTTGAACTGTCACATTCAAACTGCCTTCTTTCGCTTCTACTTGATTATTGTTTGATTGCTGAGCTTGCAAGCGCCGTCACCGTGTATTAGCTGAGTAGCCTACAAGACAGTAAGATTTGACACCCTTGACAGATACTGTTATATAGTAATAGCTAAACTATTTATGGTTAGAAAAAATACTTATAACTGTATATTACGTGATAATACTATGGTTAAATATGGCGATAATCAAAACAACATACATAACAACATAGATAATTTTAAGTTTATCTTTCTCTTCTACAAAAAATCAACACTTTTTTTGACTGCACTAAAATACCCATAAAGGATGAACTTAGGTAAGGTTTGTGTTCATTTTTCTTACATGGGCCTTAAAATGTGGAAAATTGATGGTGGAAGTTTATGGAAAAATTCCATAAAAAGAGCCACTTTCAATAAATATTTTAAGTGTAAAATCGCTACATTTTGGCAATATAAATAGTAACACTACCTAAGTTGAACTTTCTAGTATCCAATGAAGTATAATTCTTTTTGGTAACTTTAACAGGGTTTAAAATTCCTAACTTTAAAATTACGTCGACATTCCACTATTTTGGGTCATGAATATACTGAAACCTTTATGTTATATGTTATGCTGTTTGTTATTGTTAATTGTCAAATTTGGAACAGTTTAGTTTTTAGTGTGCATTCGGGTTAAAGTGTTCTTCAATAAATTGCCGTATTGAACCTTTACTAAATCTAAATTAGAGCTCTGTGGAGCAGTAATGTTATCAAACTTACTTGCATCAATACATCGAATTTATCAAGGCAAAATTAACTTTAATGAGACTTACGTTTGGACTGATTCCACTATCGTGTTATCTTGGATTCAATCTTCTCCCCATCGTTGCCAAACATTTGTGAGCAATCGAGTAAGCTATATTCAGGAAAAAATTAATTCCACTCAATGGAGATATGTTCAATCCTCCGAAAATCCTGCAGATATTGCTACTCGTGGTCAGTTTCCTACTGAGTTCATAAATAATAAACAATGGTGGACAGGTCCTGATTTTTTGAAGGAACCTGTGTCCTGGACCTTGCCTTTCTATTCGGCGCAGTTTTCTTCCGAAGCTCTAACTGAGGCTAGGAAAGTTTCTTTACATGTAGTGACCGAAGAACATTTCCTAGATTCTCTTCTTGAACGTTTTTCTTCCTTTGCGAAAATCCAAAGAATTTTGGCTTACGCTCTTAGATTTGTTAATAACTGTAAAAATTCTAATTCTAAAAACCTTTCATATTTGACGCAACGTGGACTTAATAAAGCAGTGTTAACATTAGTTAAACATACCCAACATTGTAAGTTCTCAGTACAAATTGATCGCTTTCATAAAGGTCCTGAAATATCTAAACCTTTACGAAAATCAGGAGTTTTCTGCTGATTGAGACATTCTTCGTTGTTACACGACCGTGATCATCCACTTTTACTTCCTCGCAGTGGGCGTCTTACTACCCTTCTGATAGAATGGTGTCACCTAAAATATCTTCATGCTGGTTGTCAGACAGTTTGTTAGCACAAACCTTCTGGATTTTGTCATCACGAAGAGTAGTTAGGACGATCATCGCTAATTATCAAACTTGCTGGCGACAAAATCCCCGACCTTATCAACCTATCATGGGTGACTTGCCGAAATTTAGAATTTCAGAATTAAAAGCATTTTCACCTTTATTGTTTACTTCATTCGTACTGATTAATTACACTTTAGTTTGTAATTTCGTAACACAGTTTCGCATTTTATTGCAGTTGTATTTTTATTTTAGAAATGTATTTATAGAAACATAGTTTTTTATTGCTCTTGGTCAGATATATTTAGTATCGGCACTTAATTTCCGGACACCTTGTATATTTTGTTTTTTAATTCGTAAAATAAAGCCATAAATGATTTAAATCTATGGAAATCTATATGACAGCACTGAAAACAATTTTAGAAGCAAAACATCACAAGCGAGTACAGTAATTATTGTTACATAACTTTGAAGCAATCAAAACACACAATCAAACAACATTACCCAAACTGCCATATGCCACGTAAATGTATGCAAAATCGTTATTAAATTACTAAACCGCGCTTTGGGCCGGAGAAAATAATACAGTTCCTCAAACTGGCCATTGAAAGACGTCTGAATACCAATTATTACAAGCCGTATTAGCCATGGTCGGGTTTAATGGGATGTGTATTATGCAAATAAAGAGCTTACAGACCACCAACTATCATCCATGCACAGACGTCCCATTCGAAGTAAAGTGTGATGACAGCTTACTGATATTATCCGTAGATTACAGACAAACACTTTACAGATTGATTACGTTAATTATTGAGATACTGTTTCTATTATAAAGCCGAGAAATGGACTTGGAAAGTGTAAAACTTTGCGGGTGGTACAGTCACGATTTTTTTGGCACATTAAAGTAAGAGTTATATAACTATAATATACAGAGTATGCGTCAATTCCACTGCGAAAGTTTTGGAGGGTGTACAGGGGGGCACATTTCGATATTTTTATAGGTTCGTTAACTATAGGAGATAGAAAAAAATGATCCCCCCCCACTCTCGATCTCTTTTTTTAAGAGTAAATTAATGGTCAATACCAAATTTTCCACTTTTTGATACATCTCTGTAACTTGGTTATTCGTATATACAGGGTGTTTCAAAACAAAGGCGAAAAATTTCAGGGGGTGATTCCTTGTTGAAAATAAAAGGTAGTTTGTTATATAAACGTTGGGTCACAAGTCAACCATGAGGGAGATATCGCGTTGTAAAGATGGCGGAAAAAAGAGTGTTTTTATTGTTTTTCTCGGAAATGAAAAGCGTGGGAATAGTAAAATTTTGTGGAAGTCTATCATCAAAAGACACTTGTGACATATTTTTCACATTTTGAAAATGACTGGAAAGGGTTGAAATATCCCACCCATTTCAGTTGTTTTAACTATCCTTTCAAAAAACTTCCTTAACGACGTTGAAAAAAATAAATTTAGGTTAAGCCGATTCATTTAGAAACTTTTTTCTCTCTTATATTTTTTTGATAAAATTAACTGTTTCGACGTTAAAAAATAAAATGTAAAGTATTGCACGTCGGGAAGAGGGAGTTTTACTACACCCATTATTAGGAAAACTAGTTGGCTGCTGTCAATTTCCGGATGTTTCCATTGTTGTTTTGACAGATAGCAAATGGTTTGTACTATTTTAACATTTTGAGAGTGGTTTACGGGATAATTTGCCTTTCCTTGTGTGATGTGTTTGATTGCGTACGTTGGGATTCAATACTAATACAACAAAAATGGTTATTTTCACAAATGCAGAAATGACAGACATGCACTTTATGTACGGCCGGGCAAATGGAAATTCCTTACATGCTTGTCGCCTTTATGCAGAAGCGTATCCTAATCGTAGAATTCCTCATCACAGTATATTTGCTAAGCTTCATCGAAGGCTATGTGAATTCGGAAAATTCAAAAAAAGAAGTTTTGATACAGGTCGACACCGGAAAGTACAAACCAGTTGCTATCTGTCAAAGCAACAATGGAAACCTCCGGAAATTGAGAGCAGCCAAATAGTTTTTTCTTTCATAATGGGTGTAGTAAAACTGCCTCTTCCCGACTTGCAATACTTATATATATTTTATTTTTTAACGTGGAAACAGTTAATTTTATTAAAAAAATATAAGAGAGAAAAAAGTTTCTAAATGAATCGGCTTAACCTAATTTATTTTTTTCTACGTCGTTAAGAAAGTTTTTTGAAAGTATAGTTAAAAAAACTGAAAGGGGTAGTTTATTTCAACCCTTTCCAGTAATTTTTGAAAAAGTGAAAACTATGTCGCAAGTGTCTTTCGATGATGGTAACACTTCCACAAAATTTTACAATTCCCACGCTTTTCATTTGCTAGGAAAACAATAAAAACACTCTTTTTCCGCCATCTTTACAACGCGATATCTCCCTAATGGTTGACTTGTGACCAAACGTTTATATAACAAACTACCTTTTATCTTCAACAAGAAATCACCCCCTGAAATTTTTCGCCTTTGTTTTGAAACCCCCTGTATATATGCAAATAAACCAGTTATTTGCGTATGTTTATCCAAAAATCAATAAATCCATCAGTTCTCTTTGTAAAGTACCTACCATCATCGACCACTGGCAGAGAAAGACGTTTACAACTTGAAGGAGCGTATACTGACGTCTTGTTGCTCCTATCCATCCACTCCGGTTATAAATTGAATAGGTTAATGATGTCAGCAGAGGAAGAGATGTTCTATGTATATACAGGGTGTCCAGAAACTCTCCTGACAAAGGAAGACCGGAGATTCCTCAGATAATTTTAAGACAATTTAACCCAATTCACCTAGTCCAAAAATGCTTCCTAAGGGAACTAGAGCTCTTTGAAGATGGCGCCTTGTAAATAGTTTTGTTTAAATACCTCCAGAACGCTTCTACTTAGAAGAACAAAAACTGGTATGCTTGTTTAGCCTTCAGAGATGAATCGATTCCATCAATTGCGTATGTTTTACTTTTATTGGCAGTTCAGAGCCAACTAGTGCAAAAAATATAAATTGAACTTTAATGACGAAAAAACGAAAAATTTTCAAATCCATTTTTCTAGAAAACGGTGTATCCTAATGACTTAAAGTAAGAGTACCTTTTAGTACTAGTATAACTGAAAATTTAATAATCTAGTGTCACAAATGCTTAAAAGTTAAATACAAAGAAGTTATGTGTTAAAATAACCGTTGACCTACCCAAAACGGACGCCTATGACCGGTACTAGAAATTCGCAATTGATGGAATCGATTCATCTCTGAAGTCTAAACAGGCGTACCAGTTTTTGTTTTTCTAAGTAGAAGCGTTCTGGAGGTATTTAAACAAAACTATTTACAAGGCGCCATCTTCAAAGAGCTCTAGTTCCCTTACGAAGCATTTTCGGACTAGGTGAATTGGGTTAAATTGTCTTAAAATTATCTGAGGAATCTCCGGTCTTCGTTTGTCAGGAGAGTTTCTGGACACCCTGTATAATTAATGCATCATGTATTTAGGACAAACGAACAATACTGGTACTGAATTTGAAATACATATGTGTATGCAAGAATCAAACAATCGCAGAAATTAGAAGATTTGAAACAAACTGAACCAGTTTTCAATCCATTAATTTCATTATATAGATTTTTAACAGCATGAGAACTTTCGTTTAAATTCTTGTCTAAATGGTAGTAAGAAACATGGAGAATGAAACAAATTTAACATATTTCTCAGTAGACAGAAAAGTTGTCATAGCATTGTTTATAGCGCTTTTACAAATAAGGTTCATTCCAATTAATTATACATATATAAATTTTCAAGACTGTGCCGATACTAAAGGGGCTTGTATATCTGACCAAAAGCAGCAAGAAACTCTTATGAAAAAATTCTAAAATTAATAATTATACAAATATATTTTAAAAATAAACAACTGCAATAACATGAAAAAACTGTGTTACGAAATTACAAACTAATTGACAGCTAATCTTAAGTCCTGTAACGTAATTTGTTTTTTTTTATCAGTATTAATGAAGTAAAGAATAGAGGTTTCACAAGAAATCCTTAAAACTGTAATGTACTGAAACATACAACATTACGTCCATTACCTCCTGCTGCTGACCTCAAATTATTATAAGTAGTAGTGATATCGGCGCGGTTAGTGCCTTTCGTTTTTCTGTAGCCAGTGTTTGTTTGATATTTGCGTACATGAACAAATATGGAACAACTTATAATAACCATGATCATTTAATTTATGGCGAATCTAGACAAAACTCTCTGTCTACGAGACATTTGTACGATAGATACTATGTACAAACATCTGACATGGTAGGTCGCATATTCAAAACCTGTTTGCTTTCATACAGAATCGGAAATTGCCGATCTTTACAAAGTAGAAATTGCCGCTTCATCCCAGGGAAGGTACGAAGTATAAGCGGCGCGGTAGTATAATAGAAAACTAAATTTTATTTGTATATCTGCCCTATTCTTCTCAAAGACCTTTTATTGCATTTAAAATGCTGACGTGTGTTAATTTATTTGGAAAGAGTAACGAATAAAACACGGCGTGAATAAGATCTTTAAATTTTGAATGTCATATAGCGCGTCTACAATCCCCGATAACGGCCGATGGTAGGCGAGAGCTAACTAGAGCCGCACAACAAAAACGGTATCCTCACAGATTACAGACCTCAATCCGGTCACCTGATGCCAGTGTTGCCAGGTCTCATGCTTTTGCATGAGATCTCATGCATTCCGAGGAAATCTCATGCTCTCATATTTTGATTATAAAATCTCATGCTTTTTAATAGACACAAAAAGAAATAATAAAATTATTAAAATTACTCTTTGAAATCTACCAAAACAAAGACCTAACGAGAAATAAAGGCAAAATCGAGGGCAAAATTGAATAGATAGAGGTAGGTATCTACAATATTTCTGACTTTTTAACGATTTCTCCAAACTTAGTATAATTATGTCTGACCTAGTGTTAGAGTTAGTTGGTTTTGTATTTATTGTTTTTTCTTTCTTTTTTTCTTTTTGTTGTTTATTTCTATAATATGTATTGCTTAAATGTATTCATGTATTGTATTGTTTGTGTATATTATGATTTTCCTATTAAAAAAACTCATTCATTCATTCAATATTTGGGTACTTGAAATGTCCTTTATTATAGACTGCTCTCTTAATAATTAGCAATGAATACATAAACGGGTATGACAGTCGACAGATATGCGGTGTATGTGCTGTATTCATGCTGTATTGCAGTGATTCTTAACTCTATTCCGTAAGGGTACCTACATTTTCTGGAAACAACAGATTTTACGACGTGAGTCACCCTGCGTCACGTCAACTGCGCCTCAACGTTTGCCCGGCCTAACAATAAAATAAATTAGAAAAGTTACGTGGTTAATAACTTTTAAGTAAGTACCTGTAAGTACCTACTTACAATGTAATATGATAAAACAGCATAACATAATGCTTTTTAATGAAATAAAAATGGCATTACAAAAGTAATTAAAAATTAAGCTGTGTCAAGAGGTGTTTTTTGATAAATTAAGCCATCTCATGCTTTTTTCTCCGAACCTCATGCTATCTTGAATTCTCATGCACTGAATTTTTCCCACCTGGCAACAGTGCCTTATGCGAACAGTGGAAGCACGCTGTGGTGGAAGTATACGTGTAGCATGACATAAATACACGCAAGCGGCAAAACACAATTCACCATCAAGATCCTCACTTTCCAAATGTGTATACCGTTGGTCAGAGAAATTTGTTAAATCAAATATGTTCTGTTTGGTACAATTTATCATACAGCAAAATAAAAACACTCATATTTCGGTATGTTTTAATACTTACCCTCTTCATTAATTTCATTACTAATCTATCTCCAATATGTGTGTACTATCTATAGGTTCCTGTGGATTTTGTCCCATATAGAAAAACTGAAGATAATCCTGTCCATTTTTCTACAAGTGACCCGCGCGTAGAAATAAATTAAATTGGAATTCTCATAAAAGCGGGCTCGCAAGTTTCCGGCGTTGACCTGTTTCCATCTGCTTTTACTGTGTACGTGTCCATTCAAAGCATATAAGTGTGTTCGCTTCAGCCTGCTTTACCTGCTGTTTTTATATCAATCTAAATAACAATTACAACTTTCATAACCTATAAATTCGTGTTCGGTGCTGGTTACCAGTAAACAGAAAACCTGCTTCTGCTCTGTCTGTACCCTTACCTTGATTTACTTTTCGCATGACATCGCAGTAAAAAACAATACAATTCCTTTTTGTGCTACTTACTAAAAGTGCGATTCTTGATATCTAAGCGCTAAAGTTCTGATCAACAAAGCCGGGGACACGTAGAAGAGGTGTAGAGTCAGTGCGTTACCAAATACATCTAAGCGACATTAAACGGTCTGAATCATAAAGCAGCTCGTGATATGTTAAGCTCTCGCTTTTGTTTGGTCAGTCCTGCTGTATGTTTTTCCAGTGCCCGCGAGCGCACGTATTCCTCGGTTACGTAATCTGCTAAATGAGCTACGAACACGTATGCTGAGCATCGTCGAGTCTAATATCTAGATTTATAGGTTCTCCATGCAGACGATTTGAATAATCTGGGTCATGGGATGATACAGCGCATTACTCTCACTTGCTTCTTGGTATGTGGCCGATAGATATGGATCTTATGGTGGTTTTTTTCTTGAGGATGCATGTACAGATTCGCTCCTTATTCGGAGGATTTATAAGTATTGGAGGCAAACGGCTCATTCTTAAGTGAAAATTCCTGTTTTAATAGATATGCCATAAAATATCGTCTGAAATTAATTATCTGTAACATTATAGGCATACGTTCTCTAAGCTAAGCGGTCAGAAATTTCTAAGATTCCTTTTTGGAACTAAATTTTTCTATTATCTAATACTATCTCAGACAACCATCATCTATTTATCATGGGAAATGTGATTTTCTCCAAACGACTAGATGCAAAAATCTAGCCAACTTCGTTAATTTACAGATTTAATGCCTCCTCGCCCAAGGCGAGAGGTCTGCGTTAAGTACCTGCTGCATATGTAGGTATGTTTGTCGCTTCCTGTAAGTTGAGCCGCTTAGGTCGAGCAGGAAGCAAACAGACTACTTATATCTCACCTGCACTCAGTTTATATGTGAGCATACATATAAAGGAACAGCCAGTTCAATTGTCGGTCATCTCACCTATGGCATACTGATGAGGGCTAACAAGCCCGAAACCGGTCTGTGTCTGGTGGTGTGTCCGACAAGGGTTCTTGGCTGTTCACACAGATACTGCAGGAGTAATTCAATGCCGGTCGGGGCATTAGTCCGCGAAGTAGTTGTTTCCTGCAGTATAATTTACAACCTGGTTAAAAGATTAGCAATATTTTAAATATAAAAGTGTTTTCTTTTTCTTCATTATCACGTCATTCAGAACTTGTCTAAGAAAGTTTATCGTAAAAAAATTGTAAAATCTTTATAGTTTCCGAGAAAAAAACTATTGAAGTTCTAAGTAGTTTCAACCTTTACATCGCAGGATTATTGTAGTCTCTAGGCACGAAATTTCAAATATCCGTCATTACTTATTGTATTAACTTTTTTGTGTTGCGTATTTACATTAGTTTTTCTAGTTTGAAGTGAAAATGCTTTAGCAAAACGATTTCCCAGTAAACATGTCCCACATGCAGCTACTTGCAGCAACCGAAACGTGGAGATGAAGGTCCAGGGAGCCCACGGTGTATTGCAGCAGTGTTGCATATCATACACGAGTCTCACTTATATCCGTATCATGTACAGCATGTCCAAGCATTAACACCAGGGACTGAACTAAGAAGATCGGTACCATGGCCGCCAGGATCTCCTTATTTTAAATCATTTTTGTGGGGATATTTAAAAAATAAACTATATTGCACCGAAGTGGACACTATTGATAATTTACGCAAACGTATCATAGCCGCTGCCAGTAACTAACAAGTTCAAAATGTATAAGAAGCAGAGACATTTGTGATAGTTTGTAGAAACTGGGTAAGACTGGCCGAAAATTCTGTTCAGGTATGCCAATCTTTAATAATTAAAACTGCAAATTAATTCTATTAACGATTAATAACAATCGCGGCAAAAGCAGTTGAATCTGTTTCATTAAAATACGTAAAATGTAATTTATTTATTTCCTTTGGAATTTCTTTCAATTTTTTGTCCGGTCACTGATTATACGCCTTATCAGGTTTTACAGTGGATCAGTTTCCAGAGCCGCGCGGAAGTGTATATTTCATCTTTGAACTGTTCTTTTTGATTTTATTTTTGCAAAATTGTATTTGTAAGAGTCCCCTTTGCAGTTAATTGACCTGCTTTTTTGTTACACCCTGTGTTGGCATAAACTATTACCGGGTGGTCTGTGACCTATTACTACTTATGGAACGCCCTGTATACACTGACGCAACATCTCTCCTCTTCGGTTATATCACCGAAATGCCGAAGAAAAATTTCGTGTCTTTGCCAGTCGCAACATCCTGAAGTGACTCATTTTTCTAAAAGCACACCGTTCCTTCTGTCAATTACAGAATCATTGTTCTTGCTCGTCACGTTACATAAGGACGCCGTAACGAATTTCATCTAGTTGGCCGATGGATTCCCACGGCCAACTCGACCAGTCGAAGGCGGAAGTGGCATCGTCTCGACGACCCTGTTTCAGTTAGGCGCCGACGTTCCACTACAAATGGATGATAATAGTCCCTTGTTGATTATCGTTAACCTTTATGTGTTTGTTGCCAACTTTTATTGTTCATGATTGGTGAAATGGTTCTTGTCGGTAACCTTTGACGGTTACTCAAAATATGTTATAATTTGTTTGCAGATTCTTTCTCAGCATAGATGTCTGGCTGATTTTAAGAGATATACAGGGTACTTCAATTAAAACCTCCACCTGGAAAATACTGTATGTTCATGGTTAGAGTGGAAAAGAGGGAAACTATTTTTATTTTCCTTTATGCGGATAAATGACATTCTTGATTAAAATGTTTGCATGTCTTTAGAATGCGGTTGGCATGGAGAACTTTTATGTTGAATGTACAGGCTGAACACAAAATCGGTAAATATAAAAATTGTTCAAAAATAAATGGCCTTTGCTTTTAACAATACAAGCTGCCATTTCTCCCCCAATTCACCCCCCGCATACCTCCACAGAGCCTCACAAATTATGAAAATAATACTTTATTCAAATAACAAATAGGAGTTTCTATAATGTTGAATTATTCATTATAAACTTAAATTTTTACCCCAATCACCCCCAGACAACCACACAGAGCCACCTCCGAGCGAACCCGGGGAAATCTAATGCTAGAATTGAATTCGGCGTCCCCGAAAACCCCCGAGTAACGATTTTGGAGCGCTTCCCATGGACTATGCAATTTCGCCCCTCCCCCCAGAATGAACCCCCGGATACACCCGCAGAGTCGTCCCCGGGTAATTCCAATGCCAGAATTGAATTCGGCATCCCCGAAAACCCCCCGAGTAACGGGTTTGGAGCGATTTTCATGCACGCTGCCATTTCTCCCCTAATTCACCCCCCGCGCATCCCCACAGAGCCACCCCCGGGCATCCCCGGGTAATTCTAATGCCAGCATCGAGTTTGGCAGCCCCGAAAATCCTCGAGAAACGATTTCCGAGCAATTTTTCCGAGTTTCCAGTCGTTCCTATAATGCCAGAATCGAGTTCGGCAGCCCCGAAAATCCCCGAGAAACGATTTCCGAGCGAATTTTCCGAGTTTCCAGTCGTTCCTATAATGCCAGAATCGAGTTCGGCAGCCCCTAAAATTACCGAGAAACGATTTCCGAGCGATTTTTCCGAGTTTCCAGTCGTTCCTATAAAGCCAGAATCGAGTTCGGCAGCCCCGAAAATCCCCGAGAAACGATTTCCGAGCGATTTTTCCGAGTTTTCAGTCGTTCCTATAATGCCAGAATCGAGTTCGGCAGCCCCGAAAATCCCCGAGAAACGATTTCGGAGCGATTTTTCCGAGTTTCCAGTCGTTCCTATAATGGTGCAAGTAATGATGCAATTGAAAAATGCATTTTCCGGCCCAGAAGGCATTTTTCAAAAAATGACTAAACCAGACAATATAGACTTTTTTCCTGGGACCTTCCTGAACACAATGCAGAAAACCGCATCTCGATATGTTTTGTGTGTAAAAATTTCCGCTATTCCGGTCGATTTTGATCTAAATGCCCTGGACTATGAGGATAACAGACTATCAAATTAGAGAAAATATATCTTAACTAGTTATGCCTGCAAGTAGAAAATTTTTCAAATTTAAATCGGAAACAAAGCATATTTTGAACAAATTTTATTTGAACCACTCCATTTTCATTGGACCGAATCTATTTGGGGCATTTTGGTTTGTAATAACTAAACACGTGTACCTATATTTTATTTACATAGATTCTTTCAAACCAAACCAATTTGTATATTTAATTCATAATTAGTGTCAATAGAAACTAATGATGTTAATGATCTGAGTACAAAAAGTATCTATCTTGTTTAATCTGCTATTGATTCTACAAATGGGGTCAGTCAACTATTCAATTTAAATGCATTAATTACACGGTTTTTTAAACATATAGAAAGTAACGATATGTTTAATAGATTTTGCAAACATCATTTGACATATTTCTTTAGCAGTAAATGGTCAGCTAATTATCTTCTGCATTTTTTTTTGTATTTCTATTGCTAAATCCATCCTCCACGAATAATTGTACCCATCAATTAATTTTTCATACTTATTTAGTGCCCACACAAATATAGAATTGAAAAAATTGTCGTAAACCTATTTATAGAAATTCATTAAAATATCGAGACTAATTAAACTTAATAGGCAGTAGCAGACACGCCTTTATATGATTGTTTTATTGCGTATAAAACAAATCAGTAATCCCACTTACTGCAAATGTAATAAATTACAATAATTTACTACAAATTATCCAAACCACAGGAGGGATCAATAAAGTGTAATTTTGTAAATCAGAATCGTTGTAGTAAACTCATAAAACGCAAAATACACAAAACGGAAGCACAAACCACATACTAAATAAACTGATTATACAGGGTGATAGAGGGGGAACCCCCAATATTCAAAGAGGGTGTTCAGGGGGCAAAAGTGAACAAAAAAGCCTAATAAATATATGTTCGAATATCAACGGTTACTGAGATAGCAATGAAAAATTTTTATATATTATAAATTATAACATTGATTAAAGATCTAATAAACCGAAATTAATGAATTAAATTTTCAAATATACCACCGTCCGTCTCGATTCATTTGTGGATTGCACAGGTAAATCGTTGAGGTGCACGGTGATTGTCTCTTATCTGCACAATTGACAATGCGATCGAATAGTGCCTCTCTTGTGTTCACTTTTGTTGCATATACTAATGATTTAAACCATCCCCAAAAGCAGTAATCAAGGGGATTCAAATCTGGTGAACTTGGTGGCCAATTTTGGAAACCACCTCGGCCAATCCAGCGTTATGGAAAGTGATTGTTAAGATGATTGATTACAACACGACTAAAATGGGCAGGGACACAATCGTGCTGAAAGTACATGTTTTGTCTAATATCCAATGAAACATGTCCAATAGATCTGTCAAATTATTTTCTAAAAATTCTACATGTCTAGCTCTAGTAAGACGACCATCTAGCGCAACTGGGCCAAGTAATTGATTATTAGTAATACCACACCACACACAAATGTAACCGCAAATCATTATCACCGCCCTGAAGATTCGGACGGGCTGAAAATGGAAAAGGTTTTAAACTAATTTTGTGAATCACTTCCCATGCCGTAGATTGATTAATTTGGAGACGTGTTGCAATGCGCCTTGTACTTACACCCAGGCTACGTTCTACCATATTTAGAATTTCTTCTTCCAATGCTAAACTAGGACCAGCTTGTCTCTCAGATGTAATTCTCACAACAGTCGTTGATATACGGGGACGACTTTTTTGGAAACATTTGTACTCTTATTTTGCTTATAGCAGATTCACCAAAAGCAATATTTGACATTTCTAAAACATTGCTGTACTTCATTTCATTCTTATAACAAAACGCAAGTGCATAATCTCTGGTCCATTTAAAATAATAATAATAATAATTGCCAGTCGTACCAAAACACATATAACCTTTGTAACATCACACTTCTTATAAGATAGTCAGAGTAATTTATTATTTTAGTTATTGAAACTTGAACATTTTTGAATTGACTTTTTTAAAAGTGATTCAGAACTTCTTCTAAAACAAATTTTGAAAAAATAAAGTGTATTGCACGGAAGTGGACACCTTATTAGTCAGATCAAAATTAGAGTACGGGGCTGTAATCTGAAATCTTCTAGGTCGGTCATGCATTCAGTCTTGAGGGCGTTCAAAGAAAATTTTTAAAGTACTTGGCTTTTCGGACTGACGGAGTTTATCCTGAGAGAGGAACGGATCAGCAATTGCTACTTGACCGATTTGGATGTATTTCGTTAGCCGACAGAAGGAAAACTGGATCAGTTTCCTTTTTGTATAAGTTGTTGCATAACGACATTGACTGTGAAACTATGTTATACAAAATAAACTTTTCAGTTCAAAGATTTCATTTATTTTACTACTTTTATTAGATCTCCAGTTCATTCAATGTGCAGTATATTTAACTGTATTTCTGGTATCTGCGATATTAATCGCACCTTAAATTGTATAATCTCTAAACTATTTATTGTTACATAGTCAGTCTATTTTTGTTTTTTGTCTGGTCTCCGATTGCATGCTTTGGCGCCTTATCAGGTTTTACAGAGGACTAGTTTCCGTGTCGTGCAGACGTGTATTTCTAAATTCTTGTCGAACTGCCTTTTTGATTTTTTTTACAAAATTGTATTTGTAAAAGTCCCCTGTACACTCAATTTTTTTTATTAAATAAGTTCTAAATCGCCTTGTATAGTTACACATAAATTGTGACACATCTTGTCATAATTCACGGAATCATAAAAATAATTTAGTACACACTCCAAAGATATTCATCTACTTATCACATAGCCATCCACCTTATTATAGCAATCAGTTCCGCGCATTCAACATCGTTTTTCTCGCCATTATTATTTGCAATACCGCCCACAGCGATGGTTATAAGAAGTAGCTGACCACGATTGATCTTTAGGAGAAGGCCCTCGGGCTGTGATCCTCTGCATTTCGTTTCGACACCGATTCAACCGGCTAAAAATAGATTTCGCCTCAAATGGAATCCAACTAAATCAATTGCACGCGTATATAAGAAGTATACCAATAGGTTTCTGCAAACGTACACCCCAAAGTACTACATAGATCGTGGCGAAAGAACTGTTAATACATCAGAGCAACCTGAGGTCAGGTACTGATTTATTGGACGAGAGTTTAAATCAGCTTTTGCCTAGTTCGCCACAGATACTCATTGACTGTTTAAAGAAAAACGTCCTCTTTAGCCATCTTAGTTTTGTAATAAATGAATTTAGCATTTGTAGTATAATTCAGATAACTTGGGGATGGACTTTCTCAGACTTTTATCCACTCAAACTAAGAACTAAATTGCTCCTAATAAATTAAGTTTACAGCACCAGTAATGTTATTGTGAATGTTAGCAATAACTGCTGTCTTAACTGTCTAAAGTTCCATTTAAAAATCACTGAGATTGTTCAACTCTTAACTATTTTTATACTGACTATAATTTATTAAATATCTACGCTCGAAATTAAAGTCTTTATTAGGAAATGTTCTACAATATTGACTGTTTTTATTTATTAACAACTGAAAATAGGTACTTCTTTATCTTCTTTTTTAAAAACAGTAATATTGGTGTGTCCATCAAAATCTTCAAATTTCTTTGATTTTCTGCTCGAATGGTGTGATTGCAATTTTATTTCCATCCTTCAAATTTTAGTTATATTTATAGACTTTGCATGTAACTAATAAAACAAAAATTGACGCTTAAAGCATCTTGAATTTATGACTAGTTTTCCACTTGCTAGCCACATTTGACGATCATAATCATACGCTATTGGATGGGATGTATAATTATTTCAACTATGTATAATGAAAGTTCTGTAACATATATAATGTAGCACGATAATCACAGATTGGTACTGAAAAAATGATTATTTAATATAAAAACAATTTACTAGAAATGGGGAAGTTGCGTGAATTTTATATTGGTTTGAAATGATTACATCCTTCAATATTTTTAAAAAAGAGCTTAATAGGAAAGTTTAATTGATTTTTTACAACTAACATTTTAATTTTTTCGATGAACTTAAACCTACCTGTATTTCCAATAATGATCTTCACAAGTTTGCTTTAACATTGTTTTTCAAACACCCTGTATACATGCTAGCTTGTTAAAAAAAGTTTAATTAATTCTTTACAACTTCACATTTTAATTTTTTCTATGAATTTAAACCTACCTGTATTTCAAATTAACCTTACATTAAAATGGTCTTCACAAACAATGTTGCCATGTTTCCTTTCGTCGCGCTTCATCGCCCTAAACAAATTTTTTTATTTTAATTGTCACAAAAACCGTCAATAACAGAAAAATTAAAAGAAATAAGTATAAGGAAGTGTAAAATGGAGAGATAGAGGGTAAAATTCTACAACAGTTTTTGATTAAATATACAGAGTGTTCTACCAAGTTTTAACGGTACAAAGTTAAGCAAATTCGACAATAAATTTTCACCAAACTGTGTAAAATTAAAATATCTGTAACAAGTGATAGGCATCTCTCTTTTAAATATATATCAATATCACCTTGCACTATGTAAAGAGCAGGCAATTTTGAGTTAAGGATATCGAAAAGCAACTTTATTGATATAATTGAAATACCTCGAAGACCATTAGATATAGTTATAAGGAAGCTTAATAAAAGTCCCCCTAGTCGAAGTACTCTCTGAAATATTGCTAACCTTAGGGCTATATTCTATCACGTCACTATTTTTTTACGTTGTTTTCCAATATAACTGTTATGCAAGTTTTAACCACGTAGCATAGTTAAGACATGACGAAAAAATTGAAATTGTAACATATATTTTATGCATATCTTGTTTGAATGATGTCTTTAACAATTTTAACAATTAATACAGAAGATTATTTATTTAGTAAATTAGTTGTTCAATTAAGAATTTTTCAGTCCTCAGAATTATTTTAAAAACATGTTGAGATCTACTATTTTCTTCATATATTTTCAGGTATTAACAATATTGTGTGAAACTAACTACTCAGTGGACAAAAGCCCCAACCTGCGTTGAATTACACCCACAATATCTACCCATATATTCCTTATTATTAGCTTAAAATACCTTTCTTAAACAGTAAAAAACTACTATTTTCTATTTAACAATAATTGTAAACAATATAAGTTCATATGAATGGCAGTAGCATTGAACTCAAAAACACATAAAAACAATCCCAACAATAAAAAATCCTACTACTACATTTATTCAATTAACTGAGGTAAATAATAAAGTTGAGAAAATTAAGTAATAACCTTATTACTAGAGACTTTTACTACTATTACATGCTGCCTTATATAAATGAAGACGAAAAAAAGTAATTTACCGAGCATTACATTTCGCAAGCGCATACTTCTAACTACTTCCTACTTATCTGAAGAATAGAGCGTCGACCTTTAGCATTTCAGTGGTACAGGGGTAAGAACTAACTGAACAATTTAGATACGTATGCAAGTCAACTTAATTAAGATTATGTAAGTTCATTACGTTTTAGCGTTTTAATATGATCCTAAATTGTCTTCTTGTGAGAGCAAGAATTCTAATAATTATACTATCTAGGGTTAATATAGATATTTTCAAAATATAATTCTAACACTACAATGAATAATGAAGATCACAGAAAATATTTTATTTTTTGTTTGTAAACTTAGTTTAAAGAACTAGAACGAGCTCTCGAAAAAGATTGCAGGTCAAAAAATCTCAGATACACTTTAATTATGTTACTGGCAGCGGTCAGTTACCTAGATCACGGCTTAACAACCGGGAAAACCGCTACAGGTTAAATAAGTAAGTAAGTAAGTTTATTTCACATACGCAGGTATACAATTGAACTTTTCTTACAAAATGCGTGTGTATATGTTACAAGTTTAAGATGATCCACTATAAGCGAGGCTTGTGTTGTGGATCATCCAATTAAGAAACGATATAATATTTAAAACCAAGTAAACAATACAAACTATACTAAACAAACTAGTTTTAAAGCTAAATGAAAAAAAGGAGGAACATACTATTTGATGAGATGGGAAACAGCAGTCAGCCGGCGAGCAAGTCGGTAAAAAATTGCATATTTATTATTCTACATGTATCTACTTATTATTGAAGAATATTTTTAAATTTATTATAATTATTATCTACATACTGCTTCAACTCTTTCTTTAACTTATTTTTGTTCTGAATTCTCTTAATGTCCGTAGACAATAAATTAAATATTCTTGGAGCAAGGTACGAGACAAATCTTTGGGTATGAGTTAACCTACACAATGGAATAACTGCAGAAGAATTTCCCACAGCCCTGGTGCTATATGAATGTTCTGTATACAATATTTCTGATGACATATACCATAAAAGACTCCGGTAAATATATAATTCTCCACTTTCTTTAAATAAAAGCTCAGTTGAATACTGTCTGTCTTTTTTAAAATACAGATCATTGTTTTAAATATTACACAACTAAAAAAAAATCAATTTAATTTTACACCTTAACTGGTACTTAGTTTACCTATATTTGTTTCTCTGTTATAGTTAATGCATTACTCTACATTTAATTGACAATATAGTTCTCTCTAGAGAGGAACATATATCCAGAGGAACATACATTGTACAAACATAATGATATTCTTTTGATTAATAGTTACATCAAAATGACACGCCAATAAATCACGCAAATTAGCTACAAATGCATTAGCTTCTGTAAACTTAATTTGTTGTTTCTTTGATAAATGAAAATTATTATTACTCTTATGCTTGTTAACATATACTTATTAGTAAGTAATAAGTAAAGTAGTCATATAGTGTGTAGATATCCTCCTTGCATAGGGTTTTTGTTTCCAGCTTTTCACGATAAAAGCTACCTCTGTCGGTTTATTCCTAATAAAATAAAATGTTTGAAAAACGAATAGTGGTCCATATCTCCGCAACCGTTACTTTGCAGACCCATGTTTATTAAGACTTTTCTGCTTATTTTGGTTCATACTATTACCTCCTTAAATATTTTACACTCTTTTTTTAACACCCTGTATATTGCACTAAACTGCAAAAAATGATTGTTTTTAACGCGACCAAATATGGAAAATTGCGCTGACGATAAGCCATGACGTAAGACGTCTGACTTCTTGCCGCAAGTATATTAAGAACTTGATTTAAACTCAGAGTTACTTGGTGTCGGTTCTTTGGTTTACAACTGAATGCCTACTAACAAATTTTAGAAGAAGGCCTTGATCAGCACCAATTTCTTAAAGCTACATTGAAGACTACACATCACCATCTTATTAATCAACCGTGATTGAAATCTATTTGTCTGAGCATCCTTTTTGTTAAGACCTCGATCTGGAACAGAACTATTAATAATAATGACGCTCTCAAGGAAATATAAATATTATTGATTGCCTTTAGAGCTCACTGGCAGGCAGATTCCGGCTTTGATTGCAGCTATTGTAAATATGGAGTAAAGGTTACATTTGTCTTGTATACGGTCCGACCTATCTACTAATGCATCAGAAAAGGCGTAGATAATTGAAATGGTTAATTAGGTCTCTAAATGTTAAATCGCTTGGAACGTGATACGGGTTGCGACTGATGCAACTAAAAGTGAAGAAGAAATCTGCAATCTTCTTTCACTTGAGAGCAGTTTATCGTGCCAAAAAATTTGTCGTGACATGTACGCAGTGGCGACCCGTAACTTCCATACCAGGGAAGCAGGAAAAGTATAGGCACAATCTATTACAGTAATAATGGTACTTAGGTAGCTAGCTTAAATCAGTTTTCATCTACTGCAAGTTCTGAGTAGAAATTTAATTAGTTCTCTATTGGTGAGTGGGACAACTAAGAACTAGTGTTGAGTGTTGAAAGTAGATTTATAAAAAACAAGTAAATCGCCGAATTCGTTTTAAAGAGTGCCAAGATATTTAAAGAATTAAATAGGTATATCGCACCGAATTGGTTACTATTGATGATTTACTCAAACGTATTACAGTTGCTGCAAAAAACTACCATACAGATTCATCAACAAGGCGTAACGTTAGTCAGACTAGCGGAGGTTACGCGAAAAATTTACGCTTCTGTTACACCAATTTAAATAATAGCCATATTCCTATTCACTACTATGTATAATACTTACTTTATGATATGTTAACTAATCCGTAGCACTGAAAAGTACTGTTTTTGAATATAAATACAAAATATACAATGGGAAGCGCAAGGAACTAGATGCCGAAGTTACGCGATTTTTAGACAGGCACAATACTGGGTCTAACTTTTGGCGCAAATATGGACGTAAATAAACAGCCTACCTAGCAACGCATGCTTCGCTACCTAGCAACGCATGTTTCGTGAATGAGCGCAAAGCTGGTTAGTCCGACTAACGCGCTTTACACGGGCCTAAACTGGTTAGTCCGACTAAAGCTACGCCCGTTTCATGAATCCGGGGGTTAGAGTTTAAGACAAGAAGCAGTGTAGAAACTAGGTAATACGGGTCCAAAATATTGTTGTATGTCAAACTATTTTATTAATTAAAACCACAAATTAAATCTATTAATAATAATTAATAACAATAGTTAGTAGTTGAACTGCTGTATACAATTGGCGTTATAAAATGTTATTTATTTCTTTCCCTGAGCATTTCTTCCCATTTTTTGTCCGGTCGAATATTGCGTGCCTAACCGCCTTGTCAGGCTTTACAGCGGACCAGTTTGTACCTGTACACCCACAATGTTTTATTAAAGTTCACCCTGTATACAAATGTATGTAAAAGTCCTCCATTTTACGACTACCACTAAATACGCGGTACTGAAGAAATTCCGGGGCAAATGTTAATTCGAGTGTTGCCGTTTATGGAGCGAAAATTTGCATAAACATCGTTTTGTGATGTCGCATCATCGGAATGTTGGGCACGATTCAATTTCCTGGTGATACTTGAAAGATGAACGCAATTAAGACGTGTAAGAACGCAATGCCAGTTCCTTCTTTTTTAACTTTATGTACTTGTCAACTACCTAATTTTTTATGTGTCTATCATTTTATAGAGAATAATTTATTATGTGCTGATTGCTGATTAACTTGTATATGTTTGATATTGACATGATTTATGTATGTCGTTTTCCTTAAGGCATGCCATCTTTGACGGTTGAAAAATAGTTGTTTTGCATACGAAATATAGATATTTTAACAATTTAAAAAATAAATACATATGTATGTTTGTTTCGATACTGTGTGAAGACAATAAAAATTATAATCATCTATTCATTACTTTACATTTTACATTGATTCTACACAAAAAATTAAAATATATTTTTAAGTAGGTACATACGAGTATACTAAACGGTTTCTATGCAATATATTCACAGTTTAATAACTAAGACGTTGATGACCTCAGTGTGATCTATACTTTTTTGCTTACTCTTAAATTTTAACAGTTGGTATTGGTCAGTCATTTGCCGACACCCAGTAGGGTTTTATGTTTTTCCAGTACCCTTTTGTGGATTTTTTCTTGTAAAGTATTGGGTTTTGGACGGTCTCCTTAATTTTTTTTTTTTATTCTATTTTGGGGTTGGTCAGCCTGCAGCTGATTCAACGATTTTCACTGATTTTTTGTTTGTTCTAACCTAACTTTACTTCCTTGACCACCTGTTGGGATCAGAGAAGTTTTTTTTCCAAAATTTTGGAAATGTTATTTTGATATGTTCGTACCTCCTCATCCTAATAATAGAAGAAAATCTAATTATCCAAAATGGTATACTACTGAAATTATTTAGAATTTGAAATTAAAGCAATATGAGATCAGACCATATAAGATGGTTCAGAGGTAAATTTACAAAATTTCAAACGTCTCAGACAACGTTTATTCATAAAGCAGAACATTCAGATTCACATGACAGCAAAACTTATGGTCCTTCATACAAAATAAAAGAGACTGCACTCGGAGTTATGCATTTAGACGAAATATATGTAGTACAGTCCCTACCTATCTTGTAGGAACTTTACTCATATTTTGTGTAATTCACATTATATATTATTTTTAATATATCTCAGAAGAGTTTTAAATTTCCTTCTTTGTAGAAGAGTGTTAGTATGTGTCCGATCTTGAAGTCGGGGGATTCTTCTGATGTAGCAAATTATAGTCCTACTACAATATTAAATAATTTTGCCAAAGTCTTTGAGATTTCAGTATACAATTGCATTTATTTTTCCATAAAGAACTTACTTTCAATAAATCAACATGGCTTTATATCTCACAAATCCATTACATCCAACCTTGTTTGCTTTACACAGTAGGTATATTTCTAATATTCTAGATAACCATGGTCAGATTGATGTGGCGTACACTGACTTCTCTAATGCTTTCGACAGGATACATCACTCAGCGTTACTGCAAAAACTGAACATATTTGGTTTTAGTGATGAATTGTTTATATTGTTTCGTTCCTCCCTTCACAATAGAATGCAATATGTTAAAATAAATGGTTTTAAACCTAAGGCCTATGTATCGGGGGTTCCTCAGGGTTCGAATTTGGGTCCACTACTGTTTTTTCGATTCATAAATGACCTTTACGGTGCATTTAATTGTGGGAAGCTTTTGTATGTTAATGACGTTAAAATTTTCAGGTAGTCGTTATAGTTCTACAAAGGATTTGAGCACTTTAAGCTTCTTGCAACATATTGAATATATTGTCAAGGGAGCCTGAAAAACATTAGGATTTATTATTAGAAACAGTTAATTATTTAAAAAACTGAGTTCATTAAAAGTATTATATTATGCTTTCGTTAGATCCAAGCTGGAATGCAGTTCTTTAATTAGGCATACTTATTATACCTGTTACATCAATAGTATTATGTGGTCAAAGAAAAATGTCTTCAATGTCTTTCATTTAAATCTAATGGGGTTTATCCGATACAAGGTTTTGACAACAACTTAGATATTAATATCTAGATTTAATTTTAATTCTTTAAAGAAGAGGATATTTATATGCTCCATCTTATATTTTATCGTACTTAATTTTTTAGTAACCATATCCTTCGATTAGGTCTCATCTATTTTACTGCCGATCCGCTAGAACGAATATCAAGTTAAAATCCCCTGTATACAATATGACATCTAATTTTAATTTATTATGTGATATTTAGGAATTTTTATGTATATGGTATTTCTATTATGGTCTTGTTGGAACTAAAAAAATTTGATTTAAAAAACATCGTTATAATTTCAACTAATTCGAAAAAGTAGCATAAAACCAACTGATTAAAGTTCAACTTTTGAGCAAGACTTTAATGTATAGGTACTTATTACCTTATACTACCGCATTCACGGCATTTGACTGTAAATAGCCGCAACATTATAATCAAACTATTAAATGTCTGCAATTAAAATCTCACTATTATTTATAGAAATGTATACCTACGCATTACGGAATAATAATATGTAATAATAAGATAAATCAATTGATAGCAGCAATTGATAACCACGTTTAATAGACACTAAATACACACAACGTCAAAAGTCCTGGACTCCCCGTCAGTCTGAGCAGAAATCTTTTTGACTGAAAAACCAAATACCAAATAAAAGTATATTGTTTTCTGAATTTTTTTTTGCGAAAAAAATATGTTCGATAAACTGAGTACTTAGAAAATTAAAAACCAGCAAATGTGTGACATTTTTGACAAAATTTATTAAATCAAAAAGTAACAAAGCAAGTTCTCTACTTGACTATGACCTCCATCACGTTCCAATAGCATATTGACACGTCTGTGCATTGAGATCAAGTGGTTAACGATCTCTTGCGGAATACCGTTCCATTCCTCTTCTGCCGATACCAATATATGTATTATTTGTACAACAGATAATCTAGGAACGCCCAATATGTTCGATATATGACGATTAGAATGTCCTGCATCATGTAAAGTAGTCAGTCTTGCTCGGGCAAACGCAGAAATTTCACGTCCTGGCATTACAATGTATAAAAATTCAAAGGAACACTTGGCTGAATACACTTCCAAACTGACCAGATTTGTAAAAACATTGGTAATAAATTAAAGATTCATGGTTTGCAATATTTTATTGTCTTTTTTGTTCCCTAAGGACATGTACTTTTTTACCACATTAAGAAAAACCAGTAGGTTTAATCGAATCACTTTATACAGAATCGGAAATTGCTGATCTTTACAGAGAAAGTAGAAATTGCCGCTTCATCCCAGGGAAGGTACGAAGTATAAGCGGCGCGGTAGTATAATGGAAAACTAAATTTTATTTGTATAACTGCCCTATTCTTCTCAAAGTCCTTTTATTGCATTTAAAATGAATAAGATCTTTAAATTTTGATTGTCCATTTAGCGCGTCTACAATCTCCGATAACGGCCGATGGCAGGCGACAGCTAACGAGAGCCGCACAACAAAAAACGGTATCGTCACAGATTACAGACCTCAGTCCGGTCACCTGATGCCAGTGTTGCCAGGTCTCATGCTTTTGCATTCCGAGAAAATCTCATGCTCTCATATTTTGATTACAAAATCTCATGCTTACATGTATAAACACAAAAAGAAATAATAAAATTATTAAAATTACTCTTTGAAATCTACCAGAACAAAGATCTAACGAGAAATAAAGGCAAAATCGAGGGCAAAATTGAATAGATTGAGGTAGGTATCTACAATATTTGGGTTCTTGAAATGTCCTTTATTGTAGACTGCTTCTCTTAATAATTAGCAATGAATAAATAAACGGGTATGACAGTCTACGGATATGCGGTGTGTGTGCTGTATTCACGCTGTATTGCGGTGATTTTTAACTCTATTCCGTAAGGGTACCTACATTTTCTGGAAACAACGGATTTTACGACCCGTGAGTCACCCTGCGTCACGTCAACTGCGCCTCAACGTTCGCCCGGCCTAACAATAAAATAAATTAGAAAGGTTACGTGGTTAATAACTTTTAAGTAAGTACCTGTAAGTACATACCTAGTTACAATGTAATATTATCATAAAATAGCAGAACATAATGCTTTTTAATGAAATAAAAATGGCATTACAAAAATAATTAAAAATTAAGCTGTGTCAAGAGGTGTTCTTTGATAAATTAAGCCACCTCATGCTATTTTGAAATTATTCTCATGCACTGAATTGTTCCCACCTGGCAACACTGCCTTATATGCGAACAGTGGAAGCACGCTGTGATGGAAGTATGCGTGTAGCATGACACAAATACACGCAAGCGGCAAAACACAATTCACCATCAAGATCCTCACTTTCCAAATGTGTATATAGGGGTCTAAGACTTTTGACGTTGTGTGTATTTCAAACTTATACGAGTTTCTCCTTTCATTTTTTTTTTTTGTAATTTCATTGTAGAGGATTATAGATTATAGGTTAATACAGACATTAATTCCGCAAGACCATTTTTCAAATGCGACTCGTCATAAGATTAAATAGATAAAACTTATTTATTATTTTATTGGAAACCTTTATGATTGAGGTAATACTTGACAAATTGGAAAATGACTTATAAGTATGTAAATACTAATTTAAAAATTAGCTAATCGTGTCGAAATATACCCTGCAACGAGGTGCTGGCATAACTTTTTTAATATCTGACCTATTACCCGCCGCATTTTTCACGATTCTTTGAAAGCAGCGTTTTCGTGGCCCAACCTTGATATTTTAAATCGTGAGGAGGACGAAAATCGTCCGCTGCACGAAATAACCTCTAATACCTTTTAGGACGATATTTTATCTATTGAAATATCTGTCTATTACATCAACAGCGTTAAATCATTGGGAACCCATAATACCCATTTAATAAAGGTAACATTCATCAACTACTCATCAGTCGGTAAATTGTTTGCATAGTTTCCAACGAATTCTTTGTTCTTATAGTTAGCCTAAAGAACAACAATTTAATATTTCTGTGAACTTACTCGTGGAAACTGAACCAACACACTAAAATATATTTTACATTAAGTATTCTGCAGAAAAAATTTGAACATAGTCTGATTTATTCTGTCAATATCAAACAATATAAATTTAAATTCGCAGAATATTTTAATTTATTAATAACATAAGTGACCAAAAATATTCAAGTTCAGAAGGTTGCGGTAGAAAACTAATAAAAAGTAAACATTAACAAGCGTAAAACTGATATTATCTATTTTTTCAAAGTTGTAAACATGAAAAACATTTTTTTCATATATTTTCAGGTATTAACAATATTGTGTGAAACTAACTACTCAGTGGACAAAAGCCTAGATGTTTGGTATCAGAGAACATACATATGACTTCATTGATAGGAATTGTAGGAGATTTGATACATATTAGCTTAAAATACCTTTCTTAAACAGTAAAAATGTTACAAAAGCTAATAAGGTATATATTCCTTATATATGGGTAGATATTGTGGGTGTAATTCAACGCAGGTTGGGGCTTTTGTCCACTGAGTAGTTAGTTTCACACAATATTGTTAATACCTGAAAATATATGAAAAAACTATACATAAAAGGTAAAATTTTTATTAATTTTTATTTATTTTAGTAGGTTGTTATGATATTCATTGACAGTTAATCAGTTTGACGTTGTCGATATTTCATTTTGACATTCAATTTCAAATAATTTTAATTTATTGGTATAATCATCTTTATAGTTAGATATTTGACTCAAGTTAAAGGAGGCCACCTGATGAAGCAATCCTAATAAAATGCAGAAATAAGTGAGATCTCATCTATTGTGGTTGAATTTCGAGTTCCCACTCCAGAGGTTAGTAAATATATTAAATTCTTTAGATAATTATTGAATAGAGTTTTGTCTGTGGATGTTCATTAGCATACCTAGATGTTTGGTATCAGAGAACATACATATGACTTCATTGATGTAGGAGATTTGATACATATTAGCTTAAAATACCTTTCTTAAACAGTAAAAAAATGAAAAAACATTGTTAAATATGCCAATTATTAATTCATAAATGTCACTCTTTATCATTTGAATGAATCCAAAAACAAGATATGTCATACCTTACAAAAAAAAAGTTGATTCGTCGTAATTATAAATTTTGATTATTATCTTCTGTTTTTGTTTTTAAATCAATTAATATAAGTGTCTCATAGTAAAAAAGTCACAGTCATCCAAACCTTTGCCACTTTAACTCGATGAAAATACGTTAAAAATCAATTCAAGATAAAACAAAGAATCAAATGAAAATACAAAAAGTTTCAAATGCATAATATTTTATTGATTTAGAAACTACATTTGTTGAATATTGTTGCTCTTTGACTCAAAATTTTTTCTCAGTTTTTTTTAGTTGTATCATTATTCTATAATGAGTTGAAAATGTACATTTTCTCGTGACAATTTCTGCAGATATAAAAAACTTTTCCCGATATTTCGATCCAAGTTGTTAAGTTGTAGCAAGTGTTTCCTGCCAATGATTTCTACTAAATAATGATTCAATCAAGAAGAAAAATGAAAAGTTGGGTTAAATAAGACTGGGATGAATTATCATTTCTGAATTGCAAATATCTTATTTAATTGTATTTGAATAAACAATTTAAAAAAAATTTATTATTCAACGGCAATATATTTTCTGTTCCTACACCTACATCAATATTAATATATTTTAACAACAGTACTTAAGTTTGTATTGTTTTAACCACAACATAAATTTTGTACGTGGATTTATAATAATTATTTCAGTTGTATAGAAAATGGAAATATATGTAAAACTCGGCATTTGGAAATGCGTCTACGATTGTTCTATGAGTTTTTTCCAATATTTTGGAAGCGATCGATTTGAAAATAAATAAATCAAGTTTCATTACTGACTGTATTCTACTCTCTTAATAGACATGTTCACAAAATTTTGATATTAGTTGAAAATTAGGCTTGTAGGTGCTATAAACAATAGTAAAGTTAAAAAAATTATAATATTTTTCTTCTCTAAGTTATTGGTTGCAGAAATACCCTTAAAAAAAGCGAGGTTAGAAAGTGTTTGCTCAGTTATGCCCGGTCTACACGGAGCTAGTTTTTTCAAGCTAGGATAGCTCGTGCTAGTAAGATACCAATCTAACAACTGTAGCTTCATGTAAACAGAACTAGCTAAATGAAGCCAGTCAAGTAAATAAAGAACAGTTCAACTTACTTACCCAATAGCTTACTCCCACCATGGAATTATTGAATGGAATGTGTCAAAGCTAGTCTACAGTTCTGCTGTTATTTTCTTGTTCACAAGAACCTGTTTTCCAGTTGAGTCGTTACTATCAAATTATTTCATTTGAGACGACGGGATACATTTTGTGTATGTATACAGTTAAGTGCTTGAGTTTTAAATCTTTAAAAGTAAGATGAAACCACAGCTGTGTGTTTTCTGGAACTGTACAGAGAATATGAACAGCTATGGAACATGCATAACTCAAATTAAGGAGCACAAACCCAGCAGACAGGTTAATTAAAAATTATAGATGAAATGGCTATAGTAGATTTTCGGATGTTCAAAATTATTTATACTTTTCCATGAGAAATAAGTAGGAAGAATCACAAATATTGTTTAAAATTAAATTTAAACCGTAAAGAGAATTCAAACTGTTTATAAACCAGACCTTTCCCAGCCCCTTGGCGACGTCCATGATATTTCCCACATGCATGGTGTTGAAACGCACTCAACCATTTTAATATGTGATGCGGTGTCGGTAGAGTTTCCACGTTGCATAACGAACTGCAGTTGCTCAAGCGGCCTTGCATTAGATCGAGATCTGATTTTTTCCCAAACCGAAGAAAAAAGACAGTGCACGCATGCATCCTTTCAGATGGGTGAGGCGAGGCTTTAAAAGGCAGACAATGCATTCTCTCCAATAAGACACGCCAATTTGCATGCCGCGGTGCTTGCCGAATTTGCAAATACAGTTCATGGGTCGGCAGTATGGAGTTTCCTAATGCTGAACTCATGAGACCCGTCATTTGTTAGATATGTGCGCCTCTCATTATAAACATTATTACCGCACTTTAATCTAGAAGACGGAAAACAGGCTACTCTTATGTTGTATGCAAAATAATACCGGCAAAAGGACAAACATTTTTAAAGTATACAAAGTGTTTACAACATGCATCATACAACTTGAGGTGATTCAGAATGACGACCTAATGATAGTAAGTGTTTTTCCGAAATGGCAATTGAATCAGTTATTTCTTCTAAGTTACCTAATTGTTTAAGAGTAATATTCGAGCATATAATGATGGCTGTAATTTACGAGAGTGAATGAAAGTAAATCATCCGACTGAATTACAGCCATTATATGCTAGTACTTACCTATAATAACATACTTTGTCTACGAGTATTAACAATATTTTATTAAACTTTTGACTGAAAAATCATATAATATGTTGATATTCATAACTTGATGCTGCCATGACTGGTATAGTAAATAGAGTGTTTGGCTTTCACACAGAAGGTTCGGGTTCAATTACTGACACCGAAGAATCTTGTTAATTTATTCGCCATACTGGTGACAGAAGTGTGAATAATCATTAACCATAAATGAATAATGATTATACACAGTAGTAGTGCATTATGGTTGGTAGATTTTCAAGGGTTACTGCAAATCTGTCACATACAGGGTGATTTAAAACTTATCTAAAAAAATTTAGGAATAGATGCGTCATGAAAAATAAAGTCAGTATCGTAAAAAAATGTTTGTAGAATTCTTATAGTTTCCGAGAAAAAAATTATTGAAGTTTCAGTAGTTTCAATCTTTACATCGCTGGGCTACTATACTCTCTAGCCAGGCGATTTCATATATCCAATTACTTGATATTTGAAAAACTAATGAAAATACTTGCATCACAAAAAAGTTAAAACGATAAGTAATCTGATATAAGGATTTTAAATAAAAAATTTCGTGACGTGACGTGAATCAGCCTGTATATTCAACCTCGTCTAGTATATCAGTTTGATGTCCGTATCTAGTTAAAGACGGTATGGCGTTGGACAGGGTTCAAAGAAAAACCACGAAGATAATTTCATTAAAATATATCATACGAAGACCGTCTACGTCTGTTGAAGCTCCTTTTCTCGCCGAGAGACAAAAAAGAAGTGACTTCGTTCAATTATAGGTTTGTTTTTGCAGCAGTTGGAAACGGTTTGAAACTATCATGTCCATCCAACTATTTATTGCGTTAAATTCAATTGTAACGCGTTCACAACTGGTCAACAGTTTCAAACTGTTTCGAAATCCTGCAGAGACAAACCTTATATCATACTATCCACAATTTTTTCTCCGTCGACATGTCTCGTTTATTTGTTTGAAATGAAGATACTCGTTTTAGAGGGTATGCTATGAAATGGCAGCATGACAAATACAAAACAACGGTCAGACAGCAGTTTTAACGAATAAAACGTTTCAATATTGGAATTCCCTGTCTTTCTCTTAATTCCTCTTCAGTGTTAATAGCACTTGTTTACACGAGCGCCCTAAGGTGACCCCACAAAAAAATCTAAATTATTGAGGTCGAGAGACCTTGGTGGCCTTTCCTGAGGCCCACCGCGCCCAATCCAATGATTTAGATAAATTGTTTGTAAATAATTGCGTACTGTTATACTGAAATATGCTGGTGCACCATCGTGCATATACCACATTTGATTTCTTATTCCTAAAAAAACATCCTCAAGCAACAAAGGCAATTGTTGTTGAAGGAATTTTAAGTAAGATTGTTCGTCAAGTCATCCCGGTAGGACAATGGTCCAATAAAGTAATCACCAATGATACCTGTCCATACGTTAATCGAAAATTGTTGTTGGAAATGGGTTTCAGTTATAGCATGAGGATTTTCATCCACCCAAATATGATTGTTATGGAAATGTTTAATGAAATTTCTTGAAAAATTAGCTTCGTCAGTGAACAGAATATTGATCTAAATTGCGGATTTTGGACGACATTATGAAGACCACTGACAAAATGTCACACTCTTTGGAAAATCTGTGGGAAGTAACGCCTGCACTCTTAAAATATGATAAGGCTATAATAAAAAATCCACTAAAATTCTCCAAACAATCCGGTGGCAAATATTCAAGTTTCTAGCGGTCTTCTTTTCAGGATGTTCTTCGATAATCTGCAACACCTCCTCCTCAATTTCGGGTGTTCTTACATTTTGAGGTCTATCTTCAGATGCACTACCAGTTACAAGAAGACGACGATGAATATTAGAAAAAGTGCGACTATCTGGCAGAGCACGATTGAAAAATCTCTCTTGATAAATACATCTAGCTTGCTCTGCATTACCGTCGGCTAGGCCATCATACACGTAATGCATTTCCACCATTTCCACATTTGAATAGTTCACCATTAATAGCGAGTTTGTAAAAATAAGATATTCACAGCAAATAGAGTAGAGTCAAATAACATATTCCAGGCCAACTAGATTCATTGCAATTATACATTATTTTTAAACTAAGAGGACTGATTTAAATTTCTCGCGCTTAAACACTAGCTTGTTATTGGTTAATTTGTCGCCAAGTTTACACAGCTTCACATAAATTCATGTTTATTGTCAATGTCAATACTGTCAGCTACTAACATTTAAAATGTCAGTTATATTTGGCTAAGATTAACGTTGCCCCTTCGTTGATTATTTTTTGTTTATTCTCCCTCCTCGTTAATCCTAAAGCAAATGAAATAGTTCCTTTCATAACTCATCAACGAATTGTATTGCTTTTTGCGTATTTTCTTTATTATTTTTTTCAAATTTACCGCCAAAATGATCTAGTTATATTTTCTAGTTACTTTTCCCTGTGTATATATGACTTCTTCATTTACTCCTCTTAGTTTAAAAATAGAGTATACATGAATTATCCCGGACAATCCAACGGTTTTTATTTTTTTTTTCTCAAAAACGGCGCATTGCAGTCCAAAAACTCAAGAGGGCTCTTATTTTTCAAATTGAACGGGAAATTCAAAAATAATTTTTATCTGGGAGAAAACCATTGGCGTACCATTTTTTTCTTTAAAAATATTAAAGTCAGTGTTTGTGCGCACGCCACTGTTAAATATAGAAATTATGTTTATATTGCAAAGTTTGCACCTTTACCAAATTTCATGAAAATATCTAAAGCGGTTTCGGAAATATGAATTATTTTCCTTTTTTTTCTAAAACTTTAACACCCTTTAACACCTTGTAACGGAACAGTTTTGGACTATAGCAAACTATTATTAAATTTCGATGTAGAATCACCCCCTTAAATATTCGCATATGATTTAGGAACACCCTGTATATCTTCAAAAACAGATACGATCGTTTTACGCCTGGTGTGATAATTTAGTATTTGTTTTTGTCATTGTTTCACTATTTTTACTTATGTATTTGTGTACTTTATTGTTTTTTACTATCCACATTTTAGAATAAGTTTTCTTCGTTTGGGCATAATAGATTTTTCTCCGTCCTTCTTATTTTGTAATAATAATAATGATAAACATGAATGCCCGCAAAAAATCCTGCACACTTTTACTTTCGGAATGCCACAGGACGCAGCTCCATCTTACATTAAATTTACATTAGTGTGGCATTTTTCAGTTTGTGGCATCGGCGGGAGCCTCAAATGGGCTATAAATCTTAGTACCGGTCGTCAGCGGCTTATGTAACAATACGACTGATATATTAACATTTACAGTTGAATATTAGAATCATATAATTTATTGATTCATGGGTGCAATAGATGCGAAATAATTTCTGTAAAGAGAGACGGAACTAATTGAATTTCAAGCTTGTTTCTTAAAATACTTAATTACTAGCCATTTCATTACATGTGAATGTTGCAGAATCATTCAGTTGCATAAATTATAAGCTACAAATGCGTTTTATTAAATTGGCGACGAAAGAGGAACGATAATTTAATAAAAATTGTAGTTAATTGATCTTACATACAGGGTGGACCATTGGACAAAATTTATTAATTTGCTTTCAAAATATTCAACCACTTAAAGGATAAGTATTTAAACAAGAAAATTACAATAAGAGAGAAAAAACTAAAAAGATAACTAAAATGTAAACAAATAAGTAAAAATCATAGTAAAAAAGTAAAATAAAAGTGTAACTATATAAGAACAGTTTAAAATCTAGTAAAAACAAAAAATAATGAACCTGAAAGTTAAATGATATCAAAATAACAAAAGAATTAAACAACAAATAAAAATTACAAACCAAATGAATAGAAACAAAAATATACACATGCACCTATTGAAAATATAACACGCACACTACAAAAGTTAATAATGAAACCCTCTATATTGTTACTACTGTTCAGCATTTGATACAAAGGCGACTTCAACAACATATTTGTAAGGGCAAAGGATAGCATGAACAAATCTCAATTCCTAGAGTTCAATCTGGAAACTCTAAATGATAAATCTTTAATAATAGAATCACATTTAATATATAAGATAGCTAAATATGTCTTAGTGAAATGTTATTGTGAAAAAAGGTACAGGGTGTCAAAGTTGACGTTATTTTTTCGTTTTTTTTTTTGTGATAACTCGAGTACTGCTCAACTGATTGTCATCAAATTTGATAGGAAAACATTTTTTGAGAAAAGGCATCATAATTTATCTGTTAAATCAGGTTCGACCGTAGAGGGGGCCACATTAGCAATGTCTGACGTCGAATTTCTCTCTTATTTTTTATTGACAAAACGTTCTGATTCGATAGACTACAAAATCTTATCCGAGCGTCATTTCTACGTAAAAAAGGTACAAAAGGTAGTATAACTTGATCATTCCTAACTCTTTGAAAAAGCTGCCCTAAAAGACGTCAGCTTACAAACGACTTATTTTCAGTATTATGATATGACAAGTGTCGTTTTTTATATATTGTTAGGTATTAACAATATTGTGTGTCGAGTTTCCACAGTTTCAAAACTGAACTTAGATATTTATAGAATGTTTTCATTAAAGCAGGTTAGTAAATTTAGCTAGATTAATTTTTATTTTAGATAATTATTGATTAGAGCTTTGTCTGTGAAACGGTTCATTAGCATAACCTAGATGTTTGGTATCAGAGAGCATACATATTACTTCATTGATAGAAATTGTAGGAGATTTGATTTATATTAACTTAAAATACCTTTGTAATACAGTAAAAAATATTTTATCTTATTTTACATCACCCGTGTCAAGTAACTTCTAAATGAATAAAGGTAAAATCATGATTCAAAAATGCGCTGCAAACTCATAATACTTAGATTTATCCTGTCGTAAAATTTGTGTTTTTTTTTTAATTAATTTAATTAATGTTTTACCAATACAGTAATATGAAAATATTTAAATTTGGCAACGTCGCGTCAGGTAGACACCAAGTTGAATTGGCGCCAGCTGTCAGTAACAATCTGTTTAAATAATGGTTTGAAAAGATTTTTTTCGGCGTAAATATGAATTTCATTTTTTCTAATTGCGTATTCGTATTATACCTATTTGCTTCCCTATCTTTATTAAAAATTAATGACACTATGTCTGAATCACCCTCTATATGTTCTAGAATAATAATTCGTGTTAAAAACCATGCTGACTTTACACTGCTGGAAAGTGACTGATTAGCAGCCTCATACAACGCGCACACTATGTCATCGTTCTTTAATACCTTCGATCTAGGCTGACTTAGTAGCTATTTTTACGAAACTTCTCCGAGTCGTGCTACTGATTATATAAGAAGCGGTATTACATTAATATGTAATCGAAACGAAGATGAGCCGTCGCCTTTCAGCACTCGGCGAATTTTTCGAGATCTGAGATTTTGTAACGCTTCATGACCGCTTTCTGTCAGAATTATGTACGGAGATTTTTTTCAAACCGAATTGTAGATGTTTCAATTCGGTTAATAAGCATGCAAATATGGCTGAACGATTTGAATAATTAAAATAGTGTTACGTAATGATGTACTTGTGGTATATCTGTATAGGAAGTGTATGCACTTAGTTAAGCTTATTGATATAATGTAATGGCCCATTTGAGTACTTTGAAAAACGCAATATTCTAGGGCTTTGTGTACGCCAATAGTGATTCCAATATTATGTATATTTAAGGAGAACAGAACGCCTGTGAAAAGGCATAAATCACACCTCTTCTGTGTAGCTGATAATCTGATAAATGTTTGGACCTGGTCCCTCCAGTATGCTTCCGCTGTCAACTTTCGTTGAAATTATCAAGAAGAACACTCACAATGAATTCAAAAGAAGGTGGGGTGAAAGACATAGCTGTCAATTTGCTAAGGAGTTCCTAGAGTACACCAGCAAAGACACAGCCACGAAATTCCTATGGCCAAGATGAATCTTCGTCAAGTGACAGGTATTCAAACTGGACACTGTTGGCTAAGGAAGTACCTGAGGAACTGTGAAACACGTCTTTGTAGGGGTTGCGAGCAGGAAGACGAGACCGTGCTTCATGCACTCTCTGAGTGCACAGCAGTCTCATCTACGATCTCTAAGAGATTCCGTGTTGGGAGAGCTATGGCCTTACATGGCCTACATTAGAGGGATACCTCTGAGCACCACTTTTCCAGCAGTACAAATCACCACCTTTTTCTCTCTATTAAGTTGGTTGGCGACTCAGGTGGGTTGATCTTTTAATGGGAGGAAGCACAAGAGGCTCAATGGGGCCTAAGTGCTGTGGCTCTTTAAGGCTACCCTCTCACTATTCCAGAGTCCAGAATCCACACCGCTTGTGTGAAATTGCATAAATTAAAATTAATTTTAGAAGAAAGAGCATTAAGAATCGGATTTCAGTAAATAAGTAAGAAATAAAGTCGAAGTGCGTTGCGTCTGCTGATTGTTCTATTGCCGTTTTTCTAAACATACCTGCTTCACACAGAGCTTGCTATATGTGCATATACAGGGTGTTTTTAAATGAAGTAGCAAAAATGAGACCACAGATTCCGTAGGCGAAAATAAATCGATAACATACCTATATCCCAAGTCGCATAATAAAAAAGATACAGGGTGTCAACGGTAAATTATGAAGACGTACAAAATTTCAAAAAGATCGACCTGCTGTTATAAAATTTTGTGATTTGTTGAAAAATGGTTTCATCAAACCTCGCCGATCCTCTTGAAGTTTTGCATGTCTAGTCGTCTCTACAAGAAAACACTCTGTATAGTATTTGTTCAAATTTCACGTATAGGGGTTTTGAAGGGTTTTGATTAACACCACCTTATTAGATTATAAATAAAAGGGTATAAAAAATTGCAAAATTAAAAAGAACATTTTAATTATCTTGAAGAATAAAGATGTTACGGATTTGTACACAAATAAAAGTAGACACCCTGTATAGTAAGTATAACAAATATTCCAAATAATTACTGTTACCTACTGAACAATTCGTTAAGAAACACTACCTTCATAATATTATAGCTGTCACTATTATATATTTATTTATTCAGAAAACATGGTAAATTAATGTTATGAAATTTGCATGATAAGATCATCATTTTCTAGACCCATTCAAAGCCGAAACTATGTACTCAGTCTCGAAGATTTATTACTTGAAACAGACTGCAAATTATTTAACAATGTTAAGCTTTCCACGACATAATTGTAATGTGAATTTATTCCACGGTAGCTGTCTTGGTGTCACTTTTAATTATTATCGTTGTATCTATGCCATATGTCAGTGTGAGAGAACTATGTTTTGAAATATATTTAGTAATTTGTGAAATAAGTTATTTTGTTATTTTTAATTTATGGGTAATGTGACAAAATGCTCAGTTTCTTTGTAAATGTTATTGATCTAAATTTAAAACTTTACTAATATTCTTTTATAAAATATACAGGGACAACTATAATTTTTTTTCCTACATGCTCTCCCTACGGAGATATGTATCCCTGAAGGACGCTGCTGGAAATTGGTTTTTCTTAAATCACTTTTAAAGTACTTAATATAATTTAATAAAAATTTAATGTGATGGGCGCTAGTAAGAAACTCTTAAATGAGTGTCCTTGAAACACATTTAGATTTTGGCTACCTGAAACAGAAAAAAGTTGGGTACAAGCCAAAAAAACCATGTCCCGATTCCTAATTGGAGCACCAGATGACAGATATTTAATTCATAAGGTAAATTTGGATGATTTTACATGTATAGGTGCTAAATATCGGTTTGCATTTTAGGTAGCTTTGATATTAGAAATATCGAGAGCATGTAGAAGAGAAAAATTATACAAAATAACCATTGAGGATATTGACGATCAATGAACATATATAGTTATAAAAAAAACCGAAAACAAAAACAAATTTTAACCGAATATGTACTGTTATAAACAGACCGGATGAAAATATCAATTATTTCAAAATTTTATTTTTGAACTATCGCAATGGAAGGTGCAACAACCAGGAACAGGAACAATTGGACAATTTCTGTCGAAGACAGCCGAGTATTTAAACCTACAAAATCCTACAAATTATACAAGTCATTCGTTTTTCCGTACTTTAGCCACCCAGCGAATAGTGACGTGGATGTTCTTGGGTTAAAGAGGCATGGGTGATGGAAATCCTCGACCGCTGCGCCAAATGCTACCTCGAAGATTCCCTTCAAAATAGACTGCAGTATGCAGATAACACTTCTGAATCATGTGCTGAACCATTGTCTGCTACTATAGCTTCTACTTTACTGGCATCTATAGCTAATTTTACTTTAAATAGAAATATAACTGAAACCAAAATTGAAAAATCATGTACTGTTCCAATTTTTGTAAGTAATTGTACAAACTGCACGTTTAATTTCAACACCTTTCTTTTAAACCAATTAAATTTTAAACTGAACTCTAGAAAACCCATTCCAAATCAATGCAATGTTAGAAATGTCTATTTTGACAGTTATGTGAAGAACTTACGGTAAGAACGGTAAGGGAATTACTGTTTTGTTAGCCTTTGCAACCGGTAAGCGCGTCCTACTGTCATAGAAATAAACACGGTGAACTAAAAAAGCGTGATCGTGCAAAAAACCATTGAAATCTACGTATTGTTTAATATCCTCCTATACACAGCGAGAAATCTTTTGTTCCAAATCTGTCAACGAGATATCTTAATAGAAGACAGTTTTACATGTATACGAATAATGACTGACTTGTTGGGTTTTGAAATTTTTAAATATTCGTAATTAAAATAATAAGACACATTGGTTTCGGTTAATATTTTCACAGTACTCCGCAAGCTGTTTAGCGTAAACACATGTCGTTATTCAATTGAGAGTTGTAATTCTTGATGTCGTGACTCTTTAGCTTACTCACTTCATCATCTTGTATAATGCTAACGTGATAGCATACACTTGAACTGTAAAATTAGATATACAGTGCTTTCAGAGGAAATGAAGCAATGATGATATCACAGAGTATAATCTGAAGTGAAAGATATGGTCATAGCATAGCTTTTGAAGCAAGAGTATGGACGCCAATAATATACGGTATACAGAATATGTATAAGACAATATGTAAATTTAAACAAGCAATTTCTTTCATTACTTTATTTTTAATAGTAACTTCTCACTCCTTTTTAATATTTGTATCAAAACAAAGAAAATTTAGGTGGCAAGTACTATTTACCAATCATCATAAATAAAAAATAAAACAATTACATATTATAAATAAGATCAAAATACTCATAATAAGTTTTCTGTAATAAATATTATTAATCGGTCATGTTCCGTTGTTATCGGCATACATTTTTTGACCCATATACCCCATACTATTAGAGACAAACCCAGCTAACCCATATTATAATCCTGAGTTAACTTGAGAAGTTATAGCTGAAGACAAATAACGACGAAGAGTGAACAAAAATTGGTGAATTAGGTGAGATTTTTTTAGGGTTTTTAGGGTTGGAGTGGTCAGTAGTATTGTTTTATTTATCGTGGGAGTGTCAATCTTTAAATTTATTAAAATGATTCATTCTGAGGACATGATTTTTATTTATGGCGATGTTAGCCACTATTACCAGCAGATTATCCATTACAAGTTAGGTTTTGTGAATGGTCGTTGCACCAAAATGTTGAAAATCCCCAATTTATTACCGATATTTCTCACAATTTCAATTTTTTTAGCTCACAAAATATATTAATGAAACGAAGAAAGTCTTCAGTATTATTATATAATTAACAACAACCATCACTTTTATTTTATTTCATAGCTGGTGCACGGTGTAATAAAGGTAAATAGGTATGTAATTGCACATATATTTAATTTTTCAATTATTAAAATAATTATCCCATAAAAGCTTCAAAACAAAAGGTGCCAAGATTATTATTATGCCACGATACGCTTACATTGTCTTTAATGTCATTCTATTTTTTATTAAGAAGGTATGTATACCTATAGGCAAATATTTTATTAAATGTTATAGGTAGGTAGGCCTATTAAATATTAGATTTAATCATTTTCGTATGGGTGTATTTCTACAGATAAATAAAATATTGTTTATTTTTTAATTTTGATATTTGTTTGTATATGTTTCAATTAATTATTATTCAGCATATCTCTACTTATCATAAATACATATGTGGTCGTTTAGTTCAAACGTTTAATTTCGTCACCTACAGCAAAAATATGGCATCTACATATTTGGTACAGACACATACACTTTATTTGCCAATTCTTGATTTGGATAAAACATTTTTAAATCTAACAACTATATTTTACAACTTTATTTCATCGATATAACAGAATATAAATTATTTCAAAAGACAGTCATGCAATAAGATTTCAAGTAAGGTTTCAAGCACAAAGATGAGTTACTGCATATAGTCAAGAGCAGTAATTTTGCAAAAGAAATACGTTATTGATGAGATGGCAGGTGCATACCGTTCTACGTTTGCATTCATACTACTGTATTTTTAATCCCATTGAATTAATATGGACCCAACTAAAAAGAGGCATTCAAAGAAATAATACCTTCCCAAAATTTGACAAAACTGTTATAGAGGTTATAAAAAAACAAGGTGAATAAAATTGCATCAGTTAACTGGAAAATATGCGATGCAATAAAAATTAGGGGAGACTATATAAAGCTGAACCTTGCTTGACTGGGCCAAACACAAGTGGCTTCATTATAACTGGAGAGGTACTATGTTTCTGAGAATAAAGACAAAAAACTACTGTTGTATCAAACTAAATAAGTACAAACAATGAAATGAGGCATAACTGAATCGAATACAAGTGACGTTAATAGTGACGAAGGTTAGTGTTTCTATGGTGTCGTTATGTAGTATATGAAATATATGGGAAATATATTATTGTTGTTAATTAATAGTTTAAGTAGTACACCAGGTGCACCTGACAAATGTAGACAGAAGTTATTGTAATTGAGTGATAAAAACGTTATTTAAAATTTCACCGTGTCAAAAAATTGCCTACACCACATTTTCGATCAAGAATGCCTTTTTTATATCTTGCAAAATAAGATAAGTTTATTCTTACACAAAATAACATAACAATATATTTTATTTAACGCCTTCGAACCAATTTTTCAAGAAAAAAATTATAACAGTAATATCATTATATGAAAACTGACGCATTTCTCTTGCTGGCTAAGTCTTCTTTTGATATCCAAAACTATAAATTTCGCTAAGAAATGTTATTCACAAACACAAAACTAAATATAATAATAGTTATTAAATAAAACCGTGTATCTGTCATGCGGCTGACCTCACCTTTTCTCCATTTACACGGCTGTAAAGCTGTAATTAACTAGCAATTACATTGTTACAAATTATAAATAATTTAGTACAGCTTTTATTAACACAAAAAAAAACAGGTTATCTATGCTGTTTGCTTCTGACAAAACCGACCTTCGTACATTACCGATTACAAAATACCAAGAATATTTATCGTCATGACAATTCTTTGATATTGTTGCTGAAGATGTAATAGGAATGTTATTTCGATGGATTAAACAAAGTCGCGCGGAGCATGGTAAATTGTCCTTATTGTAAGGAAGTTCGAAATAATTTGTTCAAAGTTATAGCATTAGCTTTCAGCAATGTGATATGCAAAACGTAGATAGAAAATTTCTTTTCATTATGACTTTCTCAAATAGAGTTATTATATATAGGGTGATTTATTAAAAATAATCCCTCTGATATTGACAAATGCCTCATAATTTTGTCACATTTCTCAAACGTTGCTTGGTAAAAGTCTTCCGCTTTCAGGCAATGTGCTTTCTATTGCAATAAGATTATGTCGTATATTACCAATGTTCTAGGAATATTATAGCTGATATACTAGCAGCAAGAATTGAGACGACTTACGTCATACGAACAAATGAATAATTCGTTATATGTTCATCAAAATATTTAAGAAACTGCAACTGAGAGTAATAAAACTATATACTACACTAAAAGTTTGCACTTTTCACTAAATTGCAAAAAATGATTGTTTTTAATGCGATCAAATATTGAAAATTACGTTGTCAATAGAAAAAATTGCCTAAGGTCAGCCATGACGTAAGACGTCTGAATTCTTGCCGCGAGTATAACAACAGCAAATCGAGACATGAATATCTACTAATAATGCCCATTTGCGCGCAAATGCGGCCTTAATAATAATATGCCGTCCCTCTCCTGCACAAGTCTCCGACTTCTGGGCTAATCCTGTGATTAGAATGAGGGTAGAGATATTATTATTATTATTATTATTATTATTATTATTATTATTATTATTATTATTATTATTATTATTATTATTATTATTATTATTATTATTATTATTATTATTATTATTATTATTATTATTATTATTATTATTATTATTATTATTATTATTATTATTATTATTATTATTATTATTATTATTATTATTATTATTATTATTATTATTATTATTATTATTATTATTATTATTATTATTATTATTATTATTATTATTATTATTATTATTATTATTATTATTATTATTATTATTATTATTATTATTATTATTATTATTATTATTATTATTATTATTATTATTATTATTATTATTATTATTATTATTATTATTATTATTATTATTATTATTATTATTATTATTATTATTATTATTATTATTATTATTATTATTATTATTATTATTATTATTATTATTATTATTATTATTATTATTATTATTATTATTATTATTATTATTATTATTATTATTATTATTATTATTATTATTATTATTATTATTATTATTATTATTATTATTATTATTATTATTATTATTATTATTATTATTATTATTATTATTATTATTATTATTATTATTATTATTATTATTTTCTCAAGAATGGTTACCTGTAAGCGATTTTCTCAAGAAATACATATATATCTTGAAAACAATGCTACCTTTTCAATGTTGCTGCCCATTAAACAATAAAATACGACCATTGATTTCACTAACATTTTAGAAGACAATATGCCATAATAGTCTAAATAAATGTTCCAAGGCGATTAGTAAAAGGGTTATGAAGTTATTAATTAAACTAGTTTTATTTTAAACAACTTTGATTGCCTATAAAAGACCAAAAGTTTGTTATTTAGCTATTACTTCGTAGATAATATTTATTTATAGTCGATAATATACAGCTAAACGTTATCGGTGAAATTTACGGACACCCTATATAAGAAAATTATAATACTAAATTATAATTTGTTATACCTATTTTGACCGGAACACCCTGTATACAGATTCGCAAATTGCGGATCTTTACAGAGAAAGTAGAAATTGCTGCTTCATCCCAGGGACGGTACGAACTTTAAGAGGGGCGGCGACGTGCATTGGTCTAGCATTCCCCACTACTACGGTTCCGTATCGCCAACGCCAATTGGCTATTCCAAATCTAACTGTCCGGTCAACTGATGCCAGTGTTGTCAGATCTCATGCTTTTTAATAGACACAAAAAGAAATAATAAAATTATTAAAATTACTCTTTGAAATCTACCAAAACAAAGACCTAACGAGAAATAAAGGCAAAATCGAGGGCAAAATTGAATAGATAGAGATAGGTATCTACAATATTTGGGTACTTGAAATGTCCTTTATTGTAGACTGCTCTCTTAATAATTAGCAATGAATACATAAACGGGTATGACAGTCTACGGATATGCGGTGTGTGTGCTGTATTCACGCTGTGTTGCAGTGATTCTTAACTCTATTCCGTAAGGGTACCTACATTTTCTGGAAACAACAGATTTTACGACCCGTGAGTCACCCTGCGTCACGTCAACTGCGCCTCAACGTTCGCCCGGCCTAACAATACAATAAATTAGAAAGGTTACGTGGTTAATAACTTTTAAGTAAGTACCTGTAACTACCTACTTACAATGTAATATTATGATAAAATAGCAGAACATAATGCTTTTTAATGAAATAAAAATGGCATTACAAAAGTAATTAAAAATTAAGCTGTGTCAAGAGGTGTTTTTTTGATAAATTAAGCCATCTCATGCTTTTTTCTCCAAACCTCATGCTCTGAAATTATTCTCATGCACTGAATTTTTCCCACCTGGCAACCATGCTTGATGCCAACACGCTGTGGTCGAAGTATGCGTGTAGCATGACACAAATACACTCAAGCGGCAAAATACAATTCACCATCAAGATCCTCACTTTCCAAATCTGTATACGAATAAGGCATGCTACTAACAACAAGTAGTCACGTACATGCTTTTGCAATAATAACAATGACTCTCCTTTAAAAGAGTCTTTGAACTTCTAGAAACTCTGAGTAGAAATTTCATTAAATCTCTGAAACTAAGAAATAACTAAGAATAAATGTTAAAAGTTGAAAGTAGATTTCATTACAAATACATCAGCAGTTCAAAATAAATCGCAAAATTAATTTTAAAGAGTGCCATTATTATTGCAAACGATTGTACCTACCGATAGGAAACATCAACCGGAACTCGTATGTTCCCAATTCCCAACATATTTTGCAATTGTCAACAATATCAATTAATAATTAAATAAAAATTAGAAGCTAGTTGAACAGCAAGGTTACATTTTTATGATTCCTTCAAATTGTCTTCAATTTACTTTCAGATATTGTTAATTGCATAATTTTATGTCATCCTGTAAAGCATTATTTATTGTATTCCCAACGTTGTTGTGATTAATTTGTGGAAATTACAAGAATGTATTTGCCTAATTCTAACGATATCTAAGGATATTGCTTGCTGTTTGGAATCCAGTTAAATATCTACAGAATACGATGAAAACTGATTTGTAAATTTCGATGAAAAGAATTTCTAAAAACAATTAAGTACCTATTATGTTAAAACTATGTCATGCACAGTCCTCGAGAGATGCAAGCTCAGGTGGATTTACAATAACCCAAAAATAGCGAAAGTGCTCACAAAACTTATCGTTTGTTATGCTGGGACGATTTAGGAATTCTTAATTGGCAATGAGGTTCATTATTTCGCCGTAGCTAATGAAAACAATAGTAAGGGTTGGCTCAAGGCTTTAAATTTCACGAATAACTCCCAATTCATGTGATTCACACTTAAGAATCGTTCTGTATCTCCAAATTAGGTATTATTTCCTCCATAAAAATATGCATCTATAAATATATTTCGAAGAAGAAACATCAGCAACTTTCGACAGCTCATAATTTTAAAATTATTATTATCTCTTAAAAGTTACCACATATTGTTTTTTTAATACTTATGTATTTGAAATTAAATTCCCAAGACACACTTTATATTCAATCAACAGAAATGATTAATGGTGATTCTACTGGAAAAATATTACAACCGGCTGCAAAAGTCGATATTATTTTTTTTCATTTGGCAACTACTTATATTATTAAAAATTAATATTAAATTTGGTAATTACACAAGGATGATTGATTAGTTGTATATAAGTATAGTTTCTTGACTTTTAACAAATAGTAATGTCGCTGTTTTAAAAATGGTAGGTAGTAACTATCAAAAATTTAACTGATTTAGAAAGAGAAAAAATTTATATAAGTAGCGGAATATAGTTAATAATTAGATATTTGTTCAGTACAAAATAAGTCTAAAGTGATTTTAATGTTTTTTTCTATATTCTATATTTTAAGCCTTATGTCCATTGTCCTATGCTCTGTGTACTACGTTCTAAATTTTGTGATCTACAGGGCGTCCCTAAAAGGTCTTTACAACGCTCCACCAGATACAGTACGGGTCAAAATAAGTTGATTTAGCTAACCTTAGTTCAAAGTAGCCCCGTTTAGGCGCTATACAACCCTGAAATAGCAATTTTGAAATAGTTTTTTTTTATAAATTTGCTAAAATTTGGTAAGTTGACCTTGCTTTATAGAACAATAATCCCCATATCAAAATTATTAGTAATATCAATCCATTGGCGTGGAATTTGTTTTTTTTTTAGTAATTACACCTTCGATAATTCTACGCCAATGGAAGAAAATATTTTTCAGTATAAAATTTAGATTAAGTAAATTATTTCCTACAAAAAAGGTATTCTTGGTAAGATTTGTTTACTCTCGCTGTTTATTCGAAATTTGAAATTTTAATCATTGGCAACAATTTTGACACAAAAATTAAATTAGTTGACTATGAGTTAAAGTAAAAAATAGTACAAGGTGTGCATTGAGGTTGAGTCACTCCTAAAATTATACGAAACTTTTTTCCATTGATCGCATTTAAAATGAATGATAATATCCCCCCACAAAATTGAATTTAAAATACTTTTTTACTATTGTCAAATTTTAAAGAACTTTAAGGTTTTATTAGAAGAAATGTTTATTAAAAGAAATCGAAAAGTCAGTAGCAATAAAACTATAAAACAAAATTAAATTAAAACTAAAGAAATTGTTCAAAATGGGTACAATCTTCTCTGAAACATAAATTTACTCTTAGATCGATTTGGCAAAATAACCGGCCCAAACAAATAATAATCAATAATACCGGCTCAAACATTAGAGAGTTGGAAATCCCTTTAATACTGCCAAAAAGTATTAGGAACGACTTTATTTAAATACTGCTTGCCATTATTTTGTTCAGAAAAATATAGTTATTGGTTAATAATTTGACGGATGGGATTCCCTTATTCTTTTGTTTATATCTCTCAATTATTGCCATTTGAATGGTGAATGAGAAAAGGAATAGAAGTCAAATTTTGAAAAAATTAAAATAAAAGTTTACTTATCTTTATTTCATTTTTCTTGAAACATGCACCGGAACTTATTTAAAAAGACGAAAAACATTTTATTTTTAATTTAGGTTAGGACGCGTATAACCGATTACGGCCGAACGACCCGATCTATCAAATAAGGAATTGCTCAACATTACCTTAATCATGCATAAATATGGTCGAGCACTATCCTTATTATTGCTGCCTTAATAATACAGCACATATGCGCATGCTTAGATGTCAATAGAACCTAAATATTGCTTAACCTTATGACACGTCCAATAACTCTCTAATATCTTAAACTCGCGCTAAAAATATCTAGGAATTCTTACATAGAGGTTTACATCTGAATATTCATGAAAGTTGTGAACACATATGATTCCCTACGAGTGAAACAAGCCTTATTAGTAAAATAATTTTCTTATAAAAATTAATATCCTGATGCAAGATAAACTCGCAAAAGGTCACTCGCCTATCCAAATCTGGAGGCAATAGCTCTTGCACTTTTTGAATGTGATATAAGTATGTGTAATAGATTACGTTTAAAAATTCGGTGTACAGAAGTTCTTGATAATCCATATTTTCGAGATTTTTCGAGATTAGTAGGTACTTATTTGTGGTTCATCCTCAACTGTTTGCTAAATATTGTCTTCATCTTATACCATTCCCTATCTCTCGACCCCGTCCTTCAAGATTAGAAAATGTTTCTCTATGGGGAATCACTCGATTTGGAAATCTCCTACGATATTCTTCCACACTGCTTCTACAGTTTTCTTCACAGAAAAGACAAGTAACATGTCAACTTGTTCGTTGAACGTAAATTTTCCAGTCGGTTTCAACAACAAACAATAGCAGAAATAAAACAGTTGTATTACTAACTGTCAAATTTTAAAGACAAAGCCTACTATCATACTTTTTAAATTCGATCAATGGAAAAAAAAGTTTGCTATAATTTTATGGTCAAAGGAGACCAATAATAAACCTAAATCATACACTAAATTTGGTTATTCCAGGTTGAAGTAACTCAGAGATAATTGTTTTCGAAATATTTTTGCTCCGCTTTGACTTGTAACTCCGACTGTGCGCACTTGCTCTGTGTAGGTTCTTATGCGGAACACTCTATATATTACAAAATATAAAATAGGCAAGATTGAACTTTAACCTAGAAATCTTGTCCAAATCACCCGCACAGGCTACAACCTAGACCCCATGCCGCCAAGCAACCTGACAGAGTAATGCCAACCGTAATCGTTCCTCGAATATTTATTGAGCAATCCCCAGAGCCGCAGCTGTTTCTGGTTTCGCGAAGACGTCGCGCATCATATTTTCCTTTCTCTTCTCTCGCCCGGCGTCACGATACCTCGGGAGTTATGCAAGGGGAAGACGATGCAAAGTATTTCATCTAGATCTGAGCGGACACCTTGAGAGATAATTGCAAAGCGATAATCATTAGGCGATAATTAAATGTTACAGTTCTGCAAATGCCAGCGTGAACCGCTAATGGTGTCGTTGGGAAAGATGGGTATTTTGTTTATTATTTATTATATATTAAATAAGAAAATATGTAGAACTATAATTCTGCAGATTGAAAATTTGCCACAGAAGTCGTCTTGAAATTCAAATAATAATAATAATATCTCTACCCCTCATTCTAATCACGAGGATTAGCCCAGAAGTCGAAGACTTGTGCGGGAGAGGGGGCGGCATATTATTATTAATCAGGCCGCATTTGCGCCCAGGAACGACTTACGTTGGTAGGCCCTAACCACCATTCAGTGCAGGAATGAGGGAAACCTGGAAAACCTCATTAATTAGGGGGGTAGTCAAATGTCAACCGGTATCAATCTCTCACATTGACCCAAGCCAACATTCTTCCACCCTACCATACCCGCAGAGAGGGCGCCAATCCCTCCACGAATATAGCTTATATACGGTCTACCGGCTGCAGGGGTCGAACCCACAGCGATCCAGTCACTTCGATTCAAGTACTAACGCCTTAAACCGCGCGACCACTGACCGATTGCAATCAGCTATCATTAGGTATAATTTTTAAATGTTTTATTTTTTCTTCAAATGTCATATAAGTGACAACTTATGAATTCAATTTTAATAATGAACATTTATTTTTTTATATTTATTATTAATATTTGTAGTAAACGTACAGTTGTGAAGATTTGCATAATTTAAGAATCCTCCAGTTCTTGCGATATCGGTACTCATGACAATATTTCTAGGGTCAACTGATTTTAAAGATCCATTGCTTGTAGTAGACCCGTTAAATGAAAATTGTTCAAAATTCTCCGCAGAGCTAGGTAGAAGGAATTCTCTTAGCAATTTTGGTCTTACTTTCTGCAGAATTTTCGAATTTACTCTAGCAACCGCATCTGATTTCCAACCCCTATGTCTTTTTAGCTTTTTTTGTAATATCCCCTCGCTATCGACAAGCATTATTGCGGAACTTCTTCTCAGACAATGCCTTGTATACTCTTCCCATTTGAAAGCTTCAAATACAATGCCACATCCTTTGCTATCCTACCAATTTTATGGATTCCTTTAACAGCTTTATAACATTTTCCACTTTGATATTTCAAAAAAACGTCGTTGCTTAAAATGAGGAGGGCGCAAATGAACATACTTTCTATATTTACTTAAATATTCATCCCCCAAGACGGCGAAAGTTCTATTCTTATTAGTTTTTTTTAATTTAAGCAAAGATCCTATGTCTTTACACCAGATATAGGTACCAAATATCTAAATTACCTGGAAAATAAGAGTTGGTTAGCACAATATGAAACAAACAAAATGTAATTTTATTTATTTTGTCGCCAAATACTTTTCGTCTGGAGCATCAGACAAAAATGTATGGAACTGTTCGCTTAACAAGACTCTCGATTTCTTTGGCTTCATTACCTTCTCTTTGTTTTTTCAAAAATGCACGCAAATTGTTGTATTTTTCGATTCGACACTATGCTTCAAACTTAACACAGACTTTACCGTTAAATAATGAGCCCACAAACTAGAACTCTCCAGTTTTTGTACCATTCTCAGAATATTGCGTTACATTTTTTCCAATACACCGTTTTTCAAACATCAGCCGCTTCTACACTCATTATCAGTCTTTACTTTAAATATTTGTTTGTACGATAAGTATAAACAATGAAATAAGTTAAAGAATCAATCTTACAATCTGTATTTAAAATACTTAGTTATTTTAAACATTTTACAGAGAATTTATAACGTTTGAAGAAAAAATAGTATATGTATGTTGTTCGGAGAAAAAGATATTTTATAGGTATGCTTCGCATGGATTGTCAAACTTTGCACGCTTAACACATAAAGTATCACTTATTCTCTTAACATCATAATATGCTATTCCCCCGAATTACATGGTGTTAAAGTTGACTATTTAAAATTGTATATAATTAACCAAATCCTCAAGAATATTATATTATCGAGATAAATTCGATTTTTAAGCATGCAGCGTTAGAATCGCAGCAAAATGATTTTTTTTTAATTTTTACTTTTCTCAACGTACCAAGCAATGAATTCTCCACACTATTTCTAACACACATTTCCATTCCCTTTGCAATTGTCATAGAATAAAGTGCTGCCATTCCCATATCTGCAGCTAAAATTTATTATTTCGAAATTTAACTTTGAACTAAACGACTGTCTGAAGAGGATCACGTAATATTTATTATCGCAATTAAATAGCCGTAAAGGCATTGATAGAGGATATTTCATGCAATTTCAATGCTAATAAAACTTCGTTTGATGCAAAGCAATAAGTTATGAGAACGTGGTGCCTGGTATTTACTGAGAACAACTTTTTTGCTATCGCTATTGCATTGTAACATCATGAATCGAGATTAGTCAAGTTTTTATCTCCAATTAAATTACAGAAGATAATAGAGACGACACTATCAAGGTACAAACTTTATAATGTATCAGTTTGTTTAATAAAATACCCGGAACCTACATTCACATGAGTATAGTGATGGTCTTATAAAAACGTAGCTATAACTATGTAAATACGAAAGTGGATCAAATACAGTATGCGCCAAAAGTATGGAATAAATTCAATAAAAACGAAACAATTATTTTTTGGGAAAAATCCTCGAACAGGTCGATTTTTAATTTAAAAAATACATATTTTAGCGTAAAATGCGATTTTCAAATGTCATTTGTTTTCGAGTAATGACGTCATCGATTTTTTTTTAAATGGCAACACCATATTTTTTTCCTTGATTCTGAAAGATCGTTTAATTCTCTATCAGACAGTACTAAAATTTTGCCCTCTTACATAGGAAAGTTTTCGAGTAAATGACGATTGAATGTTAGAAAACGTAAATTTTATCCATAAAAAAGTAACAATTCTGAGGTATGTAAAATAAAATACAATTGATTAAATTTTATACTTAAATTAAATGTTCGAATTGTCAAAAGTGTACATTAATAAACCACGTAATTTAGAAGAACTTCAAAATCGCATTCGGGACGAAATACGCAGAAGTTACCCCAGAAATCATTCATAATGTGCAAAAAGAATTTCTTCACAGACTTGCGCATTGTCAAGAAGTTGGTGGATGGCAAATTAGAAACATATTTGAATATCTCGTCCGCAAAAACCCCCGATTTACAAATTTTATGTAAATATTTGGATTTCTTAAGAAGTTATTTACAAATATCGAAAATAAAATTTTAACTCTAACACCCTATATCTCTGTTAATATTGAGTTTTCGAAAAATTTGTTATAGAACTTTGTGATCCTAATTTCCTGTGAGGAATCACCTCCTAAAGTCATGACGCATAATTTCCAGACACTTTGTATTTGGGTGGACGATAGAATAAAATTGTATCTAGTCTAGTAGTAGTTTATTCTAGTGTCAAGTGAATGTTGGATATGGAACGTCTAAAATCATAATAAACTGCACCTTTCAGTTACTAAATATGTACAATTATATCACCCTAAGCTCTCCCTTGCCCAATCTCGTATTACATTTGATCTGATACCATGACGATTATCAAATTATCTATTGGTAACTGATAATAGGCTACAGTAAAATTCTCCGGTTATCTCTGTAGACGATCTGTGTAACGGCTGACCTTCGTGACTTGAACCAGTAAATAACATCTTAAGACGATCATTAAGTTAAAATGAACATAAACGTTTAATTGGACATAAAACAAACACAATCTGTGTCCTCACGTCAATATTACATATTTATATTGACATCATCAAGCGTTTGTCCGTGTTCCCACTCTTTCGACACTCGAATTTAATAACTGGAATGATTGTATGTTGCATAACACTGGTACAACGTAGTCTGTAGTGAAGATCGCTGCGCAACGTGCCGAATTTTTCCATTTTGATTAATTGTTTTAATAGCATCATTTTCGAATAATTACGGGTCATCCCGTGTATGCAGTAAGCATAACTTACAAGAACACGGTTCTAGTCAGAGATCAACTGTGAACTATTGCAAAATGAGAAATTTAATATGTTAGATTGTTCCTAACTCTGGACATCGGCCCTCGGCGTGCGGGAAATTATCAGTTTCCTCACTAGTTAGGAAAAAAACAAGGAAAATATTAGTTTGTTGTCTATTTGTATAGGTAAGAATGGTAAACACCCATTAAATGATTTTATTTTGATAATTTTTTGCATATGTACTTCTCTCGGTTAAAGTAAAAAATGATTACATTTCCAAGTTTATCTGTCAAGATTTTTTGGAGGTTTCATAGGTCGTACTTTGATAACGTAGCATTGACAGGTTCACTTTTGACATTGTCTATATTTAATTTCAAATAATTTTAATTTATTGGTATAATAATTTTTATAATTGATATTTGATTCAACTTAAAGGAGGTCACCTGAAAAAGCAATGCTAAAAATGCAGAAATAGGTCAGATCTCATCTATTGTGGTTGAATTTTCAAGAGTAAGCTTAGATATTTTTAGGGTGTTTTTATTAAACCAGGTTAGTAAATTTAGCTAGATTAATTTTTTTAGATCTTAACCATGATCTAGTGATTGATAAACTATATTCTGCGGGTATATTTGGTGCTCTCTTAACCCTGTTTCGCTCGTATCTTACAAACCGTTTCCAACATGTTCACGATCGTGGCTTTCAGTCAAATAAATTTTCTCAATTTTCAGGTGTTCCTCAGGGATCTATTTTGGGGCCTTTACTCATTATATTTATCGATGACTTAACTCAGTTATTAAATATAAATTGTTTATTGTATGCTAATAACCTTAAACTATTTGTTGAGATAAAGTCAATATCTGATTGTTATAGATTAAAGAATAACTTAACTAAACTACACCGTTGGTGTGAAGATAAGTATTTACCATTAAATATCAGTAAATGTAATATTGTGTCGTATAGCTGCCGGAAAATTATTCAACATTTCAATTATCGTTTGCATGCTACTATTTTAAATAGAGTGCCGCAGTTGAAGGTCCTTGGTGTAACATTTAGTGATAAATCTCTTTTGACGTTCATTTAACAACTGAATCTGCATTTAAAAGCCTGGGTTTTATTTTGCGTAATTCTAAGGCTTTTCGCAACACAGTGGCACTGAATACACTGTTTAATTGTTTTGTCCGTTGCAAACTTGAATATGTCTCTATTGTTTGGTGTCCGATTTATAACATCCATATAATTAGAAAAAGTACAGCGTATATATTTAAATATACTGCTGTTGGTGCTTATCCGTTTCCTGGCATTCCAGAAGATATTTTGTTATCAACATTTGACCTTATTAGCTTGCAGCGAAGGCGCATTATGTGCTCTCTAATAGGTCTACACAAAATTGTTAATAATTTCCTAAATGCCCCTTCTCTGATATCTAGAATCTATTCTCGAGTTCCTAGTTCCTAGATTAAATTCTTGATCTACTTCTGTATTGCAGTTGCCAACTGCTCGTACTAATATACTTACGGCATACCCTCTTCCTCAAATAATTGCTAACTACCAATTGTATGAAGATCGACTTGATATATTTTTGACTCAATTAATTTTATTAAATATGTATTTGTTTAGTTGTCTGTTTTCTTTTTATAAACTTATATTTGTGATTTTATTGTTTTTTTTTATTGTTTATGTTATATTTCTGCTAATTACTGTTTAATTGTTATTTGATATTTTGTTCTTATTCTAGTTATTTCTCTGTCTTTGTTTATTTTGTATAGTTTGAAGTGTTTATTTTTTCCTTGCCTTGTAACTGGAATTCGGCCCGTTGGACACTGTATTAAACTTTGACACCCTGTATATATTTTATTATCAGCATTTTATTAAGGCATATTGGCTTAAAGCGTAATATTCTGTGAATTGAAAAATCAAGCATGTTTCCATGGACTTACGGATTATGCTGTATTTCACCTTATAGTTGCGCCTCGCATGCTGCCCTCTTGCACAGAGATGTCTTTAGCATTCTTGGGCGTATTCCGGTTGTTGGGAAATGCCGGTACACGTAAGTACTTCGGCGGTAAGAGGCGTGATGGTACCGCGGCACGGATGAAGACCGCAGCGACCCATCCCTGTCATGAAAATCCTTAAATGTCCGTTAGCGGTACAGCGCGGCGATTATAAAGACAGTTTAAATGTCACGAAGGGAGCGCTCGATATTTAGAGTAAGTGTCTCGCGATGAGTTTTGAATTTATTTGGAGCAGAAGAAGGGGAAATTGCAGAGGCGTCGAAACAGGAAGATACAGTAGGAGTTACTCAAAACAATTTGATGATCATCGAATAAAAATGAAGAGGAAATAATATTGAACTGTTTCTTTCTTACCTACAGCCAATGAATGTAGAGGAAAGCTGCGTTTTTTAACAGTGCATTGATAATCTTACCATAAAATCAAATTTTCACAAAAACAGACTGCGATATTGTATTAGTAAATGAGATCTAACATCGACGTTGTCACAAACTGCTTCAAAGTAAAGGACATTGACATTGGAAAATATCTCAAGCATATTTGAAGAAATCAAATGGTTACAAGCAAAAAAATCAAAGGTATTAGAAAGAAAGGTAATAGAAAATTTTCTCTTGAATGTCCCAGACAATGTGTATCTTAACCACGATATTTTGAATTGCCAATGCCTCTCGCCGCGAAGAACTAGCAAATATGACGCTCCACGATATAGAAGACCAAGGCGAGGTCTTAATGTTTCAAGAAAATCTGTGGTGAAAAACGGAGAAACAATTAAATATGTCGATATCTATCGAAGTTATGCTAGTTTGCATCCTAGAAATACGATCGGGTTTTCTTATTTTATGAAGAAGAGAAAACTCAAATTTTGTATTTTCCTCAACTATTTTTCGCAAGTCACTTCTAACTTCGGTGTCACTGATTCATTTTTATTCTCTTTACCATAACAACTGATCAAAAACTGTCATTCACGTTCAGTGTTTTAAGGATAGTAAAGTTTTTACAAAAAAATACTCTTGTTCTTTTGTTTACTTCGTCCAAAAAGAAACAAACGTCGATGTTACATCTCTTGAACATTAAGCAAATCATCTTTTAAAACAAAATTTTCTCAAAATTGTTCATACTCAACAAACGTTAGCTCAAATATACAATAAACATAATTGTAGTCATTTAGAATCTAGGAAGGATATTCAGAATGATATATAATCTATCGTTAAGAGATCTCAACACGTAGAGTTTTCTATAAAAAAAAATCCTGCACTACTGGCTCTTTTTCCATTTGATTCGTTCCCAGCATACTTTGCTGAAGGAATTCCCTGTTCCTTTGCATCATTCCGTCCTGATTTCAAGGCCTGTTATGCTACTTCCATCAGTTTTACCAGACCTTTACGTCACCGAAAGGAATGCCATGAACTGGCACCGCCCTTAAGTCATTCACGTCATTTTCTATAGCAAGTTCGTGGCATATATTCTTTACTCAGCGGCTTTAGCCTTTATCTTGATATTTATTGAGAAATTTATTGGCAATGAGCTTTGAACTGACCTTTGAATGTAAGCATTTTATGTTCACATCATGATTACTTCGTATTCTCATGGAAATCTTTATTTTTGAAAATATTATGGACATGACATAATTATATCGATCCATTCTTGTGACAGTAATCCCAATATTTATTTAAATGAAGCCAGTTTGTACAGGGATGACCGGAAGTACGAAATAAAATTAATATCTTTTGAATGAGTTACTTTTTTTAAAACGCCGAAACGCGTTAACTGAGCTTGATTTTTGTGCATCTTTCGGTTATATAATAATTAATTTTCCTTCAACCCCCTAACCCTCAGCTACCCCTACTTTTTTCCAATGGAAACATAAGGCCATACCAAATAAACAAGTATTATGTTTCCAATAACAAGTTTTTTTTTTATTTAAAAATTGAAACCAGATAATTTACAAAAAAGAACTCAATGCCGCAAATGCTGAAAATGTCCTCCATTCACTATTTGCCATTCTCCAAAAAGGCTTTCCACAGCATTCCAAATGACTATGCATCTCCGCCTTAATCTTGTTCTTTCAATTCTCAACATTATCCGGTCTGTCCTGGGAGACTCTTTCTTTTAAATATCCCCAAAGAAAATAATCCAGGGGCGTTAAGTCGGGGGATATTGGCGGCCATTCAACTGTCTACCAATCCAACGATTTGGAAACATTTCATCTACGTATCTTCGAATATCAATACCAAAATATGGGGGAGCGCCATCTTATTGGAACCAAATTATTTCATTCGGTGTATCTGGATCAATTTCATGAGGAAAAATCACTGCTGGAGCAGGTATCAGGTCCAATGTTAGGAAATCTAGGTAGCGTGCAGTAAGATTTTCTTCAAAAAAGAATGGACCCAAGATTCTGTTGTTGATGATACCTGCGCATACATTAACTTTCTATGGGTGCTGGGTATGCGATTCGCATGTCCAGTGTGGATTTTCCTGGGACCAAAAGCGATAGTTGTGCCTGTTAACAGCTCCATTTAAAGAAAAAAGTACTTCTCGTTGAAAAGCATTATTGTCGTCACACCGTCTCATCATTTCCTCACAAAATTGTAATCACCTATCATAATCGTCTTCCAAAAGCTCTTGGACAAGACATACCTTATAGGGGTGGTATTTCTCTTGTTTCAAAAACATCCGAAGTATGAGGATTTTCAACAAGTTCTAATGCAATGTGCATTAAATAAATCGCGCACTTCAGCCTGACGGTATTTTGTCTCCACATCCAAGCAATATCAAGATTTAGCTGAGTTGCCTTTCCGACAATACCATTGCGATTCAGTAAATGACTTGATTTTGACACAATTGTAACGTTACACAATTTACAACTAAAGCGAAAAATTAACCAGAAAGCCTGGCAAGTATGTGGTACCAAAAAAACGCAACATAAAAAAGATATCTTTTTTGCGTTAGCAGTGACAGGTACAGTTCAAATTGTTTATTTTATTCTGTGCAAATTCATGAAGGATGACACTGAGGATAATTAAATTTTATTTCACGTGTTAATTATTGTTATTGAGAACATAAAACTTGTTTATTTGGTATGGGTGGATTCTGTTTTCTATAAGCTTTTCAACGAGCCCACTCCGGCAGTTATAGTATGATTGTGGATAATAGTTATTAATTTTATAGGGGAATTAACAAGTCTTTAACCCATGAGAAAAAATGGACACTCGAGGCTCAGCCGAGAGGATTAAAGACTGGTTAATGTTCAGAATGTAATTCAACGTATTATCCACGACAACAACCAAAACAGGTAAACTAGGAATTATGGTTTCGAAAAATGTCATATTTGACAAATTTATTTTAATCAAGACTATTGATTGTTAGCTGAATACTAGAAAGTCTTGAAATTGTTTTTATGACATGAGTTTGTTTATTGTCAACAAGAGTGAAAAAATTTGCAACATGGACATTAAAAATAAGTGTATAAGAAGGAATTGGTGGAATTTTATAATTGGCAAATAATCACAGAAGAACGAGCAATTACAGAAGAACGGTTTGCTGCCTCTTCGATATGTAAAAATATTCCATGCTAAAATCAATGTTGAAAGTGCACACAGGTATTGATATTTCGAAGTATAGTAAACTAATTTCTTATTTGAAAGTAGAATCAGAAAATTATAAACCAAAGAAGGCAAAGATACTGGACAGAATCTAAATTTTTGAAAAAAACACCAGATGAGGAATATTTACAAGTTAAGGTAGTAAATACACGATTTGAATATTGCAATTTATACATTTAGCGTTTTGTTTTGAACTTTTTACGGGTTGCAACGATTATGGGAGTCACAGCTGCTTGTCCATGTGATGAATTCACCTTTTTGGATATCACCCATGTACAAGACAAAGGCAGTTACCTATACGTAATCATTCCGTATACGAAAACAAATATTTCATGAACTTTCACGATCATGGAAGCTGCTTTTTCAGTCAATGCTGTAGAAATGTGTCAAAAATACATCAATCTGCTACCTAAAAGTTCCGGTGGATGATTTTTGTTGCGATATGTGGCTGGAAAGTGTACAATAGAACATGTAGGTATCAACACAATTTTGAAAACATTTTCAAAAGTGGCTACATTTCTTGAGCACCCTGATCTAGAAACTTTTACCGGACTTGGAATAAGGCGTTCTTCGCCAACATTACTGGCCAGTGCTCGGGGTGATATTAACTGTGAAGCCATGATGGTTGAAAATCGTCTACGGTAGCGCAAAGTTATGTTAAGATGGCAATTGCTGAAAAAATCCAGGTCCTGGCGAAGTTGTGGGTCCCTCCAGTCCTTCAGAAACTCCTTATCGAATGTTTTAAATTTAAATAATACCGATCAAAATGACACGATCGTTTGATACATGGTGATTTTCCGGGTTGTTATGCCGTGACCTCGGTAACTGGTAGTTGCCAGAAACAGAGTTAAAATGCACATCCCTAGCATTAGCCGGGATTCTTTTACCTGCCCTGGTTGTTCTCGGGCTAGGCTCTGTGGGGACAGACCCGCTATCGGTGTGTGGGTGGTCCATATATTGATTTCGGTTTCTATTGTTGGTATTACGACTGATACGGTCGGAACCGTTCCTTGGATAATGGTGGTCTTCCGAGGCGTTCCGTAGCCGCCGCTGTAACTGGTCGCATCCCATGCTTCCAAACGTTTTGCCGCTCTACACTGTCGGCATCTTCAGTGGTGACTCTCCGCGACTGTTGTTGTTGAGATAAATGTTAATGTTAATAATAATATTTTTAAATAAAATGCGATAAAATCGAAACGTGGTATGAATTCTGATCTACTAGTGTGTTAAAAAGCCTTTGGTCCACGGAAAACAGACGTATTAAACCTGTTTAATATAGTGTTTACCGCACATTTTATTTAGAATTGTTATTATTAACATTAACATTACTTTTTCAACAATTGCCATCTAATTAAAATAAATTTGTCAAATATGAGGCTTTGACTCTTCTAATTGATCGGTTTTGGCCATGGTCGTCGATAAAGCGTTGAATTGCATTTGGGAAATTAACCAGCCTTTAATCATGTCGAAAAAAATGTCCATTTCCATGTCCAACTTTTCTCGTGGATTAAAGGCTTGTCAATTGTCTTATACAATTTATAACTATTATACACTAATCATACAACGTTTTATTTTATTCATTATAAAACAAGTGCATTTCCATTTTGTCAGAAGTTTGTTTGGTAGCAGATTCTAATATTACTCAAAGTTGTGACATGAAAGATTTATTTATTAATACAAGTACAATCCAACAAAAATAGACGCCCAGATGTAAGTGTTGGGCAACTCTACCCAAAAGGGCACTAAAGTGCATAATTAAACGATTCCTAACGATCTCACACGTCCGACGCACCGCACGAGGGAAAGCGTGGCATTTCGATTTTTGCGGTGGATCCCTAATGTCCTTACATTAGCGGCTCGCTGTTAGTTATTCGCTAGATGTGAGAACATACATCATTCTAATGAACCCATTAATCATACAAGGATAATTAATTTACAATATGACGGTTATTTGAATGCATTGTTTAAGACTGCCAATTACTGCAAAAGCGTTGGCTGGTGTTTTTCTGGTTTGCATATTCCAGCGATTGAATGTGCATGAAATGAAAGTATCGGTCCCTCACAATCGCGTATAGATTTGAGGATGAATGTGGAACGCCATTCAAAGTCTTCGTATTTTTTCAAGGTGTGGTACTTTATTCATTAATAAGTGTTTATTTTTAATATTGTTATGTAACTTAATCGTCGGAATTTAATAAAAGCTAAAATTACAGATATTAGAACAGGGTATATGAAAAATGGTTGCGCAAAAGTAAAATTTTGTTAGTCATCTTTTAAACATGAATTTCACTGTGGTATACCTACGAAGTGAGCACAAAAATGGCTATTATGTACTTTAAAACATGGGTACTTACAGAATTGCAAAATAAATTGATAAAATTAGATCATCCAGAAAGAAAATAAAAAAAAATCTATCTAAGAGAATCATTTTAGTTATATTGTTATCAAAGGCATTAGGGTTAGGAAAATTATAGTACGTTGAAAAATGATTATCACCATACGCTAAGACAAATAATGTGGTTTATGCACTAATACCGAAAAAAACTTGTAGTTGAAGAATATAAAGACTTGAGACCAATAAGTTTACTTCCTACCTTATCAAAGATTTTAGAATATATAATGAACTTAGAAATTCGTAAATACTTAGGTACATATAATATTTTACCCAGGCATCAATCTGGTTTTCGCCCTCATTATGGCTGTACTACGACATTACTTAATGTGACTAATGACATACTCAAAGCAATTGACGATTCTAAGCTAAGATATTTAATCTTGCTGGTAAAGCTTTTGATTCCATACATCACAATGTACTGGGCCTAAGTTGGAACCTTGCGGTACCCCAAATGTGGTAATGAATGATCTGGAGGTAAAGCTTTGAAATATAACCATAAATTATCTGTTAGTTAGATATGATTCCAAAAGACTGATTAATGAGTCCGAAATACTGAAACGATGGAATTTGGCTAATAAAATAAATAAAAACAAATATGTATGTAAATATCTGAGGGAATTTTTCCATTTCATTGGGAACAAGCTCATATTACTCCGGTTTTTCGTTCTATTTCTCTCCCTGGAAAATATTTAAAGCAATTATTTGTAAAGAATTGTTTTTCAAAACTAAAAATGTATTAAGTGAACATCAACACAAAATGTAATAGGTTCAATGTATAATCATAAACAAGTGGATGCTGTGTATACTGATTTCTCTAAAGCGTTTGATAAAGTTCACCACAACAATCTGTTTGTAAAGCTTGACAATATGGTATACATGGTATTTTAGTAAAATGGATAATGTCGTATGTACGTAATAAAACACAATGTCTCAAAATTAACAATTGTTCTTCGTCTTATGCTGATGTCACTTCTGGTGTTCCGCGAGGGTTCCACCTTGGACCTCTTCTTTTCTCTTTATTTTGATATGATGTTGGTGACTGTTTTTCACATTCTGAATTAGCTCTCTATGATGATGATTTAAAGATTTGTAGCGAAATCACAAAATTAATTGATTATAATTTACAGATAGATCTCTCTAGATTTCAGGACCATTGTCAAAGGAATAAATTATTGCTAAATATATAAAATAAAATGTTCTATAACGTTTTCACGATTTTCTGCTAAATTCGACTGTGATTGCTTCATCAACAATTGTAAACTTAAGAAGATCAATTCGGTAAAAGACTTTACTTGACTTAAAAATTAACCTTTGATTTACATATTGAATCCATTGTCAAGAAACCGTAATTTAGATTTAATAAATAACTAGAGCATTTACTGATCCCAAATCTATAATTTTGCTAGGTATATAATTCCGTTGTTCGAAGTGTTCTTGAACATGCTAGTATAGTTTGGAATCCTGCTTATAATAATTATGTTGATCTTATAGATAGAGTTCAGATTAAGTTTGTTAATATCTTAAATTATAGATTTAATAGACATCTTCATTTTAAATTTTATGACATCAGATTGAGGCATTATGATTTACTAAAACTATACCATCTCATAGACTGGTTAATTATGTGTGTTATGTGTTAAACAACGCTTAACTCTGGTTCATCGAGTTCTCATCTATACTCCCGTCAAGAATTCAGACGTCTTACGTCACGGCTGACGTTACACATTTGTTTTAATTGTCAATGTAATTTTCGATATTTGGTCGCGTTAAAAACAATCAATTTTTGCAGTTTAGTGCAAAATATAATGCAAACTTGTAGTGTAGTATATAGTTTTATTACTATCAGTTGCAGTTTCTTAAATATTTTGATGAAAATATAAGGAATTATTCATTTGTTCGTATGACGTAAGACGTCTGAATTCGTATCGCGAGTATATCTCACTTGAAGTTCGGTTCTACAAATTATTTATTTAATTATTCATTTTATTTAATGAAAAAAATATACAGTGAATATTTTAATTAATGATGTATTTTATAGATCCTTAAATCAAACGAGAAATGATATCAGTTTTTATGTAGTTATTTTTTATTTTTTAAACTTATGTCTGGTTTCTTTCTTGCTATTTGCTATCTAGTTTAGTGTAGTTGTTAGAATTAGTTTAGTTTATAATATTGTTAACTTATGTATGAGCAATCTCTACACACAATGTGTAACCCTATTATTGGATTTTTTCTAAGAATTCTGTTGGGTTTCCTGTATAAAATAAAAAAACTGGGTCTGCGTCGGACCAGACGGTGGAAGTTATACTTCCTTTCAAAGCCTGAACGTACAAAAAAAAAAGTTCTTAAAAAAAAAGTTCTTAAAAATTTGTTCTTCCTTTTGAGCGTGACGCGGTTTCTCGACCAACATCCCATCCCAATGTGTCTAACGGGCGCAAAGAAGTATAACTTCAAAAATTACGTTACTTCACTATTCATATTTTAATAAATTAAATTATAATATTCTCCCTGGCATGTAATAACGATGGTTTCGAAAATGTATCTCATCCGCACACTATACCTAAAGCGTAGTACACGAACATAAACGAAAATTAACCAATTATGCCTCCGGACCATATAAAGCACAGCGTAATGTTTTGCAAATTGTTTTCTGAATACTTGCAGCATTGGCAAAGATCGACCTGATATTTGCCGAAGATATAATGGGCCATAAATTATTAAGTAGAGATTATCCTTAAATTATGGGCAGAAATTACCCGTATTACAGCCGCACTAGACGCTGCCAAATTAGTTTGACTAGCTTTTACCTTATAAGTTTTGTTATATGCTTCAGTTTAATGTAGCTTATTCAAACATTTAACAAGTTAAAAACATCCATCAAAACAGAGGGTTACATAATATGGCTTTAATGGTAAAGGTCCAAACTGCTGGTTAATTCTAATTATAGTTAAATGAAAATTTGATAATATCTACTGGAACAATAATCCATGAAATGAAGTCCTTAATATCCAACAAAATATATATGGTGTTGGAAATGGATGATAAATATCAACATAGTATTCATAACTTATTTAAACAAATTTGGGAATAGATGCGTCATGAAAAATGAGTGAATCAGTCAATATCGTAAACATTTTTTTTTTAAATCCTTATACAGGGTGTCCCATAGTGATGTGCGCTCCTTTGGAGGTGTGTTTCATGGGTCTTTTTAGAGGGTACTTTCTATAAAATTTTCGACACAAAACCTACTACTGATTTCTGATTTCTTCTAATAAACAATATTCAAATCTTGTTTTAATTAATATATTTTTGAAAACCTTAAAATTTGACGAATTAAAAAGTGTTAAAGTTAAATTAAATTCTGCGCGGGATATTATTCTTTTTAAACTGGATCAATAGAAAAAGAGTTTGGTATAATTTTAGAGAGACTCACTCTCAATGGACACCTTATAGTGTTTCAATTTACTTGAATTCATAGTCAAAGAAGACCAATAATAAACCTAAATCATGTACCAAATTTATTTTGAGATTCCGCACATGCGCAGTGTCGGGTTTATGGGGACACCCTGTATAAGAGAAATTCAAAACCAAATAAAAACTAATCCGAATCGCTTTTGGTCTTATATTGACGCAAAAAAGAATGCAAGTAGAATTCCCTGCTCATACTCGTAAGTTATCAAAAAGCGTTTGTAAGACACATTACAGTGCTATTCTAACCTCACATTTTAACAATTATTATTTTCACAAACTTATAAATAAAAGTAAACAATTTTATATAATATAGTATTAAGTTTATGTTATGAACAATATTTACATCAAAGTTAAATTTAAAAAAATATATATTTTCAAAGATTTCTGTACCATAATATTTGTCCGTTACACAGATCTATCTAGATATTTATTCCTTCTACTTCGATATCTTTGAAAATTTGTAGGTAACTTGAGATAACATTCCTGTCTTATGCTAAGTCCTAGATTAACGTCTAAGATTATTTGTATTTATAGAAAACATTATTTCAAAAATACGGCACTCTTACGAAGAAACGTTAATTCATATTATCAGGTACATTTACAGTGAATGAAAATGATATCTTCGGGCAAGTTCACGAGCAGATATAAAAATCAACAAACAGACGACAATGACAATGACTTTCTCATTTTTAAAACAAACAGTAGCTTAAGTGTAACCTTAACCTCGTGCATGCAGCACATTTGTCATTATCTGATTATAATATCAAATTAATATTAATAAATAAACATCTCCAAGCCTATGCTAATTTACTAGACACTTTTAGTCTGCAATTTAAGATCTTCTCCTTAATAATCACGACTCTAAGAAATCGTGAATATTTATAAATGAATAGATATGCATGAAATTATTTCATGCTTCAGCACTGAATTACCCGAGCTCATTATTTCATTTATATTTAGAATACAATTTTTCCTGAAATACAGTGTTTTGAAAATTTAAAATAAAATCAAAAAGAATAATTATGTAAATACTCAAGTTTTTGTTACGCATTATACAGGGTAGTCCATTTTTCATCGCTCACCGTTGACATCTAGGAGACCATTAAAATAATCAAGATATCTGCTGCCGTTACCGAAAAATATTGTAAAAGCTGAAAATAGCGATATTGGAAAATGCCATCTAGAGATGAAGAATCTTTTTTTTCGCAAAGTTGAAGGAATAAAGTGTTGAAATTATACATTTTTGAATTCAGCAAGTTAAGCTCTACAAGAATCCGATGAAATAATATAGGGGTTCTATTTAAAAAAATATCCGATGACGTCATCACGCGAAAACAAATGAACGTCGAAAATGCGTTGGTATAGAAAAAAGAGTCTTTTTAAAAAGCAAAATCGACGGGTCTGAGGAAATTTCATGAAACTTCGTTGTTTTAGAAATAATGAATTTATTCCATACTTTTCTTCCACACTGTATAACAAATTCCATTTATTTTCATCGATAGAATATATCGGTGAAGTTTGGCGAAACTTATCGTTAACTCCCTGTATATTCCTTCACTGTCTAATTATACAAATTTTTACCAACAGTGCAGCAGTTTACAGACTGACAAAGATTTAGATGAGAGAAAATACATAGTACTTAAATTATTTCGCTTTGCTTCTTGAGTATATATTTTTTAAAAATTTCCCTCAATTTAGACTTGACGATCTTTTTAATAATAATCATGACCTCGTCAAATTTCCGGAAACAATTAAAAACCTTTTTATTCGCACTAATATTTTTAAAAAATTAACGGTCCTTTTGGTTCGAAGATCATTTTCAAAATATTTGTGACCTAAAAAATCCTCTTCCTTTCTATTTATACTGCTGACTTTTGTAATTACCTTCAACATTGTAAATCTCATCAGTACGCTGTTGATACTCGGATATATTTCTCTTTTAATCCCTCTGACATTTCTTCTGCTGTAGTTCAGATCAACTGACTTCTATATTTGAAGTATCTTTGGCTCATAACCTAATTTTAACTTAAACTAAAACTCAATTATGAATTTTTGGAAATAAGAAGAATATCACTACAAATATCTCAGATTTTATCATCAATTTAAATGGTCATCTTCTTGTTCCTTCTGATAACTGCAAAAATCTTGGTTTGATAGACAATTATCTTCGATTTACTAAACATGTTAACTATCTCACTCAGAAATCTTTTGAAATTTTTTTTACATACATGAAGATCGTCTTAGTACTGCTATTAAATTAAAAATATGTGACTCGTTAATATTATCCACTTTGACATATTGCATGGTCGTGTACTGGCCTGCGTTAGTGCACACGGATAAAGAGCGTCTCCAAAAGATTCAAAATGCTTGTATCAGGTTCAGTTATAATCTGCGTAAGTTTGATCACATTTTTTCTTATTTTAAAAATTCGAATTGGTTGAATCTTAATACCAGATTTCAGATTCAGTTATATTGCCTGACATTTAAGATATTGTTATATCATAAACCTGAATATCTAACCTCAAATTTTATTACAAATTTTAACGTTCTTCAATTACCCACCCGTAATCGTTGCAGGTTTAGTGTTCCAAGGCATAGGACTGCTCTGTTTCAGCAGTTCAGCGGCTCAGTTTAAAAAAAGGCTTTAAAAATGTTCAGTTAAATTACTGTAATTGGTTTGTTGCATATTATTTGTAATTGTTATCTTTTCAGTAAAGTACATTCTGTTATACTTTTTTTAATATAAAAAGATATTTAAAGTATGGTATACTCATCCTCATAATTCTCAGCTGTTCTGAAACAAAATCGTCATTGTGAGGGCGTTTGACAGTTACTGTAAATGATAGCGTTGAATTTTAAACAAATACTTTAGTACATTATTTACAAACAGATATCGATCTATTGAGACAACAGACTGAATTAAAAATGTTTCTCTTGACCTCATTATCATCTGTCACTAATTTACGTTTTACATGGATAAATACCTTCAGAATTCGGTGGTATCTTGACAATTTACATGACACAACAACATACGTTGAAATATTGTGGTATTGTGCCATATTTAGTAAAGATTATTAATGATTTAAAGTAGAGAATTAAATGATTAATAAATTATAGCTTCATGAGAGTATTTTATACGTCGTCAAACTTAGGGAATTCTACTACGTCTTGAAATAATAGTACCTATTAGTGTGTTCTGTGATGGAATTAACAATTTATACAAATTTTTTTCTACGAACGTGCGTGAAGGTATATTTTCCACACGCGTTTTAATTTCGAAAGTTGCACTTTTCCGCACTAGTGCGAAAAAGCCATTTTATTTTTATATGTATTTTCCATCAAAGTATAATTACAGTTTAAGAACGTGTTAATTAAAATGATAAAGTTTTTCCAAAACTAGAGAAACAGGTATTAAATTCAAAACAATTTTGAATCAATGGTACCTACACTGATACAAATTATTAATGATAATACACAGTGGATTTCTGGTTCCTTATTACATACGACGTTATTTATTATGTATTTTTAGAAAAAAAATCCTGTCATTTTTCTTGAAAGATGTAAATGCGGTATTCACATGGAGATTTTTATAATACAGTACGGATTTGATAATTTTTACATTGATATACAGGGTGTTAAAAAAGAGTGTAAAATATTTCAGGAGGTAATAGTATGAACCAAAATAAGCAAAAAAGTCTTAATAAACATGGGACCGCAAAGTTGCGGAGATATGGATCACTATTCGTTTTTTTAGGAATAAACCGACAAAGGAAGCTTTTAACAAACAAAAAACAAAGCTACAGAAGATGTTCAAAGTGCCCTCCGTCCATTTCCAAGCAGGCGCGACATCTTTGTCTCAACGATATTCGAACTCTTTCGAAAACACCCTCCTTGGTTTGGATTTCTTGACACTTTTGATGAATCCATAGCTGCAGCTCTTCCAGGCTATTTACAGGAGTACCACACACTAATGTCTTCAAATATCCCCAAACAAAGAAATCTAGAGAGTTCAGATCAGGTGATCTTGGAGGCCATAAAACAGGTCCGGCTCTTCCTACCCATCTATGTGGAAAAGTTTGGTGTAAATGCTCTCTACCGGCCATGGAAAATTGAGCTGGAGCAGCATTATGCTGGAACCACATTTGTTGCCTCTGATTCAAAGGAATGTCTTCCAAAAACTCATACAGTGTGTTATGCAGAAAGTTGAGGTAAGCAGCGCCTGTTAATCGGTTTGGTAAAACAACAGGACCTAGAAACCTGTCACCTACCAATACCCATCCAAATGTTTAATGAAAAACGTGCCTGATGTCCAGATTCTATTAGAGCATGAGAATTTTCGTCGGCCCAAATATGCGTATTGTAAAAATTAAACACTCCATTTCTTGTGAACCCGGCCTCATCAGTAAAAAGAATGTTTGCAAGAAAATGAGGGCCTTCAGCATCATGACGTAGAAACCAGCGGCAAAAAAACTAAACTGATGATCATTTATTGGATTGAAGGCCTGTACTCGTTGCACATAGTATGGATAAAGCAATTTCTCGTGAAGGATTCTCCAAACAAGAGGACCACTAATTCCTACCTCGGCTGATATTCTCCGCACACTCGTACCTGGATTCTGCTCTACCAGTGATAGAACTTCTTCTTCTGCTCTAGGAGTGGATACCGACCTTGGTCTTTCGGATAAATGGTACTGTTTGCTCAAGAAACCGGTATCACGCAATCTTTGGTGAATTCTTCCAAACATGCATTGTGAAGGAATCTGGCGATTTGGATAAGCGTCAACATAAAGACGTCGCGCTTCGGTGGCGTTCCCACTAGCACGACCACACATGAATTGCATGTCTGTTAATTCTGAGTTAGAGTAACCAGCCATAGCGAAAGAAAACTTGTGCACTGAGAACAACTGTCAAATACGTACTGTTTATTTCACTAAACATCAATCAACTACTATAAGAAAATACACAACGTTTTCGCAGAATAAAAAAGGGGGCTAAAAAACATAAAACATTCCATATCTCCGCAACCGTTACTTTGCGGACCCATGTTTATTGAGATTTTTCTGCTTATTTTGGTTCATACTATTACCTCATTAAATATTTTACACTCTTTCTAACACCCTGTATATGATATGCACAACGTGTAAATCTACAATCATTTTTATCAGTGAATCTGTCTAGACTATTAGTGATTTCAATTACTTTAAAAAAAGAGAAGTCGATAGCCCAACCATTTTCTATACCTACACATGGAATGATAACAAACTTTTCAAAGATTATTTGCTATGATACATATTTTTCCATAGCTATTAAATTATGCATATTTTTCCACTTTTCCCTATTTATGAGATAGTTATGTTGTGTTAACTTATAGAGGACCTTGCACAGCTCATTAAATTATGAAATGCAGTTCCCATCGATATTTCCCTTCAGGCTAGAACTACTTAAATACAGTTACTGCCTCTTCGATCTTTTTAGGAGAGGATGTAATCATGATATACAACGAATCGACCTTCTTCTTTCAAAAAAAAAAAAATTATATATATATATAATTTTAAACGTAACACGACTGACCACCAAATGCTTGTTTATTTTTTCATTGGCAATGAATTATTGAAGAAACAACAATGTACATTGACTCAGGAATAGTAGGCGTGTCAAGTGACCTTTTGTTATATGTTATTAGTTTAAAACTCATGTGATTTGAATTTAATATACCTAAATACTTAATAAGATGATGTTTTTATGTGAACCTACACTGAAAGAAATGCTACTGGAATAGTTACAATAATTTTACCATAAAATAAGCAACAAATATAGTGAACCATATAAATTTGTTGTGGTAAATGAAAAAGTATTAGTAATTGGGCTGTTACTATATTTTGTAATAAATGTCAATTTGTAAAATCCGGGTACACTACAAAATAATACTACAATATTTATAGATTGTACATTGAAAAAATTATATATCTTATAATTAACAAGCCCCTTATTCAGACCATATTTATTTATCAGTAATATACGAAATTATTGTTAATAAATTTTATATAAAAAATTTTTAATAGTAATAATAATTTTAATATGACATACAAGTTATTCCTCAATAATAAAAGATTTAGTACTCAAAAATAAGTTACAGTACCGCATACCAAATATTATTTGTTACTAATATGTATATTTGTCTTTAGAATATATTTATGGTATTATTAAAATACAAAAAAAGATTTACAAGACTGTCTTCAACTCATTTTGAGTTGCTGATTAGTTTGATTGGACCAAAAGTATCAAAAAGGATACATACGTGAGAAAGTAATGCAATATGTTTATAATATTCCATGTTATTTTTACTGAAATTTTGTCGGCCCTATTTTTTTAAATAAACGCATACAGATTACCCAAATTACTGTACACCCCGTAGGGTTAGGCCGTTTGAGGTGATTTTTTTTAAATGTTCGTCATAAAATTCGCTATCGATCCCTCTTTCTCAATTTTCGCATCAGGTCTTCATTTTCGCGGAATTTGACTATAAAAATGGGTTTGCATGGAAAAAACTAGATTTTTCGCACAAAATTGACCCTACGGAACACGAGATATTATAGTCCTGCCATCTAGCCGACATGGTCCACAACTAAGGTCGGTTGATAACTATACTTTATATAAACATTGGTTGTGACTAGCGCATCCGCCATTTTTAACAATAGGGAATACTAACATTCAATTATTTAAAACATTGCTCTTAAAAAGTAGAGCAAATAAACATTAATAGGGAAAGGATCGTTTAAATGTCAAAGAATCCGAAACATAAAAAATGAGCTACTTAAATGTGAACAACGTAATAAAATAGGCAATAAAAAAAACTGGCATTCACTTTAATCATCTTTAAATTCCTACATTAATTATTATCAAAGACTTACAATGAACCTTTCTTAAGAATTTTCTTGTGTAACACTTATTTTTTCATTGAAAGCTGAAATCAGCAGAATAAATGGTACATGTTTTTTCTTTGAAAAAAAAAACAAATGAAAATCAAATTACACATTGATTTCTTTCAAGAAATAATTAATATCTACGACTTAGAGAAAGAGGTAGGTAGCATCTACACTTTTCCAATAGCAACAGCAAAAGAGAATTTTGGGTCATTAAGGATCAATAAAGATTTAGTTTAACATAGGTATCTAAAGGGCGCTGTATTTTTGAAATAGTGTTTTTTACAAATACAAGTCATTTTAGACATTTAAGAACTGAATAATATAGAGTTTAGCAAATAACAGCAATATCACCTATGAATATTCAAAAGTACCGAAGTAAAACGAATATACTCGCGTCAAGAATTCAGACGTCTTACGTCACGGCTGACGTTACACATTTGTTTATATTGTTAACGTAATTTTCGATATTTGGTCGTGTTAAAAACAATAATTATTTGCAATTTAGTGCAATATACAATGCAAACTTTTAGTGTAGTATTTAGTTTTATGGGCATGTTGCTGACCTCAAAATAGAGCGATTAAGCCAAATATGCCTTATCCGAATGTTGCTCCTTTTCGATCTACAGGGTGTTAAAGTTGAAACATATTTTCCATTTTTTTAAATATCTTGAGCATGTTTGAACGGATTGTCTTGAAAGTTTGTACATGTTTTCTGAGGTGGTAATTACGAAAATGGTAACTATTTTGCAATCACATCTAGGATGTGCTAGTTGCAGTGCTTCGTCGGAGTAAGCATAATATCAAACTTTTTTATCCTTCAAAAATTTGAATTTCCAATAAGAAACTATTAAACTACGTTCAATTGTAAATAAAAAAGATATGCCTGTTAAAAATCGATAAATTTAACCGTTTTCGAAATAAGAACGATTCACTATTTCTTTACAAAATTATTTGTTTGAACGTAAAGAAGATTTAATACGAATTAAAACAAACACAGTAACAACTGAAAATTTTATTATGTTTAAGTCTAATTACAAAAGATTCTCAAAGTGGCAAAGTGGCAATACATTTTTTATTCTTTCGTTCAAATTATCTGACACTGAATAGACTTTTTGTTGGTCTCAGATAATGTTTACAGATTCTTGTACTTTTGCCCACAGCTCTTCTCAGTATATATAACATCTTTATAAACTAATAGTCTAAGAGCCAGTGGCCGGCAACCTATAAGTAAATGATTATACCTGAAATTTTGCACAGTGAGTCTCTTATACCTATCACTCATGAGGTGATGACTCGCTAAGCCCGGCGAGGCCGACCCAACTGTTACTCAGGTGCGAGAGGTATGAAAATTTAACCAACTTCGTTATTAAATTAACAAAGCTGCCGTTTGAAAATTTTAAAATTTCAAATCTAACAAATTAGGCATTTATTTTTATTATTTAATGCATTTAACACCTTTTTATATTAAGATGATATAAGTAAGAAATAACCTCTATTTCTGGTACAGGTTCTGAGATTTGGTGATGTTGATTACAATGCTTGACATTTCTGACAGTTTTTTAACGTCAAAAATTAGATTTAATCAATCACTTTCGAAATTTATAATTTTTGCCAATTTCACAAGTGTCTGCCATGACCTTAGAAGCACGGTAATCGTCTGCCTTTGTTATTTTTATATAATAATAATTGTATATTTTAAAATTTTCAAACGGCAGCTTTGTTAATTTAATAACGAAGTTTGTTACATTTTCATACTTCTCGCTCCTGATTAACTCTTGAGTCGGCCTCGCCGGGCTTAGCAAGTCCCCACATCATGAGTGATAGGTATAAGAGACTCACTGTGCAAAATTTCAGGTATAATCATTTACTTATAGGTTGCCGGCCACTGGCTCTTAGACTATAAATATTTAACGTTACCGCAGAAATAAAAATCAAAGGGAAAAGAACTAAACTGTCTAGTATTTTGTAAGTTGCTTAGAATTGACATAAATAATACATGACATTTCATTGACACCGGCCTACTCATTTAAGGCATCTTATTTAAAGGCGTGCGTTCAAACGAATAATTTTGTAAAGAAATAGTAAATCGACAACGGTTAAGTTTATCGATTTTTAACGGGTACATCTTTTTTATTTAGAATTGAACGTAGTTTAATAATTTCTTATTGGAAATTCAGATTTTTGAAGAACAAAAAACTTTGACATATATTTACTCCGACGGAACACTACAACTAGCGCATCCTAGATGTGATTGCAAAATAGTTACCATTTTCGTAATTACTACCTCAGAAAACATAGGTGTACAAACTTTCAAGACAATCTGTTCAAAGATGCTCAAGATATTTAAAAAAATATGTTTTCAACTTTAACACCCTGTAGATCGAAAAAGAGCAACATTCGGATAAGGCATATTTGGCTTAATCGCTCTATTTTGAGTCAACAACATGCCTTTAAGATCTGTCTCATTACTAATGAATCACCCTGTATAATGGCTGAAAGCGATCTAACCGACAAATTTTAAGGTAGGGAAATGTTTCAAAATACGTATTTTCAGCTGTAGATGTAAATATTGTTATAATATAAACTAACATGGTTCTACATAAAAGATTGATCACTTTTGTTTATAAGTATATGAATCATTATCATTTTCAGTATTGTGAAAATTAAATTTTAAAGTCTTCAAACATTATTTTCTTGAAATGTTTGATGTAACACCATAATTTTTCATGTGTGTATGTAAAATGACACGCTTTTTCAAATGGCATGGTCAAAGTTGGGGGTTGCTATTTAAAAAAATTGTCGATGACGTCATATTTCGAAGAACGATGACGTCACAAATGTGGGTCTTATGGCTAAAAGTGCTATTTTTAAAAACAAAATCGACGTGCCAGGGAATTTTTTCGAAAACTTTTCAATTTCAAAAATAATGAATTTATTCGTTACTTTTCGAAAGCAGTGTCATGTTTTACAGTGGAGCATTTCCTGTGCCGTGCAGAAGTGTATTTTTAAATCAATATTCTGTTCTGTTCTTTTTGATTTTATTTTCACAAAATTGTATGTTATAAACCTTCAATGCAATTCTAATACAAAGAGATCGACATCACCAATCAAGCTAAGGCAACAAAATTGTCAATCTGATCTTCCTGTATCATCTACAAACGCAACGGTCCACACCCACATCACTTATCCGACGAAATAGGAATGCGCCCATCCCGATCATCGCTTCCTAAAAATCGTCGATCTAGGCATGCCAGGCAATCAACCTTGATGATTTATGGGCTGGTACTCTGATCTGGATCATAGAAAATGGCAGGCGGATTCCGTAGTTTGTAAATGCCGAGGCTCATCATTACGGAGGGCCAGGATGGAGGGGCGGTAGCGCATTTACAGGTGCAAGACAGACCATCCTGCTTGTATAAATAATTGTAACACGATTACATCTGCATTAGAACACTTTACATCATGAAATTAGTAAGTAGTCCAATTTTTAGTAAGTCTTGTGCTGGTGGTTTAGTTTGTTAGTTTTGTTTCTCCTCCCTGGTAAGAATATTGATTTCGATACTATATTTGCAACGTACAGTATATTTCCGTGTAAAAGAAATAAATAATAATGAATAATATAAATAACAATTTCAATAATACTAGTAGCAAAATATTTTTGTAATCTGCTACTTTATTAATAAAATTAATTAGATATATAGATATAACCCAATTCAGAATTCATCAAAATATAATTACTTAAAGATTAATAATTTGTTCCTTAATTAATTATTTTTTTAATATTCAAGAGTTACGATCACAACGTTTAATGGCGCCGTATTCTTGAAATAATGTTTTCTACAAATCACAATTAATTTTAGACATTTAATAACTGCTATAGAGTTTAGCAAATAACAGGAATGTTATCTCATGCCACCTGCGAATATTCATGGTACCGAAGTAAAACGAAGATATAACGACAAAACTCTAACCAACATATTTTTAGGTTCAGAAATCTTTCAAAATACGTATTTCTTTTAAACGTAACTGTAGATGTCAATATTGTTCTACCTAACATAAACTTACATAGTTCTGCATATAAGATTGTTCACTTTTGTTTTTAAGTATTTGAGAATAATTGTTAAAATGTGGGGTTATAATAGCAAAATAATGTGTATCTTACGCGTTTTACAAGTTATTATATTATTTGAGGAATATTTAAATAATAAAAGTGGATAAACACTTTATTTTTGATATTACTTTTTTCTATTTGTTTTGTTTTCCAAGTAGTCTGTATTTACCTAAAAAGAAACATCACAGAATTTGATCACTTTACGGCGAGAAATACGGCGATCTTAAAACTGGTAGCGTTCCAGCTGATATTTATTAATAAAAAGAGTATAATACTATAGGTATGAAACATCATTCAAATAAAACTACAATGCTCTATTTTGACAATGTATCAGCTTAGAAATTTTTGGCGATCACTGTCTTAAAATTATAGTATTATAGTCAACAAAAAGGTCAATAACCTGAGATCACAAATATTTGCAACAACAATAAGTATTGTGCCATAGCGTAATTTATTGATATTAAAAATGTATTAATTGTGATATATATATATTATATAAACTGTATAAATTATCGACTCATTTAATTAATGTGTTTTGTTTTCTATGAATTATACTTCACTTCATAGTTTTGCACTGCAGTTCCTTCCGCACCTTTCACTGAACGCAAGAAGTTTACTCATGGGATTATTAGTTAAGTCTTTCAAAAATTGCGAATGTTGCAACAAACATATAATATTTAATTGTCAGGAAGAATCCGACCAAAAAGTAACCTAAATATAATAAAAAGAAATTAGCTGCAATTTTCATTTCTACTGACATGTATAGAGAACAGGAAAAATATAGGGTGTCCCAGAACTGATGATAAAAAATGATATGGTGGATTCTATACATAGAAATGAACATAAGTTCTAAAGCATCATTTTAAAACTAGAATAAAGTTACTCATTTTAAAGCTATAATATTACTTAATCTAATAAGTCGAAATTTAATGTATATATTTTTTAGTTGCTCTATTTAATTCTGAACCAGAAAAAGCAATTTTAAAAAATCGAATGTAGTTTACGTGCTTTTAACTGTTTTTACTGTTAGGTATTAACCAACAGCTTCCAAGACAAGCAAATAAAATGCAATATCATTTAAAACACAAAAATATTAATTGTAATAATATACTACCTAAAACTAAAAACTGAAATTTAGAATTATTAAAAGGAATATATTCATCAACCAATTTTGTATAATTACTCACACCAAAATAATACTAATAATTTTCAGAATCGTTTTATCAAGACTTTCTCAATTATTGAGAAATTTCAGGATAAAATTTAAACGTTAAACATCCTGTATTTCTTAAACCAGCATGAGCTCAAATATAATACGTTGGTGTCTATTATCTCCAGCTTAGTGTTGACCCATTCTTTCTGACTCACTGTATATTTATCACTGTTAAATAAAGAAAGAACTGGTATGCAACATTAGTTGTAGTTTTCATTAATAGATGGCGTCATTTTAGAACGCTACAACTGCCAATTTAGTTTTATTTTTATATTTTTTTAAAATTGCCAGTTAAATCACGCTTTTACCCAACACCAGCAATTTTTTTGTATTTTATGTCAATAAAAAAAACAATCCCCATGTTTTAGGTATTTGGCGTAAAGTATACCTTTACTTATAAAATCTTGTGCGATTGCCGTAGTTTCGTTAAATTTATCCTGGACTCTAGAAAAACAAACAGCACATATTTTAGATACTTAGCGTAAATAAATTATACCCTCACATTTTTTTTTTCAGGTGATATTCACCACCTTGGTAGGTGTAGCTATTAGCGCTCGCCTCGACTCGTACCTGCCTCCCTTCAGTGGTGGATTCGGTAGAGGAGGCGGATTTGGCGGCGGCGGCGGCGGAGGTGGAGGCGGAGGCGGTTTTGGGGGTGGTTTTGGCGGAGGCGGTTACAGTGGAGGCCCACAAATCCCTATCCTAAGGTAATGAAAGGATTGTGTGTAGAATCTTGAACTATCCTCATACAATCTTCCTTTCAGGCTAGACAACAACCCCAACCAAGGTGACGGCAGCTACAGCTACGCCTACGAAACCGGCAACGGCATCGCAGCCCAGGAGAGGGGTTTCCTGAAGGGCGTCGGTCCCGAGGGTGCCCAGGAGGCCGACGGGTCCTTCTCCTACACCGCCCCCGATGGCCAGAGGATAAGCTTGCAATATGTGGCGGATGAGAATGGATTCAGGCCGGTGGGAGCTCACTTGCCTACGCCGCCTCCAATACCGGATGCGATCCTCAGGTAATTTTTAACGACCTTAAAGTGTATTTTACATTTCAGCCGAAAATCAATTTTATCCCTTGAAAGGCTTCAAAGATGACTAAAAACAGTTTTTACTTTTTAAAATGTAACACCATAATTCACGACTGAAAAAATATTCATGAGAGCTTTAGCACTATTTTGGTAGGAGATCTACAGAGTGTAACAAAAAGCCATGTCATCCCGTTATCTGCAGTATGTCCCGTGTCTCGTTTTTCAAGTCAACACCTGTGGAAATGTAAGAAGGCTGTGCTTCCGCAAGCCAATTTTTTTGCCCTGAAGAGATATTATATTATAGTATAGGCAGCGGACAAAATTGTGGACAGTGACTAATCGCTAGCTTGTAGACAAGCGCGACGGGTGAAGCGTGCGGGGAGCAACATTTCATAGGCGTACTAAATTTGGATGCGATCAGATATAAAACATATACAAAAATAACAATTGCATTACATGACATCCATTATTTTTAACAGAAACAGTGATATAACAGTTTTTATCAATTTCGATGTTGACTATTTATACATTTCGTATAGGTAATTGTTTTACATGAATATTATCATTATCACTAAATTAGTACGCATTACGTCAGAATCATAATAAACTTCACTATCACTGTATGTTTACCCACTAAACATAATTAAGTTTCTTCAATGTTATAGAAACATTTCTGTACTAGCTGTAATGTTGCTCTCAGACTATAATTAACTGTATGCAATGTCCCAGGGACCTTTATTCTGCAGGCTAGAAACATTGCAGTGTAAGGTTCCTAAGGGAACACATTACTAGCAAATTGCATTTTAATTTCTATTAATATTGCAAAACGTTATCAACATCGCTAAATGTAACATGACATCAGCGTATGTGCAATGTTGTTACATTATTGCACACAAGTCGCAGTGCAATGTTCTTTTATAACATTCCAGACACTGCATTTGGAATGTTGGTAAGAATACTAAGAATAGAGTACTTATTGATTTTTTTTAAAATTTAAATATACAGTATACACTACAGGGTGTATATTTTCATTATTTTCTTCGGGATTTTATGACCAAACATAAATTAGGGAACTATTATTCCCTTGCCCGTAGTCTTGTAGATATCCTACCAAAATTCGATTACACAGTATCAGGGAGATATAAGTGGCGCCATCTGTCGGCTTTTATTATACATATAATTAACTGAATCGTTTCGTGATTTTGATAAAAAAAACGCATATTCCACAATTTTAAAGAATATTTATAAACTGGCCCGCTCGTTTAGCTGAAGCATAATATTTCTGAGAGTAACTATAGATTCAAAAAAACTAAATAATACCATATGAAAAAGATATGCAAATCCGTAGCGATAAAATCTAGCATTGATAGATTTCATCTGCGCTGATAAAACTGGACGGAGTGCACCATATATTGTCAATTTTATCCGTACGGGTCGATCCGCACCGATAAAGCGGTGGAAAATATCTGCGTTCCGATTGGCGATATTTAAGTTAACATATACAAAATAATAATAATGCTTCTTGTTATGGTCAAAATAATAACATAAATATTAACACATTAAGTAAATTATCAATAAATATAATTTAATCTTAATTGTATTTTGTATCTTTTGGATGATAATAGGATGATAATTATATTCAATATTCTATATAATATTCGAAAACAATAATGATGTAGGTATACGAAATTCTCAGATATTTATTATAACAAAAATTGTATAAAATATTTTAATTGAATTTGCATTAGAGCTTAGTGGGTACTATATTTCATTACTAATGTAACACTATAAAACTGTTTACAAATTGTTTCAACTATGAGACGATAATATTGTGAAAATATGCCTCTGTGAACCTTATATCAATAATGAAAGTATAGACATTGTTGTAATTTGAGCAAAAGTAATGATATATCAACTGGACAATTATAACGTTGCAGAAATGTTGTAGAATTAATTTACCCTCAACATTTTTAAATAATATTATATTATGAAACATTGTTAAAAGCATTCCACAACTTTCATTAGTTATGTATCGTAATTCAACTCAAATTCAGCTGTATGCAACGTTGCACAGATATGCTGTAATGTTTCATGCTTAGTGGGTACTATTTATTAAAATAACCACACGTTTACTTCGGTGTCACATCCACTTCACTATAACATAACACTTTTATTTCATTATCACACTTTCACATCACTGCCACATATTCACTTCACTATCGCAATTTAATCTTCACTGTAACACTTTTGCCTTAGTGCCACTATGTAGCAAAGTTTTCACTTACGCCATGTTTCAGCAGTGATATGATTTATGGCCTCCTGTAATAATAACTTCACATCACCTAATTTAAAGGCGGTATTATTTCGTGCGCAAACTAACTCTATTGGATTTAATTCACATGGTATGGCGGTAAACGGAGTATATGAATTCCTCGCGCTTTGGCCATCTCATCTACTATATACTTAATATATCGACCTTTTTCTCTTTGGACAATTTTAAATAATTGTGGTTTGAGCATGGTGTACGTATATCAGTATTCTTTGATTTTAACCATTTAATAATATCTTCTTTCCTTGATGCTGATGTTGGTAACTTTTCGACTCTTCTGCTATGATAACTTGCGTCACAACAATTGCTCCTGGTTCTACAAATGATAAAATAGATTCAAATACTTCACTGTTCATATCTTCATGGTAATCTCCCATCCTACGTGATTCAAAAACATGCAAACCATTTTCTAAAAATCCAATCGCTTCCAATATTTATTATTATTAACCTACGTCCTTTTCCAGAAGGCGCCTTTAATCCTGTAGAAAATCCATCTAGAAATGCTTCTCTTTTACTTCGAACGTTACCATCCTGCCAAACTTTTGATACCGTATAACTTTCGTTTACCCATGTTTCATCCATGTAATATATCTTTTTGCCTGATGTACGAAATTCTCTTAGTTTTTCTAAATATTCTCTTCGCCATACTACAATTTCATCTTTTTCAACGAGTATACTTTTACGATTTCATCTTAGAAACCGAAAATTCATGTCATGCATTGTTCTTCTTAGAACTTTGTCAGATAATTGAGGCATGTCCTCATCTTCAGCTATCGTAACTTGAATTTTTTTTATCGTCGGTATTTCATTTCTGAAGAAGAATCCATGAATTTTCCTGCGAATGGCGTATTTTACGTCATCATTACTTCTGCTGTTTTCCTTCCTCGTGTTTCTATTTTTTTTCTTCTTTGGATTTACTTCCACACTCTTTTTTATAGCACGATATACACTAGAAACTGACACTTGTGTTAACGAACTACACATATCAACAGCTTTACTAACACTTATGTTAGAGTTTCGCGCTCGAATTCCTTCGTATACGTTTTTTATTATTATCAATTGTCCGTTACATAGGTTATGTCGATTACTAACAGACCTTTTACTAGAACTGGCACTTTGATCCATTTTTAACTGTTATTTGTTAACTTCCCGGTTGCAATAGTTAATTTATAATTAATTTTGAAAAGACGATTAGAAAAATATGTTCGACTGGAAGAAGCTGTGGTGGAGAAAACTAAAATTTAATTTTTAGATTAACGTTTTGTAATTTAGTATTCATAATTAATGTTTTGTATATTAATTATTTTTACTGCGGCCGCAATAAAAACTGTTAATATTTTTAGGGTTGATATGATTCATTTTCACATGTGGTAGGCGAAAAATTAATTAGTGTATTCTTTAGTTCTTTATTTGCTAGTTTTACAAATCTCTGTAAAAGTATACAATCTGGCAACATTGACTTGACCTTTGGATAGACAATCACTAGGTTCATAACTGCTAAGTGCAGACATTTTAGCCACGGTTGTACTAGGATTTATTTTTTCACTATTATATGAGTGATGTTCAGTTTTCTTAAAAAAAAAACGTGAATATAGGACTTTTTCATATAAGACTTTTTTATTTAGAATATTCCCAGACATATGTATTTTAATTCATCTCATTAAAAAGGCCACACCCTATTGATTGTATTGATCAGGGCGTATTGTATTACTTAATTTTGTTTTTTTTCCAATACATCAAACAATCAATAAATACTTTAATAAATTTTATATCGCCCTGTATATTGATACACATTCAAGAAATGCTGTTTTCTTCGTAGTTCTCATGCATCTCTTAAAATACTGTTATCAAAGCTTATCAAATGCAATAACTTTTATAAATACATATTTTTACTGGAATAATGATTTTTAAATTAATTTTGAAAACGAAATTCATATTTTAAACTCCTTTCGCTGACTTACATAAGACGTTCAAAAATTCTACCGCCCATTTTTCGAATGCCTGAAATCTCTACCACTTACAATCCCGTACAAAAATCAAAATTGCGCTGCATATAAAGAAACTTGTTTGGACTCATAAATATATTTCAAGATGTATGGGTGTCGTAACAGACTAGCTCTTCTTATTGACGAGAATTCTTATGAAACCAATCAGTGTAGCAATTAGTTAGTAAATATGAAATAAAAGTAAATTATATGGTAAACTGAATTTCACAATGGCAATACACTCTCTTAGCTTCCATATATGTGTAATAAAAATGTACCCACCAACTTCTGCGCACATAACTATACAGAGTGATTCAGAAACTTATCTAAAAAATATATTCTGAATGTACTCTAAATTCTTACAAATCCAATTTAAAAAAAATCAAAAAGAGCAGCTCGAAAATGCGATCATTAGGATTCATATATATATACTAAACGAAGTGATTCCAGACCTGAAATTTTTTGCTTAAAATTGAACGTAGAATGACACACTGAAGTATGCACATCTCCTCCTGAAACACCATCTAGATACAATGAAAAAGTTAAATTTGAGAGAAAGCTGAGGCAACATTGTATTGTTTTTTATTCGGCATCCTATTTTATACTAAATTGAATGTTTTTATTTACCATTATTTATCTTTTCAGGTCTCTTGAGCAAAACAGGCTAAGCGGCGGAGGCGGTGGGGGTTACACAGACGACGGAGACGACGGCCAATACCGACCTGGAGGTGGTGGAGGTGGTGGGTTTGGAGGATATCGGTACTAAATAGATCTCGTTTACACTTTAATTAGCCAGTATATGAATAGAGATTTTTGATAATTATTATTATAATTACTTTAGCTCTATCTGATGGATGACAGATTATGTTTATTAAGTACCTTACCTTTATAATTTATTATTACATATCACTTACTGTAACTCTGTAATTGCTGTGAATTGAATATTTTCATAATATAATTATTATTATGAAACTGTACTATTTTCTTGTGTTTTATCTCCATACGATCTCTTCCCATCTATTATTTAAATTTGCAATGGACACAAGCGTTGTTTATTATTTAAAAGTAGGCAAATTTGCATCTTGACGAAAAGGAACATATTTCGATATAACTAATAACTGGCAGATAAAACATGTAGTATGTAAATATCTTGTGAATGAATACTATAGACTTATAAACAAAGGGCAATTTGTTCTATATCAAACATTGTGCATATGTATGACAAAGAAAACCGATAAATAGAACGTGAAAATTCCGACTCCCTGCAACACAGCGTATTTGCCGCAAATAAATTCCGAGCGCGTGTTGACAATTCGTGTTGATTAAACTTATCTATGAAAAGATAATGAGAAAATTAAAATTTTCACACATTTGACCCATAATTTTCTTAACAATTTGAATCAAAATATTTATTTAAAAACAACAGTAGAAACGACAAAAAAATTCTAACTAACCAAGCAACACACCGATTGATGTACAATAATGGCGGGACTGGTATATCAATAAACACATACGTAAAAGAGTCAGTAGCATTATCATACTTTCTCTCATTTTATTAGTATGGAATGGTAAAGAAATAAAGAGATTACTCTTTATTAATAAAGTCTATGGTGGATACTAAGTATGAGTATAATTAAAAACTAGTTCATTTTGATTGTATACATACCTAAATTTGCCTGTAGAAATATAATTAAAAAGTACGGTTTATTTGATTATATACATACCTAAATTTGCTCGTAGAAATATCAAATCAACAAAATATGATATCACTGTAATAAAAATAACTGAGAAAACAACACTCTTTCTTCTAACTTTGTTAAATTTGTTTCAGCAAACCGGAATTTACCAACGTTTAAAAATAAATGCCGTCCTGTCTCATTAGATATATTGTTTTGGCTGTACATACAGAAAAAGCACAGCAAAATCACGAAAACTTCTTGTTTTTTCAATAAAAGTGCTTTTGGTCTACAAAAACGATGACTTGTTATATGCTTATACAAACGCATCACATAACTAACGCCATTTTGTGTTGAACACCCCAGAGAGTTGAGTGTTTTAATATCAAGGTATACGAAAAACAAATACAATAAAGTATATAATAAGTACTTACCCCAAATCTGCTTCCCTGCAGTACGCACCTAAAAAAAGAGTTTTTTCATTAAGATAGTAAAATCACGGTATTTCTAATTTCTTATTCATAACACTGACATACATTTCACAAAATTCTGTTGAAATAAAATTATAGAGAAACGCAAATAAAGCTACATCTAGTGGCTACTAGCTACTCCATGCTGGACCTATAGGTCACATACAAGAAGCGTTCTACATTGCAGTAGATGCCATTGAAATCTCCCGAGCTCTATCGCGATTTGGCGATAACGATATTTGTAAAAACGGATTTTCGGGAAACAACTACTCTGCGAGCTAATACCCCAATACCTCAATAAGAACGAAATTTGAAGTAATTAGATATAACAATAATTGTAAACTGGGATTATAAAAACCTCTTTAGAGGTCTATACTTCGTTATAATTTAATGTAAATAGTTAAGAATTTTTTGTTACAGATATTTTTTGTACCATTATTGTTTATAGTCTCTATAAATATTTAGAAATTCTTCTAAAACTAAAACCATTTAATATAATTGAAAAAAAAGAATTAAATATATCAATGAAATAATGAATATAAGGCAATACGTTATGCACTTCCAGCAGAAATTACACCTGTTTTTTAAATTAAAGTTTCTTTACCCCCTTAGCTCAATAGTAAGTATAAACGAAAATATGTAATTCGTATAAATTCCTAATTCTTTCGTGCCACCTGGTAAAAAAGAAACAAAAATAATCTATTAATCGCTATTGTACCTTCTGCGATCAGTATAGTGATTTCCTGTTTTTTTTATTGCATCACATAATATACAAATTTATATTTACTACAGTTTTTTATTGCAATATCCTACACGTTAAAAAAGTGTGGTTTTTATTTCTTTGCATTTCAACAACAAAAAACTTTACCGATAATAAAACATAATCGACAAAAATTTAAGACGCCCACTGCAACCGTTTTGCTCTAACCAGTTGTTATAAATTTTATTAATCTACCATATTCAATTATATTCAATTAATTATATAAAAAATATATTATGTACAATAAATTAATACTACTTACATACCTCTAGATATTGGACCTCCAGTCTGATCCATTTTTCAGTCAAAAAGTTTCACAACAATTGTTTTTCACCACAAACACAGCACCATTGACACCTCACTATCACTTCATCATCTAATTAAGCAATTAATTAATTTATTAAGACGCCGCACTTCAATGTTTCGTATTTTAACATTTTTAAAGATATTCTGAAAGACGCACAAGCAAAACTCATCGAAGACCCGTAGAAACTAATGCCAACCTTTGACAAAAGAACCATAGATAACCAAAACTTCTGTTCAAAATATTTGAAATTTGATTATTTCTGTTTGCTTTTATTTTGAAATTGTTCTTACTTTTTACATTCTATTATTGTTATGAATGTAAAGGGCTCGTAGTCTACAGACTCTTATTGTGCTCAAATTAACCAGGCAAGTTTTTGTAAATAATAATAGCTGTTTTCTTTCGCTCAGAATCTTGTGATCATGATTACAAAATCTGCAACAGGATTGGTGGATTTAAAAAAAAACAGCAACGTGATTGGTAAATATAGAATCATGATCACAAAATCATGTTCGAAAGAAAGCAGCTATTGTATTCATAATATATATAAATATAACAGAAGACATAAACAAGGATAAAAGCTCAAAGGTAAATAGTAAACTTAGAGCTATCTATCTAATTAAAATGTGGAGATTGATTCTAAGAAAATCGAGTTTTGTACTTTTCTTTTGTTATATGAAATAATTTCTTTGTCATTTTGTTTATTTATTTTATTTCAATATTATTTACGGTACACAGTTAGCAGTGTTTTCTATCAACAGATATATTTTCATTATGCCAAATGTAAGGCATTTTGCAAGACATTATCACAACATTGCCTAGGCACCTATCCATTATTGCTTCTAGAATGATTTAAAATTCTGCCCCGACAACTCAATATCTAGCAAGTAGATATATATGTAACATTTCAAGGAATTTGAACATTTCCATATTCCAGATATTCTAAACATATTATAGATGCCACGTTGTTATGCCATGATCTAGGTAGCTGGCCACTACCAGTAACATAATTCATGTGCATATCTCTAATCTTAGCTGGGATTCTCTGACCTAGCCTGGTTGTTCTCAAACTAGGCTAGAGATCAGCTTCACAGAACCTAGCCCGAGAATGATGAATTAATTCTGTTCTACAGGGTGTTAAAAAAAGAGAGTAAAATATTTCAGAAGGTAATAGTATGAACCAAAATAAGCAGAAAAGTCCTAATAAACATGGGTCCACAAAGTAACGGTTGCGGAGATATGGACCACTATTCGTTTTTCAAACATTTTATTTTATTGGGAATAAACCGACAAAGGAAGCTTTTAACAAACAAAAAACAAAGTTACAGAAGATGTTCAAAGTGCCCTCCGTCCATTTCCAAGCAGCCACGACATCTTCGTCTCAACGATATTTGAACTCTTTCAAAAACACCCTCCTTAGTTTGGATTTCTTGACACTTTTGATTAATCCGTAGCTGCAGCTCTTCCAGGCTATTTACAGGAGTACCATACACTAATGTCTTCAAATATCCCCAAACAAAGAAATCTAGAGGGTTCAGATCAGGCGATCTTGGAGGCCATAAAACAGGTCCGGCCCTTCCTACCCATCTATGTGGAAAGGTTTGGTGTAAATGCTTACTAACGGCCATGGAAAAATGAGCTGGAGCACCATCATGGTGGAACCACATTTGTTGCCTCTGATTCAAAGGAATGTCAAGAAATCCAAGAAGGGTGTTTTGGAAAGAGTTCGAATATCGTTGAGACGAAGATGTCGTGCCTGCTTGGAAATGGACAAATGACACTTTGAACATCTTTAACACCCTGTATAGTGGTTTTCTGGATTATATCGTGACCTAAATAAATAGTTGCTGCCAGTAACAGAATTAAAGTGCCTATCCCTAGTCTTAGCTGGAGTTCTTTGCCTGCCCTTGTTGTTCTTGAGCTAGACTAGTGATCCGTCCCCACACAGCCTAGTCCGAGAATGATGGCAGGTCAAAAATTCTCAGATAAGGCAAGGATATGCCGTTTTATAGCGGTTTTCTGGATTATGTTGTGATCCAAGGAACTGGTTACTGCCAGTAATAGAATGAAACCGCACATCCTTAGCCTTGACCACCCTTATTGTTCTTGAGCAAGATCCACCCCTAAAGAGCCTAGCCCAAGAACAACGAGGACAGATCAAAACTAAGGCCAGGAATGCACTTTAATTTTGTTAGTAGCAGCTACCGATTACTTAGTTCACGACGTAACAATCCAGAAAACCTCCATGGAACAATTATTAACAGCGGCAATTTGTTAAATACAATTTTTTTTAACTTATCACACGCTATGACCCCGTTAAGTTACGAACTATATTCAGAATGTTTCTCTTTTATTAATTTTTTAGGATATTTCAGGTTCTAATATGAACACTAATTTCGAATGAATTAAAAAACGCAACGTACTGTACACTTATTTATTAAAGGTTTAAAATAAATTGAAATAGAAGAAAAGTAATAAAATATGTTTTTAACTTTTACATAATTCAATGTAATTAATCTTATTGCACAATTCCTTGAAGTCTGCCTGCTAAAACCCTCTCGAAATGCGTCCCGTCCCAATACACTTTTCCGCATTCCTCGCAGATATAGAAGAAATCGTATTTCTGCACCAGCGGCTTCGGAACAGCCTTCACCTGAATTTTCTGGCCCATTCTAGTCTGACACAGGCCTACGTCAACTTTCTCATCCGGATCTAAAACAATGAAATTTTAATTAAAAAAAATATTCATAGTTTGCAAACTTGCCACCGTACATAGGTAGGCAGCACTGTACAAAAGAATTGGTAATTATTTTAACTGTGTATCAATGTATGGTATATGGTAAGGCTGTCAATTGCCGAGTGATGTTCGTTATCGTTCTGGTAAGTAAAATGAGAGATTGAATAATTTTCGGTAAAGAGAGACAGTGTTGTTCATGAAGAGAGATCAGGGCAGCCAATAACAAGAATTGACAAAAATATTGAAACAAAATTGTTCTAATTTTTTCAACATATAGTCAGTTCTGCTTGTTATGGCAGCTCTGATCTCTCTTCATCAACAACACTATCTCTCACCTAAAATAATTCAATAATCCCACATGTCCCCGATTTAATTTCCACTCATGCCAAGTTTAAGCTCTCACGAATATTGTAATTGACGATGGTTATATAGATCTGGGGAGCTTTCATAGTACCCTCAATATAGTGAGTCGCTCTCTGCTTGTGGCCGTATCTATGCCCAGCATTGAATTGCCAGTGATTACTAGATGTAGTCATGTACTACATCTCTCATACTCATGTCCTTCTTTCGATTATGGCAGAAAACATACAGCCAGAATCATTCATTGGCGGCCTCATCTATGGCATATTGATGAGAGCTAAGAAGCTCGAGATCGGTATATGTCTGGTGGCACCGCTGACGACTAGCCATGGCTATGGCTGTTTGCTATAGATTTTTTCTAGCACCAAAATCCTCATGTTGACACACAAAAACATGGAATAACAATAATAAACATCCGTTAGTAACTAACATTAATACAAACAAGCTGTGGAATACTAGCATAACAAGATAAAAAACATTAGCTATTGTACAGTGCTGAAAATGCAAGCATATAGCAGCAAGTTCGCAGACTTATTTGTCGAACCTCAATTTTAAGCCTAAATACAACACAACACAAAATAATATTATTAGCAAAGTTGGCAGTACTTACAAAGTTCCCATTTTCTGTTTACTACATAAGATGGTGTAGCTTCCTCGTAATCATCTTCGCTTGAAAACCCTGTGGCTTCGTCTTCATAATAGCAAGCCGGCGCAGGACAACTTTCCACCTCGGAAGATTTAATTAAAGTGTCCATGGTCGATCTGGAAACCTTCACAAAATTGTTCCCATTGCACGCCTGAGAGGCAAGACATTATTAGAAAGTTCCAATATGTTTGAGTCATTTGAACTACTAACCTGACATCTACTGAACACATGATCTTTGGTTACGATCACCTTGTAGTAATCCAGAACTTCTCTTATTTGTTCGTCGACGTCATCACTGATTATTTTAAGGCAGTATCCAGAAGGGACGTATCCGTTTAACTGGAAAAAAATATTTACATACAATGATTCTGAACCTAAACATATGAAATGACAAGTCAACAGTCAAAAATGATCATTAAATTCAAAATAAAATAAAGTAATAAACAGAAAGCTTTGAATGCACCCGTGGCAGAGAAAATGAAAAAATGATGTTTTGGATACCAAATTCTTGGAAATGAAGTACTTACAGAAAATCGTAATTATTAACGTCAGTACAAAAGTATACCAATGAATTGTACGAAAAATTCCATATAAATTAAAAATCCGAGTAAATGAAATCCACCAAATTTACTTACCATCTTAAATGTTTCGTATCCCTTCGTCAGAATGAATCTCTGTTCGTCTTGGGCGTACTTAACACACAGCATGTGATCCTCGTGGTTTTCCAAAAGGGTGGAATCGATGCCACAACTCCTCAGTTTCTTTCCAAGTCCTTGCAGCATGGTATCACAGACAACTTTAATTTTGCAGGCCGGCACAGGCATTGGATGCGGGCTAACGGGCTGAACAACCTCCTTACTAGAATTGTCGGTCTGCTTCTATAGAAAAAGAGAATGAATAATAAATTACATAAAAATAACATCCAAAAATCAAAAAAATATATATATAACGAACTAGTCAGGAATAAAGTAAGACAGGCAAACCTTTTTATTCCCGATTTTTTTCGGTTTTTTCTTGGACATTTTCTCGTTGGTCATGAGACTGTAACAGGTCTCTTCGAATGGAAATTCCACGTCTTCACAGCTCTTTTTCAAAACATCGTAGACCTGGATGAGACAGAAGGCGTCGAGAGCCGCATATTCTATCTGACTCTCTCGCAGCGGCCTCTTCTCCCAATTGGAAAACTGGTCGGATTTGTCCAGAGGGTGTCCCAGGCAGTGGTGTACAAGGGTGCTGAGACTAGGACCGCCCTTTTGTACTGAAATTATTTTACAGAATCGGTGTACGGAAAATTTAAAGTAAGTGTCGAACGCACCTTCGTACGGAAATTTTACCTTCGGAAACTTATCTATATGTTTCCAAAGTGAACACAAATCTAAAAATCCAACCTGCTTCACGGAAAAATTAAGGTAGGGTAAAGCACGTCTTATCATATGAATATCACCAGTTAAACTAAAACCTAGAATTACGAACAGATTAAAAATCTCTTGCTCTTATCCGGAAAACGAGTTGTATTAATTAGCTGAAGGGATCTGAAGTGATGACACGATACGATTACGATAAGCATCTTAATACACTGACTTGACAAATTACTGGCCGATGGTCAGTAAACGCAGCAAATGACAGATACAAGTCATGTGATCGACTACTTTTGGCAGTAAAATAACCTTAATATTGTTGTTGCCAACTGTTAAAAATAGTTTCTGATAGGTACGAACTTAAAATCCACTAAATTAGATGTAAATTTGCTAAAATGTTTAATTTTAAGAAATATACCCCTCGTAATAATATAATTAGTTATATACACCCATATATTGAAGGTTTTTATTTGCAGCAAATTCTCAGCTCTTTAATAAATTAAATTCCGGTAAATCTGACAGAGATTCCGCTAAGTCTGAACACTGATTGTTGTTGACATATCTGTCTCTTATTTCGAAACATATAGGTTAGAAACAACAAACATTCAAAAAGTAGTTCAAATGACCAGTGTGGATGCCGAATACGGAGGATAGCCGATGACAGTAATTCAAAATATGTAATATCATTTGACGAATAATATCTAATAGACTATGGGATCGTTTAGTCGTCTCTTGACATCACTTCAGAATCGTTCAGCAGTCCTCACCTAATTTCAAGATATCACAATTATTGAAGAGAAACTTGCCAAGTTCTTGCCACAAGTGCGGCACCTTGTTGCCAAGGTTGACTATGTCAAGTACGAACACATTTTTCCTAGTGGCTATCTGAATTAAAGCTAACTCGCTCGGATGACTACCAAAACTGGGTTTCCACTCACAGTCTATACCTACGATCTCTATATCCTAAAACATAGCGGCAATGTATTATATCCTTGTTTGCTATTATAGAGGACGTTGTATTTCACTGACAAATGAGGAAGTTGCATGAATTTTATTGGTTTGAAATGTACACGGTAATTTTTCAAACATATTGAAAGGCCAGAACATGTACCTGGCGATAATAATCACATTATAATTAAAATATTAACATTAATAAATTGCCAACGTAAACAAAGCCACGTGGCCAAAATCGCGATATTATTGGTGTAATGTTATATGTCATTCGGCGAGTGGTTTGTTTCCCTGGATACAGGTGCAAGGTTATGGTGATATTAACAGGCCTTTGTTTCTTGTATTTTTGTGATATTTGTAGATACATAGTGTAAATACTGTGTAGGTAATGTCATAATTATTAGGAGTAATGTGGTGAACTTACAGTATTGTTAAACGTAACAATACAGATCGCTCGTGACGATTACGGCAACAATGCTGTTGGGTAAGTATACAGATATGAACTAAAGCACGCTGCTGTATTTATGTGTGAATAATGCCCAACGTCACAGGTCTATGCTGTGGCAGCAATTGTTTTGTGGGGGTATGACCAGACTAAATTTTTAAATTTCATTTTTAGGCATATTTTTCGACAAAATTGTCTAGGATAAATGCCATTTCGATTAAAATAATCATGCAATTTCCCATTGTACCAGGCGATAGAATACAAGTAAAACAGTGAACATCCACTCAAAAGTTGCTAGTATGGAAGTGCTTTTATAATTGTTTCAATAAATTCATAATTTTCCACACTTTTACGTAAAAAAGCCATCTCAGCACCCAAATATATTACAATTTGCATCGTATTAATTATTTTTGTGATGACTTACTTGGAGTCCAGTATCTAAAAAACTTTCAAAACTAAGCGGATTGTCCACCAAATGGATAGCACTTAGTGCCAGAGGAAGTTTGTGGTATTCTATGGGTTCAGGTGCTTGAATTTTGTCATCCCAGCTCTCCGTTTCCGACTGAATCATTCGCTGTTGTGGTCTGCGGATATAAATTTAAAAATTCGTATTTTTTAACCTACATCAAAGTGAAAATTTTATTTAATAAGAATAATACATCTATATGGCATATTTACGGGTAGGTAAGAAACAAAAAATGTTTTGAAAATGACCTTCTGGAATTTAGGCACGATTGTCAAATTTGTAATAAAGAGTAAACCTTGTAAATTTAAAAAAATATATTTTTTTTCACCAAAATGTTTATATGAGAATACGACTATTAAGGAACACGATATACAAAAACACAATAGGTGAATTTTTTTCAGCTCCGCTTCTGGTTTTGGTTGCCATAAAATTGACAGATTTTATGCGGGCATTACCGATTACCGAAGTGTAATATGACATTAGTTTATAAGGCAATCCAACGTGCTGTCAGCTTGCTGTCAAATCACTTTAAAAATGGCCGCTGTAGGACAAACAGTGCAGATTTGTGTAACACAACAAAACAAAACCTATATAATAGTCTAAATTATCCATGTTATTATGAAATAAAATACAATGAGCAAACACACCAGTTGACAGTTCTACACAAAAGCATAAATTTCTACTTTATGTCAAGTTTCAAGTTGTTTGTCCTATAGCCGCCATTTTTAAAGTGACTTGACAACAAGGTGACAGCACGTTGGATTGCCTTATTTGTTGTACTACTTATCACCTTGAAGGTTAACCCGCATTTTTGTTTCCTCTCATCCCAATGCAATATGTTTTAAGTGTTATTTCTTATAAATTATAAAACAATTTAATTAGCATGGTTAATTATTAAGTGTATAAAAAGGAAGAAAACTGTTTTGTAAAGAAATCAGCGATAATTTACTAAACATGGATGGATTTATACTCATAGAATTTATACGATCAAGTGATTGTTTTAACACTGAAATTTGAGGAATAAACAGATAATTGTAATTTGCACTTTTTACTTTGCACCATGACAAAAAATTATATCTTTTATAATGTGAATTATTTCATTAAAGGTTTGGGCAAAATTATAGGTTAGGTCATAAAATAAAATTATTTAGATACATTAATAAGAATACATACTAATAGTATATTTTCTTTTTTAAAATTATTTTAATTTTTTTAGTTTTACATTCAATCTGACTGACAAATAAATACTTTCTCAGGTGTTCTAATAGATGAAAATTTGAACTGTAGGACTAAACAATATTTAGAATATTTAGGAATACTTTTGGATGTTTTCATAATTTCAAAATAAGAAACAGGATACAAAAATGCTAGAATAAACGACAACAATTCACAGATGTTCATTACAATCTGTTTGTAAACAAATAATATGATGTCACAGTATCATCAATATGGTCGCTGTGACGGCCAAAATTTATGACTGTTCCCTATTGTAACAAAATTATCAAAGCCTACTCTTCCAGAAAAAATGTTGCCACCATGAATAGCTGAATTAAAAGTGCCGACGAGTAAAATTGCGTCCTACCTTGAGAATAATGTAAAAATCAAGTAAAACATCAAAATAGGTCTCCTGAGAAACACTTTGTCGTATCTCACACATAAATGGCACTTTGCTAGTAAATACAATAACATTTTTTAAATTTACAAGGCTTACTAGATTTAAAGGGTTTGAACAAAGGGTAGATTTTGTTTTCAAAACGGCAATAATATTTTTTGTCCCTTACAATAATCGTTTCACCTATTTGGGAACACGCTGTAAGTTTCAGGTTATTATATTTCATTATTATCTGTGATTCAACTCATAACAACAACTTCCAAGAAGACTATCAGCTATCACATAGAAATGATTCCTCGGTATGGACTGTTTATAATTACTTTGTCACGAGAGATAAGATTTAAAAGAGATAAAAATTGTATTACAAAGAAAAACTATTAACGATATAAAATAATTAAATGACACCTAGTTATGTTTTTAAATAAAACGATATTAAAAAATTCACAATTTGCAGTACATGCAAATACAAATTACTATTAGCAAATCCTTCCCTGTGAATAGTATTAAATTGTAAATAAAAATAAATGGCTCAAAAATATTAATAAAAATATTCTCACCTGTTACCGTCAGGATTTTCCTCCAGCATTCTCACGTTATAAGGCCAATCTTTCCTGTCAATATTATAAAAATGAGCCCATCTAAGGGCTTCCGAAGTATCACCATAATGAGCTACTTGATACACCAATTCCTTTTGCAATTCTTCGTCGTCTCCGACCGCCTCCTGCACCATTTCCTTCCAACTCTCATCACCTACAAATATTAAAAGTTGCAATTATTTACCTTCACTGACTGCCATTTCTGTAACTTGCCGAAATTATTTTCGGTGAATCGTTTATGCAGGAGAAAATTCAGAGCACCCTCGTTTCTTCGTTTATTTAGGTTTGGTGTAAGGTCAGAGGGGAGCTTGAACATTTTTAAAAGACGAGCAATGAGTTTCTTCCAAGGCTTCGCATGCAATTTCTCGAATTTCACCTCGGGGATGCCATATTTGCTGAAATAAAGGTCGGTAAACTTATCTGCTTTAATCGTCTAACCCATTTATTACATCCAGTAATGGGTACGTAATGTGTATTTACAAATTACTACAAATGTTACTACTATATAGCTCGGACGACAAACATCTTACACCACAAATAAAGAAATACGTTGAATAAATTTACACTTGGATTATGGGCACGTGCGGACTACACATAGCCCAAACAGTATAGTAAATATGCGTTACTCCACTGCACCTTTCGCTGTTGTTGTCCATAATTCAATGTTTTTCACATGGGATTTTGTAAGTTAGTTTAATCGCGCTGCATATTCTAAATATTCAACATTGTATTTAGATAATAGAATACGCGATTACAAGTATTCAGGATTGAAGTACTCTTTAAATGTTGTATTCAAGATTCACATGTGAAATGGCAATGCCAAGGGGTTCAACTTTAGGTGCTATGAACGGTGGCAACACAAAAGAACAGGAAAATGTGAAAAATGCTAAAGATATTACTAATTATTTAATAAACAAGCAAATTATTCGTGATAAAGTAACTACAACGCCCAACTCTAGATTTTAATAAAATGTTGGTTAATGTTGGTGTTTGTGGTCAATTAAATCGCGTCTTTCATAAATAAATATGAATAACTCACCAGTACCATGAATTTAAATTAAAAAAATGTATGATAAGATATGTTTATCGATAAAGCCTCCTTCAGAGAGGAACGTAGCATTGCTGGCAACATCCCCACCACCAGTTTAATTTATATGAAATAAAGATTTTAAAGAGTTGGTTCTGTTTTTACTAGTTATATACGAATGTTGCTTCACTGTTTGGTTGACGTTGGAAATGTTGAACTTCACTCGACTTCAATAGTGAAAAAAGGGGAATACAATTAATTTTATAGGTCGAAAATCACGTGACTTCATGTTGCTGGCAACACTACATCGTTCTCTGAAGGTAAAATAGAAATGATGATCCAGTTTAAGAAAGAAATGGATATTCCAATTCAAGAATTTATGGCAGAGTTCAATTTTTTGTAATAAAATTCATATATTCATGTCTCAACATGCAATGATTAATAAACGTAAATGAAATGTTAAAAAAACTGTGGACGATGCGCGTAATATAGAAAACCGATCAATTTGAAAGTTCAGGAAAAATGTTCAAATAGTTAAAAACCTTTAAGTGTATTTATTTATCGAACATAGTACAGCAATTCCAAATAATTCCGCATTTGCTGCTTTGTCAATAATTAATGATTTAAGAACTCAAACAAAAAAATATTAAATAGATATTTCAGTTTAAAAATTCATAAGCCGTCAATCTAAACAAGAAACAGAAATCTAGTTTTTTAGAAGCAATGATCATGACTATACTTAATGTGATAATAAAATAGAACAAACTTACTTGACATAATCTCCCATCGTTTCTCTTACAGATATTTTTCCAAGTATGGAATCCAAAAATACCACCAGATCTACCTGGTGTTTAGGACTGGCTTTCAAAAAGTCGTCCACCCCAAATAACTTATCTTGCAGAACCAGCGGTACAAGAAAGTCGTCAATGGAAAACTTGTCTTGCAAATTAAGTAACGTTGCATATTGGCATGCCTAGAATATCATCATTCACAAGATATATCAAAGTTTAATGTAACACTTACTTCTTTGTACTGTTTCTTTTCAATCATACATCTAATAATATCTAAAAATATATCACTGTCTTGAGTCATCTCATATATTTCCAAAATTAGCTTAGTCAAAGCTAAGGTATTTTGTTTCATCACAAGTTTGAAAGCATCGATTTTCAATTGCGGGTTCAGAAGGTGTATTATTTTATTCCTCGACATCATAGTCCAAGATTTAAATTCTTCAATTATGAACATCGGCAATGTTTTGCTCTTGGCAATGTGGAATTCTTGGCAATTGTAGAGTAACCGTAGAGATTGAACATATGGATTTTCCAGAATACTAAAATACTGATGCAGCTTGTTTATTACAGGAGGGCTCTTCTTTACTAAAAATTAAACATACCTACTTACACATTTATCCAGTTTAAAACATACACTCATCAAGTTTGTAAACAATTGCAGAGTATTGCATTGTAAATATTTATTCAACATGAATTTCACAATATAAAATTTGCTTGTTTATCAAAAATTATGCAGGCTGCATCGAATTGAAAAATCAAAATATAAAGATTTTGTACACAAATTTTATCTTTAATGTTAATGTTGTTTGATTAAAACTAATATTGGAACCCTATCATTCAATACAGATAAAATTTCCCTTTATTGATATTAATTTATGACTTACACATGTTCCACATATTTTTTAGCTCTGCTAAAAAAATTGTTCCGTTTTCATCTAATTCTAAACTTATGCTTATCTCCTGGCAGCAATTATTGTCATGTTTTGATATGTTTCCGGTATTTTGTTTGGACATATCTTGTGCTGGCGCTGGTGATACTATTTTTGATACTCTTTCATTATTCCTAGAGTTTCGATAATGATATGCTCTCCCTCTTCCACGTACCCTGCCTTGAAAGGACATGACTATCTTGGCCTAAGAATACATTTTGTATTATTAGTAAATAAATACGACATAGCCATATATTTAAAATTTTCCATTCTTTGCTGTTCCTAAATACTATGATTTTGACAATTTAACAAAAATTATTGACACATAACCTTGTCTACATACCTAGAAATAATTCAAATTTATACTTTTAACAATGTTTTCATACTATGTAAGATATGGTGAATACAGATCAAAGTATTTAGATGGAAAAATTCTATATATAACTAAGTGGAAATATATTTACAATAAATGCAGTTTTTAATTCAACTCTATTTCTACAAGTGTCAAAAAGACATACACAATACACGTTGACGTTGAACAGAAAATTTATGCAACACGCTTGCGTCATCTACAACTTCTGTCAACTGTCAACAACATATACTTAGAACTATAGAACACTATCTTAGAAGCGACAATTGAACTACTACCGTTTACTAAATGAGTACGTTCGAAAAATCTTGAAATGTAAAATTGATTTGATTTAATTAATGCCTGAAAGCGTATGAATAATATTTAGAAAAAGGATTTATTTGAAAAATATATGATTAACATAAATAATTCCTGCTTTTAAATATACAAATAAGCATAATAATCTACCTTTTAGTTTTTAAAGAGGTCAAATGAACTACTTACCAGTTTGGAATCTTCTATACCGGTTTAACTAACCTAAGTCACTTGTGTAGTTCTTTTTGGATGTCATTTATTTGGCATCAAATTTGTGCAAAACTCCAAAATGTCAGTGAAAGAATTAAAGAGACAAAAATAGACTTGTTTTATCAAACATGTGTGAAGGCTTAAAGAAAATAAGTACATTTCCTTGACAGTTGAAGTAGAAAACACCAAAATATATTTAGAGAACTGGAACAGTACCTAATACAAATATTTTCAAAAATGGTTGTTGCTTGTCGAACCCAACATTTAATAAAAAGTAGTAAGAATGTGACAATATCAACACAATTTCCGTTTTCTACTTCAAGCCTTCCATTTATACATAGAAATTATTTTAATTATACTAAAAATGTGCCTAGTATCATTTCAAGATATGATACATTGGTGAGGTTATGTTGTGCTTGTCGTAGGTTTCATTCCACTGACTACTTTCAGACTTCTAGAGAATCTAGAGCGGTGTTAACACCCCAAGAGGTAAGTCTTTTTATAATGTATCTAAAAATAATGTATTGACTATAAAAAATCATTATTGAAATTTATTTTGCACAAGTACATGGATGCCAAGGTAGACGAAACAACTCATTATTATTTTACTTAATACATCAAGTTACACACATAAATATTAACATAAATTTATTACAACATTAGAAGACTCCTATAATGGTGTCTACAATACTAGAGATTACATCGTTTATACTTAAAATTGTGGAGCATCCATAATCTTGTATGATAGTGGTTCCATTATACAAAAGTTGATTACCTGCATCTAATACTAACTGCACTACTTGTAAAACTACTGCAAGTTCCGGATATAATGCAGAAATCAAAGGAATTATTAATTCAAATGCAGAAATTAAATTTTCAAGAATAGATTCCCTAAAACTTTCTATCAGAGCAGTTACAGGGGTGATCAACGAACAAACCAGATTTAATATAGTGCTTATTATAGCTTGAATAGGAGTAAATACAGCATATAGTATCTGCTGCACACTTGTTCCTGTTAATGTCTTTTCTAGCCTTAATAAGTTGTATGTTTCCGCATGTGTTTCTGCTGGTATGACATACGTTCTTCCTAATATTAAATCTTTGGTAGATGATACTGGTGTTGTAATCAGGTATACCTAAAAAAATTCAAATATATTAAGTCAATTTTGACTTGATAAGAAATTTATTTCACATAATTTCACAGCATAAAATTAAAAAAAAACTTAAAATTACTTACAGTTATAATTAAGAAGCTAATATATTTTGATTCCATTTTACTGAAACGACGCTTGGTCTTTATATGTTAGTGGGAAAAATATAAGTATGTCTTGACTGTTACGTTTTGTGTGCCACTATCTCTTTAAATAAATAAGAAATGGATTAGAGGTATGTATACAGCGTGTTTTTGTATAAGTTAAATTAACTGTTATAAAAGCCAAAATGATAATCAAATTAAAATAATGTTTTCTGTTGTGTGGTTCTATTTGCTTGTAATTAATTTGTGCTATAATTTTAATTTCAAAATATCAATTTTTTTGGAAAGTTAAAGTAAGGGTAAGTTTAGAGACACAACAAATTATATTAGTATGTTCATTTTTTTATTTCAGTTAGTTTTGTACGCCGATTTCAAACAATGTAATTAGATATGTTGGATTTATTTTTAATATTCTGACGTAGTAATCAGAAAAACAAGAAGGATAGTAAATACAGTTATGTCTCAACAAAACATTATCATAAATTATTCAATATAAACACAACGCAAAATTTCATGATTAAAAACAATTATTTTTTGAGCAACAAAAAGAGTAAGTTAATGTTTCTGTGAAAAGTTAAGTATTTAATCTTATTTGAATATGGATTATTTCTATGCTTTATATATGTAAATAAGAAAACAAGAGATACTCATTTTGCTGCATGTCTCCGTAGATTCTACCTGAAAGATGGCTTCAAAAAGTGTAATTTGTTGTGTAATAACCGTAAGTAGCAATTGTTTTTAATAAATAACATATTCTCAATGTATATCTTGTTCTAGATTTTACTGGTTAATACCAATGCAGTATTTCCACTGGATTTACCAGAGTCATTGGAGCGTTTTCAGAGGGCAATTTTATCAGAAAACCCAACGGAAGAACTCAACAATATAATCAATCAAGACCTGTCACGAGCAAGTGTATATTCATATGTGAAAAGCTTAATACCAGAGTCTGTAGAAAATCTACGGAGATCATCGGCTAATGAAGACCTACTGCAGATTCTCGTCACAAAATATGCTGAAGATCCGAGAATAAAAGAAGTCGCATCTAATGATGATGTCCAATCTATTCTAGATGTGCTTAATTACGATATAGGAGGAACAGTTTTAGTCATAAACGATTCTATGATAGTGGTCGACGTTGACGCTTTGGCAGGAACATTGCGCAACCATACAACAACTTACTTACAAGAGCTGTATCCCGACAACATTTACATGCAAATCATTGCCGGTGCCGTTGCGGACGAACAAATCACATTACTTTCTACAAATCTAAAATCTATTCTAGCAAATAAAGGAATATCGGTGGAAATAATAAATGAAATAGTTTCACTTATAAGCAATTCTAGTAGAGCGAAACGTGATATTGTCACTGACCTCATACTAGCGATACTGCGACCAGTAATTGCTGCTCTTCTAACTCCCATTCAGACTCAATTTAATAATACAATAGTCGAGCTTCTTGCTGACATATTAAGTTTTTATGTACCTTGTGAACAGACTAATTCGATATATGCCGTGATCACAAGTTTTATAAATACAGGTGTTCTTAGAATTGCTGAAGTCGTAGTAGTTTTCCAGACGGATGTAAATAACCTTTTCAATAATGTGATCAATGGCACCATTGTAATTTCGGCTAGGAGGAGAAGGGATGCTGATTTAGAGTTTGAAAATTTTTATGATTTTGATAGTGTCGCTTTGGAAATTTCTCACAGACGTGTTACCAGAGATATTGTATCCGACATTTTCACGGCGGTTACTAATCCACTTTCATTAATTTTTTCAATTATAGTTTCGCCCATTACCAATATCGTTAATGCAATCGTTAAGAAAATTTTTATAACTATATTATCGAGCCAGTATGAAGCAATAGGGAGTCTTGTTACGTTACCGCTAAGATTTATTGTTAATACTGTGATTGATGTAATATTACCTTGCACAGACTGCACATCTATTGTATAGTATGAAAACTATATAATGAAGAGTTAAAGTTGTCTGAAAATCTTTGATAAATATATTTTTTTATTATGTTTATATATTATTTATTACAAATATTTAAAATCTGTTGCGAAAGAATTGTTATAATAAATTGTTTGGCTTAAAAAAATTGTGTTTTAATTCATAGATATTCTGATATTTTTGTTTAAGATCTGGAAATGTCGGGGAATTTATAATTCCAATTCTATTTTACGTTTACTTATGAGGTACTGGAATTCACACTGCTGAAAAATTTATTCCATACTCTGCAGACTAATGCTCTGTTAAATTACGCCCACAATATTTGCCCATATATTATTTTTATTATTAGCTTTTGTACATTGTTTACTGTATTTTGTACTATATTTAATTCAAGCAAATTATGCATTGGAAATATTATTCAGGTACACTAATTTCAGTAAAATTGTTTGTTTTTCATTTTAATCAGTTAATTGGAAGAATAATCACTAATTGCAATGCGTAAATTTGTACGTACTTTAACGTATTGCTTTAATTTTTATTTTGGGTTTCCAAATGGGTCCTTCAAATACATTTTTCTAATTACATAATATGCACATTAAAAATAAAATTTATTTCCTATAATAAATTCTTAACAATTTGACAGGAGAAATAATATTTGCTGACTTAATAGTATTAGTGCCATCATATAGTTTTGAAATTCCAACTCGGTTAAAATTTAAAAAATTTGGGAATGATGGATTAAAAATATTTTTGCAATCAGAAAAATTTTTCAAATCTACCTTTTATCGCAATTTTCTTGGTCAAATTTTGATGTACAGGGTGTTTTATAAGCTCTATGACAAACTGACAGATGGTACCTAGTTGGTTGTTATGATGCAAAACTGAATATCAAAATAAATAGTAGTAGTAGTTATTTAAATTCCAGTGAAAATGTAAATTTTTTAGGAATTGCCTTAGACTAGTGTTTGACATGACAACACATTGCGCCCAATTAGTGGCAAAGCTAAAATTGCTCTGCTATATGTTTAGAAACTTGAAAAGTATTTTGACATTAGATCAATTAATTTTAATATATCACTGAGATTTCTTCTAGATTAACATACGGTATATGTTTTTGGGGCAACTCCACTCGATCGTCGGATGTTTGCTTTAACTTTTACAGAATATATAGGGAACACAATATCGACAATGGTTTTAGTTTTGTTCAAAATATCATCTACAATGATATTTACCTCAACAGAATCTAACGACCAATTACAAGTTAAAAATTTTAAATTTACATTTAACATATTATTTTCATTTAGGTAGCACCATAAGTGATTGTAATAAAGTTGCCCGTGAATTTGGATGTTATTTTTCTACTGTAGCACAAAATAAAGTTAAAGAGCATTTTGGGGCAAATCTTTCTTTACCTTGTACACTTAACGATAACTTTGTAAAATCAATGGTCTTTGAAGATGTTATGTTGAGGAGGTGCATGACATTGTCTCACAACTTAAAAATAAAAATTCAAGCGGTTATGATGGTTTAACAGCTAAATTAATAAAAAATATAGAAAGCAATATCTTAGAGCCTTTTGTTTATTTGATAAATAAATCAATTAAAACTGGTATATTTCCTGATTGTCTTAAATTAGCAACTGCGTTATACCTCTATTAAAAAAGGTGATCCATGCGAATTAGAAAACTACCGTCAAATTTCTTTGCTGAGTGTCCTGTCTAAAATCCCTGAAAACTAGTGTATAACAGAATAACTTCTTTTGTTGAAATTAATAATCTATTGACTACATCTCAGCATGGTTTTAGATCTAATAAATCGGTTGAGACAGCTTCCTGTCACCTACTTGAATATGTATATCAATGTCTGGATGCTGGTAAGTATGTAGTTTCACTTCTGTTTGATCTCTCCAGAGCATTTGACACTGTAGATAAAGAGATTTTAAGTCAGAAATTATATACCCTGGGTATAAGAGGTAGCATTCTTGCTTGGCTGACTTCATACATGGAAAATAGGTCTCTTGTAGTTAGTGTAAATGAGAAAAAATCTAATTTACATAGTGTTGCTCTTGGGGTACCTCAGGGCTCTGTACTGGGCCCATTACTGTTTATGCTCTATGTCAATGATCTGCCAACATACATTGAGCACGGTCATGTAACAATGTTTGCTGATGACACAACGATTACTGTGTCGGCGAATACACCAGATGAGCTCAGAAAATTATATGTAGCGTGGTGGAATCATTGAGTGTATGGTGCCAGAGGAATAAACTGATTCTAAACAACAAAAAGACTATTTACATTAATTTTCACCTTCAAAGGCCTTTACCCACAAACTTTATGTCTTATGAAGGTATCATGTCAGATTCAGTGAAACTTCTTGGCACCATCCTTGATCCTAAACTCTCCTGGTGTAAGCATGTTGACCATGTGTGTAGTCAGTTAAATAAAGCATTCTTTGCTCTTTTGCAACTAAAGCATACCCTTGATCAAGCGGGCTTAATTAATGTTTATTATTCCATGGTGTACAGTCACATAGCGTTTAATATTCTTGCTTGGGGTAGAGGTAGTGAATGTGAAAGGGTATTTATATGCCAAAAGAAAATTATAAGATTAATTTTCAACTTAAAAGTTAATGTGAGTTGTAGGGAGTTGTTTAAGGATAAACGAATTCTCACAACACCGTCAATCTATATTTTAAAATGTTTACTTTTCACGAAAAATAACATAAGTCACTTTAAAAACGGACAAATTTTCACAACTATACTACAAGACACGGGGAACTGCTCAGTATTCCTACTCACCATACAAGCGCTTTTAAAAATCGCCATATTATAATTGCATAATTTTGTATAATGCTCTTCCTAAGGAAATTCGATGTATATCTGATTACCAGAAATTTAAAAGTAAGACCAAGCATTTTTTGTCAGTTAGAGGGTTTTATAGTGTGGATGATTTTGTAAATGGTAAGTGATGGTAACTGTGGCTTTTGCTGTTGCTATCGATTTTCACCTCATTCTCGTATGCGTGCGTGCATATGTTTATATATGCATGTATGATTATATTTGTTAATTTTAAGTTGTTGTTTGTTCTACCGTATCATCTGTTCTTTTATATTTGTATATATATATTTGACTATGTATGTTATTTTGTACTATATTTTATTTATGTTATTTATAAGTTGTTAGTGTTTTTACCTTATTACCGTTTGTTCTTTTTTTATACCTGACTTGCCATATATACAATTTTGTATCTTTTGTTGGCCAATAAAGTATTATTATTATTATTATTATTTCTAATATTCTAAGTAAATTACAAACTCTAAATAATAAATTATGTAGTCGTATAAGCAAACAAATTATTGTTTTTATTTTATTATTATTTTTTTTATATAAGTATTACAGTATAGTTACAGGATATTTTTAAATTTAAAGTTATATTAAACAATAATAAATATTTGTATGCATCAGTATCCATTATTGTATGTGTATTAAAGCCATTTCACTCAGGGTTTGTCAAAACAAATAATTTTTATATGAAAAAATGTGTATAAATCCTATTCAAATTTGCAGTATCTTAACCATTGTTAAGTTGAATAAACACCTGTATTATTTAACACATAATCTCATGAATTTTGATTTATTAAATATTTGCATAAATGTTCTCCGTATAAAGCAATAAATTATTCTCTGTACACACACGATTTAGACTGTTCTTCATTTACATTAGTGTACATTAAATATTTGAGTATTGTGGCAATGAAAAAGAAAAATTTCAATGTCTTTCCAAGGTTCTTATTTTACATATATCTTAGGCGTCGATAAAATAATCATAAAATTATGTAATAATTTTCTTTCCAGGTAGACAGTATTTTACGTGCCAACGAATATACACATGAATTTAGTGGAGGTTCGATAAAATCTTATGACTCAAATCAGTTAGCCTCCAATAATCCAATCGAAGATACTAGATCTGAAGCAACATGTTTACTAACAACAGGTAAGTCGTACAGCATTTAATTTTAAGTACAGGGTGGTTCTGATATAATGGACCAAAATTCAGGGATAGATTTCTAAGGCAAAAATGTGGTGATTTAGCCGAACTTAGTTTAATCCAAAAATTGATAGTTAAAGGGATACAGGGGTTAAATGTAAAATATTTTAGGGTTTTTCTCCATTTATTTTTTTTAGGGTTTGGGTTTTTTTGAGTCGAGGAATTGAAATTTGTTCATAGCTTGAATATAGTTCATAGAGGGTGCCAGCTGCGGTAAATTGAATGTTTTAATAAATATCTGAAAGCAAGGGTTTCTTTAGTGTTAAAAGTTGTCATGGGCAGTAAAATAGTAAACATATTAGAAAAAAACATGCCTTTTTGAGAATAACTGCTCATAAATAAAATAAGACAATTTTTTAATAAACTCGTTGATATAAATGCATCGACGTTAGAGCCAGACATTTTAAGTAGTTGTCAAAAAAGCTTATTTTTTACTAATATTTACAATTTTATTGTTCATTACAATTGTTAACTCTAAATCAACTGTTGCTTTTTAAAATTTCTTAATTATTTCGACTCTCACCATTACCCTTTTTGTGCAAAAAAGTTGGAAGAATTTGATACTAAAGATGAGATTCCTTAAAGTATAAAAAAGTTGTCGTTTTTAGCACATTCAATCTACCGCAGCTGGTGCCCTCTATGAACCATAGCCATAACTGTGGCAATTCCTTGACCTATAAATGAATTTGAATTTTGTCCTATTACTTCGGGATCACCCTGTATATGTCGTTTAATAGTATTTAATTTGGTATTTTCTTTACAGTGATGTCAATCTTATACGTATACAGTATATTACAGATGTTTAGTAAGATTTGAAAACTTTGTTTTTTGTTAGCACTTTTTCAACACATTTAAGGGTAGCACTTACTAATGTATGTGTAATTTTAAATATACAGGGTGATTCACAATTTTTCTAAAAAAATTTGGGAATCATGAAAAATGAAGTCAATATTGTAAAAAAAAACTTTCGTAAAGTCCTTTATGGTTTCCTTGTAAAAAATTATTGAAGTTGTTGTATTTTCAACCTTTACATCGCTAGGCTAGTGTAGTCTCTAGCCAGGCAATTCCTAATGTTGAAATTTGATTACTTATATAGTTGACTTCCAAAAGTGTAGAGAGTGACTCATCGCTAGCTTGTAGACTAGCGCGACGGGCGACATTCTTTATTTTTAGAGTAGAAACAGTGATATAACAGTTTCTACCAATTTTGAGGCGGTATATAATAAAAATAATATGAATATTTTAAAATTTAAAGTTTTTATTCTGTATTATTACCCAAGGTCGAAAATAATAGAGTGTGACTAATTCACAACACAGAGATGGAAGATACGGGTGGTATGATTACCTAAGGGTGTCACTTGAGAAGAGTTAAAGCACAAAAAATTATCAAAAATAAGTTGACGTCGGCTGAACCTAGCACATTAACAAATGTACTTTAAATGTGCCACCTGTGTCATTCTCTCTACAAATTAGAATGCCGTCCTTTCGGACGGTGATATCGCACTTAAGCCTTGTCCTCATGGACGCGAAATTCACGGATATTTGCACGAATTTTGCAACTTCTGTTTTAATTATTTATGGCGGGAAATCTCAACTTTTGACAATTGCAATTTGCGAAACTGTCAAACACTACAAATATTATTGCCCCTTTCATTATTATGTGGTGTTAATAAATTTGTTTTGAGCTTCTGATAGTCTACCATTGCAGTTTCATGATGAAAGTGATAGAAAATGTTATAGGTAGTTGACAAAATTTGTTACAAATAGAGATTTTTTCATCATTAAATCAATCACTCAAGTATTTGCGAATTCCGCATTCAAAAGGACAAATAGTTTCTTCGCCATATCACTATTTTGCGTTTCTATCAGTATACTCTTTTTGATTTCATTGTAAGACATAGCAATCGAATTTTTTATTTTTTTTTTTTTGAAAACTCATTTACAAATACAATCATCCTTCCGCGAATTTCTATCACTTTGTGTTTCACAGTTATACTTCTTTACCATTTTTTTATTTGCACACATATGCTATTCACGTACAATTTTGTTAATGAAATACATATTTCAACATCACTTACACTCATATTTTGACCTCGCGCTATAAACTCTTCATACGTGTCATCATCCGATATTCCTAACTTGTTAAATTAGGACGATTTTGAGAATACGTTGTAGAGCTTGAATTATTCTCCATTCTTAAGAACACAAAATCACTAATAAAATTAATTACATTCATAATTAAATTAGCGAAAAGAAATATCATGATAGCGCTGGAAATGAAACAGTTGGATCCGACAATTCATCGCAGCCAATCAAAAGCTACAGCGCATGCGTACTTACTGCAACAGAAGCTGTGTAATCGGGTATGCTCTCAGAGATATGCGGCACACGATTTTGTGGAAAATATATGGGCTGCATGTATATTTCTTTGTGTTGACTGCTATAAATTGTGAGCAGATTTATAACATGAGTTACTCTCTACCATTTTGGCCGTCACAGTAGGTATTAAGGTTTTTGTGATACGAGTATTTACATTAGTTTTTTAAGTGTCAAATATGGCTTACGTGTATAGCTACTCGGAGTTGATGGATATCGTTTTAATTTATGTTGAAGTGAAAATGGTTTAGCAGACTAATTTCCCGGTAAACGTGCCAAATGCAGCTACTTTTACCGTGGTATGCAGTGAGTGCAAGTGTAGTGCAACGAAAGCGTGACACGGGAAATTTGAAACCGAATTATGGAAGAGATGGAGGTCTTGTACATTCAAAAATTTCTTTTTAGATTAGTTCTGAGTCACACTGTATAGTTATAAGGATTATGGTATGATGATATGTTTATTTAAAAAATTTAAAACAGTCTTATCGGTAGAATGTCATCAAAAATTGGTACAAATAAGTACCTTCCACACTTACTAACCAACGCATCTACTCAAAAATTTTGCATGAAACAAACGTGAAATATTTTTGCATAGGAAATATTTATGCACATATTTGAAGAAATGCATTCATATATATGCATGTTTCCAGAATATAAAAAATAGAAACTGAACCAAGATGTTTGTTTTAAGGGTTTCTAGTAGGAGTATTTGACGGACATGGTGGAGGAGCATGTGCCCAGGTGGTAGCAAAACGTATATACCAGTATATAACAGCATGTTTGCTACCTTACGAAAGCTTGATGCAGTATGTACTGTCACTTGCAAAATCGAATCCGCCTGAACTTATACAGACTTATAATGACAAAGTACAGTTTGTCGATGACATCAGGGAGATATACACCAAAAGTTTTTTGAGGTTCATTAAAGATCTATCTGAGGTATGTTGTGATTGTTTCTACTAAGTAAATAAATTTACTGATTCTAATTAAATAGTGTTACTACTAGTAATAGCAGCGATATTAACAATAATGGACAATGTTTGCATAAAATAATTAGTACTAATATTTTTTAACTAACTTCCTGAGACGTTTGTAGTGTTCTGTGAAAACGCTTGCTTTAGTTTCTTTGACCAGTGTTTTTTGACTTTGGGAGAACATGGCAACCATCAACAGAACCACAACAGACATAAAACTGAATGGGTTAATGCAATATTTGTTGTCATAATTGAAACCTCGTGTGTTTACATTATGATTTTGTGTTTTCTTTCAGATTTTAGTCTTAATTAAATGAATAAATTTATGTAGGGTACAGATATTTCCCGATAATATATTTTACCTTAGACTATGTGCGGTTTGTTTTTCTAGAGTCTGGGGATATTCAGTGGAGCTACGGTTATCGTACAAGATTTTATAATTAAAGATTGCTGCGGGTGCATTTCAAATTTTTTATTAGTAGTGTTTCTTTCATTAAATTTCGATTTTCGTAGAATAAATGGGCATTGTGTTTAATTTTATGGATTGTGTGTTATACGTATTATTAATGGTCAAGAGTGAGTGAAAATGTAGTTTTGACAGTTTGCAATGAAAAATGAATGTAAAATATTGCAACTAACCAAATTAATTGATATCGTCTATTATCAATAAAAATGTTAATGTTTGTCATTTCTACATTTCACAGCTCTATAAAAAACGACTGCAAGATAGTTGACAGATTTAAGTTATTTTGGACATAGTTATCATAGGTGCCCATTTTCTGGGGGAATTTTTTTTTAACATTGGGTTATAATTCCAAAATAATTTTTATTGTCTTTTTGGCCTCCCTGAGCACATGGTTAAAATGTTTGTACTTAGTGATAGTTGTTTTACTTGCCTATCTTTAGCTCTATAATCCACGACATCTAATTGGTATACTTATTTAACTTACTAGAAGGAAACACATTTCTTAATAAAAAAAATATATTAAATTTTGAACGGGACAGTGGATATTTTGACTTCAAATCAATTTCATGGTTATATGTTTAATCTGTATAGATTCAAATTTTTCAGTCAGGCCAAAAAGAGAACCTCAATATTCAGGAGGCAATGCGAAAGGCTTTTTTGAGATTAGACGAAGATCTTTCTCAAGAGGCCCTCACAAAGAACAAGGACCAGCTAAACCTGAAAACTATGTCAGTAGCTATGTCTGGAGCCGTCGCTTGTGTGGCTCACATCAATGGGCCTCATCTACATTTGGCTAATGTTGGCGATAGTTGCGCAGTCTTAGGTATTTTTTTAAAATTTCCTGTTATCCAAATTGTACCATTTATATTTTCCAGGTACACTCTCCGAAACTAACTCGTGGGTAGCTAAAAAATTAACAAACGAACACAACAGTTACAATCGATCGGAAGTGGATAGGATAATAAAGGAACACCCTTACAACGAAAGCAGATCAGTTATCAAAATGGACAGGCTTTTAGGGCAACTGGCACCGTTACGTTCTATAGGTGACTTTAGATTTAAGTGGAGTAAAGAAATAATGACTTCTATCGTTGCGAAGCAGTTTGGAGATCATGTAATTCCGCCAAACTATCTCACACCTCCGTACCTCACGGCACTCCCGGAAGTAATATATCACAGGCTGACGTCCAAGGACAAATTTTTAATAATTGCAACGGACGGCTTGTGGGACGAAATAACGCCTCTTCAAGCGGTAAAGCTTGTCGGTGAACACATGAAGGGCAAAGTGACGTTAAATCCGTTGAAATTACCCAGGAGAAATATGACTCTAAGTGAAATAAACGAAATGCTGCTACAAAGGAAAGAGGGGTTAAAAATGAAACCTAGAGACTCGAACGCCGCCACTCACATTATTAGAAACGCGTTGGGTGGCACCGAATTTGGGATAGATCATATGAAGATCTCCGAGTTGCTCAGTCTACCCGACGCTGTAGTTAGAGTTTTTAGGGACGACATAACTGTAACTATCGTTTACTTCGATTCAGAGTATCTTAGCCATTGTCCCGCGTAAATGCAAAGCTAATCGTTACTTGTACAAATTTGTAATTATATACATATTTATTTGTTCTTCCAATGACTGCACGATTACTGCTTATTGACTTTATGCTGAACGTTTTGTGCCGTTTGTTATATACAGCCAAATAATGTATGATTTTTTTAATCGCATACTGTCAATGATGTTACTGTGATGTAAGTAGTCAATTTTTATGAGTTACTACAAGAGAACTATGATATAGTGGATCGACTCTATTTATACTTAGTTAACGAACTTGATATTCTAGTCTGTTAGGCAATTAGGTTTAAAACGACTCAAATAGATACACTTTTATAGAAAGACAATAAGCAATTATCTGTATCATGGTTCTCATCGTTTCTATGTCTTTTAACATTTAAAAATGTGATTTGCTATTTAAGTATGGCTTTAGAAATAAAGTTAAGTTCCTATTATTTAAACGATATTTTTTTATTTTTCCACCCTGCACTTTCAGTCGATCGTTTATTTACAGGGTGTCCAGAAATTAATGGGACACAGCAAGAATAGATTTCTGACGACAAAATATTGCGATTTAGCCAAATTCACCTTAGTCCAAAAGTTGATTTTTAAAAAAGTACAGGGTGTCAAAGTTAAAATAGTATTTTTGATATTTGTAAATAACTTTTTAAAAAATCCAAAGATTTACATACATTTTGCATATTGCAGTTTTTTAGGGCCAAAAATTCAAATTTGTTGCTAATTTTGATGTCACTAGTAGAGGGCAGTAAAGTTCTATTATCGCTGAAAATACAGTAAAATAAAATATTTTAAGTTATTCAGAATGGTAAATTATGGTGATGTGCAAAGTTTCAAGAAGGTTCAAAATTTGGTTCTATGTGTTTTGTAACCTGAGAGGTTATTATCGTAACTGTATTGTAATGGCGTTTATTGAGAGTACAAAATTATCTTTATACTTCATTTGAATTTATCATACAGAATCGGAAACTGCGGATCTTTACAGAGAAAGTAGAAATTGCCGCTTCATCCCAGGGAAGGTACGAAGTATAAGCGGCGCGGTAGTATAATAGAAAACTAAATTTTATTTGTATATCTGCCCTATTCTTCTCAAAGTCCTTTTATTGCATTTAAAATGCTGACGTGTATTAATTTATTTGGAAAGAGTAACGAATAAAATCTTTAAATTTTGAATGTCTATTTAGCGCGTACTACAATCTCCGATAACGGCCGATGGTAGGCGAGAGCTAACGAGACCGCACAACAAAAACGGTATCCTCACAGATTACAGACCTCAATCCGGTCACCTGATGCCAGTGTTGCCAGGTCTCATGCTTTTGCATAAGATCTCATGCATTCCGAGGAAATCTCATGCTCTCATATTTTGATTACAAAATCTCATGCTTTTTAATAGACACAAAAAGAAATAATAAAATTATTAAAATTACTCTTTGAAATCTACCAAAACAAAGACCTAACGAGAAATAAAGGCAAAATCAAGGGCAAAATTGAATAGATAGAGGTAGGTATCTACAATATTTGGGTACTTGAAATGTCCTTTATTGTAGACTGCTCTCTTAATAATTAGCAATGAATACATAAACGGATATGACAGTCGACGGATATGCGGTGTGCGTGCTGTATTCACGCTGTATTGTAGTGATTTTTAACTCTATTCCGTAAGGGTACCTACATTTTCTGGAAACAACAGATTTTACGACCCGTGAGTCACCCTGCGTCACGTCAACTGCGCCTCAACGTTCGCCCGGCCTAACAATAAAATAAATTAGAAAGGTTACGTGGTTAATAAATTTTAAGTAAGTACCTACTTACAATGTAATATTATGATAAAATAGCATAACATAGTGCTTTTTAATAATGAAAAGATATGATATTACAAAAGTAATTAAAAATTAAGCTGTCAAGAGGTGTTTTTTGATAAATTAAGCCATCTCATGCTTTTTTCTCCAAACCTCATGCTATTTTGAAATTATTCTCATGCACTGAATTTTTCCCACCTGGCAACACTGCCTTATGCGAACAGTGGAAGCACGCTGTGGTGGAAGTATGCGTGTAGCATGACACAAATACACGCAAGCGGCAAAACACAATTCACCATCAAGATCCTCACTTTCCAAATGTGTATATGTTATAGAGGTCATTTAGTTGTTTACTTACCTATCTTTAGCTCTATAATCCACGGCATCTAACTGGTATACTTATTTAACTTATTAGAAGAAAACACATTTCACTTTTGGATTTATAACAGTTATTTGTGTATTTTACGCAATTAAAATCGATGATATAATGTTTATATAGTTTATTTAAAATTTATATGAATACAAATATAAACTATTTAATCTAGAGTAAAAATAATAAGGCTTGTATCTTTATTGTATAAATAAAAAATAATAAAGACAACATATTTATTATCAAAAAAATAAAGCGACACTTACTCGTCTAATTAAAAATAAGAACTTTTCTCTAAACATTGTTGCAAGAATTTTTACAATAGCGAATCGCTTGTGAAATTTTTAAGTTTACCTTTGCAGTAAAGAACAATTATATTACAGAAAACAATGTTTCGATCTAACCTTCTTGGCCAAAGTCCTCCTTGAATTTCTCTAATTTGGTCAAATCTTCGTCGTTTACCGTAGGTTTGGATGTGGCGAGGGACCTCAACATATCGTTCTAAAAAAAATCGTAACATTACAAATCTTTGCCTAATAAATTATTTGCGATTAAAATGGTAATAAAATCATCAGCACGATTCCCAAACCATTTGAAAGTATCATAACTAGGACTGCCAGAGATAGCCACAATTCAATGGCGTGCCAAGTGAGTCAACCGAGACATGCGCGAGTCACTGACTTTATTATTATTATTATTGTGCGGGTGCTGTTGGATTAATTCCTATCCATTGGTATTTATGGAGGTGTCTTGTAAAAATTTAATTTGTTGCTTTTTAATAAACAATAATAAAATATGTGGGGAAGGGTAAAAAACGGTAATTTGCGCCACGTAAAAAGTGTGCAACATAAAAATAAAAAGAGTGGTGTGCCTTTGACAACAAAATTTATGTTCCATTTACAGTTAATGATTGCCTGTAACATTCCATTCATACACTCGATAAACAAGTATTCCGGGACTTTTGGAACAAATACAATCCTTAGCTGCCATTACCAAGTCGTGCAGCATTATGCAATTATGTGTATTAAAAACTACATGGCTGTGTAAACGAGACAACAGATTATAAAAATTTCGTTGTGAATGTAATAGTATATGTACTGGACTCTCTGAAACCGAGATTTCCACTGTTACTAGTTAGTAAAAGACTAGCTGAGTGTACAGGCCAAACAATTATGCGAGTGGTACTAGAGACGTTAGAAAAAGTATAAACAAATCACTGAGGGTGCCGCGACAATGGATTTGGTCAACCGTTCTCTTCAAAAACATGGATGTCATTTCGTACATGTGTATAAAGTTCATGCGTTACATCTTGTGGCAGAAACTATTCGTGAAGGTTTTCCAGAGGTAGATGAAATAGTAAATACAAAAAAAGGAACTTCTATTCATATCATTTTCCTACTTTTTCTGGAGTTCCTCAAGGTTCGTACTTAGGACCTCTTTTATTCAATTTATTTATTAATGATATAACCCTAAGTTTTTCCCAGTGTAACGTATTAATGTTCGCTAATGATTTAAAACTTATAATGCTCTGGAATTGCAACCTGATGTCGATCGTCTAGTTAACTGGTGTGGAATTAATGGCACGGAGTTAAATATTCAAAATTGCTATATCATTTGATTCCATCGTACACATAATCCCATCATTTCTGACTATGCTATTGATGGATGAGTGTTGGATACAATCTGCAGAATAAGAGACTTTGGACACCTGTCTTAGTGACATTTAAATCACATCTCCATTATATGCAAATCTATGAAGATGTTAGGATTTATAAAGAGGCTGAACCATGATTTCACTGACTATATTGTACGTTAGTTAAAACTATATTGACTCCTGTTCCTCCGTATGCTCTCCATATTATGTAACTTAGATCAAAAATATTGATCGAGTTCAAAATAACTTTCTAAGGCATGTAGCCTTCAAGACAAACAAGGATGAGTAGGGATTATGCCTCATTAGAGATATTTTTAAATATTTCTTCTCACAACAAGGAGAATGTTTTAAATGGAAGATACAGTAGTCCCGACCTTTTGTTGCGGATTAATTTCCTCACTTCACGTGACAGCATCAAATGTTTTATGTTCCTTTCTACAGATTACATAATTCATTTAATGGTTGTCTACCGAGAATACTTAGATTGGCAAATTCTCCTGATGACCTTGACATGTTTATATCGACTGTAGAGCGATTTAAAAATCATCTGTTTTCTTTATTTATTTTTTAAATATGTGTATATACAGGGTGATTTTGAAAGTGGAGTACTAATTTTAATTGATGACCCTAATAAATGTATTTTAATAACGGACATAACTGAATTTAAAGTTATTGCAAATTTTGAAGCTGACTGTAATAAAACCCCAACAAGTGTTCCATGAATGCTGAACGAAATACACAGAATTTTCCTTATAAATTTCTTCGTTTCATGCGTGACGATTTGTTTATTTTCACAACCAAAGGGGGTACAGTTAAATTGTGAAACTTAAATTTAATTTGGACATTTACTACGAGTTCCTCGGACAATGGTGGTACTCGAGGCGTTCAGTGGCGACACTGTAACTGGTTGCATCGCATGCTTCCAAAAGGAAGGTTCCGACCGTAGCAGTCGTGATACCAACAATAGGAACCGAAATCAATATATGGGCGGGCCCAGAGACACCAATAGCGAGTCTGTCCCCCACAGAGCCTAGCCCGAGAACAACCAGGGCAGGTAAAAGAATTCCGGCTAATGTTAGAGATGTGCATTTTAACTCTGTTTCTGGCAGCGACCAGTTATCGAAGTCACGGCATAACAACTCGGAAAACCACTATGTATCAAATGACAGCATCGCCATGAAAGCCTAAAACTGGGTCTGCGTCGGACCAGACGGTGGAAGTTATACTTCTTTTAAAAAAAAACTTTCTTTCAAAGCCTGAACGTTAAAAAAAAAAAAGTTCTTAAATTTGTTTTAAAAAATTAAAATGGTGATAGAATGTTTTTAAATCAAAATCCAATTAAAAATATGTAATAAGAAATATTCTACATTACCAAAGTCACTGGTGGTTCAGCTAACTTGTCACCTTCCACATCCATCCAAGACATTTCTATAGCCCCCGGATCGCCCGGAGAACAGGGAGTGAGAAGATCATCAGCAATAACATTGGGGTCCTTGGGGCTTGGTCCTCGAATCCTCTTAAAGTGTGTGGCAGTTTGCACTTTACGGACTGGCTGCATTAAGGCATCTCTGACGACGATGCTTATGTCAGCCCCGGAATATCTGCAAACAGAAACCATGTCTTCTCTCAAACATTACCATTTTAATGTAACAGTACCGAAAAGTCACTGCACAGTCATTCTATTCTTCACAAAATTTGTTAAGTTAATCTTACCCTTCCGTTTTACTAGCCAGTTCCTTGATGTCATCGTCGGTCAGCTCAGTACGTGTATTTCCTAAATGCAGTTTAAACATGATGGCCCTAGCGGCCTCTTCTGGAAGGGGGATATAGATACGCTTCTCGAATCTCCTACGGATAGCGGCATCCAATACCCACGGGATATTTGTGGCACCCAATACTAGTATACCTTCGGTATCATGACCCACTCCTATAGAAGATTAAAAACCATTTGAGTAACTTAAATGCATGTTACAGTTTCTCTAAATATTTTTATTATTATTGCTTGATAGACATTTAATATTCAGTAATTGGTTACCTTGTTTATATTCATCGTACAGAGTCTGAGAAAACGTATAACTTATTTTGTTTAATTAATAATAGAAAAACCTATCAATTATTGGTAGAAGTGTGGTGACGTTTTTATCTGAAAGTAGTCTTTGGAGGTTTGACAGCTTTTAGTTAACCTATCAACTATTCACTATACTGACATTTTTATCTGGAAGAGTAGGCTTTAGAGCTTTTGTCAATTTTTGACAGCTGTCAAAAAGCAGCATTGGTGAACTTAGCAAAATAAAGTGTGGGTCAACAGTATATCGCGTTTTCTATGTCTTTCTTCATTCAATGTCCTCCACTTGACTTTTGGTCTAAGACAACCCCCCCCCCCCCTGTTCTCGGTTTATGAATCAAAGGTGAAATAGTCTTACACTGAGGATACTGCCAGACATTATATTGATGCTGAAATTATCTTTGAAAGGCTATTACTGAATTAAATTCAATAAATATCCAAAGTCTACTTTACCAGATAAAAATGACTCCACAGAGAATAGCAGATAAGTTCATCAACACTGCATTTAACGATAGCTGTCAATCTCAACAATTGTAACAAAATCTCCAAAGCCTGCCATTCCAAATGAAAATATTACCGCAAGTTCACCAATACTGCTTTTTGACAGTTATCGACAATTGTAACAAAATCTCCAAAGCCTACTCTTCCAGATAAAAATGTCACTACAGTGAATATTTAATAATTTTACAAACACTGCATTTTGACAGTCAACAGTTGTAACAAAATCTCCAGCCTACTATTCCAGATAAAAATACCACAACAGTGAATAGTTTGATAAGTTTTTTTGTTATTAATGAAACAAAATAGGCAACACATCCTTCATGACCCTGTAGAATTAGAATATTGAACACCGTAGTTATGTTAATTATTTAAAATATTCTAAACATGTTTTCAATGAGGTCATGATTCTATTACCTGCATACACATGCCATTTGTGGATTTTTCCTCCAGTTCTAATAAAAATAATATTTAATTTGGAAGTTGTTTATAACTCCAAATTTGGTTTGTTTTTAACTTTGTTTTACTGAATTTAGGTCATAAACGGTAACAAAATGTTTTGTCTCTTTATTGAGACATCTTCAAGATTCTTTCGCTTCTGCTTATCATCCAAATCCAGCAAAATACAATTAAAAAGGATAATATTTATTATCGAATGCACAATATGACTGTATTATTGGAATAGTCACAATGAAAATTTTATTTTCGGCATTATATTAGTAATTATAACCAACATTTTTAAAATAAAAAAATTATCAAAGTATTAGCAAGGGGCCATCATTTAAACATTACTAATTAAAACAAATTTTTTTTTTTTTAATTTGTTGAAAAAAAGCAATTAAGTTGAATTAATCTTATTTAATTAGAAGTATTTGTGACAGAATAAATTATTCATGTATAAATTAAATGCCTTGAAATGAGGGAGAGTATACTTAATATAATAAAAATAAATTAATTTGAAAAAAATATTAAGTACATAAAATGTTTATGAAAAAAATACTTCAATACCTAAAAATATCCAAATAATGCAAGATCGATATTTTATCTATTATCAGTAATAAATCAATAAACAATAAATTATTAATTAATACAAAATTCGACGACCAAACATTTTATTCAAATAAAGTAACGTAACCAGCTGTTTCATTAATACGTTGAACAAAATAATAAAATTTACGTACCTTGCATCTGTACTAAGAATTCGGTTTTAATTCTTCTAGCAGATTCTGATTCATTATCCGATCGGGAAGAGCAAAGAGAGTCGATTTCATCTATGAATATAATGCTAGGTTTATGTTGACGAGCCAGTTCGAAAAGGTTCCTCACGAGCTTCTCCGATTCTCCCAACCATTTGGAAACCAAATCAGAAGAGGAAACGGAGAAGAACGTTGAGTTATTCGCCTCTGTTGCTACGGCCTTCGCTAAATATGATTTACCGGTACCAGGAGGCTGTAAATTTATATTGAGTATAATCTTTGACATTTCTTTTTGTTATAAAATAATATATATCATTTTAAACATTTCATGTACACAGGGTGTTCTGTAAAGAATGGGCCATACTTCCTTGGACAAAAATAATGTGATTTAAAACAACTTACCTCAGTACAATTTTGCTTCTTTAAAGGCCTGAGAAATTACTTGTATTTAATTTTTTTACAATAATTTTCTTATTTGTTTGGTAATTTGTACTCAAATTTCGGAAAAGAAGATTTTTTTGTGAGATAAACACAAATAACTAATTGATGTTTGAGTTAAATGTACAGTCTTCGATTAGTTTTAAAAAAGGTATACTTGTTGCATGTCGTCCAAATGTATCATTTTAGATAAAACTGTGTTAACATATTTGTTAAACTTGGAAATCAATAAATAAATTCTAACAATTATTTATTTAAAAAGTTATTAGTAATGTTGTTCTAAAAAATAATAAAATAACGACAAACCTAAACACAATAGCATAAATAAAATGTTTATTTTAAATTTATTTTTAAATATCCAGTTTTCTCTAAAATGGTGAATTTTGGCGACATGCAAGCATACCTATTAAAAAGTAGTCAAAGACTGCTTTAAAATAACTAATCATGTTCAAAAATGTCTATCCTTAAAAACATTTAAAAGAAATAATAAGTATAGTGGCATAGGTACATTTTACGCAAAAATCAATCAGATTTTCACAAAAAAACTTCATTTTCCAAAACTTGAATACAATTAATCAACAAATAAGAAAATTATCGTAAAAAATGAAATAGAAAAGTACCTTTTCAAGCCTATACCTTCTTAAGAAAGTTGATTTAAGATACATTATTTTTGTCCAAGGAAGCTAGCTTTAAAGTATGGCCCTTATTTACTAAACACCCTGTATATTTTAAATGTTATTTCTGAAAATAATCTATTTTTTTATCATTAACAATAACAAAATTTAATTCCAAATAAAATAGTTTGTATACATAATATACATATATCACCCACATCATTTTATATTTCTTATCTTTTCATAAATGAAGCATAAAACATTGTGACATAAAAGTATATAAGGTGTATGATTAAGAAGTCATTAAATAATAAACCCGCAAAACTTAATAATATTTCAAAAATATTCAAATCACTAATTTTATTTAAATTTTCTACCTATTTTTCGATATTAACTCATTATATATTTTCACGTCACTAATTCTTAATATTTACTTATAATTATACAATGTAAGTATAAAGGAGACTATTTACTCACACCAAATAAAAGAATCCCTTTCCAAGGAACCCTCTTCCCACTAAATAGATGAGGGAATCTTATGGGCAAAATCACAGCTTCTTTGAGTGCCTCTTTTGCGGCGTCTAGACCAGCAACATCACTCCATTTCACATGAGGTTTTTCTACGACAATCGCACCTTCCAATTTACTTTGTAATTTTTTCTTGTCTGGATCATCTTCGTCTTCATCACTATCACTCTTTTTGTCGTCCCTAAATGATCAGTTTCAAATAGCATTGTCTTAAATTGCTTATATTATCACTTACTTAGATGATCCGCCGTCTAACACAGGCTTTTTCTTTCCTTTCTTTATGGATTCCTTAATTTTTTCAGCTCTTTCAAGATACTGTACACATTTGGCTCGGATGCTTTCTTTCGCTTTTTCTCCCTGGGCTTCATCTAAAAATTGTGGATTATGTTATAAAAGTACAACAATTATGTTTGCGGTATATTACATTTAATAGCATGAAGGAAGTACTCTACTCCATGTTCATACAAACGCAAAGCTTCCTCATAATTCTTATTTCTATCTTCTTCGGTGGCTTTGGTGACTAATTCGATTGCCTTCTGCAATGTTGTTCCTGCTGCCATGTTATTTATATGATTCTTTAAAACAATGATTCACATATAAAATGTCCTGATGTTGATAAGTAACCAATAGAAAATGGTACTAAATCACGTATTTATTGTACAAATGTAGGCCCCAACGCAATTTAAATGGACTAGAGCGTTGGACGTCAAAATTTCATTTTGGAAATATCAATAAAACTGCTTATTTTTAGAGATTATAACAAAATAATTACACACCTAATTATTTGGAAAATGACAGTTCCTCTCGTTCTTCATAATTTGACATTATTTCACATTTCTTGGAAAAAAAAGTGGCGCCGGCAACAGCAGTGTTGAAATTATGAACCATTTTTTAGGTAGGCAACACATGAAGCGTATTTGACGCGTTCACAGTGGTTGCCAAAACTAAAATTTTTTTCTTCGTATTGTATAGGGTTAAAATATACTTCTACAGGTTTTTTAAACTAAAAATTATGGTAATTATTTACATTAGCGAAAACCTCTCCAATCTTAAATTAAAAGTTTTTGTGCGCACGTTTTTGATTTTTTTTTTTTATTTTTACCTGTGTACATAAGTTGAAGTTGCATTATAACTCCTATTAATTTTGACGACAGTGTGACGTTATGAATTGAAGATAGCAGAGGTTTATATTGCAACCACAGACAAGAGTTCCTTTATTCATGATTGCAACTTCAACCTAATATAATTTATCTACAATTTTTTATTTAAAAGTAGGATAGTGTCAACTTTGATTTGGGTTTCTGATAATCTGTCATGACAGTCAATGACAGGTTGATAATATAAAATGTTACTGCTGACGAAATTCGCTAAGTTGAGATTTTTTCCCATCAAATGATTCGAGCGAATATTCGTAAATTTCGCGTCCATGAGGACAAGGCTTTAAAAGTTTCTTGAAGCAGGCATTTGTGTAACACTGGCAACACTGTGAACCACACGTTCCATCTGAAGCGCCACGCCACAGAATACAGGAACTACCTTTATTCTGTGGCAGCGCTATGATGACTCATAAATGTATGAAAGCATATGGTCAGCGGTTCTCAACAAGTTTTCTACAGAAAAATTACGGTTTATTTAAAATTTCACTTTTTCATTTCTGATTTTCTTTGTAAAAAAACTATTCTACACAGTGAACTATACTGCTGGTTAAAATATTTGTACTTATTTAAGGTTCACCCCGTATAAGTTAGAATTTTGAGTTTTTTTTTCGAAAACTACACGACGGCGCAAATTAAATTTCGTTCAGCACCCTCGAAAATATGGGGGGGAGTAGAAATTTTTTAATTAAGATCGGAGAGGTTTCCGCTCATGTAAATAATTATCAAAATTATATAATAATTTTATAAGCGTAAAGACGGATATACAGAATATTTGAATTATTCATTTGTAACACCCTGTACAAAAATATGATAGCTCTAAAGAATACCCAGATTCCTTGCTAAAAATAGTTATGAAAATATTCACTGAGTAAAATATACAGGGTGATCTGCTGAAGTCCCTCAAATTTTTATATAGAGTGGACTATTAATAATGGGCCATAGAGCAAGGACATTTTTGAGACAAAATATGAAGATAAAGCTAATTTGTCTTAGAAAAATATTGCTGTGTGAAAAGAAACAAATTTTTTCGTTTTTTGTAACAACTTGAGTATTGCTCAATCGATTGTCACTCAATTTGGTTTTAAGAAAAGGAATCATAATTTATGTTTGATATGCAGTTTTTTCGGGTTGTTATGCTGTGACCTTGGTAACAGTAACAGGTTTAAAGTGCACATCCTTAGCTTTAGCTGAGATTCTTTAACCTGCCCTAGTTGTTCTGGGGCTAGGCTCTGTTAGGGCAGACTCGCTACTGATATCTCTGGACCCGCCCACATATTGATTTCGGCTCCTGTTGTTGGTATTACAGCTGCTCCATGCTTCCATAATTAACACGTACAAGCACGTCAGAAGCATCTACTACTTTTGTTTTTTAAATAATTCCTCACAAAATATTTTGGATTGTTGTCCGACGAATAATTTCAGCTATGTCCGTAAACTTTTACTTACCGCTCATACACAGGCAGAAAGGAATTAAATAAAAAAAATATACTTATTTGTCTAATTTATTGTTACGTTATTGTTTTAAAAACCATGACCATGATAAGAGATAAAAAATCTTTCAGAACACATTGATTTACTAGTGATTCCTATATAAATACAGATCTAGACAAACTAACATATAAAATAATGTTCTATCAAACATCATAACAAAAACATTAACCACTGTACCAATAATTAATAGTAAGATTCAGTCACGCCCGTAAGTAAGCTTGGAAATTTCCGCAGACAAAACTCATTTTGACAAAAACATTTGTCGTTCTCAAATTCTTATGCATTTGCAAGAGGTAGACAAGCTTTTACGATGTTCTCTCTAAGAACAAAGAAAAACTTTTTTTAACTATTGAATTTATGTAAAGGTAGTAACTTTCTGGAATCAATTTATATGTTAATAAAATAGAAAAAAGTAACTCTTAGGTAACAAATTTTACATATTTTTGTATATTAACGTTTTTATCAAAATGAATGATCCGTCTGAAGAAGAAACATGAAGTGATGAATTAAAGGTAAGCGTAAAAATAGTGTCACTCAGTGCAAGTATAAAAATAAAAAATATACAGATCTTTTACAAATCCCACAAAATGTTGAAAAAATCTTATAGAAAATATAATTTCACTTCTACTCGGTATACTTACTTCAATAGAAAGATGTATATACAGTACACAAATTATTCCTCGGAGGAAAAAGTTTTATTTTTTTAAGCCACTTTCAAAAAATATTTTGTCTATCAAAATAATTACATTACCTTAAATAAATTTATATATTTAGTGTCGAAAAATGTGGACATGTGTGTTTAAAATTATCGATTTTTAATGCCTTTTCTTAATTAAATTATAAAACTTCACAACTATGCCTCATTTTTATATTTCGTGAACATCCTGTATATGAAAATCATTTTTTTTTATTATAATATACAGTGTCCAAAAAATAAAAAACTGTGGTATAGCCAGTTATATTCGGTTAATTTTTAAACTCTGTTTTCAACATTATTTAAAAATAAGATTATTAATATGGAAGTCAATATATAGGGTGTTTCATAATATATGCGCAGAACTTCGTGATGTGATAGCTCGTAAAATGCACAATTTTTGAGATACAGGGTGTTGAAATTGTAAAAAAAAATTAGTTTTTTGCAAATATCTCCGGAACCGTTTATCGCACAGAAAACAGATTTTGTAAGCATTTACTACTCATAATAAGCTATCTTCCGTGCGAGAAAATTGTTTTTCAATGTCATAATTGGTGAAGATTTTGAAGGGGAAGTGGGTGTTTTTCTCCCCTACTTCTACGCCACTAGAAAAAGTACGGTTTTGAGACGCCCCTTTGAACCGCCAATGTTTTCTACACCAAAAATGTACTCTTGGTCATAAGCTCTCTCGCACAGAGCATAGCTCATTATGAGTAGTAAATGCTTACAAAAGCTGTTTTCTGTACGATAAACGGTTCCGGAGATATTCGCGAAAAACCAATTTTTTTACAATTTTAACACCCTGTATCTCGAAAATTGTGCATTTCAGAGGGTAAGTTAATATAAACTTTTTCAAATTTTTGACGATCTATCACTTCCTGAAGTCCTGCGCATATATTATGAAACACCCTGTAATTATAAACAAACAAATTTTTCTATGACAATTATTTTGATAAGCAAAACTTTTTACGAAGAATGGCGTTTCTCAAAAATAACTTTTTCCTCTCTAGGTAAAACTGTATATCATATTTTCATTACTTTAAAACTACTGTTACTACCGTTATAAACAAATATTTACTTAAATACTGTTTCTTGTTTAATGATAATATTGATATTTTTTCAGGAAACCCTATTTTATAAAACGTATTATTTCTCCATTACTGGCTGCAAAAAAAAAAATTTTCAAAAATTTTAGTTTCCTTCCACCGTCTCCAATTTTTCAAAATCCAGCATACATTAGCCTGAAACGATGTGGAACCAAAACCATAAAATCAAACTTACCAGTTATTTGTCGGTAGCATAAGTCTCTCCACAGAATTAGTAAAATGGGACCCACATTTTTCTATATTGATTCCTGTTTTAAGATAAATATGAAAGGATAACGATAATAAACCATTCAAAAAGTAATCCATCCTCAAAATTTAGTGAAAAATACATTATGTGGTTCTTTGGCAACCCTGTATTCTTTGACATGGTATAACAATAAAAAATATTCAAAATAACAATATCTCCTCACAAAAAAAGTAAATGCAAAGGCAAAATCAGATATATGAGTTCTTATATACACTAATATTTCATTTAAAAAAAAGTACAATAAATAAAGTGAACATTATATCTTTTTTCTTGACATTCGAAACCGAAGAAAACAGTTGTAAAAAGAGATAATAAAACTGAGAAATGCTTGTAAAAGTACTTAGAAAACAGTGAGAAATCTATTTGGCTTATTTTTTGCCTGAGCCCGATGTACAGATTAGGGCGAGACCTGCCGTCAGGACGGACCAGAACAGCAGAGTCGCCTCTAAGTGGTTCGTTACGTATCTGATGCTGTCCAGTGCCTGTTTCCATATCGGGTTAACCGTCTGTTTGGACAATGTCGGTAATAGATTCCGTGCCTTCAAGAACTCGATAAGAGCCGGTGAATCCTTGGAGTATGCCGGGAAATACTCTGATACCCTTTCGCGTACCCACCAGGCTGGTTGGGATCTGCAATTTGTTACATTTAAGTACAGTTCCAGTCAACGACTGCGTAAAGGAGATTTACTTCGAACTGAAGTTTATCAAAAAATAATTTATACAGGGTGATAAGCATGCTAAGACACAGTTTAAAATATTTTAGAATATACTTAATAAATTTTGTCACAACAGTCATAACAAATCGGAAATCCATAGCCCATTATGATTATTTTCAGTGATTTTTCTAAACATCATAGTAATGTTTACAAAATCTATACTTTATTTTTAAACTAAAAAATACATTAGATTATTTTGGCGGTGAATTAAAAAAAAAACAAAGAAAAAAACGCACAAAAAGCAATACAATCTTAGACTAAAATAACTGACATTTTAGAAGTTAGTAGTTGACAGTGCTGACATTGACAATAAACATGAACTTTTGTGGGGCTGTGTTAACTTGGCGCCAAATTAACCAATAAAGACGAGAAATTTGAATCACTCATATTAGTTTAAAAATAGAGTATAGTAATACAGGATTGTTTTGCATCCATTAAAACCCCTAAATTGCAAATTTCATGAAATTATTTTTATCCTTAGCTTTCCTGCTAAGCGTTCAAATTACTGAATTAAAATAAGATTCAGAATTAACTAAAAAGTATAGAATGAAATGTACAAAAGATCAAAATAATGGTGAAAATTGCAAAAATACAGAATTTGTTCTTTTAATAATTTTTTTTTAATGGAGCCAGCAGAAACTGTCAATTGATAATAGAAACAGAAAAAAAAAGAAGCACCAGAGAAAGAACTGATATAGACACACATATTTATACGAGGTGTGGCAATTAAGTTCGAGGAATTTGTCAATGAAATAAACAAGCAAATTAAATTTCGCCAAAATTTTATTATCGACCTTCACAATAGTCTCCCTCTAACTCTACACAATGATTCCAACGTTGCTCCCACGATTGGAAGCACCCTTGGTAATCCTCCGCAGTTAACCCGTTCAGCATCACGGTTACAGCTTCTTGACCTCCTGTATGCCGCCAAGATGAGTTCCCTTGAGATGTGACTTTATCTAATCGCAGGGGTGCAATATCGGGGCTATATGGTGGGTGCGGCAACGTTAGAATGCGCCGGTCAGGCGTGATCAGTGCACGTCAACGGTCAACATTCACGTCAGTACGAGAGGTGACAAAAGCTCCTTCACGTGGATTGTCTTCTACCGATTCACGCCCCTCCTTGAAACTTTTTGCCCATTCAAACAGGTGTGTTTTCGACATGCACTTGTTTCCATATACCACCTGCAATTTTCGAAGGATTTCCGAGGTTTTCGCTAGATTTCACTAAAAATTGAATCACAACGCGTTGCTTGTAATTTGAGTCACTCATTTTCACTACGCCACTAAAAAAGTTACTTCTAACAAATACACATAAAACACAAACCAAACGTGTTATCGACTTCAACCATGGACTGAAACTAAAAGGAAGGTCCCCCTCTCTACAAAAACGTTGACGTACGATGCAGTGTTGCCAGTTTCCAAGATAACTAAATTCTCGGAAATTCATTGCCACACCTCGTATAATATTTTTACCTTTCTGTTAAAAAAATATTGTTTTCATACAGTTAGGTACTATCATGCTATGTGAAATACCATTTTTTACATCCTTTTATAAAATAACCTTGTGCACCTTGTTGTAAAGGGTTAACTATGACTAAGTACAAATATTTTAAAAGAAGATAGAGAAAAATAAGAATTAACTTAATCGGCTGTCAAGAAACTTCCAAACTTTTTTTTATAAAGCAAAAAACAATTTTTCCAAACCATATTAAACCGCAATTTATCGTCGACTCTGGCGGCCGACAGTCGCAACTGCACTTTTGACACTTAAAGAGTTAGGCAACCACCAACAATTTGTTGTCATAATTGAAACAATGTTTACGTTTGTGATTTTTTGTTTTTCTTCAGTTGTTAGTGGTAATTTTGTCAACTAAACATTTTATAGTAATTAAATTTGCATGGGTATATTTCCTTATAATAAAGTTTGTCAGTTTGTTTTTCTAGGTTATCGGACAAGATTTTATAATTAAAGACTGCCACAGGTGCATTCAAAGTTTATTATTTAATATTCCTTTCATTTGATTTTCTTAGACAAATGGGCATTTTAACTACACAAAGTTTAGTGCGTAATCTTGACGGACCTTTATTGAGTGAAACGAAAAAATACAGTTTTGACAGTTTGGAATAAAAAATTATGTAAAATGCTGCAGCTAAGTTACCTATCAGGTATTATTTATTTTCATCGTTGCATTCTTTCTTGGAAATGCTGTAAAAACAAAACAACCGCATGGTACTTGACAGATCTAAGCCATCTTGGAAGATGGTTATCACAGGCGTCAATTTTCCAGAGGAAAAGAAGGTTTTGTCCCATTTTTAAACATCAAGTTAGAATTCGAGAATAATTTTTTTATTGTCTTTTAGGTCTTCCTGATCATGTGGTTCAAATTTTTTACTTAGTGATTGTTAACCCATATAAACTTATTTTACTTTTTTTTTAAGGTAATTTATCGAAAAACATTTTTGTAGTTTACATTTATTTTGATCCTTTGTCTGTTCCGCTATACATGCACACGTGTGCGCTCTCACACCATCTCTACTAACTCTTGATTTGAATAAGACATTTCTATATAAAAACCATGTTAATCACAATAAACACATTTTGCCAAAAACAAATCTTTGATAAATGTTGGCAAAGGTGAAATACTAAATTTAATTGTGGAAAAATTCCCAAAATTTTCGTTATTTCCACATTTTCTCCGACCATCACAAAATTTCCTAAATTTTTCCAGAATTTTGTATGTACTACTCTAAAATAGTTTCATCCGCAATTTTATCACAAATTATGTCATCCAACGCTGTACTTTGTTGTTGGAATAAAATGTCACGCTATTTTCGTGAAAATTAAAATTTTAATTGAAACGTTTTTAAATACTCTTACCTTTGACTCCACGACGTGTATTTGTATCTATAAAGATTCGCCCTGATGTATTTTGGTGGTTTTTGTGTAAATGGCGAGTGGAGTTTATCTAAAAGCGCAAGCACTTCCGGTTTTCCTACCAAAAGCCGGTATGTTAAGGACCGCAACCACGATTGGTCTACGTAAGTGCTATGCGCAGCCCAGTACATCTGCCAGTCCAACTTAGGAGAATAAGGTGCTGATAATAGATCAAATAATTAGTCATTTACGCAATAAAACAAACAGATAAACTTAACATCACACATAATACAGGGTGATTCAGTCATAATGTCATCAATTTTAAGAGAAGATAGGGAAAAATGAGTATAAAACGAATACGCGATTTAAAAAAATTTAAATGCATATTTACACCGAAAAAGAATATTTTCAAACTGACCGCTGGCCGCAGTTCAACTCGGTGTCGGCTTGACGCAACGTTGACAAATTTAAATATTTAAATGCTAACTAGGCTGTAATCGGCACACTCGACACAGCTAAAAAGTTGGCAGTTCAAATTCCCGTTTAATACGTTACAGGCGGAATAAGTCGAACATCGTTCGGGTACGTTTTCCTATGCAAGTGAGCCCATCAATCATTATTTTCACGTGGTAGAGGTTGGTGAATTTTGTGTGTTTGTGTCGCATTAATAAAATTTGCCATTTGCCTAAATGAAAATGCAATTCATGTTGGGCAACGCACTGGCTGGTGAGATTTCAGGTATGTCATATCTCCACAGCCAGACATGGGACCCAAACCAAACTTTAGGGTATATGTACTGTGGCCATATAGAAAACTTTGGTAGAAGAACGATTTTACAATTTGCGTAAAAAAAAACGAAGGCCTCACCTCAAATTTTCAAAATGGCTTCTTTAAATTTCGAGAAACATTTTTTTCCATAAACTAGATGTACTGTTACATATGACATACCTGAAATTTCACCAGCCGCAACGTACTAGCTCAAGTTAACGAAAAGGTGACAAAAAATAGGTGTTTTTAATGTTTTATCCAAATTATTTACTGTATAAAATTTTGCGGAGCTTTTGAACTTGCATTACGAGGGCATGATGAATGAATTTTAAGTCACAACTCACAAAACGCTCAATGACAACATAAAAATGCAACAATTTTTAAAGATACCTCAAAGAATATACAAAATGCAAAGATTGCAAACAAGAAATTTGTCATAAGAAAAAAAATCTATAACTTCAGCACCGAACATGATGTTATTGTACGCATGTGGTCCTAGCAATGCTGCTGGACTTCTTATAGCTTCAATACTCGTATGTGTCATCAAAAAATTTGTAGCGTACCAGGAGCGTCATGTTGCCGATTGTTATAGAGTGATTTGTTTATCTTTTGAAAGGTCGAGTAATTTTTTTTTTCCATTTTATTAGGCCTTTCGAATATGTGGTTAAAATTAATGACATTATGCCTGAATCACCCTGTATATTAAATTAGGATTTACTAATGTTCTACTGTAATAAGAGCATATTTAATGGTAACTGTTTAAATACTTCGTAAAATTTCAAAACTTACCAACGAATGGCAGAGAATGATTCACATTTCCTGGTTTGTATAAGAAATTGTATTCCTGCCAAGGTCCGTCTATACTATCGGATCCTTCGAGAATTATTTCAGGTCGTCCGTCCACTCCCGTTATCCTAGGAAACAGACCATACTGGTTAACGATGTGAAGTTTATGCAGCCTGTCGTACACGGTACGAATAGCGGGAGACACTGTTGAATTTGAGGTTGGGTGTAACGATGCCAAAGGAACCTGAAAGTAATTTAAAAATTTAACTATAACAATGATTTTTTATTAAATATACTCACCGTATTAGTGAAGAATAGAAGAACAGCAATAATACCATAGAAGATCGTTGAAATAACTCCTACAGTTTTACTTCCGGGTCCTTGATTATCGAACAAGACATTGGACAACGTGTATAAAACCGTTCCAGCTAATGATAACAGGCCAAAATGAATGGTGTAAGTTAATCCCTGACTTAAAACGTTGTCAAATTGGCTTTTTGTGAAAGCTGGAAAAGTTGCATAATTGTCAAGATATAAATAAAAATAAAAAATTGTATACATTATCTTATTCACTAATTTAAAATAGATATAGGGTGTTCGAAAAAAGAGTGCTGAAAGGGTTTCTATATCTAACCAAATGCAACAGAAAAAACTCACAATTAAGACTAAGCAATAACCCTTTTGACATTATTTGTTTTTTGTAATAGTATTGTCACAGAACTTGCCCCGCTCGCACCCAATTCGATGACTGCGGTATCGTGAAATGCGTGATTGCCCCAATCGCCCCTACGCGATTCTGGTAAACAAACAAATATGTAATGCCGTGTATTGAGGTGCAACTGGAAAAATGGAGAATCGACGAGAAGCGTTTGAGCCGTTCGGGAAATGGATCTAGAGATGCTAGAAAATACCTGGAATATTCATTTAGACTATAAAAGAAGAATAAACGGCCGAGTCAGTTAGTATTGAATTACAGTCTTTAATTGGAATGTTTAGATGGAAAATTTCCTGGAGTTTCAAAGTGAAATAGTGTTTAGTCGAGTTGTAATTAGTAATCAAGTGTACAGAGTAGTTAATAAAGATAAGTGATAATTAACAGACTGTTTTTCTGGCAGTAGAAAAAGACGGGTTAGGAAATCCGTGACAGTATTTATGAAGTAAACAATAAATTGCTCATTAACCTCAAATTAGTTGTGCATCGTGTATACTTACTTCGTATTGTAAATATTCTATACCTAGTGTTTGCTTGATGTTTGTGAACGTACATAAACAAAAATTGAACTTTATAGTAACAATTAGCTGCATGACGTGGTAATTTATGGCAAAACTGGACAAAATTCTTTGGCTACAAGACGTACGGTGAACACTGATTATTGAAACTTTATTCTGTTTATTGTCATAATTTTAGTACCGTCGGTCAGAAAAATAATATTGTTGAGCCAATTAGGTTTTGTTTGGTGCAGTTATCGTGCAGCAAAATAAAGGCTCTTATATTCCAGACATCCTGTATAATATATTCTCTGAAGCTATTATTTATGGCATAATTCTAGTTTTTCTTTAGTCTGATTGGGTTTTTGCCACTATAAACATTATGTTGAAGAAATGTCTCGTCCTATGAACGTATATACAGTGTGTCCAATTACGTCGGCATCATATGGGGAACTTTTTTATTATTGATTTTATGACAAAAAGTTATTCTTGATAAAAAGTTCTGCATGACCTAAAACCCAAAATGAAGTAATCAGATTTCAATTTTTTGCAGTCGTATACGAGGTATGTTGAAAAATGTAAATTTTGCTCTAGAGTAAAATACCCTTATTTTTATATATCGACAATCATTATTGAGAAAAGATGATCAGATTTTATTATTTTTACAAACTTCTCTGTATTAATGTGATAATTTACGTCTACAGATCGACATTAAATCTAGGAGGCACTGACAAACCCATAAATTTCTGATAGCAAACGTCAAAACACTAGTTACAATTTAAAACTACGGTCAGACCTCCAATATTATCCGTCTACCATTAAAAATAATCAAAAATAATATAATTTTGCAAATCATACATTTATTATATTGAAAAACATGATAACCTTTAGGTTCATTGGTAATCAAAACTATTTCAATTTTCTCCTCAGAAGATAATAAAGCTGCCATTCCTTGTATTTTATAAATTATCAAAACGCTAGTTACGTTTTGACGTTTGCTGTCAAAAATTCAATGGCTTGTCAGTGCCTCCTAGATTTAATGTCGATCTCTAGACGTAAATTATCAATGCTAATACATACAAGTTTGTAAAAATAACAAAATCTGTTTTTTTTTATGGTAGATGGATATCTGACCGTAGTTTTCAATTAGGATCAACTTTTCTTAATAACGATTGTCAATATTATAAAAAAATAAAGGTACTTTACTCTTGAGCAAAATTTACATTTTTCGACATACCTCGTATACAACTGCAAAAAATTGAAATCTGATTACTTCATTTTGGGTTTTAGGCCATGCAGAACTTTTTATCAAGAATAACTTTTTTTCATAAAATCAATAATAAAAAGTTCCCCATATGGTGCCGAGTTAATTAAGCACACTGTATAAAAAGACAAAAATTTTAAATTTTTGTATTGATTTTGACAAACTTGGGAAAACGGTCATTTGATTCAATGGAGTTTGGCAAAAATTTTAGAGAAGGAGGATAATGCAACAAAAAGAAAATTAAAAGAGACCCCAATTATTTTCCTGACGTGTGTGTCAAACTGTTCAGTAAACATTGATCCACAAACCTAGAAAAATATAGACTTCGGTTCATGATATAGGTCACGTGACAGGTGCGCGTTTTCTAGGGACCTACGGTCCAGAAAATTGATATTTTATTTGCTTTATGTTGGCGGTTGTGCAAATATGATGGCTGCATTGCAATCTGAAACTAAGGGTGTACCGTAATTAAAATATTTTAACCAGAACCCTGGTTGAGCGTCCCGTAAATCGACGCGCCTGAAAAATATTAAAATAACGGTACGCGGTTCCTGAAAATGGTTACGTTCGGTAAGAACCAAGATTCTTCGGTTCCACTGGTGAATTGTCAGTACAAAACAGTGCGACTGTCATAGTTGTGTTTTTTAGGTGAGGTTAAAATTTCGAACCTGAAAATATTGGTGTAAACTATATAAACATGGAAGTAAGGAAGTTATTATATCATAAATAATAAATATATACTAATTCAATATATTTATGCGTATACAATTTTTAGTTAGTTACAAGAGATACTGTAATTTTTTTAGGGAACTCCTTGAGCAACTCTCAGACTGATGAGGATGACGAAGAAGAAAATATACTATCTAATAGGATTTCCATTACTTATATACTAATATATACTAATTCAATATATTTATGCGTATACAATTTTTAGTTAGTTACAAGAGATACTGTAATTTTTTTTTGGGGAACTCCTTCGAGCAACTCTCAGACTGATGAGGATGACGGAGAAGAAAATAAACTATCTAATAGGATTTCCATTACTTTAATGTAATTGTCTATATTTTGCGAATAATAAAATGCTTAATCTACACAACTGCATAATATAAACACGAATATTCCAAATTCTTTTAATTTTGATTTTGATACCATACAGCACAGATTTACCCATAGATTACGAAATCTATGAATTTACCGTCCATTTTTAACTCCAAATTTCAGTTACCGTAAATAATCACAACCCAGATTTCGGTAACATTTGTCAAATTACGGTACACGCCCTAACTAACTTGCTGTCATTTTAAATGTCATTAAAGAATGTGATATGAATATGGCCAATCGCAGTAAACAAATGAGCTTCACGCTACAATACAACCAACGTAAATTGGCATAAAAACCAAGTTTTAGAGATTCTGGACCTTTTAGGGCAGCCATGAATTTGCTGTCGCCGACAATATGACACTGGCACAGTCTATATTTTGTGCATTGATCAATAGAATAAAAATCATTCAACATCTCTATGGACGCAGATAAACAAATTTTAAATTGTCAAACTTGACATATTTTTAATGCATTTGCTATTTTGAGAACGAAAAAGAGAGTTTTTCGAAACGTCAAAAAATACGGAAGTGCGCGATAGTGATGTGACTTTTGTTATTTTTTTTACTTATCTGCTTGTTCAGTGTGAGATTTTTTGGTTAGTCAAACTTAGCTTCAAAAATAACACTTGACTGATCCGTTCGTCACAAGGGCTTATTTAATTAATCTTTATTTTTCCAAAAGTCTGGCAAACACCCAATCAAACTAAAGAAATCCTGTATAATACTCTTTCAAACAAATATAAGTATAAAACGTGCATAATTTATAATTTTTTAAATTAGCTATAGCAATCATTTACCAACAGCAGCCAAAGTGATCAACATCAGAATGATCATCTTCAAAAATGACCATCCAATGATCAATAATTAATAGGGACCAATTTCTCACACTATTTCTAAAACTTAATCTTAATATTTAATTTGCAGTTGTAAACAATTTAGTGGTAGAATTTGCACAACTGTATTTCCAACAAAATTTCTTATTAATTATTTTTATGCACGAGTGTGAACAAATATTATCAGGTAATAATTTTTGTGTCTTAGTTCAGTCTAAAAAATAATCATCCAACTGTTTTTACAATTTATCCTTTTAAACAAAATATTATACCAACATTTCTCGTGCTTGTTTAGTTACTACTAATTTATTTTGTAATTTTTATCTAAATCATATTTTTATTACTGGTTTTTTAAAATGAATCGTCTTTGTCTTATTCAAATTATAAATTAAATTCAAAACATTTTTTACACATTTCCTTTAAAAATCGAATGTTAGTCGTTTCCTACCTCATGTTTCTACTTAAAACCAACATAATAAGTATCACATAATGTTTAATCAAAAACTAGTGCTGGCAACCGAAATCGGTTTTTTGGATAGTTCGGTTAAACGGTTTCAGATAATTCGGTTTACAAAACCCGAAAACCGGTTATTCGATTCTTCAAATAACCGATTTTAGTACTGACAACTGCAATCGGTTTTTTGAATAGTTCGATTAATCGGTTTCGGACAATTCGAATTTTTACAAAACCGGAAAATCGGTTATTAGTAGTTATATAGTGATTTTTAGTTTTTTTTTGTAAAATGGCATAGCCAACTTTAAAAATTCATATTTTAGAAACAATAAAAAAGGTGATCTTTATTTTTATTAGGTGTTATGCTTTGTTTTGATGTATTCATATTTAGCCTGTCGTGTACAGGGTCCTCAAAATTAATTGACAAACTTGAGGAAATTCAAACATGCTTGACCTAAAAATAAAAATTCCCACTTTCACTGTTTCTGAAATATGAATTTTTAAAGTTAGCTATGATATATTTGATAATACGAGTATATTATGTCAAATGAGAAATGTTATATAATTATAAAGTAACACTAAAGTTTACTATAGAATTCAAAAATGCAGAAATTACAGGACGTTTCATTTAAAATAAAAAAGTTGGTACCTACTTCTGGTATAACAGGAAGTCGTATAGCGTTGAAAATATTTTCATTGAAAAGTGTATCGAATTACCTAAGTTGCCAAATCTTCATAAAAACATGTTTACTCCATCTGTCAATCTAACCGGTTATTCGGTTAACCGATTATTTGAATAACCGGTTATTCGAATAACCGGTTTTCATTATACGGTTTTCACCACTAGTCGGGTAACCGGTTTTATCTGAAATCGGTTTTTACGGAACCCGGTTAACCGGTTTCACTTTTTTCCGGTTTTTGCCAGCACTATCAAAAACCGATCAATGGAAACATATTTCCAAAAATTGAAATTTAAAAATGACGAAAAGTGGCCGACCCCATTCTACAATAAATTACTAATGTTTTGTTGCAAAAATTGATGTATTTTATGTATTTTTTTATTGTTCGTATCTTTAAATTCTGCACTTTATTTGTGTTATTTTTATTTTATATTGTTTTTTTTTTACATTTAATATTGTATTTAATGTTCTATAATTTAATTTCTATCTTAAAAGTGTTAATAAATAAATCAACTATACATTTAAAAAATCCCCAATTTCTGGGCTAATTATTATTATTTTTAATTGATTACTAATTTACATTTAAAACACTTTTACTCACCAATACTAGAATCAATTCGTGTTCCATTAATTTTCAACGAGTACAAATTAATCACTCCATACAATATTAAACCGAACAATATTACATTTACAATTTTGCCTACAATCGTCCTCGTCTTTAGTGCTTTCTTTCTTCCGTAGAAAAATTGATCGTCTAACAGAGACAAGAGCAGAGTAACAATTAACATATTCGAAAAATCAAAGTTTCCAGTAAGGACAATACATATTTGCAGAGTAATCTAAAAAAAAAAACAGATTAAATAACGTTTTTGTTGAAACATGAAAAATTGTTACCTGGAAAACGAAACTCGTTAATCGTACGCTTCTGATTGGTATCAGGAAGAGGAACGGTAGGACAATCTCTGTAACGTTAGCAAATATTTGGATCAATCTTAGATACCAGTCCGGTAAATAGTGGGCGTACCAAGACAATGGGGTCGGCAAAGGCATAGTTTGGAAATGGTAATACAAAGCTGAAAATAATCACACTTAATACCAACAAATTTTTTCATATTATTTTGTATTTCATGCTATCGTAAACAAATTTCTCATAAACGAATGACGAATAAATAAATTACCTGTAAGACTCCACCATTTTGGGCAACCACTGATGAATTTCGTTAACCCGACTGTAAGTAAAAACCTAAACAGGAACCATTTGACTAACCAAAAACTAATAGTGTCACTTGACGAGCCTTTAGAACCCTTCTTTCTGCCCGGTAAGAGTGGGGCAACCAAAATTGCCAAAAAACCAGCTTCCAAAAGGAATTCATCGCTGTAAGTAATTTTCATGAAACAACTCAAATGATTATAGAAACAATACAACTAAACATTAAAGATAACAGTACATTTCAATATTACATTTTAAAATGGTATTAAAATAGTATATAACCGAGGGGGTAACTACTGGGATCAAAGATTTCACAAAATAGAGATTTCCAAAGGATTTCTCATTTGATAAAAATTACCTCAAAAATTACTATACTTGTGTAAAAGTCACATATTTCGGGGGCCAAAATATGACAGCCTAAATCAAATTACCATAGAAAAACTGATTTTCATCCTAGTCACACCCTGTACAAGAAAAAAAAACCGTAAAAAAAATATTCCATGACAGTAACGAAAATGCAAAAGATGGCACTTTACGATATCGGCTCAAACTATCAGATTGACAAAAATGTGAAATTGACAGTTTCTTAGAAATAGCGATTTGTTTGTTCTAAGTTTTGCACAATAGTTAAATTGTTTCACAAGGTGCGAAGTGCCAAAGTTAACTCTTCAGTTAACCCTCGACTTGACCCGGCTCCCCAGATACAAGGTGTCCGGTTTTAATGATTACAAACATTTAGAGAAACTAACAGATAGGCGTATTATTATTGTCAGTCTTTACGGGTAAATTTACCACCAGATGACGAGGAATTTTGCATGATTTTGCACGATTTTTCAGGATTTTGCAGAATTTGTGACAATATTTCCATGAGTGGTTACCCCCTTTGTATATAACACTTCTAGCATGGTAAAAACCATTACCTTGAGTGTATTGTTATATATTTGTAAATATATCGGATAGATATTCAAATGCCAATTACAAAAAAAACCTCAATAAATTGTCGTAAGCTTTGGAAGCGCTACCGAGACTACATATGTTGTTTATTTCACTGTTCAGAGTCTATAAATGCTATGCCGTTGTCTTCTACTTCAGTAGTCTGCACCAGTAGAAACAGAAAGTAAAACAGAATTATCTTCTTCAATTATAACTATTTCTTCGATCAAATGTTGTATTATCAGAATTAACATCTGTATCATAATTTTTAACGTATATACATATAAAACAGAATTCTCTTCTGTTAAAATTTTACAAGTTAGAAGCTTGGAAAATCAACTTTTCTGATTAATACGATGTTTCGACAAATTGATGTTTACAAATGAGTAACAAATAAAATTAGTAACATTAATAATAAAGAAAATACTTACTAGCTTGCTGTAACGAAGGTCTGGCCAATTTGATATAGAGAGAAATATAAAGACCAGAGTCCAGCAAACAGAGGAATAGTGCAGAATTTTTGTGATACCAGGCTATAAGGAATAAAAAATATACTATTTCAATTCATCTGACATCTGATAACTAATATTATATTACATCCTCATGCATAAATAAACATGCATCAGCATTCCTATTTTTCACAATCTATATATAAACTTCATGTTGCTATGTAATCTGTATCAGTGGTACTTTAACATACATAACATTTTTATATTGATTGTGCATAAAATTAGAAGTGATCAAAGTACCGAAAAGATTTCTTAAAAATTTCAAATAATAGTGTTAGCATCTGATACGAGATTTTAGCATTGAAATACAGTCTTTATTTTGAAACTAGCAGGAAAATTTGTTCACAACTGAATGTTAAACTGATTACTTTTCCTTATAAAATTTTCTTGATCTTGCGAGTAAAATTACCAACACCGATTGAACTGTATTTATAATGGAAATGCATTGATGAAAGTTGGCCTAATTTTCACAGCAGCAAAGGAAACTTACCCAGTAAAAGCTAAGAATGCCCCTAGCAAAGCTAACACATCAAGAGCATAATTGGTATCCAGTCCTAAATATGGTGCTAACCATAGCAATGTTGGCTGGTAATGCACTTTCGCAGAAAGTGTCTTATGTTTACTATTTTCTAAAACAGCTTTTGCTGGTAGTACACCATTATCACCATACAAACCTACAATGTACTTTTGTCAGAAAGGTTATATTGGCTTCAAGAATAAAAAAATATTATTTACTCCCTACTTAAATCAGTTACATTGGCATTAAATAAAACAATGTAAGATGAGGTCCAGTTATTCATGTACATCACCAAAGCTACTTTCCATATTTATTTAGTTACCTACCTGGAATTTGAATGTAAAATGATAAAAATGCGGACAAGTAAACAATACAAAATGCCCGCAAAAACAAATTACGCGTATAACGCAGAGGGATCATGGTCAAGATTTGGAGATTGGAATTTTCGAAATGTAAAATAAATCACACCATAAACGCACAATACAACTCAAACTCGGCTTCAGATTCAGGCAAGTCAATTTGATGGACGTTCTTCGCCTCCTGGGTTGGTCAACGCGACGACGCGCGTTACCAACACCCAACCAAAATTTACCACACAAGAACCAGTGGTGTAGCACATAAATTTATTTTCTTTATCGTTATTTTTTTAATAGTTTTTATTGAATTACATTTGTTAAACCACAACATATCTAACCGCTTCCACAAGTCTAACTGGTATATTCATTGGCAAAATTATTTACATAATGTACCTATAAGTAATTGTTTTACATGCTATGAAATGAGATAAATACGCTATACAATAAAGGTGTCCCAAAATTAACCTCCCAAAAGTTAGCTGTGGATTCTACGAACAAAAATAATAATAACAAAAAGTAAAAATATAAAGATAAGTTAGTAAACGCCCCTAGACAAACTCCGTAAATGATGACCCCAAAATTAATTTTTTTTCAAAATTTTTCCAAAACGGATCGAGATAAAGTACCTAATTAAGTTTGATATTGAGAATCACAATTTGATTGCGAATCTGTTTTAAAAATAATTCCGCATAATTAGTGATAGGCGTGCCAAACAGGGGGTTCATTGTTGGGTAAATATTCCGGCAAATTTTTCATATCTTGGGATTTATGCCGTCAGATCAAAAAATTAAAATTTTGAACAATTTTACCAAAATAGGTACTCTTGTTTTACTTCGATAAAATGTTCCGTTTTCGAGTAGGTATATATTAATTTTAAAATTTTGTGATACATAAAAATATATTATTAAATATTATATGCAAGCGGTCAAATTTGTATCTAGTAGGTACATATATACGCTTTGGGAAGGTATTTGTCAGTTATTAATAAAAGTATTAATAGATGACTATATTAAAATTTACGAATGATTACATTATTACTGGCTATATTCACGTTTATAGTATTTTATGCTTCAAAACGTTTGAATAACACACTTTTAATAATGTCAAATAAGTCGACAGTATTTTCTCACATTTCATTTTCTGGTGTCTACTAGGGTATTTTGACTATTTATAGTTTCCATCTTAAAGTTTTGTGGTCACAAAATTTTTAAATTAATATTACTCAACTCAGAAACCGATAAAGTTAGGCGACCTAAACAAGAGTACCTACTTTGTTTTATGTAGAATTAAACGTTCTTTTAGATTTTTAATAACTTCTTTTAAGCATAGCTCAACAGATAAAAAAATATGTTTTGATTTATCTAAATAATACGATGAAACTAGCGCCCTCTAGGAGCAACGTCAAAATAAGCTTCAAATTGGTAATTCTCACACCAAAAAACCCAATTCTACCAATTTTCAGTCATACTATAAAAACTTTCTCAATTATTGAAAAATTTCAGAATAAAATTTAATTAAATCTTGAACATCCTGTATTTCTTACACCAGCGACATTCGTATAAGGCACGCAATATGGTATCTATATAGTATCTCCAGTGTACTTATTAAAATTTATTTTAATATACATAATTAACTTAATGATTAATATATTAATAATATATGTAGGTATATTTATTATTATAGACATCCCCTCTAAATTGTTGTTGTCAACACGCCCCTGGAGACATCATCACAGATATATAGTAAATTATCGCTATATTAACGTTAACATGCAATATAGCATATTAGGATTATTTTGAAAAATAATTAAGCGCCTAATGCAAATGCTAAACAAATAACTTTCAAATTTTTCTCTGGATGTATTCATAAAACATTATACTCATTATAGGTAATTTAATATAGGTAGGTATATCCAGAAGCTATATATTAATAAATATATTAGCCTTGTTTATAAACAAGGATATTAGTAAATAATTTCGTGTCTCACGTCAATTTTTAATTTTAGATTTGTCTCATCACCCGGTACTCCACTCACTTAGTTTAGTTCGGGTCATGTCATTATAATTTAGCAAGTTGTACACATATATGTGGTAGGTTCATATGAATGAATAAGACTCAAGAGTAATTTATACGTACAATTTGTTACCATAATCAACCATAATAATGGCATTCTTTAAAGCGAATTGGCGATTTATTTGGAACTGCTGACGTATTTGCATTAAAATTTACCATAGAAAATTTAATTCTACTTTCAATTTCACTCACCAATAGAGATCTAATGCAATTTCTACTCAGATTTTCGTGTTTTTCACATTCTTTTTTTTACACAACAAATGTTTTATGTTAATTTTATCTCTTTTTTGAGACATGAATTTTATGTGTTCTTAAAATTTAATATCCAAGCTAGCAGAGGATTTTATACTTGGCGGAAACTATTTTTATTTTAACAGTTGGCGACGCGGTAATTCTGTATTTTGTACGACCGTCTTTAATTTTGTAGAAAAACAAAACATGATGAATTAACCTAAAAATAAAAATCGTGTCTTCTCAAGTTGTATGATGTGGATAATTAATTATTAAATTTATCTCACCTGTCGGTTTTGAATAAAATAACACAAGTAATAATTACCATATTAATTTGTCTAGTAAAATCAACTAATTACAAATTTTAGGTCAAATTTATAATTGATTTAAATAAGCATGTCCATTTCTGAAGACGAAGATTTACCTCAGTTGTCTTCGGAAACATTTGCAGCTTTACAAGAATTTTATAAAGAGCAAGAGGAGCACGAGAAACGTTTAGAATTATTAGCCTCGGAGACCCTAAATGGAGATGTGAAAATTAATGAAGATTGGGTATGACTGGACACAGTAAATTTATATGGAAAATGAATATATTTTCTTTTAGCAATTAAGTCAGTTTTGGTATGATGACAAAACTATCGAAATATTAGTCGATGTAGCTATAAAAGCCGCAGGATCAAAGGGCAATATTGCCCTGGTATCTTGTCCAAGTTTATACAGAAAACTGAAGCAAAAAGCTGATCCTACCTGTGATAGTAAGCTTTAACAAAACAGTCTAGAATTGAAAATGATTAATATATATTTTTTAGTTACACTGTTTGAATATGATCAGAGATTTGCCACGTATGGCACAGATTTTATATTGTACGATTATAAATCTCCATTAGCGATACCTAGGGATAAGTCTAGTCATTATGACATTGTATTAGCGGACCCTCCATTTTTGTCGGAGGAATGTTTAACAAAAACTGCAGTAACAGTTAAATTTTTAACAAAAGGGAAAATTTTATTATGTACAGGTAACTATACTCAGTCTTCGAAAATCTATCAGTTTAGAAGGCGCATAAATAAAAAAATATAATAAAATAATTAGGCTTATTCAGGAGTTCCCCAAGGCTCTAATTTAGATCCCTTTCTATTTGTATATTTTATTAATGACCTACCAGATAACCTATCACATTCGTGGTCTTTTGTTTGTGGATAACTTAAAAATATTTAGGAACCTTTAAGAGTGTAACAGATTGTAGACTATACCACAATGATAATTATATTATACACCTATACATTTGGATGTAAATGTATCTAATGTAAAAAAAAATTGTTGTTATCAGCCTCTCCAGAAACAAAAATACTTTAGATTTTTCATATGAAATAAATAACAGGCATTTATCAAGAATCACAAAAATTAGAGACTTGGGTATCACCTACAACGGCAAATTATTTTATAGTGGGATATCGATAGTAAAGTGAGGTCTACTCTTATAAAACTTTTTAATACTATTGTTAGATCAAAGCTTGAGTATGGATCTATATTATGGCATTTACAACTGCATAGGCTTATTGAAAAAGTACAAAACAATTATTTGATTTCTCTATATTTTAATAGATTTAGCAGGCCTCTGGACCATAATATAATTAGGAGAACTAGCTTTTGTGATGTTTTTTTGTAAAGTCGTTAATAGCATGATTAGTGAACCAAATATATTGTCTTTATTCTCATTTAGAATTCCAAGTAGAAGAACTAGAACCCATGAATGTTTTATTTTTGCCTCCTCACAACTATTACTCACATTTTTACATTATAGCTCGTCTTATTAACCAAGTTTCGGTCAACCGCGATATTGATTTTTCACTCAGCTTTAAATAAATTTCATGGTCATAAATATTATTTTCGAGTGGTGTTTCAATCAGCTATTTTTTCATGGATAGACATTGCTTAAAAAAATAAAAGATCAATGTACTGCTTATAAAGTTCGATAGAACATCAACTAGGTATGTGAAACAATAATTATTCTTTCATACAAGAGAACTAAGCAAACAATATATTATAATAAAACAACCTCCTGCCATCCTGCGTAGATATAGTTTACATTTTTGCCTTATGGGAGCGTAATCCTTAGCTTGAATAGCCAGTTGTATCACTATATATAGAGAACAGCACAGTATTGATATTAGATAAATAATGTTTAAAAAGTTATGCCGGGTCCAGACATGTTTTGCGACAAAATGGCGATAAATCCGATACATTTCTGCAACATTTTTGTCTTATTTTTGTTTTGTTTCCAAATTCGGAGACAGTTGCAAGTCCCGTCTCGAGTCGGTAAAGATCAAAGGGTCTCTGTTTTGTCTGCATATTTTACGACAAGTTGTCAGCGCGGTGTGCGCTGACAAATGTAGGAGACCAATAAATCAGTAGAAAATCACACATATTTAGTACTATTATGTTGTTGTAGTAGAGTAATTAGTATGTCTCTTGGCAACTGCAGGACTAACAAGGCATATCAGATTCTCGAAATCTTCGTTGGACATTCTTAAAAAATTCCTAAAGCTTGAACGAATCTCACCACTTAGTCCAATATCATCCTCACGTAACTGAACTAACAATTTATTTATAGAATAACTCGTTTTTTTAAGCTTGGTCTCGTTCAAAAATGTGTGTGTTTCATTTTTCCAACATTGGATGAAGAGGAGAGAAAGATATAACAACTGGCGGCTAGCCATAAATCTTCATTTTTTAAATTTTCTTTCTGATGGAAACGCCACATGGTTAAACAACTGATTTGCACCAACTGAATTTTGTTGCACATTTGTCCTTGTGGTGTGGACAGTTTGTCTTGTCTGAATACCTAAAATTTTGTCGTGTTTTTGTCTCAAAATCGTGTCCACTTTTTGTCTGCTTGGTCTGGACCCGGCATTAAAGCCAGCTTCAGAGAACAATGTAGTGTTGCCAGCAACATTAAGTCACGTGACTTTCAGTCAATGAAATTAATTGTATTCGTTGTTGAAGTCGAGCAAAGTTCAAAATTTCCAACTTCCACTATCCAGGGAGCAACATTTGGACATAACTAACTTTATAAAATCTTTATTTGACTGAAATTAGACTGGTGGTGGGGATGTTGTCAACAACACTACATTGTTCTCTGAAGCCGGCTTTATAGTTATAGTGCTTTTATATCCGAGTTACGTTCTACAGGGTGTCTCGAAATTAATGGGACACAGAGCATGAGTAGATTCCTTACATTAAAATAATGCGATTAAGCCAAACTTATCTTGGTCCATTTGTGGCTAATAAAAAAGTTACAGGGCGTTAAAGTTCAAATTTTGAATTCAAAATTCTTCATTACTATGACAGTTTTACGTAAGTAACTACAAACTTATTTTATTGCCCAGATTTAAACCCCATGGATTTCAGTATTTGGGGTATTTTGCAATCAAAAGTTTACAGTGACCCTATTAATACACGGGATGAGCTGTGGCAAGCAATTTTAGATGCTAGGAATTTATTAAGAAATGAAGAAACAATATTTAATATTAGACAATCATTTATCAAACGAATAAGATTGTGTATTAATGTAAACGGGGGTCATATTGAGAGTTTAATGTAGCTACCTGAATGTAATTCAATTATTATTAAAAATAATATTTAGTTTTTTACGTAAGTAACTACAAACTTTTACCTTATTTGTGAAAAATAGATAGAACAATATTTTTCTATTAAATCTTTCGTATACACACTGATAAAAAAGTTATAACCAGTTTCTATCAACCAAGAGTACATTTCGTAGCGCCCTCTAGCGTCTACAGTAAAATTAAGTACGGATTCGTTTTTCTCATCCCAAAAAACCCCCTAATCCAAATTTTCAAAAAAAACCTTTGAAAACTTCTCTAGGAATCTACTCTTGCTCTGTCTCATTAATTTTGGGACACCCTGTAGATTTTGAAGGTTGGGTACTATCTTATACTTTTCGTAATCGAAGCTTATTATACCAAAGTTAACTTTTCCCTTTGTAGGTGCTATAATGGCAGATTTAGTTCAGAGATTATTGGACTTGAAGAAGAGCTTGTTTGAGCCGAAACATGCAAATAACTTAGCCAACGAATTCTGGTGCTATACAAATTTTAACATAGACGATTTTTGTGATAAATGAAACCAAAACATTTTGTAATTGTTTTTATTATTTAAGTGATATGTTTGCATGAAATGTATGTGAATATACAACAAATATAAAAGCTGTCAAAAAGCTAACAAATTTCATAATAAAACAGCGTGGATATAAAATCTTCAACTTTTACAAACTAGTAACATATTTATACATTCTTGCAATATAAAAAACGAAGTGTAATAAAGTGTTGTTATACTGCAGATCATGCATTTTGACTAGAATATTGCCCTTAACCATAATCCATAACCTATAGTAACAAATGCAATGACAAATGAATGGAATATCGCTTTTTTATTTTACTAATAGCACATACATTAAAGGCCCCACTACAGATGCAATATCTTGGTCCCGCCAGATTTGCTCTACATCGAAATAACCACCTCTTCTACAGATTCAGTGTCGGTTAAGCTCAAGTTCAACACAGGATATTTATGATAACATTGGATTTGCCACATAATTCATTACTTTTGAAATTTTAAAACAAGCGGAGAATTCTGCTGTATAGAAAAATGTAGGAAATATTACAAGGGTCAATCAATCGATCATTAAGTACCCATGTTTGAAGACAGGTGGCGTTGCTGAGCTTGACATTACTGTCATGTACTGCCATCTGTCTAATGGCACCATACTAAATTTCAGGCTCATTTTTACTTGGCAGCTAGTTTTTCTGATGGGACCAGGATAAAATTTGTTCAACCAATATCTCATAGATGGTGAAGCATCCAAGTTTGCTTTATTTCTTTGCATGTTTTCCATCCAAAAATGAAAAGCGAAGCGAGAAGTATGAAACATGTAGGATACAATTGGCTGCCAAATAAAAACTAACCTATGAATCAGTCCAAAATTTAGTATGGTGTTTTTTGACGGATGGCAGTACACAACGGTTATGTCAATTTCCCACAGCAGTGCTACCTGTCTTCCAAGGTACTTACTGGTCGACTCTCGTAATCTTGAAATTAAATGTCTGTTCAATCTTATTGGATGACATTTTGTCATTGTCAAAAAAAAAAACTGTTACCTACTTCTATTCCCCACTTTTTTATAGCAAATCCTGTGCTTTGAGTTTAAAAATTACTGCTAGTGACTAATGGAATGGATGAAATAATAAGACACATCACCAAGTGATCTCATAACTGTTTTGTTTTACACACAATTTATTGAACAATAAATTGACAATTTATTTGTAAAAAAATGATCAATTTCACAGTTTATTGAAGATTGCTTTACACATTTCAATATTTACAACAATTTATTGGTCGATGTCGTTACTGCCAACCATGAAACTCGTTATCTAAAACTGAAATATTTTGTAGTCAAATTCACCATCTTCTGTTTATTAGTTTGAACTAAAGTAATGAAAGATAATGAGAGCATAATTGCTTTCAGCATAATTATATATATATTTTTTTTAAAAACCACTTTTTATTTCGTTTACTAAGTTACGTCGCCTGCATAATAATTAATGGGCGTATTCAGACGAGGTCAGCCGCTGAGTAAGAATTCAGCTAAATGCGTGCATTTGATTGGCCTGGATTTGTCAACGGCTGACCTCGTCTGAATACGGCCATTGTCTGACGAATCAGTTGAATTTCAATACAGAATTCTGTAATGTCCTGTAGTGTGGCGACTTCAGTGTTACTATTTGGAAACACAAATGTCAGGATCAAAATGTCAGAATTTGACATTTGATTTTGTAAAAAAGTGACCAATAAATTAGAACATATTCTAAATACGCAGTTCACTGAAAATCAACTTGTTCAATTTATTTAACAATAAATTTTTGCGTGTAAAACAGCTGTATGAAACATATTTTCTATATATTTATACAGGGTGTCTGGAAATAATACCTTTACACTCCGGGGAATAATTTTAACAAAAAATTGTCACAAAATAAACTGTTTTTGAAAAAAAACTACGTACTATAAATATTTATATGTGCTACTTAAACAGCTGTTCATTTGAACTAATTTTCAAAATCAACACAGCAGGCTTGGAAAACAAACGCTAGAGTTAGTTTAGTTTTAGACGTGCTGGAATAATGACGCAACATTTCCATACATCCTGTATAATAAGTAATTTAAACAATTAACTCAATAAAGCCACATTTTTATCTGTTATCAATATTTGAAACATATGTATATATAGTATATAATTTCAATCTGGTGTTATTACCCTTCTTCACATATTTTTATCATTACGTATTTACAAAACCACAACCATTCTTAGGTGGAACTTTTATAACAACCATTAACACAATATAGGCCTGTTAGTTTGCACAGATATACATATTTAAGGGAACTTGTCTCGTAGACAGATTTGGCATTTATAGAAAACTCAATTACAAAATTTCAAAAAACGACTCAATTTTAATGAATTTTCTATCAATTACTGTTTCGTACAGAACAAATTCTGTGGGTAATATAATCAATTTTATGTTACCTTTTGTTGTTTGGTTATTACAAATGATATACAGTCTTATGTTTCACTGAATTAGGTATTTATGCCAAGTTTGGTTAATAATGGTTTTTAACTATTTACACATTTACTACATTATACTCATCAATATTAAACAAAACCGTTTAAAGTGGAAAATAAATAAAATCTAAGCTACTTCCTATCTACCGGTATATCACTATGAGATTTTGATATTCCTGTTACACGATTATTAAAATATTTGTTATATTGTTTCTTTTGACATCCGAACATAAATATAATTCGTAAATAATAATAAAATCTAACCACATATATTTATACAACCTGAAATATATCTTGACAATTTAAAATCAGCTAAATAGGTCCTGGCCAGTTTCCTGTAAAGTTTTATTTGTTAGTCTTTCAATCTCACTGAGTAGAAACTGAGTGTCGGTGTCCACCTCCGACAGAGGGGGGCTAGCGTGTATAGAATTTTGGACATTATCCCACTCCAAGGAGTTCGCCGACGATACTCTTGACCAGTCCGAGTCGCTGTTAGGTGCAGGTGCCGTGTTTTGTGCACTAGAGGTGCTAGGGCACTGAGATATGTCTTCCGGAATTGCTGTCCTGTTAATTTTTTTTTCATATTGTAACTGAATGTTTAACATAAAAATTTGGTCTTACCACGAACTTCCTGATGGATCGTTAATAATAGAAATGGGCAGAGTCTCATGCTCCCATTCTAAATCTATAGAACTTGCTGGTGTTGAGGTTGCCGTTCTTTGCAACAAAGCTCTTGCGTCCAAACACTGTAGCTGGATATCATGACTTGTACAAGATCTAAAAGAGAGAACTTCAATTAAAATCAATTTCCCCTTGACCACTACCATTTTAGTAGGGATTTGACAACTCCAAAATATTAGTGGGGTTAGGTACAAAATTACAAAAAGGATATATATGTATGTGATCATACACAATTTCATTGTTAGAGATTATATTTTATTAAAATCAATGATTATATTATAATAGAAACGATTATATTACATTAAAATAGTATTTTAGGTTAAGTAAACAAACTAACGCCAATATCTCCTAAATCCCGCTTTACATTAACAATTTATTTTGTCAATTAATTGATCAAGTGGCTTCGTCAAGTCAATTGACAAATGTAATATTAAAACTTGGACTTGAAATAAATTGATGAAGAACTTTGTCAAGTTATTGACGACTTAAAACTTTTCGTCAATTTTTACTTCAATTCACGAATACCAACCTAAAATCAATGTAAATATTTAACCAGTAACTGAGCAGCAGCAATAATAAATGCAATGGAAGCTTTTTTAACTGTTTCTCACTTTTTTTTTGCCTTAAAATATAATTAGTAAAGTTACTTTTCATTTTTAACGGTTTTTGTTTCGTATACAAATGGGAATGATATAACGTCAAAAGTTAAAATTACTTTTAGGTTGGTACGTGTGACATATGACAGCAAAATTGTTAAGAAACTTGACAAAGCCCTGAACATGGTGTAAAACCAAAGTGCGACCTTGAAGAAATTGATGAATTAGTTCATCAATTTCTTCGACAATAAATTGTTAGTGTAAAGCCCACTTTGATGTTCTTTTCAAAAGCTGTCCAGAAAATGAAAAAAAAAGTATAATAGGTCCACTCACAAAAATATTTAATATATTAAAATTATTCCTTAAAACCATTACAAACAAGTTTATTTGGGAACAATGTCAACTGAAAATACAGCAGGCACCCAAGATATTGCTTGCTCTGTTTGAACCAGATAAACGCTCGCTCAATAGCTTAACACACATAATTTTCTTGCCACTATTGGCAACACACATGTCACAGTGTAATTATCACTTTGACAGCAGCAAATGTTACCTGCAACTTTTACAACGACAAATACACTACTGGTTTTTCCCCTTATTCATTTTTTACGTTGTGACCGTTGCCAAAATAAATAGTTTTGACATTTTTGTTAACAACTTATTGAATTATTAAACACTAAACAATGAATCAATTCGGTGAGTCTACAAACAACAAAATTAGTCAAATTGTTAATATCTGTGTGGCTGCTAATACAGACTCGATCATCAATCTGGCAACAATTTTCTACTTTTTGCTATGCGAAAGGATATAAATTTGAGTCCGATACTTCCATCGAGAAATTGAATGTAATTAATAATGCAAGATTGGACTTTTAATATGCAAAAATGTGACGGAAAAGACTACAAAGTAAATATTATAAAGAATTCAGTATTGTGTTTAACTCTTTCACCGACGTACAGTTTAATTCATCACACGCTGTCGATAATGCTAAACGTAAAATTCTACAAGCACAACAGGAAAAGAGAAAATCCAGTGCATCAGCTCTTAATAAATGTGAAATATTTGCAATTGCCAGTTTATATGATGAAAATAAACCGGAAGGACTTCAAAAGAACATATACCACATTTTGGTGTTTGAATTAGCTTGGCACGGAGGAGAAGCAACTTACTGCAAAACCACTTATTTCGCATCTGAAATTGAAAATAATGCAAAAGAAACTGGACGTATCAAGTATAATCCTCTTGTTTCAAAAACGAGACAAGGCGATGACAATAAATTGTGATAGCAAATAAATTATGCATAATATTTTAGAGGAAGATATTTGCCCAGTGTGCTTACTTAAAAGTTGATGGAAAAATGTGCCGATTGGAATTAATGAAATTTCCAAATGAACCAAATGTTCACAACGCATTGGTATAGATGTCAAACTTGTCAAAATTACAAATCACTCAAATCGAGTGGCACTAGTTAGCGAATTAAGTAAACGCGGAATTGAAGAACAAGCTCTAATAAAAATAATAGGACAGCAATTCATCATCAATAAAACCATAAGTACAAGTTGACAATGAGTATCATTCGAGCATTATTCAATCGATTCGTTTAGAAAAGAACAAAATTCAACAGCTTTCATGAAGTTAAGAAAAGTATAATCAGTTTTTGAGAAGTGTTGCCGATTATTTATTTAATTAAATGCTCATTTTTATATATTAGTTTTTTTTTCTTTTCATAAAAAGACATACAATCGATAAACTTAATTTACTGCTCTCATTTGCTTTAAGTTGCGATTTACATCAGGATAACAGGTTGTTAAGGTGTACTTTAATGCCAGATTGAATATAAAGGATATTTAAACCTGCTGGTTTATATTTAACAAGATATTAACCAACTTAGTGCCTAAAACATCAATACATTTTCTAGCAATTAAAAAATTGGAGGTGATAGATAAATAATATTTCTAATTTATTGCTGGCTTTTATTGATTTTTAATGTTTTCAAAAATGTCAAATTTAGTTACAGTAGAAAATAAAAAATATTTGTTTTTATTTTAATTATGTATAGACATTGTTTGACCTTGTAGTTTTGTACGGAATACCTGTCTTTTATAGTTTGGTGTTATTACGATTGATTTTTATTATAAATTGGCCAATTTCTCGGTTAACTGTAGAGGTGCCACGAACATAAAAAGATGTAAAAAATGTAGATATGATAAAAACATTTTTAGATAACAAAAATATTTTTTCTTACCCTGTAGATGACAAACGCTGAGATTCAGATAACCTGCTGTATGAACTAAGCTGTGGATTTAGTAAACCATCAACCAATTCCAACACTGGTTTTTTCTGAAATATTTCCATATGTGCATTATAAAGACACAGAAATATGATATTCTTTACCCTCGAGATTTATTTTTCTGTTGTTAGAACATCCATCCAAGTTTAAAAATATAAATATCAAGACAAATAAATCTAAAGGATGAAGAGAATAATATCATTGTCAAGGTAGGTAGGTGCAGAATAAGCAATGTTTTCTTCACAAAATAGTAAAGAAAATTATTTATTTCAATGAAAATTAAGGAATACGTATTTTGAAATGTTTATAATAGAAATTCTGTATAAAAATTATGTTGCAAAATTATTTTAGAGTACAGTGCAGAAAATTCTATCAACAGGGGTGCAATGAAAGCAAGACAGTGAAATATATATCTAGGAAAATGTAATTACCTTGTCATTTCTTTTTTTAAAAAAACGTGATAGAAAACTTCTATAGGTATCCCAGAAAGCATGAAAAGGAACAGTTTGTTTATATTAAATCAATGTAAGTACTTAATATTGTAAATTTTTGCATATATCTGTATAACAGTATTTATCAAACACACCAAAACACAAGGGTCTCTCTAAATGGCATTTGATTAATTAGGTAGTATAATTAAATCGTACCTTTTATTATCTCCGCTCGTAGAAGTATTCTGAAAAATAAAGAATATATAAATAAATATTTCTCTCTTTCTTAAATAATAATGTTTTTTTATTATTTCAATCTATTATGTTCTTTTGTATACGTTAGGAATAAATTAATCAATATAAAAATAAAGGCGACTAATCAGAGTCAACAGTAAAATATGTCTCCAAAATTATTTTAATTTCATTATTTTCTAATTCTGCAGTATTGTTTGGAAAAGTGGAAGTAATAAAAATTAGCAATTTATTCTTCATTTACAACTAGTTTAAATTATACATTCAATGTTATTACTTAAGAGGAATATCTAAGTGCTTTAAATAATTACTATCATTATTTATTTTTTCAGATCCTGCTACTTAGTATTTTGGATGTAATTGTAACTTATTTAAATTACAGTTGGCTTCGTACTCGTAAACATTTAAAGAGTACCTACTTACATCTTCAACAAGAAATGTGAAACTGACTTCATCATTTTGATTGTTAAGAATATTAAAACTTCGTAGGGCTCTCGCGGTATCTGACTCAGGTAGACAACTTTTAAAACAATTGCCCATTGTTGCAGCAGTCCAACGGGGACTGCATCGGTGTCAACCCCCATGGGGCTTCGATAAATTAAATGACTCCGTTTTTGTTAGATTATCAATCAAACCTGGCTTTTTATATATGTAATTATCCTTAATTAGTCAATTTTTAAACACTTTATTTAATTAGCTTATCACAAATTAAGTATTTAACAGTGAACACTATAGATCTTCCACAAACATCATTTTCAAATGTTTTTCGATTTTATTTTAGTACACGAACTGTTTTAACTTTTATTTTAAATATTACACATTATTGTTATGAAGAGGGTGTAGAATTGTAAAATAAAAGAACGACAGACAGAACCAGGAACACGCACAACGCACAAACATGACAGCAGGATGACAGTATGACAGGTGACAGTTCTTCTAACTACCAACATGAACATAAAATAATCGACTGGTCCGGTACTTTTAAATAAACGAGGCGGATATCTCTTTTTTTTAATTATTCGAAGTTTGGATTGACCGATTGAATATAGAATAGAGGGTACATTTCACATATCATGTACATTTTTTATAAATTTTCAAATGTTATTCATTATTTACAATAGAAAAGAAATTATTTGCCCAATTTTACTCACATTTAAATAAAAAATCTGTTTTTGGTTTATCTAGAAAAACCGCCTCATAAATTCTAGGGTTAGTAGCAGCTGATTGGCATGGTTCATGGTCAACAAATGTCAACATTGTCAACTGTCAGTGTCAGAAGGATTGGAAGTATAGGGGGTTTCCAACGTCTCCTGCTTTTCCAGCTTCCAGCAAAAACAGTGAAATGATATTTAAAATTATAGTGCAGTGTCTACTTATAAGCTATGTATATTCGCTGTCTACACATCCTATTTTAATAGTTGTTTCTTATGATGCCTTCCGATATAATTTCTTCGACACAAAACTTGTACCTAACATGGAAAGATTGAAGAACTTGGGTACACACACCGACCACTTAATAAATGTATTCCCTACTAAGACTTTTCCAAATCATCATTCAATTGCCACTGGATTGTATCCTGATGTTCATGGAGTTATTGGCAATACGTATTTCGATCCGAAATATAATAAAGTTTTGAAAATCGGTTATGAAATGTTTCACTACAACGAAGACATTAAACCAATTTGGGTGCGTAATACTTCATTGTATTAATGTATAGTACTCACACATTTTACGATTTTAGAGATGGAATGAAGATCAGGGAGAAGGTAGATATTCTGGAACTATGATGTGGCCAGGTGCCATTTATCCATATCAAGGACAAAATATAACATATGTGAAAACATTTGAAACTACTTACCAATGGCATAAAAGGGTTGACGATGTAAGTTATAATTTTTTAATTTTCTTACCCAAAGTGTATAAAAATGTATGTGCTAATGTATACATGTTTTATTAAATTGCAAAAACTTTCTAGGTCATTTCTTGGATAATCGATCCTGTCAAACCAGCTAATTTAGTCATGTTATATTTTGAGGAACCCGATACACATGGACATGCTTTCGGGCCTAATTCCAAAACGGTTAGAGATTTACTTGTTAAACTGGACAATATTACGTTATATTTAGAGGTGAGTAGAAAACACACTACCTATTGAAAAAATATTTTAATTTTTGCAATTTGCAGGTAGGTACAATTTAGGTATAGGTATAACTCAATTAGATTTATAGAGATAAATAATTAGGTATAGACATTCAGTTTATTTTTTAGGAACAACTAGAAAAGTACAAACTAACCGATAAAGTCAACGTTATTCATCTAAGTGATCATGGCATGATATCTGTAACTCCTCCTTACTTTATCAACATTACGCAGTACATAACAAACGGTACTTACGAATGGGCTGGCGCCAGCCCTTGTATTCAAATAATACCCCACAACGGTAAATAAATATTCTACGATTATTTATCTTCGAAACTTTAAAAATATTTTGGTGTTTTAGGGTACGAGGAAGAAATATACAACTCTCTTAAAGCTGGATCTGTAGTGAACGGCCATTTTAAAGTTTATAAAAAAGAAGAGTTTCCCAAACGATGGAATTATAAAGATAACCCCCGTTCGCCACCTATTTTGGTCATGGCTGATGTTGGTTATGCCTTAGATGATTTAATTATTACAGCACCGAAATATGCGGAGTACTACAATTTTACACGTAAGTAATTCATGTTTACATAACTATTACGTGTGAAATGAAAAAGGTAGTGCATATAAAGCAAAAGGGTGTCGCATACAAATGAAACCTTTTTTTGCTCTATAAATTGTTGATTTCAAAACCATCTAAGTATAGTTAAACGTGCGATATTGTGGCCGAGTGCCAGAAAATTTGTTTTTCTGGATCTATTTATGGTCATGTGCTAAACTTAAATTTAAATGAGCAAGAACTAAAGTATGTAGAATATTTCGAAGGATATATCGATCATCTGGAAGAAAACCGCCAACTCAATATGTCTTAAACAGAGTTTTGATGCAATGTAATCCACACAGTGTTTTCTATGTTATGGAAAACTGTTTCATATATACTTTCTTAAGACCTCTGTTTGCTGTTTATTTTCTTGTTCCGAGTAATCTCTTTGAAGGAATGCAGTAATTCCAGAAACACGCTGTATATTTTAATAATCAAAGCATGTTTATTACGGCTCATTGTTTTAGTGACAAATAGCTCAGAATTTGGTGTACACGGATACGATTATAACGTAACGGACATGCACCCCTTCTTCATGGCGAGAGGCCCAAAAATTAAAAACAACCACAGGGTAGCTCCATTCCGCACTGTTGACCTTTTTAACCTCTTTACCGAAATATTAGAGTTACCAGATGTTTCAAACAATGGCACATTGGGCAATATTGTTGACATTTTGAAAGAAAGCCACGGACAGTATAGTGTGGGGTCTATACTGATCATCTCAGGTAAGTAAATGCTCTAGCTGTATTGCTCTCTTCAATAAATACATGTTACATAGTTCTTCTTTTACTTGGTAACATAAATTGTAACTAAAATTAAATTTTTTGTTTTGTGGAAATTTGGGAAGGTGATTGGCTAAAATATTTCTTTTTTTTTATCAATATGTATCAGAAGAACTGAGATTTTAGAAGTCCAAAACTTATATTGTTTGGTAAAATGTTTTTATTCATTTATGGGAACAAAATACAATTTTTTGCATGCCTTTTGGTTATTCATATTCATCATATTAGTTGTTGGTTTTTACTAGATCAAACTTTAAAAATGTTTAAAAGTGTCAAAATGCACTCCTTATGTCTGTTTACAAAATATTTCATTACAAGAAAAACTAGTAAAATTGAAAGTCATTTAATTTCTCAAAATTCAAAGATGTTTGGATTGTCTTGAAATTTTGATACATTATGTTACTTAGGTACTTATAATATACAGGGGTGTCCCTATTTTTTCGTTTTTAACTTTATATTATTCATTATTGTAAAAAATAAAAAAATAATAGGTTTTTTTATAACATTTTCTCTTAGGCACTCCACTTTTGTCATATATATATATAGGTATACAAGGTGTGGCAATTAAGTTCCGGGAATTTAGTTACAACTCGGAAACTGGCACCACTGCATTGTTTGTCAACATTTTTCTAGAGAGGGGGGACCTTCCTTTTAGTTTCAGTCCAAGGTTGAAGTCGATAGCACGTTTGGTTTGTGTTTTATGTGTATTTTTTGGAAGTAACTTTTTTAGCGGCGTCGTGAAAATGAGTGACTCAAATTACAAGCAACGTGTTGTGATTCAATTTTTAGTGAAATCTGGCGAAAAACCCTCGGAAATCCTTCGAAAATTGGTGGTGTATGGAGATGAGTGCATGTCGAAAACACGCGTGACAATCCATGTGAAGGAGCTCCCGTCAGCTCTCATAGTGACACAAATGTTGACCGTTTGCATGAACTGATGTCTGACCGGCGCCTAAGCATTCGTGCGTTGTCTGACGAGTTAAATGTCAACAAAGAAACCATACGCAAGATATTACACGAAAATTTGAATATGCGAAAGATTTGCGCAATGATGGTGCCAAAAGTTCTCACCCGTAAACAGAAAGACATGCGAAAATTGATCTGCGAAGATTTATCGTCCTGTATTCGGAGCGACGGTAGAGACTGGATGAGTCAGGTTATCACTGCAGATGAGACCTGAATTATTGAGTATGACCCCGAGACCCGTAATCAAAGTCAGGAGTGGGTGGAAAAGGGTAGCTATGTACCAAGTCTGAGTAAAACATATTTTAGTAGATAATAAAGAAAATAAAATATTTTTTTCACAAAAATGGTTGCCAAAGAAAAATGTTTTAGGAAGAAACACCTGTTAATGTTTCATACTTTATCCTTTACCAAAGTTAATAACGAAAAACACTATACAGAGTGATTCAGAATTTGCCTAAAAAAATTGTTTTTAATGTACAGGAGATAGTTAAAAATCAGAAAGGGTAGTTTGAAAATGATTTAAAAATACACTTTAGCGCAAACCAAAGCATGCAGCATGGCTGGCGGTGCTGACAGACAAAAAATTGAAAGAATTTCCTAAGGAAACTGCTCTTGTTGCTATTGTTATTATTAATTAATTTAATTAATTTGTGGTTTTAATTAATAAAATAATTTGACATACCTGATGTCACAACTGTTCAAAATTTTGTAAACCAACATCTAAACACATTTTGGGCTCGTTTTACCCAGTTTCTACAAACTAACACAAATGTTTCTAATTCTTCTCCATTTTAAACTCATATATGATACAGCACCCTGTTGATTGGGACATTCCTTGTACTTGCTGAACGATTGGTACTTATTCGACGATTCTCTTCAACAATTTCTAAAATGTGTTCATTAGCTGCTGCAATACGACATGGATGCCCTAGATCTCCATCTCTTCCACGATTTGTAAATTTCTTGTGTCATGCTCATGTTACACTATCGTGGTAAAAGTAATTGGATTTGGTAATTGTCTGCCGGGAAATCGTTGTGCATAGACGAAAAATTTTATCTTCACCATAAATCAAAACGATATTCATCAACTCCGAGTCGCTATACACGTAAGCCATTTTTGATACTTGAAAAACTAATGCACACACTATCGCAAAAACGTCGAACATGAATCAGATTCACTGAAGAGAAAGAGACCACATGGTACGCTATACACAGGTACTGTGACTACACAGCCCAGCGATGTAAAAGTTGAAAATACTACAACTTTAATAATTTTTTTAAACTGTAAGGATTTTACAAGAATTTTTTTTTATGGTATTGACGCCATTTTTCATGACGCATCTATTCCTAATTTTTTTTAGATAATTTGTGAATCACCCTGTATAAAAATTATTGTTTGGTTTGCTTGGTGCATGTACATTAACTGATTTTTATTTTCTTACAGTAGGTGGAGTTGTAATAGCTCTAGTTTTAATAACCGTAGCTGCGATTATAACATTAATCATGATCAAACGCCAACAAAACCTCACTACAGTGGCTGCTTTGAATAAGCGTTTTCCACAAACTTTCCAAAATAACATCATTGAGGCACAGCACTTGCTAGAACCAGAGGAAGCATAGGCACACTTTAGTTGTTATAGCGTTGATAGTGATTTTAATTTAGATGATTGTAGTGGGAGCGTAAAATGTAAAAGAAAAAGGAATTGTTATTTTATTCACTGAAATGGTGTTGCGGAAAAGAAATTGTAATTTTATTTATTGATATGGTATTATTAGTTAAGATTTGCCAGAAAAATATGAAGAATAACTAAAGCTCAGTAATAACACATGTTTGACTCAAGATGAATATAAAAGAAAACTCAACAATTACAATCAACAATATTAACAGTAACAATCAATATTAAGTGTAGAAAAGTGACAACTAATAGATGCTGACATCAACAGTTTTATGTAATTATTTACTAGAATTTAATTTTATAAATTAATTGACGTTGGTTAGACATTTATACAATGGAGATTATATTTTCTTTATCTCACTAAATCATCTAGATTCCATAAGTTTAGTCGAATTAGAAGGTAGTAGTATAAATTTATTTGTCTCACTATTCAGTTGAAATTGTGTATGAGAGAAACACCTTGAAAATACATCAGTATGTTCAAGATAACACAATTAGCAAAATAGTTTGGCAAATAAATAAATAACTGGGATAATTTATGGCGTGTGTGTGTCTATGTGGAAAGCAAAGGGATACTGTATTCGTGTTTTTTTTTTTTGATTTTTATAAAAACCTACGTCCATTCTTCACTATACAGGGTGTTCAGTAACGATTAGGCTAATTTCCTTGGGAAAGTATTTTTTTATATTATTTTTTTATGATAATTTTCTGTTTGTTGGGCAATTGTATTAAAATTTTGGAGTTCTTTGTGAGATAAACGCGAATATATAATTGATTTTTGAGTTAAATGTACAAGGTATAGGTGATGCACGCCAAAATGTCATTTTAGATAAAAAGGCACTTAATTTGTTGGGCTTGGAAATAATACATAAATTCTAACAAAATATTAATTCAAACAGTTATTACAGTAGGTAATTTTCTGTCTGGTAGATATTTAAAAAAAAAAAATTGAAATAAAGATTTTGTTTGCGTTATTGCGTTTAGGTTTAGTTGGTTTCAGTTATTTTTTATTTGTTAAATATTCATTTATTCATGTTGTCATATATCTCTGTGTTGTATTTTGTGCATTTTTATAAAAACAATATTACTAACTCCAATAACTTTTTTTATCAATAATTTGTCAGAATTTATGTATCGATTTCCAAGCTTAACAAATATGTTAAGCGTAGTTTTCTCGACGACATGCAACAATTATACCTTTTTTAAAACTAGTCGATGATTGTTTTAAAGTAACTACCTAATAATTTTTCAAAAAACGCAAGCGCTCAGAATGGTCTGTATATTTACCTCAAAAATTGCTTAGATATCCGTGTTTCTCACAAAAAACCTATATTTCTAAAATTTTAGTACAATTACCCAACCAATAAGTAAATTATTATAAACACATGAAATAAAAAAGTACTTGAAAAGTAAATTGATTTAAATAACACTATTTTTGTTCAAGGAAACTAGACTTAAAGATATGGCCCTTTTTTTACTGGACACCCTGTATATTTTACATACTTATTTCAAATGTATGTTTTACTTTTGAATATAAAAATTCCCAATATATTTAGGAGAAATTCGTTTTCTCCTTTTCTTTCTTGTATTGATAGTATCATTTTATTTGTATTTTTTGGATGCAAAATTTACGGAAAAAGTATTCATTATATGATTCCATTAACGTCATTGTGATTATATTGCGTCCAGAATTTTGTGATGGGAATCATACAGTAGAACAAATTCAATTTTTTACTGGTACATTTCTGTTGTATTTCACATGTGTAATATTTTACTGTATACCCATTTTGTGATTTAATTTGTGATATCTTTTAATGACATAATCTACATAACACTTTTTATACATGCATAAATATAAAACAGCAACTGAATACTTAATAATTATTTTACACAAATGAACGCATAAATTAAGGACTATTTTAAGATTGCTTTTTGTGCTTTTTAACTTTCAATAAAACAAATGGACTTTGGTGGTGGTAGAAAATGAAAATGGTCATTTGATAATAATGCATAAGACCCTTACAGATTTTTTAGGGAGTTATATCGAATTGGTCACAAAAATAATAACAAAACTTGTGAAATATGGCAGTTTTGTGTGAAAATATTTTTTCTGTAATGAACTGGTAGATACAGAGGATTTTTTTAGTTTTTCCGAAATTAGCCTTACTTTCAAGTTATATTTTTGCAAGTTTTAACTTTATGTTAGCTGCAAATTCTATATTTTCTTTACCAACATACTAAAAAATTATGTGAAATTTGCCATAATTGTCTCGAGGGGTTTAGAAGTTATAAATTTTAAATAGATTTTTTTATCAGTTTTCGAAACTCTACATATCTCGGAAACGACATTTTTTAGCAAAATTATCCTAATTTTAACTATAGATACGCTCCTGGATTCTCTGCACGCAATTAGGAAACACTGTATATGTAGCCCTTTTCGATTTCAGGGAAAGCTGAACTTTTATTTTTACGCAAGTTTTGATTGAAAATTTTTTTACAAAAAAAAATCTCGACCAGAAAGATTATTCCCTAAAAACCCCAATTATCTACAGGGTGTCCCGAAATAAATGCAACATAGAGCAAGAGTAGATCCGTGACAACAAAATAACGCGATGTTGTCAAACTTACCTTAGTCAAAAGTTGATTGTTAAAACGATACAAGGTGTCAAAGTTTAAATTTTATTTTCGATATTTGTAAATAACTTTAAAAATCCAAATATTTGCATTCATTTTGGAGATCGAAGATTTTTGGGGCCGAGAAATTCAAATTTATTTCTAATTTTGACGTTATTAGCAGAAGACGTCACTTATGGTCGATCATGCTTCTTTTAAAAGACAGAACTTTTTTGCGGCTTAGTATATCCATCTCACTATGGAAACAGTCGATTCTCCTACTGTTTTTATCTGAAGTCGTTAATATTAACCGGTTTTCCTATTTGTGCACCTGGTTTTGGTTTTAGGTAAAGAGCCTTTTCCACTGAAAAAGTTAAGCAGAATTGTAAATTATGATGACGTGCAAAGTTACAAGAAAATCGGCCTGCTTTGATGAAATCATTGTATTGCAATGAAACCTTTTTTTGACTATATTGTAAAGATTTTTAAGCTAATATAAATTAGTTCTCTTACAATTCCTATCAATGAAGTTATATGTTAATACCTAAAAACATAAAAAAAAATCCATGAAACCAGTTAAAAATTTGGTTTCATCAAAGCAGGCCGATCTTGTAATTTCATAATTTACCATTCTGCACAACATTTTGCTGTATTTTCAGCAGAAAAGGCTCATTACCTGAAATCAACAGTTTCTACTCGGTGGACTGAATATTTCAAATAGGATTATTTTAAAAATGGTTACTCCTAACGACTTCAACAAGGTATACCATTTTCAGACAAAAACGGTAGGACTGTTTCAGTAATCAGATGGATACACTAAGCCGCAAAAAGGTTCTGTCATTTAAAAGAAGTATGATGTGCCATAAGTGGTGCCCTCTACTAGCGACATCAAAATTAGCAATAAATTTGTATTTGCCGCTCCCAAAAAACCCTGATCCCCAAATGTATATAAATATTTCGAGTTATTTACAAATATCGAAAATAAAATTTTAACTTTGACACCCTCAACTTTAGACTACGGTTAGTTTGGCAACATCGCGTCTGGGATCGACTCTCGCTCTACGTTGCATTTATTTCCGGACATCCTGTATATCCGCCACTAACGGACATATTGAAGTATTCACAATTGGAAAGTGGTTATGTGGATTTTTTACTTAATTTTTAAATTTAAAATTTTACTAAAAAATCTTATTTAATTCTACTTAACTAATATTTCACTTGAATTATCAGTGACAAATCACATCGAATAACACGAAGTTTTAAATATAGACAATAAACATTTGTTGTCTAATGCTCTAAGCAAGCAACATACAGTATATTATTCTAGATTTCCTAGGTGCATAGTTTTCTATTCTAGTCAAAATTTATCACATATAGAAATAGATTAAGGTAGTTTAGGCAACAGTGGTGTTGTGTGTTATAGTTATTTTTTTGATATATTAGTTTTTGAGTAGTACGTTATCGTTAGATATATAAACTTGCTTTCTTGATTTTTAGTAAGTGTCATATAGGGTGTATCACTTTTTTATAGTATTCTTGAGATACAGAGTGTGGAAAATAATGTTTTTCCCAAGGTTTTGTGTTGTAATTTTGGACATAGTTAAAAATAATCATATAGGAGATAGGGGACGAAATTTATGCGAATCTCAATAATTCATTTTTAATTTGATACGCCTTGTATATTATCACAAATTTATGTATTATGGTATCAGGTATCTGATTTCAAATTATATTTTTTTTGTTTGATTTTTTCACAGGAAGTTCTAAAGTGCCCGTTTTACCTTCACTTACTTTGGAACTTGTGGTGTGTCTGTATTTATTATTTAGTTATAAATTTGTTTGATTTATTACGTAGAGGTCTATTGGTTAAATCAATTTTTTTAGGATTTCAGTGTGAAAAATTAATGAGGATACACCTCAATAAGAATATAATATTAGTTTGTTACATAAGTACGTACGATAATTGAGAATATATTATCGTAGTATAAGTCGTCGCGTCAGGTCATATACATGTACCATATGAAACATCTATGGTGAGTATAGATGTTCTTTAAAAAAATTAACATATTACTTAAATGTACTCGTCTCTCTAAAGCATAAGAGTGAGACACAATGAAAAGATCAAATTTCATATAAATTTGTATCAAATATTATGTTGTATTTTTGTTAAAGCTTTTTCATTGTTATTTGTCTTTTACGTTCATGTATATAATGTAATATTTATTTTATATTAAGACCACTCCTAATATAAATATGAAAGCTGAATATAAAGGATTTAATAAGGCTTTCACAGCTTGTGCTATTATTTAATCTGCTATGGTTTTTCGAGGTTACTGTTGGTTCTAAGGCTACCACAGTCAAACCCACTCAGACAACGGTAGTCCTCCGAGAAATCATTTAGTAGCCTTTGCAACTGGTCATATCCAATTCTGGTTAGGGCTAGGAAAGTGACTGGTGGTAACCAGTTACCTAAGCCGTAGTACAAAAATTCGAAAAACCATAGTAGATGAAATAGTATAATTCTACAAGCATGTATAAAGGGTTTATTTTTGAGATTTACATTTCTTTTTAAATATATATTTTGCAATAGTGACCGAACGGAATAAAAGTATGCGCTTAACTACATACCTACTTATTATTAACTACATACTTACTTTTACACCTGTCTACTGCAATTATTTGCTCATTTTGTATGTAGAAACGTATGTCAATTTCCAATAATTTGGACCAGTGGTGTACTTAATTTATTTTAAATATGCAACTTGATTTTGTCATTAGCAGTAAGAAAGTTGTTAGTGATCGAAAATGTTTGCCAAATTGTTATAATGTAAATTGATTTTATATTTTGCTTTTGGACTTTAAAATGGCACAATTTGGGTGATATTAGAATAGAATTGTTATCTTAGGATAATGTTGAGTGATATTGAAAGAATAAATAAAGCAAATTATTTCTGTGTTTTCTTAGTTAAAAAAATGCTAATCTACATTTTAGTAGGTATTGGAAAATTTCTACATTAAATATTTTTTACTAACAAATTTGAATCTTGACAAAGACAATCGTCTAAGCATTTTAATAAAAAAGACAGGAGCCTATAGGAATATATTATCAGTGACGAGGAGCAAAACCGCTTAATTGACAACCTGTAGTGGTGGAGTACATCAGCATCGGAGTCGGATGCAAGACAGCCCACTACCCAATGGAGAAATTGCATGATTTTTCCTAATACTTGCATAAGAAAGAATGTATTATTTTAATCGAAATGGCATTTGTCCTAGACAGTTTTGTGGAAAAACAACTAAAAACGGTATTTAAAAATTTAGTCTCCACACATCTCATTAGGCAAATGGAAGAAGTAGTGCATTATGCCATTATGTATGAATATTATTGCATACAGCACCTAATAAAATATAATTCACTGTGCCAAAAAAACAAAAAAAATTCCTGTAGGCGATGAAGCGCGACGAAAGGAAGCATTGCAGCATTATTTATTTGTGAAGACCATGTTAAATAAGTCAAGTGTAAGTGGAAATACAGTTAAGTTTATCGAAAAAATTAAAATGTAAAGAATCAATTACACTTTTCTATTAATTTTCCCAGAATGTATACAGGGCGGCAGATCCAGATGCACGTAAAGCATACTTAATTTATTTTTTGTTTTTAACTGCTTTAGTTTGGATTATATACCTTTAATATATTTGTTTGAGGTAATCATAATCAAAATTCAACTCCAGTACAATTTATACAAAAAACTTTAATTATTCTCGCAGTAAATTGCCTTTTTCCTATATGAATACGTCAGCTTTCCAAATAATTCGCCAAATTCATTTTAAAGAATATCATTGCTTGTGTGTTTAATGTTACCAAGAAGCTTTTTAAGCGCTTGGCTTGTAGCGCTTTGAAAGTTCGCTGGCAAGAGCTGTGGTTTGTTTAAACCATAGACCTTATAAATCATGGACGCGCCCAAAACCGTTTTCTGCCTATACAAATCGTTGATGCTCAGATATGTGCGACAGAGATAGAGCTACTCCGGGCAAAAACCCACAGATCATTGGCCGAAAAAACAAAAACCGTAAATGACAGACGTATGACATTTACGGTGACAGACCGACTCCACCATGGTTTACGAGTTTTTAAACTAATAAACACACTAAACACAACTAAATCACAAAGGGCACACAAATCATTAACAATATTAACAGGAAAGGTTTTATCAGGTTATGTTTATATATTTTTCTGTCATAGAACATCTGTTTTTTCCCGGACTAGCTTCATCCCTCTTGTACACATCAGGACACCGGACCTCTCTTTCTAGGGCCGGTCCATGATTTATAAGGTCTATGGTTTAAACGATGGTTTTTTTGTTCTCCGCTAGAAGACAGATAATCTTACGGCTATACAAACCACCAAAAACCACAATCATATAAATACAACCTAACCTAAAATTTAAATTGATTCTCTGTTAATTTCTCCAGCGCAGGCGTAGAACATCTGCTTGAATAAAGCGCAAGCAACCGAGCCGAAATATTTTAAGCTTGGTTTGCTTCCAAGCGCTTGAAATCCAGCGCAATTGGCTATTGAACATGAGCAGAAAGCGGCTTGCATGTGCTCGGTTTCGCTTGGTAACATTAAACATGGCCATTATTGTACATAGAGCCGCCCTATTTCTAATAAAAAAGATGGGAGCCTATAGGAACACATCATCAATAGGCAAATTTTTTTCAGATTTGGTTCTGGTTTGGACATAAAATGGACAGATTTTTTGACGGTGGTTTTACTTTGGTTCTAAATTCATGACATCATTATTGCCAATTGAATGCATTTGTTCTGTGGGGTTGTGCTTTGCACACGTTTAAAAATATTTGTTAATTGCAAAGTAAATAAACCAAAAATTTGAACCGCCACGATTTGGGTGGTTCTAAAATTGACAGACCGATTGCTGCCTTGACGTCATGAGCTTCCAATAGAATGCGGTTGGTATCATTTTGGTTGACCTTCAAATAAACCGATACTGAAAAAACTTTGCCAAATGACGAATAGCAGAACCACGCTCACCCGAAGCTGTAGTGGTGGGGGTACGTATGTCGGCATCGGGATGACATGCGAGGCACCGCCCACTACCCAATTGCGCCGATTTGGAGACGCGTAATGTATACTTAATCTATTTTTTTTTTAATTGCTTTAGATGAGATTTAGACCGTTAATTTGTTTGTTTGGGGTACAAAAAATTATGAATGATATTTTGGTAGAAATAAAACAAAAATAATTTATAATTCTATATTTACATATATTTTAAATTTATACAATCACAATCAAAATTCAAGTCCAGTACAATTTAGACAAAAACCTTTACTGTTCCAGCAGTAAATTGCGTTTTTCCTTTATTAATTTAACAAATATTAAAACCGCCTAATACACGACTTAATGGAGAAACTGGCATTTAATATTAAAAGTACGACACTTAACTGTACTTGAGAGATGGAACATTAGCTACGCTGGTGATTACTTGAACTAAGAATTATTATATTATACATAAAAAAAAACTGGTACGTCCAACAATCCAATAAGCAGATTTGAATTATTTTTAATGGAAAAATATACAATTTGTTAAAATTCGTACAACATAAATACACATTTAAATTAACTCTCATCCTCGTCCCGTCTCCTGTTGGACCTAACTCTAGCCCCCCTCCTGATTTGATTGAGACAAGCCAACATTCTAATCATGAAGGCTGCGGGTACAGTTATCGTGTCCCTAGTCTCCTCTAACATGATGGCGTTACGGTTGATTAGCTAAAAAGAAAAATATTTTCAACCAAACTGACAAATCGACGTAGCCAGCAATATTTATTTTTCTTTTGCCGCAAGAACATGAAAGTGGGGATATTAAGTGCATCACAAGGGAGTTAGAAGGTTTCCACAATTTGAATAACTTCTTGCGATTATTTACATACAGGGTGTTTCGATTTATAGGTGTATAGGCTGTTAACGTAAAACTGAACTTACACTAAGAAATTATAAATTCTACATCAATTTCTTAAACACGTTTTTTTTTTTAATTTCATATACAATTTTAAACGTTTCATTTCAATTATGTACAATTCATGTATGTTTCAGTTATGTTATGGGGTGTCTCAGATATTACTGGCATCCTTGGAAGGGGTGATTGTAGAGTCGAAATAAATGAGATTGACCCAAATAAAGCTATATCTAAAAGTTTACCGTTTCCGAGATACAGGATGTCAAAGATTTTGAAATTTTTATTACATATATTTTTTATCTACTTGGGCACCTTTTGTGATAAAAGTTCTAGGTTGTAATGCGATATCTTTAGCCTAATTATTCATTATGTTTAAATATTCCCATTATCACCAGTGGCAGCTGGCAGTCTTGCCAGGTGGGAAAATTCAGTGCATGAGAATAATTTCATAACATGAGGTTTGGAGAAAAAGCATCAGATGGCTTAATTTATCAAAAAACACCTCTTGACACAGCTTAATTTTTAATTACTTTTGTAATGCCATTTTTATTTCATTAAAAGCATTATGTTCTAGTATTTTATCATAATATAACATTGTAAGTAGGTACTTACAGGTACTTACTTAAAAGTTATTAACCACGTAACCTTTCTAATTTATTTTATTGTTAGGCCGGACGATTGGCGCAGTTGACGTGACGCAGGGTGACTCACGGGTCGTAAAATCTGTTGTTTCCAGAAAATGTAGGTACCCTTACGGAATAGAGTTAAGAATCACTGCAATACAGCGTGAATACAGCACACACACCGCATAATTATTAAGAGAGCAGTCTACAATAAAGGACATTTCAAGTACCCAAATATTGTAGATACCTACCTCTATCTATTCAATTTTGCCCTCGATTTTGCCTTTATTTCTCGTTAGGTATTTGTTTTGGTAGATTTCAAAGAGTAATTTTAATAATTTTATTATTTCTTTTTGTGTCTATTAAAAAGCATGAGATTTTGTAATCAAAATATGAGAGCATGAGATTTCCTCGGAATGCATGAGACCTGGCAACACTGGCATCAGGTGACCGGATTGAGGTCTGTAATCTGTGAGGATACCGTTTTGTTGTGCGCTAAATGAACATTCAAAATTTAAAGATCTTATTCACGCCGTGATTTATTCGTTACTCTTTCCAAATAAATTAATACACGACATCATTTTAAATGCAATAAAAGGACTTTGAGAAGACTAGGGCAGATATACAAATAAAATTTAGTTATCTATTATACAACAGAGCCGCTTATACTTCGTACCATCGCTGGGATGAGGCGGCAATTTCTTTCTTTCTCTGCAAAGATCCGCACAATTTCCGATTCTGTATGTACTGTAGCTACATAGACAATTTTGTAGAACGTTTTTGCAGTTTACAAAAAAGTTAAAGAAAATTGTTGCCTCACCTAGAATTTCTTTACTTACGACATCGTATTGTACACGAGTGTAACGTTACACATTATTCCACAAATGTTCCATAATTTTGAGAAATATCTCTATTACTGCACGGAAGTTAGTAATGGGCGTCTTCCAAGATCTCTAAACTCAGGAGGTTACCTACAAACTTTGGTCCAATAGCGTTACAATGTTTCTGAGACAAGATGACGTCATTGGTATATAATTTGACTTCAATAATGTAACTCGGTATTAGTTATATTTGAAGTTTCAGTTGTCTTAATAACTTCTGTGTGTGTATTTGTTGCTAAACAGTGTAGAACATTTCTATGGTGCTACAAAATATGAGTCAAGATTATGCAGATACAAACTTTATGAGTTTATGACTTACTTCCAACATAAGGAAGTTATTCTTACTAGGAGAGCAACATGTAAGTATGAGAAACAACAATACAAAAATACAAGTTCATCGAGTGCATATGCAGCAGCACAATTAGCATAAATAAAAAATATAATGAAATTTTCAAAATTTTGACATCCTGTATCTCATAAAAAATATGACATTTTCAAAATTTTTGACATCCTGTATCTATAAGCGATGAACTTTTAGATATAGGTATATTTAGGTAAATCTATTTATTTTCATTCTTCTAAACATGCCAGTAATACCTGAGCCGCTCTGTATATTTTTTTAAATTAATGTATAAAACCGAATACTTTGCAGTTTTGCATACAAAATTTCACTGATATTTGATCAATTAATGTTTAATTTAAAAAATCGCATTAGGCCATGGTAAGGGTTGTAGAATAACATGTATTATTAAATTCTGGATAAAAAATTGCCAAAATAGTATTTGGCACTAAACGAAAATCATTTCAGGGTTAGAATTTGCAATTTCGATGAAGTTTTATGTTTCAAGATATGCCGTTAATAAAAAAATATGTTAACTTCATTTGTCTTTTACTGATTACGTTGAAAAAATGTTTTAACAAAAGGTACAAGGTCAGACAAGAAAAACAAGATAACATTTCTTTACCAATTTAGTATTTTCTTGAACAGAACATCCTTTTTAAAACCGCAGTGTCCTCTTGTTTTTCTGAAAATTAAAAAATACACTCGTCGGGTCCTCCAATTTTCATTTTGAAATATTTTTTCAATATGCAAGGTTAACTATGAGTAAGTACAAATATGACAGAGAAAAATAAAAAATAACGAAATCCCCCTTCAAAATATTTCTAAACTTATTTATAGGGAAACAGAAATTTTGTGAAACCATATTAAACTCCTATTTATCAACAACTATGACCATTTGACATTTGGAGAGTACTGCAACCAGCAACTCGACTACAGCGTATGAAAGACTGAAGTTTAGTTTTTATTGACTATTTTTTCAGTTTCATATTGTTTTATAGAAAATATTTACCTATAATATGGTTCACTCTATGTTATGTGCTGTTTTTCTATCTAGAGTTGAAAATAAATTCAGTGAAGCTACAGTTATCGGACAAGATTTTATAATTAAAGACTGCCGCAGGTGCATTCATTCAAGTTTTCTATAGTATTCCTTTCATTAAGTTTAGATTTTCTTAGAATAAATGAGCATTTTATTTAGCTGTACATGAACTGTGCAGTCTGTTGTTAGTGGGTAATCCTGACCGACCTGTAATGAGTGAAAACGTAGTTTTGGCAGTTTGGAACGAGAAACAAATGCAAAATGCAGTTATATGTTAATTTTTGTCGTTTCTACATGTGGCACCGCTATTAAAAACCGTCACAGGGTAGTTGACTGATCTAAACCATCTCGGATGTTGGTTATCATAGGTGCTGATTTTCCGGGATAAAAAGGGGGTTTATCCCATTTTTTTAAACATTGAGGTGGAATTCCAAAATAATTTTTTTATGGTCTTTCAGGTCTTCCTGAGCACTTGGTTAAAATTTTTGTATTTACTGATAGTTAACCCTGTAGAAGGGGTCACTAAATTAATTATTTTATTTTAAATTCTATGGAGTATACGAGGTCTGGCTATTAAATAAAGAGACTGCGCGCCTAGAAGGCGCCCTAGACGTGTGGGGTAAAAAACGAGTAGTGCGTTGGGTATCTAGATATCTTGTCTATGCACGTCCCAAAACACGTTTCCGTCACTATGACAGTATTTGTGCAGTAGCGGTTTGAAACAAACGTGTTTTTTTCTCGTGCCGAAAACCATGTGACGAAAAACAGGAGCAACGTATCAATCTCAAATTTCTCGTTAAATTGAAAAAAACTCCGACTAAGTGCTATAAATTGTTGCAAGAGGCCTATGGGGACAATTCTCTATCTCGTGCGCGTGTTTTTGAGTGGTGTAAGCGCTTTAATGAGGGCCGAGAGCACTGAAGATGACCAGCGCCCAGGTCGCCCTGTGACTGTTTCAACTCCGGCAATGTTGATCGTTTTTTTCAACATTAACGGTATCGTGATGACTGAATGGGTTCCAGAGGGTCAGACTGTCAACCAGACTTACTATTTGTCAGTTTTGACAACACTGCGAGAACGAGTAAAAAACGGTCCGAGCTATGGAAGAACAACTCGTTGATTTTGCACCAGGACAACGCACCTGCCCATAACGCGCTATCTGTGAAGCAGTATTTGGCCAGTAAGCAAACTCTAGTGCTCGAACATCAGCCGTACTCACCAGATTTGGCACAGTGCGACTTTTTTTTGTTTCCGAAGATAAAATCTGCTTTGAAAAGGACCCGATTTGAGTCGATGGAAACGGTAAAGCAAAAAACGGCAGAGCTCCTAAAGGCCGTCACCAAAGAAGACTTCCAGCACTGCTTCGATCAATGGAAAAAACGTATGGAAAGGTGTGTGGCGAGGGGAGGGGAGTATATTGAAGGGGACCATTCGAATGTAGAATAATTTTTATAATAAAACCCTTTTTCGTAACCAGTCTCGTTATTTAACCCTTTCGCGACGGGGAACTTTTCATTTAACTCGGCCGCCTGTACGGGTGCCGTCAGTGCTTGCTGATTTATCCGATTCCCGTTACGAATCAATGATGTATGTACGCTGATCTAACCGCTTCCCGTTCCGAAGAGTATTTTCGTGTTTTACAAAATATTATGTTTTTTATATGTTTCATGCTGAAAAAAATCAGGAACTGTATAAAACTTTTTACGTGCCATTACAATAAACAATTCAACTCACAGTACTCACTACCGCACCGCATAACATGCTCAACTATGGCGCGAAAAAGTCACACCAATCTCTCTCTCTCTGTCTTTCATGATCTTTGTGGCAATAACAAACACCTGTAATTGCTGATCAACACGTTGCCCGTCTCGAAGAGGTTCCTCAGCCGTTGCGTAAATATCCGTTTCCCGTATGTCGGACACGACCATTTTTTGCGGATATAACAGGTACCCGTCGCAAAAGGGTTAATAGCCAGACCTCGTAGTGATAAAAAAAAACGTCAACAAATAGAAAACTGTTTTTTTTTTCCTATGACGATTGGTTCCAATTCTTCTTTTTGGGGAAAAAAAATGTATGCAATCTTAAAAAGTAATTTTAAATGTCATTAAAGAATATGACATAAATGTGACCAATCACAGTAAACAAATGAAACTCACGCTACAATACAACCAACGTAAATTGGCATAAAAACCAAGCGGAATTAGCGGTCGCCGGCAATATGACACTGGCACAGTCTATATTTTTTCTAGGTTTGTGCTTCTCACCCAGTAAACAGCACGGAGTAGGGATGAGAACGAAGCCGACTACCAAAATATTAACTAGAAATAATTCATATGGCAAAACAACATTTGCCGGGTCACCTAGTTTTTGTATATTTTTTTATTTCATCTACATGAATTTGTAAAATACGTCCCGTTTACAATTTTGAATACTGCATGACGTATTTTTTATTTGATTTATACGAATTTTTGAAATATGTCCCGTTTTTTAAATTTGAATATTACTTGATTTATTTGATAAAAGAATATTAACTAAACATTTTTTTTTTTTTTTGAAAAAAAAAAAGGAAACATAATTTCATAAATATTAATTTTAAAAAGTACTTACATCGTCTGCCATTTTGATGTCGAAGGAAGGTTCCTCCAAGATGGGGGCCCACAGTTTTATGTCATGGTCGATGCCGCTCGTGGCAAGAATAGGCAGAGTGGGATGAGGTTGAAGACAATTGACTACGTGCTGGTCGGCCTGCAGAAGCATCTTCAGTTCGGCGGTGTGGCGGTTCCAAATGAAAACGTGCCCACAATCCGAACCCGACATGACATAGTCGTTACCCCAGAAGGTTGCTTCTTTTATCATTGTCCTGGAGATAATACAAAATATCCAGTTACGTATCTAATTTTATAAAAACAAATCGAGAACGATGGGAAACAGTTGAGAATGTGCTTGCTCACCTAGCGTTTCTGTGTCCCACATACTTCATTTTCATTTCTGCTTCAAAGATATTTTGTTTTTCTTCAGTCTTTTTGTCCGCAGGTTCCGAGGTTACACTCCCCTCTTCTTCTTCTTCTTCCTCGTAGTCGAGCTCAGCGTCGGTATTCTGCACGACAGAGAACAGGAAATGTATACGATTGACATTTCACTATTTTTTTTTTCAAATTGGTTGTCAGGTTAATTGTTTTTGTTTAATCTAAAACCTGGAAAGTAAATGAGTTCCAGAGCACCTTACGTGATATAAATTCAATTCGACTTAGGTTGCACTAATAATAAAAGTGTTGTAAAAGGGAAGTAATCCGGATTGGTTTCAAAGTTATCATGTTTTCAGTAAACATGATGCAAGAAGTAGTTTAATGAACGTTTTTGACAATTTGAAACCATTCCTTGCTTGAGCAGACCTGATATGAAAGTGGGGGAATGTGTGACAGAATTTTCTGAATTAGGACCATTTATTGCAGTTACAATGGCAATGTTGCTAAGTTGGCAGTGCTAATAACAAACAGTAGATTTAGATATAGGCAAAAATTACAAAGTAGCGTAACCATTTCCCAGCCTTGGTAATGGTATGGGCCGGCATTTGCGCTACCGGTAAGACGCCGCTGGTGTTCATCTCAAGGAACGTCAGGATCAACGCCGCCGAGTATCAAGACCGTGTTCTCCGACGTAAATTGTGGCCGTGGGCGACGCGGCACTTCGGTGCTGGCCGATTTACGCTGCAGCAGGACTGGGCGCCAGCACATTCCGCCAGATCAGCAATCGCCGCCTGCCAAGAGCTGTTTCCAGGCTTTTGGAGCAAGAACGTTTGGCCGCCAAATTCGCCGGACTTAAATCTAATGGACTACTCGGTGTGGTCCATTATGGAGCAAAAAATCTCAGGAAAACGATATGCTACTGTGGAGCAGCTGAAAGCGGCTTGAACGCGCTCCTGGGACGAGATTACGGCGGAAGGGTGTGCGACCATCGTCGGCAATTTTGAGCATTTATTGTAATATTTTTGTTTATTGTTACTGTTGTAATAAAACGTTATTAATTCAAGTTGAATGAATTTGTTGTTATTCAGTATTTTTTAACTGTTGAAATATTTCAAAGAAGTGACAGAACTTTATTATCACCCTGTATATGTATTATACTATTCATATTGTCATATAGTAATCGATCTGCTGTTGTGTATAAATAAATATACTATACTCTAAGTAAGAATGTTTTAAGACTCACCATTTGTTCGGCGGCACCTTCAGTACTACTATTACCATCCTCCATTGAAGTTGAAGGACCGCCGGATGTAGCAGATTCCTCCTCGAAATTCCTATTATTGACTTCATTACCAACTCTGAGGCTGATGGTGGAATTAGACGTACTCTGCTGCGAATACCGAAAGCTAACCGATGGTTCGGCGCCGTGCTGCTCTATGAAACCCTCTCGCAAGTTTCTAAGCACCGTTAGATGACTATGCAGGTGGCTTCCTAACGTAGAAGAGGTTCTTGGTGTGCCATCTGGGTTGTTGTCTTGCGTCGTGCTCGATGATCCCGCAGCTCTTTTAAGTTAAACGGAATATTGTGAGATTCACGGGTAGAGCTCACAATCATATCAATTATTGTTTCTAATATAAGAACAGGCATGACATTTTACTTGCTTATCTGTTATTTATGGAAAAACTTAGTCTTATTCCGAATTGAAAAATTAAAGTTGTTTTGCAACAACCAATGAATAGAATCTTAAAAAATTATAACCCTACTTCACTGCTGTCATTCACCTAACACCTCTGTCAACTGTCAAATTCAAGTTTAAAGTGACACTGATTTTAAAAGTGCCGCCATCTATTATTTTCGCTTCTAAGTTTGACTGGTTAACTGAACATACAGGGATTCAGTCATAATGGCATTAATTTTAACGACATATTCGGAAGACCTAATAGAGAAAATCAAAAAAAAAATTTTTTTTACTTGACCTTACAAAAGAATTACTCCGAAACGATCAGTACAAGACAACCACGGTCTTTCACTATTTCACTTTACCCAATTTGAAATGCATTTTTATTTAGGCAAATAGCAAATTTTATTAATAATTATAAACTACACTGGTGACACAAACACACGAAATTCACCAACCTCTACCACGCGAAAATAATGACTGAAGAATGAAGAACGGAGAGAAGTCGGTCCGCCTACATCTGTTCCAGATGCAGTTCGACAGTTAGGCTCACCTGCATAGGAAAACTTTTTAGCTTTGCCGAGTATGCAGATTACAGCCTATCTGATGTAGACGGTGATTACTGCGGTTGGCATTTATTATAAAATTCTCATGATTTCCTATTGACGGAGTGTTTATAAAAATGCAAATTTAATTATTGTTTGTTTCTATTATTTAGCGGTTCTGCAGCTCTACATTCATTCATTGAGTAGACATTAAAAATAAGGTTACTAACGTAAATACGGTAGGTCAAGACTCGCATTGACGGATTGTTAAGCACGAGGGTTTTATTATTAATGTTTCAACCTCTCTTAACAATTTAACCTAGTTGGTATCGGATTTTGTTTCACTATTTATGTAATGAAATGAGAATGGTTTATTTTGATATGTTGGAGTTTGTAATTTCAATATTAAATATTTTTTACGCTGAAATTTAATAGAATAATTGCATACTTTTAAAAAATAATTTATAGCATTAATTACATATTACAATAAGTAGGCACTATAGGGAAATATTTAAATTTGGCAACATCGCGTCAGACCAACACCGAGTTGAATTGCCGGCACCGGTCAATGAATAGGGGAAAATAATGGTTTAAAAATATATTTTTTTCAGCGTAAATATGCATTTAAAATGTTTAAATCGCAAAATTAATGACATTATGACTGAGTCACCCTGCATAAAAACAAGGCTATTATAGTTAATTTTCAGAAAATGTTACAAAAACTCACGGATTTTGAGTCGGCTGATCCGTTTCCATATTGTTAGTTTCCTCTTGAGGCGTGGAAGAGTTCCCCTCCCTGTTTTCAAGAATTCGTTGGGCGTTCTCATCAGGATCCAAGGAGTCTTCCCCGCCTGCACTTAGAGCGGCTCTTGTCATGGGGTCGTTGAGCATGCGAGACAACACATCAGTCATTCGTTGCATCAAAGTCGCCTGTAACTGAGGCCTAGCCTGTCCAATACCTTACAGAATGATAAATTTAAGAAACAAACCTATGGGAATAGCACACAAAGCAAAATTATTCGCTGGGTAGACGATATGTAGCTATGTTTTTTAAATCACGATATAGAGGATGGTTACATTACTTTTCTCAAACATTCGAAATAGGTAGATAATAAAAAAATAATTCATTTTTGAAGATGTGATGTTAAGAATGTTAAAAATTTGTAGTAACAATGCATTTTGTAAATGTTTCAGTATTTAAGTTTTCCGAGTATTGCAGAAAAACGGGATGGTAGATTATTAAAATAATAATAATAATAAAAAAAAATATGACAAAATAAAAAAGTTTTTTACTTAGTGTTCTATTCTTAAATAAAATATATTTATTAAAATCGTTTTATGATTTATAACATTTAATACAAATTATTAGAAAAATAGGCCTCAGATGACAAAGCTTGCTTCAATAGCATTCCTAACTATCATCAAAGTGACAACCATATTGTTTACAAAGAGGTTTTTGTAAAAGAAAATTTATTTTAGAAAACTCAAAGAAAAATACGAAAATATACCCAGAAGATAAAGAAAGGACCCATAATATACAGGGCATTCCATTTGAAAGAATTAAGTCAAGTTTTAGGGCCAATGCATATCAAATCAACCAAATTTATTTATTTTTTGCATATGTTTACTATATTCAGAAAATGGAAAACAGGTATTCAATAATTTTTAAAGTTCAGCTTCAATTAAAAATATATACAGATTCGGAAATTGCGGATCTTTACAGAGAAAGTAGAAATTGCTGCTTCATTCCAGGGAAGGTACGAACTTTAAGAGGGGCGGCGACGTGCATTGGTCTAGCATTCCCCACTACTACGGTAATCGGTTCCGTATCGCCAACGCCAATTCGCCATTGCATATCTAACTGGCCAGTGTTGTCAGGTCTCATGCTTTTGCATGAGATCTCATGCATTCCGAGGAAATCTCATGTTTTTTAATAGACACAAAAAGAAATAATAAAATTATTAAAATTACTCTTTGAAATCTACCAAATCAAAGACCTAACGAGAAATAAAGGCAAAATCGAGGGCAAAATTGAATAGATAGAGGTAGGTATCTACAATATTTGGGTACTTGAAATGTCCTTTATTGTAGACTGCTCTCTTAATAATTAGCAATGAATACATAAACGGGTATGACAGTCTACGGATATGCGGTGTGTGTGCTGTATTCACGCTGTATTGCAGTGATTCTTAACTCTATTCCGTAAGGGTACCTACATTTTCTGGAAACAACGATTTTACGACCCGTGAGTGACCCTGCGTCACGTCAACTGCGCCTCAACGTTCGCCCGGCCTAACAATAAAATAAATTAGAAAGGTTACGTGGTTAATAACTTTTAAGTAAGTACCTGTAAGTACATACTTTCAATGTAATATTATGATAAAATAGCAGAACATAATGCTTTTTAATGAAATAAAAATGGCATTACAAAAGTAATGAAGAATTAAACTGTGTCAAGAGGTATTTTTGATAAATTAAGCCATCTCATGCTTTTTCTCCAAACCTCATGCTATTTTGATATTATTCTCATGCACTGAATTTTTCCCACTTGGCAACACTGCTTGATGCAAACACGCTGTGGTCGAAGTATCGTGTAGCATGACACAAATACACATAGCGGCAAAATACAATTCACCATCAAGATCCTCACTTTCCAAATGTGTATATAACATCCGTTTTAAAACATTTCAAGAAAACTAATTCTGAACTTTTTGTATACATTTTGCAACATCCTGTATAACACACCTGTATTATCATTTATTTTTAATCTACCAATTCTTGAAGTTTCATAAAAAAAAATTAAAACCATCCTATGTATTTTTTTTTCTGTAAATATGAAGTATAAAAAAAACAGTCCGTTAACGATTTACCAAACTTACTGACAGTTGTTGTAGTGTCCCTTTCAGGACGTGCGTCAGGCCCAGTGTCAGACCAGTCGCCGCGCAGTCTCAGTCTCCTCACAGGAGGCGGCGACAATCTCTCCCGTTTTCCAGTCACAGCCTTGATTTTGTCCCAGGGAGACATTTTCTTTGTGGACTTTTTTAATTCAGTATAAGCGGTTTCCTACGCATAAAGTTAACAAGTCATTCGCGGAAAATTATCATTATCTGACGGTTTCCCATAAGATAAAAAAATTGTTTTGAACAAATCTCGTATTACACCACCCTCCCACTTTACCTGAACATTAAATAAATATAAATAGTCTGAGGAGTAACTGACAAGCATGTCCTGTCCGTCATTACTGTAACTCAGAGAAGTAATTCTGTAGTGCCTGTCATCCCCGAAATGTGGAGCAACAAACGTGCAAAACGGCTGAGCTAGGAGGTGCTCTAAAACATATGGTTGGGTTATGGGGCCGCCTTATAATCTGAGGATATATTATACCTCCCGGCTGAGTACTCAGGTATCTTCTGTCGTATATGCGAACGGTAGAATCTGCACAGCCAATGGCGAGTTGATGAGAGGCCGTGGGGCTGATGGCTAGCGCTGTCACTGCCCTCTGACATGATACTAAAATGTCCTCTTTACATCGCTGTTTGTCACAACTGAAAACACAAACAAAATTGCATGCACGCCTAGTACTGGAAGACGTAGAAATAAACCATTTTCTTCACATATCAAAATAGTGCTTTCTACTAGTTCTGGCAAAAACTGGAAAAAAGTGGAACCGGCTAACCGTGCTCTATAAAAACCAATTTCAGATAAAACCGGTTACTTGAATAAAGGCCAAAACCGGATATCTGAAAATCGGTGTTTCAAAAAACTGACGTGATATACGATGTTATTCACATATTTAGAAGTTAAATCCAATGTTAAAAGTTTAAAAACAGTTTCACTTAAACTGTAGTTATTCAATTTACTATTTATATAAATGGGTTTGGTCGTTTGGTATTTGCTGTATGTGGGTGTCGGTGATTGTGACAAATAATGATGTATGCACCAGACGGAGAGAACATAGTTTTCAGAAAGTAACTAACGAATAATCAATTATCGAATAATCGATTATTTGAATAATTGATACTAAAATGTCCTCTTTACATCGCTGTTTGTCACAACTGAAAACACAAACAAAATTGCATCCACGCCTATTACTAGACGACGTATAAATAAACAATTTTCTTCACATATCGAAATAGTGCTTTCTACTAGTTCTGCAAAAACTGGAAAAAAGTGAAACCGGCTAACCGTGCTCTATAAAAACCAATTTCATATAAAACCGGTTATTTCAATAACTGAATAATCGATTAACCAACTAACCGGTTACTTGAATAAATGCCAAAACCGGATATCTTAAAATCGGTGTTTTGAAAAACTGACGTGTTACGAATTATCATCGAATAATCGATTATTTGAATAATTGATATTTGAAGAATCAATAACCGGTTTTCAAGTTTCGTAAAAATCGGAATTATCCAAAGCCGACTATCCAAAAAAGCAATTTCAGTTGCCAGCACTACTTTCTAGACAGACAAATGGTTTTAGACAATTAATTGAACGACATAGTGTTCATAATATTAGTGTGAATATTGAAAGAGGGTGATTCAGTCAAAAGTCATTAATTTAAAGAGAGGATAGGGAAAAATGGGTTATTACGCGATTAAAACAATTTTTAAATGCAGTTACGCTGAAAAAAATATTTTCAAGTCATTATTTAAAGTTCTTTTCAGATTACTTTTTGCTTACGGCCTCATTCACAGCTTCCAAATTCACGTGGTGTCGGCCTGTTTTAACGCTGGAAAGTACAATACTGTGTTACCAGGAGTTACGGGATGATTTTTTTTTAAAAGGTGGAGTATTTTTTTGTTTTTTGATTTTCTGTCTTTATTAGGCCTTCTGAAAATGTGGTTAAAATTAGTGCCATTATGACTGAATCACCCTGAATACAAGATAAAAAAATGGCTAATATGCATATCTTGCCAACGCCGAAACAAAACAAAGTTCTTCGGTTTCTAAACACATTAGAAATTTCACCAATATAAAGCAATCTTTTGTCTAAAATGTGTGTTATAGAAAATTTATTAATTTTCGGAAAAATTTCAAATACAAAGCACCCGTTAAATGATCCAGCAAAATGTTTTACTAGTTGATTCTTTATTAACGTCAACATACAGAAAAACCACAAAGAACCGACACAGAGCAGGTACAAAAAATCAATACTAGACTTTGTCTTTAGAATTTGACAGTAATAAAATAAAAAAAATATTAAAACTAAAGAAATTGTGCAAGAGTTTCTCCGAAATATAAATTTACTCTTCGCCGAAAATAGAAATTTACTCTGTCTAATAACTGATGAGTGATGACCATTTTTTATAACGTTACATTTATTCGTAATGCGATTCCACAAATCTTTTCGGGATCCAATTGGCGAGAAATAAACAAAATCATTTAGAGTTCTCCAAGGAAAATAATCACATTTGTTGAGGTCTCCTCCTAACCATTTATTTGGAAACTTAAAATTCAAAGTCTCTAACAGTAGCACTAAAATTAGGCGGTGTCCCATCATGCACAAACCAAAACTCTAGTTTAAGTTGCAATGGTACATCTTCCATTAAATCGGAGAGTATTTTGCAAAAATTCCAAATAGCTTATGCCTTTTAATTTAAAATTTAAGTAAAATGTGTTCTAGATTAAATTCTGTGGAGGATATTATCATTCTTTTTAACACATAGTTTTAGTTTTCATTACAATTTCCCAGTTGGAGTCAAAAACAAAAACATTCTCGGTCCTATAGACCGACATGGCAGTCAATGTGTTAAATTGGATCAATAGAAAAAAGTTTGGTATAATTTTAGGGGTGACTCACCCTCAATGAACCCCTTGTAGTGTTTCAATATACTTGAACTCATAATCAAAGAAGACCAATAATAAACCTAAATCATGTACCAAATTTGATTATTCCAAATTAAAGATACATAATTTTTTTTTTTTTTTTAATATTTGGCCCCATTTTGAAGGTGTGTAACTCCGTCTGTGTGCAACTTTATATATGTATGTTTAGTTAAATTGCAATATTTTGAGACCTCCTACATGCACCTGCTCTATCAGTTTTTATGAGGAATACTCTGTATTATAATTATATTCAAAATAAAAGACCAGTTTGCCCAATTTTTGATGGCAATTTGATGTGAATCGGTATGTATGAACAATTTAATAGGTATTGCAAATACTAATAAAATATTTTTATTATATGATAATCTAATTAGAAATATTTACGATTTTAGGGAATCTAGAGAAAGTTGAGTAACTATTTAAAAAGATTTACACATTTAAAAGCTACGCAACTCTTTTGACTGCTTCAACATTTTAAATTTGAACTAAAACGGGTGTTCTGCAATGTTTAAATGTGTCGCTCAATATGTGAAATTTACTAGGTACACATAGCTGGAGACAGAAATGGCTGGCTTATATAAGCCGTTATTATAATAAAGATTTCAATTTTAGATATCACAATGCAATATCAAAATACCAAAATTTCATTAAGAAAACTATTGTAATAAGTAAATTTACCTTGACTTAGTCCTTAAATCGAACCAGCGGACAGTACCATCCTCCCCACAACTTAAAAATGAATGGGGGTCATTCGGAATTGTAATAACTTCATAAGTCGTTGTACCAGCGTGGCAATTAAATTGGTTATCATAAGTTTCTTGTGGTCTATTTAAATCTAAAATATTTATTAAATAGAATTAGATTGCTCAAAAGAGAAACAAGTATAGAAGAGATATTATAATTTAATTAGAACAATTAATTTAAATTCACTATTAAATTTTTACCTGTGTGAAGAATAATTCCATCTCCAGAGCAGGATACAATTTGCATGTCATTTGTACAAGGTAAAAATTTAGCACTAAAAATATTGGCATGGTGACTGGTGCAGTAATTTGCTTTAACTTTATAATTGTGTCCGTTGGTTATAACTAGATTTTGATCATCTGATCCTGATAGAATATACTCTCCACTATCGTTCCAACAAATGGTATTCACACAACCTTGATGAATGGGTAAACTTTTAAGAAGGCCTAATCGTTGAACTAGGCTCTCGTCATCTGTAAAATAATAAACAATATATTAAATAATAAGCACTATAAGTAGCATGTCTAAGTTGTCAACTCACCTTTTGCATTATCCCAAAGTTTGGTGATTTTATTTTTATACTGTCGATTATAAACTTCTCTAAACACAGACTTACGTTTATTGTTCATTATGCTTGATTTTTTTTACAATTTATTGATATTCCTTTGTTATCATGACCTGTTTTGAAGTTAATGATTCCACCACTCAACTAAAAATAGCCCACTCTTCTTCTAATATTTTTAACATTGCACTAAAGAAGACTTAGAAGTTATTACTTCATTATCACAGAGAAACAAATAAAAATAAAATTTAAGAAACATCTGGACTGTAGGAAAAAAATGTATTTCTTTTAATACACCTTCTAGTTGTCAAACAAATGACATCCAAAATCGTCGTACATGGAGTCATGGAGTTTGTGACGTTTAAGTGACGTCACTTATCTCAGCGATAAGCGATATCCTTGTTCGGTACGGTTACACTTTCTGCACTTGAGGGATTAGTACTCGTGCAAGATATCAAGAAATTTTTAAAAAATATTTAAACTTGTGCACAGATTTTTAAAATTAAACCGGATAACTAAAATTGGTTATGTAAGCTATCAGACTGACGGATCAATGGTAATGCCCCTTGGATCCTGACAATCTACAACCGCCAAATAAACTTTTAAGAAATATCAGCATTTAGGCTAGTCTTGGTCCTACGATATGCGTTTTAATTACTGTATTTGTACCATTATAATTCAAATAAAGCGTCTATTCGAATATTTAATAGTTAGTTAGGATGTATACAGGGTGTTCGGAAATTATACGTCAAGACTTCAGGTGATTCCTCACAAGAAATTAGGGTCACGAAATCCTATAACAATTTTTCGAAAACTCAATATTAACGGAGATACGGGGTGTTAAAGTTAAAATTTTATTTTCGATGTTTGTAAATAACTTCTTAAGAAATCCAAATATTTACATAAAATTTGTAAATCGGGGGTTTTTGCGGACGAGAAATTCAAATATATTTCTAATATTGACGTCACTAGTAGAGGGCGCCACTTGTGGCACACTTTGTTTCTTTTCAATGGCAGAACTTTTTTGCAGCTTAGTGTATCCATCTGACCACAGTTCTTCCAGAGGGTGTGGCTAAATCGCGGCTAAATGCGCAATGAACACCAATGAAATTCATATGTACACGACGAAGTGGGAGAAATTATATTTCTTGACAAATCACCGTGCCCCTTGAGCGCGCGGCTAAATCCGCAGTCGTCTTTTGGTCGTCTAAAAAAACTAAATCTGGGACCTCGACATTACAGGAGCCGACTGTGATCTGACTATAGAAACAATCCATTCTCCTACCTGTTGTATCTGAAAAAGGTATACCCTCTGTTGGAGTCGTTAGGAGTAACAGTTTTCGAAATAATTCTATTTGAAATATTCAGTGCACCGAAAACTGTTATTGTTTCAGGTAGTGCCTTTTCTACTGAAAATACAGCAAAATGTTACTAGAAAAGTTGTCCAGAACGGTAAATTATGGGGACGTGCAAAATTTCAAGAAGATCGGCGAGGTTTGATTTTGAAACCATTTTTCAACAAAACAAGATTTTATCGTTTTCCTATGCAGGCGAGCCTGCCGTCGACTACATCTGGAACAGATGCACGCGACGCGCCTTCTCTCCATTCTTCATCCATGAGTCATTATTTTCGAGTGGTAAAGGTTGGTGAATTTCGTGTTTGTGTCGCCAGTGAAGTTTATAATTATTAATAATGTGCTATTTGTATAAATAAAAATGCAACTCAAGTTGGGTGAAGTGAAAGACCGCCGTTGTCTTCTACTGAACAAAGCTGTGAAAAAATGTATAAAACACATTTTAATAGACATTTGCGTCTGTGTTTTCCGTGTGCGTCTGATCATGAGTAATGGATTTGATTCCGACCTCAACTTGATTCTGCCTTCAAGAACATAACAAGAAAATGCATACATTTTAGACTGCAAACAAGAAGTTTGTCATTATAAAAAAATTATACCAGGAGGAGGGCCGTGTTACCGATTGTTGTAAGGTGATTTATTTACCTTTAGAAAGGTCGAGTAAATTATTTTTCTATTTTCTGTCTTTATTAGACCTTCCGAATATGTGGTTAAAATTAATGACATTATTACTGAATCATCCTGTATATTCTAAAGTTTGCTCTTGGTCCCATGTCTGGTTATTGAGATATCCCACTAAGCAAAATAAAATTACTGCAACATTGTCAAAAATTTACAAATAAAACTGTAAAGTTGCAAAAGCCTTTATAGCAAGGTATTTGCAACAAAGTTATAATTGCCCCCAACAATTTTACAAGGAAACATTAATTTAGCAAGTTTCTTGTAGTGTGGATAGGTTTGCTAGTTCTTTTTTTACATATTGTTACAAGATTAATTGAGACTTTACTGAAAACTTACTTAGCAAGTTCACTGTAACTGTAGTTTAAAACTTTCCTTTAACTTTTCTTTATGATGTTCAAATCTGCTTGCCTTGTACACTTTGCTACACAGTTAGTTAAGGAATTACTAGAAACTTTCTCTGAAATATTGCCATTTGCTTGTTTAGATCTGTTCTCACAAGTCACGGATTGGTTTGAAACTTAGAAATATTCGACTAGTTAACTTGCAAATGTGTTTTTGGTACAAGTAAATTATTTTAGCAATAACATGGTGAAACAGAACAGAAAAATTAAAATTATAACATTAAACAAGCAAATGGAAGCATTTCAAAGAGAGTCAGTAGGTAAAGAGTAAATTTAGAAAATTAATAAAGAGGATTATGAACAAACATATTTATTACCTCCGACAACTTATTACTAATTTATAATAATTCAAGTATTACTCTTTTCTCGTAACAACCTTGTCTTTCCATGGTTGAACCACTGCATTACGCTTTTTTCGAATTCATTGTCTTTTATAGATGTCCATGAAAGCTTGACTGCATCTAAAATCAACAATCATTCATTGAAAACAGTTGATGTTTAAAATCGGTGGGTATGTCTACGAATAGCACTAGCACATAATTAATAAACCAGAAGCAAAATAGGGTCATTATTGCTATTATTTCGTAGATTCAGTCAACCTTAAAATTATTGAAACTTATAGATTTAAATAAACTGATTTTTTTTAAAATCACAATTTAAATTAAAAATTTTGAGGACATTTATTGAAAGAAATTATTTTCTACTTAAAAAATCAAGACAAGTAAACACTGCAATGGAAAATAGTCAAAATACTGAAATAATACTGAAAACAGCAAAAAAAATTGAATAGAATAATGAAGCTTGTTATTGAACAGCGACGTTAATAATTATATATTGTGTGGTGTGCAATAGAAAATTAGACGGGAAGTAATACAGAACAATTTCTCTAATAAAAGCTTATTAGAAAATACGGCTTTTTAACAGGAAAAAAAATTGAGTAAAAAGTTCAATTGTGTATCCTCACCTTTGAGTACCTCCATTATTTTTAAATGGGCCAATTTGTAATTTTGTTTCTGCCCTGTCCACGAACAAAACTGGGCTACATGGTTGGTAAACAGTTTTTCCAAACATCGAAATATAAAGTTTCTCTCATTACTCCCTCCAGTTGATTTCAGATGCATAAGCTAAAAATAATTAAAAACTAATAAAACCTAATTGCCAATTCATAATCAACAATATATTTTGCATTATAACTTGCCAATAAGAAATAGAAACTATTAAGTTTATAATTAAATTTGTTTGTAGTCTTGTGTTTGAAACCAAAAGAAATGAAATTTAATTTATTGAAGGCACTTCAAAGAACAGTGGACTTTATGGTATTAAAAACAGAAAGTAGGTACATGAAGCAGAAAAAGCATCCACAATGCTTAAAAAATAAAAAACAAGTATGTATCTTGATTCAACAAACCAATAATTTCATTGACGTACAGGGGTGTCCCATAATTAGTATGCAATACTTTATCAGTAGATTTTATGATCAAAATAAAGATTTTTTTCTCGATAAGTAGAGGTTGAAATTTGATTTGACTTAAAACTGGCACATATAATAGAGGCAATGGTTTAAATTATTTTTGGATCAAGTTTCCATAAGAAGTAAATGGTTTTTCATATTTTCATAGTAGGTACTGACGGAATATCAATAGGATTTTGAAATAAATGAATTTTTCTGTCCTAGAAGTATGTCCACTGGTTTTTGAAACACCTTATATAATATGCTAATAAGTATACCAATTGTTTCCTTGTATCGTCTGCGTTTAACATAAGCTCAAATTCTTTTACTTCATCGACAGAATTTAAGGGTAGTTTCAACAGTACATTTTTATCTATCTCTGCAATGGAACTATTATCAAAGTTTTCCTCAATTCGGCCTAATTTTGCCTTCACAATTCCCATATCAGCTTCCAAATTTTCTAGTATGCGTATGATTCTCTTTAATTCTGCAACAGCAACATTTATTTGTATATTAATGTTACAAAACTGGTTAAGAAAGGATGTAAATGAATTAATGAAGAAATTTAGAGTGCACACCTGATTTCCACAAATTATATTCTACTTCACTTTCAAAAACTACTTCAGCAATTTTCACTGCCAAGAATTGATTGCTTTAAATCACAAAACATATAACAGAAACGTCTTATTTATAAAGTAGTGATAGGCAACACGTAATATCTCTACTAATACGTAAGAAGGGTTGCATACCACGCCGACTTAATTTAATTTTAAATTTCACGACTGTTAAATCGCGTTGCCTTGAAAAAGCACGGCTGCTGCGATTTAGCAGACGATGGACTCATAAACTAATCGAAAGTACAGAAAAGCATTTGCTAGATATTATTGAAGCAAATGTATCTTTTTGTACATGTAAAGGGAAAAGGAGAAATTTGAACGCATAAAAGAATAAAATTCAATTACATGGTGCTACAGTTTTTATTTATTTAAAATGTAAAAATTCTAAAACACTGATATAAAATAAAACAATATAATCTTTCTTATAATTTATTTATAAATAAAACACTGAATATTGAATAATAAAATTATATTTAAAATAAATAAATATTCAGCAGTAAATAACACAGCGGTGGCTGGTGAGATTTCAGGTATATCATATCTCAATGACCAGACATAGGACCAAGACCAAACTAGAGGATATATGCAATAATGTGGCCATATAGACAACTTTTATAGAAGCAGAACTTTTTTGTAGTTTGCGAAATTTTCCATAAACTAGATGTAATTTTATTAAGGTAATTTAAATTTTATGAAAAATTAATGACATTTGTAAAATCTCCAGAATTTTGAAATTTTTATAATACATTACAAATATAAAATTCAAATTCAAAGTGCTCTAATTATGGCATAGACCTTATAAATCATGGAAAACCAAAACCGTTTTCTGCCTATACAAGTCATTGATGCTCAGATGTGTGCGACAGAGATAGAGCTAGTCCAGAGAAAAACCCACAGATCATTGGCCGAAAAAAAAAAAAACAAAACCGTAAATGACAGACGTTAGACATTTACTTCACCATAGTTTATGAGTCTTAAAAAACTATTGCTAATAAACACACTAGACACAACTAAATCACAAAAGGCACACAAATCATTAACAATATTAACAGGAAAGATTTTGTCAGGTTATGTTTATATATTTTTCTGTCATAGAACATCTGTTTTTGCCCGGACTAGCTTCATCCCTTTTGTACCCATCAGGACACCGGACCTCTTCTTTCTAGGGCCGATCCATGATTTATAAGGTCTATGAATTATGGAAAAAAATATTTCACTAGAATTAAAGAAGCCAATCTCAAAAGTCCCGGAGGTAGCTACACGATTTTTGATTTTTTTTCGAAACTGCAGCAAGGTTCTCCTTCTACAAAAGTTGTCTATATGCTCACAGTACATATATTCTAAAGTTTGGTTTGGGTCCTGTATCTGGTTATTGAGATACGACATACCTGAAATCTCATTGTCCGTCACCGTTTATTACTTTTATAATGAATTAGTTAAAAATTTATTGATGGATATCGATTTCAGATTGGTGGGATGGTGGAATTGGGATTTGTGATCGCAAAGGCTAGCTGTGGTGAGGTGGAATGTTTCTGTTTTGTACATAAAACAAAATCCCCTATGAAAGAGGCAAACCACTCGGCATTTGTTTAATTTTCGAGTACGAATTTCCCCCCTGGATTGATATAATCTTATGTTTAAATGGTTCTCATTATCTAGATTTATAGGACTGTGATAAGCCTTGTGTGTTATTTCCAAGTCTTCAATACTTTGATGATTACTAGATCGATTCATCTAAAAATTTCAAAATATTTAAAAGATCAAATCAAATTTTAAACATCACATTACGCTGTGGAAATATAAAGATAATAATACATTTAAAAATTAATTGAACAGCAAATACGTAACTAAATATTTAGATGATACATTATTTTTCATTTCTAGATCACATAAGTAAAAAAAGTAATACAATTTATTACCATTACATAAAAATTTTTTGAAAATTGATAAATAAATGGAACCAATACCTGATCCGATAGATGGGGGTGGAGAAATATCGTCATGATATCGTTTATAAATTTTTTCTTCCCCCTCCCCTTCCGATTCATTTAATGAGAAGGATGAACATTCAAACGAACTAAAGAATGCTTTTAAAAATATATCTATTAACCCAATATCACTGTACTTGTGAGGCAATATACTCTACCTAAATATCCAAAAAAAGTAAGATGTTACATTTAAATATGTATTTTTACAGATATCATAATAATCCATCTTTTAGTTGTTTTTAAATTTTAATTATTAAAATCAGCGCACAAAATAACTATCCCTTAATAATTTAACCAATATCATATATGCAATAATAATTTAAAAATAGTGACAACTTCACTATATTTATTTATTTATTCCAATAACAGGACAAGTAGTAAAAAAAGTATACAAATAACATATAAATCTAAATAAAACTAAATACAAAAAAGAGAACAAAACTTAAACAAAAACGATGTCAAACTATAAAATAGAAATATTAATTGCATCTAAGAAGATTTTCATAAAAAGAAAAACAAAGTTTAAAATAAACAAAACAAGGTCAAAGCTGTAAAATAAAAGTATTAACTGTGTGTCTAAACAGAGTATTCACAAACAGAAAAATACTTAAAATAAACAAATCAGTCACACTATAACATAAAAGTATTGACTGTGTCAAGTAGCTTAGTTAAGCAGCAATTGTAAATGTCACACAAATGAGATATTTTATTATAATTAAGACAAATAATATAAATAGGCAATTTCTTTAAAATATTAGTTCTCGGGTTAATATTATGTGTGAATTTTGTCTAGGTACTAAAAAATTAAGCATTGCTAATAAGTTAAGGAATTCAAAACCTTGCGGTGGGTAAACTCGGTCTATATTAAAAGCCAAGATTATTAAGAAATCGCCTTTGTACTCGTTCAAGCATATTAATATAAATATCATAATGAAGATACCACTTTAGAGCATATTCCACCTTAGAACGGACAAGTGAGATATATAATGTCTTAAGTGTATCAGTATTAGTGAAGGAACCAGTTACGTATAATGAAACTCAATAATCTGAAAGCGGAAGCACATGTTAAGGTAATGTGCTCATTGAAAGTAAATTTATGGTCAAAGTGTAAATCTAATAGGATTGGTCTGAAAACAGTGTCAAAATAATAATTAAAAATTAAAACGCAGCGGATTCAATTTCCTGGTATAGGAACATACATTACATTTAGAAATGTCCATTATCGTTGAACCAAATAACTACATTATTTGCAATATATTAATATACAAAGAAATACACAAATCAATGAACGATAAGAACATTTTAATTATATACCATACATGGTATATATATTTATACTTACAATATTCATTGAGGATTTTTACTTCTTTGATTATGAGTCAGTCCAGCTCTGGTTTATTTCCTTAATTATCCACTACTTTTCCTTTTGTATTTTGGTCGCCTGGTTGTCAATTTATTTTCCATTTTTTTTTTTTGACGCAATAGATATATACCTCCATGCTCCATCAAAAATTTAATCATAACAATGGTAGGTACTGCTACATGAAATATGCCTCACTAGAACTGATGTGAAGCTACACAAACTGAATGTACAGATCTACAAATAATACTATTTTTCTCAAGAATGTGTGAACTGTGGGCGATTTTCTCAAGATATACAATTTTTTTACAATGCGACCTTTTCAATGTTTGTCGTTTCGAAAATAGGATGACTGTAAAAGTATTGACCGCAAAATAGGGCTTGGTAACTGGAGAAAACTACCATTCAGAACATTGCTTTTATTAAAATTTTAGGAAATGACATACCATAATAGTTCATGTAGTAAATGTTCCAAATTTCAACGCAACTGATAAAGGGATTACGAAGTTTTTAGTCACATTAGTTTTATTTTTGACAATTTTGGCAGCCTATAACTCAAAAATTAATTTTTTTTATTTAGTTGTTTTTCCGTAGATCGTATTTATTTACCTTTGTGAATATACAAACGTTGTCGGTGAAATTTGCACAGACACCCTATAATCTATATTTATGCGGTCGAATCTAGTTTTGAAACACTGTATATTTTTTAAAATTAAGTTCATTAAATATATAATAATTCGTGAGAAATATTGCCTGAAATCAAATAAAAAACGTGTTTAATTAATCCATTACTATTTTGATATTTACACGCCATTTCCAAAGAGTAAAATTTTATTACGATTTTAGCGTATCCTGCTATTCTAAATAATAATTAACACAAATCAAATTAGTTGTCAAATATTTCATATTTACATGTATCTATTTTATAAATTCGAATTCATATTGTGCTATCTAGGTTTAATGACGTGGAATTGGCAGTTTGAGCTAATGTAAGGTAGGTATACAAATGGTCTACATAGATGTTACAATTTTTAATGTTTTTCTTGAAAACTAGATTCGATCGCACAAAAATAACTTCATATTTGTGTTCGGGACCATGGGGGTAAGAAAGGTTTTTTTAAATTTTGAGTTTTACGGTTTTTATTTTTACAATAAATAATTACCAGTAGGTAAGGTAATTAAATACCTATTTACTATAGCGTAAAACTCTTCAAACCTAAACAATTCCTACCCCTCTAGTTTGGCTGATCATGAATCTGGTTTTGGTGGTTGCATGTATCATGTATTTTCGAAAAAAAAAGTAAATATTTAGGTACACAGCGTAAAACTCTCCAATCTTAACAAAATAGTTCCGACCCCCCTATTCTCTATGGCGCTGATTACCAATCCGAAGTCAGATTTCGGCACTTGCATGTAGTTTTTGAAAAAAAAAATTAAAAATTATAACCTCTATGTATACACTTAGGTTGACGTCATCAAATGAAGAAAGCAGACGTTATATTGGAATTTCTACCTAATGTAATGTATAGATAGAGGTTACAATTTTGAAATGTTTCTTTTTCGAAACTACATGCGATCCCTCAAATCTGACTTCAGATTCGTGATCCGCACCATCGAAATTAGGATTTTTTTTAAATAATAGGTATTTACTTACTTTTATATTTGAACCTGAAGCCATAATTAACAATCTCAAAATCTGTGCACAACACAAATGATCCGCTTTGTTCACACTCCGTCTGGTTGCCATGTAGTTACTTGTGGTAGTTGCTACTGCTAGTTCACACTTCTCAGCACAAATATAAAGAAGAGATTTTATGATCTGTGAAGAACAGTTCACACCACAAAACATATAATAATCACACTCACAGTAGTCACCAGTAGTCACAGTCTACAGTCTCCTCCAGTCTCCTCCTGTATTATATATTCTGTGGTCTCCTTCTTCTTCTTATGATTGTGGCCTACATAGAGTTACTGCTATTATGTACAATGGTCGTCAGCTTAAAGTCACCAGTTCCATGGTCCATTCTTTTCTAGTGCCATTTATTATACACGGTGCTAGAAAGGGACAAAACATGGAAGTGGTGACTTTAAGTTGACGACCATTGTACCATAGAGGTGCCATCTTTATCTATGGAGGTGCCCTTTGCCCTTACATTATCTATCACACTCACACATAGTTTGTTTGTCTCATACATAAACAAACAAGTGTGGATTTGGAGGGAATGTCAAACGTGGTCAAACATTTCGTACCAAGTACAGAGGCGTAGGTTTATTTTTTATTTAAGGAGTCAAAATTGATAAACATTTTAGATTTTTACATTGTTAATTAATTTTAGATAGTTGTTCTTTTAACATAAATTACGTGGTTAGCACACTCGAAATTAGGGGGGTAGGAATTTTTTCTTTAAGATTTGAGAGTTTTACGCTAATGTAAATAATTACCAAAAAGGTTTTTAAATTTATAACCCGTTTATGATTTTTTTGTAACTTCTAAGCTACATCTCGCTTATTTGAAGAGATACAGAAAAAATGTAAATACCAAATTTGTCAATTTTTGGGAGCATAATTCAATGGCGATGTTCTTTTTTTATATGCTGAATGGTTATACCGAATTACGAATCAAACATGATTTTTTTAAATGGAAACCATTATTTGCTTTGACACCATATGGAAAGCTTTTCAAAAATATATACAGGGTGTTTGAAGTTTGACTGCCTTAATTTTAACAGACGATGGAATTCAATAAAATAAACAAAAAAACCTTATGACATATGGGCCCTAAACTCAACCATTCCCGAGAAAAAAAAATCTCCAACTTTGTGACGTACAAAACTTCGATTTATTAAGGAATATTGACAAAACTGCATGAATAGAATACCAAAAAATACAATGTTTATCACTGTTTTGAATTTCTTTATGCTTAATACTAAATAGTTATTTATGCAACAAGCACAAAAAGTAAGTGCAATAAGCACTTTTTGTACGAGTTGCATACAATATTTTTTCTACGTTCATGTAAAAACCAAAAAATGATATTTAGATGACACTAAGTCTAGGAAAATGTGACGTTGATTTGAACGTTTATGTTTGTCGTGATCACAAAACGCTGTAGTAGAATGACAGATGAATGCAAGAAACATTTTATTGCACTCGTGCAATAAAGAACCACTTTTACCACTAAATATAGTTCAATAGTTTTGTTTTTTGCATGAACGCAGAAAAATAAATTTATATAAAATTCGATAAAATCATTGCACAATATAAATTTTAATAAAATACATATATGTTGTACATTTACTCGAGGTAATTTTTAAAAATGATTTTCACACTTCATATTTACAATAAAAATAAACTACCTAAAACTATGTAAAACTAGATGAGATTCAGATAATCAATACGATTATCTATGCCTCTTTTTTTAACCAAGCTGCATCACGTGGTTTTGTGATAAAATCGCTATCTATAAAACGATCTGAACAAACAAACAGATTTGGCTAAATTTTCTTTATCTATAACCAATATTATTTATCCAAGTTTTACGGCGTTCTAGATCTTTTGGAAATATGAAATAGAAAGATTTTTATGAAACCCTATAACTACGTCAATGGATTAGTAATGCCTACCTGTGATATTTGATTTCCTTTTCCTTGTAGCTTTTTACATTTACACACTATGCACCTTTTCCCATTGTCTTGTATCAGTGAACAAAGCTTTCAGGCTAGATTTTTTTAATAAGAAAAAATAAATAGTTTTTAATAAATTGAAACAATAAAAAGTAAATAAAAAAATCTCATCATAAACATGTAAATAATAAACAGGTACGAACAATATTTGTTACAAAAATGACAAAAATAAAATTAGAACTTAGTTGCAGGCAGGGTTGCCACCTTTTGAATTTTAAGATACGGGACACATTATTTTTTATTATATCAGTTGAAGAGGGGAGGGAGGTTAGCGCCGCAGGCGAAAATTTTGAAATTTTCAAGGTCAAATTGCTTAAAATAAGTCTAATCGCGTAGGGGCGATCGGGGCAATCTAGCGTTTCGCGATACCACAGTCGTCGAATTGGGTGCAAGCGGGGCAAATTCTGTGACAATATTTTTTTTTAGTAGTTCAGAATCTTTTATAATTTTTGGTAAAAGTTTGAGCCCACAATCTAACGAATTGTAAGATTGACTATGCTTAACGCAGTGGTAGATTTGCCCTAGCTCTGATGCAGTAACATCGATAGTTTCTTGAATATTTTCTGTTTGCAAAAAATTTTGTTAAAACTTGAGAAGATTTCGACATTTCCTCGTCTTCTATGCTCTTTTGTATTAGAGTGCTGTTTGACATCACTAAGGCCAACGTGACTAATTGAAAAATCCTTTTTGCATACTAGACATCTTGCAGAAAAATTGTTTGCCACGTTGGTCGATAGCTGCAGAGGCCCATTGTCCCTATTTTTGTCGTGATTTTCTAAATATTTATCCATATCCTTTAATTTTTAAATGATTTAATGCAGATGAACCCTAATGTAAGGTTGCGGTAGGAGATCTAGTTCACTGACCGTGTTGCTAAATCTTGGCGAATAGAGTGATTCCAGGTTTATAGTGAGACATTACCTATACGACCCAACCAACCCAACCCATGGGGGGGGGGTCAGGCTACGCCACTGGGCACATGGCACAGAATAGTATTCTGTAGTAATGGCGTGGCAATAATTTTACAACACTTTCAGATAAAAAAATTGGCTGTTCGTACATACATATAATTGAAATCTAATCGCCGCTGTTCTATTGTTTGGTGTCCAACTGTCCAAATTATGTAATTATATGGTAATTATTGAGGGTAGAATTCACAGTCACCACTTCACATAGGTGTGACTTTTCATTTAAGGTATACTTAAAACAGAAGTTTTCTGTTAAATCTTTGGAAGCATTGCTTACTTAGCATTTTTGTTTAAATTACTAAATAACCTGACTGATTGTGGTGATTTATTAAATAAGGGCAGTTTTAAGGCACGCTGGTACTTTTTACAGGTACCTACGTGTAGAACTAATATTAGCAGTTATTCCAAAATTTTATGTGCAATACTTATAACAACTTAGGTCATCGGTTGATATATTTGTTATTTGTTCTCTTGTAAGCTTGAAACAGGTTGCACTTTAATGCTCTTCTTAGTGTTAATTATGAATTAATTATAGTGTTATGAACCTTAACTGTAAGTTTTACTTTTGGTTTTTATATTATATTTTGCATCTGTTAGTATTTATTCTTTTTTATTTCTTATACATTGTTGATTTGTTATATTTTTACTGTATATTTTCTTTGTCTTTGTATTTCTTTTTTTGTGTATGTGACTGTAATTACGCATTCATCTGTTGAATGGTTTAAAATAAAATTCTGAGGTCGGAGTCAAAGCACCAAAATCCTTAGAAGTATGATTTAGTGCTAGTGTAATAAAATTATGTATACCTGTGTAATAATACCTACCTATGTTTTAGTTCTCTAGCTGAAACATTATTTAATGAAAAAAATAAATAGAGAAACTACTGAATATTGACCGCAACGAATATATATTTATTTTAAAAATCACAATCATGTCAAAGGATATAAAATGGTGGTGCATTAAAGATTTTAGGCGTTGATTTCATATATGGCGATTGCTGGGGGTTCGCAACGCCCACATTTTGTTACAGCATAAATTGTTATTTGGATGGTTGATGACAGATCAAGAGAGTGAACCATGGCACTCGTCCGACCCCCACTCATGACTTTGGATTTATTCACCCCATTGACAAAAATATCGTAGCCGTTAATGAGGCTGGATTGCGGTGGTCTCCATTTTATGATGATGCTATCTTGCGTAATTCTACGGATATCGACCACCTCGAATCCAGATAAATCTACGTTTGAATTGTCTTTGTCCTTGTGTTGTTTCCCACATTTGCAGACTTTACTTCTTTTTTTGTGTTTGTGACCGGAATGCTCGCTACTTTTTTGCCTGACGCTCGTGTGCCCTATTTCTCTCTCTTCGTTTACTGCAAATAGTATGTTGGTCGTATTATCGGGAGGCCGGTCTAAAGATTTTACGTCATCCGCCTTGTCGTAATCAGGTACGTCCGTGATCCCATTAGTATTCAATACTTTATCAAAAGTGTTGCTGCTGGTCCGCATCTTCAGCTCGCCAGTCATCACCTCGATCATTTTATCTTTAGCTTTGCATTTCTCCTGCAAGTTATTGAGCGCAAATTTCAATCCCGACATGGTCTGCCCAAAAGCAGACGCCTGCTTAACAAACGGCTTACCTCCTCCGGTACTCTTGATTGCCTTCATTTCAGCTTCTGTGCAAGAACATTTGATTTTGTCCAAAGCTCGACGAATTTCTTTAATTTGCTCCTTACATTTGCAGTTCTCTTGCTTATCGGTTTGTATCTTTTTTCTCAAGGTTTCATTATCCATTTTGCTGATGTTGATTATTTCTTCGTTCACTATTTCCTCCTTCTTGGCCTGGCGGTCTTTCAGTTTTACTTCACAAGCGCAACATTCGGGACAGATGCATCCTTTGGGATGTTCTTGTACTGATTCCTTATTTAAAAGTCCAGTAGATTTACTGGTAACGGCTGGAAATTCTGTTATAGGTGGAGGGGAAGGAGAGGAGGAAGGAGGAGAAGGAGAGGAGGAAGGAGGAGAAGCAGAGACCGCCGCTTCTTTAAGTAAGTCTTCTGGACAAGTGCAAGTTGCACAATCGCAATTTGTCATCGTGGACTTTGCGGGGGCTTGGGTTACAAGTTTGCTGGCTACAGCTTCGACAGCTGTGGCAGTAGTGGATATCGCTACCGCTTTATACGCATCTTCTGGGCAGGTACACGTTGGACAATCACACTTTGTCGTTGTGGACTTTGTCGCGGGTAGATCACCTGGAGCCGAACTGGGGAATGAAGTAGAGGCTTGTAGAATTGATTGTGCGACAGAGGTAGAGGTTTGTAGAGTTGATTGCGGGAAAGAGATTGTTATTGGCACAGGACCTCCCATCTTGTTACACTCCGTACAATCACATTTTTGACATGTGCAGATTTTAGGTGCCTCTGTTTTAGAAGTAGTGGTTGCGAAAGAAGTAGACATTGGCAGAGTTGTTTGTATGAGTTGTTCTGCTGTTGTTTGAGTTGTGTCTGTTTTACCAGACAGAGCAAAAGAAACGGTAGGTTGAATACCAAATGAAGTGGTGGGAGGTGGAATTCCTGCTTCTTTATTGCAATCCAAGCAATCATGTTTTTCGCAAGTGCAAGGTATACGAACAGGAACCTCGAAGGGTGGCGCTTCAGCTGTTGAAGGTGGTACCACTCCTACTGACCGACCGGCAGCCACGCGTTGCTTTTCCGGTTCCCCTCCTGGTGTTGGCCTATCGCCCTTATTGCATTCTAAGCATTCACATCTACCACAGGTACATGGCTTACGGATGGGTACTTCGAACGGAGGTGGATCCACAAAAGGTGAAGCTACTGTACCAACAGCAATTGTCTGTTGAGCGACTTCCGCTTTAACTTCTTGAACTACGCTACTTGCTGGCATTTCCCCGTGTGGCATAGCTTTTGGCTCATCGCCGCGAGCTGCGGGTACAATTAACCCTTCCTTCTTTTTGCTCTGACAGTCATCGCATTGACAAGTAACACAGGTGCATTCTTTACCCGCTGTCGCTGGAGCTGATCGCGTACCTCCGCAGTCCGAACATTGACATACTTCGCAGGTGCATCCCTTGGGAGATCCGTCTTTCGAGGCAGCAGTAGAGGTGCAAATGTCGCAAGTACATTTTATACAGTGGCATGGATGTGTAATAGGTGCTGGTTCAACGGTGGGAGGCGGACTGCTGCCTTTTGGCTCTTCGGTAGTTTTCACTACGCTCCCTGTCTTCGTTTTGTCTTGACAATCTATGCAAATGCACTCAGCACAAGTACATTCCTTCGCATGTGCTTTCCTGGGTTTATGGAAACAGTCCACGCATTTACAAATTGTACAAGTACAACTGTCAGTTGCTTCTGCCGGTTTTGCTTCTCCGCTTCCTGTTTCCACAAACTGTTTCGGTGATGTTCCTGCTACGTCTGTCTTATTACATGGGGCGCACATGCATTCAATGCACCTGCATCCTTCAGCGTGCACTTCGGTAGTAATTCTTTGCGCATAACAATCTACACATTTACATTCTGGACACGTGCAACCTGATTCATGCTTCTCTTCCGGTTGGCAGAGGCAGTCGTCGCAAATGCAATCGGGCGGATGGGTTGACCTGTTCTCCGTGGAACCCACGCCAGCAGATGAGGTGGGCGGAACTACTTCGCTAGGAGCAACCATTATTCCTCTCTCTCCTTTTGCACCTTCTCGCGTATCTCCTTTATCTCTTCCTTTAGTCGGATCTGCGCACGGATCACATACACAATCGGGGCAATCGCAAGGGGCAACTGCTTCCGGTTTCCTTCGTTTAGGATCGGCACACGGGTTGCACTGACAATCAATACAATCGCAATCGGCAATTGAAGTTCCTTCTGGAATAGCTGGCATAGATGCAATACCTGGCTTAGATGGAATACCTGGCATAGATGGAATACCTGGCATAGATGGAGCTTGGTCCTGCGCTGGAGGTGAGAGAGATTGTATCGCTAGTTCTTTGCCTGGGCACGAGCAAATGGGGCAATGACAGTCGGACAGTATTTGCGATTGGTCACCTGTTGCTTGCAACGCAGCATCTTTACCTGGGCATACACACTCGCCACAGGTACATCCTTGAAGTCTAATACTTGAGGCTTTAACAGGGACCGACGGTTTTGTAACTTTCACCGGCAATTTGCTTCCAGATGCTTTCATTTTTGTTTTGGAGTCCGCTTTTCCCATCCTCGATTTTCCGTGAGGACAAATACATTCTGCGCAATCACAATCCTCAGGTTGATCCAGTGAATATTCAGAACCATTTCTAGCTTTAGAGTGGGGGCAAATACAATCTGCACAATCGCAATCCTCAGGATGATCGAACAAGGGAGCGCCAACCGGTTTAAACGAAGCAGCAGGAACAGACGCAGGCGACGAGTCTGGTTTACCTGCAGCCATAGCTTGTTTGGCCAGTTGCTCCACTGGGCAAACCTCGCAAGTACATGCACCCTTGCAGCAACAGTTCTTATTACTTCCTATGACTTTTGATGTGTCTCCAATATCAGGAGACACTGCATTATTACCTTCTTGTTTTGCAGGCTTGTTGAAACATACCGCACATTGACATTCCTGACAGTCACACAATTTAGCTAATTCGCTAGGCGTCATCATTAACCCCTGTCGAGTCCCTGAATCCATCCGAGCACTTGAATCTGCGGCAGCACCTGCTTGAACAGGCTTCTGGCTACTCGAGCTTTTACTAATTGATTTGTTGATATCGGAACAAGGACTACATTTGCAGTCGTCGCAGGTACAGCTAACAGTGCTTTTTGCTTTCGGAGGTCCTGTTGTTGAGTTAGTAGCTATAGGGATTTTCGAACCTGCTAAAGGTTTCCTGGTGTTCTCGCAATAGCATTTTACTTGGTACACCTGCTTCTCGTCTCTAATTATAGGATGTTCTTTTAACTCGGCAATTTTTCTTATATCTGGCAAGCAGAGACAGTCCACACACTCACAATTAGGTGGATGTGCATTCCGTTCAGACTTTTTACATTCAGAACGCATTTTGCATTCCTCATATATTTGTTCCGGTGATTTAAAGACGTCGTTTACACTAATTCCTTTTCTATCTGTTGGTGCAACAGCTTGGCTTGAGGAAAGATTCGTGCTCCTTAGGAACGCTTCTTGGCCATACTGAGGCGGACATGGAGTGCACGGTTTGCACAAGCAATTAACACACTGGCAACCGGCCGGATGTTGCCTGCTCTGAGCTGGAGGTGGAGCGGCGTACGTGGCGGCAGGTACCTGATGTGGAGCATTTACAGCCGATTGAGGCATTGGCATATGTGCGGTTGGTACATGGGATCCAGCCATTGGTCCGTCAAGTGGTGTCATTGGCTGTGGTGTGCACCAACATGGTCGACCTTTATCATCAGCTACGGGCGGAGGACAGGCTTTTCTTTGCGCTATGATCTTAGGCGAACATATCACGCATTGACAGACGCCTGGACAGTCACATTCTACACTTTCTTCCTTTTCTGGTGCCGATCTCTTTTTTCTGGATTTAGGTTCAGATGGACCAGTGTCTTCAAAGGACTCTGTCTCTCCAACGATGAATTCTGGATACGGAGTTTTTTCTTTGTCGTAAACATCTCTTTCATCGACTTTTCTTTTAGATTTTTCGTTTTTATCACTTGATTTAGGATGAGGGTATGTTGGTCTGTCTTGTTTGACACCCTCCCCATCAAAATCGTCTGTTTCCGATTTCCCTGGTTTAACTTTTTTGGGTAAGTCATCCTTAATACGAGAATTATAGAAATCGTCTTCCCTACCAGTAGCTACTTTTTCCTTTTTGATATCGGATTCAACGTACGATATTTTTTCATGTGAACCATCTCCTTTAGATGTAGCACGTTCAATGCTCGGTACGGGTTTCTTTGTTTTACTGGCTGATTTGGAAGATGGTTTCTTTTTAGGGTGGTCGTCTTGACCAGGTTTCTTCTTACCGGGTGTTTCGTGGTCTGTTTCGGATCCGGAGGACAGTCTTCCCTCACTGCGATCATCTCTTTCGACAGGCCCCAAGCACTCGCACTGTGCTGCTCTATCCGCAGTGGACACGTTTTCCTCTTCTTCATCTAACTCATCCGAGCAGGCGCATTCAGTATCTCTATCTTGAACTGATTTTCCTTTTCTATTTATATACTCTTGACGATCTAGAAATATTTGAATATTGTCAAATCGATCAGAAAGATTAGAAAAGTGTTTTTGCACAATCAATTCTTTCGAGATTTTATAAATATTATACGTTCTGATTAACTCACAGGCCTCATAAAAAAAAGTAGAACACTGATTTTCATAAGCCGTGACCAGTAAAAGCGTTTTGTCCATGGACAAACGATGGTTTAGGGAGTTTTAAGAGAAACAGACAAGGTTCGCTTGATTTGTAATGACAGCGCGCTGGCAGTCGTTTGAAACTAATTTCATATCGATATCGATGTTTGTCAGATCAGTTTTCTTTTGTTCTGATTAAACTAAATGAACTTCAACTCAAAAAATGGTTGAGATGTGAATCCTCCCTCAACCCTCAAATGCACATTCAATCATTTGAATCAAATCAGTTTGCTATAACCAAACTTTTAAAACGTTTTTGCTTGTCAAAAGTGAGAGCATGTAGATGTGAAAACGTTAAGCAAAGAAATGAATACTGCATATATTTGACCTGTTACCGTCGCTGCTACCGCTTTCAATCATAAATGCAATATGTCCATTTAGTTTATCAACACGATAAGAAAGGTAAGAATACGGTTACATAACGTTGACGTCCACGTCAACTGTCAAATTCGCAACTTGAAGTTAAATGTGTCAAAAAAGAGTAGCCAATAAAATCAACAACAGTTCCAACATAATCCCAAAACCATCGTCAACACATGGGAGTGCTGCTTTGTAATCTTAAGCCACCTTCAGAGAACAATGTAGTGTTCTTTCCAACATCCTCACCAACAGATTATATGAAGCAAATATTTCATGAAGTCGGTTATGTTTTTCTTGGTTATGTTATAAAAAACTGTTGCTTTGCTGATGGTTGAAGTTAAAAATTTTGAACTTCACCTGACTTCAACAGTTTAAAGAACGGAATATGTTTAATTTCACTTGCAGCAAATCTCGTAGCTTCGTGTTGCTGTCAACGCTATGTCGTTCTCTAAAGATGGCTTTAGTCAACATTTTTACATTATTTATGAAGTCTGTGGATTAATTGCATTCTGCAAATTACTCACAACTGAACCTTTTTCATTTCGAAAAATTCGGCCCATATGGGTTTTTGTAGCGTAAACTGTAAATTTATGTAAATTAAAGATACGTCGATATATGGCAAACTGCCAAAAACAGAAGTAGAACGTGAATTAAAATGATTTGAGAATTGATATGACTAGTACTAATTATATTTCCTGTTGATATACGGTTTAATTAGAAATTAATGTAATTTATGTTTACCTTGGGTACTACTTGGTCCGTCATTTAATGTGCTTATTTCATCTGCTGTACCTAAAAGTATTTCAAAATTAGGGAATCTGGAAGCTCATACTGATAAGTTAATGTAAACTAGCATTGTTCACTTACTGGGTTAAAAGTGGCATAACCAAATCGTCTGTGAAAAGCATTATTTAACGGCAGTATATATACTAATTACTTGCATTACTATTACTTTGATAGTTGACTGATTTATGGAATAAAATGATACGCGATCATTATAACGCAGCAAATGAAGTTACAAGTGTTAAAATAAGAAAAAATATTGGCGCTAACCTTGTATTTGTCCAGATTCTGCATCGACAGCTTCAGCAAAATCTCGAGAAGTTCTAGAGACATCAGTAGGCACAGTTGTCGTTTGTTCAAATTCCGTTAGCTCAGGTATTTGTTCGAGCGGTTCAGGCTTCACCATATTGTCCTCAGTTAAAGTTTCAGAGTCTCTAGATGTTGATACTCCTACGTCTTTGCACTCACAGCATTGACATGATTGTTCGGCCCGAGGAGTTGCCTGACAGCCGCAGTCACGCTTTTGATCTGTCAGAGCTTGCTGAGCAGTTTTGTCGACGTCGCCCGCAATCCTCGGTTTTCCTCCGATAACTTCCCCGGTTTCGGTGACTTCGGGAGGTACGAATTCCGATTTTATTGCACTCTCTTTAGCATCCACGATTCCAACTTTGCTTGGTCCTTCTTCAAGTCCTTCGTCAATCTTCCCTTCTAAGGGAACTTGTCCAGGCACATCAGTCACTTCTGCTTCTATACCTAATTATAGCGATAAATAAAACTTTTAAAATCGTATGCATCTGTAGCCTATCTCTACAGGGCGATTCAATCATAATGTCATTAATTTTAACCACGTATTGGGAAAGCCCAATAAAAACAAAAAATCGAAAATAAAATATTTTTCACTCGACCTTTCAAAAGATAAACAAATCACTCTAACAATCGGTAACACGACGCTCCTGGTACGGTACAAATTTTCTGATACCGCGTACGAGTATTGAAGCTACATAGAAGTCCAGGAGCATTGCCAGGACCACATGCATATAATGACAGCATGTTAGGTGGGTGGAGTGGTATATTTTTTTTCTAATGACAATATTCTTGTTTGCAATATAAAATGTAAGCATTTTGTATATTTTTGAGGTAGGTACCTGCCTTTAAAAACTGTTGCATTTTTAAGGTATTCATTAAGCGTTTTGTCAAGTTCTAACATAACGTAATATGAATCAGAGTGAAATCCATTACTCACGATCAGTAGGCATTAGGTATCGATTAACACAGACGCACACGGAAAACGCAGATGCACAGATGTCTATTAAAATCTCTTTTATAAATTTTTCCATGGCTCTATTCAGCAGAGAGCAACTGCGGTCTAACTTGAATTGCATTTTTATTTAGGCAACTAGCAAATTTTATTAATAATTATAAACTACATTGGCGAGACAAACACACGAAATTCATCAACCTCTACCACGCGAAAATAATGACTGATAAATGAAGAAGGGAGAGAAGTCGGGCCGCGTGCATCTGTTCGATATCGATGGCGGGCAAGCCTGTATAGGAAAACGGACCCGAACGATGTTCGACTGAGTCCGCCGGTAATGTATTGAACGGGAATTTGAACTGTCAACTTTTTAGTTGTGCCTAGTGTGCCGATTACAGCCTATCTGATGTCGGCACTGATTACTGCAGTTGGCGTTTATTATAACATTCTCATAATTTCCTATTGATTACACCGGGTATTTATAAAAATTCTAATTTAATTATTGTTTGTTTCTGTTATTACTTAGCGGTTCTCCAACTCTTGTCATTGAGTAGACATTAAAAACAAGGTTGTGTTGTTGATCTAAATATATACCCAAGTATTTAACTGTCTTCAAGTGTTTTTTTGTTTAATAAAATGCATTATCCTTAAGTGTATGTATTAACAATAGTGGGAGAGTGAGCGCATTAAAATGTCTATCACTATAGTAACAATATTAAATTAATGAGAAATACGGCTTTATTAGCTGCATGTCTTTATTCACAGCGGTTTCCACATAGGCATGCACCGGCACAAGCTAGGTTTTTAGCTGTAGCATAACATGGACGTGGCAATTCAGTCATAGTGTCATTAATTTTAAGAGAAGACAGAGAACGATGAGTATAATAAGAAGACGCAATAAAAAAAATGTCTACGTTCATGCAAAAAACAAAACTTTATTGAACTATATTTAGTGGAAAAAGTCTCTACAATAGCGTTTTGTCATCATGACAAACATAAATGTTCAAATCGATGTCACATTTTCCTAGACAGAAGTGTCATCTAAATAACATTTTTTGGTTTTTGCATGAACGTAGAAAAAATATTGTTTACCTTCTATTGTAGACACACCTTGTTCCTCTTTGCGCCTGTATCCTTCTGAAACATCTTTGTAATTTTATATTTATTAGATACTTTAGGCCATTAAATAAATAACTAGGTACATTAAATAAATACCTATCTAATAAACTTGATAAGCCGCGTATAGACTCACAAGCTGATTTATTTGAGGAATCGCACTAGGCGGTCGCAAACTAGGCGCGCCGCGGACCAGACTAGTCTCGTACTATAGTCGACTTCCAAAATTGTAGAGAGTCACTAATGTTATAAACCTGCTAACAATTTATAGCAGTCAACACAAAAAAATATATATGCAGCCCGTATATTTTTCCTACAAAATCATGTGCCGCATATCTGAGAGCATACCCGATTACACAGCTTCTGCTACGCATGCGCTGCTGCTTTTCATTGGCTACGACGAATTGTCATTTCCAGTGTTATCATGGGCGGGTCAACAAGCTAACCGATTAATCACTCTCTACAATTTCGACCCCTGACTATAGTTTATACCCAACCATCGAAAATCAAGAGAGTGACTAATAATATATTACATATTACACAACAATTTTGATCAGTCGCCTCAAATAAAAGAGCTAATAAAAATGCATCTTACACAGAACATATTTTGACATTTAAATCTTAGAACAAGTCGAAAGCGCATAGAGAATGACATGTATATTACTGTTATTATCAATCAAATAAGAGAACTGAAGCCATATTAAAATAAATAATTCGGAAATGTTTCTTATTAAGAAAATAAATGAATAATAAATACCTTCTTCATAGCCTTCAATCGTGGACATACCCTCTTCAATTTTTCGGCTGGGTTCTTCTGAAACATGTTTTACAATGATTTGTATTATTTAAATATTTTGAATGCAGATGATCACCCACGAATGCATGGTAATGTGATTAAATTAATTTCTAAATTTTCTTTTACTAAAGAAGTAAATAAATACCCTCTTCATCATGGGCCAAGTTAGGAGTTAGTTCATATAGTCAAAATGTAGTTATTTTTCTAAACTTGTATGTTTAAAATGCAAAAATGTACAGTAGCTTGACAGTAGGAGTAACCTGTACTTTGCATGCAAATTTGTCAGACTGTGGAATACCTACTGTTTATTTCACATTATTTTGTTTGCTTTGTCTCACATAAACAGAAATCAAATAGGATAGATATAACTGCGAAATACAAGTAAGAGTGTACCCGCCAGTTATACAGGGTGTTCAGTAAATAATGGACCATACTTTAAGGCTAGCTTCCTTGGACAAAAATAATATGATTTAAATTAACTTACCTTAGTACAGTTTTACTTCCTTAAGAAGTTATAGACCTCGAAAAGTCCTTTTTTTTTGTTTAATTTATTTACGACAAATTATTTATTTTTTCTACGTTCATGCAAAAAGCAATACTTTATTGAACTATATTTAGTGAAAAAGTGGTTCTTTATTGCACTCATCTGTCATTCTACTGCAGCGTTTTGTCATCATGACAAACATAAACCTTCAAATCGACGTCACATTTTTCTAGACTTAGTGTCATCTAAATAACATTTTTTGGTTTTTGCATGAACGTAGAAAAAATATTGTATGCAACTCGTACAAAAAGTGCTTATTGCACTCGACGGGTTGTCCTACTCGGCCTGACGGCCTCGTTTGACAATTTCACGTCGCGTGCAATAAACACTTAGTTTTTGTACTTGTTGCATAAATAACTATTAGAGTAACTGTACGCAAATTTTGGCAAGAAAGGTTTTTTTGTGATCTAATTGATTTTTGAGTTAAATGTACAGAGCGGTCTGATAGCCTGTGCCACTATATTATTCCTTTCAGGCCCTTTTAAGGATAGATATTTTTCAAAAATTATTGGTAATTTTGAAGCAGTCTTCGATTAGTTTTAACAAAAGTAAACTTGTTGTATATCGCCAAAATTCACCATTTTACAGAAAACTGCCTTTAACGTATTTGTTAACTCGGAAATCAATACATAAATTATAACAAATCATTAATTCAAAAAGTTATTACAGTTAGTAATGCTTAGTAAGTAGTTGTTTGACTGATATTTCAAAAATAAATTTATAATAAATATTTTTCGTTTGTGCTGTTTCATTTAGGTTTGAGTTATTTTTTTTATTGTTTTTTAAATGTTGTCTTTTTTTACATTTACATTTTGTTTAACCTGAATAGTGTAACAGAAGCCAATTTAAAAATGTATTATATTATTTTTGAAGCCACATGAAGATGAAGTTGAAAACAGGAAGTTTTTCCTTTCAATGTCATGGAAAAAAGTCTCTGCTTGCTAAAATGCACAAAAGCGTTTAAGCTAGTCAATGTAATATGCGGGATAGTCTTACTAACAAATTATTAGAAATACAGTAGATTTTATTATTAGAATTCAATAATAAATACACATTTTTATTTCTAAATAGTTAAGAAGGCTTTGTCAGTAGCAGAAATAACTTCTGTGTAGGAAGATTTGTTTAGTGGAATTTGTCCATTCAGCCTCAAAATATGAATTATCCATCCTTCTCTGTAAAAGTGTACTGTTCACCCATCACCTAAAAATGATTGCATTGTAGGTATTTCATACGCATTAGAAAATACATGTTGAATATTTTCGCTGAAAATACTACATAATTATTCTTGAAACAACAAAATAGTATACAGGGTGACGACGGAAAATGTAAACACGCTGTAACTTTCTTATGACTGCTGATAAAAATTTGAAAATGGTGGGTTTATACTAAATGGTGCCATGAATTCTCTGAGGTCATTTCGGATTTCATGACATTTCCGGTTTGACTTTTTTGGAATCAGAGTATCATTTTACGTATGGTAGTACCAATTTTCTGACACATTTTCTGGATGTATTTTTTTTTAATTTTTAAAAATAGAACTAGAAGGCCGCGACTGGCAGAAATTGTTTTCTTTTTTGTTTGTAATTATGGGAAAAATTCTAAACTTGAATATTTTTGTACATTTTTTTAGTTATTACCACTAAAAATTTCGAATTATTGTATTTTCAAATGTAAAGAGGGTGGAGCTCTATTGATTTTTTAATAAAGGATTTTTTTCTAAAAAAAGAAAACAATTTCTTCCAGTCGTGGCCTTCTAGTTTTATTTTTAAATTATTAAAACAAATTACTTATCCAGAAAATGTGTCAGAAAATTAGTCCTACCATACGCAAAATGATACGCTGATACCAAAAATGTCAAAAAATTTACGGTCATTTCCGCTCAAACTGGAAATGTCATGAAATCCGAAATGACCTCAAAGAATTCATGGCACCATCTAGTATAAACCCACCCAATTTTAAATTTTTATCAGCAGTTATAAAAAAGTTACAGCGTGTTTCCACTTCCCGTTCTCACCCAGTATATTCCTTAGTTTTTGAAAATGTTTGCGTATATCTGCGTGAAAATAAATATTTTTACCTCGAATTTTAGTTACAGTATATTTATAATTAGCACAACTACAACTAATGTTGATATCTGTTGTAAGCAATTACTATTTTTACCGTCATAAAGATAAATATGTTTGAAATGAATGTTGTATATGGTGAGACATCACATGTAATGGCGTAATTTTGATGCCAACATCTAAACAACATACCGTTACACTACACTACACTACACTACACAAAAAGTCCTTATTAATGAAACGTATATGTTTAATCTTCTACACGTTAACAATACGACTAAACCAATGCTGCCAGATGTATAATGTTCAGAGCGGTAGATATCTCGTACATAAAGCGGTAGATTTAAAGATGAAAACGGTAGAACCGCAGATTTATCGTTTTTATTGAAAAATATGAAAACAATAAAAAGTATGACAAAACAATAAATTATTCTTTAATTTAAACAACAGAAGTAACACTTTTTCGTTCTAAAATATACAAAATATGTATATGTATGTACTATACATAGTTAATCACATAAGTAACACTCTTATCATGTTTACTTGTTGAAAAAAACAAAGTTTTATGAAATTTTCCTATAATAACAAATACAGAAATAATATATTGTTGTACAAGGAAGGAATTTGAAAAATATAGTGACTTATTTCTTTTATTTTCGGTTTTACGGTTAAGTATATTAAGTATAAAGAGCATAACAATTTCCACCTAATTTATCAGTGTAGCTTAACAAATAAGTTAAACGCAGTTTTCCTTAAAATTATGCATTTAGACGACATATAACAAGTATACCGTAACCCTGATATCTTAACGCTATTTAAAAATAACTAATCATTTAAAAAAAATCTATTAAAAAAAATCTGAAAGAAATAATATAGTGGCACAGGCTCTCAGATCGCCCTATGCATTTCACTCAAAAATCAATTCGTTCGTTCGTTGTATATCAATTATGTATGTTTATCTCACAAAAAAACCTTCTTTTCCAAAATTTGCATCCTTTCTCAGGCCTATAACTTCCTGAAAAGGCTGTTTCTTTTAAACACCCTGTATAAGCTTAAGATACGTATGCAATACCTTCTATCATGGAAGTATCTTGTTCCCGTATGCTGCTTGTCGCTTTAGACGAAGTCCCAGCTATCATTCCTTCTCTCTCGCTAGGAGCGCCTCCTGCTGCGGTGATACCCGTGGAATCAGCGATGGTCTCGTCCCCGGCCATAGTTTTGTCGTATTCACTCATATATGAAGAGCTTATGCAAGATGTTTCTTTGGTAGACTCGGTAACTGTTTCCAAACCAGTTAAATCCGTCGTACCTAATTTTGTTCATCGTGGTTACTCTATTGTCGAAAATTCAAGGACTCTGCCCTCATACGACAGACTTTTAAACTATATCTAGAGAGTTCTCGGTTTGAATTGTTTGTAATATAACAGTTAATATTGTGTGTTGTCTGTTTATGTTGTTTGTCTATTTTATGAAAGAATGACTTAATTTACAATGTCCAATTGGATAGCTAATGGGGAAACAACTAATAACACCGACCCACAAAATAAAAAAAGTGATCTGTACAGGGTGATTATTTCTGGAAAACCTATAGCAACAGCTTTCAGCTTTCAATGGTGTCTACTGCATGTAGAACGCTTCGTGCCTGTGACATTTTCAGTCCGGCATGGAGTAGCGAACGGCCGATAGATGTAGTTAGTTCTACACCGCGTACTCATGGTCCCTTCTGTCGGGTTAGACAGACGAAAGCAGCTAGGATTATTCGTCGGATACCTCACCTATGGCATACTGATGAGAGCTAATAAGCTCGAAACCGGTATATGTCTGGTGGGCGTCTGACGAATGACTCTAGCTGTTGCTATAGGTTTTCCAGGTGTAATTCAATGCTGGTCGGGGCATTAGCCCGCAGAGTAGTTGTTTCCTGGAATTCCGTGTTTGTAGAAACACTTTTTCCAAATATCATTTTTTTTCATCTAAAACCATTCAAAAATTACAGACCAGTTTTTATGTGTTAAATTGGTCGATTGCCATGCAAAGAATGCATGGTTTTTTAAATTTCACTAAAGCAGGCAGGCTAACTTTTATGCTGATATTGACCACAAATATAATTTAGGATTTAAAGAAAACAATTTACAAAATGTTACTACATTTAATAACACTAATTTAATTGTTTAAGAAATAATGAACGTTTACACTAACAACAACCAATACATAAAACACTAAAGAATAACATGAACTGTATTTATTAAAAATTAACTCTTAATTCACAAATCTTATTTTAACAATTGTTTGATATAGGCGCCATCGTTATCTAAACATAAATTGTACCGCTTTCTTATTTCGCAAAATGTAACTTTTCTTAAAACATCACCAGATATTCCATTGCATGCATCAATAATCTTTTGTTTTAAATTATCTAAATTATTAGATTTTGTTTTATACACTATATTTTTTAAAGTTCCCCATAAAAAGAAATCTAAGGGTGTCAAGTCAGGGGACCTAGACTGAAGTTTCAAGGGCCCGTGTGTCCCCAACCATCTTCCGTGGTAGAATTCATTCAAATAATTTTGAACAATGGCCGCATTGTGGCAAAGAGCTCCATCTAGTTGAAACCATAAGTTTCTTCTGATTTGCAGTGGCACATGTTCCAGAAAAAGAAGAAGGTGAGTTTGGAGAAAATCTAAGTATCTTGCGCCCGTCAAGGCGCCTTCATAAAAGTGCCCTACTAAGTGCCGCCCGACTAAACCGCACCAAACATTTATGCCAAAGTGGCCCTGCCTTTGATGTTGCCTGATTTTTTATGGGTTTTCGTCCGACCAATAATGGGTATTTTTTTTGTTTGGTAATCCATGACTAACAAAATGACTTTCGTCTGTCCATAATATATGAGAAAATAAGTTAGGATTATCATCCAAAGACACCAAAAACTGACAAATAAAATCCTCCCTCCGCTCACAATCTCTTAGCGAAAGTTCTTGCAAATTATGAAATTTATAGTCATGGTATTTGTTGCTTTTTAAAACTCTTTGTATCACGCTATAATTTAAATTTAAGTCTCTTGAAGCCTCTCTTATAGAAGCTTCATGATGATTGTTAAAGTAATTTAAAATAATTGCCACATTTTCATCCGTCGTGACATTTTTGTTCTTAATCTTTTACCTGCAAATTTGGCTCATTGAATTTATGGAGATTTATGAAAAAACACAAAACCTACCTTCAAATGCTTTAGGGTTTTGACGCAAACTACTTTCTAACCTAGCAAAAATTTTGTGGTCTGGAAGGTTGCGTTCGGGGTATTTTTCCGCATATAATCTTCTTGCAGTTAAAACATTTTTTTGGGCTCTTTGTGGGCTTTTTGAGCTCTGGGCCGTATAACAAAAGCATGTCAATTTTTTCTGAATGTGTAAACATATTTCTTATTACTTACTATTTTAATAGAAATAATTAAAATTACACTGACAATTTCAGACATCTAAGCCAATTTTGTTTTTCAGAGCCTACCTGCTTTAGTGAAATTTAAAAAACCATGCATTCTTTGCATGGCAATCGACCAATTTAACACATAAAAACTGGTCTGTAATTTTTGAATGGTTTTAGATGAAAAAAAATTGTATTTGGAAGAAGTGTTTCTATTCAATAGATCTTCCAATTTCTGAAATAAAAATGGTATGCTTCTAACAGAAAAAATGTTTGAAGCGTCGTGACGCTCAGCGTCACTTAATTATAACTTTCATATCCATCGCAATTTCAAGCATCAATCAGCCCAAATAAAATACTTTTTACAGAACTCAATTTGCTGCAGCCGTTTACGAGAAAAACTCATTTCCCATGATAAAAGAATCACCCTGTACATTTGACCAGACCCACCTACCATATTTTTGATGCACTGCATGTGATTTTCGCGATCTTTTTTAGCTATTTTTCACGATATTTGCAGAATCTTGGATGATGCAGCTCAATAGAGTTGATATTTGAATTCAGCGCATCTAAATACATAAAAAACACACTTGATCAAGGCCAAAAAATATTTTCCCGAATTTTTTGTGCTTAGTTGCGTAGTTTTTTTTGCGATTTTTCTCAATTCTTTACGATTTACTCAAAATTTTGAAGATATTTGAGCTAAGCGGACTTCAGATTTCTGTTCAGTGGGTAAAATATATAAAAATAGGTGGGTCTGGCCAAAAGTACAAACCACGTTTTTTTATTTAGTTTGCTAGTGTAATCTTTATTTCTGTAAGTTCAACTGTAGTGTATGAAAAATATCGATAAGAATGCCACATTGCCGTTTTGCAAATTAATGGTTGTGACGTCATAGAAATTAATTTATTTTAGGGAGGTACATACAGTGTGACCCATTTCAATTGGAAACAGATCTGTAAAAATGGTATTTATTATCCAATTTAGCCCGGTTTTTTTAATGGAGCAGTAACTACTTTATCCTGGTGCAGAATATTAAAATTTGTTTTCCGTTTTCAAGACCTACTTGTATTTAATAAAATGAGATCTTTATTAGAATTTTTATAAATAAATAATCATTAATATCTATTTACCAAATTTGGTTAACCGTTTTAGGGCATGCTGAATCCAGTGTCGTAGTTACATATGAAGAAACAAAATCGCTAACAGTTTTCGTAAATTTTAGCAGTTTAGAAATAAATACCATTTTTACAGACCTGTTTCCATTTGAAATGGATCACACTCAGGGGCCGCTCCAGACGGTGAGCGTACTGAGTAACCGCTCGGGGCGCCACAATTGTAGGGGCGGCATCTCTGCCGTAGACTCGAACCCGCTAACTGCGCAGTATGTGGAGTTGCAGCATCTACAGCGCCGATTCATTTGCGTTCCCTTGTATTTATTAGTATGTAAGTAATATGTGTCATTTTCCTATTCAGGGTGTGTGGTGTAAAATTGCCATTGAATTACTCTTTACTCCAAATGTTATAGTAGCACTTAGAATCTTGTTAACACTGCCTGTTAGTGTGACAAGCGGCGAAAGAAGCAAAAAATTCAGGGGATAATTCTAGACCGAAAATAAATGCTACCTCTTTCTATAACATTTTTTCCAAAACTGGTTATTAACATAGTTACAAGGTGTTAAAGTTAAAATTTTATTTTCGATATTTGTAAATAATTTCTTAAGAAATCCAAATACTTACATAAAATTTGTAAATCCGGGTTTTTGCGGACGAGAAATACAAATATGTTTCTAATTTTGACGTCACTAGTAGAGGGCGCCACTTATGGCACATCATGTTTCTTTTAAAGGACATAACTTTTTTGTGTATCCATCTGACTAATAAAACAATCGATTCTCCTACCTGTTGTATCTGAAAAGGTATACCTTATTAGTCGTTAGGAGTAACAGTTTTCGAAATAATCTTATTTGAAATATTCAGTGCACCAATTGAAAACTGTTATCGTTTCAGTAAAAGTGCCTTTTCTACTGAAAATACAGGAAAATGTTACTTGAAAAAGTTGTTCAGAACGGTAAATTATGGAGATGTGCAAAATGTTTTAAAAATCGGCCTGCTTTGATAAAATCTTTTTGCTTTGTTGAAAAATGGTCAAACCTCGCCGATCTTGAAATTTTGCACGTCTCCATAACTTACGATTCACAACTTCTTCAAGTAACATTTTGCTGTATTTTCAGCAAAAAATGCACTTTACCTGAACCCAAAACAGTTTTTACTCGGTGCACTGAGCATTTCAAATAGGATTATTTCAAAAATGGTTACGCCTACCGACTTTAGCAAGGTATACCTTTTTCAAATAAAACAGGTAGGAGAATCGATTGTTTTGATAGTCAGATGGATACAATAAGATGCAAAAAAGTTCTGTCATTTAAAAGAAACATGGTGTGCCATAAGTGGCGCCCTCTACTAGTGACGTCAAAATTGGAAACATATTTGAATTTCTCGTCCGCAAAAACCCCCAATTTACAAATTCTATGTAAATATTTGGATTTTTTAAGAAGTTATTTACAAATATCGAAAATAAAATTTTAAATTTAACACCCTGTAACTCCGTTAATAATCAGTTTTGGAAACAATGTTATAGAAAGAGGTAGCATTTATTTTCGGTCTAGAATTTTCCCCTGAATGTTTTGCTCATCATTTCTGGACACCCTGTATTATTTATTTATTACAGTCGTCACAAAATTTGTAATAACTGAAATTGACCCAAGATATATCAAAATATCTTATACTTATATAAAAAAAACTTTTATCTTAATTACATAGAAGGGGGGCGGCAAATGTAATCTCGCCCAGGGCGTCAAAATAGCTAGAGCGGCCCCTGATCACACTGTGTATAAACAATACTTCAAAAAGACTGTAATGTTAATTTTATGCAGTTTTGAAGGCTTTAATAGAGACACTTTCAATTTTTGTCTCGCTTTCAAGATGTTCAATACACGGATTCGTAATAAATACATACAAAAACATAAAATTTGAAGACCATTAACGTCCAGATGCCGCATGAATACCGGTATAATAATAATAATATCTCTACCCCACATTCTAATCACGAGGATTAGGCCAGAAGTCGAGGACTTGTGCGAGAGAGGGGGCGGCATATTATTATTAAGCAGGCCGCATTTGCGCTGTGTATACATTAATATCAATTTCCATAAAAACATCCTTACCTGACATGAAGGAGTCCCCTGCGATAGGCTGATAAAGACCTTTTTGTGGTGATCCGAAAACCATAGGAGCAGTAGGAGCAATCTTCACAGTGCTAGATCTATCATCTGGTTCTTTACTAGTTTCTTGTTCAGTTAGATGGGTAACCACCTATGCCAAGGTTACTTTTAAATTGAGGGTGTTTCCGAAAGTTTGACAAATCTTAAAACTGTACTAAAGACCAAAGTAGGTAGGTATGTCGATTGAGTCAAATATACTTTAGTCCAAATTCTAATAGTTAAAAAATACAGGGGGTCACAAGTTTTTCTTTATTGTTGAAACATCTTTTTTAGAATGACATGATCGCTGTTTATTGTCAAAATAAACTGCAAGAAAGTACAGTGAATTGTACGTCGTCAGCCTAATAGAAAACTTTTTCAAATATTGTTCCATTTTATTATATTCAATGACGAATAATAATTGATGGCACAGAAATTACAAGTATTACTAAAACTAGCACATGCGTTGTATATGGATGCTTTAAGTAAAATATTAGTTCTAGGCCTATCACAATAAAAAGTTTGATTATATCTTAAACCAGCACGCGGCACTAAAAATTTCTTACTGAGACTATCACAATATATATTATGATGTAACAAATCATGTAAAAATGAAACAACTGACCATATCCGTTGTACAATATGATGATTATTAATTCCCCTGGCAGGACGGATGTCATCTTCCTTAAAAGAAAGATATTTCAAAAAACGCCTCTGAACAGATTCTATACTGTCAATGTGGCACTGATAAATTGGAAATCAAATAATTGATCCATACTCTTATTGGCATTACTAACTAATTGTTAACATGCTCAACAAATGTAAGATTAGAATCAAAGAGGATGCCTAAATCCTTTATCCAATCACTTCTTGAAATTGTAATCACTCAATCACTTAATTATAGTCATAAAAAATATATATCTTTTTTCCTACGGTTTATTTGACACCGTTTGTTAACTTTGTTGGCCTGATTTTGTAAATATACACAATCTTCTACATTCTCAATATTTAATATAAATTTTTAAATCATCTGCGAAAATAAGATTATAGCAAGATATAGTATTAGGCAAATCGTTAATAAACAAAAGGAACAAGGGTCCTAAATTAGAACCCTGCGGAACGCCGGATACAATTCTAAATTTCGATGAACAAAATCCCTCACACAAACTGCTGTCTCTCAGTTGAATATGATTTTTGAAAACAAACAAAATTATTTGACAAGATTATGAGCGAAATGTGCAAAACAATTTAAATAATTACTTCCCGGGACGATGGATTGGTCGTGGAAGTGATCATCTATGGCCACCGGGAAGCACAGACCTAAACCCTTTAGATTTTTTCCTTTCGGATTATATGAAGGACATTGTATACCGGCGTACCAGTAATGCTCGAGAAGAACTATTAAGCAAAATTAAAGCAACGGAAAATGAAATAAGAAATAATGCAGTCATCGAGTACACCAAAATCTGAGAAAACGCATTCACTATGTATTGATGTCGATGGTGGACACAGAGACACTTTTATAAACTGTTATGTTAGACAAAGTTAAAATTAATTTTTAAGTAATGTCTTATTTTTTAGTAAAATTAATTTCAAGTAATTTTTCTTAATTATGCCCATAACAAGAAAACATTTTTTTTTCTTTGAAACCTTCTCAACGAGACACTTTTGGACTAAGTTAATTTTGTCTAAATCGGTTCTGTTTGACCATAGAAAGCTATGTTTAAGCTGGGTCCCATTACTTTCCGGACACCCTGTATTATAATGAATTAATATGATAAAACACATTTTAGATCTCTTAATTTTAATACTGTGTATAATCGATATAGACTAGTCAAGGAATGGCCAAAAAGGCGTGCATTGAGCGGGAGAAAATGTTTCGCTGCAGGAATGTGTTGGGGGTAGTTAGGACGTAAAAAAAGTCCCTGCCTCTAGCACGTCCGAGTCAGGGGGGGGAGGTGGCGGTTTGAAAGAAGTTACAGCAATTTGAATGTTTTGATTAAATAATATATAATATCTCTTCCCCTCATTCCAATCACCAGGATTAGCCCAGAAGTCGAAGACTTGTGCGGGAGAGAGGGCGGCGTATTATTATTAAGCAGGCCAGGAACAACTTACGTTGGTAGGCCCTAACCACCATTTTATGCAGGAATGAGGGAAACCCTCATTAATTAGGGGTGTAGTCAAATGTCAACCGGCATCAATCTCTCACATTGATTCAAGCCAACATTCTTCCACCCCACCATACCCGCAGATGGGCTGCCAATCCCCCCACGAATATAGCTTATATACGGTCTACCGGCTGCGGGGGTTGAACCCACAGCGATCTAGTCACCTCGATTCAAGTACTGACGCCTTAAACGGCGCGACCACTGACCGATAAAAGTAATGATTTTTCAAGAGAACTTCTTAAAATTCAACTCACTTGTTATCTTTGTTCTTACAAAAAATTAACCAATTTTTAAGCTAATTGTGAAAAATTCAAAGGAGAAGGCAAATGTGTAAATATATAAATTTTATTTTATAGAAACTAATAAGGAGAAAATGTAATAAATGAAGAATGTTAGCAAAATTAACTGGGTCTGTTTCTCTTGGACCAACAGGGTCCTGCTTGTGGTTGCGTCATCAATACCGTTCACAACACAAATTACGAATCACCATTGTCTTCGTCATCAGTCTCCGCAGGATATGTGGGAATGGGCTCTAAGTCTTCTTCGTCATCTTCGTTTAAAATGGGGACGCTGTTTAAATAGTGACCTGGATCGTTTTGGTAACTCTACTCGTGAGAGTAACTCATCGCTGTGGCTTTCTGCAGCTGCACCTTCCACTGCTTCAATCTTTCGTGCATCTATAAAATATGAGGTTCAAAATGTCTCTGGGTGTTGCTTAATTTTTTGTCACCACAGAAGCTAAGATATTGCCTTTGCGTTTCCAACCTCGCAGGTCTGGTTGGTTTCCCAACCAGTGTTGCAACTGGTGAAATGTGCGTAATGCGCGCTTTTTCGTTGCCCCCTCGCTGGATGGAAGTGATGCAACATCTTGTTTTATAGTTGATGCCGATTTCAAAAATGAATCGTGACCGAAAGTGTTTTCAATGAACTTATCTTAGCAGCAACGTACCATTTCCGCATGCATATTCGCTCAGCTTTCTCAACATCAGCATACGAGAAAGAGGAGTTGTAGAACACTTCAGCCGCTCTTTTTATATCAGAATGTTTTTGGTTTTTACAAAAATGTTGTGCCAGTGAATGCGTATAAGAATAAAATATCCTTGACTCCCAGCTGTTATATTTAAAGAGTGGAGTGGAAACGTTAGTTTGTACTTTTCTTTTGTCAGGTTTTATGAATAGGATGTTATGGTCAGGTCCGTTTTTGCTGTAAGTAGCACAATGAGGGGCGAACTCTTCTCCTATTACCTCCACATTGGTTGCTTCATTCACAAACTGCTTACAATCAACACATCAATATTATGTGATGCATGATCTGTTGTGGTACCGTTTTCCAAGAGTTTAGAGCTCAATAGATTGATCAGGCTATCTTTCTTTTGGTGGTTGGAGAGAAATAATAATTCTTGAGCCACTGGAATTTCAGTTTCCAGATTGTTGTCGATACACTTTTTCACTCGATAGCGCATTTCCTTCTCTACCCCGACTTAGTGCTGTTGGGAGAGCTGCCTTATGTTTCTATCTGTGAGTTATGGAAACTGATGATCCTCTTTATCAGATGACCTTATGTAAAAGAATAACGTTTCGCTGATTGGTTTAAATAGCTCGTAAAGTACGGATTTTTTGTTTTCGTTATAATACTCTCATTGAATAAGGCCAAGGAAAATAGAGTCAATTCTTACTGCAAGTAATCCTTCAAATCGACGTCACTTTTTTAATTACGCAAATCCATTGAAAAAGCAAGAGAAGATCTACTACAATGTTTTCATCGCAGAGCTTGATAGATGAACTGACAGAAAAAATTAGGGAGTGCTCTCTCTGTAAAACGTTTGTTATTATTTTTTTAATTACATACATTTGTGAGTAGATATCTTGGAAACGGTGCATTGCAGTGGCTCGTGGTAGCTGCAAGAGGTGAGGCCCAAATAATACCTATATAGGAATAAATTTACACGTCTCGCCTGAGGTAATATTCCTTGACGCACTGACCAATTTTTATTATGGAGGTCGCTGCGCCAATAGCCCTACTATAACCATAAATTAAAAAACTAAATAAACATCAGAACTCCAATTTTTATTTAAAATATAAATAATAGAATAAAAAAATATGTTTCAGCATCTAATAATTTAAAAAATTGTTCCTACGTGTTTAAACACAAAAAATATGAAAAAACATAAAAACCAATTTTCAACTACTTATCTATTTATATACAAAACAAAGCCACTTTTACCAAAAATGTTTCAATACTTTCACTTCTTATAAAACAAGTCTATTCGTCGGTCTTTTAAATTCTCAAATTTATTTATAATGTCTTCATAAAGTTGGGAATCGGCGCTAAGACTTTGCAACAGTTCTTTTTCTATAGCCAACATCGATAAGTTGCTTACTCGCCCTTGTGTTATCGTACTTCTTAAGTAAGTCTTAATGCGTTTAAGGCACGAAAAGTTTCGTTCTACTGAAACACTTATTGCAGGAATTGTTAAAACTAAGCAAAATAATTTGTATGTTTCCGAAAATATCATTTTAAATTCCTTGTATAATATTTCAACCGTTTTCTGAACTTATAAATTATAATTGTTCGTCTCTGTACAAAACATAAAGTTTGTTTTTCAACTTATCTATGTCAAATATGTTTGGTGTTTGAATACATTTGTAGTCAACAATCAAAATCAAATGATATTTCCGGTAATTTGTTTGCATATTCGGGATATTTTAAAGCGTTGGCCGACTATTCAAATTTGTCGGTTCTCTACTTCATTACGTATTAAAAAAAGCATTTCAAATAGAGATAAAACAATATTGTGAGAGGGATTCATTATTATAAATACTTATCGACAAGCCTATCGATAACATATATTTAAATTAGGTTCCTATTCTATGTTAAATTTAATCTTACCTTGTAAGGAAGTTGTTTTTTATTTCTTTAAATTAATCCTACCTGCCTTGTCCCTAAAACTTTACCATCGGGCTTACCACCTAATATATAAGAAGTCACATTCAACTAATCAACCACTAACACGACTAACCACTGGAAATTCAAAACACATAAATAAAAGTATTTACACTTGAACAATCGATTAATCGCGTCACACACGTAAATAATCTACAGTTCACAAGTTACCTACGGTCACTAGCCACTATCACATCGTCCATTTGCCGTTGAACTAAAAACTTGAGGCGCCAGAAATCTGGCCTCAGTCTCGAGCGGACATGGAGCGAAAAACATCGATTTTAACCGTCTCTAGTGGTGGGGGAAACCATAACGTATGAACATGTGCGACACAATTTGAAGCTCGGAAAATTGGGCCTCGCTGTTGTGGGCTTGGTGGGTGACCCGGACTCCCCACGCGGGTAGAAACAGAAACGGCGGGATATTGAAATGTAAACCAGAGGTACGTTATAACATACGAGGGCATGGATTGAGGCAATTATTTTATTTCGTTACATTGATTTTTGATAAATGTAGTAGACAATCGGATTGGAAATTATGGGGTATTAAAGTATACAGTGAAAGCCAAATTTTACAGTGAGGCCCGGCCTCAGTTGCTTCATACGACGAGCCGCCACTGGTGCATTGTAGCGAAAATATGTATGGAATCAGTCTTATAGAAAATTTTATAAACTCTCATTTCTATGTAAAGAATTTTTCTCACCCTTTCCGAATTATAAGCGAAAAAATAAAAAGGAAGCTTTGCACCTCCCTCCCCTCTGAAGAGGACGGGCTAGGGGCAGGACCTTTTAATATTTTTAGGTCCTAACTACCTCATATGTTCCCGCAGAGAAATAATTTTCCCCTTTCAATGCATGTGACAACCCTTTCGTTTGCGTATTTTACTACCCATTTGTAAAACCGTTGTTTCCATCTTGGTAAAACTAAAATGTAAACAAGCAAGATTCATTTGCATATACAAATTTAAATACCTCAATGGTTCCGTCAGGCATATAATTTAGCGTCGTCTCTATCAGTCCTTCAGGGCCCTCAGTAATTACTTCTAAGGTACCAGAAGCTGTTATGGTTGTAGTCACGTGAAGGTCGGGCGGAGGAACGTCCAGGATCTCCACTCTGGTTTCCACCTCGAAGGGGAAGTTCCCTATCCTTTCCTCCGTGAACGGCAGCTCGGATGTGGAAGAGAGAATCGGCCTTGAGGGTGGCAGCGTTGAAGATACAGCTGGAGTTCTCAGGCCGCCAGGTGCTGCAGGTGCTGCTTCCGTGAGTTCAAAGGGTTCTTCAGCTATTGGTTCGATGGCGCCAGTTGGTCCTCTTACAGCACCACTTGTTGCGGGGCTTAATTTCTTTATAGCACTTGGTTGTACAACGCTCGGTTGCTTTGTAACGCTTCCTTTTGATGGAATTCTTGGTTTTTCCGCAACCTCCACGTCTTCTTTAATACTCGGTTTCGATACAACGCTCGGTTGTACACTTGGCTCACTCAAAGCCCTTGCTCGAACAGGAACACTTGACTCTTTTGGGGTGGCTAGCGTTGCTGAGAGGCTTCTTTTTTGTCGAACAGTTGGTTCTGGTGGCAGATCATCTAGATCTATGGCGTCTACCACCACAAAATCGTCCAACTCTTGAGTAAAGACAGCTATTGGCGCACTGCTTAATGGAGCTTGAAAGCGTGGTATAATCTTTTCTTCCACATCAACACCTTCGCCTATTTCTGGAATTTCTTCGTCAGCTTCCGGTGTTTTCAGTTCTGATGACAGGAGAGTAGGCTGATAAAGACAATGGAAATGATTAAAGAGTTTGCGGCTGTAAAAAAATTAACTTCAAAAAAGTTACGTCATAAAATGCCAGTAAGAGAGGTAGTAGGTAGTTAACAATCTCTAGCTGACAGTCAAATCTAACTTATCTATACCAAATTTTAATACAAAATAAAGAAATAATCTAAGCGATTTGTTTGACTATAAGGCGGGTACCAAATGGATGAATATTTAAGTTTGGATCCAAAGAAAGTAAAGAACAATTTTACAAGAATTTCGTTACCATGAAAGATTTCCAATCGTCTTAAGGAAGTGGAAATAGTTTTTGAATGATTTGAGGAGAAGCTTAATTGTCGAAATACACTCAGACAGACATTTAGTCATGTCCGTTCTTAACAAATCTTCAGAATTAATAGCTATTTTCGAAGAGTTGATCTCGATCTTATTCAGAAGAATATAGCATGCCCATTTTAAGTTTGGCCGTTCGCGGTAAAAAAAAATATGACTAGATTAAAATTTCCGCAAGGAATAATATAATTATAGTATGTGTTGTAAACTGTATGTGTAAATGTATGTGTGTGTTTTGAGTATAATATTCAAAAATATCCAAGTTCAAATACTTTTAGATGATGCATTATCAAAAGTGACGAGGATTTGGAAGAGACAGAGAGACATATATATTCAGTTTATGTTCTGAATGTATTCGGATTTATCTCCACGAAAATACTTTATACACGGCGTTCCAAAATAAATGCAACATAGAAGAGTAGATCTCTGACTACAAAGTAATGCGACGTTGCCAAATTTACCGTAGTCAGAATTTGTTGGTTAAAAAGATACAGGGTGTCAAAGTTTTATTTTTTATTATCGATATTTGTAAATAACTTTTAAAAAAAATTTTAATATTTGCATACATTTTGGAGATCGGGAGTTTTTGGGGGCGAGAAATTCAAATTTGTTTCTAATTTTGACGTCACTAGTATAAGGCGCAACTTATGACACATCATGCTTCTTTTAAGTGGCATAATTATTTTGCAGTTTAGTATATACATCTGACTTTTGAAACAGTCGATTTTCCAACCTTTTTGTCTAAAATAGGAATATGTTGTTAAAGTTCTTAGGTTAGGAGTAACAGTTTTTGAAATAATCCTATTTGAAATATTCAGTGCACCGAGTACAAACTGTTTTGATTTCAGGTAAAGAGCCTTTTCCGCTGAAAATACAGCAAGCTGTATTGAAAAAGTTATTCAGAATGGTAAATTATGATGACGTTGTAAAATTACAAGAATACCGACAAGATTTGATAAAACTTAATTTTCAACAATGGCACACGAAGATTCCATCAAGGCATGCCGATCTTCTGTAATTTTGTACGTTGTCAAAATTTACCAATCTGAATAACTTTTTCAAGTAACATTTGCTGTATTTTCAGCAGAAAACGGTCTTTACTTGAATGCAACATCCGTTTCTACTCGGTGTACTGAATATTTCAAAAACGGTTACTCCTAACGACTTCAACAAGGTCAGTTTTTCATATAAAAAAGGTAGGAGAATCGACTGTGTCTATAGTCAGATGTACCACCGATCTCCAAAATGTATGAAAATATTTGGATTTTTTAAAAAGTTATTTACAAATATCGAAAATAAAATTTTAAGTTTGAGACTCGGTATGTTTTTAACTATCAACGTTTGACTAAGCTAAATTTGACATTACATTATTTTATTGTCAAGGATCTACTTATGTTGCATTTATTGCCGGATACCCTGTATCGTAATCAAAATATATCGAATTTTATTGGTGCGTATATGATATGACTTTACATTTTGAAATATTTAAATTTAAGTTATTAGAATTGCATCACTGTGAACTTTGTTTGTTGGCCGTGAAGCCATTCTAAACTATTGACAGGTAAATTATAAATCGCCGACGAAAGAAACTTGTTACCAGTAATACAAATGTTATTAATAAACATGGAAAAGAATAATGGTCCCAGATTGGACTCGTGAGGGACACCTGACGTAGTAAGACAAAGTTCTGATTCAAAACCATTGGAAGTTACATTATTATGACTATCGGACAAATTTATATAACAACAGTAATAAATTAACTTATTATTAAATTGCGTTCAGAGGTGTGCTATTATTAAGAAACGTAAATATTATCAGCAAGTGAAATAAATTAAAATTACTCTTACCTCCGCCTCCGTAGTCGGTTCTGTCGTCAGAAACGATATTTCTTGGTCACCTAAAATATGGTTTTTAATACCGAATCAAATATCCTTACGTATTACGTACATATAGTCTTGTACATTGGTGTACCATCATGTTTCACAAACATGTGGGACTGAGAAACCTAAACTATGAAATATGGACACGCCACATATTTGTCTCGTCTAAAATTGCAGACGTAGTATCACATTTCGGCAATAAATGTGGTACCCTTAGTTCAGTTTCGTTATTAGTTTATAAACAATTGAATTGTTCTTTTGATGCAACTCTTGTCATATAAATAAATACAATTAACGTTCCTCCAACCTACTTTAATTTTACGGCGATATCTTTCTTAATTTTTCGACTTTGTCGACAAATTTAACCCTCTGGAAATTGAGAAGAAAAATAAAAAAAAATAAAATGGACTCACATGTTTGTGAAATACCATGGTGTAACACCCTGTATAATGGTTACTTATATTAATTTAAGTATAATGAAATTGAAAATTTGATTACTTAGCAACGTCACTATGGCCTACTTTTTAAAAATATTTTTTAATGTTTCTGCCACTACCAGAAGTCTGCAGTGTTTCTTGAAATGCACTAGATGCACCATAGATTATTAATGTGAAATTATGCTAATTTATCTAAACTGACCGGCAAAAAAAAACCGGCCACTAAAATATAGCCCCAATTTTAAAGTTGGCTTCCTCGCGAACCGCTCATTTGATTTTGATGATCTTTTTTTAAAATTGTACATTGATTTCTTAGGAACGGATGGTATATCGGAATTTTTTATTCGAAATTTAATTTGAGCATATAAAGGGCGCAACAAAAAGTCGAACTTTTTTTCCCGAAGTTTGTAGCACCCTGTGGGGTGCAGCAGCTCCAGCCGCTGTTGCTAACTGTAGTCACACAGCCTCATCTTTTGTGAACATTTTGTTTTTTTAATCACAACATTATCTCTGTTTTCATGGGAGATACACTGTTTTAAAACGAACGCATCGGAAAAAAGCTTCGCAGGCAGAAATTTCTACGTGTAAATAACACAGGCACACAAAAATAAAAAAAGTTCTGTGCCCGAGCTCCGACCTATGGTTCCCCATGTATTTTTGGCTCCTGAAACCGATCCCGGGGTCGGTATAGCCCAGACGTTCCATATTTGCGCCCTACGGTCAAAAAAATGACCAAAATTTGGCCATTACCTGGAAATAAGCGCAAAGCTTTATCTCGTGCCATTGAAGGGTCCAAACATGAATCAGTTGTTGGATAGGACCTCGCACATCCCAATTGTCACTTGAGGGCCACGAATTGGCAGAAAATTGGTCCTAAAAAATTTCAAATTGTCAGAAAAATCATATGATTTCACCGTATTCAGGATCGAATTGATTTAAGGGGATTGTCTTCATGTAGCATTGCACAGTGAATAGACATAAAAAAATAAAAAATAATAAAATGAAAAAAATTCAAAAAAATTTAAAAAAGAAAGAAAGGAGCCACAATACTTCCTACGTCAACGTCATTAACAGGGTTGCAGTTCCATAAAAATTTGTGAACAGTGTTATTTCCAGGTAATGACCATATTTTGGTCATTTTTTTTACCGTAGCGCGCAAATATGGAACGTCTGGGCTATACCGACCCCGGGATAGGTTTCAGGAGCCAAAAATACATGGCGAACCATAGGTCGGAGCTCGGGCACAGAACTTTTTTTTTGTGTGCCTGTGTAATCAAGGCGGCATAGGTGGAAACGGATTGACTGTTTGAAATATGACAATTAAGAGTTTGTCAACGGTTGTCCGCGAATTGCATTTCAGGAAGAATTTAATGCAATTTTGCAAGGATTTGTTAGAAACCTGATTGATTCGATGCCACGTCGATTGAATTAAGCCATTTCCAAGCGAGGAGGCCACACTAGATATTAGTTCCTTAAAATTTGTTTATCTTTTTTTTAATTTCAATTGTTTTCACATTAATCTACGTTTTGATGTTTATTTGTTTTTTCCGAGGCGGTTGTTTTAAAGCAGTGTATATCCAATAAAAACAGAGATAATGTCGTCATTAAAAAAATAAAATGTCCACAAAAGATGAGGCTACAGTGTGACTATAGTTAGCAACAGCGACTGTAGCTGTTGCACCCCACAGGGTGTACAAACTTCGGGAAGAAAACTTCGACTTTTTGTTGCGCCCCGTATATGCTCAAATTAAATTTCGAATAAAAAAATTCCGACATAGCATCCGTTCCTGAGAAATCAATGTACAATTTAAAAAAAAGACCATCAAAATCAAATGAGCGGTTTGCGAGGAAGCCAACTTTAAAATTGGGATTACTTTTTAGTGGCCGGTTTTGTTTGCCGGTGAGTGTATTTTCATTTTATTTAAATTTAGTATATGAAAAGACGGGGTTATTCAGAACTTGTCTAAAAGAAGTTGGAATATACAGGGAACTCTTACAAATACAATTTGGTCAAAAAAAAACCTGACATACCTGATGTGACAACAAATGATTTAATGTCAGGACATCGTGGCGGCCATGGTACCGGTCCTCTTTGTCCAATCCCATGGCATTAATGCTTGAACAAACTGTCCACGACCTGGACATAATTGAGCCCCGTTTATGATACGTCACATTGCTGCAATAAGCCGTGGACGTCTTGGACCTCCATCTCTGCCACGATTCGGTTTTAAATTTCCCTCGCGTTGCACTACACTTGCACTCACTGCACACCGCGATAAAAGTAGCTGCATTTCGCATACGCTTACCGGGAAATCGTTCTGCTATAGCATTTTCACGTAAGCCGTTTTTGACACTTGGAAAACTAATGTAAAAACTGGCATTACAAAAGCTTTAATACCTACAAAACCTAATCTGACGAATCTTTTCCGAAATTTTTTTTAGATATGTTCTGAATCACCCTGTATATCAGCGAAAGGCTTTATTTGATGCAATTAACGTTAATTACCAAATGTCTTAAACTAAATATATTAATTAAAAAATATTTTTGTATTTTTTTGTCTACCTATTATCTGATTGTCACATTTTTTGGGACAAAAGTTAACACTTTTTTAAGTAAATTCTGCCTCTTATAAATTTTTTATAACTTATACCGTTTGGTCGTATCTGATGTCAAATCAAAAAATCTAATAATGGACAGGGTGTTCCATTTAAAATAAGCAAGTTAGCATCGATTTCCGGTATAACCGAAAGTGGCAGAAACATGAAAATATATTTAAAAGTAGCCTTTATATTCATTGATTCAATCGCCCTGTGTATACTTTTCCATAATCGTGGTCGTTTTTGGTGGCACACACAGTTACCTAAAACATTAATGTGTAGATAATAAAATTGTGATGAAAATAACATGCTTTAGAATTCTGCTGCATTGAATGATTGTTGTAATTCATTCAGTGTGCAATAAGTTTGGTTAACATGTCTCTTCTACTTTTGGAGATATACATATATTTTTTTCTGGATACTTTAATATCGCATATCTCGGAAACAAAGCTGTTGAGATCACAGGTCGCATCAAAATTTTGCTGTCTGTTAAAAGGATACCATTAATTACAGAACACCCTGTATTTAAAATATTTAAAAATTTGCTACAGAATATTACCTGCAATAGTCCCAGGGGTTATGTCAGTGACAGTAGTAGGTACGACAATGTCTTCAGTTATTATATACTCTTGAATTGTTATGTCTTTATCGTAATAAACAACAGGCTCGTCTCCCATGGGCACTTGATCTGATGGTTCAACTATGCATCAGAAGAAAATTATTTAGAGAAGTGTCGAAATATTTAATCTCTAGCTTTTCTTATAACAAAATCTGTTAAAAAGGTCTGTGGAAAATAAAAGAAACGGAAACAAATCTAGTACAATACCAGAGCTGTAATATGGGAAAATGGAGATCAGATTTCTACTCAGAATTAGTTTATTTACTGGTAGCACTATAGAATCTTGCTATTGCTATTGAGAGAAATTTTCATAGTTTTAAAGTATATAATAAAAATTCTTCGCTGAAAACCACTCTACAAAAATGCTCAGATGTTATTTTTTCCTAAATGAAAAAATAGATAAATTATGGCGTCCAAAAGAAAATTTGTCCAAAAACTTTGATGGTTTTTCTTTAATATCTTTGTTACTTTTGATTTTACAACAAAAACTTACTACTAAAATTATAGGATTCAATTTTCAATAAAAAATGCCTTTACAAAATTTTTGTATGACCAATAGTTTGCCGGATAGATGCTAAAAACAATTTAACCCCCTTTTCCAAGATGGCGGCCAAACCTCGAGGGTTGTAACCTCACAATTTTTTGAGGGGGGGGGGCCCTCTCACATCCAAACAATAAAATTGCGTCCTCTAAAAAATGCAGGCTAAGGCCAAAATAATGTAACATTTCAATGGACTATTAGAGAACCGACTAGGATAAGAAAGAAGTACATACAGGGTGATTCACAAATTGTGATCAAAAATTAAACTTCGTATTTTTTTGTTGGTTTGGGAGTCTTTCATACAGAACCTTTATCAAGGACTTCATTAAAAAGATACAGGGTATGAAACAAAGTTTTCAATTTTTTAAAATAATTTAGAAATCAGTGAGTGAAACAATTTGAAATTGAGTACGCGGTGTAGAACTAACTACATCTATCGGCCGTTCGCTACTCCATGCCGGACTGAAAATGTCACAGGCACGAAGCGTTCTACATGCAGTAGACACCATTGAAAGCTGTCGACCTTTATCACGATCGGCGAGAAACGATATTTTGCAAACACGGAATTCCAGGAAACAACTACTCTGCGGGCTAATGCCCCGACCAGCATTGAATTACACCTGGAAAACCTATAGCAACAGCTAGAGTCATTCGTCAGACGCCCACCAGACATATACCGGTTTCGAGCTTATTAGCTCTCATCAGTATGCCATAGGTGAGGTATCCGACGAATAATCCTAGCTGCTTTCGTCTGTCTAACCCGACAGAAGGGACCATGAGTACGGCATGGAGTAGCGAACGGCCGATAGATGTAGTTAGTTCTACACCGCGTACTCATTTGAAATTGATTTCATACACTAATTTCCGAAATATTAAAAAAAAATAATTTAAGGTTAACACTTTGTATCTTTTTAACGACACGTCCTAGATAGAAACCTTATAAGAGGTTTCATTTTTGATCATCGTTTGTAAAAAAATCACCCTGTATGGTTTTAAGCCTGGTCACAATTTGTTCACAAATGATTTTTTTTACTTTTTTTCGAATTTAAAAAAAACATTATTTCTTTAAAAAATACAGAAAAAATGTAAAACATCCTAATTACTTTTCATAATAAAGATAGTTCAAATAGTTAATAGAATCTTACCAGTTGTTGGGACTGCATCTGCAACCGTTACTTTTTCAGTAGGTTCCTCAACTGTTGCAGACTTTTCAATTCCTACCGATTCTTCAGTTGCTAGAGATTCTTCAACTGTTACAGATTCTTCCAATATAACTTTTACTTCTGAAGTGGGTTTCTTGACTTCCACAGACACCTGATCTGGTACTTCAGTAATTACATCATTAGAAAATTGATTATACAGGGTGATTTTTAAGTAGAATATACAGGGTGAGCGTAACAGATTTGATTAAAATTTGACATAGGTATGTTTTTGGGGGTGTCAAATACGCTGATGTTATCAGAGCAATAATTATAAACACCTGTTACTTTTTTGGATTGTTGGGAATTTCTAAAAGGTTATATGAAAATTATTTTTTCTACGACCTACATGGAAAGTCCTTTCTTCCTTTCCTCATTTGAAGGTGGAAAGTCTCGCTTTCCCTCCTTGGGAGGAAAAGTACTTTCGTCTCTCATTACTACATATTAGTGCAGGTACAGAGTAGACAATGAAAACTTATATGAAACCTTTTATTGATCCAAAATTTTAGCCGTATGCTTATGGTCTGCCAAAATATATACTTTGGTATTTACTGCAGGTGCCACAGAAAACATTCAATAATTAGAAATTTGCAACATGTACACATTGTTAAGCACAATACTGTGATCTATTAGTTAAGCTTATCTGTCAAAGCAACAATGGAAACATCCGGAAATTGACAGCAGCCAACTAGTTTTTCCTAATAACGGGTGTAGTAAAACTGCCTCCTCCCGACGTGCAATACTTTACATTTTATTTTTTAACGTCGAAACAGTTAATTTTATAAAAAAATATAAGAGAGAAAAAAGTTTCTAAATGAATCGGCTTAACCTAATTTATTTTTTTCTACGTCATTAAGGAAGTGTTTTGAAAGTATAGTTAAAGAAACTGAAAGGGGTAGTTTATTTCAACCCTTTCCAATTATTTTCAAAAAGTGAAAAAATATGTCACAAGTGTCTTTCGATGATGGTAACACTTCCACAAAATTTTACCATTCCCACGCTTTTCATTTCCTAGAAAGACAATAAAAACACTATTTTTTTCCGCCATCTTTGCACCGCGATATCTCCCTAATGGTTGACTTGTGATCCAACGTTTATATAACAAACTACCTTTTATTTTCAACAAGGAATCACCCCCTGAAATTTTTCTCCTTTGTTTTGAAACACCCTGTATATCAGCGTCCCTGTAATAATGTAAGAAGAGACATACTGAAACTGCAATTGCATCACTTTCTTCTATTCTTGGTGTCCATATTAGTGATCATAACCCAACGTTTAATATTAATATAACAAATACTGAAAGTTAAGTGAAAAATAATATGTACTTAAAGTGTATTTGTTATGTTGTTGATTCAATAAAAGAAAATAACAATTTTATTCCTGAAAATAATGTATAGCAAGATAGGTAGTAGAAAAAATCAGATACATTTCGGAGAAGTAAAGTGTCTTTTCTTCCCTTGGATTTTTAATCAAACCAATCAAACAATCCGCGGGAACAAAAGTGACACTTTCCTCTCTTGTGGTGTAAATAGCTATAAAAATATGTGACTGAATCTTACATTTCTCAGCCTCAGAGATAGCTGGAGCCATAGGTTCTTCAGCAGGCCTTTCAATTACTAGAGATCTTTCCAAGATATCCTTTTCTTCAGAAGGATGTTTCTTGGCTTCCACGCTTGGCACTTGGTCTGGCGGCTCGATGATGGCATCAGATGGAAATTTTGTTTTAATTGCACCATCGACAATCTCGGAATATATCGGTTGGATTATACTCCCGGCTTGTGGTGATTTTGCTTCCACGACCGCTTCCGGTTCTCTGAATATTTCCTGAGGTTCGTCGCCTCGTCCTTTTATTATATAACAGGGCTGGCCTTTGGCGCACGGTTGGTCGCTACCGCACGATGCTAAGCAAGGAGGCGGTACCCAAGTCTTCAGATCCTGTAAGGGTGCTGCTGGTGATGGTGGTGGTGCTTTTTCTTTTTGTATAACCTCGCTCACAGACGCAGCTAGGGTGTAACTCGGGGGTGCTAAGCATCCCCAAAATGACAGTTAGAATCCTATCGACATGTATATACAGGGCGTGTCTTAAGTAGCAGTAAAAATCCAGAAGTGCATTCTGTCGCCAAAAAGGTTTTTTGTTTGTTATGTAAATCTCTTTAAGGGGTCTTAGAACAGCCATTGTCCAGCTACAGCGTATCAAAAATTATGACGTTTTTTTTTTAGAAAATGAAGACTAGTTTTTTTTTAGAATTTTTGACACGCTGTAGCTGGACAACGGCTATTCTAAGATCTCACATTTATACAGGGTGGTCCACTTTCGAAAGCGGAAACTTTAGAGGCAGACAGAGAACCACAAAATAATATCAGTTTGTATTATAAGCTATATTCGAAAAATGCTTCGTTACAAAAATACAGTGTCAAAATTTTTTAATATTTTTAAAACTACTATATAGATATTTAAGTAAAATTTGAATAGGTAATCTAGATATATATTTATACGTAAAAAATATTATTTTTCTTCCAGCAGTGGCGTGCGTAGAGACATATCGGGAAATTTAATGAAAAAAATCCTTGTTCAATTTACAACAGAAAAGGCTCCCTGCTGTTTTCGTGTGACACACCGTTTGCCAGCAAAAAATTAAAATTCTTTATCCACGACTATTGTATAATGTACCCATTATACATCTGTTTCCTCGACCTTATTAATGAGTCATTAATCACTACTATCAGATGGTTCCTTGATTTAGCTATAATATTATATTGTTCTGCTACAAACAATCGGTTTTTAAAATTTTATCGTGTAAACCACTAAATATTTTCAATTTAGTGCTGTACATATAAAAAAATATTTAAAAAGTGAATTATCCTAGACTAGATTCGAACCCTGGACCCGCGGTTGGAAAGGAATGAGCATCTACACTGAGCCATCAGCGACTTCGTTCGTGCGTGTCGTATATCTGTTTCTTAACATACCATGTTTCTCGCAACATTTCATAAATCTAAGTAGCTTTTAAAACAAAACAAATTTTACTCAAACCTGTCAACATTATTCTTTGTGTGCATAGATTTCTCAGTGTTTCGATATCTTGTGTTAAATTGTGTTAAAAGACGAACTAAAAATTGATATTGACAATAAAAATGACTTATTATAATTTTTCATAACTGTGTACTGTGCATAAATGAACAATAATGTAATGCATGAAATATTTATTAGAATAAAATAATAGTGTTCCTTAAAATGTGTATGTAATATAAAAAAAATTTCCAACTAAAAAAACTTCAACAAAAATATTTAGTAGTCGTGGATAAAGTATAGTATTCTACTCCCGTATAATGGCTATTATCCACTCGGTGATTTAGTAAATTTCACCTCGTGATTGCTTTTTTCTAACAACGAATACTCAAATATTCATTTTTGCTACGGATTTTGTGATGGAAATGCAGAAGTGGCAGTTCGTGAATATCATAGACGCTATCCAAATGGAAGAGTTCCAGATGCTCGCGTTTTCATCAGAACACAGAATTTTTGTAACTTTGGTCTGCGTGTTAATAACGAACGGAACAGAAATATATAATATTCAGAATAATCGTATACTAGAAGAGAATGGCTCAATACCAATATTATCCTCAACGATGAATTGACCGGCTAGGGAGGAACGACATGAATAATGACGTGATTAATGGTATTGGACCAGTGGCCTGGCCATCCAGGTCACCGGATCTTAATCCGCTAGACTTTTACGTTTGGGGCACTATTAAAGATAAAGTCTACGCTAATCCCGTATTAACAAGGGAAGATTTAATTTTAAGAATTCAGCAAGCCTGCAATGATATGCGGCGAAATCCGCATGAAGTATCTGCTGCAATAAATGCGTTAGTGAGAAGATGTCGAAAATGTATTGAGGTGGGTGGACTACATTTCGAGCAATTTTTATGATTTTACCCTTAATTTTCTTGTTGCTGTTGAAAGCCACTAATTAAATGTCTCATTTTCATTTTCGTTTACTTGTTTTTCAGAAATCATTAGGTAATTTTTTTCACTGGCAAACGGTGTGTCAAACTAAAAAAAGCAAGGAGCCTTTTTCTGTTGTAAATTGAACAAGGATTCTAGAAATAGTTTTTGTTTCTAAAAAACCATTGACGTACCATTTTTTTCATTAAAATTTCTCGAGGATCTGTCCGTACGCACGCCACCGGTGGAAGAAAAATAATATTTTTAACGTAAAAATATGTATCTATAATACCTATTCAAAGGTTCCAAACTTTTTAAATATCTATTTTAAATAAAGTAGTTTTAAAAATGTTAATAAATTTAGAACTTTTGTTAAAAATTTGACACTCTGTATCTTTGTAACGAACTATTTTTCGAAGATAGTTTATAATACATACTGATATTATTCTGTGGTTCTCTGTCTGCCTCTAAAGTTTTCGCTTTTGAAAGTGGACCACCCTGTATAACAAAAAACTTAATTTTTGGCCACAGAACACGCCCCTGGATTTTTTTACCTCTACTTAAGAAACACCCTGTATATTATGTCTTCTAAATCTCAACTCTAAGTATTATCCCCCTCTTCAAAATTAGTTTGAATTCTCACCTTCGACAGAAATTGGTTCTTCTCTGAATTCCCCTTTGGGTTCTTCTGTGGGTTCCCCTTTGGGTTCTCCTTTGTGTTCTTCTTTAGGTTCCCTTTCGGGTTCTTCTTTGACTTTTTCTTTGGGTTCCCTTTTGGGTTCTTCTATTTCTTCTCTGGCTCCTTCTCTGGGCACCAGGTCTTCCCAACAGGGTTTACCCTGTTTCACACAAGGTTTATCGGTGTCGCATGTCGGCGAGCAAGGCCTGCCGCAAATATCCGCACACATCGCCATTGGCTCACCAGCTGCGCTGAAATAGGTCGATTCGGCTGGTGGTTTTTCCTTAAAATCCGATGGGGAAGGTTCCATAGAACTAATTTTCACCACGAGTTCGCTACTCATACGGTCTTCTATTCGCACTGGGGCAATTACTGTGGTGGTTCTGGCTTCATCTATAGAAAAAAACGACGATGGAATGGCTGTACAGAATGTTAGGGTCTCAAACTCGAGACTGACCCTTGGAAACTAGGAAGCTATAAGACATACGAAATTTATTAAGTTGTGGCAAGGTGCAGCTCAATCAAATGTCGCTTAAACATTTGTTAATAATGAGAAAGTTGCATGAATTTTATATAGATTAGATTTTTTGACGTGCCGTAATTGAGGCAAACGGCATTACCTACTGAATTATTTTTACTTATTTTTTAACTTTGTACCTCAGTATCTACGTATCAATATTAATAAAAAAATAATATTTTCGTCTATAGAATTTGCAGGTAAACGAATCGCATTGTATATGAAAGAACTAACAACTCTACCTCCACGTTGTCCTTCCATGCACTGACTCTCCTCGTCCATGGTCTCAGGCGGAGCTTGCGATGTCGCCGGTTTCATGACTATTTCGTGGGAGGTTTTCGGGGCCTCTTCGGAGTCCATCCTCTTGACCTTGTGGCTGTCCACCAGGTCCGACAGGTCTTTGATGCATTTAGCCGCGCCCGTCAGCTCGGCGGGCAGCCTGGCGCACAACTCGCATGGTTCGCTGTCTTTCAAAGTCTTGCTCAACTTCCTGGCGATGAGGTGCAAATTGCAGTCGCAGGAGAATTTTTCCTGGACGCCGGTTTTAGAGCATGTACACGTGCCTGTATGAAGGAACACGATACATATTTTGAAAAAATAGTTGCAACACATTAGTTCTGTAATCGGCAAAATGTAACTGCTATTCATCATTGACAGAGAAATAAATCAACCAAAGTAAATTCAATTCAATTCTTCAAATGCTTTTTACATTTTTTTCGTTAAAAGCTGTCGAAATTAACGTAAACATTACCTTCGTACGGGTCCGCTCGCCTCTTGGTCAACAGCTTTATGGTCTCAGCTTCGTTGATCTTCTGCTTCATTAAATCATCCTCGAGCTTCGTGCACATGCCATCGAGGGAAGCCATCTCTCCCTTCAGCCGCCTGTTCATCGAATTCAGTTCGCTAATATTCGAGCACGCCATGCACAACTGAAGCTTCAGAGCGTTCATCTCCCTTGCGTGAGCGTCCTGATTGAGCATCATATTCTGAGAAGCGTAGTTCAGCTCTTGCTCCAGCTGGACGCACTTCATCTTTTCCGTTTGCAGCTGACTCTTAATGGGCCCTTCGATTTTCTCCAAGCAGTGCTTCATCTCCAGCTTCATCTGCATCAGCTCATCCTTCAGGACTTTGTTCTCCAGCTTCAGTTCCTGGCTGATCTTGTCGATTCTGTCAAACTGGCCCTTCGGTTGCGCGCAGCAGCACGAGGGGACGCTACTACTTACTATGTTCTGGTAGCTGTTGATGAAGGCGTTGCAGTCTTTTTCGTTGCTGCGATGGCCCTCGATCTGGCCCCTGCTTCCTTGCTCGCATGGGGTCATGTCGGGCGTGGTGGATACGCATTGTTTTTGTGGTGGATTTCGGTTGGAGCACTGGCAGGGTTTGTCGCCGTCTTGGCTCACTTGCGGAACTGTGAAAATTAGTTTAATAGTGATTCATTTTTATTCAGCCAGTAGGACCATCGTCGGCTAAATCGCAGCAGCCGTGCTTTTTTTATACTGTTCCTTTACCCGTTTGCAATGACTCACCGCGCGTGGCAAGGCTCTACAGCACAAATGACGTAGTGGGACATAGTCGTCAATTGTTTCATAGAAATTATGACAAATGTCAAATATGTGTCAAGGTGTACGTTTTTGTTAACGTGTAATTTTAAATTTATAAATTGATACAACCTAAAATAATAAGTATTGTGTTTATATGGTGAAAATGCATGAGTACTAGTTCATTATTAATACGTATGCACCCAGTTTTATGAAAAATGTAAATGAAAGCTTTCGAACTGTGAGTATGTGCCGCGTATTTGAATGTTTTAAAATAGTAAATAAAAAGTACGTACATTTTTGCAAAACAAATTATACAGGGTGATTCCAGGGTGTGTGTGTAAATTATAAAGTTTTATTTAATTTTGTCCAAACGGTTTGAAATTAATAACTGAAATTTGGCACGATATTTAGGTTCTCTGAGACTTCTTCTAGACCATTATTTTTCATTGACCTTGTCTTGTTATAAGACGTTGAAAGAAACTACCTCCTCTACATTTTTTGTTAGATTTTCTTTACAGTAAATTTATTCGATTTAAAAAAATACAGGTTTTGAGGAATCTACATGCACATAGTTTCCTGTTTCCTATCTGATTTTGCACAACAATATCTAGTAGCTTCCCGTCATTTTCAATTTGATGACATTTCATTTTTCTTTGTATCAAATATTGCCGTTTGCTCATATCAGTATTTTGAATAAGTTCTAACGATTAAGCAAACATGGCTGATAATGCACATAATTCGGAATCACCCTGTATAAATAGGTTCTATTAAAAGATAAGCTGATATTGACACTATAATATCAATATCAGTGTTATTTAGAATCCTCGATTCAAGTACTGACGCCTTAAACCGCGCGACCACTGACCGACTAATGCTCTAGCATATTTATTTTTCTTCGAATTTTTTAATTATTTTGCACTTTTTATTAATGCCATGGGGGGCCGAAGCCCCAAGCCTCCCCTTAGATCCACCACTGATGAGAAATACTTTACCTATTACTTTAGAAGGTGGTACGTCTGTTGGATTAAGCATTGGAGATCCAATGAAAGCACACTGGATGTCCACCTCTTTAATTTGTGACTTCGATCGCTGTTTGTTTACGGTTTCATTCTCTTTAAAAGTGACGTTCGGTGTAGAACCTCGCCTACGAATAGAGAGGTACGACGCACAGGTTTTGTTCGTGCCACAGCTCTGCTTTTTAGGGACATTGCAGCCGACAGCTTGACACTTTACAATTTTTGCCGTAGGGCATACCTATGGAATCAGATTTTATTAGAAACTCGTATACTTTGACTGGTGAAATTTAAGGGCGGTAATTCATATAAAGTTTTTATCTAGATTGCTTCGTTAAATACTGCAGGGTGTTAAATTTACAAAATTAATTTTGATTTATTTAAATATTTTAAAATTCAGTGAGTTAGATGCTCCAGTGACGGATATGCAAGGTATTGGTGACAAATTTTTCTAAATAAAATAGTACGGTACTGCTTTATTCTATCAGTCGGATTCGTCTTTAATGTTTCTACAAATTACTGCTTCTTTATGTTTTCCGCAAAAAAGCCTAGTTTTTGAGGAAAACTTAAAAAACTGAAAAATACTTTTTTGTGAAAGAGTTTCAAAATTGACATATTTTGATATCGATTAGAATTTCGAAATTACACTCTTTTAGGCAGTGCTTAAAAGTAAAAAGCAACATTAAAAACAATGCAAATATTTATTTATTATAAATTTTAAAGGAATTCTAGAGGCATCCAGCTATTTCGTCTTCCTGTTCAATGGAATTTTCAGGAATACCATAAAAGCTCAGATTTAGCCGGAATCTGGAATTAAGGGGAGGGTAGCAAAAAGGCTACAGCACTTAGGCCCCATTGGGCCCCTTGTACCTCCTCCCATTAGGAGATCAGTCCACCTGAGCCGCCAGCCAGCCTAATAAGGAGAAAAAGGTGGTGACGTTGCTCAGGGGGATCTTTCTAATGTAGGCCATAGAAGGCCATCGCTCTCCCAACACGGACTCTCTTATTGACGAGATGGCAGTGCACTCGCAGAGTGCATGGAATATTGTCTCGTCTTCCTGTTCGCAACCCCTACAAAGAGGTGTATCACACTTCCTCATCTTCCTCATGTAATGGTGCTTTCTTAGCCAGCAATATCCAGTTTGAATACCTGTTACCAGACGAAAATTTGTCCTAGACATAGCCAGGTATTTTTTGGCTGTATCCTTGCAGGAGTACTCTAGGAACTCCTTAGCAAATTGACAGCCACTTGTTTCATCCCAACGTTTCATAAACTCTTTGTGGGTGTCTCCTTTGATAATTTCAACAAATGCTGACAACGGAAGCATACTGGAGGGACTAGTCCAAACATATTCAGACCCGATGCACTCCTAGCCAACTTGCTACTTTATTGCCATGGCACCGGTCGTGTCCCTTTACCCAGCATACAGATACGCTGTTGTTAGCTGAGGCCACTACTATATAGTGCCTGATGGCATTCCCATGCTGATCTAGTTGTTATCTTATAATTACGTAAGATCAGTAGTGATTGTCTACTATCTGTGTAGATTCTAATGATTTTGCCCGTTGTATGCCTACGGGCAATTTCTTTGGCGGCTATGGTTATACCTGCTAATTCCGTTTGTACTACGGTAGCATGCCTATCCATTGCCCACTGATAACGATCAGATTTAGCCGGATATTTTTTTTTCGAGTTAAATTACCTACGAAACTAAGTACGAGAAAATAAACAAAAAAATATATCAGGCTTAAAATCTGAGCTCGAATGGTATTTGGTAAGACAATTTTATGAATTTTTCCTCCAGTTGCATTTTCTCTTCCTTCCTATTTAGCCGATAGCAAACCACGATTTTTGGGTTCGTCAATGGGATTTTTTATACATGAGTGCATTATACACCAAAGGCCTTGATAATATCGAGATAATTTTGTCATTGAGAATGCAGAAAGCGTGTTGCTTGGAAATTACCTTAAAGCAACACGCTTGAGGCAATCTCTATGACAAAATTTTGAGTATTTATCAAGGGTCGAGGTGTATTCGGTAAGATAATTTTTTACATATGTTTTTAAATTTTTAATCAATCAAAGAAATATAACCAACTTTATTTATTAAAACTACAATTATTAAAGGTGCAATTAGTGAAATTATTGTAAGTAGAAGTGGAACTTGATGGGGTGTTGTTGGTTTCTACCTCGCATACTGTTGGTTATTTCACTGTGGCGATCTTCGTCAATAGTTAAATATGGTTTTATGGAACTAGAGTTATGGCCGGTAATTTTTATTAATTGCTGCCCAAGGATCCCTTTTTTTGCCAAATGGCTCACTGCACTTGATCTATTGGAATGGTTAGAATTTTTTTTATTTTTGGTATCCAAACCAATAGCTTGTGCTGATGATTTAGTCCATTCACTAATTGTATTCTTGCCTACAGGCGTATTGTCGAACCAGGCATCATTTTCGCTTTTCCAAAATCTATTAGGTCGCAGGAAAAGACGATTGCTTGTTATATTTTTACCTCGCTTCAATAATAATTTATTAAACAATCTAACGGGACATGCATCCTTATTTTCAATATTTGGTACACGTCATTTACTGTTTGTGCAACTTTTTGATCTCCCTTGGCAAGTTTTGCTAAAAATTTAATTATATTCAATTCTATTTGTCATGCCATTCCATTATTATTTTTTTCCATCTTAAAATAATCTATAAAGCAGTCAGCTGCTTCACCACCGCGCAACAGCTATAATATGATAAAGTTTTTTTTGTAATCCATCTGGCGTGTCTTCATCCCATAAATTTATTATTTTTGTTAAATCATTTAAACTTAGGGACACTGAACTGCATGTTTGTTTAGTTGGATCTTTCTGTAAACGTTTACGTGGTCAATCCTTTGCATCACGCGCACTTTTAAATATGAAATATTTTTTCTAAACTAGCTTACTTGTAGCAAAGTTCATATATATGAACTTTGCTTGTAGTATTCCAAATTGTTTTGACAGTTGCTTCTTTATATTCCGTTCCGTCACCTTTTTTATTCAATTGCGCCACTGGATACATTACCAAATCCTTGTGACATTTTTCTATACACAAAATAAATTAATTGTTAATCTTGTTCTTGATGTTTAACTCGACATTTCAATAAATCATGTCATCTTTGCTGAAAAGACGGCATGTGTGGTCTTTTCGCTGTAATCATTCAATGATTGGATGGTAGCCGTCACGTGACTTGATATACAGAAATCTGATTGCTAGATATTTGCGGTAAAAAATTATCATCAAAATATTTAAGAAACTGCAACTGAGAGTAATAAAACTATATCGTACACTAACTGTTTGCACCATATGTTGCACTAAATTGAAAAAAAAATATTGTTTTTAACGCGCCGAAATATCGAAAATTATGTTGACAATAAAAACAATTGCGCAACGTAAGACGTCTGAATTCTTGCCGCGAGTATATTATTTAAATAGCATTACAAACACTTCTTTAAATTATTCGATTATTTTATCCAATAAAGATATGAATCAATATGTTAATGACTACTTAAGTACATGCTCATCATCAAATACTCCCATCAAATTTTAACACCCTGTATCTTGTTAAAAAATATTAGAAAACCAGTATGTTTGAAATTTTAGTTAAAAATATGAGAGAACGCAATCACGTTGTGCTTCATCATGTGTTTTGAACAATAAAATATATTGCGGACAATTAGATGTAGAATATGAAATAGATACCAAAGGGCCATCTCCGGTACAGGTTTGGGTGTGTCCACTGCTCTCCGATCGTACGTACTGTGACCCATCGTCCACTGAAGCTTTGAGCTCGGTACAAGTGCTGGTGCTGCAGTAACTGTTGTAGGTGTTCACCACGGCCGAAGCAGTTTTTTTCGATTTGATTGAACTGGTACTGTCATGAGGACAAGTTTTGCAACAGAAACTGTTGGTCGCGTCCTGGGAGTAGCTACTTTCGGTGCAATCGATTCTTGTGATCTCTTCGTCATATTCACAAGAACTAAAATCGTCAACGTTTGGTCATATGATAATTAATCAGAAGTTATTTTCAACACTTTTTTCCATCCTCATATAAATTTTGGATTTGAATCGATTGCATACATTTGGGAATAGCTGCTGGAAATCAGTTACATAAAAAATATATTTTTGCTGTGAATTATAGACATTTTTCTTAACAGAGAAACGCCAAAATTGTCCCGCGGAAATGCGTCATTTTCATTACCTATATGGAAAAAATGTAGAAAAGCGGAAAAATTTGACCAATTTTTATTTTTGAATGCTAAACGTATTTCTGAAAACAAAAATCCAAATTTGGTAAACGAAAATATAACAGAGGAAGTGTAGTTGAAGATCTCTGGGTATTCGTAATAATTGCCGATAACTCAGAAGACTTAAGATGGTAATTTGCCCCGAAAATAAAAGGGATGCAGGCACGTTAATTCTTATTTTGGAACAACATGTAGAGAAAGGATCTATTATCCATGCGGATATGAGAAATTCACTGAGACTGTTAACCATAGTGTTAAATATAATAATTTTTATAGTTAGATATTTGACTCAAGTTAAAGGAGGCCACCTGATGAAGCAATCCTAAAAATGCAGAAATAGATCAGATCTCATCTATTGTGGTTGAATTTCGAGTTCCCACTCCATATATAGAGTATATCAGGTTAGTAAATACAATAAATTCTTTAGATAATTATTGAATAGAGTTTTGTCTGTGGGTGTTCATTAGCATACCTAGATGTTTGGTATCAGAGAGCATGCATATGACTTCATTGATAGGAATTGTAGGAGATTTGATACATATTAGCTTAAAATACCTTTCTTAAACAGTAACAAAATGTTACAAAAGCTAATAATAAGGAATATATGGGTAGATATTGTGGGTGTAATTCAACGCAGGTTGGGGCTTTTGTCCACTGAGTAGTTAGTTTCACACAATATTGTTAATACCTGAAAATATATGAAAAAAAAATTCTGAAGCGCCAATGAATTTTACACAAAAATAGTTCTCTTGGCTCATTGCTCTAAAATCAACCGTTTTCAATAAAAATGACTTTCTATGAACAAAAACAATCATTTTGCTAACGTTTCGAAAATCTCTTGTAATTCAAAAAATAGGTAGTAATAATTAACAATATGATGCATGAGACACCCTCACATTTTGAAAGTGCAAGACCTCAAGAGAACATCCGGGGAACGACAAATCGAACCGCCGAATGGGGACATCTGAAATGCATCGTTTATGAAATCCATGTCAATAATATCGAAGAGTTGACCGATAGGGGTGAAGCCGCAGCGGCAGAAAGAAACATGATTCGAAGATGTAATGCGTGCATTGAAGTCCGCGAACGTAATTTTGTAAATTTTACCAAATTGATAAAAAAAAGTTAAAATCCTATCTGCTGATAAATCTCGTTACTACCTATTTTTTGAATTACAAAATATTTTCGAAACGTTAGCAAAATGATTGTTTTTGTTCATGAAAAAAATGTTTCTTCTTTCAAGAGGAATTTACAGTTTTCCGTTGCGACACTTATTTAGGAACACCCTGTATATCATTAAAGCGCAAATTAGTAGTCAAATCAAATTATCTAATTATCATTTCTATAATAGATTTCCCTTATTCTAAATGGAAATTTTCCGTAAATTTTTACATTTTTACATCAAATCAAAGCCGTACTTTTATTAATTTTGTATTTCTAGAGCAGCATGTTTTATAATAACATTTAAAAAAGAAATTTTTGAGGCAATTTTCAGTTAAAATATAATATAAGAAAAATTCGAGTTTTCCGGAAAACGAAACATTTCCGCGGAAAAAGAAAGTTGGTTATATACTAGTAATCTTGTGTAGAACCTTATTCCTATATAACAATTTCTTTTGTAACTGATTTCCCTTGAACGAAAGTTGTGTCTTTCGAACTGTTGACTATTCGTAATGAATGCTACTTTCAACTTTTAACATTAGTTATTAGTTGTTTCACTCACCAATAGAGATTTAATGAAATTTCTATTCAGAACTTCCAGAAGCTTAAACACTGTTTTGAGAGTGATTATTATTGCAAAAGCATATGTACGTCCATGAGAAAGCTTTGTACTATAATCTGAATTTGGATTGGCTTATCACAAACAGCGACTTTCGACAAAAAAGAAAACAAAGTTGGGGAAAATGCCACGCAAACCCTATAAGGTCACTCATTTAAAAGATTATCTGGTGGTTCTTACCAACACGACTTTTTTTGCTTCAAATTAGAAGCGAATGCCACTTCATCATTCTCCCTGGTTGGTTGCTCGTCTAACGACGGGAGTCCTGCACTGCATTTAAGAGTCAAAATGGATTTGGCATTCTCCATAACTTTTTGAAAGAATGTAGGAGAATTCGGCTGCTTCTTTGGCGAAACAGACCGAGAAGGCGATTGACTTGGGGACTGGATCGGCGTTGACCTTCTAGAACTCGTACTATGTTGAGAAGGGGGCGATTTGGGGCGACAGGTAACACGTTGAGAAACCGATGAGTGAATAGCGGCACACGATTCCCGACAAGCGTCACGAAATTTTGGTACGTCACGGACGGGGCTATCCTGTTTGTTTAGGAACACTTTCGGAACTTGAGCAGCACAACAACAAGATTCAGACGCACGATTAGACAGTAAAGACTCCATTTGAGTAATTTTCAGCCTTAGTTCTTGTTCCTTGGCTTGGAGCATGGCGGTTCGGTCTTCATATTGGTTTTTTACCTGTTTCCAAGTGCTTTCTTTGGTTTTCCAAGCGGAACACCGGGTCCCACAAGGATCCATTCTAATAAAATTGGTGTTTGGGTAACATATAACGCGGGATTTGGATACATGTGCATGAGCAGACACTTGACATTTTTGACAATTTGGAAAATAGAGGCCAACTTGAATGTATACCTATCGTAAAAGTTAGATTTAGTTTATGGAAAAAGATGGAGTATGCATGCGATCTACAAACGAGGCTAAATGAATCATAGAATGTAGAGAATAGATGTTAATTAGTTATTTACATTACAAACTGCCAAAGCTTACTTTTAAATGTGAGGTGTATTTGAATACCTTCGAGCACCTGCAAGGTATTTGCAGCGTGTAATGTACCTACCTATTAAACTTTTCATTCACTCCTCGATTTTATATAAAACAGAGAATTTAAAGATGCTGAAAATTCTCTGTAGTGTTGTTAACATTACTTTGGTAACATACATGCCGACAAAAAATATTATTTTGACAGTTATCAAATAATTATTCTTCAATATAAAGTTGATAAGTATAAACGTCTTTTATGTTTAATATTTGACTAGAATTTAGTTAAAAATGAATTCCATTGAGGAAGCAGCAATCTAAACACCGTTACAATCAAGCCTATGAAAACACATTGCCCCCTGCTACATTATGGTCAGAATACAGAATACTCAATGTTGAAATTGATTATTTCATTAAATTCAAATAAGAACCAGGATATTTCGAAATATAGCCGCTTAAAGGCATTCATAAAAAGGAAAAATGACAGTGATATCAACCTCGAAAATCTGATATTTACAAAGGATGATAGATCAATGTTTTTGTTAGAAGCTCCTGATGAAATACATTTAATGAAAAAAGTGGTAGCGATTTTTGGAGTAGCTGGGCATGCCGAACAAACGAACTATATAATCTAAAAATGTCCACCAGGATTGGTAGAACGTCGATTATTTCTCAGATATGTTAGTGGAAAGTGTCATCGAATGGTGGTCGGTATTCATAAAATCAGTACCGTCTCGCAAGAAGTGGCAACATTTTTGAAGCAGGACTGCTGGAAAGAGTACAGAGTGGACACATATTACGACGAACGTCTGCAACCCTTTAATTGAAGGCAGTGAGATTGGGCACTGTGGCAGAAGGCTACATTGAAGATTCACTTTTGAATAAAGAAAATATTGCGAAAATAATACTGAATGTTGATAGTGGTAATGATAAACCAAGCACCGTTATCATTTCTGATTTCACATATGAAAATAATATAACTAAATGAAAACGTCTTGGACTGTTTTTAGAATTGCTTGAAGAATAAGGGTAGTGGCAGTTTCAGTGGTTTATTTAATTTTAATACTTGTTCAAATTGTGTATTTAATATCAATGCAGATAAACCAAAATTATTGCAAATATTGTTGAATAAACTTTTATAAATCAAAACTTTTAATCTAAGGAAGTCTCAACTTTAGCTCCTAGGATTAAAAGTGAATACTTATTCTTATTTTTTTTTTGGTCAGTTTGGTGAACTTTGGTCAGTGGTCGCGCGGTTTAAGGCGTCAGTACTTGAATCGAGGTGACTAGATCGGAGTTGGTTCGCGCCGGTAGACCGTATATAAGCTATATTCGTGGAGTGGATTGGCACCCTCTCTGCGGGTATGGTAGGGTGGAATAATGTTAGCTTGGGTCAATGTGAGAGATTGATACCGGTTGATATTTGACTACCCCCCTAATTAATGAGGTTTTCCAGGTTTCCCTCATTCCTGCACTGAATGGTGGTTAGGGCCTACCAACGTAAGTCGTTCCTGGGCGCAAATGCGGCCGGCTTAATAATAATATCCCGCCCCCTATCCCGCACAAGTCTCCGACTTATGGGCTAATCCTTGTGATTAGAATGAGAGGTAGATATTATTATTTTTTTCTCAGTAAGGAAAATGTCAACTTTAGAAACTTCTGGCAGTCAAAAAATGTTTTGTGACGGTTTAATCTAAAGATTAAGTGTGAACTTTAGCTCCTATGATTAAAAGTGTATAATTTTCTTGCTAAGATACCATTTTTAGTGTACACTGTGTATGTAAATAATGCATTGTATCATCTTAGTGTTAAAGGTGTGGTATCTGTAGAGTGTGCATCAGGCAGGCGTAAAGGGGTGGGTGGGAGTATAAACTTTTTAATAAAAGCTATTAATGTGCTAGATTCACTCAACGTGAACTTATTTTTGGTAATTTTGCATTCAATGAAGTTCTCAAATGACATGCCTATGGAATATTGTTCCCTGCAAAGCTCACCTCTTGTTCTTATCTAAGTGCTGCAAATAAATCACTCTATTATTCTGGGCCTTGACTTATCAGCTAACATTATTCATAGAACCTTAGAAGTTTGGAAGGTTAATTTTGAGACACACTGTATAAACTATTGAAAAAAAAATCATAAAACAGATTAACACGTTTTTAATAAATTTGTGTTACTTGAAGGATGATAATGAATTAAAAAACCAAAAATAATTTTAATTGCTTCAGATTTAACAATCTTAATTCTACAATTTACTAATTTTATATTTTTATTAACAAAACAAAATTAATCACAGATCAGCCTTAAATATATAAAATGCAATATCTAATAATATCTCATGGTTGCATCAGGAAATCTGTGTTATCTCCTTGCTCTTTCAAGAAATTTTCAAGTTTCTTTAAATCTTCTACATCGCTATCTGAAATGGGACATTTTATGAAAATTTGACACTTTGTCCTTCAAACACGGTATATAATGCAAATATTTTTTAAAAATTCTTTAAATACTAGACAGCTGTGGACAATAAAAAGTTTCCAATTTAAACCGCTCCTCTCCCTTTATAAAGCAAGGTTTTATTAGGTTCTTTTCTAAACCCACACCCTTCTTCAAACATCTTAGAACAGAACATTTTTTATGTCTACAACTGTGCACAATTTGAAATAAAAATAAAAATTTGAAAAAATAGGTACCAAATTTTATTTTCTGAACCAATATTTTTTGGAGGAAGAGGAGAAAGGGGAAAAAGTAGGGAGGAAGAGACAGGAAGAGTAACAGAGGAAAAGAGTTGAATGTAATGGAGAAGATAGAATAGGGGGAGAGAGAGGGAGGAAAAGATGGATGTGAAGGAGGAAAAGAGAGAAGAGAGGAGGGAAAAGAGAGAATAGAGGAGGGAAAAGAGAAGAAGAGAGGAGGGAAAAGAGAGAGGAGAGGGAGATATGAGAACAAAGTAAAAAGAGGAGGTTAAAGAGAGAGAAGGAGATAGGAGAAAGAGGTAAGGAGAAAAGAGGGAGGGAAGGAGAGATGTATCTGTAATAATATATTGGTCTATTACCTCAGGGTTTGACAAATCTTTATTGCAGAATAATCTTCAGGAATAAAACCGTACATACTTTTATATTTTATACATATCTTTTAATTTTTAAGAAAATGCTTGCAGAAACATTTATTTATTTATTTAAGCATCTAGGGACACAAATGGGATAAACCCATAAACAGCACCCACAGATAAATATAATATAACAAGGCGTCATAACAAATACCTACTTGACAATTTTATAACCTTAAAAATAATTTTTTAAATTTAAATTTTAGTAGTATAACTGAAATAGTAAAAAAATCCATATCAGAACAGAAATTATTAGACAAAGGCATCATTCTACAAATGGGTAAATTAAAATAAAGGGTTAATATTACGGCTAACGAAATAGTGTAACATTAGAAATATTCAAAAACAAAGAATGCTCCTCACAGTAGCTATAAAGATTACACAAGCACAAAAAAAAAAGTTCTGTGCCCGAGTTCCGACCTATGGTACCCCATGTATTTTTGGCCCCCGAAACCGATCCCAGGGTCGGTATAGCTCAGACATTCCATATTTGCGCGCTACGGTCAAAAAATGACCAAAATTTGGCCATTACCTGGAAATAAGCGCAAAGCTTTATCTCCGTGCCAAACATGAATCAGTTGTTGGATAGGACCTCGCACATCCCAATTGTCACTTGAGGGCCATGAATTGGCAGAAAATTGGTCCTAAAAATTTCAAATTGACAGAAAAATCATTATTTCACCGTATTCAGGATCGAATTGATTTAAGAGGATTGTCTTCATGTAGCATTGCACAGTGAATAAACAAAAAAATAAAAAAAGTAAAAAAAATAAAAAATGAAAAAAAAAATAAAAAAAGAAAGAAAGGAGCTACAATACTTCCTACATCAACAACTAATTCATGTTTGGACCCTTCAATGGCACGAAGTTAAAGCTTTGCACTTATTTCCAGGTAATGGCCAAATTTTAGTCATTTTTCTTTACCGTAGCGCGCAAATATGAAACGTCTGGGCTATACCGACCCCGGGATCGGTTTCAAGAGCCAAAAATACATGGGGAACCACAGGTCAGAGCTCGGGCACAGAACTTTTTTTCTTGTGTGGCTGTGTTATTTATGTCTGTATGTAAATAATGAACGATATGGCCCAAATGGGATCCCTGCGGGACACTTGAAGATGTGCAAAAAAATGTAAACCTGGAATTATTAACAAAAATTATCTCAGCTACTACAAAGATACTCCGAATAGGAACTTAATAAGTTCGTCTCAATCATTCATTTTTTAAAAAACTGTGCAGTCTCGGAATAATGAGGCATTGAATGTTATAATATCATAAAAAACCTTACCCATTTTTGTCACCTCTTTGCTCTGAAATCCTTCAAGGAAAGCCTCCAGTTTGTTGAGGTCCTTCAAGTCATCCTTTTCATTACCACTGGATTCATCACCGGAACTCATGTAGACTTCTTCGTCTTCTTCTTCTTCTGTATTTAATGTAATACACTCTCCACGTTCCAGTACAAAGTTAGACAATTTCTGTTTTTTCCTGCTAGGTTCACAACAATCCCTTTCAGATGGAGTTACACTATTAGTGGAATCAACTAACATGCCTTTAACTTTAGTTTCAGTCTTAGCGTGATTTGTATCATTGGTGGTAGTTTCTTTTAACTGTTTACCAATAGTAGGTCGGATGTTAATTTCTTTTATAATCGTTTTAGTTTCACTGCCGCACTTGACGTTCTCCATACAGAACAGCTTTTTATTTTTATTCCGAATCAAATCTTCCAATACGCTCCTGTTCGCCACGGGGGTCAGTTTCAAAGGTACCGCTTTTGTGGACGAGCTAGGCAACTCCGAGATTTTAATTTGTTTTTGCGGAGGTTCAGCTATTTTATTTCTATCCGCTCTGCTGTACGTCCTTTCAACCTGAAGTTGTCTCGGTGCTGGATAACTGTCACTCAAACTTACGAGGTCTGGCGAGGGATTCACGAGCGTCATTATAGCCGGCCACTTGAACAGCGCATGGAAACGTTCGTAAAACAATTTACGATCATTTGCAACACTTAATTTGTCCTCGTCGGATAAGGTGAATAAATGTTTGACGATATCAGATCCGATGTTGACGTTATGTTTTCCTTCATAGCTATTAACTTCATTATTCGCCTTGTTCATGGAATGCTTTATTAACAGACTTCTCAGGCCTACTAAAGTACTGAGACTCGGTGGTAACAATTCGGAAACGTCTCTTTTAACATCATTTTTATCGGGTAGTTTGTCCGATAAGATGTTTAATATGGCTACGTCTAAGTTATCTAATCTCAAGTCTTCATCGAAATTCTGTGGTATGTCTATGTCGGCGTTTAGAACGCCTAATACTGTCTGGACGGCTTTAGCAGCTTTCTTCACGTATGCCGAAGATATGCACTTTGTAGGGTTCATTTTAAAAGAAGAGCAAAAAAAATTGGTTAACATATCGTCGATGCTAGCGGGACTTCTAAATATATTTATATATTCCGGTTTATCTGTTACATTGTCAATGGTTTCTTCTGAGTGGTGGTGGTTCTCCAAGATCCTTTCTATTTCATGTAAGGTGGGAATGTTTGGGGAGTCTACAAACTGATCCGCTACCATTCTGAAATGTTACGAAAGAATGCAGATAGAAGGAGTTCTGTTAATGGGATATTTTGAAAAATACAGGGACCTTTGATGACCATTGTAATGTCGCAAATTGGTTTCAGATATACAGGGTGATTCATTAAGAATGGGCAATCTCTGATCTGGAGATACTACACACCAAAATATGGCGATTGAGCCAAATATGCCTTATCCGAATGTTGCTGGTTTAAAAAATACAGGGTGTTCAATGATTGAATTTTATTTTGAAATATCTCAATAACTTTGAAACCTGTCGGAGTATTAAAAAAAAAATTGGCACAATTATGTTTTTTGGCACGGCAAATAAGAATTGTGAACTAATTTTGACGTCACTAGTAGAGGGCGCCACTTATGGCACAACATGTTTCTTTTAAATGGCAGAACTTTTTTGCTGTTTAGTGTATCCATCTGTCTATTGAAACAATCGATTCTCCTACCTGTTGTATCTAAAAAAGGTATACCTTGTTGAAGACGTTAGGAGTAACAGTTATCGAAATAATCCTATTTGAAATATTCAGTGCACCGATAGAACACTGTTATCGTTTCAGGTAAAGTGCCTTTTCTACTGAAGATACAGCAAAATTTTACTTGAAAAAGTTGTTCAGAACGGTAAATTATGGGGACGTGCAAAAATTGAAGAAGATTGGCCTGCTTTGATAAAATATTTGTGCTTTGTTGAAAAATGGTTCCAAAATCAAACCTCGCCGAACTTCTTGAAATTTCGCACGTTCCCATAATTTACCATTCTGAACAACTTTTTCAAGTAAAATTTTGCTGTATTTTCAGTAGAAAAGGCACTTTACCTGAAACGATAACAGTTTTCAATAATTCAGTAATTCTCACACTGAGAAACATTCCAGATTCACATGCATTGTTGAAGACTGTCTGGAATACATTTCCATCTGGCACTCTTCTGTTTGAGATGCGATATTCAGCAAGTGCACGATTAGCGCTACCGTTACAATACCCATAAATAAAAATAATATCAGCATATTCTCGATGACTAAATGTGACAGGCATTACGAGATTATGTGTGTACAATATCGACTAAACGAACACACATGTAAAAATAAATGCGACAGTTATTAAATAAGCGTTTAAATCACAAACGTCAAAATAAATGTGACAATTAGTAATCATTAATGTGAGTTTGGTTTAGGATGACCTACTCAAAATAAAATATCAAATAATAACAGCTTTTGCAAAAACAGCAATAAAAATACAATCATATATCCATTGCTATCTCAGTAACAGTTGATATTCGACCATATGTTTATTAGGCTTTTTTGTTCACTTTTGCCTCCCTCAACACCCCTTTCAAATAATCACCCTGTATAGTTTCCTTAATCCATTATGTACGTCTATTCTAAGTAAAAAATAATAATTCTCCTTACGATTAATATTGTAATTTAAGTAAAAAAAGTATTGAAGCTTAGTATACATACTTTTATGTATGTTTTGTAGTACTATGTAATTTGAAACTGTAAATGAAATATATTTTTTTCAAAAAATTGGGATGTAAGTTCTTCATAAGATTGTGGGAGTAATTCATATAACATTTTTAATTATTTCTTAAACTAAAACATGTTGAACTAATTTCACAATTTTTTTGTACTTTCATATAAAGATAAAAACTTTTACCAAATTTAAATAATGACAATTTTTTTTTTCTAATTTGAATTACCTTGTATATTTCATTGTTTGCGATATACCCATCCCTATATTGGACAAAATGTTTTGTAGTCAAATTTTGACTTTTTTGTCTTATAATATTTCAACTCACTACATCATTGCATAGTTATACATACCTCAAAAAATTGAAAGAATCATCCACTTCCATCTGATTATGCTTCCGCCTAGGCACATCCTCCAATGTTGAATTAGGATTCTTATCTAAATAAGCTTTTATAGTATTATACCTCTGTCTAATTTGGCCCCTACACCTTTTCAATGTCGTTGTCAACTCTGACCACGACTTTTGTGCGTGCTCTTCCGCATATTTCATAATAATTTCATCATCTTCTTTGGTAAAAGAACCTTTCTTCAGCTTCTGTTGCAAATTGGAGTTGTACCGGGCCTTAATCTGGACCATAGATCTCGTGGGTAAGTATTCCGAGCATTTCTTATAATTCTTCCCGAATCTATCGACCAGAACCATCAACAATATATCCTCGGCATCCGTAAACTTGCCTTTCTTTTTATCGTTCTGTGTTAGATAATACGTGTAGCGATGGTGTAGTTGGGCTCTTGTTCTCTTTTTGAAGTGTTGAACAATTTTGACCCAAGGGATATAATTGCCCATCTTGTGTCTGTGGACTAATTGCACTAGCCGGGAATCTTCTTCCATGGTGAATTCTCCTTTTTTAAACTTTTCGTGTAAGTTACTGAAATAGTTTATGCAAGTTGTGAACCCAGTGCGATTGTTGTTCATCTCTTCAGCAATTTTATCCCAATTTTGATATTTATATCTTCTAGCGAGTTTTTTTAATTTTGTATTTTCTTCAGGCGTCCATGGAGATTTGTTGATACGCGGATTTAAATATATGTGCCAAAACGACTTGCACTCAAAAGGTGTTCTGCGATCTAAAAGAAAAAACTCTATGTGACTGTAATTTTCTTTCACAAACAACAAGTAATAGTAAAAACAACTAATAAGAGTGTATATCATAATTTAACAAATGTTACCAAAACTGTGATTAAGGGAAACATAGCATTTTAGTTTACAAAGTGCAAAAAAATTATTGTATTACTTAACATCTATTATTTTTAGTAGGTACAATTAGAACAGTTTTTGCTTACATAAAAATTATATAGTTCTTTCCAAATTTAAAGCTTAAATTATCTTAATTATACTCAACGGCCGAAAATTTAGAGAGTGACTCATGTTATAAACATGCTCACAATTTATAGCAGTCAACACAAAGAAACATACATGCAGCCCCTATAATTTTTCTATCAAAAAATCGTGTAACGCATATCTCTGAGAGCATACCCGATTAGACAGCTTCTGCTGCAGTAAATACGAATGTGCCACAGCTTTCTATTGGCTGTGACAAATTGACAGATGCACCTGTTTCATTTGGCAAAAACTGTTATATCATGTCTCTACATAATGGATGTTATGTAATGCAATTATTTTTGAATATTTTTTATATCTGATCGCCTTCAAATTTAGTACGCCTATGAAATGTTGCTCCTCGCACACTTTGCCCGTCGCGCTTGTCTACAAACTAGTGATAAATCACTCTCAACAATTTTGGAAGTCAACTATATATTTATTTAATACACACAAAAATTTTCACCTTGTAAAAATACTTCGGCAACTCTCAACCAGTCAATATGTTGGTCAGAATTTAAAACAGGAATTTCCGAATTATCTTCATTTTGCAGCTCCTCCATTCTACTTTCCAATGCTATTACCGCCCCCTTATTACTCTGTTGCGCAGCTTTTATTTTCTTTAGGACATCACTTTGTTGATTAATATTATAGTTGAGTTTTACCGCTCTTACTAATTTTTCACATTCGAGGTTTGACCACTTTATAACCATTGCAATATCGTATACATTCAATTCTTTGTTCTTTTGCTTTCGGAGTGTATCTGCATTAGGAGGGCAAGCATAAAGTCTTTTATCCTTAAAATATGGGGCAGCTAAACGCCATGCTCCGGTAGAATGTGGACGTCTCTGATTTGCATTTAAGAAATTACTAATAACTTCCCTTTTTTCCTTTATATCTTTCTGACACTGTACCAACAAATCTTTTAGTTTTTTATACAGTTGCATTGATTGGTAATTTTTCTTACGGTTTAAGAGCAACAATTTTTTTAATTCTGGGTCTGAGCAGGAATCAATCACAAGCCGTTCTTCTGGCTTTATAGTTGATCTAGGGTCATAAGAATTTAGTTCAGAAATATCTGTACCAGTAAAATTGCCCAAGTCATAATCATTGTCACAAAATATTATTTCTTCGTTCTGAAAATTAATTACATATAAAAACTGTTTATAATAATTATTCCATCTATGCAATATTTACCTCCTCTATATCACTATTTTCAATATCGTCGTAATTAATAAACTCATCGTATTGAAAATCTTGAGTTGCATCCTAAACATAAAAAATATTTAAAGTAATATTTTTTAAAGCATACTAACTGACCTCTTGGCTTGATTTTATAAGTTCTACCATGGTTTTCACATCTTCTTCATCGTCCATTTTCTAAAAATTATTTTGCAAACTTAATAATAAATTGAATAATTTAAAACACAATTTTAACTTCAACCTAACTTTCTTTGAATGAAACTTAACGACAGAACCATAGACTGAGGAACAAGACTCTTCTTCTTCTCTCAGTAGTTCACCTTTAGGAATTGGAAAAATTCACAGTTACTAGATGGCGCTGTAAACTATCCTTTTTATGACGTAAATACGTTCCGTCACAAAACTCACAAAACACAAGGTCTGTTCCAACAGCCGTTGAAACTGGTTCAGAATCAGAACTGTCAGAAATGTTTGACCAACACCGTTTTACCTCGCATTCTCCGAGAATACATTAACCTGACTGACTAGTTCAGGACGGTTCAGAATCGACTCTTGCTGTTGTTGGAATAAACCCATAGATATATAAAATTTCTTAATAATCTTCTTAATATAATGTTAATTAGTAGTCATTTATCTTTTTTCAGATACCGGAGGGTAAGCGAAAAGTGTGTGTATCCATTGTATAATCTCGGCTGAACAGCCGTGCACAACAAAATTTAGCAGACAACGATTTATCCACAGATTATTGGACGAAGAAAAAGGTTTATATTTTATGGATATAGGGTTATAGACTTTTTTATAAATGATCGGATCTTGGGTCAAACTATCAAAACAGCGTTGTTAACCAAATTAGCAAAAGACCTTTTTCTTTAGATTTAAATCAGAAAAAATTTTCAAATTAGTTGGGAATATTACTGGAAGAAAAGCAAGGATAATCATATTAATAAAAAAAATTGACAATAAGTATAAGTGAATTTTGGAAAAACATATTTGTTTTCATATAATCAACTAACACATATACGTAAGTACCTATATTATAAGGAAATAAAAAAATGACAGAATATTCTAAAATAGCATTGAAATAAATAAAATATATAATAAAGTTCAACCATAAATATTATACAGCGCGCTGGTATAAATTTTCGATGTTTAAATTTTGTGATTGAGACGAGGTGGAGTTAGAATAAAATAACGTTATAGGTAAAAATATTATTAACATAAATAATTTTTAGATTTGAAATAGTTTTGCATGAATTTGTCGTTGTAGTATATATTAAAGCCGAGAAAAATATTTTGAAAACTAAAATTTCTAGTGTCACAATTTAACATTGCATATTACATGTAACATACAGTAAGGTAGATTAAATTTTCGAAAACGCTTCCTCTTCTCCTAATTTTTAACTCTTAGCAACCTTACATTGCTACTTGACCATAGAAAAAGATACAACTTTTTCTCTGCTTGGGAAGTTTAAAATTTAGGTTAGAATAATTTATTTATGATAGGGGTAAAATATTTTTGAGAAAGGATGAATACATTATATTTATTTTCCAGGTGAAATTAATATTAAGCGGTTGTACTGTGAACTATACTACTTTTATTTTATATATTTTATAGGACAGCTACTGGTTTAAAGAATAAATTCTTTCTCCCCACAGTATGTATAAAAGACATTTACTGTAAGAAAAGCACAAAAAGTAATAATAACAGTAGCAGTAGTAGTAGCGGCAGCAGTTCTAGCAGCAGTGATAGTGACCTGGATGACAAAACTAAAAGAAATGCGGTATCTACAACTAAAGCAAATCGTGAAGAAGCATTGAATAAATTAAAAAATTTACTGAAAAAAATAGTAGAGGTACACAAAGGAATAAAATAGTTGTAAATAAAATAATTTTACACATCTTAACACTTTCAGGAAGACATTATTACCGTCGAAAAGAAGTTAGATCTAGCACGGCCTACAAATAAACGCGTCAAGAAAAAATCTGAAGCCGACCACAAAGTTGATAATATAGGTAAGTAAGTCAAAAGTATTTGTAATGTTATACATACTTTTTTACATATTTTTAGAGAAGCAGATAGTGAATGCTGCAAAAGATGTAGCTCAGGATATTGGTGGTGATATAAAACAAACTGAATCTGAATTACTTTCGAAATTGCTGGGTCCTACCGAAAATTCTACACTACCATCTACAAATTTAAGGTATTTCTTTCTTTGAGATTTATACATTTTATTTAAACGTCTAAGTTTTATTTCAGTGACATTATCAAGGGTATGAAAATTGACAGGGAATCGAAACCAGCCGAGCAGTCCCGCGCTGAGCAGGTTAGAAATCTGCTGAAAAAAGTCAAGGCAAAACCAGAACATGACCCACAAGAAAAGAGAAGAGAGAGGAAATTTGTGCATCAGCGACAAAGACCTGAAACGTAATAATTATTTCTTTTTGTAAAATATTATAATTGCTTAATATTGTTGCTTCTTTTCAGCATAGTGCAAAAAATCGATTTATTTGGCAGTGACCCGTTGGGAATATTTACAAATAAAGAATTAAAGGAAAGCTCGGAGAACAGAACTTGGCAATCTTTGTACCAGCGCGACTTAAAATTAGCAGTAACGCATCCACCAGCCAATTATTTTCAGCAGATGATATTATGGACAGAACAAGGAAAACTTTGGAAATTTCCCATCGACAACGAACAAGGCAAGTTTTATTAGTAAACCAGAATCATTCTCATACAAGGTGTCTTAGGTATTACTGGCATCTTTGGAACAAGTCTAAAAGTTCACCGTTTCTGAGACATATTATTTATCTAAAATTATACCAAATTGCTTTTCCATTGATAGAATTTAAACAGAAATTAGAATTTAATTTAAAACACTTTTTTACTCTTGTTAAATTTAATTATATGGCTGTTTGATAGATAAGGTACTATCGGTGAATGACAATGTATAACAAAATTGAAACACGTAAAAAAAAAGAATTAAATAAATTGATTTTACTTTATTTATTGAAGCATCTTTCTTAAAAATTTTATATTTAATAATTAGATGCCTATTTGATCCCTTAATACACAGTGTTTAACAAAATTAGACCAGGACAATTGGTGAATAATAAGTTTTCATTAGTTTCTTTTATGTTTTTTATTGAATACTTCTTTATGAATAATTTTATAATAACTAAGCATGAACCTTTCTTTTTGGGACTTCACATACACAAGCTCTTTTCCAACACGGCACCTGACTGGTTGAAAACCTGTCCCAAGTGGATAGCCAAATCGTTTACCTACTTACTGCAGCAAAGTTGTATCAAATATTAAACTGACTGATGGCTTCGGACAGGTTTCAAACTAGTCAGGTGCCGTGTTGGAAAAGAGCTATTGTGTTTAATGGCAGTCGTCAACTATCATTAAAAAAGTTGGGTAATGAGGGAGTTTTTTTACCTTGCTGAACATTTCTAGTAATAATTAAATCAAAAGTTTAATGTCATAAAATATTGCAATATATAATTTTTAGGATTAGATGAAGAGAAGAATGTGTACTTCACCGAACATATATTCTTGGAAGAACACTTAGAACCCTGGTGTCCTCCTAAAGGGCCCATAAGATATTTTATGGAATTGGTCTGTGTGGGACTGTCGAAAAATTGTTATCTCACAGTGGAAGCTAAAAAGGAACACATCCTGTGGTACAAGAATTATTTTGAGGACAAGAAGAAACTGCTTCAAGAAGTAGGGGCTCTTCTTCCAGAAAAAGAACCGCAGAAATTTGTCGAATAATACTTTATATTTATACTGTAAATAATGTAACAAATATTAACAATAAAATATTGAAAAATGTGAATTTACTAAAAAATTGTAGAGAAAAATAAAGAATAATCTTAATAAATTGTAGTTGATAGTAAATTTGTGTTGCATATTTTTATCTGAGAAAGGTCTCCTTAAAGTTCACACAGTTTTTTGTGGGGCAACCTGTATATTGAGCATCTTGAAAGTTCATTTAGTGTTCCAAAAAATATTTTATATAAATGCATTTCCAAAAGTTTTCTGAAATTATTTCTTAACAGTTTTTACGAGTATATACACTCACCGGCAAAAAAAACTGGCCACTAAACACTAGCTCCAATTTTAAAGTTGGCTTCCTTGCAAACCACTTATCAGATTTTGATGATCTTTTTTTCAAATTGTACATTGATTTCTCAGGAACGGATGCTCTGTCGGAAATGTTTATTTGGAATTTAATCTGAGAATATATTATGGGCGCAACAAAAAGACGAAATCACTGTTGCTGGAGTCACACTGTAGCCTCATCTTTTATGAACATTTATTTTTTTAATCACGACTATAATGTTGGCGAAATAATTACTGAAAAGTACAGAAAATTTCCACTACGCCTGCAAATACAAAACAGATTTGTTGGATGGTTGTTATTCACTCCCACACTCGATTTATATTCATAGTAAATTAAATATAAATGAACATAGGACTAAAGACTAAACAAATAAATGAAGAGCTACCAAACTTACACAAAAAGAATACGCCCTGTGGTAGGTCTTTTGTTTAGTAGTTGACTTTTACTCTCACGGCGGGTTGCCTACATCCATCTAAAAATGGCTGGGAGTTATAAAAATGATATCTGAAAGTTCACTTCAGATTAATTCAATAAGTAGAATCGTGCAAGTATTGTTTTTTTGGAAAAAGTAATAAATAATCAATATATTGTAAAAATATGTCTATATGATACTAATCCACATTTAACAATTGCATTAACATTAATTTCATATGGATTAGTATAGGTACTTGAAATTCAAATAAATAAAATACAAAAGAAAATAAAAATATATTTTATTTGTAAAAAGTACATTTACAGGAGTCTTTCTGAAATTATTATGCAGTTTATATGGTCATTTAATTTTTTCAGTTTTCAAGGAATACAATAAAATGATGTACATTTTTAGAGATCATTAGCTGAATAATTATATACAATTTTTATTTACTAATCCTACGATGGTTTATACATATAACAATAAGTTACTAAATTACTACATATTTGGGATAGACTAGAAAAATTATAATAATTAAAAATAAATAATTGACTTTTTCGATTCTAATCACGTTGAGGCCAACGTTTAATTTGCGTATTTCAAACAAATAAATGAACATAAAACTAAATAAATAAATAAATGAAAAACTAGCAAATTCGCTAAGGATTATGCGCAGTGGTAGTTTTATCTGAGTATTTATATCCATGGCAATTTAAATAAATAAAATGAACACAAAACTTAATAAATAAATGGAAATCTGTCCTTCACATAAAGGAATACGCCATGGGGTAGAGTTTTTGTTTAGTAGTTGACATTTTACACTCACGGCGGGTTGCCTACCTTAAGAAACGTTTTGAAATCAGTGAAGATAGGTATTCTTTTTGAATCCTCTGGAATGTTTATTGAACTTTCTGTAAAGTCCATCTAAAAATGATTGAGTTAAATGACCAAAATTTAATTTTTCTATACAAATAACTAATTTGTATGTATATTTTTATTATATTTAGATGTTTTGATTTCGTTTAAAAAGAAAGCCACTTAAATAATGAATACCTACTTCAAATAGTGAAATACCTAGGTCTGATATCAGTTGTAGGAAAATTGCATTTGTTGAAGTATCTTCATAATAAAGTAAAAAATATACAGGATGGTCCACTTTTTTATCAAACTTCAAAAACCAATACATTCTAAAAAAATAATGTTAGTTTTGCTAAATTTTACGGTTTTTTTTTTGGGGCAACCAACGTGCTGTATCTCAAAAAGTAAACATTTGTCGGATATAGTATATTTCGCCAACTAACATTATTTTTTTATAATGTACCTATTGATTTTTGAAGTTTGATGAAAAAAGTGGACCACCCTGTATATTTCTTATTTAATGGGAATTTCGGAACTGGGTTGTTCAACTCTAAATCATTTTTAAATGAACTATAGATGGAGTAAAGATATATACCGTTCGGTATAGCGAGTTTTGTAATTTTCTATAACTAGAGGCCACCGAATTCTTCACAAACTGTTTTTAGCTGTATTACCTATGCATGTCACTTTTTTCAAGTAATTCCCTAAGAGCGGCGATGTACGTCTGGGCCATCTGCAACGTTTCGAACTTGCTGAGTTTGTGTTCAGCATCCAAGCTGGGGATGACCTCCCTCAGTCTGTCAAAGGCTTCATTTAGTCCGTTCATTCTTCGCCTTTCCCTGGCGTTGGCGGCTAGTCTTCTTTTCTTCATTACGGTAGGGGAGGCCGGACGATCTCGTACCACGTTCTTTCTTCTTCCTTGAGACAAAACATATTTAATTCATTCATTCAAAAAAAGTGTAAATATTTTTGTAAAAATATTTTCCGTAAATTATGTTACAAATTTTTGGTAAGGATAGTACATAAAAAATATGACTAAGGACTCTGAACATAACTTCTGAAATGCACCGTTTTGCAGTTATAGACCTTAGAAGGTGAAAAAGAACATTTAGGAGTGAAATTATTTTGCACTGTAAAAAATTGTTGGTTATTTATTGTCTCAATAGTGTGAAATAACACACTATATAGAATGTAAAATGTTACAACTCTAATGAAAATTATTACTTATGAATATGCATTTTTTCTCATAGTAAAACTATGTTTTTCTACATATGAAATGTAGTTTTGCAAGGTTATTATGCATTTTTAGAAAATATCATGTAATTTTACATAAAAGATGTAAATGACCGTTATTCAAAAAGATATTCTTGTACTATACTATGGATTTGGTTACATTGATGTATGACGTGAATAACTTGTAAATTTAGAATCATTTTTATCAGTGTGCTATTGAATTTTGAGTAATGAAACATTTTAAGAGAGAAATGTGCTTATCAACACAATTTTTGGTTAGAGAGATGGTTTGATATAACTCTGACAGGAGGTTCAGGTTCAATTGCTGCCACCGAAGAATTTTTTTGTTAGATCATTCCCGATTCTTTGAAACCAGTGAATAATTATTTCATGATTCACTAGTGAATAATGAATACTTATTATTATTGTTTATAGGGTAGTCGTGGACAAAAGTTTTAATTGCTCTTTAAATTTACCGAATAAAGGAGAAAAGTCAAACTCAACGAATTATTTCAACATAATCGACGGTAGACTTATGTGAACAACCAATTGTGTTTATTTTGAGTGAAATTTTACTTTTTTTAAGGCGTAATGAAATACTATAATCGACAGGGCGGAAGGGTGTTTTTTATCAACCTGTATATTATTTTTTGCTAAGAAAATTAATGCTAAAGTTACAGCAAATATCAAGATTTGTATAAATGCTATTGAATTTAGAAATGTTTTTGTCTCCTGTGTTTTTTATGTAAAATGCTTAATTTTCCCATTTTTTATGTAATATCACCAACTAAAATTTATAACACACTTTACGGGACCCCTGTGTTTCTTTTCATCAATAATTTTGAATTAAATAGAGGAGACATAAATGCTCACTCAAAACACAAAACCTTGTAATATGACATACATTTTTATTAGAGATATCTTCATCTTTGTGTCATAAACTACTTGCATTTGTATCTGTTATTTAGTATATACATATATTGGTATAAAAACTACATTATGAAGCCTTCAAACTAATATAAAAGTACAATAACTAATAATAAAAAATGTATAATATTCCCCTTCTCAACAAACATGTACAGTTAAAGTTACGTTAATTTGACCTCTAAATTGGTTGAAAAAAATTATGACCCATTCCGTATAGGAAAAGTATACCTATATTTGTTGACCTATTTCTTTATAGGGAAAAACTAAAGTAATATGGAAGTTAATAATTGGTCAGCAAGAATTTTATTCCAATAAGATAATTGGACTTAAAAGAAATGCAGACTAATTTTATGTTAAAATATCAAGATAAACAAGTTTTACCTAAAACACAGTAAATTTTTTCGTATTACGTCATGACCACACTTTCATAAAAATAACGCATCTTATAAATATACAATTTTATTATTGCTTCTTAATAATATTATTATCCTGAAAAATAAAAACTGAATGTATTTCGTGATAAAATGTATTTATTTTTCATTATCTTTAGCTTGATTTACATAACCTGCAGTGTTGGCTTTGATATTGATAGACAAAATATGAACATAATAATTATTTTTTAATTTTTACAACTCTGTAACATTGTGCGGCATGCCGCCTGTAAAGCTTTACTTTTGATTTACCCGTACGGCACTGGTTTTCACTGCAGATCGCCAAAACAAACCAATTTCAACACCCTATTGAATAGGGCCTATTGCATGAAGATCTGCTAGAATACATGTAACAAGAAGCTTGCTCACTAAACGACCTTTTTACCACATATTTACGTCAAAGTATTCTTAACAAGTAAATTTGCACCATAATATAGGACATAATTTCTATTGGGTTAATTGAAATGATCAAATATTCCTGAGAAGTTATCAACAAAGTTGGTTTACATTGTAATAAAACGGAACTTAGCAAATTGAAGGATTTAATAGGGCAAAACTAGTTATTACATGGTTTTTAACTACAAGTACAAAATAAGTTTTACAATTTTGTAATAAGTATGTAAAAATTGACCTAATTTAATAATTTAAGAAATTCCTGGATATTAAAGTCTAGTAAAGTATTAAGTCTTACGCGCTATTGAAATGTTAGCATTCGAAAACACGGAAAAGATAAACAATTTGTAATTTCTAACTATACAATGTGGAGAAAAAGTATGGAATAAATTCATTATTTCTAAAACAACGAAGTTTCATGAAATTTCCTCGGACCCGTCGATTTTGCTTTTTAAAAATACTCTTTTTTCTATAGCAACGCATTTCCAACGTTCATCGTGTCAAAAATGTGAATATTTCCATTTGTGTCTGTGATGGGCCGGTTGAGAGTAAAATGGATATAGTGAATTCATCGGCAGTATCACAAAATAAGGACTTTATTTTTAAAACAATTTAACAATAAGCAACTAACTAATTAATTAATAATTAAATTCTGGTTGCCTCAATCGTATTTGACCCCCTAATTTATTATTTTGTTTTATTAGATTGCATGTTAGAATATTACATCTTTTGATAACAAAAACAATAAATTAAATCATGTAACCCAAGAAACTGTTTCCGGCAGCTACAGAAAATCTAATCAGAATTGACACTGTCAACTGCAGCGTTTATTTGATTGTAATAAATAGCTAGTGATTTTTTTTCTCGGAATGTTGAAGGAATAAAGTGGTGAAATTATACATTTTTGAATTCAGCAAGTCAAGCTCTAAGAATCCGATGAAAAAATATAGGGGTTCTTTTAAAAAAATATCTCATGACGTCATCACGCGAAAACAAATGAACGTGGGAAATGCGTTGCTATAGAAAAAAGACTCTTTTTAAAAAGCAACATCGACTTGTCCGAGGAAATTTCATGAGAGTTCGTTGTTTTAGAAATAATGAATTTATCTCGGAATTGATTCAATATTTTTCTTCCACACTGTATAAATTGACATAGGTATATTTCGTTTTAGTTGGAAGTCATTGTATTACTCTTGGTTAACAAATTTTTTACTAAAATTTTGTTATTGTAAGATTTTGTAACATTGAAGACTATTTTTATGGCGGAAAGTAGTAAATCTCGATCAATTTAGGTTTATTTTTCTTGTGTAGCAGTCTATAATGCTTAAATGTTAGTTGGGTTATCGCCGCCCACCAGTAGTTTTGCAGGAAAATTAAAACCGCTCACGATTTTTTGCTAGTCCGCCGCACTAGAGTGTCAACCTACAAGATATCATACCTCTTGCGTTTTTCCTATCCTGATTGAGAATGGTCGTATTTTTGCCGTCCTCGTTGTTGTTAAATTGAGTTCTTTTCAGCGTGAAGAAGTTAAAATTGCCGTACGTGTACTTCTCCGCTTCGGATAACGAGCTCAAATCGGTAGTCGTGGACATGAAGCTATCATAAGTGTTGACGTCGTACATCTCCGGATTTTTTAACGTCTCCTCTTCCTTCGAGAACGTCTCGAAGTAGCTCTGATCAAAGCTTTTAGCCTGGTGTAGGTACTGATTGTCCGATAAATCCGTGGGGTAACGATTGTAGTAAGACTTCATCACGTCCATGCTGGGAATTTTCAAAAAAAAAAAAAAACTGTCACTAATTTGCACTGAGTTCAATCATCACATCAGACGGCGTTTTCGGGCAGTCGTTTTTATGTCCACCGGGTTCGTAGGAGCGAGCCGAGCATTTCTTGGCGCGCGCGTGACGTAAGAAGGGTTGAGCTGTTGATGGTTTGATGACCTACACGGAAGTGTTTCCGAAGAGGTTTAGGGATGGGACTGACCTGCACTAGCGGTCGCGTGCTGCACCACAACTAATTTGATACAGCACCCGATAGCAGGGACGGGCCCTGAAATTTGATGGTTTCAAAAGTGAACACGACGTTGAGCCATGACACTATTTACTTTTACTTAATTTATTATGAAATTTTACTGAAACATTTTTAGATGTTTTAATTAAAAAACACGATAATGTAGTTTATAGAAAACAAACTCACACTAATAGATATTTAAATTTTAGATCTAACCATCACATCGATATAAGAAAGGTGTTGTTAAATGTTTATATGATAGAGCAAAATTAATTTCATCGAACAATGATATTTTTCTACGTTCATGCAAAAAACAAAACTTTATTGAACTGTATTTAGTGGAAAAAGTGGTTCTTTATTGCACTAGTGCAATAAAATGTTTATTGCATTCATCTGTCATTCTACTACAGCATTTTGTCATCATGACAAACATAAACGTTCAAATCGACGTCACATTTTCCTCGACTTAGTGTCATCTAAATATCATTTTTTGGTTTTTTCATGAACGTAGACAAAATATTGTATGAAACTCGTACAAAAAGTGCTTATTGCACTTGACTTGTTGTCCTACTCGGCCTGACGGCCTCGTTGGACAATTTCACGTCGCGTGCAATAAACATTTACTTTTTGTACTTGTTGCATAAATAACTATTTTCTACGTTCATGCAAAAACAAAACTTTATTGAACTATATTTAGTAGAAAGAGTGGTTCTTTATTGCACTAGTGCAATAAAATGTTTATTGCATTCATCTGTCATTCTACTACAGCGCTTTGCCATCATATTTTCCTACACTTAGTGTCATCTAAATAAAACATTATTTTGGTTTTTACATGAACCTAACAGCCTTGTCGGATAATTTCACGTCGCGTGCAATAAACATTTACTTTTTGTACTTGTTGCATAAATAACTATTTTAATAACGAACTAAAATTTATTAAAAATGTTTTAATAAATAATGAATACCCTCCAAAATTTGTTGATAGAACATTCAAAAATATTACAGATAAAACGAACACTGTAAGACAAATAAAAGAAATTAATCATTCAATAAAAATTCCATACATTCCTATATTATCAGAAAAGTTAAGAAGAATCGGTAATAAATTTAATATTCGAACAGTTTTTCAGACAACTAATACTTTACGATCATTTTTGTCTAAAACGCGTTCAAACAATTACCTATAAGTAGGTATACAAAATTCAAAAAATTGCATCTACAGTATATCTTGTGAATGCAATAAACATTATGTTGGAGAAACGTCTCGACCTATGAATGTTAGAGTTAACGAACATAAAAATTACATAAAAAGACGGGAATTTGAAAAATCCAAAATTTGCGAACACGCTTGGGAACACGGTCATTTGATTCAATGGGGTTCGGCAACAATTTAAGAGAAGGAAGATAATGCAACAAAAAGAAAATTAAAAGAGACCGCAATTATTTTGTTGAACGGAGATAAGTATGTGTCAAACTGTTCAGTAAACATCGATCATTGTTGGCTACAGTTGTATCAAGAAGAAGTAAGTAACAATAAAATAAAAATCATTTAACATCTCTATGGAAGCAGATAAACAAATTTTAAATTGTCAAACCTGACATACGTTTAATATTTTTACTACGATTTTGAGAACGAAAACAGAGAGTTTTTCGAAACGTCACTAATACGGAAGTGCGCGATAGTGATGTGATTATTGTTACTTTTTACTTAGCTGCTATTTTCAGTGTGAGATTGGTTAGGCAAACTTAGTTTGAAAAATAACCCTTGACTGATCCGTTTGACGCAAGAGCTTATTTAATTAATCTTTATTATTTTTTCAGAAGTGTGGCAAAAACCCAATAAAACTAAAGAAAAACTAAAATTATGCCGCAAATAAATAACTTCAGACAGTAGGTAACATATTTATCTCTTTAGTAGTTACCTACGTTAATTATAAAATTACTGTAACTAAAATTCAAGCTAAAAATATTTATTTTCACACAGATATATGTATTTAGCGAAAATATTCAACATATTTTCTAATGCGAATGAAATACATTGAAATTTATTTTTAGATAATGGGTGAACAATACACTTTTACAATTAAGGATTGATAAATCACATTTAAAATAAATGGACAAATTCCTCTAAAAAATCTTCCTACACAGTAAAAAATAATAATAAGTAAATAAGTTTATCTTCAAACTCCTGACTTACATTTCAAACGTTTCTCTGGAAATAACAGTTACTATCTATCAGTCTCCTTAAATATGGCAAATAAAAATATTAAAGAAGATAAATATGAAGAGAGCAACATTTTTTGAGATTTAAATACAAGAGTAGGTAAATTTAGGTACTTTATAAGTATCTAAAGTAATAAGGCTAAGTAATTTTGCAAAGAGTAGGTAGGTATGCCTACTTCTTACCACACTGAAAAATTACCCTAGCGAGTTAATTAGACGAAGATATATTCTTCTAATTTCGGATGCATCGTTATTTTGATTTGAGGTGCGATAAAGTTCAAACGGATGGGGTGCAGGGTGAAAAAATAAATATGTAAATAAGACGAAGGTTCGTGGCTTGCTCTAACGTTAACATCACCCCGAGCAAGTTGTGGTTGTGCAGCACCTGTCGACATGAATTCAACAATTACTTCCGAAGGGATTTTAACGTTTTTCTGAGATAAAGTACGTACGTTGGTAAAACATTTCACTGTAGTCACTAACAAAAACAACAACAACAGAAAAATCAATATAAAACACATACCCATAGGTAGGTAGGTACCTACACTACAATAAATCTTGAATAACATTTCACTTACAAGTCAACACAATAAGCTGTCCACATCCCATTGTGTTGAAATAATAACACAATTCGTTAAGTAATATTCACTCAGTCATCTGTTAGTTAAATACATTTTTTATGAGTAACATTGACTTTCGCCATTCACTCATTGATGAGTGAAAATATGTTAGTGTTGAATTTTAAGTAATTAAACATTTTAACAAAGAAATTAACTTATCAACACAATTTTTGGTTAGTAAGATGGTTTGTGAAAGAAACAACGAAATATATTGATAATGTAACTCAATTTTGCGTTTCTAGTAACACATGGTTCAGTAAGTTACCTACTCATAAAAGATTTATTTAGCTAACAAACCAAAGTTCTGTCATTTAAAAGAAACATGATGTGCGACAAGTGGCGCCCTCTACTGACGTCAAAATTAGAAACATATTTGAATTTCTCGTCCACAAAAATCCCCGATTTACAAATTTTACTTAAGAAGTTATTTGCAAATATCGAAAATAAAATTTTAACTTTAACACCCTGTAACTCCGTTTATAATCAGTTTTGGAAAACATGTTATAGGTAGCATTTATTTTGGGTCTACAATTATTTCCTGAATTTATTGCTCATCATTTCCGGACATCCTGTATACGCACATTTTCCGTTTTGTCCTCCCTCCTACCTGAGAAATTTTTCTGCGGGTGCCCATGTGCACAATATATACTATTTCCCAAACCCATCAAACTTTCTCTACGAACACCTTTTTGGAAGAAATCTTCATAACTTCGCTACCTGAACTGAAGGAATAGCCATTCATCCAACTTTATCTCATAATGACTGCCTGAGTACAGGTGTAGCGGAACTACTACTGTATTAAATTAAATAATTAAAATCATTAAGTTTATTAATTCGACGAGCAAGGTGCGCTTTATGTCGTAATTTCAATATTTTATTGGAATTAGTGCACGCACAAAGACACCATGCCGTGGAACTCGCTGAAGGTGCTAGTTACCGGGAAATTTTATCTGATAATGCTCAATGGTCGCAATATTAATAGTATTAATTATTATTGCGCCCTTTTAGGTGTATCTAACCAATAGGTAACATATGTAGTGGTACACTGATAAAAATGGGAGGAAGATTCCATGTTTTGTAAAGCTCCTTCTACATAATATTTACTGGAAAATTTTATTTTATATTGTGGCGGCTCATACATTTCTATACACCCTGTATAAACTAACATATTTATTTTTGTATATATTTACTTCATATTTTCATTAGTTCTGCACTCACATATTTCTGTACACACTTAATAAGTTAAAGTAGTTTTTTCTTTATATACAGGGTGTCCGGAAAAGACGTGAACAACGGAAGAACACAGACTCCTGGATTAAAAATAAGCCGATTTAGCCCAATTTACTTATTTCCAAAATTGCTTTGTTTAGCCGCTAGAGAGCGCCAAAGTTCGCCAAAAATTTTTGTTTATTCCGAATATCTCGAAAACGACTTGATCGATTTTAACCAATTTTGGGATACGCAGTTATAAGTCTAACCGACACTTTTTGACATTATTTAAAATCTTTTGCAGTCATCAGAAATATAAGAAAAATCATGTATCATGTAAATATAAGCACATATTTTTTTAGCCCCATGTACAATATACTTTCAGGTTTTTTCTATTTGTAGCTGACTTTATTTAGAAACTTTTTTTATACTTTCAGAATTTTGAATAGATGCGTAGTTTAGACAGAAACGAATGATTGTTCACATAAGAACAATATTTTTTCTGCCTAAACTACTCATCTGTTCAAAATTCTGAAAGTATAAAAAAGTTTCTAAATAAAGTAAGCTACTAATAAAAAAACTGAGAGTAATTGTACAGGGAGTTAAAAAAATATGTGCTTATATTTGCATGATACATGATTTTTCTTATATTTCTAATGACTGCAAAAGATTTTAAATAATGTCAAAAAGTGTTGGTTAGACTTATAACTGCGTAGCCCAAAAATAATTCAAATCGATCAAGTCGTTTTCGAGATATTTGCAATAAACAAAAATTTTTCGCAAACTTTGGCGCTCCCTAGCGTCTAAACGAAGCAATTTTGGAAATAAGTAAATTAGGCTAAATGGGCTTATTTTGAACCCAGGAGTCTGTGGTCTTCCGTTGTACACGTCTTTTCCGGACACCCTGTATAATCACTTTATCTTTTCTGTTCTGTTTTTAAGTGCTAAATGTAGATATCATGTTTTGTAAATATTAAAGTAGGTACATGACCGGCGTTCGCATAAATCTTATCCTAGGGCATGCATGGTGAAAACTAAGAAACACACTTGTTTTAGCAGACCCTTCTACGAACTACCTAGATTACGGAAACGACGGGTAGTCACAAATTTGTCCCCAGTCAGTCATAAACATCGACTCACGGTATAACATTGTGGGTGCTAACCAACCGCAAGCAATAATAAATATTCCACAATATAAATTTATCAATTGCTTTTCATGGAATATTTGTTTCATATATTTAATTAGGTAACTTACTGACCTTAATGAGGAAACAAGATTAATTCTAAGAAATTTGACACACCCTTCTCACCACTGCTCTTAGTACAGTCATTAACATTTGTTCAAGCAGACTCACATTTATTTTGCCTATTGTGAAATCTAATTAATTTAGTTTTGTCAGTATTCAAATATAAATTATTGTATCTGAACCACTTATAAACATTGTACAACGTATTGTCTAGATTAACAGACAGGTCTTTCATGGCTTTATTTGAAATTATCAAGGATAGATCATCAACATACATTGTGCAAAAAATACTACCTATCGAGTGCTCCAATGAATTTATGCTTCATTTTTGAACAAAGTCTTGGTATAGAAATTTCCCGAACCCTGCCCTGACCGCAGGCATCTGCCACTAGTTGACTAGAGTCGTTTCGGCATTCCTTTACCCAAACACCTTATGTCGCGCACGTGCCGCGCGTGCCCTGGAGAGGGGGGCAGGCCCTAATCATCCCTTCTCGGCACTCCGCAAAGTCGCGTCGGCACCCCCCGCTGCAACGGACAGTGACAGATGCCCCACAATTAACTCGAGATGCTCCTCCCGATTAGATCACGAGCCAGATACTATGAATATGTATGCGATGATAGTTGTAGTACTCGAGGTTGGGAAGGGTGGCTAACCAGAGACCTGGTGAAATGGGAAGTCGGTAGAATATTTGAATATCCCTCAAATGTAATTTTTTTTTAGTTTAATTGGGTATTTTGCCACACTTCTGAAAAATCAAGATTTGAATAAACCCTTGCGCTAGAAGAATCAGTCAACGGTTATTTTTGAAATTAAGTTTGCCTAAGCAATAAATTTCACACTGAAAAAGAAGATAAGTAAAAAATAACAAAATTCACATCAACATCGCGCACTTCCGTATTTTGACGTATCGAAAAACTGTCTGTTTTCAAACTACATAAAAATAGCCAAATATGTCCATATTTCGGTTTCCGCAATTGTACGTAAATTGGTATTACATCCTGGATATAAAAGTCTTTTAAGTTCTACAGGGTAAGTCGTAGTCATAATGTCATTAATTCTAAGAGGCGATAGGGAATAATGAGTATAATGCGAATACGCGATTAAAAAAAATCTAAATGCATATTTACACCGAAAAAAATATTTTCAAATCATTATTTAAACCCCCTTTTCAGACTGTCACTGACCGGTCACAGCCTTGGTCGTTTACAGCTCACAGTTCAACTCAATGTCGATCTGATGCAATGTTGTCAAGTTGAAATATTTTTCTGTTTTTCTCGTACCTATCTACCTAGGTTTTAGACATCACAAATAAACGGTTGTACTGACTATTTTAGGATATCATTTTTTCTTGCTCAGTTCAACTTCAGCCAATAATAAATTAAAATGTTAATATCCAATGAAATCAAATAATAATAATCAAATAGTTCTATTAAAAATTGCAAGTAACGCGGTCCACTCAGGTTTTCCGGTAGAAAATACGGTCCAATCAAACGATACCCGTACACTCCTGCCCATACGTTGACAACAACTCGTCTCTGAAAGCTAAACCGACAAGTAGCGTGTGGATTTTCCTCTGAGCAAATGTAGCTTGTAATGACTATAATTAGCTCAGTTACATTGAAATCACAAAACTCCAACGTATCTAATAATAAACCGAGTAATAAACCGTTTACGTACATTACATAAAAAAACCTATATCCAATGGGTAAATCATTAAGAGAAGCTGAAGTGTTTCGTATTTAAATGCTAAGTAATAAAAAACCATCGTGTTGTCGACAGAGAACTGTCCAAGACCGAAATGGTACGCCTCTGATCTGATGCTCATCATAAGTTATCGAGAGTGAATCTTCACCTACCGTATTATTAGGTCAATAACCTAGTTACCTAGTTTCTCTAGTGTTATTTAACGACAATGAGTAAAACTATTTTTTTTTATCTAGATACATGAATTAATTTTCCTTAAATATTGATTTATTTGTTAATAAAAACAAATGTAGATAATAAATAAATGTTTTCGAATGTTAGGTTATTACAGTTTAATAATTTTGATATTACGTTTTCACTACGTTACAAATAAATATGATTTTTAGTATTACCCGCAAGTACAATTAATTATTCAGTTTGTAGTTACGTACATCTAGCTTAGAAATTTATTGTTTTTTAAGTAGGATATGGTACTAACCTGTTTAAAATTCCAGTTCGAGTAAAACTACACTCTACACTACTCTACACTACCCGTCTATAGCACTTTAATAATAAAATTAGGGTCACCCGACGCAGTTTCACAGAACCTATATCGCGAAGGCACATACACAAAGTTCGCGCACATTCTCCGTATAACACTATCATTTCCGCATATTCGGAATTTGTAAAATTATGCATTGTAAATTTACAACGAATACGCGAGACCGAAATAAACTACTACTAACTACTACTATAAAATAAACTACTGCTTACTGCTTGAATTCTCTCCATCCCCTCCAAATGTGTAGTGTAATCTACAAATTTTGCAGAAATGCAGAAAGTGCTAAATGGAGGTAAATTTGAATAACACTCCTACGTGTTATGACGATATTATGTATATAAACATGATGTGGCAACGATGTTTAATCCGGCATTGTCGTATAGGTGCGTCATCAGACAGGTCGTAGCGCACCAGGAGCGTCGTTTTACCGATTTTTATAGGGTGATTTGTTTATTTTTTTAAAGGTCGAGTAAAACAATTTTATTTTCGATTTTCTGCCTTTATTCGGCGTCCCGAATACGTGGTTAAAATTAATGACATTATGACTGACCCACCCTGTATAGACAAAAAAACTGACAGTGAAAAAAATTCCATATAGGCCTTGAAAATAGAAAACAAATTTTATCCTCCTGTATTGTCACTATAAGAACACAATATACTTGTTATTTTGGGTTGTATGAAGATATAAATGTATTAAAAATCACATGTAAACAGAAACGTACACTTTAACAGATATTTGACATTTGTCATAATTTCTATGAAACAATTGACGGCTATGTCCTGACAATGTCATTTTTGCTGTCACGCGTGGTGAATCACTGCAAACGGGCAATGAAACAGACTAGAAAAAGCACGGCTGTTGAGATTTAGCCGACGATAGCCGCAGTTAATGGATTTTTGCTTCTTCTGTTAATTATTTTCCTTCAAGTCAATTAATTATTATTATTTAACAAACGTGAGAATATTTAAAATATTTTCCTATTACCGCGCAAGTCATAAATTATAATTACGATTTATATCAAGCGTTTCATTTGTGAAGTGAGATTCGCTTAATGTTTAATTTAAATGCGCAGATATCTTTTAATGTAAGTGTTTGCTTTATGTCAATAAGGAAGCCCTGCTGTTTTATCATTATTATCATTATCACCATCACATCATTAGTTTACGAGTTTATTGAAATGGTTTGTGTTCTAAAATAACTTTTAGTACTTTTTAATTAATTTTGCTATAAGTAAGTCTGCAAACTATGAAGATAACTTATGCAACATTGTACAGGGTGATTCATAATTATTTCCATTGCGATCTACATTCTTCGTGGTGAGGTTAGCGTTGGCATATTTTCTTACTTTTTCTGATCTTGTCTTGATTTCGCAAGATAAAATAAGACTAGATAATAGAAAAAAAGTCCTGCGAGGCAAGATAATAAATATTGCTGACGCAAAAAGTCTTGCAATTTTATGAGCGGGAAATCATTTTTTTCTCGAATATAAATACAAGATTAAAGCGTTTTAAATTATCACAGTTTTTTTTATGACGGTTTGACGCAAGGGGTGGTTTTTAAGGGTAGAAAATAAGCAACCAATCAAAAAATATTTTATTGACTAGGAAGGAATTTTTATATATTCTTGGCATAAGGCATTTTAAGGGTTGAAGTGTTACAATTAACCAAAATTATTTTATATAAGCAGAGAATTAAATTGTATGTGATATAAATGCACTACAAAAACATTTGAACCTATTAAACGATTTTTTTAAACTATTTTTATAAAAAGGGGAGGTTTTAAAGAATTTTCAAGGGTTGAGAATTTGCATAATATCCATTATTGTAATGGAAAATATTGAAATTGCCAAATTTATCATATTAAAATCCATAAAATGCTTTAATATTATTTTTTTTCAATAAGGGGTGGTTTTCACCCCTTAAAAATAAAAAGCTCACCTAGCGCGTATATAAATTTTGAAGAGATAAACCTAATTCAAAATTTTTAGCAAAATTGATTCAGTTATAAAAAAATTAGAGGTATTGACCTGTTTTCCTCCACAGTGACTTGACTACAACTTTTAAATCACAAAATGATTGTTACTTTTGATATTACAACAACACGGAATCAAGACAGCAACTGTGGAGATTCAAATTGTATAAATATGTGCTACTTATACCAAAACATATTTTATAAATTTAATATCTAATAACGTTTAGAGCCGTTTTCCTGTTATTAATAACTTCTTCGTAGGTGCGTACACAATTGATAATAATCATTACCGTAATCAAGTAGGCTGGGCCCTACCGTTAGTGGCTGATTAATCAAGTACAAAGCTAAAATCTCACTCGACGGCAAATTGCCTTTTCGCCAGCATAAGCAGCTGATCTAGCCGGACTGCTAAAAAATCATTATCATGCGGATCGGCATGGCCATTTAATTAATTTTTGACGGTTCTCCAAACGGATAGCATAGCGGTTCGTCGGGCATTGAAACAAAAATCATCCATTAAGGGCATTCATTGATTGATTGGCTTCTGTTGAATGGTGCAGAATGGATGTTGTATAGAAAATCGAAGCAAAGTTAATGAGACAATTACAAAACATTTTATTTTTTTATGACATTCATAGGTGTTCTTTTCTTAAATATCCCATTAGAAAAATTTTAATGCAGATGCATAATGATCTGATAAAAATTAAATTCATCTGGAAAGCATAGATTGGAAATAACTACCAGCCATTAAACTATGTGTTACTATAAAGACAAAATTGAATAATATTCAGCCCAAGTATGTACCTATCCCATTTTGGTCATAAAAACATTTTTTTCCTTTGCACTATTCTACAGGAAAAACCCAATTACAGAATAGAAATACAACACAAACATTATAACCGAATATTCATAATTACTACAATACACTAAAAACCAAACACATAAATATAAAAAATTATGTTAAATCTTAATCTAACATAAACACAGGGTGTTAGAAAAAGAGCGTAAAATACTTCAGGAGGTAATAGTATGAACCAAAATAAGCAGAAAAGTCTTAATAAACATGGGTCCGCAAAGTAACGGTTGCCAATATATGGACCACTAAGTATTCGTTTTTCAAACATTTTATTTTATTAGGAATAAACCGACAAAGGAAGCTTTTAACAAACAAAAAAAAGTTACAGAAGATGCTCAAAGTGCCCTCCGTCCATGTCCAAGCAGGCCCGACATCTTCATCTCAACGATATTCGAAATCTTTCGAAAACACCCTCCTTAGTTTGGATTTCTTGACACTTTTGATTAATCCGTAGCTGCAGCTCTACCAGGCTATTTACAGGAGTACCATATACTAATGTCTTCAAATATCCCCAAACAAAGAAATTAGAGGGTTCAGATCAGGCGATCTTCTAGGCCATAAACAGGTCCAGCTCTTCCTACACATCTATGTGGATAAGTTTGGTGCAAATGCTCCCTAACGGCCAAGGAAAAATGAGCTGGAGCACCATCATGCCGGAACCACATATTTCTGCGTTAGAGTAACCAGCCATAGCGAAAGAAAACTTGTACACTGAGAACAACTGTCAAATATGTACTGTTTATTTCACTAAACATCAATCAACTATTATAAGAAAATACACAACGTTTTTGCAAAATAAAAAGGGGCTAAAAAACATAAAACATTCCATATCTCCGCAACCGTTACTTTGCGGACCCATGTTTATTGAGACTTTTCTGTTTATTTTGGTTCATACTATTACCTCCTTAAATATTTTACACCCTTTTTTAACACCCTGTATATTAGAATATTGTATAGGTACCGAGGGCAAATATTAAATATGTGTAAATAGTATTTTAATGTCATTAATATTGCAGCTGAAAATGTCCACAAAATTATGAGTTCCATTGTACCAGTTACACATACTGTAAAGTGGATAGAACAGTGTATTTGTTCTAGGTGTGGCAAAGTAAAACAGCTTTGATTGACGTAATACCGGTCTATTTGAATAAAAATTGAGCAATCGCAAAATTTGACCACAGTCAACTGTGTAATGCACTAGCTTGTGAAGAAAAACGTGGTAGGAAACTTTGCGATGATCATTTAAAGACTTAATTGAAAATGGTGAAAGAAGTTCACTATGAGGGAAACCAATAGCAGGATAAGCATCTATTTTATTAGCAACGAATTTCAGAAAACAACGTTGAATCCATTCAAGACTGTCGATATGGATTTCATAGTGCGGGCACCAAATGATGGGAGCATATTCTAAATTAGGGACAAGCAAAATATAGTAACTCCATTGCATCATAATTCATCAATTTCTTCGAATTTCGTATTATAAATCCAAGAATTTATATGCTCTAGAAATTGTGTAATTAATATGAGGTACGGAGGATAATTTTCTATCAAAGTAAACGCCCAAATTACAAAACGTCTCCTGCCTAGTTAGAACAGAATCTTTAAGTTTCTAGTTATAGGATAGTAAGTCCCGTTTTGCGGATATTAATAACACGTTGCATTTTGCTATATTTAAAATTAATTTATTTTCCATACACTAATTGTTGATAATATCCAAATTATGTGTATACAATCTGATAGATTTGAAATTGTTGAGAATATTTTCAGATCATCAGCATACAAAAGGCAACTTACGGTGAGATCAGTTACTATGTCATTTATGAAAATATTAAACAGTAACGGGCCCAAGTTTGAACCCTGGGGAACACCTGACGTAGGTTTAACCGCAACAGAATTATGTCCACAGTATAATACATTTTGTGGTCTGTTGCTTAAATACGATTTAAAAAATTCAATCAGTTCTCTACAGAGTCCAAAATTTACGTTATTTCAAAGTCAAATGTAATATTTCATTACCTTACATTTTGGTACTATATAGTAGTACATATGAGTTTCTTAAAACAAGGAAATAGGTGTGACTATAGTTCAACGTATGTGTTATTTGAATTTCGAAAATGGACGACTTATTAAATTTATATTTAATGCGCTGTTTTATAAATGAACATCGAAGGTAAGTGGTAATATTTAAACCCAACGAAGAAGGATAAAAGATGTAAGTAATCAATTTGATTTGCCTGATAAAAAACTAAGAAGAATATTTAAAATTAGTAAAAGCAATACGGCAAGTTATTAAAGGATTAAGACCATTTTTGGCAGTTCCTTGGAGACAAAAAGGCAGAATTAAAGGTAAAATTACTGTTTCCTAATTTTATTTTTTTAATGTGTGGATTGATTCTAATATTTACAATATTATTATTCTTAACATAAGATTCGAATAACACATACCGGGTGCGCCATTTAAGTTAAATAATATAGATACACCTACATTTATAGATTTAATATCCTGTCAATTTACTCCACTTTTTTTAATCTTGCTGCTTGCTGCACCTACCCTTTAGAAATATCGTGTATAATTTTTATTAACAAAACTTGCAATTAGTTTTATATTCTAAATACTATTATTGTACTAAAAAATAAGGTTACATTTTTTATGAATTCATATGGGATACGTGATAGATGTTTATAAGTTCCAGCCAGATGTTGTTTTTACCAAATTTCCAGTGTGACCACTGATCTTAAGCGCTTAAGCGGTTTGCAGAATTGCTTTCTCATTTTAATCGGATCTCATTAAAATACTAACACTTTTTTACCGGTTTAATTTTACGCAACCTTGTAATAAAATCGCTTTTTATGTGAAATTCGTATACGATGTAGCAGCAAAACAAATCCGTTTAGAACAGTTGAACCAAAGCCTTTGAGTATATGGTTTTGAAAAACACTATCTCTATCTTCTTATTTTAAAGAACAGACAAATATTTGTACCTATTACATAATTACAATCTCTGGTATTGATAAATAATACACCAGCACTTTATTGGACCGTTTTAACAAATTTCCTCCATGATAATCGATATTTATACATCAAGTGTGTTAAATGAATATTTATCTTCTATCTATCTTCTAGTTAATAAATTCATTTAACTCACGTGACGTATACAATATTTTATCCATTTGTGATATATTATTAATATTTAACGTAATTTTATACTCGCAAACTAATTTTGAACAACTGAGTGATCTGTTAGATTAGTTGAATTCAGATTTGATTCATGTCAACATTCAATATTTTTGTCTTGAGTTGTTTGAAAGTAAAGTAAGCAAATGTCTGGAAGCAATGGCACAAAAATCAATATTATCAGATTGTGTATGGGACAATGTATTATTAGAAGCACAAGCAGCTTTATACAAAGTAATTTCGGAGACATCTAAGTTACTTTATGAGGAAGAGTTAATTTCTGCGAATGGCCTAACAAAAAGCAAGCAAAGAGCGTAAATGATAAAATAATCATGGCTTGTATATCTGAAAAATCAAAAAGTGTGAAACCATCACTATGGGCCTAATATTTACAGCTTAAGAAAATGTGGACAAAATCAGGCAGACTCCCATTTTTCTATGTTAAAAAAAATAATAATAAAAAATATATATTTCTGGCTTCAGTATTTACTTGTTGTAGATTTTACCAGGTGAAAGTCCTTTTAAAGCATACATCAATATTAATTATAAAGATTATGATTTTGTTGGTGTATTTTGATAAAAAAGTTTCCTAACCAAATTGCAGTGATGTAAACATAGTACAGTGAGTAAAATATTATTTGTTACAGTTGTTCTGGAGTTAATATAGTCGACGTTTCAAGCTATCACAATAATGTATAGTCTTTAGGATCTCCTGTTCCTTTTGCCTTGTCTCGGTAATATCCGGTTGCTTATAAAAATAACATATTTCTGCTACATATTTTAGTTATAGTACAACTTTACCGTTCCATATCTCCAGCATCTCATTTTCCGGAATTTATGGGTCTAAAAAATGTGTTGTGCTCTTATACATGTCTGTTATCTGCCACTAATCTCTACAATATCTTGTTTAATTTCCTGCCTCTTTATAATGTCTAAGGCTCGTACTTTGTTGTACCTTTTTTAATTCGTAGAAACTTGCACGTAAATATATTTATATACACAATAATTAGAGTTGTGTTAACACAAAACAGACATAGATTTATTATACTATTTACTAATAATGTTTACACATTTTGTGTAAAATGTATAAAAAAGCCAAAGTGTGTTGAAAGAAAAATTTATCAGAAATCTCTAATGATGTCAGCAGCTTGTGTACGGTGTTGTAATTTGTCCACTGTATCAATGGACACAATGTAAACTAGTGATTTAATGTCACCCCAAAAATAAAAGTCCATTGGGGTCAAATCGGGAGATCGCGGTGGCCACGGCACAGAACCAAAGTGCCCAAATCCATCGCTGTGTAAATATTTCATTCAAAAGCGTCTTTACTGCTCAAGTACTGTGTGAAGGAGCTCCATCTTGAAGAGACCACATACGAAACCGTAATTGTAAAGCCACATCGTCTAATAATTCAGGAAGTAGCATATAATCGTCCTTAGAAGAAGTGGAACCAAGAAGGCTATTTTAAGCCTTTTTGACAGACATGCTCCATTAAAGAAGCGTACTCTTAAATCTTCTAAAAAAAGGGAACCATGGTTTACGGATACCTTATGGGAAATAAGGAAAATTAAAAATAGAGCCTGGTTAAGAAAAAAGAAGTGGAAATGCTGTTCATAGAAAATTCTATTGTGACATTCGCAATTATTATGGTATTGCTGTAAAGCAAGAACGCGCTGCCTTTTATTCTTACAGTATAAATAGAATTAAAAATTATTCAAAGCAATTATGGTCAAAATTAAGATCTTGGGGGGTTGTAAGTGATAGACTAAATTAAAATCTTCCTGACGAATTGTGCAATGCTACTCTTATTAATAACTATTTCATTGATTCTACACCTAATTTAAATGTTAATGAAGATTATATCTCTTACTTTTATAATTCTAAATTTATGGATGATTTGAATTTTACATACAGCCCTACAGACATTAATAAAATTGAAGATCTTATTATGAAACAAAAATCTCATACTATAGGTTCAGATGGTATTTCTGGTAAAATGCTACAGATGACGGTTAAATGGATATCAGCGCCTCTGACACACATAATATATTATTCATTGGAGATTGGTCAATTACCGGAACAATGGAAAGTTGCTTGTATTAAACCATTACCAAAAAAGAAAAATCCTAAAGAATTTAAAGATCTCCGTCCAATCAGTATGCTATCTGTACCTCTCAAAATTGCTGAATCTGCTATCTCTGAACAATTGGTTGAGTATTGTGTTAAAAATTATATAATTCCTGTAAGTCAGTCAGGTTTTCAGAAAGGGGTTAGTTCTTCAACATTATTGGCTAGTATAACTGATAACATTTTGACAGCTATTGACAATTTTCAGATTTCATCTCTCACTTTACTAGATATGACTAAGGCATTTGACTCAATCGACATCAATTGCCTTATAGCTAAACTTCATTATTACGGTATATCTAGTAATATATTGTGCTGGTTTTGCAATTATTTACATGGCAGAGAACAATATACTAAGTTAAATACTTTGTCCTCGATACTTACTTCACCTTATAGATCAGTTGGTTCTGGTGTTCCTCAGGGATCTATACTAGGACCACTTTTATTTAACATTTTCACAGCAGACTTGTCGAGAGTTCCTTTGAATTGTCAACTAAATATGTACGCTGACGATATACAACTTCTTTATAGTTTCAAGTCCTCCAATTTAAATACTGTCACAGAAGTAATTAATAATGATTTAGAACTAATTTATGACTGGGCCATAGAAAATACTTTATTAGTTAATCCTAACAAAAGTCAAAACATTCTATTTTGAACATCAACTCAATTGCGAGGTTTAGATAATTTTTCCGTTCTAATTAATAATGAAAATATTTCTTCAACTAATGTTGTTAAAAATCTTGGCTTACCTTTTGATTCCTCGTTAAGTTTTTCGAATCATGTAACTGATATATGTAAGAAAGCATATTTATCATTAAAACAGTTGCAATGCTTTAAAAAGTATCTAAATTCTCAGACTAAAATTTTACTTACTGAATCCTTAGTTCTATCTCATTTGAAATATGCTGATATTGTATATGGCCCCTGCCTTACTCAAGACGATAAACACCGACTGCAAAAAATACAAAATTATTGTGTTCGTTTTATTACAACTGTCCCTCAGTTTAGTCACATAACTCCATATTTGCGATCCTTCAATTTGTTGAGCATGTCTGAGAGGAGACTTATTCACTTTGTCAGTGTTCTACTTAATATTTTAAAGAATAATAAACCTACATACTTATGTGATAAAATAAAATGGAGATCTGAATCTCACACTAAAAATTTGAGATTACTGAGTAGCAGAGCGTGCATTCCTCTTCACAAAACTGAGAAATTTAAAAATTCTTTTTCATATTTGGCTTCTTATGTTGTTAATAACTTACCAATCCAGTATCACAATTTGTCAGTGTCAGCAGTTAAAGTTAAAATAAGATAAAAAATAATATACTTTCCTCTGATTTGGTATTGTTTGATGTATGTAGATTTTAATTGTTTTTTTTTATTGTTTTTTTTCTGTTTTCATCTTGTCTTATTGATTGTTTTATTTACTGTATTTGTTTTTATTCTACTATTTTTGTCTCAGGAGGTGTTGTAAATCAACTTTGTTGATACACTGTCCTTTTGTAAAAAACGTTTGTATACTTTTTTGCAATAAATGTATTATTATTATTATTATTATTATTATTATTATTATTATTATTATTATTATTATTATTAAGAAAATCGTATATTGTGCCAGCACAAATATTTATCTAGAACCGATGCAGAAATTAATTTTCAATAGTCCTATGTAGATTTTCATCGGTCTATGTGTACATATTATGCAAATTTATCACTCCGTCACGGGAAATGTTGCCTTATCTGTTGCGCAAACATAAGTGAGAAAATTTACTTGATTTTCACATTGTGCAAATCTCCCATACGTTGTTCACAATACAGTGGAAAAATTTGCTGAACAGAATGTAGATGATAGCAATGTAAATTGCTGGCGCCGTAATATGCTATGTAAAGTGCGGGTGGAGGTCCATACCAGTACTATTTGTGTGGTCTTTTGTAGAAATTTTGGTCACCGAATGTTGTTCTCCTCATGCAAATAATACATGTTGCTCGTAGCAGCTGAACACAATGTAGAATTGTATGTGCACTTGGAATGCAACGATTTGGCCATTGTTCCCTGTACAACCTACTTGCCGCAAGTGCATTTTCCTCGGCATCACATTGAATTACAACCATATCTAAACGTTCGATAATAGTAAATGTACTATTCTGCCGTCCTAAGAGTAGTTGCCCTAACTGCAAAATTTGCGAATTTTAGATTTTAGTACCGTTGGTTATGTTATCTATATATCCAACATACTTATTGTGTCCTATCTGCATTAATAAAGCCAGTAAATACTAAAAACGGTTGTCCTATGTAGCAATATATTATATTTTCCTAGAGCATCCTGTCCTATATGCAATATTTCTGTACTTAGGACAAATAATTATATAAAAATTTTGTTAATAATAATGCTAACCAGTATCGGTGATTAATAAAATATATGTTTAACTACTAATTTATGTTATTTTATTTGTTTTTTTTTGCATTTTTGAAGTTATACTTCTTTGCGCCCGTTAGACACATTGGGATGGGATGTTGGTCGAGAAACCGCGTCACGCTCAAAAGGAAGAACAAATTTTTAAGAACTAATATAATAATAATATATACATATATATATTTTTTTTTTTAGAATTTTTTTTTTAAGAAATTTTTTTCTTAAGAATTTTTTTTTGTACGTACGAGTGGGTGTATGAGAATGGCCAAAGAAGTATAACTTCCACCGTCTGGTCCGACGCAGACAATTTTTTTCAATCTGTTTGTTTATTACTTCACATAGTAGAATAATTATGTACTTTTTTTGCATTTTTGCTATCTGTTTGTTTATTATTTGACGTAGTAGAATAAATATGCACTCTCACTCAATATGATCTCACCTATGGCATACTGATGAGGGCTAACAAGCCCGAAACCGGTCTATGTCTGGTGGAGTGGCCGACAAGGGTTCTTGGCTGTTTCACACAGATACTGCAGGTATAATTCAATGCCGGTCGGGGCATTAGCCCGCGGAGTAGTTGTTTCCTGCAGTATCATTTATAAATTTAATGGCGCATCGCCCGGGGCGAGAGGTCTGCGGTTAAGTACCTACGATATTGTAGGTCGCTTTCTGCAAGTCGAGCCGCTTAGGCCGAGCAGAAAGTAGCAGACCAGTTACATCTCATCCAAATTATGTAATCAATAATAGATAGATAGAAGATAATTGATCTTATTTTTCCTTGCAATTAGTTTTTATTTTAAGAAAAAAAAACACTAAAACCAAAAGAAATACGAACATAAACACTAACACTTCAATATCTTAAAATGCTTAATTTGTAGTTAGGACAACTACTCTAAGGACAGCAGTATTGTATTCTTCTTACGTTGATAATAATTTGTATACACAAACAATATTGACTGAAGGAATAAAATAAAAAAACATATTCTTAAAAGTAAACGACAAATGATTTTTATTTATAGTTTAAATACATTGACACACTAGGTCAAAAAACTTCTTTCGTATGTACTTTATAATTTATTGATTTATTGAGTCAATTTTCACCATATAATGCTTTAGTGAATACTGAGGTTAACGATAAAAAGCCGGTCATTGTTGGCTACAGTTGTATCAAGAAGAAGTAAGTAACAATAAAATACAAATCATTTAAAATCTCTATGGAAGCAGATAAACAAATTTTAAACTGTCAAACTTGACATACGTTTAATATTTTTATTACTATTTTTAAAACGAAAACAGAGAGATTTTTGAAACGTCAAAAGTACGAAAGTGCGCGATAGTGATGTGATTTTGGTTAATTTTTACTTATCTGTCTTTTTCAGTGTGGGAGTTTTCGGTTAGGCAAACTTAGTTTCAAAATTAACTCTTGACTTTGGCGCAAGGGCTTATTTAATTAATCTTTATTTTTTTCAGTGACAAAAACCCAATAAAACTAAAGAAAAACTAAAATTATGCTACAAATAAATAGCTTCAGACAATATTAGGTAATATATTCTCCTGAATTCAGAGACTCTTGGTTTTAGGTGTGCTACCTTGTATTCCATGCCCGCGATAGTTATTAAGTCGTCAAAGTAAAATTTATTCGACATCTCTATCTTTATTATATCGAGATTTCGATCATATCGCACTAGTCGGGCAACTGGCATGCAACAGGTAGCAAACAAGCAAAAATAAACACGGCAGCCGGATCGGAGAAACGGGTACTTTTTACCGGGAAAGAGAACAAATCGTTAAATTTATATTATGGTTAATTGTAGCTCGGGACATGTTATTGTGAGCTGTAAAAGTTGTTTCGGTTAAACAGTTTCATTTTCTCTTCATATCATTACAAGCCGGAGTCTAACGCTACGTTAAAGTAAATGCACTTTGCTATTTGCAGTTTGAAGGTAAAGGTTAATATAAATTATTTTATCCCATTGCGACAGACTAAAACGAGTTTATTAACTCCATAACAACTGTAACAAATAATATTCTTCGTAAAATCGTTGTATAATAATGACATTTCGATTGTCATTTCAGTATCAAAATGACAATCTTTTAGGCACATGTGCGTAAAAGTAAAATAAAATAACTGAATTTTAAATTATTTATTTATTTTAAATATTAATAACACAATCTTTAAAATCGGATAATTGGACATTAGGTCAACATATATGAGAATGAAAGTGGTATTTCCTTTCTCCCTGAGAATTTTCCTTGCTATCGCCTGCTTGTTTTGTATGAAATTTTCATCGATATGTTGGCTCGTGCATCTGCAAGGAAGGTTGTAGAACATCGTCTAAAGCAGTGCCCAGTATACTCAGTAACATTGGGTAATCTAAGAAATTCGGCAATCTTTTTAGGAATTGTTATTTATACCCACTGCTTGTGTAGTACATTTTGAATTCCTGTACGTGATAAAAAATCGGTTGTGATCAATGGTGGATGAACGTAGACTTGCATATTTGAGAAAAACTTCCAAATAATGTACTCCTTCTATATCTCCCTCTGATATTGTAAATAATCTAGGAACATTAGTTTTGGTATTGGGAATAGTCACTTTAATGAACGACTTTAATGTTCTCTGTACATAAATAAGTTAATTCTTCTCTCAAACAGGGTGCAAATATACCAGCAATCAAGACAACTTTTTGGAATAAGTAGGAACCTTTCATCATCTGCCTCTTTGATAAATCTTTCAACCTGTTACTTGGAAAATATTTTGATGTTCTGGGTCTATAACCACTTGATTTTCTTTTGAGAAAAGCAATAGCATTGGTATATTTACTAATATCCATATTTTTACTCAAATAAATTGCAGCTCGCAGCATGGAGTAATTAGTCCATAATGTAGAGGGTGCAAATTTTGCATAGGTTTTTTGGTACAATTTTTTGATTTCTGAAGAATCAATGTACATAAGGCAGCTTTCGCCTCATTTCCTATTTCAGCGCGGTGAGCGCTCTATCAAACGATATATAACATCTGTTCCAACAACCGCCGAGAACTGTTCAGTACCGTGAGAAATGTTTGACCAACACCGTCTTACGTCGCATTCGCCGAGAGTACATTAACAACTAAACTGACTGACTAATTCTGGACGGTTCGGAATCGATTCTTGCTGTGTTGGAACAAACCCATAGTTTTCGCTCAATAACTCCTTAACGGATAATGATAAGAAATATGCGGTTTTTAATAGACTTCAAATATTATTTTACGTCAGCGCTGTGTTTTGAAATTTTGAAAAAGTGTAAAATAAATTTTTAAAATGAATTTTGCATATTTTCAAAATTTCAAAACACAACGCCGAACGTAAAATAGTATTTGTAGTCTATTAAAAACCTCATATTTTTATCTTTTTTCGTTGAGTAGTTACTTAGCGAAAATTATATCCCATTGGATCGAGCGCTCACCGTAAGCCTTAAAGTTCACAGATTCTATAGCAAGTCTATTGTTACAAATCCTTCTGTATTACAAAGTTTTAGCCAATGCCATTGGTGATGAATTTCAAGCTGACGTGATTTACACTGACCTGACAAAGGCACTTGGCAAAATTGATCACACAATACTCTTGAATAAATTAGATAATTATTTTGGTTTCTCTTATTAAATCTTATAAACTCTTTCCCACAGAGGTCTACATATTGTTTACCGCGGTTACAAGTCTGCTGAAATACGAACCACCTCGGGGGTCCGTCAAGGGTCTATTTGGGACCTTTATTCTTCAGCCAATTCTTTAATGACATCATTAATAATTTAACTGTGCCCTGTCTGATGCAGGCAGATGATCTGAAAATTTTTAGTACAATCAAAAACTCTGATGATGCTGCTGAACTTACAATACAATCTAAATGTCATTCATGAATGGTGCAGAGTTAATAATCTGTCACGAAATATTAGTAAGTGTCTTTTTCTACAAATAAACAGTTAATTTCTTTTGATTATTTCATTGAACAACACACGCTTTCTAGACCTGATGCCTTCTGTGACTTAGGTGTTATATTTAACAGAAAATTGTCTTTTAATAGGCATCTACAATATGTAACTGCAAGGACTTATAGATCTCTTGGTTTCATTATAAGGAATAATAAACAATTTCGGAATTCTAACACTTTCAAAATATTGTATTTTACTTTTGTAGGTACAATAGTGGCTTTGCATGTTTGGTGTCCTAATTATGCTGTACATGTGAATGCTCTTAAAAAGGTTTAGGGTAAATTCTTAAAATATATTGGTTTTAAAGCCGAAGATGACCATTCCCCTGTTGGGTACCCTCAATTTAAAATGCATAATAGATTTGGTATTGAAACTTTAGAAAATCTACGTAAAAAGGCTTATTTAGTTTGTTTACAAACAGTAATGCATAATGTCATTGACTGCAGTGTCATCATGAGAATGGCACCTATTAGGACAAATATTCTGAAACACTCTCCACTTCATAATATGTGTGATTTATACAGGGTGTTAAAAAGAGTGTAAACTATTTAAGGAGGTAATAGTATGAACCAAAATAAACAGAAAAGTCTTAATAAACATGGGTCCGTAAAGTAACGGTTGCGGAGATATGGACCACTATTCGTTTTTCAAACATATTATTTTATTAGGAATAAACCGACAAAGGAAGCTTATAACAAACAAAAAACAAAGTTACAGAAGATGTTCAAAATGGCCTCCGTCCATTTCCAAGCAGGCACGGCATCTTCGTCTCAACGATATTCGAACTCTTTCGAAGACACTTTCCTTGGTTTGGATTTCTTGACACTTTTGAATAATCCGTAGCTGCAGCTCCTCCAGGCTATTTACAGGAGTACCATCAAGAAATCTAGAGGGTTCAGTTCAGGCGATCCTGGAGGCCATGAAACAGTTCTGGCCTTTCCTACCCATCTATGTGGAAAAGTTTGGTATAAATGTTCTCTAACGGCCATGAAAAAAAAAATGAGCTGGAAGACCATCATGCTGGAACCACATTTGTTGCATCTGATTCAGAGGAATGTCTTTCAAAACTCATACAGTGTGTTCTGCAGAAAGTTGAGGTAAGCAGCGCCTGTTAATCGGTTTGGTAAAACAACAGGACCTAGAAACCTGTCACCTACAATACCCATCCAAATGTTTAATGAAAAACGTGTCTGATGTCCAGATTCTATTAGAGCATGAGGATTTTCGTCGGCCCAAATATGCGTATTGTGAAAATTAAACACTCCATTTCTTGTGAACCCGGCCTCATCAGTAAAAAGAATGTTTGCAAGAAAACGAGGGTCTTCAGCATCATGACGTAGAAACCAGCGGCAAAAAACCAAACGTGCTTGATGATTATTTATTGGATTTAAGGCCTGTACTCGTTGCACATGATATGGATAAAGCAGTTGCTCGTGAAGGATTCTCCAAACAAGAGGACCACTAATTCTTACCTCGGCTGATATTTTCCGCACACTCGTACCTGGATTCTGCTCTACCAGTGCTAGAATTTCTTTTTCTGCTCTAGGAGTGGATACCGACCTTGGTCTTCCGGATAAATGGCACTGTTTGCTCAAGGAACAGGTATCACGCAACCTTTGGTGAATTCTTCCAAACATGCGTTGTGAAGGAATCTGGCGATTTGGATAAGCGTCAACATAAAGACGTCGCGCTTCGGTGGCGTTCCCATTGGCATTAGAGTAACCAGCCATAGCAAAAGAAAACTTGTGCACTGAGAACAACTGTCAAATACGTACTGTTTATTTCACAAAACATCAACCAACTATTATAAGAAAATACACAACGTTTTTGCAAAATAAAAAAAGGGGCTAAAAACATAACACATTCCATATCTCCGCAACCGTTACTTTGCGGACCCATGTTTATTGAGAGTTTTCTGCTTATTTTGGTTCATACTACCTCCTTAAATATTTTACACTCTTTTTTAAACACCCTGTACCTATAATGAAGTTATCTTGCTCGTAGATTTTATGTACTGTGATATTTCAACTCTGAAAAGACTTGCTTTGTAATTGTTGGTGTCTTTGTCTAGATGTTAAGATTGATTATTTTTCATATTTGTCACATGTTATATTTAAGTATTATGTAATTTACTTCATGCATGCATTTTTGTGCGTATTTTCCTATTCTCTAACTGGGTCATTGACCTGTTGAATAGTGTAGTAAGTAAAATAAATAAATATCACACCACTACAAATATTTTCTTCAACAACCAGCAATGGATTCCTTCCGAAGAAGGCGTGCGACCTGAAACATCTAACTACTTCGGTGTAATATTTGAATTTACTGTTTACCATACATTCTGATGACTTACGGCCTGTTAAAAATTACTGCTGAATGAAAATAGTGTACTGTGTGGGCACTAATAACTTTTAGATTCGGCGTGAAAGGTGGCACACGCTACCTTTCTTAGAAGCAGAGCCGGTCTTTAGATGCGCTATTGAGCACACAAAAGCTGTGTTCACATTTAAATTGTACGCAAAGTCAATAGCTAACTAATACCTAACAGGAAATCTCCAACGAGGAACCAAGGGAACTGAGGAAAATAAATGCGAGGTAATAAATGTCATAAGAATTCGCACAAAGACGTGTGTAGTATTATTGCAAGTTGAATAGGTCATATAATGATTTAAAGAGTTTTGGTATTTGCGTTTCGATAGAAGCAGGATGAATAGGGAGTTAAAATAGCAGGCTGTTTAATAGAATCTTTATCTCTAATACACTGTAGAGAAACATAAGTAACGTAATCCATAATGAAGAATAACTTTTTTCAAGAAAAACTTAGGAAATATTTTTGATACGCGGAAAAGTAAGACAGTATTTAAAAATGAGTTAAATGGTTAAGGAGTATTTGTAATAAATATATCACTACAAGGAGTTTCTTAAGTAGAGGTAAAAATCCAAGGCCGTATTCTGTGGCCAAATATAAGGATTTTTTGTTATATAAAAGTCTTAGAGTCTTAAGACAGCCATTGTCCAATCACAGCGTGCCAAATATTAAAAAATCATTTTTAAAGCGCTTGAGATAATTTAACCAAATTTGGTGTGAATATTTAGGATGACAGTGGGTATGAAACAAAAAACTACCAGCTTTAGACTTACCATTGGCGGAGATATGGATATTATCGATCATTATTTGTCAAAAAAATGATTCGCCCTGTATAACATTACAAATAAAATAGGTCATATGTGCCTTTGTATTATTTTCACTTTTTTGGATTCCAAACGGATTAACAACTAAACTGATTTATTTGATCAGGCACATTTTTACAGTTTAAATTAAACATTATTTATTTGTTAGAATACAGGCATACCCATCTAAAGACCTGGAGGGAAAGCAAAAAAAAAACAAAAATAAATACAGTAAATCATAAGAGAAAAAAAACATAAAAATAGAAAAAGTTATTTTAAGTAAACAGATTTGAGCTATCACAAACATATTAAATAACAGCGGTCCAAGATTTTAAAAGATTTAGTTTCAGAAATACTAAATTTTACCAATTTGTTAAGAAGTAGATAACGGTCAAGCCTGTCGAACGCCTTCGAAAAATCAATATTTACAACATCCACCTGAGTTTGATTGTCCAACGATTGTTTGATAAATTGAGTTAAAGACGCTAAGTTTGATACGGTAGATCTACCTCTCACAAAGCCATGCTGAGATGGAGAAATCATGTGACCAATGCTTCCGTATAAATACATATATCTTAGAGAGGCCATGCAAAACAATAATAATAAGAACCCGTCATATTATTTAATATTGTGTATCGACTTAAGCTTATTTTTAAAAAGAATTCGTCATTGGACGAGGTACTAAAGATCCACCTTAACCTTTGCCACCCAGATCACCCGATATGAACGCTATTGATTTTTTTTGTTTAGGGACATGTCAAGACATTAGTTTACAAGATTTGCATTGAATCTGAGAAGCACTTACGTGAACAAATTATAGCTGATTGTGATGTGATAGGAGCTACTCCTGGAATTTTTGCACGTGTTGACATTTTGATTCGCATATTATCAGAGAAGGTCTCTGGACTGGGTGTCAACATTCTTGAGGCAACGTACTCAATACGTTAGTGACCAACCATTTGAGCAATCTTGTACACATATAGCTCTGACTTAGCTGAAATAAGCATGGGCGTACCACAAGGCTCAGTTTTGGGCCCTGCCCTTTTTCTGTTGTATATTAACAACATTATTGAATTGTCCGGTGACGCATTTTTTTAAATCTTTATGCGCATGATACATCGCTTGTAATTTCTGTTAGATGTGAAAATAACCTTAAGCGCAAATGTAAAGCTGTTGTCTCGGATTTGGGTGATTGGTTTAACAATATATATTTGTATTTTAATGCGGATAAAACTCAGTTTGTTAGGTTTCATACCCCGCGGAAACCACTCGCTGATTTGGAGCTTTCTGTTAATGGTGATACGAAGTTTCTTATTCATGATGATTGCTGTAGATTTTTAGGTCTATACCTTGACTAGCATTTAAACTGGAAAAGACATTATGAATTTTTAGCATCTAAATTGGCATATGTTTATTACCTTTTTTTATAACATTAGAGATGTACTTGGCGCTGACCATTTACTGAAACTATTATGCGCAAGTAGAGAGCCGACTAAGGTATGGAAATGTTTTCTGGAGCGACTCCACTCTCTCACGTGATGTTTTCGTGGAACAGAAGAGCATTTTGCGATGCATTGCTAATGTTCCTAGTACACATTCATGTCGGGGACAATTCATAAAATATAACCTTTTAACCCTTTATAGCCTTTATGTGTTTGAAATATGTTGGTTTGTGTTTAACAATATATCTAAGTTTTTAGCTGATTATGATATCCATAATAATAATATTAGAGCAAGGAATGATTTGCATGTTCCTCACTCCAAAGTAAATATTTCATTTAAAGCTCCAAGCCGGATTGGTGCTAAAGTGTTCAACAAGCTTCCAGAAAATATAAAAATTATTAAAAATGTAAATGCCTTTAAACTCAATCTAAAATTATACCTTGTTGAAAAGTTCTTATATAGTACCGCAGACTTTTATACTTAGTCGGACATTAACTATATTGCTTATATGTTCTTTTTTATATTATGTTTTATATAGATATTATATTGTGTATGTTTAAATATTTGTTTGTTACAGTTATGACGTTTCTTATACATTATTTATATGTTCGAACTGCCATTTCCAAGATTTGTCATAATTCAATTCTTCAAACATTATTCTTTTGAAATTTTTGTTATGTAACACCATAATTTTACATGATGTATGTATGTAGAAAGACACGCTCTTTCAAATGGCATGGTCAAAATTGGGGTGGCTATTTAAAAAATTGTCGATGACGTCATATCTCGAACAACGATGACGTCACAAATGTGGGTCGTATGTCAAAAAGTGCCTTTTTTAAAAACAGAATCGACATGCCGGGGGATTTTTTCGAAAATTTCTCAATTAATGAATTTATTCTTTACTTTTTGAAAGCACTGTATAAGTTGTGTCAAACTTTATTTAAAAATATGAAAATACGATATCCACTCCTAATTATTTTAACAACTGTAAACATATTTAGGAGGACTACAATTTATAGATTTTGTAATTTTTTTTCTAGTAATTTAACAGCAAAGTCTCATACGATTTGTGTTTGGACGTTTTGTGCTCAATGCTTTCCTTGTCTTTTTTTTTAGAGAAATTAAGATAAATTGGTTTCTTTGATAGTTTATAGTGACAGCTATTCGTATTCACTAATATTTTGACTTGTTGCCATGCAATTCATAATGTAGGTACATTAAAAAAATCATGTGGTGTATGCTTTTTGCTCATCATTTTCAACATAAAGAATTGATTCTTTTGTTTGCGAGGAGGCGAGGCCATAAGATAAAAAGTGCAATGATATTTTTTTTATATGCTAATCTAATAAAACCGTTAACATGTTTGAGTAATGCCTCCATAGTGATTTTTTTATTTATTCTTAATTGACGTTAACTATCAAGTTGATTTCTGCGTTTCAAAAATTCTTATATAAAATTTGAGATAGGAAACAACAGATTTTTCTATGTTGAAATAAGTTCCTGTTTAGAATAAAAACCAAATGTTACTTTTCCAGTCTAGGCCTGGAAAGTTAATTTTCCTGTACCGTTTTTAAAGTTATATTTTTTTACACAGCAAATACTCGCAAATACACGCAGGTAAACCAACTCACATCAAAAATGCATTATTTAGTAAATATAATTGAATGAATTAATCTATTGCACGTATTCCATATATTAAATGTTTATTATAACTATGTATTTGTTTATATTTATAGTTATGTTGCAGTGTCTACAGCTATTAATCATTGGCTGAATTTTACTCGAAAGATTGGCGACATAATTGCTGTTAATTATTTCCTGTTATTCATATTAACAAATTTTTTTGTCTCTCCTGGCCTATTTGGAAAAAAATGTCTCTGAATTACCTTAAGTTGGAATAACCAAATTTGTTATATGATTTATGTTTATTACTGGTCTTTCAAGTAAATTGAAACTACAAGGTATTCATTGAAGGTGAGTCACCTCTCAACAAAAATTTTTTATACTCTTGTTAAATTTTAAAAAACGTTTCAAGAAAAAATGCATTAATTGAAACAAAATTTTAATAGTGTTTATTAGAAGAAATCAAAAAGTCAGTAGTAGGCTTGGTCTTATATCTTTGTTAGTTATAACAGAATACTTGCAAATCATTTAATAAAAACAAAACAATTTTTATAACATAGTACAAGTGTGCCCTCTCATATCTACCATGTGGCAAGTTTCGTTATATTTCGTGCACCCCCCGAAATGTAAACTTTTCCGGGAAGGTTGTCTCACCTTAGACCTGGAAATACGCAGACAACTTTATATATTCTGAAAACGCAGACTATGGGCTTCCGATTGGTACATATTTTGTCTCATTAAACAACCGGTGAAGTTGTACGAAAACAATGTAAACATTAATGTTTAAACAACCATTGTTGAGAACCTCTTAAGAGAAGTAGTGACAACTCTATACATTTTTACTTATCAAGTTGTCAATTTCCAAATGGTACATTATTTACTTCATTTAAACTAATTTGTAGTTCACCTACATAATTAATATTTTTAATGCATACTTAATGCCTTCAGGACGCGGGTTTGATTAGCCAACCTAACCAATTCGTGTGAAGATGTATATGAAACACATGTTTAAACGCAATTCGTTCTATTAACATTTGGGTGAAGGTACTTTGTAGTTTGATCTTGGACTAGTGCGTATTCTATACGATGAAGTGAAGAACCGTAATGTTTAGAATCAGTCTTAACTACAGTAGTTCTCTACATCTCGCTCTTCGCAGGCAAAGTACGGCTCATTACCGCCCTATTTGGGCTGATAACGGGTCTCCTTTTCAAGACCGCGCTCAGCGGTAGATGCCTCAATCTATTATCGAAACTTCTGGTTCTTTCCAAATAAGCGTTTTTACAGACGAATTAATCAAATCGACTGATAAACGCCGGGTTGCGTATACAAAACTCGGGAATAACTGTGATTGTGAACGGTGTGTTATTAATAACACCATTTTGCGACATATGGGTAGCACGAAGAATTTTATCTATTTACGTACTAATTTCGGTAATTATCGCCGATCATTAGGAATTGCTTCGATCGAAAACGTGCTCAACGGGATCGCGAAATACTGTTCGCTTTCATAAGTTTTCAATAAATTATATGAGCCTTTTAATGCGTTTTCATAAAAGCTGCCAGGCGCAGCAATTTTAATTCTGCCTCGTGGTAAAAGTATAGAAGCTATCGGTAATATTTTTTACTCAAGTTTATCAAGGAGGTGCTTACCTACTACACAGTATAGCGGTTTTAAATATCAGGGGTTTAGAATTTTATAAATAATTTGATTTTAATGCAAATAGTTTATACAGAAGAAGAGTGCCAAATAATAATAATAATAATAATCATTATTGCCAACAGATAAAATCCATTTATAAGAACAAATTGTTTACAAAACAAAATAAAACATATATGGTATCTGATGCAGTATGTAGTTCACAAAAACCTCTTAACAATATTGTACAATGAAGATATGGACACCATAATATAAATAAACTTAAATATTATTGCTATTAAATCTCAGACCAACAGTTTCAATTATCTGATTAAGGGTGCTAAAATTAATATCACATACATCTGAAATTTTGACACGTAATATGGGCTGCAGAGATTTTGAGACCTAGAAACCTTGCTCTCGTACAATTGAATGTACAATTTTGGCGAGAATTTAATCGAGGAACATGAAAGGAACTCTGACGTAATAGAGACAGACATTCTAAATTATTATGGAATAAATTGTATAAAATTTTGATACCTGCTAGAACCCTGCGCAACTCTAAAGAAGGAACATCAAATCTATTAAGTATAGTAGCATGGTTATAACCTCTTTCTGGATAAAAGCCATCAGTTTCAAGTTAAATAAATTAAAAAAAAAATCTCTGGAAACTTCCTAAACATAGCTTCAGATAATCATAACGTGGATGCCACACTATTGAACAATATTCCAGTTTAGATCTTACGTACGAGTAATAAAGACATTTTAAAGCAGTTTCGTTAGAGAACGACTGACAGTTGCGCATGATACAGCCTAGCTTCTTTAAAGCAGAGGAAGTAATATCACTGATATGTTGACGAAATGTGAGTTTCGAATCAAATAAGACGCCCAAGTCTTTTATGGAGTCCACCCTGTCAAGTATCTCCAGATCTAATCTGTAATTATATTCTATTGGACGCAATTTACGGGTGTAACTTAGGGTCTTGCATTTCCCTCCATTTAACTGCAGACAATTATTAGCGCACCAGTTGTTCAGTATGTATAATTGGTTTTGGAATATTTGACAATCCCCAATATCTGATATTTTTCCAAAGAGTTTTAAATCACTAGCAAACAATAGTTTCTGACACTCCAACTCAGATGTTCGATTGTTAATAAAATATAAAAAAGCAAGGGCCCCAAATTAGATCCTTTAGGAACTCCGGAAGTTGTTGTGAAAGCATTTTATGATCGACACGATCAAATGTCTTAGCAATATCTGTGTAAATCATATCTACCTGCCCTTGCATATCAAGTTCATTGGACATGAATTGTGTAAGTAGGCACAAGTTAGATACCGTGGATCAGTCCTGCATGAAACCATGCTGATCCCATGATATTAAATTTTTTGTAGCAAGGTAGATGCAATTATAAACAGCTATCACGAATATTTTTGAGAAATTACAGAGAACTGAAATTGGTCGATAGGAGTTTTTACCATTCTTAAAGATGGGACACACTCTTGACAACTTCCATGTCAGGAAATATAGACGTTTTTAATATTAAATTAATATGGAATATGTTCTTATGAACATTCTACACACATCTCCAAAAGTCTTGTCCCTCTATTCGGGTATTTTTCATTTAAATATGTAAAAATGACATGACATGACTGATAATAATTATTGTTAATGTAATGGATGCAAATACCCTATATATCTAACAATATAATAAAACCTAATTCTGTTTATGTTAATTATCTTGCGTGTGGTTACAACTAAAACGTTGGTAATTTGTTAAACTGCTTTAGAGTTTCGGAAAAAATAATGGTGACAAAATTCTCACGTACCTATATCCTTTTTCAGCAGGTGATACTGACAAATACCTGTAAACTATTTATCAATTCTAAATAATAGAAGACAAGAATAATGTGAACAGGATTTCTGCAATTATTTAGATGCGATGGCTTATTAGTTGGTTTCATAAAAACACAAAAATAAAATGTTGTTTTGAAGCTGTTATACAGGGTGATTCAGTCTTAAAGGAAGAAACTTGGAGGGTTAACAAAACGAAAAATAATACCAGTTTTTATATTTATTTTGGGGGTATACAGGGTGTCCGGAATGTAATGGGATCCAGCTTAAACATAGCTTCGTGTGATTAAATAGAACCGATTTAGATAAACTTAGCTTAGTTCAAAAGTGCCTCGTTTAGAAGCTACAGGGCTTCAAAGAAAAAAATTGTTTTCTTGTTTGGGCATAATTAAGAAACGAAACTTCTAATCATGTTCAAATTTGGTACAGTTATGATTTAGATAAGTACAAGCACTGTGAAGTAGTAAGTCGCATATCGTAGAGGGCGCTCTTGGCAGGTTGTTTACAATTAATTTTTATTGTATCTTTTTGTTGGTCCTATTTTGATACGCATGACTGAAAATAGTGATGGGGAAATTGATTTTGCGTAGAAAAGCTATACTTGTTCCATGTTGATAAAATGCACCGTTTTCGGTAAAAATGCGTTTGAAAATGTCGGCACATTAAAATAGAAATAAATTTTCTAATTCGATCAAGTTACCACTTGTCAAACTGACGTTGATGCGCTTAAATTAGATAAAAATTTAATCTGACAGTAATATTAATTGTTGTACTGAGTGTAGTTGTGCAAAGTGTAAATTTGTGAAATTATTTACAAATCATCGTACGCAATATTCAAATATGATACTTTTTGATAATTTCGTTTCGATACACGAAAATTAACGTTTTAAAAGAAAATTTACGAAAATACATTCAATAGTCAAGAGAGACGAAATTTAGACAATTAATCAAGGGAATAAAAAAAATATTTCAAACTTTACCAGGGACGTACAAGAAAAAATTCTGAAGGGTTCAATAATAGCAGAACCTTGAAAAAATATCACCCTGTATAACGATTTTAAAAAATGAACTTGTGTAATATCCGAGACTAGTTAAGCAGTACATGTATCAAATTTGGAGGCTCTGTGTGCAATACAAACTTGGTAATAAAAAAAATAAACCTATTAGCCCCCCGTAACTGCGCTACTGATCGAGAAAAAGACCATGTTCATATAAAGTTTTCCTCTTAAAACTGCTTATTCTATCTACGGTTTCAATTTGTTCCAAACAAACTGGAACACCCTGTATAGGGGGCTATTTTTGGGTAAATAATAATCGATGATACCCACACCTCCGCCACTGGTAAGTTTCTAAAGCTGGTAATTTTTTGTTTCATACCTACTATCATGCTAAATATGCACACCGAATTTGGTTAAATTATCTCAAGCGGTTTTGATTTAAAAAAATAAAAACTGATTTTTATTCCCAAGACCTCGCATTAATGGAACAAAAAACCATTATTTTTTGCCACAGTTTCTCAGTTTCTATCATTCATTATCCTAGAAGAAAGACAGAAGAAATCCTGCAAGGAAAAACAATATTTAATTCCAATATATATTTAACGGCATGCTGGTTCTAAATTTGTATTAGTTCATAAAAAATTAATATCGAATCACAGGAAGAAAGTGATCCTAAGACAAATGGATTACAACCTCTGTTCATTTGTCTTTTTATGTGTTGAAACAAGTGTTAATTAGTTCCTAGGAATGTTTCTAGCACAAAGGACGTTATTTATTACTACCATAAAGCAAAAAATCCGTGGCTAAAAGACAAAAGCGAGATTTCGGTAAATTTCACGTATACTATAAGAGGAATATTTCGCCGACATGTAATAATTAATGATGTTCGTAGACCTATAACCTGTACAACAGAATAGTGGGCAGTGATTAACTGTATTATAATTTTTATTAGTTACTATAAGTTGTTCCTTTTGTCAAAAAAATATGTCCAACTAATAAAACTAGCCAAAAATATAGCCAGGCTTAAAAGGAAAAAATAATTGTAACAGTTGGTCCCTGTCATCTGTTACATGTAGATGATAATGTTATTAGTGGATTATCGATTAATTTACTTCGTTTATATATTTAAATAAAAAATGTAAATGACAAGAAAACCGTAGTACTTTCTATTTTTGCTAGTCGAATTGCTTATTTAGTGAAGAAACCGTAACCATTAATTTTTTTAAGTTGATGTATTAAGATTACGTCTATTTCTTTTGAAGGAATAATAATATTGCTTTATATGAACTAAAAGAACTCTATTTATGTAGCAATTATTAGACATACAATACAGGAAATAAGAAAAGTAACATATAAATGCATACCAATGCTCTATCATAACACTAATAGCAAATAATGTAAATATCACATAACTATAGCAAAATTATCACACAAGACATACAGGGTGATTCATTAATAAAGGCACACAGCTTAAGGGCATGTTGCTGACCTCAAAATAGAGCGATTAAGCCTAATATGCCTTATTCGAATGTTGCTCCTTTTCGATCTACAGGGTGTTAAAGTTGAAAAAATATTTTCGATTTTTTTAAATATCTTGAGCATCTTTGAACGGATTGTCTTGAAAGTTTGTTTTCTGAGGTGTTCCGTCGGAGTAAACATATGCCAAACTTTTATGTCCTTCAAAAACCTGAATTTCCAATAAGAAATTATTAAACTACGTTCAATTCTAAATAAAAAAGATATACCTGTTAAAAATCGAAAAACTTTTTTTCCCGTTTTCGAAATAAGAACGATTTACTATTTCTTTACAAAATTATTTGTTTGAACGTACGCCTCTAAATAAGATATATTTTAGAGTAAAACAGGTAATTTAGTGTAGTGTAGTCAGGTAGCAAAATTTTATAAATGCCTCAAATAACATTCTACATCACGTAAACGGTAGGAGCAAATCCAGAACATGTTATTTGAAATCGGAATGAGCGCTGAGTACAATAAATAAGAATAAAATGTAAGTTTGATTTGCCATTCATTTTCTAAACGCCCTGTATACATTCTGGTAACTTAATAGAAAAGTTGATTCTTTCCAACTTTACATTTTATTTTCATCGATACGGGTGGTATGATTACCTAAGCGTGACACTTGAGAAGAGTTAAAGCACACAAAATTATGAAAAATAATTTGACGTCGGCTGAACCTAGCAAATTAACAATTTACTTTAAATGTGCCACCTGTGGCATCCTCTCTATAAATAATTAGAATGCCATCCTTTTGGACGGCGATTGCCGGCCACTACCCACTTACACCTATGTGATGCGCACTCCGCAGATATCACACTTAATCCTTGTCCTCATGGACGCGAAATTCACGGATTTTTGCATGAATTTTGCAACTTCTGTTTTAATTATTTATCGCGGGAAAATTTCAACTTTTGACAATTGCAATTTGCGAAACTGTCAAACACTACAGATATTATTACCCCTTTCATTATAATGTGGTGTTAATACATTTGTTTTGAACTTCTGATAATCTACCATGGCAGTTTCATGATGAAAATGATAGGTAGTTGACAAAATTTGTTACAGAGATTTTTCCACCATTAAGTAAATCGCGCAAATATTTGCGAATTCCGCATTAAAAACGACAAAAGGTTTTAGAATACATACACACTATTTGCTATTGGTTACTAGCACTGTCACTATAACGGTCACACATTAACACTTATTATATCATATCGTACCGCTTTCCGTAGATATGATCTTCATGCATCCATGTTTCGTCAAAATTTAATATATTCCTGGATTCAGATTCTTATTTTTTGCCCATGATATCGCTGGAAATATGACAGTTGGATCCAACAATTCAAATCATACAATTTTCCCATTGTTAAAAATTTTTGGGTAGATTATTTTTAAAACGTCCTCTAGATCTAGAAAAACTTTTTTAATATACATACAGGGTATCCCAACGAAAATTTGACCCCCCTATAATTGGAAAACCGAATAATATTTCAAAATTCGCCGAGACCCGTCGATTTTTGTTCTTGGTGGGAACTTTTTTGACAGTCAAGCCAACTCGATATGTTTTCATCCCCACAATGCCTAGCAACCCCAACTTAAAAATTTCAAATGCAATTACCCCACTTTGACACATCATTTTAAAACCCTTTTCATTGCGAATACAGTGACGTACCGTTTTTAGAAATAGGTTGAGATTTGACAGAATTATTGGTTACAAACGAAAAGATGACAAACCAACTTACGCGTAGTAATTTCTACACAAATGCCTACCACTAATAAGTTTTTCATCTACTACACATGACCGCATTACGTAATTGTTATTGATGTGTCTATCAGTTTACAAAAAGTCAGAAATTAAATAAAAGCTGAAGCAAATAAAACTAGATACTAAAATAATTATTAGTAGAAGATACTTAAGTTTATAGGAATTCAGACCAAAATCGGTGTTTTTGCTTGTGACCAAGAAATCGTTAGTTTCAGCCGTTATTGAAAGTATTAACGTGTGTTCTGAAATGGTTTATTCTATCGCGGAAAGAGTAGAAATTGTTGCAATTTATTATTGAAATCACGATTGCGCTAAAGCTACAGCTACGAATTTTTAATGCCAATCATCCTGAAAAATGTAAACCACCAGTACGTTACACACCTGATTGACAAATTTGTTGCAACAGGTTCGCCTTTAAACACGAAACGTGAAGTAATTGGGCCAGTTCGAAATTAAGCAATTGAAGTGGCAGTTTTGGGTCATGTACAGATGGATAATAAGCAATCGATTACAACTGTGTCTCAAGCTTCTGGCGAAAAAACACAAATTATATCCATTTAAGATGACGCTGGTTCAAGAGTTACATGAAGATGACTTTGATCGCCGTAACCAATTTTGCAAATACTTTAGTGAACAACTTCTACTGAATCTAAATCTTCTCTACAATACATGTTTCTCCGACGAATGCACATTTATGTTGAATGGCGAAGTGAATAGACACAATTGTCGTTATTGGAGTGATACTAATCCGCATTTAATCAGGGAATTTCATACTCAGACACCTCAAAAATTTAATTTTTGGGAGGCATTTTGGGCGACCATTTTGTTGTACCATTTTTCATCCAAGGTAATCTCGATGGAAACACCTATCTAGAATTATTGGAAAGTACAATTGATCCTAGGATAACAGAGATTTTAGAAAGTGACGACAATTTACTAGAAAATGAAATAACCTTCCAACAAAATGGTGCGCCCCCGCACTATGCTGCCATTTCCCGGGGCATTGGATTGGCAGAAGAGGTCCCGTCGAATGGCCACCAAGCTCTCCGGATCTGTCCCCTTTGGACTCTTTTCTGTGGGGTCATTTAAAATCACGAGTGTACGCCACTCAGCCGGAAACATTGCAAGTGCTACGTCAGAGAATTGTAGAAGAATGCCGATTAATAACTGCGGATGTCTTTAATAATGTTCGAACAAAATTTGAAAACAGACTGTATTATTGTTTGGAAGTTAACGGGGTCATTTTGAGCAATTCATCAAATAAATCTGATATATTATTTGGTTCAGCTTTTTATTTCATCTCTGACTTTTTGTAAACTGATAGACACATCAATAACAATTAGGTAATGCGGTCATGTGTAGTAGATGAAAACGTATTAGTGGTGGGCATTTGTGTAGAAATTACTATGCGTAAGTTGGTTTGTCATCTTTTCATTTGTAACCAATAATTCTGTCAAATCTCAACCGATTTCTAAAAACGGTACGTCACTGTGTTCGCAATGAAAAGGGCTTTAAAATGATGTGCCACAAGTGGGGTAGTTGCATTTGAAATTTTTAAGTTGGGGTTGCTAGGCATTAGGGGATGAACATATCGAGTTGGCTTGACTGTTAAAAAGCTCCCAAGAACAAAAATCGACGGGTTTCGGCGAATTTTGAAATATTATTCGGTTTTCAAATTATAGGGTGGGGGTCAAATTTTCGTTGGAATACCCTGTATAATTACATATACTGTGCTAAACTCTAATGTGCGAGATACCAATGTACTTTTTACAGTTCGAAAGAGCGAGGAAAAAATATGTTTACGACTCGGTGTTATATAATTTATTTTTTCCATTATATTTCCTAGGTAAATTATTTTTATTGCTTTGTAAATCTATTCAAACCAGTAAGCAACTTTCTCAAGTTCAGCGGCTTCTGCCATATGTTCTACGGCTTCATATATATATTGTATTAACGGAAAACAACGTCGAGATATATCTGCTGCCGTTTTCCCATTTTTTTCTTTGTTTAACGCGCGGCTTCTACTAGACACCATTCTGTTTGACCTCCTAGTTAACACCTTATCGGATATGTGAAGATCGGTTGATTTTAACAATTATCGTCTGCCTATTAAGTTTCTTTAACGTTTTCATTAGTTTCCCTTAGAGCTCATTAGTCGAGGCCAACTTCGGTAATTACGTGTTTGTTATTTTCATTAATTATTTATGAATGGATGGCAGCTGCCCTCGCCCTTTAGGAAAATTGTAGTTGGGATTAACAATGTCGATAAAGTTACTACAGACCACTAACATACTAACATATCTATTATACAGGGTACGTTCAATTTTAAGCAAAACATTTCCTATGAATTTAGGTCTAGAAACGTTTCGTTTAGGATACACATGGTGTCAAATTTAAACAAATCAATTACATTTTCTTTAATAATTTGTGACTACTTTGAGTTAAATTCATGAAAGTTTGTATGCAGAGGTTTCTTGGGACGGGATTCAAATTTTATGCACAACTGGTTGCATCTTCAGAAGGGGTCCAGTTAAAAATATCTTTTTTTTCCTAATAAACATTTATTAGAGAAATTTTTCTCTATTACTTTCCATTTAAAACTTATAAGAAAAATTATATTAGCGGTGGAACAGTTATTTCCATCATAATGCCAAATCAATAAAGTTAAATTGAGGTAATAACTCTGACTAAAGATTTCCAATAGGTTGATAAGTGCCATCAGATTTATATGAAAGATATTTTTAAACTTTCTGTAAACTTTTCCGGATTCAAGATATGGCAGCTATAACTCGGATTCTAGACAGTGGAGACGTAAATCTACAAAGTTATAGGTTGAGTTTTTTTAACTTTTGTTGAGTGTCTTATTATAAAACCTAGATTTTTATTGGACTTGCTACAATATAATTTATATGAAGAAGAAAAGACAGTGTTAAAAATGATGCTTAAATACGTAAATTCAATACATAATAATAATAATTTATTCCAACGGACTATACAATATAGTATGAAGTAGTCAAAAATACAAGATACAGATGTCACATAATATAAAATCAGATAAAAAAAACACACACAAAAAATGTAGGTATCAGCTACAATATAGTATAAAATATAAAACACATAATATAACACAAATAACAAACTATAAATATAACAGGATTGAATAAAAATAACAATAACAAAATTCGTTATCCATAAACAGAGTGTATGGATCGTCAATAAGTTTATAGCAATAAAACTTTGTTACTTAAAGAAATATTCAGTGTCATATAGGCATTTTTCAATTAGATAAAATTTTAACCTGGACTTAAATTTAAACAGACTATCAATTTTTTGTATCTGTTCAGGCAAATGGTTAAATATTTTGAGTCCAAATACATATGGAGATTTTATAGAGATATTATAATTACAGAAAGGCACATAAACTGTATTCTCTTGTCTAGTTCTGTATGTATGCAGAGTACTGACTTTGTTAAATTTATCTTTATTATTAAAAACAAAAATACATAATTCAAGAATATAAAGACTTGGGAACGTTAGTATTTTATATTGTTTAAAAATTTCTTTACAAGAATACCTGCTGGGTACACCCGCAATGTACCTAATAATACGTTTCTGAGCCAAGAATACACATCTTGCCGATACAGAACTTCCCCAAAATACAATCCCATACCTTAACCTAGAACTCACTTGTGCATGGTACAAACTCATGATTGTGTCCATGGGTAATACATATTTTAGATTTCGAAAAAGATAACATAATGAGTGTAATTTTGATACTAAATCAATGCAGTGCTCTTTCCAATTTAAACATTCATCCAATTTTAACCCTAAAAATTTTGCACTTTTACAACTAGAAATAGGAATATCATAAATATTAAGATTTAAATCTAAACAATCTTTTTGCCAATTGTGGAATCTTATAAAGTGGGTTTTACTAACATTAAAATGAAGAGAATTTGCCGCATACCAATTTGCGATGTCATTCAATATAATATTGCACTTGGTCTGCAACGACAAACACATCTGAGTAGTATCTCAGTATCTGTGATCCTGTTCAGGTATGTTCAGAGGTAGCTTATTATTTTCACACCACACACTAATTCTAGAGATATCCTCTCGTAAGCGAACACAATCAGTTATAGAGATTATGGATGTAGATATATTTAAGTCATCACCATATAATAATACATCATTTTTAATTTCCTGACAAATGTTATAATAAATAATATAAAAGCAAAGACCCAAGAACTGAACTTTGTGGCACTCCTGATGTTGAGATTTAAAAAGATGTAAATCTACCATAATGTACTAACATTATTATCTGAGGGAGATATTATTCTCTTACTTAATTCACTTGTAATATAAAAATATAGGTATACACCTTTTGCATCAAGTCAAAACGAGAGAAGCCTCTTAAGTCCCTAAAATGAGACTGTTTCGGACTCGGCTTTGCATTCTCTGGCAAGAGCAACGATTCGTTCGTTCGATTAACGATTAATTAACATAACTATATGAGTAGGTAGTAGGTAGTAAATATTATGACTACAAGTAGTCGTTGAATAGTTATTTATGCAACAAGTGCAAAAAGTAAGCGTTGCATACAATATTTTTCTACGTTCATGCAAAAAATGTTATTTAGATGACACTAAGTCTAGAAAAATGTGACGTCGATTTGAAGGTTTATGTTTGTCATGATGACAAAACGCTGCAGTAGAATGACAGATGAGTGCAATAAACATTTTATTGCACTCATTTGAGTGCAATAAAATGTTTATTGCTCTAGAGCAATAAAGAACCACTTTTTCCACTAAATATAGTTCAATAAAGTATTGTTTTTGCATGAACGTAGAAAAAATAACTTGATGTTCGTTGTTTAAAGTGTATAAATTTCATTGAGAATAAATAAAAGGATTAAACTTGATAATTCTTTAATATAGTTAAAACAAAAGGTGATGATAACTGGTAGCTAAACTTAAAAATTTTCTATATGACCTCCTCTCATTTCAAGCCATATATTCAATTTTCGCTTGACTTCTTTGAGGGCTGCGTTTATTAACATTTCACCTATTAACTCATGACAAACGTTTGTGATTTTCTCATTCGAATAATTAATATCTCTCGAAGGTGATTTGTAAACCTTATATTTTAAAATCCTCCATAAAAATCAAGGGGTGTTGGATCTGATAACTCTTCGGACCATTAAATAGGTTCATTAATCCCAATCCATTTTTCTACTACTATTATCTAAATATTGCTGCACAATCCTAGCCTTGTGGGGTGGAGCTCCGTCGTGTTTAAACAGGTTTCTCCTTAGCTGCAAAGGCACATTCTCTAGAAGTGGAGAAAGTTCTTCTTGTAGGAAATGTAAGTAACTCATGCGGTGAATGTATGTTCATAAAAATAAATGCCTACCGATGATGCCGCACTATACATTTACTCCAAAATGGCTTTGGTTTTGGACTGAATTGACAATGTGATAATTTTCAATGGATCAGTAGCGTTCGTTGCGCCTGTTTGGCAAACTATTACCTACAAACCGACTTTGGTCCGTGCAAAGAACGTGCAGTTTCTACATTTACTACAATTAGAACTCACAGAAAACGACACTTACGTTTAGTGATAAACTTCTCATGTTTTAACAATCAGTTAATTATTTTACAAACGTATTACGATACGAGTCTATCCCAATATAAATATGTATGTTGAAATAGTTTTATTCACTTTAGTAGATGTAACTCATCAAAAAATACTTAAAATTCAAATAACTGATTGAGCATCAATTAAGATAAAGACAATTTTAACGATAGTCCAAATTAGAATAATTGTGTGATTGAATAATTTACAAACAGGTTACCAAGTCACCGTTGGGCAATTTCTTTAGAAAGTATATTTTTAACTAGATATTAAACTATTTGAAAAACAGATGTAACGTCTTCTACGACTGTTAATCCATGAAGATCTAGTGGGTGATTTTATGCTTACCACTTCTCTCTATGATTGCAGAATAGATGCTACTATTCTTCTAGATCTCACTCACTTTCAGACTGTGAATATACATAGGTATGCATTTTGTACAGATTTTATATCAAAGCCGACCCATTCTTAACGCTTATCATAGTTTTCTTAACACTTCTACTTGAATATTTGCTAAGCTTTATTATATTATTCAGTTCTTAAATGTCTAAACTTATTTGTTTTTGTAGAAAACACTATTTCAAGAATACGGCGCTCGTAACAAATGTTTGGCACAATATACTTGCAACAATTTAAATCTCAGTGTAGGGTTAAAATCGGTGTAAATCAATTACTTATGAAATTTTAAGTATGTACATTTTCAAACTGAAGACTTTAAAAACTACACTCTATAATATTAATTCGAGAAAAGTGTGTTTGGAACCTGTATACTATCCTGTTGAATTAACACACTGTACAAATTCATAAAGGTATAGTTTCCGAGAACACAGCGTGTTCAAGTATTAATACCAAAAGATTATCCTTTACGAATTGAATGAAAAGTTCTACCTATATACACATGTTCGATTCTAATAAAGTTTTTCAATAATTTCGTTAAGGTCGCCGTACTTCTCGCCATAAAATGATCAAATTTGTGGTGTATTTAGGTACTGAAATCTCGAAAAATAAAACACGTAAAGCAAAACTAATATCAAAAATAAAATTACTGATGTTTTGTTTATTCACTTTTACTATTTAAACTCTCCTTAAATAACATAATAACTTTTAAAATGCATTTGTATGACACACATTATTTTGCTATTCTAACCCCACATTTTAACAATTATTTTCACATACTTATAAACAAAAGCGAACAATCTCATATGTAAGTTTATGTTATAACAATGTTTACATTTATAGTTGAATTTAAAAAAATACATATTTTGAAAGATTTCAGTACCTACAAGTTTGATGGATAGATCGCTTTCTGACGTTATATATATATTTGACGTCGATACCTTTGAATATTCGCAGGTGGCATGAGATAACATTCTTGTTATCTGCTAAATTCTATATTATTCAGTTCTTAAATGTAGACATTAGGCTGTAAAGCTTAGCCCACCCCTGATAAACTAAAAAAGCTAAGTATGCTAAATGTAGGTATGTTTCCATCGACTCAAAATCAAGTATTCTATCACCTCCTAAAATTATTATTGTAACGACTTGCAAGAGAGTATACACTTGAATTAAACTTTAAGTATGTATATTATTATACTTACACAGATTATTTCCGTGTTATGTTTCTCTCCTGTTGTACACCACTTAGAATAACTTGAAATTTCTGAGATAAATCTTATGAGAATGATCTTATATAACTTATATGGATGATTCTATTGGGATTATTTGCTATGAAAGATTAAGCATACCTAATGAGGTTGGTGTCCATTAAATTATGTTCTAATTTATGGAGGAGCATCAGACAAATTTTACTATGGGTTAATGTAAGCATAACAGATCTAGTAATTAATGTCGCACGATGAAATAAAACCTGCGTGTGTTGGGATCTACACTATATATTTTAAAAGCTATTAATTTCAGAAACGTCTTAATAGTCATTTCAATATAAATATTAAACCCACTTTATATGGGCATCATATCAATGTATCACAGTTTGCCTAGAGTTTCTAATAAAAATCATGTAGTTATTTATTCCCCTCTCTAATGTGCATAGTAGAAATTTAAGATGTATTAACAAATTCACTCTACCTCATCATCGTTTGGCTTTGTTTCAGAGATCATTCATTTACAATTCAGTTAACCTTTACAACTCATTACCTAACGAATATAATAATTATAGTGCCAGTAAATTTAAAAATAAATATAAATCCTTTTTGTTAGACAGACAAATGACTTAATTGTCTGTATGTATAGCATCTCCTTGTAGATTCCTTGTTTTTACTTTTCTTTAGATAGTATTAGTATAAGATATGGATTTATTTAGGTTAAGTTTGAGTAGCATTTTTGCTAGACTTCGTCTATTAAGTCCATCACATTCAGTAATTTTTCTATTTGTATTTAAGTGAGAAAGCAACGTATGTCTCATTCCACCCAGGACGCCTATAATTAGCACCACAATCTTAACAGAGTGTGGGAGCCGAGAACTCAATCACAAACATCGTCCTAAGCTGGTGGTCGAGGAGGACTACATCAGGCTTATTGGCTTGAATTTGCCTGAAGGTGGGGAATGAATAGTTCCAATAAATTCGGCACTTCTCATTCCCCACAACGGATTCTATGTCCCCCGGAGCATAAGGCAGCACTGGCGTCTCGTCTATCTCATACGAGTGTCGTAAATGATAATACAACACCCGTAAGGCTGAATCGTATCTTTGGATATACGCTGTTGCCGCATAAACCGGACAGGCCGATAAAAGATGCATAAGCGTCTTCGGAGCCTGGCGGCAGGCCCTGCAGCTGGTATCAGGAACCTCGATACCCAAGACACGACTACGATAGACGAGAGTGTTAATTACACTATCTTGGCAAGCAGAGTTCAGCCCCGCTGACCTCAAAAAAGCGAAGGTCAGCTATTCAGATAAGCCAAGCCCCTCTAGATGACGGTAGAAGAGACCATGCATTGGCTTATCCTTATGTAGCTGCAGAAGATGGCGCGTTTCTGCAGCTTTAATTTGGGCTTTTAACTGAGCAGGATCCGATTCAGTGACAGAGTTCGGATCTTCCCGCTCAGTATCGAACACGAGACCAAGTTCATCGGCTGCTCTTCTCGCTGCCTTATATACAAACGTTCCTATCCCTGCTGCTTTATGGTCTTGGACCATGCAGAGAAGGGGATCCGAGCTCCTGATGACTTTACAGGCCTCCTCCAAAACCACTCTGCCCTGGAGACACTCCAAACTCAAGAGTCCACGGCCTCCTCGATTTCTTGGGAAGTATAACCGCGGAACGGACGATCTTGGATGCAAACTCAGATGGAGATGCATCATTTTGCGGGTCCCTACATGGAGTTGCCTCAGCTCTTCTTGTATCTATTTCACTACTCCAAAGGAGTAGGTTATTGTTATTATCATCATCAAGTTAATTGTTGAAAATAACTATTAAATAGTATGTTGATGCAAAATTAATGGTGCTCTGGTCTTATTATCATTTAGGGTGCAGATGTACTGCGAGTGAGGGTTATCAATGATGAGTAAAAAAGAAAACATTTCTTTTGTGAAATCATATTGAAAGAAATATCATTAAAATTTGAAGAAATAATTGATGTAGTATAACGTTTTATTTAATTTTTACGATGTACGAAAATAGTAGAGGTAATAATAATTTAATTTATACAGTGCTTTCGAAAAGTAACGAATAAATTCATTATTTTTGAAATTGAGAAGGTTTGGAAAAAATCCTCTGGCTGGTCGAGTTTGTTTTTAAAAAAGGCACTTTTTGACATACCACATTTGTGACGTCATCGTTGTTCGAGATATGACGTCATCGGCAATTTTTTTAAATAGCAGCCCCCAATTTTGACCACGCCATATGAAAGAGCATGTCATTCTACATACATGCTCCTCCAATGTTGAGCAACTTAGTAGTGGCACCAGTAGCATTATCAGCTTGATTTCCGGACACGGAGTGTCTTGGAGAAAACGAAATGCTTGGAATTGTACTCTGAGTGGGCGAATTGGGTGAAACATCACACTCAACAGTGGCACTAGTAATAGTTGCAGAGGCAGAAGGAGCGACAAGAAATTACGACGACGTTTGAACACCTTGCACCATTCCGGCAATGCGTCCCTTATCGGCTATTGATGCTTCAATGTATCCTTCTGCTACCCCTGAAGATCGCCACCCACCGTGACACTATAAGGACAATATATCGCTCCCATTTTCAGCCAATATGGTAGCTGAAGTTCTGCGAAGGGCATGACCGGTGTAATTCTCATAATTTTGGAGTTTCAAGAACTTTGGACATATTGCTAATTGTGTTGTGCCCCCATCATGCAATAATTATAAGTGAAAATAATTGTTGCCAAGCAGTCTGGCGCAGCGGATCCAAGGCAGGCAATCAATAAAAAGGTTCGCGTCCGTAATTCACTTATAAAGCAAGATAATCACGCTGCAGTTACAACAACTGCAATTACACGTATTTTGATTTTTTTTCGAAAATTGCATCCACATAAGGCACAACAATTAACATTCTAGAATGTCCTTAATTGCGCACGTTTTTAAAATTCTGCTGGCATTTCAATGCGGTAGCTTTTTTTTAAAAATAGGAATAGTAATGTGTACGAATCACTATTTGAAAATTATTAAATAATTACTCGCCATAGACATGCGAACTGACATGGCGTACTTACGTGTGGCTACTTTTTCTATCCGTTGATGGGATAATAGACGTCGATTGATTCGAAAGCGTAGAGAATAGGTGGTTTTTCTGAGAGCAACGCATAAGGCACGCTCGTTTGTGAGTTATTCTCCATGTTTGCTGAGGTGTTTTTAAATCGACTCTTACAATGCAAAAGAAGGGCTATGGCTGCAGCTGTAAACATTGCAAGCAGAGACATAAACGAAACTATTAAATATTTCATCGTATAATATTTACTTATTGTTATAATACACGGAAAGAAAGCTATACTAATATCAAGATTATTACACTTATTCCAATAGTTTCACTAGAGAAAAATTTGTGTTAGTTTGTAGAAACTGGGTAAGACCGGCCCGAAATGTTATAACATTAGGTATGTCAACCTATTTCACTAATAAAAACCACAAATTCAATAATTATTACCTACAAAAATTCTAGCTAAATTTACTAACCTGGTTTAATGAAAACATTCTATAAATATCTAAGTTCACATTTGAAAATGTGGGAACTCGAAAATTCAACATCAATAGATGAGATCTGACCTATTTTTGCATTTTTAGGATTGCTTCTTCAGGTGGCCTCCTTTAAGTTGAGTCAAATATTTAACTATAAAAATTAATATACCAATACATTAAAATTATTTGAAATTAAATGTCAACAATGTCAAAAGTGACTTTAAACTGTCAATCAATTACCTATTTATTTAATGAAAAGAATTTTACCCTTTATGTAATCGTTTTTTACATATGTTTAGGTGTTAACAATATTGTGTGAAACTAACTACTCTGCGGACTAACCAGGTTAGTAAAATTTAGCTAGATTATTTTTTTTAGATAATTATTGAATAGAGCTTTGTCTGTGGAATTGTTCATTAGCATACCTAGATGTTTGGTGTCAGAGAACATATATATGACTTGATTGATAGGAATTATAGGAGATTTGATTTATATTAGCTTAAAATACCTTTCTACCACAGTAAAAAATTCGTTGTCGATAGTGGGAAATTAGAGGCCAAATTTCAAAAAAAACACCAAATTTTCTCAATTGTCGACGTTTCGTCACTTATCGTGACATCCTCAGGACACTATAAAATCTAATAAATTCAAAATTACATCGCATTTTATAAATAACCAACTTAACATTAAAGTATTAAAAAAGTGTGTTTAAAACATTTCAATAAAATGGCTACAACAATATCTATATATAAACATGAAACAAGAAACCACAATTAAACACACACTAACAATTATTATATGTCACAAATTTAAAAGCAAAAGTATTAAAATTATATAAATAAAATGTCTTTATATAATGAATATTAAAATAATAAAATATGGCGAAAGAACGAAAAATGTAACAAACAACAACCTGTGTATAACATCCAAAAAAATATAATATTAAAAATTAAATCTACGTATATTATTTATATGTTGCTCATACTACAGATTTAAGTGCTTTACTGTGTTTTCCGAGTCTCGTACATAGTATGCCATGTTTATAACAATCTTGGACAGTATAGATAAGTAGAAAATAACGTACACATATATGAAGAACATGCATTAAAATATAAATTAGACTAAAGTTATCTAAGGGTGAACAAAAACCATACAAAAAGTTTACAAACATTACCTTTTTATCTCCCCTATAAGGTTAAAATATGATCTACTGAGGGTTTCAATATCCGATCATTTATTTACCGAGTGTTTTTCTTTTTTATGCATATCATTTCATCTAATAACCGTTTTTTTTTATATTATTGGGTTTGCCGATAATCTTAAAATAATTATCCTCTTAGCTTAATTAATAAAATAATAAATAATCGTAATGTAATAACAAATAATGAATGTGCCAGGGACACCTTAAAAAAGTTTTTCAAAATCCCTGATGATGCAACATGTAACTACAACTTTTGGCCACATCTTAAATGCCAAAAATTATTTATATTTGTAAAAATCAATCAAGAATGCGGCGCCCTTAAGTAATGAGTGGCAAGTGTGTCTTATCTCGCTTCTGCAAGAAATTTGTTCCCTGGTCTGTACTTTGAACTCTTTCGGTCGATATGTCAAAATTATATTTTATAGATTTAATAACGTAATATGCCTTCGAAGGGATGATGTTCGAAAATGAAACTCCTTTTTCACAAAATAAAATATCACTTTCAGAACTTATATTAGATTAAATTTGTCTTTTAAAACATCATTATGAACATTACCAAGAGGTTCTTAAGTAAAGAATTACGAATTAATAGAATAATTTGAGTTACTGTCAGATTATCTTTTGAAGTGGAAATTTGAGACTACATTTCTGGTTCCTTTTACATGTTATAAATTCTAAAAATAGGTATCTGTACACCTCCATATATTTGTTGATTCGTACCTAATTATAAAAACGTGTAACATTCTTAAAAGATAACAAAAATATTAATTTAATTTCTGCTCCATTAATAATAAAAATTAATTATTTCCGCTAATAATTCTAATTTATTTATTTGATACAATATGTAAAGTTCTTAGCCGTGTTACGGGGACAGGTGTAAAATTTAATTATTATTAATTACCTATGGTGTTGACAAATGATTTTCAGGCCAATGGGAGTTAATAATTTAAATTGTACACCTCATATAATAGCGTCTAAATGCTCCAGTGAAATAAAAAAAGTCAATCTGTGATGATGATAGAATCTCAGGTACAGGTGGGTTTAAAGCAGTTTCAATTATTAGCTCCATTTGGTTGTAAGATTGCTTTTATTCCAACTTAATGATGATGATGTGCGCTTGTAAAGTACACAACTTTTTTTTTGGTTAGGTAATTGAGCATTATAAAAGGTATAATAAATGTATCTGTAATAGGAAAAAGGAATGCAGCAAAAAATTGCATGATAATTAAAAAAATATCAAAAGTAAAAATAGAAACGCTGATACTTTTTCTATTTTTATCTTTTCACATACCTACTATGTTTTGCTATTATATTTTTGTTTTTCAATTTTTTTACCACTTACAAAATCATCCACGCTATAAAACCCTTTAACTGATAAAAAGTATTTCGTCTTACTTTTAAGTTTCCGGTAATCAGATATACATCGCATTTCCTTAGGAAGAGCATTATACAAAATTATGCAATTATATATGGCGATTTTTTAAAAGCGCTTGTATGGTGAGTAGGAACACTGAGCAGTTCCCCGTGTCTTGTAGTATAGTTGTAAAAATTGCCCGTTTTTTAAAGTGACTTATGTTATTCTACGTAAAAAGTAAGCGTTTTAAAAGGTGTTGTGAGAATTCGTTTATCCTTATACACCTCCCTACAACTCACATTAACTTTTACGTAAAAAGTATTTTCTTTTGGCATATGAATACCCTTTCACATTCACGACCTCTACCCCAAGCAAGAATGTTAAACGCTATGTGACTGTATACCATGGAATAATAAACATTAATTAAGCCCGCTTGATCAAGAATATGCTTTAGCTGCAATAGTGCAAAGAATGCTTTATTTTTTTAAATTTGTATTTCATCCTTTGTGATCTGTTTGTACATCTTTATTTTATTACTTAAATTATCTTCTAATTTGTTAATTGTGAAATTTTGTTTTAATAATATATTTTTTCTCCACATTTCAAACCATGTATTATATATTTAAATTTACTCAATCATTATCTTCCCGTCTCAATATATTTTTTATATATATTTTTCATTATTTTTTGTTAACATATTGGAAACAAAATGCTTCTAAAATATTATGTACGTCCATTTCTAAATAAAATATACGTCATAATATTCAAAATTTTGCCTATTTGACTAAAACTGTCTCTTATTAGGTATGTATTCTTGCTGTTAAAGAAATAACCTGAAATATTTCCTTTATCCTTGTTGCCATGTTTATCTTTTGACAGAAAATATTTAAAAGTTTTAGTAAAGAAGAAACGTATGTTTCATTAATAAATAAAACTACTGAAGTGTTGCATTGTATGAATCAACAAAAATCCATCACTTGCATGCTTTACCCTACCCATAAAATAGCAAAATTCGATTTTTACAATTACAGTCTCTTCAGCCGGTTTTATATTTGTTTGAATAATGAAAGACAAAGCCCATTTACAGTATTTGCTCTCCAAGAAATACTTAAATGCACATAAATGCCTTATTAGTCGACAATTTATGTCTTTTTAATATCGTAGGTACTCGTATGTATAAATTGAATTTTATTAGCTAATAAGCATTTTAAAATTTTGTTGCTTCCGGACATTACAACTATATTTAAACAACTTTTTACCAAATGTAACAGCCAGAATGAATTCAGATTTGAAGAGGAATATTATGTATGTTTATAGTCCCACTATGCAAACAATTCACATTAAAAGTGACCTTGTTTTAAACTAGTTCTCGTTTTACACTGCAATCAGTCAATTTACACCCATAGCTAGTTCTTTATTTGCTTTAATGCCACCTGTAAACTTTCACAGAAAGTAGCTCTAATAAACAGAGTACACACATTCAATACTTTCTATTTAGATAATAAATTTGTTTTTGAAACCTGAAACAGCCAATGGCAAAGTAGTTCATAGTCTAGCTATCTTGCTATTGGCTTGGCATAGAATAATTTCACAATATCCACTCCTTCCGCTCCTTCTCATAAGCGCGTTTGTTTAAAAAATTAGGAAATATACAGTACTGCATTAATGAAGATGCGGTGAAAATTAAACTCGGTAAAAGAACAGTCAGGCTCAGAATAATGGCATATTTTGACGACGACAGTATATTATAAAATTAGTTTATAATGCAACCGATTGTAGCATGAGTGAATGCTCTAAATTTCCATTTTCAGGAATGCCATAATCGCCATCATTATAAACGAATTTCATACGCTATTTTATAGTCGAAGTGTGGTTTTAACAGACAATTTAAGTTTTAAAAACTCAACTCTAAAGTTTTGGTTAGTGTTTTTTTCTAATGTGGTAAAAAAGTACATGTACTTAGGAAACAAAAAAGACAATAAAAAATTTCAGACTATAAACCTTTACTTTTTACCAATGTTTTTACAAATCTGGTCAGTTTGGCAGTGTATTCAGCCAAGTGTTCCATTGAATTTTTGTACATATAATACCAGGACATGAAACTTCTTTGTTTACCCGAGCAAGAATGACTGCTTTACATGATGCAGGACATTCTAAGCTTCAGCTCTCAGAGCCCACTCTCAAGGTAAGTTTTGCCATATTATATCGACACCTACTATTCGAAGACAACTCCACAACGCAAATTTACGTGCTAGAATACCATTACGACGAAACCAGAATTGGGCTACTTACCGATGACAATCGACAAGAGTCTGGAAAGAACCAGGTCGTCAACAGCGACTTTATTTTCCCCGTGAAGTTGCTCCGTATGAAGGGGGTACCCTAATGTAATGGGGTTGGAATAATGATCAACCGCCGCACCCCATTCAACTCTCCTGACATGAATCCTATTGAAAACATGTCGGATTTCGTTGCTAGAGCCATTCATAACCATATTCCTCCACCTCAGACTGCAGATGAGTTAGTCGTGGCGGCAGAAGGGGAATGTAATAATATTCCGCAAGAGATCGTTAACGGCTTGATTGTTTCAATGCACAGACGTGTCAATATGCTATTGGAAGGTGGTGGAGGTCATATACTATTAGTCAAGTAGAGAAGTTGCTTTGTTACTTCTTTTTGATTTAATAAATTTTGTCAAAAATGTCACACATTTGCTGGTGTTTAGTTTTCTAAGTACCTACCTACCCAGTTTATCGAACTTAGTCTATTCACAAAAAAAAAGATTCAGAAAACAATAAACTTTTAAATGTAAATGTATTTGGTTTTTCTGACAAATAGATTTCTTTAACAAGAATGAGGAGGGTCCAAGACTTTTGACGTATGTATTAGGTATTTGAGTGTGGTGCTATATAGCATTATGTACGCAAAGCAATTTTTTTTATAAAAATATATATTCATATGAAGAAATTCTTAAAAAAGCCGAAGAAGCTGAATTAAGCCTCATTCCAAAAAAATCAGAAGATCTTTATAAAAAGGATTTGGATAAGTTTTCTCAATGAATGCGAGTGAGTAATATGGAAAATATAATATCTCTACCCCTCATTCTAATCACGAGGATTAGCCCAGAAGTCGAAGACTTGTGCGGAAGAAGGGGCGGCATATTATTATTAAGCAGGCCGCATTTACGCCAAGGAACGACTTACGTTGGTAGGCCCTAACCACCATTCAGTGCAGGAATGAGGGAAACCTGGAAAACCTTATTAATTAGGGGGGTAGTCAAATGTCGACCGGTATCAATCTCTCACATTGACCCAAGTCAACATTCTTCCAGCCTACCATACCCGCAGAGAGGGTGCCAATCTCTCCACGAATATAGCTTATACGGTCTACCGGCTGCGGGGGTCGAACCCACAGCGATCCAGTCACCTCGATTCAAGTACTGACGCCTTAAACCGCGCGACCACTGACCGATCCAAATTGGGGAAATGGATACCGAGAAAACTTTATTTGCATATTTCTTTGACCAGGCCAATTGCTTACATTAATGCTTATAGTTTCAATTAATAAAGAAATTAATTGTACCGTTGTTGTTATGGTGGGATGCGAATAAAAAATGACATTGACATTACTAAATTCTCTAAATTTACTGCAGTTTGAAAGAACCGATCGATTGGTTATTTATCGGATAAAAGTTCGGTGTTTTCTAAAGAATAGTTAATGGATTTTCTCCTTTCTTTTATTTTATTAGAATTTAACAAAATTAAAATTTTAGGTAGTTGCTATTTTTGGTTTATTTGGTGATTGTCGACGTATTTATGTGTTGATGATGTTACCTACTGGCATTAATACATTCGGCTTGACACCCCGAAATATTGTAAAGTATACTTATACGTAGACTTATGATCGCTGCAAAAGGTAACATAAGAAAACTTGAGCCGTAAATTTAATATCAGGTATTTTTTTCTGTTCATAGAAAATGCACCAGATTCTTGCCGTATTATTTGATACTTTTTTCCAAATATACATTTTTTCTTGTTATTAAATGTAGATGAAATTTTGAACAATATACAAATTGCGTCCGAATTTTTTACGATGTACACATGTACCAAATAATTTACATTCAATTAGGTGCAGCTAAATATTATTCATGTTTTTTTTATTATAACGATTTTGGAATTTATTAGCTCCCACATTAACCACATCTAAATTCATTAAATCGTAATTTAATTGATGGAGCATAAAATCACAGTGACATAAAACACTTTTTCACCGCTTCTCCGCATCTAAGGCCACTCTCAAGTGAAATTCCTCACATAGCATTTTTAACGGCATCACTGTTTACTGTCGGTTTGGCAAAACAAATACAATTAGGTATTTTCGAACGATAAAAATGGTCGTCGAGTAGTGACATTCTACGGCGTCTAATTCAGGAATTTGTAAAGACATTTTGCCGTTTGTTTTTGCAGTACACAATTGGAAACCCTTTTGCAGATATAATAAGTTGATCATTTGTCTGCAACGCCTTGAAACGTTTTATATTTAACTTTTTCCATCAAATTTTAAATTACAATAAAAAAATTGGGATATAACCAAATCTGGTACATGATTTAAATTTATTACTGTTCGTCTTTGACTGTATAACTTAAAGTTAATTGAAGCACTACAAGGTGGTTGTTGAGGGTGATTAATTATTATCAATTGTCGGTCATCCACCTATGGTATACTGATGAGGGCTAAAAAGCCCGAAACCGGTCTATGTCTGGTGGAGTGGCCGACCAGGGTTCTTGGCTGTTTCACACAGATACTGCAGGTATAATTCAATGCCGGTCGGGGCATTAGCCCGCGGAGTAGTTGTTTCCTGCAGTATCATTTATAGATTTAATGGCGCATCGCCCGGGGCGAGGTCTTCGGTTAAGTACCTACGATATTGTAGGTCGCTTTCTCCAAGTCGAGCCGCTTAGGCCGAGCAGAAAGTAGCAGACCAGTTACATCTCACCTGCACTCGATTTATATGTGAAACTACATATGAAGGAACAGCCAGTTCAATTGTCGGTCATCTCACCTATGGCATACTGATGAGGGCTATGTCTGGTGGAGTGGTCGACAAGGGTTCTTGGCTGTTTCACACATATACTGCAGGTATAATTCAATGCCGGTCGGGGCATTAGCCCGCGGAGTAGTTGTTTCCTGCAGTATCATTTATAGATTTAATGGCGCATCGCCCGGGGCGAGAGGTCTGCGGTTAAGTACCTACGATATTGTAGGTCACTTTCTGCAAGTCGAGTCGCTTAGGCCGAACAGGAAGTAGCAGACCAGTTACATCTCACTATGATTAATTAAATGAGCCCTTGCGGCAAACAGAACAGTCAAGGGTTATTTTTGCCTAACCAAAAAATCTCACACTGAATAAAGCAGATATACTCGCGTCAAGAATTCAGACGTCTTACGTCACGGCTTACGTTACACATTTGTTTTTATTGTCAACGTAATTTTCGACGTTTGGTCGCATTAAAAACAAACATTTTTTGCAATTTAGTGCAATATATAATGCAAAATTTTAGTGTAGTATATAGTTTTATTAGTTTATTACTATCAGTTGCAGTTTCTTCATTTGTCTGCAACGCCTTGAAACGTTTTATATTTAACTTTTTCCAATCAAATTTTAAATTACAATAATAAAAATTGGGATATAACCAAATCTGGTACATGATTTAAATTTTTTACTGTTCGTCTTTGACTGTATGACTTAAAGTTAATTGAAGCACTACAAGGTGGTTGTTGAGGGTGATTAATTATTATCAATTGTCGGTCATCCACCTATGGTATACTGATGAGGGCTAAAAAGCCCGAAACCGGTCTATGTCTGGTGGAGTGGCCGACCAGGGTTCTTGGTTGTTTCACATAGATACTGCAGGTATAATTCAATGCCGGTCGGGGCATTAGCCCGCGGAGTAGTTATTTCCTGCAGTATCATTTATAGATTTAATGGCGCATCGCCCGGGGCGAGAGGTCTGCGGTTAAGTACCTACGATATTGTAGGTCGCTTTCTCCAAGTCGAGCCGCTTAGGCCGAGCAGAAAGTAGCAGACCAGTTACATCTCACCTGCACTCGATTTATATGTGAAACTACATATGAAGGAACAGCCAGTTCAATTGTCGGTCATCTCACCTATGGCATACTGATGAGGGCTATGTCTGGTGGAGTGGCCGACAAGGGTTCTTGGCTGTTTCACACAGATACTGCAGGTATAATTCAATGCCGGTCGGGGTATTAGCCCGCGGAGTAGTTGTTTCCTGCAGCATCATTTATAGATTTAATGGCGCATCGCCCGGGACGAGAGGTCTGCGGTTAAGTACTTACGATATTGTAGGTCGCTTTCTGCAAGTCGAGCCGCTTATGCCAAACAGGAAGTAGCAGACCAGTTACATCTCTCCTTTCATTCAAGTGTTTTTCTTTAGTTTTATTGGGTTTTTGCCACACTTCTGAAAAAATAATAAAGATTAATTAAATATGTCCTTGCGCCAAACGGAACAGTCAAGCGTTAATTTTGAAACTAAGTTTGCCTAACCAAAAAATCTCACACTGAAAAAAGCAGATATACTCGCGTCAAGAATTCAGACGTCTTACGTCACGGCTTACGTTACACATTTGTTTTTATTGTCAACGTAATTTTCGACGTTTGGTCGCATTAAAAACAATCATTTTTTGCAATTTAGTGCAATATATAATGCAAACTTTTAGTGTAGTATATAGTTTTATTACTATCAGTTGCAGTTTCTTAAATATTTTGATAAAAATATAATGAATTATTCATTTGTTCGTACGACGGAAGTCGTCTGAATTCTTGTCGCGAGTATAAGTAAAAAATAACAAAAATCACATCACTATCGCGCACTTCCGTGTTATTGACGTTTCGAAAAACTTTCTGTTTTCGTTCTCAAAATCGTAGTAAAAATATTAAACGTATATCAAGTCTTGACATACCTGTAAATCGGAACAAAAGAAAAATAAGATTTTAACACTTTTGATTAAGTAGGTACCTGATCATTACTCATAAGAAAATATAAATTTAAACCCATCTCAACTTTCTTAGTACCGTAAGTGAGAGTAATCTTTAACTTGGTTCTCACATTCGAGAGATCCATTAGCTTTAGAAAAAAATATGATATGAGTCAAGTCAAAGATGATGGATTACGAACTGTACTAAAGTCAGTATTAGTTGCGTAAGAAAGGTGTTTTTTAAATTGAAAAAGAGTTCTGTAACTGCTCATTGTCTAATATTTTGAATAGTTGTTAAATAATGTGTTACTTATCTGTTTATTAATGTCTTTGTGGTCAAAGGGTAAAGTGAATGATGCGACGAACGGAGACGTCAATTTCGTCGTTTGGAACTGCTTCCATTGTGTGGCATTCCCAGTGTTTCTGATTCAAATAACTCTCAAAGAATGCGCGTATAAATAGATCTATACTTACATATTGAAAGAATTCCGAACCAGTTATAAACGCAGTTACCTTCGGAAGAGTATTTAAATTAATTAGATATTTTAAGCTAAATGAACATCGTAATCGTAAGTCATAAAATTTGCAGCTGTTTAGCATTTCGATCATGCAAAAGCTGTGTGTTGGACTTCCTTCTTGCCTACTAGATTTTATTAAGTTTAAAATGTTGTTAAGGATAGATATAGCTATGATCAATCATTAATTAATTAACAGCTTGTGTGACTAAGTCTTACGTACTTATTTATTTTGTTTGCTTTTTTGTTCTTTCATCGCTTTTATTGTTTACTGGAAAATATAAAAAAATATTCACAAGATGACGAGGTTTGCATTGAAGTACCTGCTGCAATGTAGGTCGCTTCCTGCAAGTAACAGACCACTTATATCTCATTCTGTATTTTGATCACCAGTATCTCCAATTTCGTGATATTTCAACTTTTCCAGATACCCTGTATAGTAGTAAGTAAGTAGTATATCTTGTTGGCGAAAATACACAGTCTCCTGCTTTTTTCTTTCATCCATAGTAATATTGTAGCGCTTGTAGCGTATTAAACACAAATAGTGCAAATATTTAATTTAACTTTTTCATTGGTGCTTTGTAGCATCATAAAGGCATTTTCCGTGCCGTTCCCACAATATACATTAAAATTCCCGCACTAAATCGTAATATATGTCGTTCTGGCGTTGGAATGTTTTGTCAACGTCTTCTGGTTTAATAATCCGGATAATTCATCACATTAACGTTTTCTCTCATTTATTCAATTCAGCTCGATTATTTTCTATTTATTTCCATTCGTTTTTGTGCCTCTACGAGGGTAATTATTTTGTATATAATTGAGTTAATTATTTAATTGAGTCGAGTTTATTCCTTTTAAGATCAAGCAGTATTTCACTACCATGAGAAAGATCTAAAAAATGTCCGCTAGCGAAGCGGATGGATTGTTACTTATAGGTTATTGATATCTGTGAAATCTGCCATTATTTATTGCATTCTGTGATGTGCTGCGCTATGCTGAAAGAGACATTAAGTTCTAATTTATTTTGACATGAAAAATTGACAAATTAATTCTTGTAAAATAATATGATGTGTTGCTGTATGAAAAGTTGGCTAATATTATAACTGTTCCGGCCGCAGGAGATCAAAAATATTAAAAGCATGCTTAATGGCAACTTATTTCATTTTAGTGAGGCAAAATAGTTAACTATACAAGTTTTAGATTTTTTATACGAAGCACCTACATATGTAATTCTAACAAATCAGATATCTTTTTCTTAGTTGTTTTACTAATGAAAATTACTTTGTGTTTTAATTAGATTGGCCATGGAATGAATTATTTTAATTGCAGTTTCTCTAATTGTACATTCATTTAAATACCTAAATAAATATTTATTTGATTGAAAAATATCTATTTTGAAATTGTTTTCTATTTTCGTACCGTCAATGTTAAAAGTAAATTACATCACTTTATTTTTAGCACTAGTGTAACAGTAAATTATTTTTAACATCAGTTTCTCAACACATGACATTTTAGACACTGACAACATGCTTTAAAACTTACTATACTTTTACTGACGTTTGTAGAAAATAGTATACTGTTCTATTAGGATTAAAAGTGTCACATTTGTGACAAGCTAATTTTGTATTTGCGAAGCGAAGCGTATCGTAGCTAAGCGGAAGCAAATTTGCGAGTCAAAAAAGACACTTTTAATCTGAATAAAATATGGTATTCTTTCTCCAACCAAAATCACCACATTTAATTATTAATTTGTGCTTCAACATTATTCAAACCAAATTTAGATAATAAAGCAAAGTAGGATATATCGATGTAGTCATAGAATAGAATAGAATAGAATAGAATAGAATTTATTCAAGTAATAGGTATAAATAATAATCAATAACATAAATATCCCGCAAAAGGAACAGTTGCTCCTTGTGCGCAGGATTACATGCATATGATGCCAGAATCTAGATACAAAAAAATAATACAAAAGTCAGTAACAAAAATAGTAAAAAAAAAATTAAAAATGCCATATGATAAGATTACATTAATAAAGCCCAAAAAGTTAAATAGTACTGAAACGCCATATGGCATTAAGCTGAAGGTAAGTATATTAGAAATTATTATTATGCTCAATTATTTGATAATAACAGATAAATAGTAAAAAGACATATAAATAAATAAAAATGCTATATTATATAAGGCTATGCCTTAATAAGACACAAAAAGCTAAATAGTACTAAAATACGATGTGTAATTAAACTGGAGGTAAGTATAGGTATTACAAATTATATATGTTCCTTTCGCTTATAATTAATATTTTAATTCCTAACTTTGTTTATTTGCTAATAGCAGAATCCTTTAATCATATTATGAATAGTAACACGTGGTTGTTCAAGTATCCAATGATTAACATTTTTTTTGAACTCTTTGAAGTAATTAACGTTTTTGATTTCAGGTGGCAATCTGTTATATATTCTAGGAGAAAGGTAATGAAAACTTCTTTGTCCGATTGATTTGGTAGCAGATGGACATTTCAACGAATTATCTTTAATTCGTGTAGCATAAACATGCTCATTATTAGGGAAGATAGATCTCTTTTTAATTAAGTGCATTAGTATAGCTTGACAAAATAATTGTAGTATCATATAATTTATTTTCTCCAAAAAATACTGTCGCTTGGATAATCCCAAGGTTTACTGTATATAATTTTTAACATCATTTTTTTCAGGACGTCTATGTTTTTCATGTAGCAATTAGCTGCACCTCCCCAGGCAATGATTCCGTAAGTAATACGTGACTGCACTAGTGCGAAGTACATAGTCAACAAATATTTAACATCAATAATTTTACTAAAATATTTGAACTTGGAAACAAGACCTCTTAGCGTTTTTATTAGACTTGTTATATGTTTGTCCCATTTAAGATGGCTATCAATTGTGATTCCTAAATATTTAATTTTATTTGCAGACAAAATTTCCAAGATTCCTCCACTGGATTTATTAATACAAAGTTTATTGATCATACTAGATACTTTAGTAAACATTAGTCGCCATATTGCTAATTGAGTTTATTTGTGATTGTTTGTGTTTCAATCTGCCGAAAAGTCTGTAAAAATGGAATTTATTGAAGATTTAGGTGTATCTGAGAAGACTGAAGTGTGAAAAGAGGTTCTTTGAATCTTTTCTTTGGATTGATGTAAATAAAAAAATATTAAGTTGTATTCAGAAGATGTATTGATGGCGTATTTATCAGACTTAGCAAATAAAATAAAACCGTCAACGCTTTGGTCACAATATTCAAAGTTACGTGCTTTTCTCAAAATGAGGGATATATACCGAAGAAATAGCGCGATCAAGTTGACTGCCTTTTGAATGGTGTACTTGATAAATTGTATTTGATGATAAAGAAAAACGCTTTAAAAATAAAAAAACAAACTTTTTAAAAACTTCTTTCTAGGTCGTCGTTATATTGGGGGATGCAGGCGCATATCGTTCTGATGAATTAGTCAATTTAACAACTGATAATGTTGAAGATGTGAAATCCATCTTAATTATACAAATTCCCAGTACCAAAACCAAGAGACCACGTTCTATTACTGTGCTGGGAGACAATTATTTAAGTTTTTATCGAAAATATGTTGCCTTACATCCACCTGGATGGGTAGAACGTCGATTATTTTTTAGATATGTTAGTGAAAAGTGTCATCGAATGGTGGTAGGTATTAATAAAATCAGTGCCGTCTCACAAGAAGTGGCTTAACATTTTTGAAGATGGATAACTGGAAAGAGTACAGTGGATATGCTTTACGACGAACTGCTGCGACCCTTTTAGTTGACTGTGATATTGAGAAAAGAATACTGAAAGGTGATAGTGGTAATGATAAATTACATAAATCAATATTTCAAATTATTTCACTTGTTAATCTAAAGAAAATCAAAGCGTCCTAGATATAATCTGTATATGAAAAGCACCCAATAAAATTCACCGAAGAATAAAAAGAGGCTTTTAGTTACTCTTTGTAAATCACCCTGTATAAAACATATTTAAACCTTACACAGAGCAACCAAATGTGTCCCGGAATTCTTGTAAAAACAGTTAGATAGTAGTACTTACTTTCAATAAAATTTCAAATGGCGCCAATTGCTCAACTCTTGTTGGGTTCAAGAGCCACTGACAATTTTAATATTATCATTCAACTTGTCAATTTAATTAATATGCCACTATAAGAACACTTTATATTAGCTATTCAAATATGCTTCCTAATTGTTTGTTCAGCGCAAATATTGGAAGTTTAGCAACAGTCGCTTCTTCAACAGTTATATTACAATATTAGAATTTTCTTGTGATAATCTATTTACATGTGAGCGAGAAAATCTATAACTTTAACGTATATCTTAGTATTTTAAAGACCACTACGTTTGTGAATAAACTCTAATAAAACATATTTTAAATTAATCACAGACAAATACATTTTTCTGTTACGGTAATGTAGGGCAAGCAGTATTTAAATAAAGTCGTTCCTAATACTGTTTGGCAGTATTAAAGAGATTTCCAATAACTCTCCACTAATATTTTATACATATTTTAACAAAATCTTAAATTTAGCGTCATTGTAAGAAAAAACGTATTGGATTAAGTATAAATAATGCTTGGATGTTCAAAATATGTAAATACTTATATCATATATACCTACTTTATTACTGAATTAATTATATTTATAAGGAATTAGAGAAGAGCAATTATGTAATGAGTGTCTACTTTGATTTTAGTCTCGAGTTTGATTCGGTTGAGGTAAATGTTCTAATGACCAAGCTTCACAATTTGGGTATTAGAGATAGTTTGTTACATCTATTAAAATCTTTTTTGTCAAACCGGGCCATAAAAGTAGTAGTTAATGATACCGAATCAAGTGTGTATAACCTAGATATAGGAATTGTACAAGGATCAGTCTTAGGTCCCCTTTTATTTGTTTTATTTGCTAATGATCTTCCTAAAAATATATCGGTTGGTAAAATAATAATATTTCCAGATGATATTTCTATATATCTATCATCGAATAATATAAATGATCTACATATATCAGTGCAAACAGTCCTCACTGAATTTAATAAATATGGTTGAAAAAAATCGTTTAATGTTAAATATAGATAAAACGGTAATTGTTAATTTTTATAACAGAAAGCAAATATTATCTGATTTAAATTTTACCATTGGGAACTACAGTATATCTCTGCCCTCTAATGTTAGGCACATTTACAGATGCTCAGCTGAATTGGGCTAGCAATATAAATCAAAATTCAAAAAACTAAGTAGCTGCTACTTTGCATCATTAAATTTAAAAAGATGTTTAGATGTCAAACATTGATTAATGTTTATTATGCTTTGGGATATAGGTAGCTATATAAGTTATAATATTTTACTATGGGGTTTGGTTGTCAATACGAATTGAATATTTATAGCACAAAATCGAATCATACGACTGCTGTTTAGTCTTAAGCCAAGAGAATCATGCAAAGCCTATATCGTTTTTTCAAATTATTTAAACAATTATGAATCATTTTTGGGTGGTGTACAATTGCTTAAATAATTTGAGACAACGATGTAGGTTTTGCATAGAAAAGCAAGAAAACGAATTTGAATAATTTTTATAAACATAATTCTTAAAATTGCTCTATAAAATAAATTCAAATATAGTTTTACGTTCTCTATAATAAAATAATATTTTAATTATGGAATTACTTAATAATCATCAATGTCTCTGTATTGGGATGCTCAATTGTTTTTTGCATGTTTCATTTTCCCGTTATCTCTTAAAATAACAAAGTTATAGTTAAATCTAACTTCCGTGTAACAAATGGGTTAGATGATTAAAGTAAGTTATTAATTTATATTTGTCACTTTATTACTTTCAAATTTATTCCTAGGCACTACCTCAGCTGTCTCATCGTACTAGTTGCCACTGGTACCAAATTGCCTTACAATTCACTATAAACGTCTGCATTTAGTGTTTATACTTTAACATCGTTATTTCAGTGTCATTACTCAAATCGACGATGCATCAAACAACAGAAGCGTGTCTCTAGTTACTGTTTCACAAAATAACAACCATTTGTAATACAGTGCTCTAATTAAACAGGACCTGGCGTGTGGCGGGGTCGTTAGGTCGAGCGTCATATGGCCTTACCAGTAACGTAATAGCCTTTGCTTTACAGACAGAACGAATTTACCAAGGGGGAGGGCTCTGTTTGGAGTATCAGGTAAAAGTTAATAAGCTGTTTGGTTTTCCATTTGTAAAGGACGGAAATATAAATTACTGTTTATAGGTGGTGCAACGAGAAAATTGATATCTATTGACGTTTATTACCATAATTTTTTTGGATGGCAGTGAAGTCGATTTGTCATGCTCATGTATCGCTTTCTTCTATTGCGAGAAATGCTACACGAGTTCTATTGAAATAACAAGTAAAGGACCCCGCACAAACCTTATGGGAATTGGCTTTCGGTCAAATTGGCTGAAATTTGGATATGTTGTCCGTTACAGCATCCTGAACAAAAGTCTCAATGGGCACAAAGCTCAATTTTGCTTATTTTGGCTCCAAAACTCCAAAGTTTTCGAGGTCACTGCATCCAAATCTAATGCCAATATAATAATATTGACAATAATATTGACAGTTGACAGCTGTAAACTACCTGTCAAACAACAAAGAACAAGTAAAATTGAGAAAATCCATATTTAAATGTATGTTTTTGAGGTTGCTGACTTCAAAACTGATGTTAAAAAGACGATATTGCCAGTTGACAGCTGTCAACTAACTGTCAAACAACAAGGAACAAGTAAAATTGAGAAAAAAATACGTTAATGTATGTTCAAAACTGATGTCAACTGTTAATATCGTCTTTTTAACATCAGTTTTGAAGTCAGCAAGCTCAAAAACATATAATTGTATGTGGATGTTATCAATTTTCCATTCTTGCTTGTTGTTTGACAGTTAGTTGACAGCTGTCAACTGGCAATAGCATCTTTTTAACACCAGTTTTGAACTCAGCAACCTCAAAAACATATTTTTACATCTGGATTTTACTTATTCCTTGTTGTTTGACAGCTAGTTGACAGCTGTTAACTGTCAATATTATTATATTGGCATTAGATTTGGATGCAGTGACCTCGAAAACAAAAGAGGGGACTTTTTTTAAGGCAGCCAATACCAAACTTTCCAAAAGATTACCCTTTTAAGTAGTAAGAAATGGTGAATCCGTGGAGCTTTGGAGCCAAAATAAGCAAAATTGAGCTTTGTGCCCATTGAGACTTTTGTTCAGGATGCCGAAACGAACAACATATCCAAATTTCAGCCAATTTGACCGAGAGCCAATTCCCATAAGGTTTGTGCGGGGTCCTTTGGTTTTTTGCCAAAGGGCTAATAGACTGTACAAAAAATACTTACGTATTTTACCACAAAAAAACACAGTTCTATGTTAATCGAGGTTTACACAGAAATGTATACATCTTCTTTGTATACAGGGCGCCTGGAATATGAGTTCCGTAATTTTAAGGGCTTATATATCTGACTAAATACAATAAAAAACTCTTATAAAAAAATGTCTAAAACGAATAGTTTATCTACAAATACATTTTGAAAAATAAAAATACAGCTGCAATAATATGCAAAACTATTAGGTACGAAATTACAAACTAATATACAATTAAGGGTAAGTAAAAGCGTCTGTAACGTAATTTGTTCATAATTTGATTTTTGGATTAGTATTAATGAAGTAAACAAATGTTTCCGAGAAATTCGTTAAAACTGGAACATACTGTAACGTACGACAACGTAGCAGTGTCAGGCTACCGCTGATAAACTAAAAGTAATATTGGAGTGCCTCAAGGCTCAATTCTCGGACGACTTTTGTTTATTATTTTCATAAACAATATTACTAATAAACTAGACATCAAATTTCTCTTATATGCTGATGACTTGAATATATTTTGTATAGTTGACTCTCTTCGAGATTGTGCAAAGCTTCAAGATAATCTTGATTCGGTTAACACATGGTGTACTCTAACCAACTGCCCCTTAATATTGTGATTATGTTATTCAAGGTGTTACTTTAGCAAGGCCAAATTTAATAACTGACCTTGGAATCACTTTTGATCGCGAACTTTCTTTTAATGGTCATACTCAAAATGCGAATGTTTACAAGAGTCTGGGTTTCATAACTAGCAATGTGCTGCATTTCAAGTCATTTGACACTTTTAAATTACTTTTTAATATGTTTGTGAGGTCCAGGCTTGAGTATGCATCTACAGTGTGGAATCCAATTTGTTCCACACATATTACTTCTCTTGAGAAGGTTCAACGTAGAATTTTTAAATCCACTGCATTCATGCTCGATGAAGTCTATCCCGCAAGAAATATTTTATGAGCGTTTCAATATGAAGTCTAGTCTGCCTTGCACTCTATTATTTTTCTTCATAAAGTTATTATTAATAAAATTAAATGTGAGTATCTGACTTCCTTATTGAATTTTCATATTCCTAGGCTTAACGCTAGAACCAATAAGCTGCTCTGGATAGATAGTCATAATACGAGTATCTATAAAAGTTCCTCATTGTCTCAAATGCTTGTTAACTATGATCGTATTGAATCACAGCTTGATATTTTATACTGCTCAATTTGTAACATAAAAAATTTGTTTTTATAATTTTGTCATTTGAGTTTTGATGTTTGTGTTCTTTTAATTATGTTTTTATTAGCTTTTAACAGATTATTATTTTTATCTGGTCAGTCAGTGGTCGCGCGGTTTAAGGCGTCAGTACTTGAATCGAGGTGACTGGATCGCTGTGGGTTTGACCCCTGCAACCGGTAGACCGTATATAAGCTATATTCGTGGAGAGATTGGCACCGCATCTGCGGGTATGGTAGGGTGGAAGAGTGTTGACTTGGGTCAATGTGAGAGATTGATACCCCTTGGCATTTAACTACCCCCCTAATTAATGAGGTTTTCCAGGTTTCCCTCATTCCTGCACTGAATGGTGGTTAGGGCCTACCAACGTTAAGTCGTTTCTGGCCGCAAATGCGGCCTGCTTAATAATAATATGCCACCCCCTCTCCCGCACAAGTCTGCGTCTTCTGGGCTAATCCTCGTGATTAGAATGAGGGGAGAGATATTATTATTATCTATTTTTGCATTATTTGTAGATTAGTTTTTTTTAGTCTGTTTATTTAATGTATACTCGCGTCTTTGTCATTTTAAATTGGAATACGTATACAGGGTGTTAAAAAATGAGTGTAAAATATTTCAGGAGGTAATAGTATGAACCAAAATAAACATAAAAGTTTTAATAAACATGGGTTCGCAAAGTAACGGTTGCGGAGATATGGACCACTATTCGTTTTTCAAACATTTTATTTTATTAGGAATAAACCGACAAACAAAAAACAAAGTTCAGAAGATGTTCAAAGTGCCCTCCATCCATTTCCATGCAGGCACGACATCTTTCGAAAACACCCTCCTCGGTTTGGATTTCTTGACACTTTTTATTAATCCGTAGCTGCTGCTCTTCCAGGCTATCTATAGGAGTACCATACACTAATGTCTTCAAATATTAGCCTTCATTCTTTTTTTCTTTTTTAGCACCCTGTATATATATGTAGTTTTCTGTTTGTCAGTTAATGTAAGCCATTGTTTTTACTATGTAAACTTGTCCTGTAATTGGGTGTATATCCGTTGGACATTTTATTCTAAATAAATAAATAAATAAGTCATATTGTACAGCTAGTGCGATTCATTTTTCTTTGATGTTTTTGAGTGTACATAAACAAAAGTGTATTTTTCCCCAAAAAGTTAAAGGAAATAATTCTGTTTTAGCATTATATTTTATCACTAGGCTAATAAGAGCCTCCATCTACTGGGTCGATTTTCTTGTACATCTTTAGATACGATTCTTTGTCCTTCTTCTTCCTGATCAACTGCCACACCTTTTAATAATTGTGTTATAACCACAAGATAATCAATAAAAATATATATATTACAAGAACTCTTTAGCAATTGTATTTGTCTTATTGAATCCATTTGTGTAGGTTGCTTGAACGTTTGGTTTTAAGCTTTAAGAACGATCAAATCACAAAAAATGGACATATAAAAGAAAAATGTGACACATAGTAGCGTGGTGATTATAAATTCAAATAAAACCGTAATAAATCACTCCTTAAGCAGTGTTTCTTATAGGTACAAAGGAAGCTCTTAACTCTTATGCTCTTACAGCAGTTTTAATCATGAGCATGAAATGGACACTTAAATAGACACTTAATATATTTTACGATTGACCAGGCGGTAATGTGATACACTATATGCATAGAAGGCTCCTGATAAAGGACTATTACTGATATTTATTGCAAGGGTAACACTTTATCTGATACAATAGCAAAATGTCTTTGTACCCACTTCCACTTTTTGTAGTAGTTATAGTTCAATTTAAGAGGAAGTGACAAATTGGTGATGTTTATTATCAGGTAAACAAACGCACAAGCAATGCATAATGTATGTGGTGCAAGTAGATAATAATAATAATATCTCTACCCCTCATTCTAATCACGAGGATTAGCCCAGAAGTCGAAGACTTGTGCGGGAGAGGGGGCGGCATATTATTATTAAGCAGGCCTCATTTGCGCCCAGGAACGACTTACGTTGGTAGGCCCTAACCACCATTCAGTGCAGGAATGAGGAAAACCTGGAAAACCTCATTAATTAGGAGGGTAGTTAAATGCCAATCGGTATCAATCTCCCACATTGACCCAAGTCAACATTATTCCACCCTACCATACCCGCAGAGGGTGCCAATCTCTCCACGAATAAAGCTTATATACGGTCTACCGGCTGCAGGGGTTGAACCACAGCGATCCAGTCACCTCGATTCAAGTACTGACGCCTTAAACCGCGCGACCACTGACCGATCCACCGTGCTTGGATATGAGAAATCATCTGTTGATTATGTAATGGTTCGCGTATTTTTTTACCCTAACGTTATCACGTTTGTTTTTAAAAAGTTTTTAAACCTACATTGTTTTTGAGGGAAAAAAGTATACTTATCATTAGTCTTAGAAATTGATCATTTTCGAGATAATAGCTTTTCAAAAATCAGCTGCATAGTTTCTTGCACAATATTTTAACGTAGTAGCACCAATAGTAAGTTAAATTTTAACAATTATTATTAGATAAAATTTATGTTAAAGTTAATAAGTAGTTCTAAATGTTAGGTATTTATCTAGTTTTGGTTAAAATAAATTGCTTTACAAAAGTCTGAGACACAATAGTTTTTCATATTCAGATATGAGAGATGTGACTATTATTTGTAGGCAATTAAATTTCCATGGAGGTGCTGAATAACGAGAATATTTGGGAGATAGATTACAACCTAGGGTTCCCAACGTGAGCATCGGCCATTCCGGGACAATTGTTTTTACGTTTGCAAATAATTGAAACGAAACATCAAACATCAGAAATTGATATATTATATTGCACACACTTTTTTTATTTTTAAACATAAAATCGATTATAAAATAAACTAGTTACATTTGGCTTTTGGTAAGAGGAAAAAAACATAACATAAATCTCTAAACATAAAACATAACTTTGATAACTAGGACTAGGAAGTAGGTACTTAACAAAACTAATAAAAATTATTGACAAAAATAAACTACAAAATAAACCCTTTTTACTTTAATCTGTTACTTAAATCGTATCGTAAACACGAAAATATCTGAATATTGTTAAAATATTGTTATGTTGAGGATTTCCCGGTCAAGGCAAAAATCTTGCCGGGACAAACTTTTTCATTCCTGGTTAATTCTGGCCAAACCGGGACGGTTGGGAACCCTATTACATACAACCTGAAAATCAACAATTTAAAAAATCTGTTTAGGAATTTAGTCTTCTTACCCGCTAGAATTCTTTTTAAGATCTTCCTTTCCCACTTTAAAAGGTTTTCTCTTGACTTCTTATTGAGAACCCAGGTTTCACTACCATACAGCGCTGTCGGTCTCAAAATTGTTTTATACATTCTAAATTTTACTCCTCTGGACAAATTTTTTGATTTCAATAAGTGGTTGACTGCTGCCGAACTTCTGTTTGCTTGTATTATTCTCCTATTAATTTCTTGCTCCTCATCACAGTTAACTGTTATTAGCGTCCCCAGATACACATATTCTTGAACTTCTTCAAACTCCACCTCTCCATGCTGTGTTCTCAATATAAAATTGGTATCCTTTTTTTGTTCTCCTATTTTCAAAAGCTTACTTTTCTCTTGCTTTATCTGCAATCCCACTTTACGTGTTTTCTCCAGAAGTTTCTCGTTACTTCTTCTAATTCCCTACCCTCTCTAGCAATAATGACCACGTCATCTGCATAACTTGCTATTTGGTGACTTTTAAACAATATGTCTCTGTTCAACTGGCTATCTCTTATGACCCTTTCTAATACTAAATTAAAAATAAGCGTTGAGAGTGGATCTCATCTCCTTGTCTCAGTCCTGTGCCAATAGTAAAGCCTTCCGAACATTCATCTTTTGTCCGTACTTTGGATTTAGTATTTTCTAAGGTCATTTTCAATAGCCTAATCAGTTTGGTTGGTATCCCAAATTGTTTCAAAATTTTACTTTATTTCGTTTTGATCGAATCATATGTGGTGTCCACAAATAATGTCTCCCTGGGCCGTTACGTATGGATCACCCTGTATGTATTCCACTCCTTCGACGGTAATGTTTTCGAGAATAGTGGGAGAGATCATTAGTGCCACGCCGCATTAAAAAGAGCGTGGCGTTTGGAGAATATAACGAATTTTCTATGGCACAATAGGCCTGGCTAGAAGATGGCAGGAATAATAAAACTAATAGTTAATTGCAAGCCATATGTCGGTTGGACGCGGAACCGCACGTTGAAGTTTACGCTGATAACTGTTGTTAAAATTGTTTAGTTTTTAATATTATATTTTAATTGAAGTTTATTTGAATGCTTTACACTAATACCAACTTCGAGCGATGCAAATGCCGGTTTTTACGCCGCTACTTGACTAGAACTGTGTTTACAACTACGGAGTTTTACTAAGTTCTTGTTAAAATTCAGTCATTTGGCTTGGGCTCGTCTTCATCCTAATCGTGCTTGTAGCATAACTATTAGTTTTGCATTCAGGAGCAATTCAATTCAATTTCAGATTGAAGGAAATTCAGATATTGCCGTGTAATCATCGTGTTTATCTAAGCTGATATAAAGATTTGCAACAAAACTATTTAGTCCAGGTGTCAGAGATTCTGTTTACCGTAGAATTCCTACTAAATGTTTTCCTTCTTCTGTAGTTTTTTAATGTTTAAGAAGACGAAAATTAAAAATGGGTAAGTACCGAAATTCGATGTGCAACATATTGTTTAAACCACTGAGGGGGGAATGTTTTAGCATTATCAATTTTAGAAAGAAAAATAGAATACAATAATATTCCCCACTAATGAAATTTACCGTTTTTCAGTTGCTACAGTAGCTTTCAACTACGAAAAAACGATTGACTCCGACTCTCCATTTCACGCGTCACACCAGTACACGAAAATATCTCAATCATTTGGAATCAATGAGTCCAGAAATGTTCACCGGAAAAGAAGCACCTCTATTAAGTGTGAAACACCTCTTTGCAGAGGTTGGAAACAAGAAGACGAGACTGTTCTTCATGCACTCTCTGAGTGCACTACCTTCTCATCAATAAGAGAATCCGTGTTGAGAGAACGATGGCTTTTTATAGCCTACATTAGAGAGATCCCCCGAAGCAACGTGACCACCTTTATCTCCTTATTAGGTTGGTTGGCGGCTCAGGTGGATTGATCTCCTAATGAGGGAGGTACAAAGTGCTGTAGCCATTCTCCTACGCTCCCCAAAATTCCAGAATGTTTATTGTGAACAAATTATATATATGGTTAAATCTTTATTTTTCATATCTCAATATGGAATAAATTAATTCTTTTTCGATGAAAGAAGAAATATATTGTATCATTTGTATACTATACAGTAGAGATGTCATAGAAGAGATTATGGAAATAAATTATAACTGAAATCGAGTGGAATGTATTCGTTGTTTATTCAATTTATAATACATGCACTGTTTTCTTTGACGTGGCATTGGCTAATAAAAAATATGTAAAGAATTAATTAAACTTTGCTATTAAGCTACTACAATGTATATAGGGCGTTTAGAAAATCATAGTAAAGCAAACTTATATTTGTTTCTCATTATTGTATTCCGCGCTTCAAATAATTGTATTACCATTTACGTGATGTAGAGGCATTGACAAAATTTTATTAACTACATTAAATTGCCTGTTTTATTCTCAAAACACAATAAAGAAATGTAATATTTTTTTTTTATTTTTTAATGAAAATTAATATTGTAAACAAATAAGTTACGTAACAATATCGTAAGTTTAGTTTGTAGGCTTCCATGGCTGTCGTTAATGGTCAGGTGATTTCCGGGCTGGTTACCACGTCGTCGGTTTAGAACTCTTGACGTTTCGAGAGACATATCGCTCTCTTCTTCAGAAGTTACTTTGAAATTGGATATCTACTGGTCGTCGCACTATTTATATCAGGGGTGGTCACTGATCCATGATGTTTTGGTGGATTGCTTTCACGGATGAATCGTTTCCAAATTCCGGGCAGATCCACGCCACCGTCCCTGTTGAAATTGTTCGGATTTTTATGAATTTTATAGCTTCTCTGTATAGTCGGGGCCAAAATCTTCTCTCTATTACTAGCATGCTGGCTTCACTTAGCTCCACCGTGTGTCCCGTGTCCGCTCTATGCTCTGCTACTGCCGATTTTTCCCAGTTGTTATTTTTGAGGTGACTCTTGTGTTCCTTTAACCTTGTGTTGATGTGCCTTCCTGTCTGTCCTATATAAACCTTTCCACAGGAGCAGGGGATGCTGTACACACCGGGGCCCTGGAGATGGTCGCTGTTGGAAAAGCTGCCGCCACCTTTTTCACGGTGTTGAATACTGTGTTGATATCTCTTTTCTTCAAAAAGACGTCCGATTTTATCTGTACTGTACAGCCTTCCACGTAAGGTAGATATGTCGTCGCTAGGTACTCTATTTTCTCCTTGGGCGTATGTCTCCTCCTGAGGAGATATACATACCTACCAGCGATCTAGTCACCTCGATTCAAGTACTAACGCCTTAAACCGCGCGGCCCGTAACCGATCCAATGACCGATTATTCTTTATTGTTTAAGAAAGGTATTTTAAGCTAATATATATCAAATCTCCTACAATGCTTCATCAGGTAGATATTGTGGGTGTAATTCAACGCTGGTTGGGGCTTTAGCCCACAGAGTAGTTAGTTTCACATAATATTGTTAATACCTGAAAATATATAAAAAGACCGATTACTCCTTTATATAATGTAAATTAAAATTTTCCAATAAAGAGCATAACAAAACATGGAAATTTCTACCCATTTTTCTTAGTGTCTTCTCGGGAATGCTAACGGTTAGACCCGTCTTCAACAGGTTTTTTATTCCTTTTATATGTTCCGTATTCATTGCTGCCGTATGTACATTTCCCAATGAAACACCCTGTATAGTAGTAGTAAGTAGGGTTAAATCGTTATATTTTGCTACCAAAACGCAGTGCTACGCAGTTAACGAGTTGACCTACTTTTTTCTTACGCCCGTAGTTAAGGGCTATTTTAAAGTGTGGAATTAGTCATCCAGGTGCGGGAACGGAATTTCCAGACACCCTGTGTGTGTAAGATTTGCCAATTTCATCATGTAAGTTCGATGCAGTAGGAAATAGATGCAGATATAATTAAGTGGCACTTGAGGTAGTCACAGTTAGTGTGTGTTACCTATAACAACAGAGCCCAAACTCGAGATGTATATTCCTGCTATTGTTGGATGTGGGAGTCAGTTATTCCTTTTGACTTCCACGTAACATCTCCGTTACTTCTCAAAGTGAGTATTTGACGAGGTAATGGAATAAATTTTTATTGGAACAGCAAATGCCAATTAAATGATTCATTACAATGCTAGGTGTAAGTCGGATGGTCTTTTTGTTGAAATTATAGAGATGATGGATTAGACAAACGAACGCCGATTTCAAGACAAGATAATTAGTAGATAATATATACTTATCTATTTGTGCCTCTGCTGCAATTTCTTGGTTCTGTTACTGCGTTGTTCACCTGTTCAATAACATATGGGGTGTCCAAAATTAGCGTTAGTCTTAGAAACTAGAGTTAAAATTTTATTGTGGATTCTGCGAAGTTATAAATATAAGCGCCTCCTAAGGCCTTATGGCCCCTTAAATTCAAGGGTCTATAGCCTGTTTCGAAATGAAAGAGAGTAATAAAACCCCGAGATAAGAACCAGCCATGGGCGTGGTAACATTTCGTTTCAGATAATTATCGGGTAACACTAATGCTAACAGGTAATGGGTTTACATTAGTATATTTTACTGGATACATCATAGGGCAGAAGCCAGTGTATTGTGACAGATCAATCCAGTCTAAGAGCTGAATATACGAAGACGTGCTAGTGCAGTAGAGTACAATTCGACTCGTGTTTAGTGACTATTGTGCCAGTGGATATAAAATGTCGAGCTTATCAGATTACGTACCTGCTAAACGCGTGAAAAGATGTGTTCAATGGTTATCCGGAAAAAACATTTCTTTTGAAACAAATATAGTGAAAAAGGAACTTTTGACACTTGTTAATCTTAATAAAGATTAGAAAAAATATGTTATCGATGAACAAATCACCAAATAACGGTACTACGGTTACCACCTTATCACTGTGAACTTAACCCAATCGAATTAGTCTGGGCGCAGGTAAAAGAAGATGTAGCGCGAAATAATACGACGTTTAAATTAAGTGACGTGAAAATTTTGTTAAAAATTTCCTTGGAATGAGTAACTGCAGATAACTGACAAAGGTGTATACATCATGTACAAAATGAAGAGGAGAAACTGTGGGAACTCGATAATTTATTTGACGTTACTGTGGAAACTATCGTTATCAATCTAGGAGACGAAGCTAATTCATCAGAATATTCAGAGGATGAATTTTAATATACCTACTTTTTTATTTTCTTTATTGTACATTTATACAACACTGCATTTACTCACCATAATTTGAATGTTCAAAATACATATATTTTTGTGTGGAATAAAAGTCTATTCATTAAATTTAAATAAATATTTTGATAATAATATTGAATAATTTTATTTGTAATAATTTGTAATTTGTATAAATGTGTTCTTTTCTATACAGGGTGTTTCAAAAAGGCATGACAATATTACTAGGGCTGATAGAGCATTGAAAAATAAGTGGGGTTTGCTTAAGAGACGTATGTCCTAGAGCCACTCATTTTTGAGATGCGGGGTGTGTACATAATTTAAAAAAATCAAATTTTGGATGTAATTTTTTGAATGACCAACAGATTTAAAATTTGACACAGTTATTTTTTGGGTAGTGCCACGTCGGTGTTATTGGATTTTTTGTACAAAGTAGAGAGGGCCAGTTGCTAGCATTTTTGCTGCCACTTTATACTCCAACTTTTTTAAGTTTATTTTTCATTCTAAGCTAAGCTTATTATATAATAAAAAAGTAACAGAGATTTTTACGTGTAATATTTTGATATTTGTTCACATTTTAAGATTACGGACAGTTTGCTCCGTAAGCATAGAATATAATAGCTGTATGTTTAAAACTAAAACTTATTTTCTTCTATAGTCTTAACAAAAAAAGTAATATAAATTAAAACTAGATGTGCTCCTAATTTCGGATAGTAAAAAATACCCAATTTCAAGTATCCGAAATTAGGAAATCTAAAACTTTTTTTAATTATAATATTCTGTTACATCCTGAGAAATGCCCAAAGACAAAGCGAAAATATATGTTTTGCGATTTTTGTGTAAATGGTTAAATTTTCTTTAAGAAAGCCTGTCAATTTTTTAAATACCATTACCATGTTTTTAACTGAAATTTGCCATTTTTTAGTTTTTCTATTTTATTTTCCATATTCCAATTCCGCACGGCACTGGAAACTGGCTCACTGTAAAACCTGATAAGGCGGCAATCTGCGACTGAACAAAAAATGGAAAGAAATGCTCAAGGAAAGAAATAAATAACATATTATAACGCCGATTTTATATATCAAATTTAACTGTCTTTGCCGCTATTGTTATTAATTATTAATAGATTTAATTTGTGGTTTTAATTACTAAAATAGTTTGACATACCTGATACAAATTTTGTTGAGGGTTATTTAGTAAAATTTGAAGAATTAAGATGAGTTTGATTAATATTTATCAAACGTAAAACAACATAGATCTAGTAGAATAAAACATCTTACACCGTTAAAAATAATATCAAATAAGTCTTCATGTGCCCATAATAAAACAATCATCAGCTTAAAGCGAGCATAACAAGAACATAATTATCCCAACGCGTTATTGCATCACATAATTACATATCTGTTTGATGGCTTTATTAAAATAATTATCTCCCAAATTTCACGGTTCGCCAACGCGCGTGCAGAAAAAAGATGAATGATTTGTTTTCTAGGCAGCAGGAATAGTTTCCCAGCAGTTTCGGTAGTGGCAGGAAAAAAGCGGTTTAGTGGATCGTGCGTTTACCAAATATGTTTGATGTTAATATACCGCAGTTAAGTTCGGCAGGAAATTAGAAGAGAAGAAGGCTTGTTTTGGTTGACTTCTGCTTCACAAATAATTTTAGTGTAAAGATTATTAGTATTATGTTTATCAAGAATATAAATCTTAAAAAAATTTCTTAAATTCCTCACAACCTTTTATTAACTATTAAAATAGTTTCGATTAGCTTCAGTCTACTATTATTATATACCTCATCTCCAAGAATTGCTTTAGTTAACTGTACAGTACCGTCAAAATAGGATGTCGGAAAGTTTTATAACAAATGAAGGATTGAGACAAGGAGGAAGTTTAAGTCCCGTACTGTTCACAATTTTTATCGACGAGGTAATAAACAAATGCTAACTTAAAACAAAAAATATATGTAGGGTACAGACAATTGCAGAGAATAGGCATTTCAGAGAGAGCATTCGCTGACGATGTAATCTTAGCAGAAAAGGAGAAGGATTTACAGAAGAACTTATATAGAGACCTGGAATGAAGTACTTGATGAATATGGAATGAAATTGAACAAAAGAAAGACAAAAGTAATGGTAATAGGAAATGATAAAAAATACATAAATATACAGATAGACGGTGTGAGAATCGAACAGGTTAAAACCTTTAAATACCTAGGAATAGAAATAGAAGATAATGGAAGCCAAATAGAAATTAACAACAGGATAGAAAAAACGCTAAAATTATACCATACAATGAATAAGCCATTTATAAGGAAAAAGAAAATTTCCAAGGAAACGAAGATAGAGGTCTTTAAGGCTTACGGTGAGCGCTCGATCCAAAGGAATATAGTTTTCGCTCAGTAACTCCTCAACGAAAAATGATAAAAACATGCGGTATTTTTTAATAGACTACAAATATTATTTTACGTCGACGCTATGTTTTGAAATTTTGAAAATACGCAAAATTCATTTAAAAAAATTATTTTACTTATCTTATCTTATCCGTTACGGAGTTACTGAGCGAAAACTATGGGTTTGTTCCAACACAGCAAGAATCGATTCCAAACTGTCCAGAATTAGTCAGTCAGGCGGTGTTGGTCAAACATTTCTCAGGGTTCTGAACCAGTTCTCGATGGTTGTTGGAACAGACCGTATATATCGATTGATAGAGCGCTCACCGTAAGCCTTAAATACTTTTATAGACCAATTTTAACTTTCGATTGTGAGTCTTGGGTACTGACAAGGAAACAAAAAAGCCAAAATCAGCCATAGAAAGGAAGTATCTACGAAGAGTCGAAGGCGTAACTAGAGAGGACAAAAGCAACACAGTTATACGGAAAGATCTATAAATACAACCAACGTTAGAATAAGGTAAATGAGCTGGTAGGGCCACTTACAAAAAATCAATAATGCAAGGCAAGTCAAACGGGTATGGAAGCCAAAATAGAAAAACGGAAGAAAAACGGTAGACCTAGACAAACATGGGACAAAACTATCGGAGAAATATTACAGAGAAAAGGAATAACATGGACGACGCTAAAATTTTAGCAAGAAATAAGAAGTGGGCGAAATTTATACATGTATAATAGTTAGTAAATTAAGTTAGTAATTTGTATTACCCTACACCATAAAATGGTACCCCTGGATCATTGCACCCTGTACATGATAATTGATCTACTTCATTTAACACTTGACTTTTTGCTTATTTGTTTATTTACAGAATTTTTTTCCGTTAACAACCCTTTTATCTCTATGAATTACGAATTAATATATTCTATTAGAAGCACGATATCATAAATATTGTAAGCATTAAAAAAGTTACATTAGCAGTAGCATTTGATTTATAAAGTGGTGTAATAAATCATGATGCATTTTATATTTCAGTATATCCTGACAACCTATCAACTAAAGACGCAAAAGCTTTAAATTTATAAATACACTCTTCAACTGATTTATCAAAGCGTTTTGGAATCTAATTAGGTTACAATTAAACGCAATTAATTTTTGCTCTTACATTTACATATCTAAAGATGTTGCAAATGACGTCATTTTCAGGGGCGCACTTAGGATGCCAGGTTAATGTTTGTAGAAACCGAAGTGCAAGAGTAACACTCTTGTTGCAAGTGGAACCTCTCCCAACAATCCTGGTAGGATTTCCTCTAAAATATGCCTATAGGCTTGGCCGGTTAAACGGTTTAGCAAAACATGTGGCCCGATTAAAATATCGCCAATAATACCACACCAGATATTTAGCCAGAACTGCTGTTGATGCGTACCAGCGACAGTCCAATTAGAGCTCTCGTCAGCCCAGTAATGCATGTTTGTGACATATCAAACTGAAGCACCCTGTATATAAAACCATGTGAAATAATTTTTAATGGGAAATAACTACAATGAGAATGTTCAAGAATATAGAATTGCATATTCTCATGAGAATTTACGTCACATTCTGAGGGAATGTGTTCCAATAAACGCCAGAATCGAACCCATGAAGGTAAATAAATGGGATGTTTCTGTCTATTATCTGGCACGAATAAGATTAAATTTATTTTAATATAAATACAGTATACTTAAATACTAAGGTCGTATCCGTTCAATATCAAGAGAAGCCAAAGTAAAATATTTAAGCAGTGTCAATCGCATGCAAAAAAGAAGCTGGTGTTGTAGGCACATGTAACAGAGGTGACACGGGCAGTAGGTGAAATGTCCCGCACCAGCTCCATCCTCTAGAATTGATAGTCGACGGAGAGATTATGTTGATATGCTGTGGCAAAAGCAAGGTACAAGTGGAGACAAAACAAGTAATATTTGCGATAAAAGGATTTGATAATTTCAATACACGTAAACTGAAAATTAATATGAGATACTTTTGCATCTTCTGAAACCGAACTAAGTTAATGGTTTCTTTATGTATTGCACTGCTTAACGCACCTGTTTTAACAGTTGCAACACGTTTTATTATTGTCACAGGTAGTGTCTTTCTCTCAAATGTCTTGTGTATTTAATTAATATTTTTTTGATGCAATACAGTGTGATTAAGTAAAATATGGCGCATTATTTAAACAGTGAAATAATTGACTTGATTTGTTAAGCAGTGCTAGTGATAACGATAGTATGTATTGTGATAAATCAGTTGGAGTGTAGTAAAAATGGATAATAACCAAATTCTGGATAACTGTGAGTAGAGAATCTGATCTGCTCTATCTGCTCAATGTCATGTTATTAGATATATGGACATACTTTATCGGTGAGCTATAGAAATAGCAAAAGAGAGGAGGTGGCTATTAATATTTTTATAAAGGGTGTCCCAGCAAGAGGTAGCCGATTATGTTTGTAATTATTGGACAAATAAGTAACATTTCTACATTAATTTTGGACTCAATTGTTTATTTAAACTATGCCATTAGACATGGAATATAATATCGTGCAAGTGGCCGCCTCTGCTTCTCTGACAGCAGTGGATTCTTTTGGTGAAGTTTTCCATCACTTCGCGGCATAGCTGTGGCCCTATGCACGCAATAACTTCTCTAATGTTATTCTTCAGCTGTTGAATCGTAACCGGATTATTGGCATAGACTTTTCCCTTAACGTATCCCCACAAGAAAAAGTCTAATGGGGTCAAGTCACAAGATCGTGGTGGCCAATCAACTTCAGCTCTGTGAGAAATTATGCGCCCAGGAAATTTGGTACCCAAAAGATTCAGTGTTTCGTTGGCTGTGTGGCACGTGGCACCATCTTGCTGAAACCATATCTCGCCTACATCCAAATCATTGATTTGTTCGAAAAAGAAGTTTGTTAACATGTCACGGTAACGGACACCATTTACAGTAACCGCTTCGCCTGCTTCATTTTCGAAGAAGAACGGCCAATAACTCCTCGTGCCCATAAAGCGCACCACACGGTAACCCTTGATGGATGCATGGGTTTTTCTTGGATGACACGTGGATTTTCAGCTCCCCAGATGCGGCAGTTTTGTTTGTTAACGTACCCGTTTAACTGAAAATGCGCTTCATCACTGAATATCAGTTTGTCACAAAACTGGCCGTCAACTGCCATGTTCTCTAACATCCATTCACAAAATTCACGGCGCCGTGCATGGTCCCGTGGTTTCAACTCCTGTGTCAATTGGATCTTATACGCATGCAAATGAAGGTCTTTTGTCAAAATTCTCTGCAGTGTTGACTTTGAGAGATTTAATTGTTGGGAACGACGTCTTACGGATATGGTGTTATCTGCAGCCACACTTGCACTCACCGCTTCAATATTATCCACTGAGCGTTGCCCACGGTGACGTATAGATGTTTGTTTATCACACACGGAACCGCTTTCCCTGAATTTTGCCATGATGCGTTGAATAGTCCGCTTAGCAGGTGCCTCACGACGACCCATAATTGCACGTAATTTTCTTTCAGTGCCCACAATTGAACCAAAACTTTCGTAGTACGCTTTAACAATAACTATACGTTGCTGCACAGTATAGCGCTCCATTTTGTAATGGCATACTCTCTACGTAATAACTACGGAGTATCAACTTCCAAAACCTACCGCAAGAGTAATGGCGGGAAGTTTAAATCGGCTACCTCTCGCTGGGACACCCAGATAAACATATTTCAATAATAATTCTTTGACATGTCTAAAATTCCAGTTAAGTTTCTTAAAACCTATTAAGACATTAGTATAACACTGGCAACGCTGTGGAATACACATCTACCGCGACTCTTAATATTGCAGTGGGTCAGCAGTTCTCAACAAGTTTTCTATTGAAAAATCACAAAATTTATTTAAAATTTGGCTTTTTACTGCTGATTTTTTTTTAAATAGCTATTAATTATGTGTTCTACACAGTAAACTGTACTGCTGTTTAAAATATTTGTAGTTATTTAAGGTTCACTCTGTATTTATAGGAAAAGTTTTTTAGCCATGTCATTTTCTGAGAAAAGGATGCATGCTAATGATCAGTGCCTCTGGTTATTAGCAATCAATAACTTTCCTTGTCAAAACGGTCATCACCGTTCCGTCCAGTGGCAAATTAGAAAACTGTATTCGTTCCCAGTAAATTATTATCTTTATATAAAGTTGTTACAGTGGGTAGATGGAATTTCTTCATAACACGAATGAAATCAACGTTAAATTATTGAGACTAATATTTTGAATTAATAATTAACGAGCGCTGGTTTTTTGCCTGTCGGTTTCTTCAAATTATTATAAATAGGCATAACGCTCTATTATTTCGTGTTGATAAAAAAATATTGCTTCACCTGCTTAACGAGGTATAATCTTGGTATTACATTGTACTTAAACATTATTATACACCTATATATTGGCGCTAACAAAAAAGCGACTATCGTGTAATCTTTTTTATCTTGTGTACTGGGGTTTTTATACGGATCATTAGAGTTATTTTGACTGGAGAATACTGAATGCTTTGTCGGATGTTTTAGTGCAAGCCGTGGTTCTATATGAATAGATTAATGTGGCTGTGCTTTCCCGACCCAAGGCGGATATACAGGGTCCTCGTTGTTGACCTATTCCTCGCTATTCAAAGTAATTTTATATTTGCCAGTCTTAATATTTTTATATACCTACATACTGTAAAAAAATTGAGTAAAATTTCACTCAAAATCAACACAAATGGTTGTCAAAATGAGTCCACACTCGACTGTGTTGAAATAATGACACAATTCATTGAGTAATGTTCACCCAGTTATTTATTAGCTAAATAAATCTTTTAAGGGTAACACTGAACAAATTTTGAGTTAGTTTTCTAAGCTATTCCAAACACGAAATTGTGTTATATTATCAACCTATTTCGTTATTTTTTCGCAATATGCATACAAGTTAAATCAGTAATGAGTTAGTTAGTTAGTGTTGTAACAAACCCAAAATAGTAATGATTTTTCATTATACTCTGTTGGTTCTTGCAACGTTTTTATGAAAATTAGAGCTATTGTGTACCTATTCCACGTTATTTTTTACGGATTGTAAATACTTATATTAATAATATTATGACTATTACAAATAATTATAATGAAATTAATTATAATAGTAGATAATATTAAAATTATTATAAATAATTATGCCAACAAAATTATAGGTCTATAAAAAGAACACCTGTTTAGTTGATATACAATATACTACACAATTAAAATTTCATATATATTTTAAGCACACTGACTTTTGTAACTACAATTAAAAACTATGCATAAATAAAACTTTTTCAACAACTAACATTATTTAACATACGAGTATATAACAGTGGGTACAAATTTTTAATAATGAACAATATGCACATGTCAAAAAAATATATACCAAAGAGTTCAAATCAGTTAAAATATTTTCATTTTGTTTAACCTGAATACTGTAACACAAGTCAATTTAAAAATGTATTTGTAGCCATAACAAGAGTGTGTTGAAAGATGAAGTTGAAAACAGAGAACACATTTTACTTTTAATGTCATGGAAAAAGTTACTTGTGTTAAAAAATCCTATTGGCCTCTAAAGTTAAGAAAAAGACAAAAGAAAATAAAAAAAATAATTAGCATGTGCTTTAGCAAAGGTCAAGGTTAGGTTAGGTATTTTGTATTCTTAGTTTCAAAAAATAACATACAAAATTGTTTAAAATGAAATCTACTATGGATAATAATCTTAATCAATCAAATACATTACCTCCATCATTATTGATGACTTCAATAAATCAGATTAAAATTTCAAAATGTGACTACGCACTTTAACTAAATATGTATTACGGAAATGCCTTCAATCGACCAAAATCAGAACGGAAGAGAATTTAGGTTCATGTAGGTTTTATACCCTACAAAGATCTAAAAACTCACTGAAATCTGATTGGTTCGGGTTCTATGACTTTCGGGCTAATGCTAATTCGGAATTTTAGCACATAAATTAGTCCGAATTATTGATTTTTATTTCAGTTACCTTAACCTTGCTTTTTGCCAAAACAAAGCTTAATACAATAAGTGATAATTAAATATAGAGCAGTTAACAAATTACTCCACCTAAACATAACAAAATACATCAAAGTTACTGGTTCACAGTAATGGTAAGTAGATAATTAATAAAATATTTATTGTACAGTGTTTACATTTTAAGCTTACTTGAAGAAATCTAAAGCTACATGGTACACTCTGGATATGGTTTACACTTAGTTAATCTACCAACATTATACAGGATGTGCAAAAATACCTTGTTACTAGACGTTTCATATTTAAATTGTGACATTCTTAATTTTTTAATAAAAGGAATGTTACAATATGCAGGATGTCTTTCACTAAGAAATTATTAGAAATACAGTAGATTTTATTATTAGAATTCAATAATGAATACACTGTACGAGTTAAGAAATGCATAAACAATTACATTTTTATTTCTAAATAGTTAAGAATGAGGCCTTCAAATAACTGCTGCGTTAGAATATTTTCCTCCTTCATCCATCGTCTAAAAATGTATCTCAATGAATTTCATTTGCATTAGAAAATTAAACACATTTACTAATATTTTCGCCGAAAATGACCTCTTATTCTTGATACATTAATACTTATATATTCCTTGGTTTTTGCAAATACTTACACATAAACGTAGGTATGTCTGTGTGAAAATAAATATTTTTAGTTCCAGTAAATTTGTAAGGAATGTAGTTACAACAAATGTTAATATCTGTTGTAAACTATTACTATTTTTACTGCCACAAATAAATGTTATTGTATGGTTTAGGCACACAGGTAATGGCACAGTTTTAATGCAAGCATCTAAACAACGTACCGTTTCAGTTTCTATTATATTTATGAATTGTATAATATTTAAATTAGCATAAGCTGCAAGTGCACACGTTTCAAAATGTAATCTTTATTTCCCAATTAGGACCACATTGTATTCTCACAATATTTCTAAAATTTCCTAATTTTATTACGTAAAAACACACGTAGGTATTTGATTTTTTCTTAATATACCTATATCTAATGTAAATTAGAAATCACCAGTAAAAATATTATGTAAAAGAGGCATGGAACAACCATGGAATTTTCCACCCATTTTTATTAGTGCAATTTAATGTTGACAATTAAATTTTAATGTTTACATTATACTGCAATGCTCTATTTCGTAAATTTGTGGTTATATGTACTGGAGACTTCAACAGTCGAGTAGAAAGGTAACCCCGATAAATTATTTGTTTTTATAAAGCAAATAATTCTTGATGCATTCCTCGAACTCATCTACTCATACCTGATTACTATTGAATTATTCTTGATCCAAAGTATTTTATTTTTCTTTTACATTTTCATTTTTAATACTAAACTTTACTAAAATGCTATATTTTACAAATTTGTGGTTACATTTACTGGAGATATCAACAGCCGAGTAGAAGAGCAACCCCATTAAATTATGTTAATATAAATATCCCATTGTAATACGTACCTTTTTTTAATTCACAGGGATTCTAAAGGACCCCGCACAAACCTTATGGGAATTGGCTCTCGGTCAAATTGGCTGAAATTTGGATATGTTGTTCGTTTCGGCATCCTGAACAAAAGTCTCAATGGGCACAAAGCTCAATTTTGCTTATTTTGGCTCCTACGGAGCTCCAAAGCTCCACGGATTCACCATTACTTACTACTTAAAAGGGTAATCTTTTGGAAAGTTTGGTATTGGCTGCCTTAAAAAAAGTCCCCTCTTTTGTTTTCGAGGTCACTGCATCCAAATCCAATGCCAATATAATAATATTGACAGTTGACAGCTGTCAACTAGCTGTCAAACAACAAGGAATGGCGACGGTAGAAATGAAGATTGTGGTAGTTTGACAGTTATTTGACAGCTGTCAACTGTTAATATCGTCTTTTTAACATCAGTTTTGAAGTCAGCAAGCTCAAAAACATATATTTGTATGTATATTTTATCAATTTTCCATTCTTGCTTGTTGTTTGACAGTTAGTTGACAGCTGTCAACTGGCAATATCATCTTTTTAACACCAGTTTTGAACTCAGCAACCTCAAAAACATATTTTTACATCTGGATTTTATCAATTTTACTTATTCCTTGTTGTTTGACAGCTAGTTGACAGCTGTCAACTAGCTGTCAAACAACAAGGAATGGCGACGGTAGAAATGAAGATTGTGGTAGTTTGACAGTTATTTGACAGCTGTCAACTGTTAATATCGTCTTTTTAACATCAGTTTTGAAGTCAGCAAGCTCAAAAACATATATTTGTATGTATATTTTATCAATTTTCCATTCTTGCTTGTTGTTTGACAGTTAGTTGACAGCTGTCAACTGGCAATATCATCTTTTTAACACCAGTTTTGAACTCAGCAACCTCAAAAACATATTTTTACATCTGGATTTTATCAATTTTACTTATTCCTTGTTGTTTGACAGCTAGTTGACAGCTGTCAACTGGCAATATCGTCTTTTTAACATCAGTTTTGAACTCAGCAACCTCAAAAACATATTTTTACATCTGGATTTTATCAATTTTACTTATTCCTTGTTGTTTGACAGCTAGTTGACAGCTGTCAACTGGCAATATTATTATATTGGCATTGGATTTGGATGCAGTGACCTCGAAAACAAAAGAGGGGACTCTTTTTAAGGCAGCCAATACCAAACGTTCCAAAAGATTACCCTTTTAAGTAGCAAGTAATGGTGAATCCGTGGAGCTTTGGAGCTCCGTAGGAGCCAAAATAAGCAAAATTGAGACTTTTGTTCAGGATGCCGAAACGAACAACATATCCAAATTTCAGCCAATTTGACCGAGAGCCAATTCCCATAAGGTTTGTGCGGGGTCCTTTAGATGATAACAAAATTAGAAATTATTTAAATGTGGTAAATGTGATATTTTTTATCTAAAGAACATTCTTAGGCTTCTCAGAGAAGTTACCGTACATTTCGTAATTTGACTTGACTATAAAACAAATATACGCACTTGCTTCATTGTATCTGGCATTGTTTCTTCGGTCATCTACGTGCAAAAATATATATACGGGAACATTCACACTTATGCACGGTTTTCAGATACAGTGGACCACCATGAATTGAAAGCCACGATCAATAATTAAATGTGGTCGTAAATTCCTCGACTATAAGCATGACGTTTGTACTGTTCTTGTACCATTATGTACGGTAAGCGGTAACATTTCTCCAAGCAACGAAATATTAAGTGTGTTTATTTGAATTATAAATCCACGACATTTAATTAATGTGCGCACTATCTGTAGATCGATTAATTTCAGTACTGCGTTCATTTTAATACTGTGTGTGTTAGATAACATCGGCGTTCATATAGTGTGGGAGAGAACTCATTATTAAGTTAAAATGCGAGGCAAGTAAGCTTCCCCCTCATCAAGAAGTAAGAATACTGAGATGGAATTACAGAAATAGAAAATCAATCTTCTAGGAGGTCTAGTGTGATATATTTGGTAGAGAAGACTGGTGTCAATTGAAAAAAATCATTATGGAACAATTAATTGAATTACGATAAAAACTTTCTCAGCTGCCTCTTATCAATTACTAATTATAATTGGCAATTCATGTGATAGCTTAGCTACTTGAAAAATATATTTTTTGCAATATTCAAGTATAAGAATTTTTGTGTTGAGTTAATTCACGAATGCCCATAAAATTAGTAGAATTTTTTGTGTTTTAAACTATAAAAGAGCCAACATTTTTACGTAAAAACACTTGAATACTGCAAACATTTTTTTTTTAAGTAGATAGACTTGAAAAAGTAGATAACACAGACAGTTGTCACTGTAACAAATTTTGTTAACATTCAAGGCACACCTGTAAATTAAATATTTTTCAGTCATCGACATAATGTTCAATGACACATTTAATCGTGAAAATGTGGAAAACGGCTTGAGATATCGAGATCGACCAAGAGTCCTTGTTTTACGTAAAAATGTTGGCTATTTTATAGTTTCATTGATAATTATTTACATTAGCGTAAACCGTTCAAAAATGCACAACATTTTTCCTACCCTATTTTCGAGGGTGCTGATCATGAATCTGAAGTCAGATCGCGGCGCTCTCCTATAGTTTTTGCATATTTGCGGTACTGCACACTTCACAAAATTCTGAAATCATTTGTATTGCAATATGTACATACCGGTATATGTCTGGTGGGCGTCTGACGAATGACTCTAGCTGTTGCTATAGGTTTTCCAGGTGTAATTCAATGCTGGTCGGGGCATTAGCCCGCAGAGTAGTTGTTTCCTGGAATTCCGTGTTTGCAAAATATCGTTTCTCGCCGATCGCGATAAAGGTCGACAGCTTTCAATGGTGTCTACTGCATGTAGAACGCTTCGTGCCCGGACATTTTCAGTCCGGCATGGAGTAGCGAACGGCCGATAGATGTAGTTAGTTCTACACCGCGTACTCATGGTCCCTTCTGTCGGGTTAGACAGACGAAAGAAGCTAGGATTATTCGTCGGATACCTCACCTATGGTATACTGATGAGAGCTAATAAGCTCGAAACCGGTATATGTCTGGTGGGCGTCTGACGAATGACTCTAGCTGTTGCTATAGGTTTTCCAGGTGTAATTCAATGCTGGTCGGGGCATTAGCCCGCAGAGTAGTTGTTTCCTGGAATTCCGTGTTTGCAAAATATCGTTTCTCGCCGATCGCGATAAAGGTCGACAGCTTTCAATGGTGTCTACTGCATGTAGAACGCTTCGTGCCCGGACATTTTCAGTCCGGCATGGAGTAGCGAACGGCCGATAGATGTAGTTAGTTCTACACCGCGTACTCATGGTCCCTTCTGTCGGGTTAGACAGACGAAAGCAGCTAGGATTATTCGTCGGATACCTCACCTATGGCATACTGATGAGAGCTAATAAGCTCGAAACCGGTATATGTCTGGTGGGCGTCTGACGAATGACTCTAGCTGTTGCTATAGGTTTTCCAGGTGTAATTCAATGCTGGTCGGGGCATTAGCCCGCAGAGTAGTTGTTTCCTGGAATTCCGTGTTTGCAAAATATCGTTTCTCGCCGATCGCGATAAAGGTCGACAGCTTTCAATGGTGTCTACTGCATGTAGAACGCTTCGTGCCCGGACATTTTCAGTCCGGCATGGAGTAGCGAACGGCCGATAGATGTAGTTAGTTCTACACCGCGTACTCATGGTCCCTTCTGTCGGGTTAGACAGACGAAAGCAGCTAGGATTATTCGTCGGATACCTCACCTATGGCATACTGATGAGAGCTAATAAGCTCGAAACCGGTATATGTCTGGTGGGCGTCTGACGAATGACTCTAGCTGTTGCTATAGGTTTTCCAGGTGTAATTCAATGCTGGTCGGGGCATTAGCCCGCAGAGTAGTTGTTTCCTGGAATTCCGTGTTTGCAAAATATGTACATTCTTAAATATGCATATTTATAGAAATTTTTGAAAAAACAAATTATTTAATATTTTATTTTATTTTCCTTCTATTAAATCCCCATTTGGAATTGTGACGTCATATGATAACTACAGAATATTAGGATGTGTCTAAAGTACCAACCTACTTGATACTCAAGTGTCCGATACTTAGTCGGATTCAAAGTATCTGGTAATTTTAAATTTGGGAAAATATGTTTACCTATATAAAAAACTAAATACCTATAATTTGAGTTTTGAAATAATTTTCTATTTAAGTAGCATACGTGTACTGGGTGATATTTAAACATTTTAAATTTGGGAAAATATGTTTACCTATATAAAAAACTAAATACCTATAATTTGAGTTTTGAAATAATTTTCTATTTAAGTAGCATACGTGTACTGGGTGATATTTAAACATTTTAAATTTGGGAAAATATGTTTACCTATATAAAAAACTAAATACCTATAATTTGAGTTTTGAAATAATTTTCTATTTAAGTAGCATACGTGTACTGGGTGATATTTAAACATTTTTAACCTAAAGGTAGTAATTTAGAGACCCAAGGAGAGATACTTCCAGAACTGAAATTTGGTAGGGTAGGGATCGGTCAGTGGTCGCGCGATTTAAGGCGTCAGTACTTGAATCGAGGTTACTAGATCGGAGTTGGTTCGCGCCCAGCTGCCGGTAAACCGTATATAAGCTATATTCGTGGAGTCGATTGGCACCCTCTCTGCGGGTATGGTAGGATGGAATAATGTTAGCTTGGGTCAATGTGAGAGATTGATACAGGTTGATATTTGACTACCCCCCTAATTAATGAGGTTTTCCAGGTTTCCCTCATTCCTGCACTGAATAGTGGTTAGGGCCTACCAACGTAAGTCGTTCCTGGGCGCAAATGCGGCCTGCTTAATAATAATATGCCGCCCCCTCTCCCGCACAAGTCTCCGACTTCTGGGCTAATCCCTGTGATTAGAATGAGGGGTAGATATTATTATTATTATTATTATTATTATTATTATTATTATTATTATTATTATTATTATTATTATTATTATTATTATTATTATTATTATTATTATTATTATTATTATTATTATTATTATTATTATTATTATTATTATTATTATTATTATTATTATTATTATTATTATTATTATTATTATTATTATTATTATTATTATTATTATTATTATTATTATTATTATTATTATTATTATTATTATTATTATTATTATTATTATTATTATTATTATTATTATTATTATTATTATTATTATTATTATTATTATTATTATTATTATTATTATTATTATTATTATTATTATTATTATTATTATTATTATTATTATTATTTTTATTATTATTATTATTATTATTATTATTATTATTATTATTATTATTATTATTATTATTATTATTATTATTATTATTATTATTATTATTATTATTATTTTTTTTTTTTTTTTTTTTTTTTTTTTGCGGCATCGATTGCTGGGATCATTAGCCGCTCATGGGTATGTGAAATTAAATTTGTTTGTATAACCTACTTAATTTAAGGAAATTAAATAACTTAGCTATAGATGTGTTGTTATTTGTAAAGATATTTTGCATGGTATTATCTATCCCCGCAGTAATTCTAGATTGTTCATACGTTGAGCATTCTGTGAGAATGTGTTTAACTGTAAGTGTTACTTTACATCTTGGGCATTGTGGAGTTCTCTGTCCTAACAGGAGGTGTATGGATGTTAGGTAAGTATGACCTAACCTCAAACGTGTTAGGATTACCTGTTCTTTTCTACACAGTTTTATTGCAGGTTTCCATGTACAACTGCTAACATTTGGAGAAACTAATTTGTATACTGTCTGTGTTTGATCCCATCTGTCCTGCCATTTTCTTTGACATATTTTCTTTATTTCCCCAATGATGTCTCTGTCTCTAACTGGAATGCCTTCATCTATTTTGTTATTAGTCGCTGATTTTGCTGCTCTATCCGCCATTTCATTTCCTAACACTCCTACGTGGCTTGGTGTAAAAATAAAAGTTATTGTTTTGTTTATGTCCTTTAGGTGAGCTAAGGTCTCTAATATTGTTTGGATTAGTGGGTCAAAGTTAAATATGTTGCTTATTGCCTGTAGTGAGCTGAGGGAGTCTGTGCAGATAAGAAATTGACGTTTAGATGAAAATTCACAAAAAAGTAGGGCATGCCAGATAGCGTATAATTCCGCAGTGTAAACACAAGATATTGGAGGTAAGGACCATGAATATGTTTCGTTTCCAACCACTAATGCGCTTCCTACCCCTTTTTCTGTTTTAGATCCGTCTGTATAAATTTTTTCTGCATTCTGATACTTATTCAAGATGCCCAGATGCAGATTTTTTAGAACCGTTGGGTTGGTTTGGTGTTTTATCAGCGATGCACACTCAAGGTTTATATCTGGGACTAAAAATTGCCACGGAGGAAAAGAGGTATGTTTCTTAGGGTAAGCCTCAGGAAAACTAATTTCTCTATGTAACCGAGCTGTAAATGGTTTTGTTATTGTGGGTCTGTTTGAATAAATTTCGTTTTCGGATCCAAATATAATTTTGTTATTTGGATGAAGAGGTTGAACTTTTATGGAAGTTGCGTAATTATGCATTAGTTGTTCTCTTCTTAGGGAAAGCGGAGGAATGCCTGTCTCTACCTCTAGAGCTCGGATGGGAGTCGTTCTGAAAGCTCCAGTAGCTAATCTTAGACCGATATTTTGGATTCTATCTAATGATTTAAGTTGTGTGGAGCGTGCTGAGGAGTAGATTATCGAGCCATAGTCCATTTTAGATCTAACCAATGTTTTGTAAAAGTTATTAGTGTTTCTTTATCAGCTCCCCATTTAGTATTAGATAAACAACGTACTATGTTTAAAGCGGATTTGCATCTCGTCATTAGTTCAGTAATATGTGTCTTCCAAGTTAGTTTTTTGTCAAATATTAATCCTAAGAACTTCAAGGAGTCTACGTTAGAAATAGGCAGATTGTTCAGTGTCAACTGAGGCTCTTCATGTTCTGATCTCAGACGGCAGAAATGAATGCACTTAGTTTTTGTTTCAGAGAAACGGAAACCCTTTTGTTGTGCTTGATTACCAAGTATATCTATAGCTTCTTGCAAGTTGGTTTTAATAACATCCATGGAATGAGCAGAGTAGCAGAAAAGATATCATCTACGTATAGACATGTTGACACATTAGGATCTATGTTTGACACTAAGTCATTAATGGCGATGGCAAAAGGGTGACACTTAATGTTGATCCTTGGGGTATGCCATTTTCCATTCTGTATGTATTAGATATATGTTATTCCCTACACGAATTTTAAAGGTTCTGTCTTTTAGAAAGCTTCTTATAAATATAGGTAGTCTTCCTCTTATTCCCCAATCATATAATGTTTTAGAATACCGTGTCGCCAGGTGCTGTCGTATGCTTTCTCAAGATCAAAGGATACACCAACAGCATGTCTTCTTCTCGGCAAAGCTGTCTTGGATATAGTTTTCCAGGAATATTAAATGGTCAAGGGTTGATCTGTATTTCCTAAAGCCCATTTGAGAATTTGTCAATAAGTTTCTGGTTTCCAGTAACCAGATTAGTCTGAAATTGATCATCTTTTCCATTATTTTACTTAGACAGCAAGTAAGAGATATTGGGCGGTAGCTGGACGGCTGCTTAGGATCTTTTTTCGCTTTGAGAATAGGTGTGATTTCTGCGTCTCTCCATTTTTCTGGGTAATCTCCCTATTGCCATATATGATTATAAAGGCTAAGAATCGATTCCTTTTCTATTTTAGGCATATGAATAATAAAATCATAGGGGATAGAGTCTGGACCTGGAGATGGCTTTTTGACAGCCGCTAATGCATTTTCTAGTTCTTCTATTGAAAAGGGGTTGTTGAAAGGAGACAGGGTGTTTTCTGAAAAATCTAGTTCACATTCAGAATTATTTTTAATTTGTAGGAAAGTTGGATCATAGTTACTGTCACTGCTTATATGTTCAAAATATCTGCCAAAGACATTTGTAATTTCGTTTGGATCATCTATTAGCTGATTGTTTTCCATGAGCATTATAGGAGGATTTGAGAAATTATTTCCAGCTATTTTTAACTTTTTCCATACCTCTGAGGAAGGGGTATCCATCGTAATAGTTGATACGTAAAGTTGCCAAGAGTTTCGCTTGCTCGAAACAATGGCTCTCCGCGCTCTGGCCCTGGCCTTTGAAAAAGATCATGTTTGTCTGCGAGGGGTTGCGTTTGAATATATTCAGAGCCTTTTATTTATTTTTAACGGCAACTCGAACCTCATCATTCCACCAACGGACCCATTTTTTGGACGGTAATCGTCTTGCATAGGAATATGCAGAGTTGCAACATTTAATATTTTTCAGTAAATTTGTTTACTGAATCGTTAATGTCTTCGTCTAGAGGAGGAAGTTTCAAATCTTCTGCGTAAGATGTCCAGTTAGCATGATGAAGTCGCCATTTTATGCGATTTAAATTGGCGTTGAATTTTGTGGTAGAGAATTCAATTAGGATTGGGCAGTGATCAGTAAAAAAGTGGTCGCTGAGTGCATTCCAATTTATGCGCATTGCTAGTTGTGATGAACATAGGGATAAATCAATGGCAGAGAAGCTATTCGATCTGCAGTTTAAATAAGTATTTTCGCCTGTATTAAGAAGTGTCAGATCTAGGTCATCTATAAATTGTTCCAAAATTCTTCCCCTAGCATCCGTCTTAACGGATCCCCAAAGAAGGTTATGAGCATTAAAGTCCCCTGTTATGAGATAAGGTGTTGGTAATTGTGAGGCAATGTTTTTCAGGTCATCAATATTCCAATCAAATTCAGGAAGATAAATATTACAAATAGTCATCTTATAAGGGTATTCGATTTGAACTGCCGAGGCTTGAAGTTCAGATTGATATGTATTTCATTGAACGGAATGTTCTTTTGATAAAGATGGCTACACCTCCTCTAGCTCTTAGACGTGGGACAACATCTTTTCTTATAGAGTTGTAATCTCGTAGGTTAAAACTCTCATCTGGTCTGAAATGGGTTTCTTGTAGAATAATTGCAATAGGGTTATGTTTTTGCAATAACTGTTTAAGTTCAGGATAATGAGTTTTACAACCATTACAGTTCCATTGTATAATGGATGAATCCATTATGCTTTAATAGTTAAAATAATAAATAAATAAATAACAAATAACAGATAATAAATAAATATAGAACATGAACAAGCAAAATGATTGCAAAACAAACAAGTAATTATCACAGTATATTATCACAGATTAATGTTATTATCACTTGGTAGAACTCATTCCGAGTTCATTTTCCGAGGCTTGCCTTTGGCCAGCCTCGCTTTTTGGTCGACTTCTTATGTCTGCCACTTGGGAACTTAAGGAAGTCTCATCCCCTGAGGAAAGGGATAGATGACCTAGAGGTGACACCTCTCTTTTTCGTTTTTCAGGAAGAATATTAGAAGTAAGCGGTGGTTGATCCTGTTTTATTAAAGGAGATATTACAGCTACTAACTTGGGAATTAATTGATCTATCAATGACTCGAAGTCAATTTTAGTAGGGGAAGTTACAGCTTTGGCATAGGAGACATTCGGGGTTGGAGTATCGATAACGACTCTTTTCTTTGCTTCGTAATAAGATATATTTTCTTTGGTTTTTATTTCTTGGATGGCTGATTCCTGTTTGTAGACTGGGCAGTTTCGAGATCGAGCCGAATGTGAGCCCTTACAATTTACACAAGTTAAAGGTTCTTCACAAGGATTACCTACATGCAGAGGTTTGCCACATATACACAATTGTTCTTCTTGACATCGAAAAGAGGTATGACCAAATTTTTGACATTTAAAACAGCGCATGGGAGGGGGAACATAAAGTCTAACTGGAAGAGAATAAAATGCCACTTTAATTCTGTTAGGAAGAACAGGATTGTTGAATGTCAGTATATGGTTAGGAGAGTCAATTAAACAGCCGTCACGTTTAACTTTTATGCGCCTGACGGCTATGATACCTTGATCTTTTAGGCCGTCAAGGATTTCCTCAATGGAACAGTTAAGAAGGTCTGGGCAGTGTATGACTCCTCGGGATGTGTTCAGATTATTGTGAGGGACAACTTCTATTGCAAAATCTCCTAGTTTTTTTGCTTTCAAAAGACATTTTGATTGAGCAGCAGAAACAGTTTCTACCAGTAAGCCATCTTTAATTTTACTTATTGTCTTAGAACTTCCTATTAAACTATACAAATTCTTCTCAATGATGAAGGGGTTCACCTTGGTGAAGTCTCCTTCAATTCTTTCACAACCAGGAACCGGGGCGGAGCTACGTCTCCTGGCTTGTGTTGCTGGGTTTTTTGGTGGAGCCCTATCCACATCCATGATTTGAGAGGTGGATGCCTCTATAGTTTTTTCAATGGCTAGGATAGCTGCCATTATCTCTACATATAGATCATCTAGTCATGGCGATATAACAATTTTTAAAGAGAATCTCTCTAGTTTAATTGATTATTTGTCAACTAGATATAAACATTTTGTTGTGATTGGTGATATAAATGTGGATTTGATGGGTGGCACAGAGCATGCTAGGGAGATATTAAACATTCTTACAATGTATGGTGCTAAACATTATATAAATTCTCCAACTAGAGTTACTGCTACTGCTAGCTCTTGCCTTGATAACATTATTTGTAATTTGTCCCCTGAGGATGTTGTAACAGGAGTCTTTGATCCTCACATTTCTGACCATTCTGCTGTATTCATTGTCATAAAAGAGGTACATAAGAAACCGTGCTCTTCGGATAGGGTTGACTCAAGATGTTTTAATAAAAAGAATGTCGATAAATTTGTTAATAGTATTGGAAGTTTTGATTGGTCTCATGTAGCTGATTTTAACACGGATGAGTTAGCAAAATTACTGCTGGATCAGTTATGTGTTCAACTTGACAAATATCTTCCAGTTAAGAACATTAAAAAGGGAACGAGTGGTGTTCATTGGTTTACTGAAAGACTCCGGAAATTGCGTTCTGAACTGCATGCGTGTAGGAAAAAATTTGATATTTCTAAATCCCCTACTGACTGGTCACATTACGTTGATCTGCGTGGAGGTTATAAGCGAGCGCTGAAGGAGGAAAAATTTCAGTATTATACAAATTCAATTTTTACCTCTGATAATAAAACCAAAACCTTATGGAGTATGGTTGAGAGCTTCCTTCAAACTCCGGCTCGGTTACGTCCGCTCTATCCCCTAATGATTTTAATATTTTTCGTTTCAATATCTGAGGCTATAGCTGGGACCATTACTGTTCCTAATATAGATCCTTGTGTCTTTTGCGTAATGTGCCCAGTCCTTCTGGATCATTTTTCATGTCATCTGTTTTAGAAACTGACGTCAGGCAAGCTATTTTGAAATTAAAAAATTCAGGAAGTTCTGATTATTACGACCTAAACAGTTGTGTGATCAAGGCTTCGATAGATATTATTTCTAAGCCCTTGCGGTATTATTTAATAAGTGCATTGTCGACGGTAGATGGCCGGATGACTTTAAAATATCTAGAATTGTTCCTGTGTTCAAGAAAGGGGATGTGGATGCTCTTGATAATTATAGACCGGTTGCTATTGTACCAATTTTGTCAAAGATTTTGAGATCATAATCAAAGATCAACTTATAGTTTATTTGGATAGAAAATCTGTTATTTCTTCGGACCAATTCGGTTTTCGAAAAATTTTTCCACTACTAGTGCGCTCCTCACTGTGATTGATTTTATAGTTGAAGGGTTGGACAATGGATTTCCTACACATGCGGTTTTCTGTGATTTGACTAAGGCGTTCGACTGTGTCCATACCGAAATACTTTTGAAGAAACTGGAACATTATGGAGTACGTGGAAATGTTTTGAATTTGTTTAAATCGTACTTAACAAACAGGTTTCAATATGTCAGTGTAAACGGTGCGGTTTCGGATTTGCAACCTATATCTTGTGGTGTGCCTCAAGGGTCCGTCTTGGGGCCGTTATTATTTTTATTATATATCAACGACCTTCCTGGGTCCTTAGATTATTTTCGATGTGTTCTTTTTGCAGACGATACAACCTTACTAACTAATGGTGATACGTGTCAAATTGAAGCAGCCTTGGCAAGGCCAAGGACTGGTTCAATGGAAACAAACTAAAGTTAAATGAAGCAAAGACAAAAATAGGATATTTAGTTCTGATAGATGGGTTGTAAAGTCCGAACCGGTTAGACTTCTCGGTATTACGTTGGATACTGGTCTGTGTTGGTCAGCGCACATTGACAGCCTATGTTCAAAACTTTCTTCAAGTATATTCGCAATGCGTCAACTTAGATCCTGTTTAAATAATGATGCGATGAGGGCGGTTTATTATGCTTTAACTCACAGTCTATTGACATATGGTATAATTCTTTGGGGTGGTTCACCAAAATCGAATAAAATTTTCGTGTTGCAGAAGGCTGCTGTGAGAATCATAGACTCTGCACCTTACGGTTCACACTGTAGACCGTTGTTTAAAAAGTATGGTATTATACCTCTTCCTTGTGTTTACATTTTAGAAACATTATTGCACATACACAAGAATTTACCAAGTTTTGTATCTCATTCAGACCGACATGGTTATAGCACACGGTGGAGAGAGAACCTAGTATCATCATACTCTAGATTAAAAATGACGAACAATAATAAAATTGATATAGATCTTTATAATAAATTTATGAGCTTTCATTGTTCTGTTAATATCAAGGTTATGTCCATGCATTCTTTTCATAAGCTAGCTAAAAGTTTTCTAGTTGAACAATGTTTCTACAGTGTGCATGAGTATTTGACCTTTACTGTCTGACCTGTACTGTTACCTATTTATTTGTGTTGTATTTTTATCTGTGTATTTGTAAAATGTTTTTTTATAGTTTTAATGTTTTTGATAGTTTTAATGTTTTTTTTTTTAACTCTAACGACAATGATCGTGTTTTTATTATCACATCTATATATTCTTGTATCCTGACATAAATGTACTATGTATATATTGTCAATAAACTATTCTATTCTATTATTATTATTATTATTATTATTATTATTATTATTATTATTATTATTATTATTATTATTATTATTATTATTATTATTTTTATTATTATTATTATTATTATTATTATTATTATTATTATTATTATTATTATTATTATTATTATTATTATTATTATTATTATTATTATTATTATTATTATTATTATTATTATTATTATACAGGGTATTTCAGATATGAGTGCTTTAAAGAAAATCCTTTGAAATTTCGGCTACTTCCGGAAGCAATCGTTAACTTTCGTATTTTAAATGGAGCAAGTTATACAGTATGTACACGGTTAAAGTGGAAAAGAGTATTTTTCATTTTACGGAAAAAAGGCATTCTTGATTAAAATTTGTGCTTGTCTTTAAAATGGGGTTCGCATGCTTACTTTCATGTTGCATGTACCTGGTGATCAGAGAATCGGTAAATATATAAATCATCGAAGAATAAATTCCCTTTTACTCACCATTCAATTAAATTTTTATTTAATGCCGTAAGTATCGGACACTCGAGTATCAGGTAGGTTGGTACTTTAGACACATCCTAATATTCTGTAGTTGTCATATGACGTCACAATTCCAAACGGCGGATGTTATAGAAGGAAAATAAAATAAAATATTAAATTTTTTTTTTCGAAAATTTCTCTAAATATGCATATTTAGGAATGTACATATTGCAATACAATAAGAGTTTTGTGAAGTGTGCAGTACCGCAATTATGCAGTTTTCTGTGATGTGTAAAGTGTACAGGTTAGAATTTTGAAATTTTTTTTTCTCAAAAACTATAGGAGACCGCCGCGATCTGATTTCAGATTCGTGCTCAGCACCCTCGAAAATAGGGGGCTAGGAAAAATTTTGTGCATTTTTGAGCGGTTTACGCTTATGTAAATTATTACCGTTTCATTTTTAAATTCTATTAACTGCACAGGTAAAAAAAGTATTGGTGAATCAACTCAAGACAAAGCACGTAGCAAGCGCTCTCTAGGAAATATCTTGAAACTAATGCTAAATTCGTATTTATCGCTCCCAAAAACCTAATTACACCAATTTTGAATTCGATATCTTCAACTGTTTTAAAGTTATCATTTTTCGAAAATTTATTTTAATTTACAACACCCTGTAATTCTTTAAAGAGTAACATATTACTTAGGCAAGTTTGGCTCAAAAAACATATTTTTATGTCTACTGTCTTCGGTTGATCCATGACCCTGCAGATCTAAACATATTGTTATCACGATTAGACATAGTTCGAAAATGTTATATTTGATGTAGTTTACCATTTTGGCACAATTTTCAAATTATTCCGACTGACTGTGCTTATAAAACTCACAACCTTTTAGACTTCCGTTATAAACTCTGAAACAGTAAGTACCGAATATAGGTACTACATTGTAAGATCACATTACCGCTGAATAAGAAACTCTTTATATATGTTTAATTACTGTGGTAAAGCCATTACTCAAAAGATGTTTGATAAAAACCTAGAGCCTCGTTAGTCGTGAGAATCTAATAAATATTACCGACGTAGAGTTTGTGGCCACTAACGTTTTTCTTTCTCAGGTTAATGTTTTTCCACTAGTTATAACAAGTAAGCAGTAAAAGGTAACTGATAAAATGAAAAATTTTTAGTGTTTTTAAAAAATAATAAATTACTGAGTTTTTCTACGACACTGTAAACATATAGCTATTATTGTCCGTGCATCTAAAGTGCTTGGCTTTTAATAGTAAGTACTACTTCCCAGAAAAATGTCAGAATGATTTAGTCAGGAGACCGTGGCGGCCATGGTACCGGTCCTCCTGGTCTAATCACTTGGTATTAATTCTTGGACACGCTGTACATGGTTCGGATATAATTGAGTCCGGTGTACGATACGTTACACTGCTGTAATACGCCGTGGACGCCCTGGACCTCCACCTCTTCCACGATTCGGTTGCAAATTTCCCGTGTCACGCCTGCATTTGCCCTACACTTGCACTCACTCCACATCGCTGTAAAAGTAGCTGCATTTGGCACAAGCTTACCGGGAAATAGTTCTGCTAAAGCATTTTCAGTTCACCATAAATTAACACGATATCCATAAAATGCGAGTTGCTAGACACTTAAGCCATTTTTGAAAAACTAATTTAAACACTCACATCACAACGTTAATACTATAAATAATCGCATTACAATATTCGGAATCGTCTGGTTAGAGACTACAGTAGCCCAGTGATATAAAGGTTGAAAATAGCAGAACTTGAATATTTTTTACAAATTGGTTCCTTACACTGATCTTTAATTTAAAATGAGACTTTATTTTCCAACTACTCTACGAATTCAGAAATATCTAGTAATGTGTTGCAAATTAAATTTGACCATTCAATTTATGTACAGGGTGTTAAAAAAGAGTGTAAAATATTTCAGGAGGTAATAGTATGAACCAAAATAAGCAGAAAAGTCTTAATAAACATGGGTCCGCAAAGTAACCGTTGCGGAGATATAGACCACTATTCGTTTTTCAAACATTTTATTTTATTAGGAATAAACCGACAAAGGAAGCTTTTAACAAACAAAAAACAAAGTTACAGAAGATGTTCAAAGTGCCCTCAGTCCATTTCCAAGCAGGCACGATATCTTCGTCTCAACGAAATTCGATGTTACAACAGTTTCTCATTAAGCAACCCAAAGTTTTTTTTTTATATATATTTTCAGGTATTAACAATATTGTGTGAAACTAACTACTCTGTGGGCTAAAGCCCCAACCAGCGTTGAATTACTCCCACAATATCTACCCATATATACTTTATTATTAGCTTTTGTAAAATTTTGTACTGCTTTAGAAAGGAATTTTAAGCTAATATATGTCAAATCTCCTACAATTCCTATCAATGAAGTCATATGTATGTTCTCTGATACCAAACATCTAGGTATGCTAATGAACAACTCCACAGACAAAGCTCTGTTCAATAATCATCTAAAGAAATTAATCTATCTAAATTTACTAACCTGGTTTAATGAAAACACTCTATAGATATCTAACTTCAACCACAATAGATCAGATTTGACCTATTTCTGCATTTTTAGGATTGCTTCATCAGGTCTCCTTTAAGTTGAGTCAAATATCTTAACTATAAAAATTATTATACCAATTAATTAAAATTGTTTGAAATTAAATGTCGACAATTTCAAACAAATTAATCTGTCAATGAATTTAAACATCATAACGACCTACTAAAATAAATAACAAAATTTACCTTTTATGTATCGTTTTTTTTTATTTTCAGGTATTAACAATATTATGTGAAACTAACTACTCTGTGGGCTAAAGCAGAAATAGGTCAGATCTCATCTATTGTGGTTGAATTTTCGATTTCCCACTGTCAGAAGTTAGATATCTGTACCTGATGAAGCAATGCAAAAAATGCAGAAATAGGTCAGATCTCATCTATTGTGATTGAATCTTCGATTTCCCACAGTCAGAAGTTAAATATCTATAGAGTGTTTTTATTAAACCAGGTTAGTAAATTTAAATAGATTAATTTCTTTAGATAATCACAGGCACACAAAAAAAAGTTCTGTGCCCGAGTTCCGATCTATGGTTCCCCATGTATTTTTGGCTCCCGAAACCGATCCCAGGGTCGGTATAGCCCAGACGTTCCATATTTGCGCGCTACGGTCAAAAAATGACCAAAATTTGGCCATTACCTGGAAATAAGCGCAAAGCGTTATCTCCGTGTCAAACATGAATCAGTTGTTGGATAGGACTTCGCATATCCCAATTGTCTCAAGTAACACGAATTGGTCCTAATAAATTTCAAATTGCTAGAAAAAATCATATGATTTTACCGTATTCAGGATCGAATTGATTTAAGAGGATTGTCTTCATGTAGCATTGCACAGTGAATACACAAAAAAATAAAAAAAAATATAAAAAAATGTAAAAAAAAATAAAAAATTTAAAAAAGAAAGAAAGGAGCTACAATACTTCCTACGTCAACAACTAATTCATGTTTGGACCCTTCAATGGCACGAAGATAAAGCTTTGCGCTTATTTCCAGATAATGGCCAAATTTTAGTCATTTTTTTTACCGTAGCGCGCAAATATGGAACGTCTGGGCTATACCGACCCTGGGATCGGTTTCGGGAGCCAAAAATACAGAGCTCGGGCACAGAACTTTATTTTGTGTTTCTGTGTAATTATTGAATACGAGTAGAGCTTTGTCTGTGGCATTGTTCATTAGCATACTTAGATGTTTGGTATCAGAGAACATACATATGACTTCATTGATAGGAATTGTAGGAGATTTGATATATATTAGCTTAAAATACCTTTCTTGTAAAATTATAAGTCATAATATAAGATACTTTTATTACGAATATAGCACCCTGTAGCGCTGACTTTATGAATGACGTTAGACGTACATTATTCTCAGTTAAGAACATTACTATGTTAATTAATTGCACATTCGTGACAAATTAGATGATTTAATTAATTACCAGTTTCATACGTTTCCAGCGCGTGGCGCCTACACCAGGACGTTCTCCATCTAGCGGCATAATAAAGACTCAAATAACCCGTGTCAACCTTCTGTTCGGATTGTCATAACTGTTTCCTTCACGATTCGTCGTTTACCGGTGTGAAGTGATTTAAATAATCCATCGTTTGAAGTACGTCGAAAAAGATGGTCGACCATCTCCGAAAGAATAGGCTAACTGTTCTCGTATGTCCGCACCGAGTACAAAGTTATCTCTGCTAATCATCTGCAGACGAGCTGTTATAAGGCTGATTATGATCATTCTCATTCATGGACATTTTATACGGTCTGTGCCACACTAGCTGTCTGATAGACAATAAGTGGTAATCCTGGGAACTCAGCGCGTCTTTATAAATAATTTCTTTATTTACAGCCGTGGAGAAGTCGTACTGTGTTGTTCTAAAACTATAAGACAAGCGCGGCGAATTGTTGGCTTTTAAGCAGTATGTAACTGTTTTGAATGTCTTAAATATTTAAAAACAATCTGCAGAAAGGACATAAGTCGTTTTTCTTCAACCGTCACAAAACTATGACATTTTTTGATTGTCACTTTTAATACTTGGAGGTAAAGTTGACACTTTTAATACTTATGTTAAAATTGTAATATTTTTTGCAAATTTATCAGTCATTGAATGTATGTTAGTGCTTTCCATAACACCCTGTAGCAGTGGCGGCTCGTGATGAAATGAAACGGGTGTTCTGCAAATATTTACTCACCTATTTTTTGAAAGTCAATTCAATCCTGCGATCCTTCATAACTTGTCTATAACCTTCTCGTTGAAGCCATCAATTTGTGAAATAAATATTTTTTCAATGGAAAGCACCGATAGAGCTTTCAAACGATCCTGGGACATTGAATTTCGAAGTCTTGATTATTTCTAAAGTTGAAAAGCGTCTTTCAGCTTCTGATGTTGACATGGGTGTTGTTGCAACAATTTCTAATATTTTTTTTTGTTTCCCGAAATGTTTGGTCTAAATTATTTTAAGCAACGATGGCATGTCTAATGAACACTCATAACATGTATGACTGTATTGTTGAAACAAAATTCAAAAATTCAAAAACCTTTTATTCTTTAAAGATATACAAGATGCATAAGAAAAGTCAATATACTTATAGATAAAAATAAAGACACAAATACACAAAGGTAACAGTTGCTACAAGTTTACAAGTTAGTCACAATATAATTTAAAAACTAAAGTCATAAAGCAACAACCAATAATATTGTATTCAGGGTGTCCGGAAATGATGAGCAAAAATTCATTCTATAACATGTTTTCCAAAACTGATTATTAATGGAGTTACAGGGTGTTAAAGTTAAAATTTTATTTTCGATATTTGTAAATAATTTCTTAAGAAATCCAGATATTTACATAGAATATGTAAATAGGGGGTTTTTGCGGACGAAAAATTCAAATATCTTTCTAATTTTGACGTCACTAGTAGAGGGCGACACTTGTGGCACACCATATTTCTTTTAAATGGCAGAACTTTTTTGCATCTTACTGTATACATCTGACTATGGAAACAATCGATTCTCCTATCTGTTTTATTTGAAAAAGGTATACTTTGCTGAAGTCGGTAGGCGTAACCATTTTTGAAATAATCCAATTTGAAAGTGCACCGAGTAAAAACTGTTTTGGTTTCAAGTAAAGTGCCTTTTCTGATGAAAATACAGCAAAATGCTATTTGAAAAAGTTGTTCACAATCGTAAGTTATGGAGACGTGCACAATTTCAAGAAGATCGGCGAGGTGTGTTGAAACCATTTTTCAGCAAAGCTCAAAGATTTTATCAAAGCAGGCCGTTTTTTTTTAAATTTTTGCACATCTCCATAACTTACTGTTCTAAACAACTTTTTCAAGTAACATTTTGCTATATTTTCAGTAGAAAAGCCACTTTAACTGAAACCAAAACAGTTTTTACTCGGTGCCCTGAATATTTCAATTAAGATTATTTCGAAAACTGTTACTCCTAACGACTTTAATAAGGTAAGTATACCTTTTTCAGGTAGGAGAATCGATTGTTTCAATAGTCAGATGGATACATTAAACAGCAAAAAAGTTCTGTCATTTAAAAAAAACAAAATGTGCCACAAGTGGCGCCCTCAACTAGTGACGTCAACATTAGAAATATATTTGAATTTCTCGTCCGCAAAATCTTTCGATTTGCAAATTTTATGTAAATATTTGGATTTCTTAAAATTAATAACAAATACATATCGAATTTTTTTTTAACTTTAACACCCTGTAACTGCGTTAATAATCAGTTTTGGAAAAAATGGTATAGAATTATCCCCTGAATTATTGGCTCATCATTTCCGGACACCCTGTATAAACGCAAGTACACTAACAAAGTCACAGGAAAATTTAGCTATAGAAATCAGCGGGATTATTCAGACGCTTATCGACAAGAAAACGTTAAGATTATATTTAAAGCTCTTCTTTTCTGAATAGATTTAATATGTTCGGGGAGATTATTGAACATCATAGCCCCAATGCGGTTAGGGGCCTTAAACGACAAATTAACTGAGAAGTAAGGGATATCTAAATCATTTTTTGCTCTAGTATTTCTATTATGTATATTAAAATTAGTAACAAATTTCGGTTTGTTATGAAAAACGAATACAGACCTCAAAAACGAAATAAAGTATGAATTTTAAATTTTTTGAAGATATCAACACGTGAATGTGTGCTGGGAACATTAGCAATGCAGCACAGTATTCGCTTCTAAGTAACAAATACGTCACGGGATAGAGCAGAATCCCCCAGAAGGCAATCCCATGTCTCAACCTGCTCTCAATCTGTGCATAGTATAATTTAATCAAATGGTCACCACTAAGTACACTTTTTAAACTAGAAAAAAGATAGATGGAAGCCAATTTAAATGACAAAAATTCACAATGAGATTTCAAATTAAGGCACGAGTCTAGATGCACACTCAAAAATGTAGAAGAGCACATCCTGAAACGATTTTAAACTAATAAATTTCTATCGATTATAAATCTAATTCAGGTAGAATAAGTAGCCTACCAGCGGGAAGTTGTCAGGGTTTCGAGTTACATGCTCGCTCTTGCATTAACCTTTTTGTCGGGACAGTGTCCATTCCACCGCTTTAGCCACATTAACAGTTTACGGCCCATAAATAACGAAATGGCAGCATGCAATTCTGCGCATTCTGTAATTTACACATTCAGGTCTTTTGTGACTTTTATTATAATGCTCCTTAATATTTCTATTAAAAAGGACTTCCGCATTTCACGCCATCGTTTAGAACAGTTAATATGTTTACACTTTGTACATTCAGACGCCTCGCAAACTACCCAATAAAACGATAATGCTGATTTACCGACCAACAGTGTACAAAAGGCTCGCGCTGGCGTTTTTACTCCTGGCTTGATTTGCGACCGAGACATTTGAATAATGGCCATTGTGGTGATGATATAAAACGGAAATTTATTAGAGGGGAAAAATTGTTGGTGAAGAGTAATGTACAGAGTGCCTGAATTGTAGAGGCAAAAACGGTTGATTTTATATATTGATACCTATCGTTTGTTACAAACGATAAATAAACAATGTTGCGAACGGCTGCTCTTTTAGTCGGGGCACTTTTTTTAAGTCGTGGGTTCTTGAATAGCAAAGTAGTTACGAGGATGCTATATTTGGGCGCCACCTACAGAAAATCTGTTCGGTTTGCCTTTTTACCCCTGTAGGAGGATAATAAATTTTGCTAGTCAAATGGGAGAAGAAAAATAAAAATATAAAAAAAATAAACACAGTTTATTGACTTGCCCACCAGTTGATATACAGACGTGGAATTGTTGAAGTTGGAAAGATCATCCGTTGATAACGTTGGAGATGACTTCCAGAAAGGCAGCTTTCCTGTCGTACTTGGACTAGTGCCGCTTACAATCTTGATTTCAAGGCAGTGCTTCGAGAAGAGCAGCCTTGCTGTCGTACTTGGATAGTGCCGCTTACAATCTAGATTTTCAAAGTTTTAGAATGGCCTTCTTAATTCAATTTTGATTCTTCAATTAATAAAATTTAACCAGCAAAGGTTGAACAAAATATTCCAACTTGGGAAATGGAAAGATTCTCAAAATGTACGTTAATCGACGTAACACCAATACAATTCAATTGGTTATTTATTTAATTGTTCAATTATTTAATTAATCATTCAATTATTTAATTGTTAATTTATTTAATTGGCCTCTAAAGTTAAGAAAATGACAAAAGAAAAGAAAAAATAATTAGCATGTGCTTTAGCAAAGATCAAGGTCAGGTTAAGTATTTTATATTCTTAGTTTCAAAAATTAACATACAATATAGTTTAAAATGAAATCTACTATCGATAATAATCTTAATTAATCAAATATATTACCTCCCTTTATATTGATGACTTCAATAAATTCAGATTTATTTTCAAAATGTGGCTTCGCACTATAACTAAATCTGTAATATGGAAATACTTCAGTCGACCAAAATCAGAACGAAAAGGGACTAGAATTTAGGTTTCTGTAGGTTTTATACCCTACAAAGATCTAAAAACTCACTGAAATATGATTGGTTCAGTTTCTATGAAACTTCGGGCTAATGCTCGTTCGAGATCTCAGCACATAATTTAGTCCGAATAGTATGTGGTCTGTGGTCCGAATCGAATTATTAATTTTAATGACAGTTACCTTAACCTTGCTTTTTGCCAAAACAAAGCTTAATACAACAAGTGATAATAATTAAATAATAAACTGTTAACAAATTACTCCAGGATGTTATACAGAGTAGAAAACATAACATTACGATATACATAGACGTAACTGGTTCACAGCAATGGTAGGTAAATAATTAATAAAATATTTATCGTACAAAGTGTTGTGTGTACATTTTAGGCTTACTTGAAGAAATCTAAAACTACATGGTACACTGGATATGGTTTACACTTACTTAAACTACAACTTATACAGGATGTGCAAAAATACCTTGTTACTAGACGTCTCATATTGAAATTGTGACATTCTTAATTTTATAATAAAAGGAATGTTACAATATAAACAAATATTGTAAGAGAATGGTCAGAATAAAATTTGGTGCACTTGGTGTTAAATGGGATGAGGTAAGTTCCAGAAACGACTAATGACGGCATCAATTATATTTTTTCCAAAAACATACCCAAATTGTTTTCCTGGTAAAAGGCTTTCTTTCTTCTAATACACTTTTATTAGAGAAATTTGCCTGTATTACTTGCTGTTTAAAAATACCACCTAAAAATCACATTAGTGGTGGAAGGATCAAATAGTCGTTGGAAAATAATCGAATGTTCGTTGTTTAAAGTGCATAAATGTCACAAAATATTTGTCATTACTCAATACGAACCTCAAACTCAAAATCAAATAATTGACCGAAGGGTAAGAAACAATGTTGATACAGCTATAATGTTACAGTATTTTGAACAAAACCCAAGAAATTCTATACGGCAGGCTAGCCTGAAATTGAATTTGGATACATCAACCGTTCAACAAATTTTAAAGATCAATGGGTATCAGGACTACAAAATTCACAATTTGCCTGAGCGTCACATTGAAAACAGATTTAATTTTATAGCCAAACTATAAAAAATGCAGAAACTGTTGATCAGAATCTTTTTCAGCACGTTCTTTGGACAGACGAAAGTCTCTTTGTCAAATAGGTGCAACAAACACTACCTACTTGTCCATTGAAAATCGCCACATTGTAAATGCAGTACAAAAACTAAGGCCATGTTGGAGTAAATGTATGGTGTGGCATCATCGATAGGTATTTAATTGGGCATTATTTTTATGAAAATACATTGAACAGCATAAGTTACCTAAATTTCCTACAATAAAAACTTCCTATACTTCTGGAGAAGGTGCCTTTGCAGTTAAGAAGAAACCTACGGCTTCAGTACGACGGAGCTCCACCTCACAAGGCCAGGATTGAGTAGTAATATTTAGATAACACTTTCCCAGAAAAATGGATTAGGATCCCATCGATATTTTTATGTGAGGTTTTAAAAATAAGGTTTACAAAACACCTTTGCGAGATATTAATCATTTGAAAGAAACAAAACACCAAAGCTTGTAATGAGTTAAACGCAGCTCAGAGAGAAGTCAGGCGAAAAATTAAAATTGATAACGTCATTAGTCGTTTCTGTCAAATCTCAAAGATAAAACTTTCAAAAAAAAAACAGGTGGATTTTAATGGCTACAGGATCCAGAGAAAACAGATGAAAGGAATAACGAAGCAACTGCGGACAACGTTGTTTCTGGGTTTTGCCTTTGATCAGCGCAGTGCAGCTTAAAAACAAGATGGAATAAGAAGAAAGGGCAAAGGACATGAACACAAGAGAAAGACAATCAGAAAACCTATCTCTATTTGCGGCATCGTGTCACACCGCCTCGGTATTGAGGCAAAGAGCAGCCAGGACAAATATAGAAAGAAAGGAGCTTAATGGATCAAAATCTTAAAATAAATAGGTGGATTTTAATGGCTACAGGATCCAGAGCAAACAGATGGAAGAAGGTTTTTTGCTTGTCATTCTCTTGTGTTCATGTCCCTTGCCCGTTTTTCTTATTCCATCTTGTTTTTAAGCTGCACTGCACTGATAAAGCGCAAAAACCCAGAAACAACTTTGTCCGAAGTTGCTTCGTTGCTCCTTCCATCTGTTTTCTTTGAGGCCTGTAGCAATTAAAATCCACCTGTTTCTTTTAAAATTATGATCCATTAAGCTCCTTTCTTTCTATAAAACTTTCAATAATTAAAAATGGAGCTTACCTCATCCCATTTAACACCACGTGTCCCAAATTTTATTTAAATTTTTTGTATCCTCACAGTAGGGCCATATCATCGTTTTGAGACACCGTGTAGATTTGTTATTGTCAAGATCCAATATGGCGCCCACAAGAAAAAAAAAACAATTAAGTATTGCATAACCGAAACTAGAAACCGTAGAAATTTTCTTTCGACAATATATATTCTTATCCCTCTATACAAAATTTCAGCACTTTCTGTTGAAAAATAATGATGGGTAGGTAACATTTTCCAAAATCACTATTTTCAACTCTTCCACAATATTTCAGCAACGGCAGCAGATATTTTGAACCTGTTTGGTTTATCTTAACGGTCACCCTGTATATCTGATTAAAAGCAATAAATAAACTATTATAAAAAATTTGTCTAAAATGAACCGTTTTTCTACCAATACTTATATTTGAAAAATTAACACACAGTTGTAATAAAATGCAAAACCATATTGCCAGGGCCGGATTTATATTTGCTGGGGCCCTGGGCTTAAGGCAATCTGGTGCCCTTTCATAAAAATCAATAACACTCGTAGGTCGTAGTTAGAGGTTTATAACGTTATAATAAAAAAGGGAAAAATTTGGAGGTAGGCATAAAAATACGTATATTCAAAGTTAAACATGATTCCAACAATAACAACATCCTAAAACTAAAACAACTAAAAAAGAAAAATTGTTTCTAATTTGTTCTCCATTTTCTCCTTGGCGATTCAAAAAGGCGGAAATTATGCCGTCAGTGTCTTCGTCATTGAGTAATTTACCCTCAATGGACAATAAAGCCATATCTGTTAGATGATCGTCACTCAAAGAGTTCCGCAAATATGTCTTGATTAATTTCAAAGTAGAAAACGACCTCTCACCTGAAGCGTTACGGGAATAACCAAAAAATTTTAAGTGCCAAGAATACATTTGGAAACGTTGGAATAAGGTCATTATCATGAATATATTTGAAGAAGAAGTTCTAGTTCTTTAAACAAACAACACACATAAAATACGGCCCATAAACTTCACCGAGCGAAAAATGACGAGGTACTTATATTGGCTATCGCCTATCATCGACAAAGCGCCTGAGTTTGTTCGGCACGCGGCACGTGGTGTCGCGACGTCTGTCTAGCGTTCTTATCAAGAAGCAAAATTAACGAACCCGAACGCGGTGGCGGGGCCCCCTAGAAGGTTTGGGGCCCTGGGCTGCAGCCCACTTTGGTATATGGTAAATCCGGCCCTGCATATTGCAAAATTGCACTCAAATATACAATTAAATTCGAGCAAAAGCCCTTTCAACTTATTTATATGTAAGTAGTTTTGCTTTGTTATCAGTATTGATAAAGTAAACAAGAGATAGATTACTGTAACGTAAGACAGCGTTGTAATCCATAGAGCATCTGCGGCACGTGATCAAAATAGGCGTGGCTACTGGCTTGGAGGATAAACAAACAGCGATCATAACCTTAAACGTATTTATTACTATTTATTTATTATATGTTTTCACGTTACCTTAAGTGGTTGTGTTCTGGTTATAGTTTATTGTTGTTATTATTTTTCATTTTTGTGGCTACAATATTCCTTCATTTATATAATCATGTATAGTGAATATTATTATACACTGAAAGTCATAGATGCTGCGAGTGCTGATGGATATAGATATAGACATAAAATAAGTGAAATTGGAATAGATCCATACACATTCAATCTGATAATGAAGCAGATTTTCCTAAAACTTTATATCCAAATTCTGTAAATTATTTGTTACATAATAAAAGTGCTTATACACATACATCAAATTTGTGGTTTTCTAGGTACTGAAATCTCGAAAAATAAAACAAGTAGAGCAAAAGTAATATCACAAATAAAATTACTGATGTTTTGTTTATCCACTTTTACTGTTTAAACTCTCCTCAAATAATATAACTTTTAAAAAGCATTTGTATGATACACATTATTTCGCTATTCTAACCCCACATTTTAACAATTATTTTCAGATACTTATCAACAAACGTGAACAATCTTATATGCAGAACTATGTAAGTTTATGTTATTTACATCTATTTAAAAAAATACATATTTTGAAAGATTTCAGTAGGTACCTAAAAATTTGCTGGATAGATCGTTTTCTGACGTTATGTATTGATTTTACTTCAGTACATTTAAATATTCGCAGGTGGCATGAGATAACATTCTTGTTATTTGCTAAATTCTATATTATTCAGTTCTTAAATTACTTGTATTTGTAAACACTATTTCAAGAATACGGCACCCTTAAAGCATTATATTAAAGGCTTAGAAAATAAGTAATTTTTCTCAAGGAAAATGTACGCATACTATGTATGTAGGTATGCATATACAACATGCTAAAACAGTTTCATTTCAAATAATCTAAATTACCTACAAAAGAAATATTTATTTATAACTAAAAAATGGTACTCCGATATGGTATTCATTCTACAAGATTTTATATAAAATATTACCTTTTCACAAAATTATTACTGAAAACATTTGAATTCGTAAATAGCAGAAATATGTGCCAGTTTTAAACAAAGTTTTCCAAAAGTAGGTATCCACAGAATGAGAATAAATAAAAATTTAGTCCTGAAATAGGTTGCCACTAAATACAATCAATACATATGCTGCTGTGGCGTTTGCACAGCCACGGAAAATTGATATGATTTATTTTTTCAAACCTCTTTTTCTTCATTTAATATTTTTCGCCTCATATCTATCTCTTCTTGATTCTTTTGATGAAGTACCAGATGTATAACTCATATTCACACGTTTGTTTATCCTCCAAACAACGACCTTGAAAATCGTGACGTCACGTGCAGATGCCCTATTATCAGTTATTTTTAACCTCAAACCTAGATCAAGATACTTCTGCATCGTACTTACTAGATATTGTGTGCGCTTTGTTTATTTGTATCTAACTATTATAACTATTTCAAACTTTATTCTGTTTTATGAGAAAAGCTCTATGACTTCCGGTAAGTATATTTAGACGTACCTACGTATGATTATTATGCAGAAACACCTGACATGGTCGGCATTCGACGTCACATGTTCAAAAGCTGTACGTACATTATATGCATACAAGAAGCAACCGACAGAATGAATAAAGATAGAGCTGATTACAATTTGTGAGCATTTCATTTTCAAATCTATTAGACACTTTGTCATATTAAAGGTAATAGCAATTGTTCTTATAATAATGTAAATATGGTTTGGTGCGGTTTATCTACATAACTGTAAGACCATTAAAATGATAGAAACGATCTTCCTACACTCGACATAACGGTTACTATTTTAGCAATCACATTTTCTCACTGAATGCCATGGTGAATAACAAATTGTAAATCTATTATAATAGCTACAAAATTTGCTACTATATACAGCGTACAATAATGCATCAAATATTCATCATTAACAACTAATTATCCTTCTGTGTCATATTTGTTGGTACGGGATTTTAAAACTTATTTTAGACTGGAACTTCAAAATGTAACTTTTTGTAAAATAAACATTAATTGTTAGCTAGACAAAATTGACGTATTTTTCAATTTAAATGTATTTTTAAAAAGAAGTTTTCGTTTGTATAGAGATGTTGAAATTTTAGAAGTCTAATATATAAAGCTGTTTACAAGCCTTTTAGTACCAGAGTTGTGTTATCTTCCTCTACTCCGTTCTGTTTCTCACCTTTCTGTTCTAATCCATTACATTTTTCTCCCCTAGATCTATTGCCACTGCCTCTCTCAATCGCTTCCTCGGTCTCCCTCTTTTCTTCTTTTGGTTAGGTTTACGCCCTACAATGTTTTTAACTGTCCCTTCATCTTCCATACGTTCAAGATGCCCTAACCTTTGCATTCTTCTAGCTTTTACAACTTCCTCTATTTTTGGTGCCTGGTATATTGCATATATTTCATTATTATTTCTCCTTAGCCAGCCTCCTCTGTATTTTTTCCCCTTAGAATTCTTCTTAAGATCATCCTTTCTCATCTTAATAGGTATTCTCTTGACTTCTTATCGAAGTTCCAGATTTAACTGCCATACAGCGCTGTAGGTCTCAAAATTACTTTGTACATTCTAAATTTTACTCCCTGAACACATTTTTTGATTTCATGAGGTATTTGACTGCTGCCAAACTTTTATTATTCTCCTATTATTTGCTTTTATCATTCTCCTCTATTTCTCCTCTCCTCACTTAGCTGTTACCACGCCCCCAAGTACACATATTCTTGAACTTTTTCAAACTCTATCTCTCCGTGATTGACATCTTTTTTGTTCTTCTATTCTCAAGCTTACTTTTCTCTTGATTTAAATACAGTCTCACTTTACGTGCTTCCTCCACAAGATTTCTCGTTACTTCTTCTAATTCCCTACTATCTCTAGCAATAATGGCCACATCCTCTCCATAATTTACTATTTGGTGACTTTTAAACAATATGTGTCCTTCTTTGTTCAACTGACTATCTCTTATGACCTTTTCTAGTAGGAAATTAAAAAGAAGCGTTGAGAATGGGTCTCCTTCTCTCTGTTCTGTGTTAGTAGTATAACCTTTTGAACATTCACCTTTTATTCGAACTTTGCTTTTGGTCATTTTCAATAGCCCAATCAGTTTAGTTGGTATCCCAAATGGTTTCAATATTTTACTTAGCTTATTCCTTTTGATCGAATCACATGCTTCTCTGAAGTCCACCAATAATATCATTGCTTTAATCCCATATTCATAGAATGTAGAAAGGATTTCCTTCATCATGAACCTTTGGTCCGTTGCTGACCTTCCCTTTCTAAAACCTACTTGATACTTCCCTATCTGTAGCTCTGCTAAAGGTTTTATTCCCTGTTTTATTAACGTTGCCATGATTTTATGCCCTATATCTAGCAATGATATACCCCTATAGTTTCTCTGTTATAGTATCTATAGTTATAGTCTCTGTTATAGCTATAGTCTGTTGCATCTCTCTTTTTTAAAATTGGTATAAGCATAGCATCTGTTCAATCTTCAGGCATTTTCTCCTACAAATCTTTAGGATTATTTCGTATATTCTTTGTCTTAAATCATCTCCTGCGTACTTAATGTTCTCTGCCGTTATTCCGTTTTCCCAAGATTTTTGTGATTCTTTAAAGCTTCTATAATTATGTATATTTCCTTTTTTGTAGGCTCTTCTACTTCCACTCCCTCTTCCCTTACCAGTATCATCTCCTCCTGCTCTTCTCCTTCCTCCTAAAATAAATATAACAGAAAAAATATTCTCGCAAATAACCAATGGTTCCAAATTTATATGATAGGAAACTTTATGTGCATCTATAAATTACACAGAATTAGGTTGCATGATATATACATTTTTTACGACAATAGTATTCGTTTATCATTTCTAATAAATATTTTTCTTGGTACATTTATTTATTAAATTAATTCTATTATTAATTTCGTGACAGCTTTTGGAGTAATTTACCAATTCTAAATAATGTAAGCATCAAAACATGCTTGACTGAAAGCTTAATAAATTAATGAAAATAATAACCAGTCACGTAATTAATAATAGAGTCATTGAAAAGTATCTCCATAGGGGGATGTCAGATTTACGAATATAATTGTTGCACTCTATAATTATCTCATTATCAAGTTATATATTCCAGTTACGGTGAAATGAAATTGCTATCGTCAAGGCGGAGCACGTAGAAGGCCTATTTTGTTAGTTTTCAGATCAAATGGATTGGGTGCTGAACTTCCTCTCACGCACGACTTTAATAGGTAATTAAGAATCTCGTATATATGATTATTACGTTATTATTTGAAGATACTCATTAACAAGTATGCTTAAATTTTAATGTAATGTATAAGTATTCATTTTTCACTAGACAAGCCGCCTACTTTCTTGATGTGGATAAGTAAGCTGAAATGTAGGTAATTTGATTTTGAAATTTGTACAGTGCGTTTTTAAATAGCACAGTAAAATCTAACATCAACTTTTAATGGACTATGTCACAATTGAACATTTTTCGGATATTTCACGAATTTTTCTCTACTAATAAGAGAATCATTATATTATATACAGAGTGTTTCACTTTCAAATTGCCACATTTTTGGAAATGATAGATCCTGGAAAATAATAATAATTATTATTTTTATTAAACTAAAGGAATAAGTAGAGGTTCAAAGTTATGTTCAAATTAGAAAGATAATTATGTCACATTTAATCACAATTGAAACTATAAATAGTACATTAAAGTGGTTTTTAGGCTTTCACGGCCAGTGCTGTAATTTGATACATAATGATTTTCTGGGTTGTTGTGCCGAGACCTCGGTAACTTGTAGCTGCCAGAAACAGAGTTAAAATGCACATCCCTAGCATTAGGCGGGACCCCTTTCCCTACCCTGGTTGTTCTCGGGCTAAGCTCTGTGGGGACAGACCCGCTATCGGTGTCTCTGAGCCCGTCTATATATTGATTTCGGTTCCTATTGTTGGTATTACGACTGCTACTGTCGGAACCCTTCCTCGGATAATGGTGGTCCCATTAATTGCATTTGTAAGGGTACATTCATTTTTTTTAGATAAGTTCTGAATCACTGTAAAAGTTCATTCTTTTTAAGTGTGTCATATTTATGTTTAAAACAGTTAACGCTTCCAGAGGTTACAACATCATTATGTTTGAATATAAGCTCTGCCTTATGGATGTCTTGAAGTTTCCTTTGCGTAGTTTCAACTGGTTCCCATGTAAGCGGCCATTTGTGGTTAATGTCAGCAACTCACCAATGTACTGATTGAAAAAAAAACACGTAACAGTTTATAAGTGAAAATCATGCCATCTCTAGATCTGCGTTCGGAAAGTAGTGGGAAATTTACGATTTGTAGCCTCTGACTCCACAGAGTAGTCACTTGTCTACTAGATTTGCGCTGAATATTTTCTAGCAGGTTAATGTTCTTAATCAAATGAGGTGGCCATATAGGTCTTACGTAGGATTTAAAAAAAAGGAAATACAATCTAGGGCTGGTATTTTGAAATACATCAAATAGTATGTAGGGTCTTTGATTAGCTTTTCTTATGAATTTGGAAATATAAGTGGACCAGGAAAGCCATCAATCGCTGTCAGACTACTTTGAATGGTGTTGTGCTGTTCTAGAGGATTTCCATATAATTTTGTGCCGTCAGCATAAAAACAATGAGGGATAGTTATGAGGTCGGTAATTATCAGGTTTATCTGTTTTATCACCGTCTTTGAATATAGCGATTGAAGACGCTATCAACCAATCAGACGCGAGGGATGACGTGGTAAGGAATAATATAAATATAGTATATACATATAAAGGTTCTACTAAAGAACAAGCACAGCGTTTGAGTACTGATGCTGAAAGACCATCGGGTCCCAGCGTCAAATTCACATTTAGGTTATTTTGATGCTGCAGCAAATCATTCCGATTAAAAGTTAAAGAGTGGCCCTGCCTAAATTCTAAAGGTTCTGTAAGTAGTAGGACCCCTGAGGTACTCCAATAAATACTTTTCGAAGAGTAGTGGTTAAAACTTCAGCACATTCTAAATCAGAGATGAGACGAGATAAATTTTCTAGTATATTTGAATACAGCTTTTTGGCCCCTATACACAAGATTAAGTCAAAAATAACAACTCAATTTATTTTTGCAGCGCAATAGAGAAATTACTGTGAGTAGTGAGTGAAATAGTTTTGACACCACACACAATGGCATATTGTGGTATAAACTGTATACATTTGGGAAGGAAGCTATAGGGTGTGAAAAATTGAGAGAATTATTGAAATTGAATCAAATTAGTTATTTAAAAAGAAACATTTTAAAAAATTTAACTGACAAGCTGTAACTTGCAAACAATTGACAATTCGAAAAAATTTTTCATTACTTACTGCTACTATTTTAATCCGTAGAATCACCTCCCGGAGTTTGCTTATGGACTTTTAGAGCACCCTGTATAATTATAATCTGTGGCACACCTGGACATCTAACTGTAATTGAATAAAGAGGTACTTTTAAAACAACCATTAAAAATAAGATAATAAGGAATATCTAAGCAATTGATTTATTTTAAATGTTGTCTGCTTTGCCTTTCACTAGTTAATATCAGTTGTAACATTTGTCAATGAACTGTTAAAAGGATACATAAGAATTTGTATAAGAATAAAATATTGATAAATTTAAAAACGCTTTCACAACATCAGCAAAACATTCACAGAAGTCTCTCAACCATTGAACCTGAGATATTATAAAGAGTAGATTTTTGTTATAATGTTTAGCCCTATCATTAATTTCTACATGGAAAAAGTATTGTAATGATTCTGCTACAACTTGTGTAAAAATCGTACCTTAATATTTCATTTGAACATTGCTATTAATTATGCTGCAATATTTGTAAAAAAAAATAAACAATAAAAAAGCGGTAATGACAATAATAATAAACCACCCCTATTGCGCAAAACACCGAAGTGTTGGACTGTGCTTATTTGGGAGGAAACGGAAACTCAGAAGACATTCCTTGAAGAACCCTGCATAAATAAGCTTATCAGGCAGTTCGAAAATGATTTAAAAATATACTTCTGTCCGGCACTGGTCCACTGTAAAACCTGATAAGATGGCTAAGCATGCAATCGGCGACCAGATAAAAATGGAAGGAAATTTCCAAGCAAAGAAATAAATAGCATTTAAGAACACCTGTTTTATGCAGCAAAAAGTAATCGGATGTCAATTACAGGAATATTCTTTAAGAAATAATCTAAAATTAAATTCTGATAAAGGTAATGCTATTTGTTTGTTTTTGTTCTCGTGTAATAAGAACGTTTATTGATGCAAATTTTCATTTAAAAATAGACCAGCAACCTTAGATCTGTTGGTGCAGTAAAAAACCTCGGTATAATTTTCACATTGATTGGCGTTTTAAAGAGCATATAAATGTTTTAATAAAAACATGTTACGGAGCTCTACGACTTTTGTATGTAAATGTAAATATTTTAAGTTTAGAAGAAAGCTGGTTGAGATATATTATTATTGTATTGCCAATTCTGACATACTATAGAATAGTTTATTGTTCGTGTTTAGATAAATTTTCAAAATGTTGCCTTCAAGTGATTCTAAACTGTTGTTGTAGATTTGTTTATAGATTTAAAAAATGTGATCATGTTTCTTCTAAAATTAACGAACTATCTTGGCTTAAACTTGTATAAATATAATTTCTCTGTGTTTGTTCATAACATTTTAATTACTTCATCACCACCCTATCTTCGGGAAAAGCTTTCTTTTAGTTTAATTTTCATTCTGTTTGTTATATACTCAAACAAGCTAACACTTCTCCGTTATCACTCAGCCAGATTTCAGAGAGCATTTTGGTCAAATGTAATTTTATTACATGCGTAATTATATGGATGTATTTCTATGTATTTTCATGTGTATGTGGAGCATTTCCAGTTTCTACTGTAACTATTTTATCTCCATCATGAAATTCTGCATCTTTACCTATTGGATTATTTTTTATGAATATTTTTACTTCTGTCTGTATTTGTTTTATCTTTTCTGTTACTGTTAAGGTTAAGTAGTGTAGCCGAAGGCTAAACGTCGCCTTTTCTAATTTTATTGTAAATTTCAATCCAAATTAGAAATAATAATAATAATAATAATACATACAACATAATAATAATCGTTCTGAAATATGCACTTACTGTCATTGTTGACACATTCCGTAAGTTGAATATACAACACTGTGGCTTGTATCCACAGAAATCAAAATGCTGGACTCATTCATAACTATGTATTTGTTATTATGTTCTGTCAATAAAGACACTTTATTATTATTATTTATTGTAAAAATAAAAGATACAATTTGTACAATTCTTAAATGTAATAGTTTTGTCTCGTTTTTATCTATTGCTTTTACAGTAATTTACTTTTCTGTATTACTTATTGAGTTAGATATGTTAGGATTAGAATAAACTTCAGTAGTTCTGTCTTCAAACACTGGAATGGAGTCAAATTCATTGTCACTGCCGCTGTTGGTATGTAAAATCTTATCAGCAAACTCTATTTTCTTTGTTAAAGACTCTGCAACATATCCTTCAGCGACATCAGAAGACCTAAAATTACATTTTCTGTTAGTCAAATAATACATTAATGTTATCACTAAAACCTCCAGCCCCCATGACGTTTGTGTGCCATAACATCAACTCCAGTATTTGCTAACAAAGTCGCCGACGTCCTTCTAAAAGCATGTCTACTATAGAATTTTGGATTTTGCAGTTTTAAATATTCGGCAATTTTTTGTGGTATTTGTCCCAATGTATTTATACCCACAAGTTGATTTATACATTTTCTCTGATGAACTGAGTAGAAAAATCGACGAGAGTTAGTCTCCTTAGGTCTTAAGCTTGTATATTTTCGCAAAATCGTCAAAAAGGGAGTTTTTCATGGGCCTTGTCAGTGATTGTGAAAATTCCACTAATATGTGTTTTGGTATCAGGCACTTTAACAATGACAACTGAACCTTTATCCGCAATGTCATCAACTCTCATCTTCATAAGTTCACGCCTAAGAGCCCCAGCGACTCGCATTATCATCATTGGGCATCCAGCGGGCATCCAGCAGGAATTTGTTCATCTCTTCTGTAAATAGCTTTGATTTTTCGCATGATGATACAATATTTTTCTACTTTAGAAATGCTACTAACTGCTTAAATTGCGATATATCAACACCATTATTTAAGTTGATCGGACTTTTAACCATAGAGTACTCTGCCCAGAAGATTCCTGGAGACTTCAATCTTAAATTTCTTTGAACAAAATAAGCCAACAAAGTGTTTTCAGATATCTCCGCTTTCTTCTCATTCAACCATTTCCTGAAGGCATCATACACGTTTTCATACCTCACCTTTGATTTTGTGGAAATTAATGACCCACAACCTATTTGATAGGATTCTTCATCAATGTCCGAATCTACTTCTGAATCGTCTTTATCAGCCATTATAACACAGTTTTGATAAGAAAACACAAAATTGTTCAACTTTTTGGTTTCCAACAAAACAAATTCAAAACACGCTAGAGAGGCCATACCATTTCAGCAATCAACAATTTTTTTATTATTATTTTATTTAATAAATGCGATTGTGCGAAAAACGTTATACACTATACGGTTGTTAAGTGGCTAACAGAATCTCGGAAAATGTGTTATATCCCACTTACCAACCTAATAGTGTAATATACTATTACGATATTGACATTTTTCATATCATTTTATTTCCAATTTATTTTAGATAAGTTCTGAATCATTCTGGATAAAAGAATTGTGGAAATGCAAAAATTACTTTCACAAAAGTACCTTCTTCGGTTAGGTGTATATCGGAGATCGGTCTAATTTCAGCCTTGTTGTTTTCTTCCTACACGCTGCAGATAAGATAATTAGAAGTTAAACAATAATTTATTGCCAGCCCGGTTAAGTGAGCAATTCTTGCCTTATTTTAACTGAATTATAATCATGCCTTCAAAGCATCGATTAAATGGCGATTGTAGAGTGCGATATATTAGCGATATAAGTTATTATAATTACCCATTATAACTTTTAAATGCACCACTTTATGTTTATAAATGGGTTTCTGCTTCCCACATACAAGTATAGTGTACCTTTAAAATGAGAATTACTTTATTGTCATCATAAAATAATAATTGTTTTACCAATGGTTAGGTCAATGGTTGTGTATTTGTCATCACTGTAAAAAGTGCAGGTAATTTCTCCGAATAAAACTTCTAAGAATTAGGAACAACACAAACTGGTACTGTAACTTACATAGAATATGAAATATTGTTAAATTAAAGACAATTTACGCCAATTGTATGAAATCCCCATAAAAATAATTCGTCTAAAATATAGGGAATTTTAGGTTTTACTTATGAACAGTACTTAATTTTGAGAATATTCCTCTAGGGGAGTAGGAAATATATGTATCTCCACCTCGTTGTTAGACTGCGTGCGCTTCTTATTGCAAAGGACATACGCATGCATTGGGTATGTGCACAGTGTGTGGTACTCTGTGTTGTGGGTTAAAACACTTCATGACAAATGCAAAGAAGGATAACTATAAGCAAGTTCGTTAGAGTTTCATAACACATAATAGAAACCTTGTGTGGTTTCCATACACTACCAGTAGCTAACTTTTAATTGGCAATCATTTACAACGACACTTACCGTGTAGACAACAGGTTTACGATCTGTTAGATTTGCGCTATCAATAATTTAGCTAAATACAAATTGTTAATCATTTGTAACAGCAGTCGTCACAGAGGTAACAGGTTTTATGATATCGTAGCAGCATCTTCTATGTTAGATGCGTGTTATTGATCAATGATAAGTATACTTTCAGCAAATTAAATATTGAAGAATGAAAGATGATTTTACCAAATACAATATTTACATATCGCATAAACAGCTGTATTTAGTTTTCTAAGTAGTTTTATTGAAATTATTAAGCCAAATATGCCTTATCCGTATGTTGCTTCTTGTCGATCTACAGGGTGTCAAAGTTGAAATAATAAATCACATTTTCTTTATATATCATGATGTATTTATGTAGAATGCCACGCTCTTTCAAATGGCATGGTCAAAATTGGGGGTTGCTATTTAAAAAAAATTGTCGTTGACGTCATATCTCGAACAACGATGACGTCACAAATATGGGTCGTATGTCAAAAAGTGCATATTTTAAAAATAAAATCGACGTGCCAGAGGACGAAAACTTCTCAGTTTAAAAAATAATGAATTTATTCGTTACTTTTCGAAAGCACTGTATAGTGTTTTGTAAACTAATAAACTTAATATGAATAATATTGGATGTTATAAATTACCACCTACAAGGTAAGATGTTGATATCAACTTTTTGTAGGTATACTCGTATGTTTGCACCTCGGTTTGTAGAAACATTAACTTAGCGTCCTAAGTGCGCCCCTGATAATGACGTCATCTGCAAACGAAGTGCGGCCTTAATTATTAGTTTTTTGGTTTCAATGAGATAACACTTGTCATACACGCTTTATGTAGTAAAGTTAATGCGTTTTTATAGCACCGTCTTTTTAAAAGTATGACCATTAAAATTGGTCAAGCATTTCACTTACACTTCGTATAGTTAAAACCATAATATTAAATTAAATTTATATTAGAATGAAGTAACAAATTATAAATTTATATTTAGTTTGTAGGCTTCCGTGGCTGTCGTTAATGATCAGGTGATTTCGGGCTGGTTGCCAAGTCGTCGGTTTAGAACACTTGAAGTTTCGAGAGACATATAGATATCTTCTTAAGAAGTTACTTTGAAACTGGAGATCTACTGGTCGTCGCACTATTTATATCAGGGGTGGTCATTGATCCATGATGTTCCGGTGGGGTGGTCACTGATCCACGATGTTCCGGTGGATTGCTTTCACGGATGAGTCTTTTCCAAATACCGGGCAGAAAAGAAACACAAGAGTCACCTCAAAAATAACAACTGGGAAAAATCAGCAGTAGCAGAGCATAGAGCGGACACGGGGACACACGGTGGAGCTAAGTGAAGCCAGCATGCTAGTAAGAGAGAGAACATTTTGGTCCCGACTATACAGAGAAGCTATAGAAATTCATAAAAATCCGAACAATTTCAACAGGGACGGTGGCGTGGATCGGCTCGGTATTTGGAAACGACTCATCCGTGAAAGCAATCCACCGGAACATCATGGATCAGTGACCACCCCACCGGAACATCATGGATCAGTGACCACCCCTGATATAAATAGTGCGACGACCAGTAGATCTCCAGTTTCAGAGTAACTTCTGAAGAAGAGAGCGATATGTCTCTCGAAACGTCAAGTGTTTTAAACTGATGACGTGGCAACCAGCCCGGAAATCACCTGACCATAAAATTTATATTTTTTTAATACATGAAAATAAAGTTACTGTCAAAAAATCATATATCTTTTACATTACACCTTTTTATCAATTAATTAATATAATCTGCAACTATCTGAAAAGTAATATGCTTATTAATTTATTTTTTTTCTTCTCGGTAAGATAAAACGTATTTATTTAAGAAGTTACTGTCAAAAAATCATATATCTTTTACATTACACCTTTTTATCAATTAATTAATATAATCTCCAACTATCTGAAAAGTAATATGCTTATTAATTTAATTTTTTTTCTTCTCGGGAAGATAAAACGTATTTATTAAGATAAGTATGTCATAAAACGTTTTAAGACACTACATTTTTTCAGGTGACTTAAGCATCCTTCATATTTTTTTAACGAAACTCTATAATGCATACCAGAATTGTACCTTGAGTTATGGAGCTATAAATTTTGTTTTATAGTTTCACAAAATGTATTTTTTTCTTGTATCTTTGCATTAGTATTCAGACATTGTAATTTCTTGTTATAGAAATACGCGTGAAAGTGTCAGTTTGATGATTTAAATTAAATACATTAATTCAAAAACGAGTAAATAAGAAAAAAGTAGTTGGGAGCCTGTAAATTCATTTACATTCCTCTTTATATATACCTGTGTATAGATAAAGAAGAAACGTTAGAAGTAAAGTTATGGAAGTTATTAAAAATCTAATATTTTGTATAAAAATATATTTGGTTATGTGTGAAAGCGGTAAAACAGTCATTTACAAATTTATTACTGAAATTTTGTACCAAAATTATTTGTGCTTAGCAGTTATTTTATTAGGTATATTTCATTCAATTTAAATGAAACTGCTAAATATAGTATTTCTAATTTAACCTCATTTGAGAAAGCATGGAAATAAATATTTTTTTTGCCCAAAAAGTGACATCTAATAATGGAGAGTTAACTGGCCGCATTGAATATAATATAGTGTTTTCAAAAACATGTCAAGGTGGTTCAAGAAAGTGTTGCAATAGTAAGTGGTTAACGAAAAATATACAAAATCCTGATATCTGTCCAGTAAGACTATTTTATAAAATTTTATCACACAGAACGGATTATATTTCAACTGACAGATTTTTTCTAACTCCCAATCCTTTTTGGAAAAATTATATGTCAAAAGGTTGGTACAAAAATATTGCCATAGATATCATTGAAATTCTTAAGTGGACTAAAATATCAGCTGAGAAAATTGGATTGGACACGAAATATAAAAAATTTCTAATCATTCACATTGCTTCAGCGCAGGATCAAATTTAACTAAAGCAGGTGTTAATCAATAAGAATTAATTAAAATAACATTCTTCAGCAAATTCTATAAAACCTTATTTACAACTCGACAACGATCATCACTCAAATCTTGTAACAAATCTCCGAAATAAACCTTCGAATAACGAGTCAATATCAACAGATCCTTCAAAATCAGCCTTACAATCAATATCCACAAGAGAATCATTAATAGAGTCAACAGGGCAAATTATTTACAATAATTGTTCACTTTAAAAAAATAATCTCTTTATTATTAATACACGTTCATTGTCTGTTGTGTCTGTACTTTTAAATAAAGTCTTAATTAAATTATCATAATTTTATTCACAAAATTGTCTTACCAAATACCATTCGAGCTAAGATTTTGAGCCTGATTGAAAAAAAAAACATAAAAAAATATCCGGATAAATCTGAGCTCTTATGGTATTACGCCCGATTATATTTAACGTTACTGCATCATGCGTACGTCATACGTGCTCACAATGGATAAATGTCTAAAATATTGGTGTCAATAGGCCAAAAGAATTTGACAGATCCGACAAGCATATGGATATGATAGAACAAATATTTTAAAAGTTTATCAGAAAGTTCATAAAAAAGCTAACATTGTACTGTACTGTTAGATATACAGGGTATTCCCCAAGATCAGAGACAGAGGAGGTTGCTTATAAACTTTTGTTCAATAGAATTACACAGGGTTAACTAGGACTTAGTACAAATATTTTAAGAGGGGATAGGGAAACATAAGAATTAACGGAATCACCCTTCAAAAAAATTTCAAACTTATTTATAAAGCAAAAAAAATTTTTTCGATAATATTTTAAATTCTTATTTAACGCTGATAATGTACTCTACAAGCATGCAACAGTCGCTCAGTCGGTATCGCTGTCATGTTATAATTCAATTTCTGTGTTTACGTTGTAATTTTGTGTTCTTCTTCAGTTTTTAGTACCTTTTTTAATTTTTAAACGTTTTATAGTTATTAAATAAAGACATTTGTGTTGGGTGCAGATACTTTCCCACAATATAGTTCGCCGGTTTGGTTTTCTAGGTTATGGGACAAGACTGCCGCGGTTACATTAAAACTTGTCTATTATCTGTTCCTTTCGTTCGATTTTGTAATAATAATAAATAGGCATTTTATCTAATTGTATCTACGGGACTTGTGTTTTATCGGTAGTGAGTGGGTGTAATGAGCGAATATGTAGTTTTACCAGTTTATAACAAAATAATGAAAAACGAATGCAAAATACTGGAGCTAACTGGATTAACTGTTACCTATCTATCAGGTATTATTACTAATAAGAATGTTAATTTTTGTCGTTTCTACATTTAGAAACGCTACAAAAAGACGACCGCATGGTAGTTGACAGTGTTGACAGATGTAAGCTTTATCTATGAATCTAAGCCATCTCAGTCGATTCTTGTCATAGGCGCCGACTTTCCGTAGGAAAAAAGGGTTTTGCCCCATTTTTTAAATATCGAGCTAAAATTCTGGAATAATTTTTTTATTGTCTTTTAGGCCTCCCTGAGCATGTGGTTAAGGTTTTTGTACTTAGTCATAGTTAACCCTGTAGAATATATGAGACAGGATGACGTCGAGGGTAATAAGTAATTTTCAGTCGTTTTAACAATTCCTATGTGGATATATGTTGCTTAAAAGTACTATTACGATACTATTAACAGTTTAGATAGATTTTAGCATATAACAGAGAATTTCAAACAGACAGTTTATTCTCTAACCTATAATTAGGTATTATGCCAAGTATGCTGCTTCGGTTCAGATGCCTTTACATTACAAATCTCAACTTTATGACTTACTCCAGCATGGGTAAGTTATTTTTACTAGGGGAGCACGATGTAGGTATGAGGAACAACATATTTTGTACCTATAAAAAAATTACAAGTTGCACATGCAGCAGCACAGTTAGCATTGCCTATACATAAGTATGTATACCTGAAATATGGTATATAACTCAGCATATATAGTAAAATACCATATATTTTGTGCTCTAAGTAATAAAATATAAAAAAAATAATAATTACCTGAAATGTTACATAACTCAGCATATACAGGCTGTATCACATAAGAGGGCCATGTATCTCGCTTAATATGCGAGACACGTCAAAAATCTTTAATTGTTTTTTGTTGCATTTTTAGAGGCCGTTATGCTCGTAAAAACAAATTTGAGATTCATGGCCAACTGTATGAGTAATAACAAAAAAACCTGTAAAGTGCCTAAACTTTAAGGCTGTCTAACTTTTTTATTTTAAGAGATAGAGAAAACTTATTGGTAATAAATTTTGATTGCAAAATTGATATCTTTCACCTGATATAAACAGATTTTTGAAATATCGTATGTGGTTTGCTGCGCCCTCTAGGCGGATAATTTTTTTTTTATTGAAGCAGGCTATGGCCACAAAAAATTGCCTTTTTTTCGTCTTTCATGCAATATACTACATGTTGCCCTTATCTTTCGTATTTATTGCATTTTTTTCAATTTTAGTTAAAAAAAATGTACCTAAATATTTTCATGTAGCTCAAGATAATGTAGAACCTGTTTTAAAGACGCCAATTGCAAAAAAATAATAAACAGAATGTACTTTTTGTATGCAAAATATAGATTTTCTTTTAATATTATTTTATTACGTTGTCTGTGCCAAAATAATTTTAAAGACTCAATTGCTTCTAATGTGAAAACCAATAAAATAATATTATAAGAAAATCTGTATTTTGCATAAAAAAGTACATTCTGTTTATTCTTTTTTGCAGTTGCCGTTTTTAAAACAGGTTCTACATTATCTTGAGCAACACGAAAATATTTAGGTAGATTTTTTTAACTAAAATTGAAAAAAAATGTAATAAATGCAAAAGATAAGGGCAACATGTATATTGCATGAAAGACGAAAAACAGGCAATTTTTGTAGCCATAGCCTACTTCAATAAAAATTTTTCCGCCTAGAGGGCGCAGCGAACCACATACGATATTTCAAAAATCTGTTTATATCAAGTGGAAGGTATCAATTTTGCAATAAAAATGTATTACCAATAAGTTTTCTCTATCTCTTAAAATAAAAAAGTTAGACAGCCTTAAAGTTTGGGCACTTTACAGGTTTTTTTGTTATTACTCATAAAGTTGGCCGTGGATCTCAAATTTGTTTCTACGAGCATAAAGGCCTCCAAAAATACAACAATTAAAGATTTTTGAGTGTCTCGCATATTAAGCGAGATACATGGGAGTGGTCCTTTTATGTGATACAGCCTGTATATAGTAAAATACCATATATTTTGTGCTCTAAGTAATAAAATAAAAAAAATAATAATTCTTAGGCTTTAAGATGTTAGTGGCAGAGACTGCAACTACATTTATCTGCATTAAGCTGAATCTTGAAAATTAAAGGTTGAAGACTTTTGGCAACGTATATTTAAATAAACACTTACCCCATAATTAGAACTTTCGTACACCTCATCTGTATTTATATTAGATCAGAAAAGAAAAGCAATTTCTCGAAAATCATTTATTTGCTTAAGCAATTTCACATAAAAGATATGCAAAATTAAACGTCTTAATGAAAATAATTATTGAAAACTTTTCAATTATCTGGATAAATAGTATCTTTTCGATTTCACCTTCCATTATGCTCTTTTCTTTAAACTTTGAAAGAAATCTAAAATGATTTTTAAAATTTTACGCACAAACTCAATATTTTTATTTTGAGGAACTCTTTTCCTTTCAGTTTCTTTACTCTTTCATTTGTTCACATCTTCACTTATTCATTTCATAATTTCTTAATGTATAAATTTCTCCATTTCTTCACTTCTCTGTTTCTTCATTTAATTATTTACTTGTTAATTTATTAATAATTTATGGCTGATAATACAATAGGTATGTATTATTCAAGGAATGCTAATGTTATTAAAAGTTTTTTGGTGTTAAATTGTGAATAATTTAATCAAAATCTTATTGGCCATTTACATTTCTTATAACAGAATAAGCAGTCATTGTACCGTTTCGTCGATTAATAATTTTGTGGGTGAACTTTATTAATTTCGTTATTAATGTGCAATATGAATATTTAATAACTTCACGTTATAGCGTCCTTTGACAAATCGATGTTGGATCAAAAAATATAAACTTAAAATTTTCATAACGTCTATTTTAATCGGTGCAATTTATCACTAGAATACTACATATTTACATATTTCTGTAAACCTTTCGCAGTCGTGTATTTTAAATTCATATAATAAATTTTAGACTTGGAAATAATAGCTTCAATATGTTTCCGAAATGTTTTGTTAATGGATCAATTTGTAATATCGCAAAATAATTTATAATAATATTATTGGAATGTAGCTAATATTAAGAAAATTTATAATTTCTTTTGCAGTTTTTGGTTCTCTTACTTTAAGACAAATTTAAGTAAATAGTTTAATTATTAAATCATTTGACATTATCAGTATAATGTTTTGGCCTGTTCTAAACGAGGAAATTAAAATGTACTTTAGTACCTAATTGTTTTAATACATACAGATTTGGAAAGTGAAGATCTTGATGGTGAATTGTGTTTTGCCGCTTGCGTGTATTTGTGTCATGCTACACGCATACTTCCACCATAGCGTGTTCACATCAAGCAGTGTTGCCAGGTGGGAAAAATTCAGTGAATGAGAATAATTTCAAAGAAGCATGAGGTTTGTAGAAAAAAGCATGAGATGGCTTAATTTATCAAAAAACACCTCTTGACGCAGCTTAATTTTTAATTACTTTTGTAATGCCATTTTTATTTCATTAAAAAGCATTATGTTCTGCTATTTTATCATAATATTACATTGTAAGTAGGTACTTACAGGTACTTACTTAAAAGTTATTAACCACGTAACCATTCTAATTTATTTTATTGTTAGGCCGGGCGAACGTTGAGGCGCAGTTGACGTGACGCAGGGTGACTCACGGGTCGTAAAATCTGTTGTTTCCAGAAAATGTAGGTACCCTTACGGAATAGAGTTAAGAATCACCGCAATACAGCGTGAATACAGCACACACACCGCATATCCGTAGACTGTCATACCCGTTTATGTATTCATTGCTAATTATTAAGAGAGCAGTCTACAATAAAGGACATTTCAAGTACCCAAATATTGTAGATACCTACCTCTATCTATTCAATTTTGCTCTCGATTTTGCCTTTATTTCTCGTTAGGTCTTTGTTTTGGTAGATTTCAAAGAGTAATTTTAATAATTTTATTATTTCTTTTTGTGTCTATTAAAAAGCATGAGATTTTGTAATCAAAATATGAGAACATGAGATTTCCTCGGAATGCATGAGATCTTGTACAAAAGCATGAGACCTGACAACACTGGCATCAGTTGACCGGACAGTTAGATTTGCAATGGCGAATTGGCGTTGGCGATACGGAACCGATTGCCGTAGTAGTGGTGAATGCTAGACCAATGCACGTCGCCGCGCCTCTTAAACTTTGTACCTTCAATGGTATGAAGCGGCAATTTCTACTTTCTCTGTAAAGACCCGCAATTTCTGTATATGATATAAATCTTAAAAGCTTTCTACATTGGAAAATATCAGTTGATTTATTTTTTTCTACGTTTATGCAAAAAACAAAACTTTATTGAACAATATTTAGTGGAAAAAGTGGTTCTTTATTGCACTAGCGCAATCAAATGTTTATTGCATTCATCTGTCATTCTACTACAGCGTTTTGTCATCATGACAAACATAAACGTTCTAATCGACGTCATATATTTCTAGACTTACTGTCATCTAAATAAAAGATGTTTTGATTTTTGCATAAACGTAGAAAAAATGTTGTATGTAACTCGTACAAAAAGTGTTTATTGCACTCGACTTGTTGCTCTACTCGGCCTGACGGCTTCGTTGGACAATTTCATGTCACGTGCAGTAAACACTTACTTTTTGTACTTGTTGCATAAATCAGTATTTTCTACGTTCATGCAAAAAACAAAACACTATTGAACTATATTTAGTGGAAAATGTGGTTCTTTATGCACTAGTGCAATAAAATGTTTATTGCATTTATCTGTCATTCTACTACAGCGCTTTGCCATCATATTTTCCTACACTTAGTGTCATCTAAATAAAACATTATTTTCGTTTTTACATGAACCTAACAGCCTTGTCGGATAATTTCACGTTGCGTGCAATAAACACTTACTTTTTGTACTTGTTGCATAAATAACTAATTATTCTCATTTCAATGAAATTAATTTTGAACTGAACTGGGAAGAAATACTGTCAGCGTCTGCATGCAGAAGGGACATCTTTCTGACGACCCCATTCCACAGGTGAATTCCACTCTTAACTTCTCCACACCTGGTTTGATACCAACGTCCATGGATGTCGAGGATTCAAAGCTGAAGATAGCATTTATGGTGGGTGTTTTTCGCATAGCTCCAGTTATGCTAAAGCAGGAAATTCTTTGTAACTGGCTGAGCTTTTGTTTAGCTGTTGTCTGACTGGACTTTCGGCTATAAGACGACAACCTCATAGGCTAACATTGGTTTCACATTGACAGTATATACCCACATGACAGCTTTTCATTCCCCAGTATTTACTAACGGTCCTGCGGCATTGATTATAGGATATGTACGCCTTTTTAGTCTTCTTTCTAAACGAAAATTCCATGTTAGCTTTACATCTAGTGTGACTCCAAAGTATTTCACACTCGATGCAATGTTCATCTTCCACCTTCTTCTTTACTGAAAGCGTTAAAATTTTGTGGGAAGTAGTCAATATGGGAAATGCAATTGCAAAGTAACCCAGTAACCTAGTTTCTTGTTTTTCAACCATTTGCTCTACTTTTTTCTTGTAATCTAGATTTTTGACTCGATAATTTGAAACAGGTTTTTCGATTTCTCTCATTTTGGCGACAAAAGTGTCGTCTCTCATTATTTTACGAATCTGAGGTCTATCGAAAATTCGTTTGCGCAGTTTTGCATCCGAAGTATTACGAAAAACTTTACGTAGATACATTTCTTTCATTAAGAGCTTTTACCCATTGTTTCATGAATCCTAACTTGATGTGAAGAGGTGGGAGCATCCCTTTGGAAAGAATAACTAATTTTTATCTGATGATATTCTTAGTACCTAGTTGAAATGAAGCTCTTCTTGGCCATTCTTTTCTACATAATGGTTTTTTTCTATCTCTATTGTCCCATTCACAAAATAGGCACGGATTTTTTGTCATACCTGACCTCAAAAATATAGACATACAATGGTTTTGCCTTTTGCATATCTATCGATTCCATAGATCTAGATATCGATCTATCTTTCGATTTGATCTTAGAATGACCGTGAAACTGATCTGATCAGCGACCCCAAAAACATCTGCGATGATCTGGTTCACTTGCATATCTACCTTTCCATTTGACCTTGCAATAACCTTGATCCTGATCTGATGAGTTTAAATGTGTCCTCTATTCAGATCCAACGACTCCAGAAACATAAATGTACTTGCATATCTTTCGATTTGACCTTCAAATAACCTTGAAACTAACCTGATAGGGTTAAATGAATTCCAGATTCATATTCAGGCACATAAATATACGATCGTCTGGACTTGTATATTTATCTTTTGCTTTGACCTTGAACATAGGGCGATGGGATGAAATGGACCTCAGATTCAGAAAAATGTGATTTGTTATTGTAGTGCTGTGAGTTCTTACAACAAGCAAAGGATCTCTTCGCATTTTTCAGTTATCTGCTGATAAGTGGAAAATGCAATTTTCATTAAATTTATCACTTTGGGTTTTTAATTGATAATAAAAATAAGAAAAGTCTACGGAAATAATTATTTGTGTATTTTTGATAGGTAAATGTGTTTTGTAGTATCTAAATGAGAATTATAGATGGCATTTGTAAATATAAAGAAACACGGGCAAGCATAAAACATTGTAAAAGAAGACAAATCTCGTTTTTAGGTATCTCTGTCAGACTTAATGAATACTGGAATATAAATTATTAAGTAGGAGGTAGTAGGTACCACTTAAACAGAAATAGTTGTACTTAGGTATGATGGAGGTGACTAGTATGCAAATTCCGTTTTTTAACACTTTAAAAAATCTTAATCCTTTTATTTACATCGCTGTAATATAACTATAAATAAATTAATTAAAAATTAGATATAACAAAAAAATTGATACCACCATTTGCATAAATTAGCTGTTTTATTTAGGAATTCGTGTTTTTTTTAATAATAAAAAAACGGTAAGTAATTGCACGCGTACATTTACAGTTGTACTTTGTTAACAGGTTCCCAAAATTAAAGACGGTCTTTACGTTTTCGGACAAGAAGAAATTCTAATGATAAATTGATTGAAGTGCTATAGGGACCCGCGAAGAGAAATGTCAATCTATTTGAGCATGTATATTGTTTAATGAATGAACATTTTTTGTGCGAAAGGTTTCGTAATTGTGCCGTTAAGTGATACGTCCAATAATTTAAGCTCTTTTACGCATTATGGACGCTAATGATGATAAGCGCTTTTTTTCTACAAGGACTCTCTCAGTTGGCAATGAGAACCTTGTTATAAATTCATTACATGCAAGTACGGCTAGATTAAAAAGTATCTGTTAAAAAAAATTTCACGACTTCAAATGCTTACGTGGTTAATGTAGGTTTTATATGTAAGTACATATTTTATTGTATGGTTTGTTTCAGTTTTAAAGCTTAATTAAAACAAACTTTTTTTCCGATGATCGAAAAAGAATGACAATATCCCGCGCAGAATTAGATTCGAAACACTTTTTTCCTATTGTTAAATTGTTCAAGAAAAATTGCATTAATTAAAACAAGATTTTCATAGCGTTTATTAGAAGAAATCAAATAGTCAATAGTATGCTTTGTTTTTAAAGTTTGACAGTTAGTAATGAAATTATAAAATAAAATAAAAATAAAGAACTTGTTCAAAGTGGATACAATTTTCTCTGAAACATACATTTACTATCCGAAAAGTAAAAGTGAAATTTACTGTCTAATATCACTCTCTCTCTCTCTATCTCTAATAATATTCTAGGGGATTCAATTGGCGAACAAACTCTTCAATGTTCCCCAAGGAAAATACTCACATCTGCTGAGGTTTTCGATCGTTGTAGGTCAGATCTCATCTATTGTGGTTGAATTTTCGAGTTCCCATATTTGCAAAAGTGAACTTATATGTTAATTTTTGTCGTTTCCCTGTCGTTAGAAATGCTGCAAGAAAAGCACCGCATGATAGTAGATATTGTTGGCAGACGTAAACTTATCTATGAATATAAGCCATCTCAGGCAGCCCTAGGTGCCAACTTTCCGTAGGAAAAGACGGTATTGTCCCACTTTTTAAATATCGAGCTAAAATTCTGAAATAATTTTTTTATTGTCTTGTAGGCCTTCCGGAGCACGTGGTTAATTTTTGTACTTAGTTATGGTTAACCCTGTATAATTAATAATATTTTATTCAATGGGGTTCGGCAAAAAAACATAATGCATCAAAAAGAAAATTAAAAGAGACCGCGATTATTTTGTTGAACGGAGATAAGTGTGTGTCAAACTGTTCAGTAAACATAGATCATTGTTAGCTACAGATGTATCAAGAAGAAGTAAGTAAAAATAAAATAAAAAATCTCTATGGAAGCAGACAAACAAATTTTAAACTGTCAAATCTGACATACTATTAATACATTTGCTATTTTGAGAACGAACGGAAGTGCGCGATAGTGATGTGATTTTTGGTATTTTTTACTTATCTGCTATTTTCAGTGTGATTTCTTGGGCCTATTTAATTAATTTTCAGAAGTGTGGCAAAAACCCAAGCAAACCAAAGAAAAACTAGAATTATACCTCAAATAAATACCTAGCTCAAGACAATATTTTATTCATATTTTAACAAAATATTATAAGTAAATTTTAAATTTAGTGTCACTTTAAGAAATAGTGTTCAATTAAGTACAAGACTGCCTGGATGGAGACTCAACATCTTCATTATCGATATAATCAAAATTTGCGGTTTCAATGCAATGATTTAAGGTTAAGTCATTATAATATGTTTAAATTAAGTTGTAGAAGAAATATTGCACATATATATTATTTTTGTTTCATCTTATAACTGGTAAAATTAACTGTAGTTATATTCTAGGTCGTTTGTGTTTTAATATTAAACACCATTGATCTCGATCATCAAATTTATTATATTATCAAATATATAAAACGACTGCTTCTGTTAACTTACCTATTTGTATGTTACAAAAACAATATAATAATTTTTTTAATCACATAGACATATTAAATCTTTCATTACATTCTGTAAAAAGTCAAGCCTCTCTTGTATTTCAAAATTGTTAATGGTTGAATATTTACTCCTTTCTATTTTATTTCTTTTTTTTTTGTTTGTTTAATTGTATTTTTAGTCTAGTGTAAGTCTTTGTTATTAAGTTAAATAGTAGTGTAAATCAGTGTACCTGATTTTGCTTAAGTATCTGTTATTTTGTCTTAATTGGGCACCCTGCAATTGTTTGTTAACGATATGTTGGGTTGCCATGTATATTAATAAATAAATAAATAAATGTCAAGAATACTTAAATATTCGTATCAAATAGACTTTTTTACTATAAGTGACGTTTCGTTTGACAAACCTGGAACGATAATGCAAGACTGACGACAAAACATTACGTGTAGACCAGCCTTAATATTTCTTCGATACACTGTACATACTTATTTTTTATATATTTTCAGGTATTAACAATATTGTGTGAAACTAACTACTCTGTGGGCTAAAGCCCCAACCAGCGTTGAATTACATCCACAATATCTACCCATATATTCTTTATTATTAGCTTTTGTAACATTTTTTACTGTTTAAGTATTGGTATTTTAAGCTGAAAATTTATAAAAAAAACTATACATAAAGGGACATTTTTTAAAATTTATTTTAGTAGGTCATTATGATGTTTAAATTCATTGACAGATTAATCAGTTTGACATTGTCGACATTTAATTTCAAATAATTTTAATTTATTGGTATAATAATTTTTATAGTTAGATATTTGACTCAACTTAAAGGAGGCCACCTGATGAAGCAATCCTAAAAATGTGGTTGAATATCGAGTTCCCACTGTCAGAAGTTGGATATCTATAGAGTGTTTTCATTAAACCAGGTTAGTAAATTTAGATAGATTAATTTCTTTAGATAATTATTGAATAGAGCTTTGTCTGTGGAATTGTTCAATAGCATACCTAGATGTTTGGTATCAGAGAGCAGACATATTACTTCATTGGCAGGAATTGTAGGAGATTAGATATATATTAGCTTAAAATACCTTTCTTAAACAGTAAAAAACACTGTACTTAATTGAGAAATAGTAAACAAATTTCTTTGCATTGGAAAATCCTTTCGGAACTATTTATTTGGGGCGTCTGGCCATTGACATCATATAAGACGTCTCAATTCGGCCAACGTGAAATTTATAAGCTTATTGACGTAATAAAAACCGCGATTAAAATCAAAACAGGTTTTGGAGTTTTCTCATTCTTTGAACCGAGTATATCACTGATTGTTAATTCTTTGAATTAACCATAAAGCCAAACATTAAAATAAGATTTACAGTGGTATACAGACATATTTCGCGACAATTTACGAGTTTGGTAACTGTAAACCGAATTGCTGAAAAAATGGCACAGGGTGATAAATTTAGCATGCGGATTTAATATTGAATGGTCTCGAATTTAATATACACGTGCGAGGTTAATTAGTTTAGATGTTAATGAATTATAGTTTTGCATATCCAATTCCTATAATTATGAACGGTTTTTGCCGTTGTAATGTACCTAATACAAATACCAGTAGCAGGATTGATTAAAAATATCTCTTTTCGTCACTTGGGACTCGTATAGTAAAGTAGTAAAGTATATGAATATACAGGGTGATTCAGAATTTATCTAAACAAAAATTAATATACTCCTAGAAATATAATTTTGTAAAAAAAATCAAAAAGGGCACGTAAGCCATTTTTGACACTGAAAAACTAACCGTTGTCACTATTAAATAATAATGATAATACGGCCCTTGGAGAACATGCACAATAGTATATGAAATAACAAAGTTTTCAATCGAGTTTTTTACGATACTTTTTATACGACTGCAAACAGAGACCACAAAAATCAATTTTTAATTTAAATCGTTTTTATTACTAAAATTGCCAACGCATTAACAAAATAAATTAAATACAACTTTTAATTTGACTCGTTTTTATTAAGAAAATTGCTAACGCATTAACAAAAGAAACTATTATTTAATATTTATGGTAACATTTGAACATTCCTTCAAGGTTACGCTGGAGAAAGCAGTATTATTGTGCACCTTGTTTTCGGTAATAGAGAATATTTTTGGTGTAGTGTTTTTAGTGCAGTTTTTCAGCGTGCGGTCGTTGTTTTCTTGTTGTATTCCAGTAGACGATCGTTGTTCTGGTTCTGTGGCAGCAGAAGACACTAAAGACTCTATCCTTTTCGAAACTTCCATTTTATTTCTCAAACAGTCATCAACGTAGCCTTCGGCAACTGTACCGGATTTCCACCCTCTATGGCGTTTGAGGGCAAGCAGAAATGAGCCAGAATTGACTAAAATTGTGGCCGATGTATGCCGAAAACAATGTCCCGTGTAACTTGGCGATTTCCCTGGCCATGTTTCCAATTTTGTTGATGCCAACGTTTTGGCTTGAACATTTTCCGTTTTGATAGTGTAAAAAAACCTGCCTGTCTTCAGATTAGATAGATAGATAGATAGATTTATTTTGTCTTAGAACATACAGAAAATTTTACATAAAAGTAATAAAAACTGTATATTGTAGAACCGTCATGTGTATACATACAATGTACACTTTACCAACAATGGTATAAACTAAAACGATAAAACACTTAGAAGAACAAATATATACAGGGTGTCCAGAAACTCTCCTGACAAACGAAGACCGGAGATTCCTCAGACAATTTTAAGACAATTTAACCCAATTCACCTAGTCCAAAAATGGACTAGAGCTCTTTGAAGATGGCGCCTTGTAAATAGTTTTGTTTAAATACCTCCAGAACACTTCTACTTAGAAAAACAAAAACTGGTACGCTTGTTTAGCCTTCAGAGATGAATGGATTCCATCAATTGCGAATTTCTAGTACCGGTCATAGGCGTCCGTTTTGGGTAGGTCAACGGTTATTTTAACGCATAACTTTTTGTCTTTAACTTTTAAGCATTTGTGACTCTAGATTATTAAATTTTCAGGTATTCTCGTACTAAAAGGTACTCTTACTTTAAGCCATCAGGATACACCGTTTTCTAGAAAAATGGATTTAAAAAATTTTCGTTAAATTTATTAAATTTTCAGGTATTCTAGTACTAAAAGGTACTCTTACTTTAAGTCATCAGGATACACCGTTTTCTAGAAAAATGGATTTAAAAATTTTTCGTTAATAATCTAGAGTCACAAATGCTTAAAAGTTAAATACAAATAAGTTATGCATTAAAATAACCGTTGACCTACCTAAAACGGACGCCTATGACCGGTACTAGAAATTCGCACTTGATGGAATCGGTTTATCTCTGAAGGGTAAACAAGCGTACCAGTTTTTGTTTTTCTAAGTAGAAGCGTTCTGGAGGTATTTAAACAAAACTATTTACAAGGCGCCATCTTCAAAGAGCTCTAGTTCCCTTTAGGAAGCATTTTCGGACTAGGTGAATTGGGTTAAATTGTCTTAAAATTATCTGAGGAATCTCCGGTCTTCGTTTGTCAGGAGAGTTTCTGACACCCTGTATATATATATACATATACACATATATACATACACATATATACACACATATACACACATACACCCACCCTTACACATAAATAAAATGAGAGAATACAAAAAAACATAAAACACATAAAAAATAGAACATAATTTTGTTTTACATATGTGTGGAGAAAAATTCGTCTACACTGTAGAAACATTTCATAATAAAAACTGTTTGATTTTTTTCTTAAATATTATCATACTATCTCCTTCTTCAAAGCATTTATGCTGTAGCATTGCATGGTTATATACCTTTATTCCTATGTATCCAGGGCTCTGTTGGCCTACTGACAGTCTGGAATAAGGTAATTGTAAAGTATGACCGAAACGTGTATTATGTGAGTGGATACTAGACCTTCTCTCTAATTCTGAGATATTACTTCTCACAAAAATAAGAAGTGAATAAATATATAGGGACGGCAAAGTCATTATACCAAGATCCTTGAACAATCCTCTACATGATGTTTTCATTGATTTGCCCATCATATATCTTATTGCCCTCTTTTGAGTGTAAAAAACCCGACTCACTGATGCAGATGACCCCCAGTAAATCAGTCCATACGTTAAAATTGATTGGAAAACACCAAAATACAAAAGTTTTAGAATATCAATAGACACTGTGTCTTTAATACTTTTTATTAAATAGCATGTCGAAGCAAGCTTTGGTAATATCTTATCAATATGAGTATTCCATGATAATTTTTTATCAATATACAGCCCTAAAAATTTTGTAGCATCCACATTTTCAATGGACTTGCTCTCTACTTTAAATAACAATGATGAATCATATGTTACATTTTTGGCACAGAACTCTACAAATGTTGATTTCTCGCTATTAAGCTTAATGCCGTTTTGATTACACCATTCAGTTACATATTCTATACAAGAAGTTCCTGAAATAGTAGCTATATTTCGATCGGTTTCGGAAAAAATAATGTTGGTATCATCAGCGTAAGTAAAATATAAATCTTGTCCTATCATTAATCAAATTATTCACTGGAAGGTCATTTATAAAACAATTAAATAACGTGGGTGATATGCAGGAACCCTGAGGTGTACCACGGCACACTATTTGAGCTGCTGACTTAACACCGTCGATCACTACATGCTGCGATCTTTCAGATAGATAAGATTTTATCCACGTGTTTGCAGGGCCCCTTATGCCCATGCAGTTTAGTTTGCTCAATAACAGGTCATGATCGACGGTATCAAACGCACGCCTCATGTCAAAAACAAACCTATTACATTTTGTTTTTCGTTTAACCCCTTATAAACATGTTGTAACGCTGCACTTAGTGCTGTGTTTGTAGATAGTTTTGCACGAAACCCATGTTGGCAATTCGATAAATAATTATTTTTTGCTAGAAATCTGTTAATTCGCGTGTTAAAACAAAATTCAAATATTTTAGCCAGATGACATTGCAATGCAACAGGTCTATAATTTTGTATTTCTAGTGGGTTCCCTTTGTTTTTAAAGATCGGTGATATTTTTGAAACCTTCAAGGATTTAGGATATTTACCGGTCTCGAAACTAACATTTACTATTTTCGATATAATCGGTGAGAGTTCTTTTGGCTGCAAGAAAAACTGTACCAGGTATGTTATCAATTCCAGAGGATATTTTTCTACATACTTTAGAAATTACATTCTCAATTTCACAGGCTACTGTTGGATATAAAAATAAGGAATTTTGATTATCTTGTAAGACAGGAGTTTTTATTTTAGGTGGCTCACTGGTATTTGCGAACTCTGCAAAATAGTTATTAAATATATCTCCGACTAAACGTTTATCATTAATTTTTCATTTTTATATTTAATTTCAGTAACATTTTTGTCTTTACTTTCCTTATTTTCATTAATTATTTTCCAAGATTCTTTATTTATATCCTTTGCTTCACTTAACCTTTTGTTGTTAAAATTTTTCTTCTCAAACTTTACTCTCTTAGTATAAAAGGCTTTAACCTCATTATATTTGCTTTTATAAAATGCACTATTTAAATGTTTATTAACTTGATGCATTTCCCTAAGTAGTTGAGAAAGATCTTTGATTTCTTTAGTAAGCCATTTAGGTCTAGATTTTTTTCTGAAATTTTTACGAGAACTGATAACTGGGAAACATTCTTCAAATAAATCTTTTATTTTAGAGTAAAAAGCATCGAACAATAAATCTATGTCGGCGTTAAAATCAATAACACTGTACCAATCCGTACAGTGAACAGCGTGTTTGAAAATCTCCATATTACCCTCATGGAATCGCCTAAAGCATCTACTAACAGATAAATTGGGTTCCTTAGAGATTTCCAAACATAATACTTGATAAGTATGATCGGATATGAATGTGTCGTTAACCAAGACACTCAAATAGGCAAAATCAACAAAAACATTATCTATGCATGTTTTAGACTGTCCCTGAATTCGTGTTGGTTCATTAATTGTATGTATAATATTATATTCTAAAAAAAAGTTACATACCATTTGTACTTCCTTATTATTTTTTAGGAAATCTATATTTATATCCCCACATATTATGTGTTTGTGCATTGGATTATACACGCTTTCCATCATATCTGAAAGCCCCTTCATAAATGCTTCGAAATCGCTCTTGGGAGATCTATATACCGCACATATAGTTAGTACGTCACAATTGGACAAAACACACTGTACTGCACACATTTCAAAAGTATTCTCCTCACTATTGTTGAAAAGAATTCTATGGATGTTGATGTTGTTCCTTCCTATTATACACACTCCACCTTTTTGTATATTGATCTGCAGAAAATGTTATAGGTAGAATAATTACCAAGGCCCAAACCTGGTATGTCACTGGATAAATGATGTTCTGTTAAACATAATATATCAACATTATGTGTGTCAAGAAGTATCTCTAAATCTTCTTTCTTGCTGCTGAATCCTCCTTGCAGATTTAAGTGCATTACTATAAATTCTTGATCTCTCTTAATGTCTCGTTTAAAAAATTTTCAGTTACATTATCTGTCTGATTTATAATGTTAGTATTACTTTCTTTAGGAAAATAATATCTATTAACGAGTGTTCCTGTTGGCCATATGTCCCCGTTCATTATTTCATCCTTATATTGAAAAGGAGCGCGAATTTTAAATGAACTTTTGTATTTGCTATGCTTCAAATTTAGTTTTTCGCATTGCACCTTGCAGGTGTCTTCCAACAAGGTTTCAATTTGTTTAGCTGTGGTATCTTTATGTAAGTTTGTTACAAAAATCCAGGCATTTTTTTCTATCGCTTTAATTGTCGAATTTATATTTGTACCTTCGACGTATGTTTTCCTGTTTTTTCTTCTTCTACCAGCCACCTGAATTTCATCGCTATCATCATTTCTGAAGTTTTTGTTAGAATTATCTTTAAGTATCGGTTTCTTTTTTTGGCCAGTTGATTGTGGTGAAAGTAGTTTACTTTCTTCTGCTTTAGTATGTTGGCTGTTTTGTCTTGGTTTTTTGTTGCTAGATGTCGTCTCTTTGCTATTATTAGATATTTGAGCAGAGTTTATCTTATTTGTGTTTGAGGTTATTGCATCCACAATATTCTCAATATTAGTTAATTTTGTATTTTGATGTTTTACTGTATCTGCTTGTTTACTTACAGCGAGACTTAGTTGGTCTAGTGATTTCTGAATTTTCACAAACATTGCTGATACACAAGATGCCATATCCTTGCAGGAGTTACAAAACCACCTCAAATTAGATGACTCCAAAAGTAGTTTCACTTTTTCTCTTGACATATCTATACACTGTCTATGAAAGACCAAGTTGCACATGCCGCTACAACTAATATACGAATCGTTTTCACTAATTTCTTTTAAACATCTTTTACACTTCAACAATACGTCTGACGCGTTCGCCATCGTTCGGAAGTTGAAATTAGGAGGACAAAGAGCACACTACTTTTTTAAGATAGTGTAAAGGTTTCCTGTAATTGTAAAACACCTTGGTACCTTTGTTTTTGTATTCTTCAGTTTAATCAGCATAGCACTGCCGAAATCTTTGGTGTCTTCTATTTTGAGATAACATAATTCCTTCCTTCGACATGCCCCAGATAGTCCAACTGCCACCACCGCCTTGATAAGTAAATATTTGTCGTCTGATGCTTTCGTCAGAAACCGGCAAAAATCATCTTCTGTGAGGATTTGGGACTTCTTTGGAACCTAGTTTTCGGATTTTCGTTTGATTAGCGCTTGCGACTTTTTATAGTTTCCAAGATCTATGTTGTGATTGGAACTTAACGTTGACTTGAGTATCGAAAATATCGTCCATAACGTCGACGATTTATATTTCTTAGATAGTTCTTCAAAATACACCATTACTGCGTTTTCTGAGAAAGTTTGGATATTTTTGGCTAGTCGCCAGTCCATAAATCGGCTTAACTCAGCTTCATACCTGCTTCTGAATTTTGTGGGCAGCAGTTCCGAACATATTTCGCTTGCTTTCTGTAAAATCTCTTCAGAATCACACATTTTCACACCCAAACTTCGGGAATTCAACAATTTTTGAAGTATCTAATCAACAAAATAAAGGAGCCGTGACGGCTATGAAACTCAGCCAACTTGAAACATTGCATAATTTGGGTGACAACATCAAACAAAAATCACAATCTGGAGAGGCGTGTGCAAAGATGACATAACCGTGTGCAAAATACCGTTTTCAGAGCGTATTTTCCGTGTGCAAAACCCCCATTTGCAAGGCAGTCGTATAAAAACATATTTACACAATTTTGATTTTGGGAGAACTACTATCATTTTTGTCATGAAGTGATTAGCATTAAAAAAGACAAGAATTCTATGAATAAGCAGGACATTCAAAATTTAAACACATCGTATTTTATTTTGGTTTCTCAAAACTCTTTTAACATACTGTTAAATAATGTAAAGATTTTTAGAGTTCAGAGGAAGGCCTAATACAGACCGAAACGTTGGCAACTTGTTTTCTTTTTCCCCATTTTATTACCGGATCAAATTAAACTAAATAATATACAAAAGTCACAAATATAACCTACAAAACTGAAAAACTAATGTAAACCACTTGCATCACAAAAACGTTAATACTATAAGTAAGTAATCGGATTACAATATTCGCAATCCTCTGGCTAGAGATACAGTAGCCCAGCGATGTGAAGGTTAAAAATACTGCAATTTCAATAACGTTTTTCTCATAAACTATAAGGATTTCACAAAAAAATGCGTTATTGATTCCTTTTTTCCGACGCATATATTTCCCAAATTTTTTTAGATAAGTTGTGAATCACACTGTATATTATAATGTACATTCTGAAGCCCATTTTGTTTTAAATTAGAGATAGCATTAAAGTCTCATAGTTTTTGTATTAAATAGCAAAATAGTAAAACATACTTGGACTTTTTTTGCACTGGCCACTAATAGAATCCATTTGTCTCCTTTCATCTATAATCATTAATACTTAACGTTTATAAAATCTGGCTTCGAATAGTACAATTTTTAGATTAACAGAAAAACTGAATTTCGTGTTAACTATTATAATTTATCTAATACAACGACAGTTTAACGACCTCAAATCCACAATTCATATTGTTAATTCCTTTCAATATGTCCATTTATCAACCTGTACATTTGATTTTGAATAGATAATCAGGATCCGGTAAATCGTCTATGATTTTTCGGTTGATATACTTTAACAGCCAACATTGGTTTGTATCCAGTGTTTACAATGAAATGCACATTTTTTATTACTGCTTTAGTGATGGCTACAATACAGAACATTTATTAAATATCAGTTAATGATCGGCAATATTTTAGTCAAAGGAGTTTTAATGGAAATCTGATGACTGTTTGATGACATCCCTGCTATAGAATTAATTACTATTTTATGTTGTGACGTGATCAGTGATTGTGAAATAATATCAGTACAGAAAAAAGTTTATCTGACGAGAAAAGAGATTATATAACAAAATCTGTGTGTGGCGAAACGGGCATGTGGGTGCAGTTTTGGTTTAGATTTATTTAGTTGTTGCTAAATGTGGAAGAGGTATGGGAACTTTGTGTTAAGTTATTTTATCCAACTCTGACAGATTAAAATGACTGAATTAATTCCATAACAACTGTAATAAATACTATTTTATTGTGAATTATTTTTTTTTTATTCAGAATCACCTTATAGCTGGACTTTTATCCAAACATATGAATCGTTTAAAGTGATACTTTATGCACTAGTCGAATACAGAAACTTTATTTCACTAGTAAAATAACGAAAAAAGTAATAAATCAATAAATCAAATTTAACTTATTTCGTTATTAACATTAACATTTACATTTATAATAACATACATTCTGTTTTATCAAATTTAGCTTCCTCTCTGTTAATAGCAACCCTTGTAGAATTGCTGCCATCATATCTGGAGCCATAGACCACCTCTGGAGCCCATAACATCTGCCGAAGTTTGTGAAGAATTTGCACAAGTTATGAATGTCTCTTCTTGTAAGGAACATCTTTATTTTCCTTGGATTTTCCTTGCAATTTTAATTGCATTTAGATACGGACTCCTCAACATAACTCTCTACTACAGAAGACCTCTTCCATCCACCAAGCCGTTTAATGGTTGTAAGATCAGCACCTTTATTGGCCAATAAAGTTGTTGAAGTGCGTCTCATACAATGGCCAGTATATGCTTCTGGATTTGCGATATTCAGGAATGGAGCAATTATTGAGGGTACTTTCGCCAATGCGTTGATTTCAACAAACTGAGAAGTGCATTTTTGATTGATGTGTGTTAAAAAGAAACTGTCTCTCGTTAAGAAAATTGGGGGCAGAACAATATATTTTCTGCATTGGTATTTCAACAGCATTCACACAAAACCCTTCTTCTATAATTGTAAATTTTCTTGAAATGCCCGTCTTTGGTGTCAGGTATTGAAACAAGTACGTAACTGTCTGTACCACCTGTACGTCAGTAATTTTCAAATTTGTCAATTTGCAGCATCGACAGGCAACAGAATCCCCAATTATTAATGCAACCTACAATAATTCAAAGTTCACTATATGCCTAACAACATGTAAAAGGTGGTTACCTTAATCATTAAATAATCTGTAACGAAAGCCCAGTCAGAAATTCTTCAATATGTGCTCTTTCCAATACTTCAGCGTTTTTTGCTTTGTGTCCTTTCGATTCACTCTACAAATAAGCACTAAGCTTGTTATATTTTCCAATATCTATATATTTGTAGACCTTTATAGTATCCTTCAACATCAAATACTTCGACTACATAGATGAAATGGCATATTTTTCTTTCAAATTAAAAAGACGATAGCATGACTTCTTCATTTATTGTCATTATTGTCATTATGAAGTCGCGCCTCATGGCGCCGTACAGAAGGTCAAAGAAGCTGTAACCGTGGTGCTGAACGGGGTAACTGCGGAGGATTACCAAGGGTGCTTTCAATAGTCGGAGCAACGTTGGAATCATTGTGTAGAGTTAAAGAGAGATTATTGTGAAGGTCGATAATACAATTTTCGCGAAATTTAATTTGCTTGGTTTTTCATTGACAAATTCCACACACTCGTAGGTATATGCAGAAAAATACTGCGACTGCTGCAATCTATAAAAGTTCGTTCCTCTAAGTTCAAACTTAGTAGGCGTCTGAGTTAATACACTATTGTTGACGTATGATGCTAAAGTCATGTATAGGATAATTTTAGGTTATTCCATATTAATATGGTTAAACTAGAAATCGTTAGAACATGTAATATTCATTAGAATAAGTATTTTTAATGTCTGCGAGTTGAATTTGCCGTTTCTGCTTTACAGAACGAAAGAAAACAATCAGATTAACCGCCAACAACCAATTGTTTTCCGGATCATTAAACTCACCATTTACATGGTCTATAAGTCGAAGAAATCCGTAGAGCTGAGATGCTGAATGGGAGTCTAAGCGTAAATATGAAATTATGTTTCGATGTCAATAAACGCACGGCTTGCTTTCTCCGCAATTTCAATAAACGCCCGTTTTACTTTTGCGGCAGTGACCGGCTCTGTGCACACCTGAAGCTGTGTTTCGTATTAGTTGCGCGCCAAGACATAGAATTATAGTAAAAGTAATGAGTAACTGCAGATCATGCCGGAATATAGACATTCGGGTGTAGGTCACTACAATTTGTGAACTGATAACTGCGGTAATTGCACGACGTCTTAAATACAGGGTGATTCAAACTACAAATTTTCTGATGACGCGTACGAGTATTGAAGCTATATAGAAGTCCAGCAGTGTTGCTACTCAGGACCACATACATACAGGGTGGCTACTTTTATTTGTGTACAAATCCATAAAAACTTTGTTATTCTTCGAGATAATCAAAAACAATGTTTTAATTTTAAATGACATCGAAAACCGCTTTCTCTGACTCTACCACGGCATTTATGATGGCGATCCAAGGCCTGCTATGATTATTTTTACACCCCGAATTCAGTAGAAACGTTTAGCGATTTTTATTTAAAATCTGATAAGATGGTGTTACCCTTGTCATCTCAGAATCCGTGTGTGTGAAATTTGAACAAATAATATACAGAGTGTTTCCTAATACACGCTTTCAAAGTTTTATCTTTATAAAAATATTTTTATGTTTAAATGGTATCGAAAACCTTTGACATAATTCCATGGCTCAACACTTGATTCATCTAGTATTGTTTATATTCACTATTTTGTTTTGAGGGAGTTGTGATTAACCCCACCTTATCACTTTGTAAATCAAAAATTCGCTAAACGTTTATATTAAATTTCGGGGGTATAAGAAATGATAACAGGCCTTGGATCACCATAACAGGATCAGAACAAGCGGTTTCCGATGGCATTTAAAACCAAAAAAAATGTTGGATTATCTTGAAGAATGAAGTTTTACGAATTTATACACACATAAAACTTTGAGAACGTGTAGAGCAGCGAAACACTCTGTATAGCTTTTATTCAAATTTCACACATAGGGGTATTTAGGGCCCCTTAGTAACACCACCTTATCAGACTTTAAATAATCGCTAATTTTTTTTTTTAATTCCGAGAGTACATATAAAAATAATCATAGCAAGCCTTGGATCGCCATCTTAAACACCGTGATAGGATTAGAAGGAGCGGTTTTCGATGTCATTTAAAACATAAAAATATTTGTTGCGTTATTTTGGAAAATAAAGTTTTTACAAATTTTTATAAAAATAAAACTTTGAGGACATGTAGAAGAAAACACTGTATAGTTTCTGTTCAAATATCACATATACGTGTTCTGAGATGATTTGAGTAACACCATCTTATCAAATTTCAAATAAAATGTCGCTTAAAGTTTTTATTGAATTCGGGGTGTATAAGAATAATTTTAACAGGCCTTGGATCGCCTCTTAAACGCCGTGATAGGATTAAAAGTAGCGGTTTTCGATGACATTTAAATCAAAAAATATTTGTTGCGTTATTTTGAAAAATAAAGTCTACGAATTTTTGCAAAAGTGAAACTTTAAGAACGTGTAGAAGAAAACACTCTATATAGTTTTTGTTCAAATTTCACATATAAGGGTTTTGAGTATCAACATCTAACTGGAGGTTAAAATTGACATACAACTGCGAAACTGTGTGAAGATGAAATCCAAAAATTTAGAAAAATTAATTCCCGTCAAAGTACCAAATAGCAATACTAACAAATTCATATCGTTTACTATCATTAGTAGGTACCTAATTGTAGAGAATATAACTGCTTCTCTAAAAGATATCACCGCTGATATTTCTTTATCAATGGAAGTTGCCGTCCAGTAATATTAATAAAATTTCAAACGTATGAAAAGAAATCGCTTCAGTTCTGAAACTAGCTAATAGATGAATATATTGTCTTCGTAGAATCTCCGCGAATCTTCTAATCGATAGTGGATATGACATATCCGTGAAACGACACGGTGGTAGAACTCTATCGCAGTTACAGAAGGATATAATATAAAAGAAAATTACTAACAATAGAGTATCAGTCTAGTGTACTGCACCAGGTTTGTAATAAATTTATTCATTGATTTCAGAAATATGAAATGAATACATTTTGGACCAAGATAATATCTTTGGTCCAATGGGCATATTTTGATCCCAATATAATTTGGTACTGTTTAGCTTCTTAATATAAATATGCCTTGCATATCTCCAACATCTAACAACGTGGCTGGTTTGATAATACTTCTTAGGAGTGATACAATGACACTTGTCACTTGAAATACATTATACAGATATAAATTTTATACTATTTTTGGTTAAAAATGATATTTAGAAACGACTTTCTCATGTATGCTAATTTAAAGTGTTAATTTCACTCATACTAGTGTAAAATTTCACACTGACATCTTTTTCACAACTACTGTTTTTACATATCACTTGTTGTTAATGTCTGGACTTTTGTCAGTAGTTGTAATGTTTTTATTCAGAAGTCGTTTTTATCGCCTCAAATAATTTGAAAAATACCTATCTTTATACAAGGCGAAAAAATGATATTTTATCGTCGACCGAACAAGATCGGTGAAAACGGAAGTGAATTAATTTCGAGGGACGATATTGGAATTTTATCGTCGTGTGTAAAACAATATTTTTTTCTATAGCCCAAATATGGACGTGCTTAGCATGAAGAAAAATTTAGAAATTACTTGAAGCGATTTTAAATTAGGGAGACTTTTGCGTAGTTAGCATTGTTTTGAATTGAATTACAAATAAAGTCATGCCTTTGGGCTGATATTATGCGGTCGTTCTGGTGTCAACCGTTATTATCTTTGGTGTCGTTTTGTGAGGTTGTTAGAGTCTGTCTGAATATCTCCTTGCCATTGTAAAACTCAGAATAACCTCTAAAACAAATGTGTATATTACTCATTTGACTTACAGGTTGAAGCTATAATAGGTATACATGGATTGTGCCATTCGAATGAATCGCACAGATTGGAAATTGGAAACATTGGCGATCGACAATCTCTAATGTTTGTTCTCTTCTCGATCAATACCAAAAAAAGATCATACTCAAATATCCAGGTCTCATCTCTAATGACTATCCGACTCATCCAGTCTCTACCATCGCTCCGAATGCTGGACAACAAATCCTCACAGATCGATTTTCGCATGTCTATCTGTTCACGAGTGAGAACTTTGGGCACCATCTTTGCGCAAATATTTCGCATATTCAAATTTTCCTGCAACATTTTGCGAACGGTTTCTTTGTTGACGTTTAACTCGTCAGTCAACGAACACGAATTCTTAGGAGTCGGTCAGACGTGATCAGTGCACGCAAACAGCAATTATCAATTTCTGATTAAACCAAATTGAATTGAATGACTACAACCTGAAACATAAAGCTAGACGAATTCTAATTATCCATCTAACCATGACCGGACTCAATGGGTGCTGACGTAGAGAAGGGTGGACGAAATATAGCCAGAGCAGACGGGCGCCATATGGGGAAGGTATCGTTTTTGTAGAGGTCGGTTGTGTGTAAATAGGCGTAACAGTTGTTATTGTGTTCCCATAAACAACTCATCAATATAGCCTCTTATTCGAAAACTGCGCTATTATATCTTGGCGTTGGGGAATTTCGATGACAAGGGATATCCTTCCCTTTGTCAGGATGAATACGTTTTTCATTTAACTAATTTAAAGTTCAGCGAGAAGATTAATTTCGTATTTACTGTCGGATTCTATTATCTTGTTGAAAAATTGCTAAGGATGAGAAATGAGTAATGACTATTTGCCGTTGTATATTCGTAATTATTTTTAAAAGGCATTTCTGGTGTAGGTAATTTAAACTATTAAAAAGGGTGATTCTTAAGCTAAATGGAAGAAGAAAACTTTATGTAACTTTAAAAGCTACCCCGCAAACATCCAATTCGCAAGTAACATTAGGAAAGTATTCTTTCTGCTATATTTTCTGTTGCTACCCAACTTACACACAGACACAGGATAAAGCTAGTAATAAAAGAATGCTTTTTTCTAGCGTTAGAAGGTGATGTATTGAGTAGAGGTTATTCCATAGTGGATTTTCAAGAGCATCTTTGTAGTAACTTTGATCTCATGTAAAACGTGAGCATGACTTATGGGTGAAGCATAACATGGCAAGAACTGCCATGTATCGTTACATTAAGGATTTGTTAAAGATTCTTAATACATTGCAAAAACTATTACAAACACTTTGAAGCTACTGTCACTTCTAAGTAATATGTAACTGATATGGCTTGATTTCTGTTACCTTTAATATCTTTAAAGTTTGGGCAACTTAAATGTGCTCCTACTTAGTTTTTATGATGTCCAAACATCAAAGTCACCAAAAACTACAAAACCCTGAAGTGATTTTCAGTGATGGGGACATAAATCGGAGCTATTTTTACTATATAGTGGTAGATTTAATGATTACTATGTAATTGCCACTTAATTGAAATTGCGGTACCAGTTTTTATTAATGCTACTTGGGATAATGAGACACAAAAAAATTGTGAAGCTTTAATAGTCGAAGTTCGGCTGATAGAGGTCTCTGTGATGTACATCGAAATTATGATGAGATGATCGATATCTTGTCCTAAGAAATCCCTAAGTAGTAAATTTCATGCAAATCATGCCATTATTAAGATGTTTACCAAAAAATAATAATAATAACTGACATCCTGTATTTTGCAAACCATCAACTTTTAGACTAAGGTAAATTGGATTAGATTTTTATATTTTAGCTTTAGGATAGGTACCTTTTAGAGACAAGCGTAGGCAATTTTAAACATGTGCAAAATTGACCAATTAGGGCTTTATCACGCCAATGAAATCCCTAAGTCCTGTTACAAATTGTTAAGTTAGGTACCGAATTATATTTGACAAATTTTATTCTATTTAAACATTAAAGTTAATATTAGTCAAATTAACTAATATTGTACTTGACGTCTAAAATATATTAAAATGCTAAGCTAAGCAAAATTAAATAATACAAACTTTTTATTTTAAAATGTTTTTGAAATATTGTAAAAATTCAGAAACGAAAAATGAGTAGATAGGTATCTAAAATAATATTAGAAATCATTATAAAATAACTCCATTTTAAAGTACAGATTTTTATTGTTTGAATGCATCTTTCCATATTTCATAGCTTTCTGCTGTGTAAATTATGGCGCATTCATAAATGAATATATCCAGCTATATACTTTCATGCTATTTTAATCCGACCTAAACAATTTTATTATCAAAATATATTAGCTACATACTACTAGTGTGCTATAATACCTCTCAGTGAAACAATACGAGCACGTCTCCAACAGCCGTGATCGTCTAGTGGTTAGGACCCTACGTTGTGGCCGTAGTAACCCAGGTTCGAATCCTGGTCACGGCAATGTGCAAACATTGTCACGGTGGAGACTTTTTTTTTGTTAATTTTAAAAGTTTACTGTATTAATTAAACTAAATGAACGATCTGAAGCTAGTTTTTTTTACTCTGATGCAAATAAGTACTTATGTAGTAAATCTGAACTAGGTATACATTTTTGTTTTATTATTATATATAAATATAACGAGGAAGGTTACCGCATAAAAATGTAAAGTGTGTTTCTTTTAGAATGGACATTCATTCATGGGATTTTTTATTTATTGTATTGTAAAAGTATTTAAGTTAATTTAAATCAATTTTAATATAATTTGTACTAATATGTTTGTTGACACAAAATATCTAGATTTGCTAAGGAGCATTTCCATAAGCAAGATTGGGTTCTATAAATTTATAAAATAAAAATTAATCTAGCTTCATTTACTAATAAAATACATATTTTTTATGAAATTTGATATAGGGGGGTTGCTTGGGACTAGACGTAGTTAAATAGCAATTTTGGGGCCCCCTACATATACCTGCTCTGTGGCGGTTCTTATGCGGAACACCCTGTATATTATCGCAAACGGTATAATCATAAAAAATTCAAATTAAATTTGGATGTCAAATAGGTATAATAATAAATAAACTAATAAATGACACAAGTAATTATAAAACGTGCTTAGCTGTCAGAACACGATGATTACATCAAGTTTTTTACAGCAATAAAATATGGATCATTAACCAAAAAAAAATCATTTAGACAATTAATATTTTTTTTTCTATTGATAAAAGATATTCCATAGTTTCTCCTTATAGGTGTATAAAAAGATCTAATTATGTAAAAATAATTGAGTGTTTTTCATCTCAAACAACGTCATTACGTTCCACAAAAAATATTTTCGTGAGTAGCTAAAAATACGAGCACCACAGAAAATAATAATTCACACAATGGACAAGATTAATCATGGAACATAAATTTAACAATTACTTAGAGGCCGTTATAATTAGAACGGCCGCTAACGCACAGTTACTCGAAAATTGGATAACGAATTATTGAGATTTAGATATAACTCGATCTCCATCATAGTTGCTTTTGGTGAAGATGAGATAATTCAGTTTTAATTGTAGATTGCTTCTCGCCCATTTTTTTCTTTTCTGCGTGTAAAATGGTGAACTATTAAGTAAGTGAAATGATAATTAATGGGTTCTCGACGTAAAAGAATTATCCCGGTTCCAAATGATGGGAAGAAATTGAAAACGTAGTAGTAACTGAAAATGTGGTCCGAAGATATGTTTATGTTTTTTTTTGCTCGACATATGTTAGAGATTACACTATTACGTGGCTTATATTATACAGCGGGTTCTAAAGTTATGGAATAACATTATTACCATCAACTTGTATGCAAAACTATGAACAGGCCAGGTAAACAAAAAAAAAATTACAGTTTTTCTGGACCTGGCAAAAGCCTTCGATACTGTTAACCACCAAATTTTGTTAAAACGTATGGAAGCCGTGCGTATTAGAGGTTTAAGCTTAAGAGATATTTAAAAGCAATACCGACTAAACAAACGCGCATGTAATAATAAATGTGACAGTTATAAAATAAGCGATTAAATCACAAACGTCAAAATAAATGTGACAATTAGTAACCACTAATGTGAGTTTCGTGTAGAATGCGTGGCCTACTCAAAACAAATTTCAAATAATAACAGCTTTTGCAAAAATAGAAATAAAACACTGTCATTCATTGCTATCTCATTAACCGTTGATATTCGACCATATGTAATAATAATAATGTTTATTCAAAAAAATATTTTGTTGCACAATAACAATAAAGACAAATTAATAATTAAATAAACAATTTACTCGATAAGTGAAAACACTTGTTTCGAGAAAAACGTAAATATAAAAATATAAAAATATAAATACATGTACCTACACAATATACAGATATACAGATATGTTATGCAATATAATTTATTAACTATTTTTAAAGTCAATATAATTATCAAATGTTTCTAGTGGATTAGACAATATGAATAATTTTAACTTTTAAATATATAACTGATTTTAATATTACGAATTTCTTTTGGCAGAGAATTATAAGCTCTTGGTGCTAGAAAGGAGAATGATCGTTGTCCAATACTTTTTGTCATAAAAGGAATCCTATACCTATCCTTCTGCCTTGTAGTATATTGATACGCTGGTAATGTGGATACAGATTTGGTGCAATGATATCTTAGATTTAAGTTATAAAAGTACAATTGTCTCGCACTGAAAACCTGAGCTTCTGAATATAGGAGTGCCGATGGGTATGTTGGCTCTTTAGATAGAATTATTTTTAAAAATCTTTTTTGCAGGATATTTAATGGATTCAAATTGGTCTTCGATACACCTCCCCACCCGATTATTCCATAGCTTATATGGCTTTCCACTAGTGCATGGTAAAGTACTTTGAGCTGAGGAACGCTGAGGATTTTTTTCAAGTACCGAAATTTACACAACACATACTGCAGTTTTTTGATAATATAATTTATGTGAGAATTCCATTTTAGGTGTGAGTCTATATAGATTCCTAAGTATTTAATTTCTTTTACAGGTAAAATTGTACACAATATAGTTCCAGTATTTATCTCAATGTTAACAAAAGGTGGCAAGCTGGCATTTCTGCAACTGAGTGGTAAGTAGTGCGTTTTGTCAAAGTTAATTGTCAACAATTTATAGTCAAACCATTTTTTTACTAAGATCATATCAGTTTCAATTAGTATTTTAAGGTCTTCCCAAGTGTCTGCTTTATAGAAAATTGCAGTATCATCTGCATATCCAATTATTTCACCTCTGGTCCGAATAGAGAACAAACCATCAACATATATAGAAAATAACAGGGACCCAAGACAGTACCTTGTGGAACTCCATAGTCCATCGACATTTGATCGCTCAGTACATCGTTAACTCTCACGTACTGGTGTCTATCAGATAAATAACTTTCAAATAGTTTCAGACAATTATTTCTAATTCCAATATCTTCCAGTGACTGTAAGAGTAAACGATGACTGACCGTATCAAATGCTTTTGAAAGGTCCAAGAAAATGCATATAGACGGATTGCCCTCATCCAGAGCAGAGTAAAATTTGGACGTTAACGCTAGTAAGGCATCTTGAGTTGACGTTTTTTGTTTGAATCCAACTGGTTGTTGGAGATTAAGTTGTATTTATTAGTGAATAATACTAATCTTTTTTGATTATTTTTCAAATAACTTTGATAAGTGAGTGATGATTGTTATTGGCCTATAATTTGTTATAATGGTTTTATCTCCTTTTTTAAAAATAGGTACTACAAATGCATCTTTGAATGCCGAAGGCCATATACCCTTTTCCATAAATCTGTTGAACAGAAATGTTAGAGGTTCAAGAATATAAATTGATATTAATTTGAGTACTTCTGCACCTATACCATCCAGCCCAACGCTCTTTTTATTTTTTAATTCCATAACAACCTCCTTCATTTCTGTTATATCAGTAGGGAGTAAAACCATTGAGTTTCTATTAGAGATTCTTGTAGGACTGTAATCGGGATTTGCTTGTATCTTATTTGCCAGCTTGCTACCCATTTTTGTGAAAACCAAATTGAATTCATTAGCAATATCCTTATTATTTACAATTATCTTACCTTCTTCATCATTTATTTGCTCAATGGTCTTGTTGTTATTTACACATTTAGTAAGTTCTTTAATATGGCTGTTTATATGGCTTTTTTATTCACTTTTGCCCTCTAAATACCCTTTTCGAATATTGGTTAAGTCGGGGACACATTGCTCTAATGCCACGCCATGCCATGTCACCCGACGTGCTGTGACATATATACTCTGTGTGTACACTGTTACCACAGCTTAAATAACAATCAGCTCACAGACTCTACGGCGGCACCTTTGAAGTATTAAAACGTGAAAATTTGTCCTTGAAGCTTGTTCTCTCTCTGTCTTTTGGATACAAGTCAGGACCGGATTAAAAATAGTTGCCCAATTTAGAAAGTGTTATAACTGCACTGTGTACCTACTTGAATTTCAAAATATTTTTGTTTTTGTTTTACTAAAATATAGATATAGGAAATGTTACCTAAATTTGGGAGCTTGATTAATATAAATACCACACCTACGTGGATCCATTATTAACATAAAATGTACAATTACTTTTCAAAGTACGTATAGGTAATTTATTAACATTACGTTGCTAATGACTAAAAAAGAAAACAAAACAAAAGTGAAACTTATTAAATTAAAATTTGAAACAAAAATGTTTTCATTGTGTTCAACTTTCTGCCGTACTCTATATAATACCTGGATTATTTTCCAAGACATTAGTTTGGCATAAAACCATATCCTGAAGAATGTTTATGTTAAGGGTGACTAGCATGGGCAGGGAATAGGTATGATCTGAATTTATTTAGAACTTCCCTCAAGTGAAGGAAATAATGTAGGAACTGTATTTTTATTCAACCGATTGGGAAAATGATTCGTAAACATACTGGGTTCAAAACGATCCTCACACACCTGACTACTGTTATCCACACACGGCACAAACATGTACTCCCCTTCTTTCACTCATCATGATAAATAACAATAAACACAAAGTAACACAAATAGAACACAAGACGGCCCTGGTCCTATTTGAAAGGTTGTATCCCAATATGGCGGCATGCGCGAAGATCTGCGCGAGACGTTCCCGGTCATAGGAGTCTGTGAGCTGATTGTTATTTAAGCTGTGCTGTTACTACGCGATGCGATGCTTCGTTACGTTATATTTTATCAATGGCACTGGTTAATGCATAATACAATATCTGTGTTTCAAAAAGCCAGTGACCAAAAACTTGGGTGACCTTCGTTCTCTGCTACCTATTTGAGCAGTCATACGACAGCGTGCGTACAGTTTATCACTCAATACAGAGCTGGAAAGAAATTAATGGAACCAGAAGCGGGGTTGGAAACGCACTATCAACGGTTTACTGCTAGTAACCACTAAAAAAGAAGCAGCGCCGCCAACATTACTCAGATAATCTCTTGTAATTTTCGAAGTGTGTGCAAGAGCAATTCTGGCTGTTGTAAGCTTGGGCTGAGCTGTTCGATCACTTTTACCACTTGAAACGTTGATGAACCTATTTACATTGATTTAGAGAATTTCCTGACAGTTGAACTATCGGACGAAGAGAATTAAGAAGCAAAAGAAGTTGGGAACACTGAGGAAACTAAAAAAAATAGAGAAAGTAGAGACTGCGAGCCACCAACGCCATATCACCTTGATGAGCACTCCAAATGTAAAAGACGGAGATTAATTGAATAAGGTAAACAGTTCATGTAATATAAATGTGAATAAACAATGATGATTTAAATATTTAAAAATTTTATGACATATCGACTTTATATATTGAAATGGTACGATCTATTACTTATTTTATTTGTTTAGTGTTGTTGTTTTGTCTGTCATTTTATGTGTTTGACATGAAATTCAGGTGTACTGTTACACTATGCGGCATGATGAAAGTGTAACAAGTCGGATTCGCAGCACGTGGAATGACGTCGCATAGCGTGGCGTGGTGTAGCGTCAGAGCAGTGTGCACACATACAGGGTATCCCAACGAAAATTTGACTCCCCCTATAATTGGAAAACCGAATAATATTTCAAAATTCGCCGAGACTCGTCGATTTTTGTTCTTGGGGGGAGCTTTTTTGACAGTCAAGCCAACTCGATATGTTTATCCCCCTAATGCCTAGCAACCCCAACTTAAAAATTTCAAATGCAACTACCCCACTTGTGGCACATCATTTTAAAGCCCTTTTCATTGCGAATACAGTGACGTACCGTTTTTAGAAATCGGTTGAGATTTGACAGAATTATTGGTTACAAACGAAAAGATGACAAACCAACTTACGCGTAGTAATTTCTACACAAATGCCCACCACTAATAAGTTTTTCATCTACTACACATGACCGCATTACCTAATTGTTATTGATGTGTCTAAATCCGCATTTAATCAGGGAATTTCATACTCAGACACCTCAAAAATTGAATGTTTGGGCAGGCATTTTGGGCGACCATCTTGTTGGACCATTTTTCATCCAAGGTAATCTCGATGGAAACACCTATCTAGAATTATTGGAAAGTACAATTGATCCTAGGATAACAGAAATTTTAGAAAGTGACGACAATTTACTAGAAAATGAAATAACCTTCCAACAAGATGGTGCGCCCCCGCACTATGCTGCTGCTATGCGACAATTTTTGGATGACCATTTCCCGGGGCATTGGATTGGCAGAAGAGGTCCCGTCGAATGGCCACCAAGATCTCCGGATCTGTCCCCTTTGGACTTTTTTCTGTGGGGTCATTTAAAATCACGAGTGTACGCCACTCAGCCGGAAACATTGCAAGTGCTACGTCAGAGAATTGTAGAAGAATGCCGATTAATAACTGCGGATGTCTTTAATAATGTTCGAACAGAATTTGAAAACAGACTGTATTATTGTTTGGAAGTTAATGGGGGCCATTTTGAGCAATTCATCAAATAAATCTGATTTATTATTTGCTTCCGCTTTTTTATTTCATTTCTGACTTTTTTGTAACTGATAGACACATCAATAGCAATTAGGTAATGCGGTCATGTGAGTAGATGAAAAACTTATTAGTGGTGGGCATTTGTGTAGAAATTACTAGGCGTCAGTTGGTTTGTCATCTTTTCGTTTGTAACAAATAATTCTGTCAAATCTCAACCGATTTCTAAAAACGGTACGTCACTGTATTCGCAATGAAAAGGGCTTTAAAATGATGGGCCACAAGTAGGGTAGTTGCATTTGAAATTTTTAAGTTGGGGTTGGTAGGCATTAGGGGGATGAACATATCTAGTTGGCTTGACTGTCAAAAAAGCTCCCCCAAGAACAAAAATCGACGGGTCTCGGCGAATTTTGAAATATTATTCGGTTTTCCAATTATAGGGGGGGCCAAATTTTCGTTGGGATACCCTGTATATAAAAATACATAAGAATACACGGTGTCAGATCCTTCTGACGTTGCATCAGATGGCGCGGCGTGTCATCAGAGCAATGTGCCTCTGGCTTTAGAGTTCTCCATAAAATCGTTACATGCTCGCTCAGTTAGTGCTTTAACTTTTCAAAATTTCTGAATTTATTATAGTAATAATCAGTACTAAACTTGTTATAATTTATAAATGCAGACTTTTCAGCACGTTCCTAATTAATTATAATTTCTTTAGTAAACTGCGACGAGGAGAAACACTATTGTCTCTTACGAGATTGGACAGGTGATACCTAATTTATCATTGTGAGAAAAAATATAATCGCATTAAGATTTCTTTCGCCATTAGTCATTTTTATTACAATCCAAGACTACTGCATTAACTCCTAAAAGCCGCCAATATACCAGCTGCTCAAAAGTAACATTCCTTGTAAAATAAATAACTACCGATGATAGATATTTATTAGTGAAAATATCCAGTATCTCAAATTAAATAAGATCTTATAGATATTCAAATTTGAGTGCTTTGATACATTATTCATACACACAAAGATACAATCGCGCGTCTTCCTATGTTTGCCTATGTCGCAGGTACAGTTACTCATCAGTTTACTTTTATCCGTTGAGATTCTAAAGCAATTATTGACTGACTATAAAAAGCAGGCATATTATTGACATTTACAGTAATTATTTTTATATACCTCAGTGAAAGAGTTACACATCGATTCAAACGTATTAGAACATCTAAAATATACTTGTGATAAAGTAAACATGGAGATGGTAAGAAGTGTGTATTTAAGCGAGAGCCGCCATGTCGTCTTTGTATTGAGTACGGGATATAGATTTTTCATTAGTGATTACTGATTTAAAGTCGTGGTTTACTTATCAACACGTGTATTCAGTTTAGTTTTCTTTGATTCAGAATTAAATAAAACATATGTAGGTAATTAGAAACGTATCATTATTATACTCTTACCAAGTTATGGTGGATATGCGAGACACGAGACAAAAAGAATTTTATCTACAACTGCTTTCTAAGAGCGTCATTACAGCATTTATTTGGCACTGTTTTAATTGAATAGTGAAGATCATTACACCCCTAGTGTAGTAATGTGACATATTACCTCACTAATGAAATATTTTAAAAAAGATATCACTGCTTAATGGTTATTTTTTATTAAGAACCAACAGGTTTATCAATTTGAAAATTAATTGATAATTCAACTTAAATGCTACAATTTTAGCTTATCCCCTTTCCATTTTATTAAATTTGTCACTTAAATCTGCAACGTTCCCTGATGTTTGGAAAAAATCAAAGATTATTCCGGTGTTTAAAAAAGATAATAGAGAAGTTATAGAAAATTATAGAGTTATTGTTATTTTAAATAATTTCAGCAAAGTTTTTGAAACAGCTACAGTCATGTTAAATCTCAAATTAGTATTGATCAGCATGGGTTCATGCCCGGTCGGTCTACAGTTACTAATTTACTTTGTCTTACTCAGTTTTGTTGTGAAAAACTTGAAAATGGAGGCCAAGTTGATGTCATTTATACAGACTTTTCCAAAGCTTTTGACAGGCTGGACCACGGTATTTTGTTACGTAAATTATCTACCTTTGGACTAAATATAAATTTTTTGAGATTTTTTAAATCTTACTTATATAATAGACGTCTGTCAGTACATTGCCGTGGTTTCAGTTCTGCCGAGATAGAAGCGACTTCAGGAGTGCCTCGAGGTTCTGTACTTGGTCCCCTATTGTTTAACGTTTTTATAAATGACATCACATGCGATCTATCTTGCCGCTCATTACTGTATGCTGATGACTTGAAATTATTTACGACAATTGAATCTGTTGATGACTATATTTTGCTCCAACGCGATATTGCAGTGATTAATCAATGGTGTTTACATAATAATCTATTTCTAAATATTAACAAGAAAACTAGTTCCTATTAAATTTGATTACACATTAAACAACTAGAAACTTAATTCCGTTACGCAATATAAAGATCTGGGGATGTGTTTTTCATCTAAATTATCTTTGACTGATCATATTGACAGCATGGTATGCAAGGCTATAAAGAATTTAGGATTTATAATACGGAACAGTCATCAGTTTGAAGGGCACGGTGCGCTTATAGTATTATATAATGCATTTGTAAGATCTAAGCTTGAATATGCTTCTGTTATTTGGAATCCTTGCTATGAATGTCATTTATGTATATTGAAAGACCCCAAAGACGATTAGCTAAATACTTATGGTTTAGGTATAATGGGGTATATCCCTCAGTTGGATTTTCCAATAAACAATTGTTATCCCGATTTAATATGTTTAAATTGTCTTACGTCGTAAATATTACGCCGTAGTTTTTCTGTATAAGTTATTAAATAATTTCGTTGATTGCCCGGAACTTCTTTCTTATATTAAATTATCACCACCTAATTTAGTAACGCGTTTTCGTTCTTCTATGTTTCATATTCCCACATGCAGGACTAATGCTCTTAATAATGCTCCAATGTTTGTTATGTGTTACAATTATTTCGTAGTGCATAATACCTTATTTTTATTTTTTTGTACTGTTGAAAATATTAAAATTGCATTTTTTATTAATTTTAATATGTATGTAAATTTTGTATACCCCATTTTATTTTGTTTGTATATATTTGTTATTACTCGTTTGTTTTTTCCTGTCCTGTAATTTTCATGATTTTTTTCTTGTCTTCAAGAGACGTGTCAATATAACCTTCACACACGGTGTTGGACCACCATGCCGTTTTATAATTAGAAGGTCTGCTCCTGTGTTGGCTAGAAGTGAAGTAGATGATCGTCGAAAACAGTGCCCTATATTTTGTAGAGGCTGTGATAAATTGACAAAAAAAGCAATCTTCTTTGGCATTACACTAAAAGTATTTATACCAACAGAAAGTTTTATGCATTTACCACCTCCGTGAGCAACAAAAAATCCTCCATGATCAGCATGTCTAGGACGCAGGGCGAGGTATTTTTGTATTACTTTGACCAAATTCAGATTTTCGATTTCCCCGGCAGTGATAAAGAATTCTCGGGAAACTTTGGTTTTCGTATCCGGTATGAAGATATGAAAAAAGTTTCCTTCATTTTTTACATTTTCTAACAGCAAATTAGTTAACTCGTCCACTCGGCATGCACTTCCAAGTCCAATAATTAAGGCAATCTTAAATTATGCACTTATCAATTTCAAATAGCAAACATTTTCTTGTTCTTACCTTTGCTAGCAAGATTTTTGTGTCATCGGCATCTTGGAAAAATTTTGAAACATCCTCTTTCGTTAATATTCTTGACTTTTTTGGTTTGTATCCCACTGATTGCTTTTTCAGAAAAGCAATTAAGTTGTTGAATAGCGTCAACATTTTGCCACATACACATTGTAGACCGCAGCATAGAATAGAACGCCCAAAGGCTAAATTATTTGTACCTCTTGTATAATTCTTTCTTTTGCTTCATATTTTATGTTCTTAGATGCACACCAATCAGTGAATCGTTTATAAAACTGTTTCTCGATTTATCAGGTAAAAGTGAAGCTACTGCAGTTGTAGCAACATTTTCAATTTCAAGAGACAAGTTTTCTGTTTCTGAATCACTCATTATTTCAATTAACACCACTATTTTTACAAGAAAATGTAAAAACGAAAACTCAATTTTGTTTGTAACAAGTTTGACAGCAAGTTTGACAGGTTACCATAACAATGCCTTTGCTTCTTGATTTTGAATCAAAACTTACAAACTAAATCTGATTTTTGATTTTTTCTCAGTTTACGGTACTTGTAGATAACATTTTTTTGCGGTTCTAGATTAAATTTTATATAGTACACGAGGGATAACGGCATTTTTTTATTACATTCGTGTAATTACACGAATCGGACTAAGTCCTCGTCATGCAAATTTCTCACTCATGTTAATAATGCCTATGTCCCACTTGTAGTATAAATAACTCTTAATATTTTCGAGATATATTGTTATTTTTCTATTCATATAATGGTCGTACAAAAAATAATGTAAGTATCTCGAACAGTAAAGAGTTTATCAATCTCCTCCAACATTGTCGTCGATCGATAAACTTTCCTTACTGTTCTTGATACTTAATATACTACAAATTATTAGAACACCAAAACATCATGAAATAGAACGTCGTTCTTAAAAAAATTGCCAGTTAGGATCATAGACCACTGACGCTTGTTACAACGGCAAGGCAGTTACCGCCTGTAGCTGTCCAACCGGAGCCTTCGAGAGAGTAGCTCTCCAACTTATTATTATTCTATTAACCCCCAGCAGGCCACACCCCGGTGTCGTTATCGATAGGGCCATTAAGGGGTCACCGGAGCGTTTCGAGTAGCCGAGAGTCATCTGCGGCTTACGGTAGGGCTTGTCGCGCAGCGACGAACACGCGCTCTCTCTCACTTGACCAGTCAAGCGACGCGACGGCGTGTGCTCTTCACAGCCCCTGTTCCTGCAGTTACACTGCCCAAAACAAAGTCAGATGGGACGCTACTAGCAGCCCGTAAAATCTTGTATTTAGCACTAATTACATTAGAAATAAATAAATCCGTAGTTACTGTAACTATAAACATGTCCATAAGTAGTTATAAATATTTAACTCCCTCTAATGTATTTACAAAAATAAATCCACAATTGTCGAATTTTCCACTGATATTATTTTCCCAATTGAAAGAATTTTCCGTTGAACTGTTGTCACTGCCTATGACTGTAGTCAAACATGAAGTTGATGTTCCACTTCTTTCATGTGAGATGTCAGCTAACACTCTTGCAGTTTTATTTTTCAATGCCATGATGTCGACCAAATACCCTTCTGCTACCGTTGAATTTTGCCATCCAACATGTATCTTCTATGTCATCATATTTGCTCCTGCTTTGCCCAAGGCAGTAGCGAAAGTCTCCGTAGATAAAGTTCCGTGAAAGCTTCTAGATCTGGCAAACCCAAAAAACCAGCCATTTTGCTTGGCATTTTTCCAAACGGGCTGAACTGTGCAACGCTTTTCCTGATACGTTTCTGAATCCGACGGACGCAAAGACATATGCTTCCTCACTAGACCCAATGCAGAGAACTCGTTTTCTTCCACAATTATAAATTTCTTACAGATATCTGTTTTACGTTCCGGAACGTCAACCACCATAACCGAGACCCTATCTTCAATATGATTAATCTTCATATTAAAAACTTCTTGACGTCTACAGCCCCCGAAATAACCAATAATCAGAACCACCTGTACAATAGAACAATAAATGTGTAATCCTTATAATTTAATGCATTACCTTGTGTAGTAAATATTCTTCATTGGAACCATCCTTCAAAAATTTGACAATGTCATCCCGACTAAAGCTTTTAGCTCATAGCCTTTACTTTTTCGTTTGAGAAATGCTCCAAGTTCATAAAACTTTCTCCCATCTGTATTATTCTAAATTATCATCAATAATTTTAGCATTGCCCAGTTAAAAATAAATCAATATCACTTATACTAGAACGTGGATGAATAAATACATAGCATATCTTGAAAGTAAGCCAACATTATAGTTTCACTTATATTTTAGTTTTCAATACAGTTAACTTTCAGCCACTGCAGGAATTTGTCATATTCTTTTTTATACTTTGGTTCCGACTTTGTTGGTAGTAGTGCGGCACGAGCTTTCTCAGCCTTTTGTAACAAATCGCTTGAAATCTCACTTCTCTCCAGGTTTTCATTCATTTTCAGAAATTAATAAATTTGATAAACTACTACTACACTTTAGTATCCAATACTCGAAACCGTTCAGAAACTTAAGGCTTACTGAACAATATTCCATCACTGTTTCCTGTCCTTGGTTTTTTTCCTTCGTTTTCAACCTTCATAATATATGTCACGGTTGACATTCAAACTACCTCTTTCTTGGAGGGTCATCCCTTTTCTTTTCAAAAGATCACCAAATTAAAACCAGTTTTGGTAGCTTCTTCTTATCCATTCGTTCCACATGTCATAACCATCTTAGGACTGCCGCCCTCTGATGACTGCTGTTATGCTGGCCTCTTGGTATAAATTCTCCACCTACCTTTGTTGATTCTGCACCATTCGTCTTTAGTATTTATTTCTCCATGGAACTTTTCTCTCCCATTTTTCCAGGTCCGCTTTCTTTAAAGTCCATGAAATAACTGGATTAAACACAATCATTCCTGCTTGATAATCTTCTCCTTTTCTCTAGAGCAATGTTAGATCTCATGTCGATTTTTTTAATGAAATGCATTGTTTCTGCTCGTTACATAAATATCTATCAATCGACATTAATTTCTCCTGCTATTCCTATTATTTATCACCTTTGGAAGATATAATTATTTTGTATTTTAGGTTTCCGTTGAGCAGTGTATTTCTATGTCTCCAGCAGTCAACCGTAGGTCACGAAGTGTCGTACTTGATGAAAATAACTTTCAAAGATCTCGCAGCGAAATTATCTCTGCTTGCACAGGTAAGTGCGACAGGTGCAGAAAATGCTGTATGAAAAATTAGTCCCATAAATCTTGGTGTTTATTTTACCTTCAGAGATGGTCGAGTTGTGTAATAATCTACGAATGTGTTTGCTTATGGGTATTTGGCAAACATTTACAAAATTACCAAAAACACTTGGGACTTCTTAATGGCAGCGTAAGCTGTTTGTCATAAAATATAGCGATAGAAGTATTGGAGCAATGAAAATCTATAGTCAATTGTATATAATAAATATTAAGATTGTTATCAACGGGAATATACCATATAAAAAAAAAATAAAGTGAATTTTAATTCATTCAAGCACTTTAGAGCTGATCATTCTGTGGGACTTTGTTTTTAATGCATTTATTGGCGAGCTTTTTATGAGTGCGAATCATTAGTAACGTCTAAATTTATTTACTTATTTGTCCAAAACAAATATCCAACCGGCATATGATTAACTATAAGGTATGGAGAAACATATATGTTACAAAAACAAATATGGACACATACGTACAAAAAGAGTAAAGAATAAACAAGAATACTAATATATGCAACAAAGGAAAACAAAGTACCTAACCGCTAACAGAGTAGATCTAAATTCTACTTATTATACAAGTATTGCAGTTTTTAAAATTTGCATTGAACAATAAAAAATATCTACATTACACTCAATTTCATTGTACCTTGGCATAATTTGATGCTTAGCTTTTTGATAGTTTGGGACCAGTTTGAATTCCTTGCTTGAACAGGCCTATCGAAAAACTTTTTGGAATTTCTTATGATACAACTCAAAGTGTTGAAGCGGACGTCATAATGTAATATGTTTCGTGAGAGATAAAGTTGGGACAAATGTCCAAAATTCCAAAATCTGCAATGCAATTAGGTCTATGAAGTATTATATTGTTCAGTTTCAGTTTCTGGTGAAAGTGACGATATTACATTTAGATGCATTAATATATAAATCATCATGTAGACTTCAACTGCAAACAATGTCAAGTGTATTCCGCAACCTATCACGATCATTAATGGTATTACTTTTGAAGTCATTTGCATGCACTAGATAGTGTGCCTTTAAATCTCCGATATTGTCATCTGTAAGTAATACAAAAGTAAGGAAGGGCCAAGTATGGATCTTTGAGGTACGTCAGATATCTGATGCTGCTTAAATATAATTGGAAAAATTTCAAGAGTCAGACAATTCAAATACTCATTCGATGGAATGCCATGGTCAAGTCTATGGAGAGCCTTAGTACATGCGTTTATATTTAGGGACTGTGAGAGCTGTAACTCAACAATGCTAACAAATTTCTTGGTCTTGTACTTGTATTATTAATATTTCAATTTACATATCATTATCGTGTCCATAAATCTACAATTTTATTTTTACGTGAACACAAATTTTGATTTCAATTTATTTTAAGTAATTTGTATTTCCCAGTTTGAATAAAAAACGTAATAGAAGCTGATGAAATGTAACAGCGTAATAGGAATTTTTAAAAAATGTAATAAATCTGCTGCAACTGTAATAGTGGAATAACACTGGCAGCAGTATGAGTTTTATATTATTTACTTCCTGATGTTCGAGTTCTGATTCAATCAATGAGGATATCCTCATTAATAGTAAAGTAAATATGTTTTTTTATGTGCTAGGATCAAATTTATTGACATTTAATTAAGGCATTTTACGCTTTAATGAACTAGACTGCAAGATCATCTATTTGTGTTAAATGAACGATATCACCATTTGATGATGACAGAAATAAAGTAAAATCTATAAAAAAGTTTGATACAAAAAACATAATTTGTCAGTCATTGTTGGAAAATTTGAACAATATGTTAAAGTTTTCAAATTAAAGATTGAATTCAAATTCTGTGTGTAAAAAATGACAATCAGCTCAGTTGATCTCACGGGCGTACACTGGAAACAAACATTATTCTGTCATTTTTAATATATAAATTTTATTTCGAACGAAAAACATCGTACAATTATTTTGCATAGTTTTTATAGTGAGTCAAAAGTGTCGTAAAATCCAATATTTTATTATTTCGTTATTATATTTTACACTTTTGCATTTGTTCTTGTATAGTAAAACTTCCGCAGACGCCTATGCATATAAACAGAATATATCATAACTAAGATGAATTAGTAGAAACAGCATTACTATGTAATTATACTTGTATGTCATAACCGTAATTCTGTAAGAATGTTGGATTTATTTTATTACATTTGTTGTAGAATGAATTAAGTATATTATTAGTTTAGAAAGATTTATGATGCTAATGTGACTTGTGCTTCAATTTAGATATTATGGTTAAAAAATTTAATTTGTTTTATTACTATATCTCGGAGATTGTCGTGTTTTTACAATTTTCTTCAAAGGAATCATGTATTTTAAAATTAATCTGAAAGAACATATTAAAAGTTCCATAAAGTTTTGCACTATAAGACTTTTCTAGTCGACTGTTTGTGTAATAATCGCTATGAAAATGAAGTCGCTGTTGACGACCTGGTTCTCTCCAGATTCTTTCTGGTTTTGTCTGTAAATGAGACCCACCGCCACTGGCGTAAAAGCCAACCCCTATGCTCTTGCGCCCGCTAGATATGGGCAGCACGATACCTTGAAAGTAGATTGGGGACCCGTAATAGTCTTCTAACACGTAAATTTGCGTTGTGGAGTCGTCTTCAAATAGTAGGTGTCGATATAATACGGCGAAACGTACCTTGACAGCTCAACCTGAGGATGTGCTGTGTCTACGGCCATATTGCACCAAATACCGATTTTTCTTTCATTGCATACTCGAGGACGTTCACTACGTGGTCTATTGTCCACTGTATCAAATTCTTTCAACAGATTATGATCTAGGAATGTCCAACATGTTTGATATCTGATGATTAGAATGTCCTGCATCATGTAAAGCAGTCATTCTTGCTCGGGCAAACGTAGCAATTGCACATCCTGGCATTATAATGTACAAAAATTCAAAGGAACGCTTGTCTGAATATTGATAAGTTGGGAATCACCCTGTATATGCATAACGTTTCGTTCACATTTCCTTATTTAACTGTTTTACATACTTACTTATTTTTGTTTCCATCATCCATTGCATTCCAATAAAAAGATGATACCTTTGAATAATTCAATAAGTTATCAAAAGCATCACACTCGCGCTCAGCATTTTCAAATAAAACCGAACGAACCTCTGAGATTCCCTTCCGGACGCCATAACATAAATCACCGGGAATAAAACAAGAAATATCTACACATTTCGCACATTAAACATTCAAATCTCGGTATCTAATTTTTCAAGGAATACCTGCGAGCGTGTTTTCAACGGCCACGTAGGCATACATCAAATTCATCGACAAGTTTCTCGCCGATACCAACGAAAAAACTTGATTTTATCTCTTCATAAAAATTGCAGCCGTTAATGGTTGCGTATGTAAGAGGCTAAGACATGTCGTACAAAAAAAATGGTTTTTGCACGTTTCTTAAATAATTATATGTGAAGAGTTTCCTGGATTTGTTTCCTGTATTTGTTTTTATATATTTATAGTTGTAACTTATATTGTGAAATTATTGATATCGTCCATGATAAGTTTTAAGTGAAATTTTATCTTTTGTTTGTTTTTCTTAATAGTGTAATTGCATGATTTCCAAATATGTTCAGAAGAAAGAATGTATTGTTTTAATCGAAATGGCGTTTGTCAAGTTGCATGCATTTTATTTGGTAGACCTGCCCCTGTTATTTACTACTTGAAAAAACAAAAAGGGCCAAAGGTAACATAGGCCGAAAGCATTTCATTGCATTTGAATTAAGTTTCAGTTGGGCCTTATATTGATCGAGGAAATAAATAAGAAAAAAGTACAAGGACCAACTTTGTTTGACCTACATGTCACTTAAGCCTGTTAACGTTTATGAATCTTAACTTTTTAATTACATAGGTCCATTAAAATAGGTCTGAAACGAAGAAATATAGTACCGCTGGAGCACTTGTTAGAATTTTGTAGATATCGGTAGGGTTATACACTTTGGACCCTTTTCATTGAAAAGAGCGCGTTTTATTTAGTACAAGAGACCCATTGCCAGTGGCGTAGCTAGGCGTAGGCAAAACTGCCCCTCGCCCACGGCCTCGCACTTAAAAGGGCCTCGCGCGAGGCCCCCTTGGGGTGATTTAAAACCGAACGCCATGAACTCTAAATAGTACGAATAGCACCCTAATAGACGTTACTAAAAATAAGCTTTACCACACGTACTATAATTAATTTGCACACCCTGATCGACGTATTTTTCAGTGCTGAAGAGGTTACAAAAACTATTTATTTTTAGCACCTCATAATTATGAAATTTTCAGATTATCCAGACTTCACTACTTTAACTGGTTTCATCATAAATGAATAATTTTGTAAACAAACTTTCTGATTTTTCACCATTCTTTTCTTGAAACTATACAGGGTGACATTGAAAAACTATAATGCATAGTATCACGCGATAGAGAACGAAAAAATAATAAAAAAGTTATATACACTAATGTCCGATCGCCTTTTGTTTTAAGATACAGCATTTAATTTTTTTTTAATATCTCCCTATTGTACGAAAATATTTGAACCAAAATTGATGCACACTGTGACCTTGCCTGTAGCTATTATGTGTTACAATATTCAGTTCATTCAGCATACAATGGTGGAAGAAAAGGGCCTCGCTGATGCAACTTCGCCCACGTCTAGATTAGTCCACGCTACGCCACTGCCCATTGCCCTTTTTTTTAATTTTCCCTTAGACCCTTTTTCGACCAAGCCACAGAAATATAATAGAAACTGAAACGATACTTTTGTTTAGATGCTTGCATCAAAACTGCGCTCTTACCTGTATCTGTTTTTTGTTCTTAATATTGCCAATTTTGTTGTATCTCATTGTAACTAGTTTAGTTTATGAAACAAATAAATTCAGAAGTAAGTCACTGGCATTGAATTACACCTGCAGTATCTGTGTGAACAAGAGCCCTTGTCGGCCCTAACACCAGACATGAACCGGTTTCGGGCTTATTAGCCCTCATCAGTATGCCATAGGTGAGATGACCGACAATTGAACTGGCTGTTCCTTCATATATGTATGTTCACATATAAACCAAGTGAATGTGAGATATAAGTGGTCTGCTTTACTTCCTGCTCGGTCTAAGCGGCTCGACTTCCAGGAAGCGACCTACATTGCAGCAGGTACTTCACACAGGCTTCTCTTATTGGGTGACACCCCATGAAATCTATAAATGATACTGCAGGTAACAACTATTATGGAAATTTAATATTCCAACCGATATTTACTCAACCAATTTTGTTGTAACAGTATGTCACTAAAATTCACTTGTTGGTATGTTACTACTAGTACAGCTTCAAATATGACTCAATATACCAACAAATATGATCTTGGCATGTTTCAGCACTCCCTATGAGGTTATACTCAGTTTATTTCTTTTATATATTTGGTTATGTTTGACTAAATAAACTATTTATATCTTTCGCAAATATTCCAATATAATCATTCATCAAGCTTGCTTATAATCAGCTAGTGAAAGATGTGCAGATGGCATTCGATTTATATTGATTTTCTGAAGCGATGTGAGAGATGTAGTGCCACTTATGATATACCCTGTAATAACTGGTAGTAACTTTTATTAATGCATTTAATTATTTATTATTCATGTACGTAATTATTTTTATCAGGAATTTTCCTTGGAACTTTTATAAAGTAGAAATATAATTAAGAAGCAGGTGGAACGGGTAAAATTAATCTATACACAAGCTACCTTTAGAAAGGAGCACTGAATAACTAAATTTATGTTTTGGTAGCTACTTACACAGTTAAAAAACATTACATGACTTTAGAGAAAATATTGAAAACTTTGTACTATATCATCATGGCTTTCGTGGTTCATCATTAGCATATATAAAACTTAAAAATATACAGTGAGTAACATTTTAAATAGCAACTGTTTTTGTTGCGAAATAATGAGACTAGGTGGCATTTTTTAAACTGCCATGTTCAGTTTTTTTCAAAATATTTGAGCAACGGTCTCAGATCTGTTTGGTATATTTTAATAATGATGTTTTCTGGTATATAATAGATACCAATGGCAGTCATGAAAAATAAACCACTACGTGTATCACTGTTTGATAAGGTTGGAACACCCTGTATTGCTGCGATATTACCCAGAACACCTCGCAGAAGTCACGTATTTGATTTAGTGGTTGAAGAAATGTTCCAGTACAACCCGACCATTAAAAAAATCATTTTAGTTCGTGTTTCGAGTTCTCCTAGAGACATTATATTTGCATAATACCTATACCAGTACCAAACTGGTGGCACTTGGAAATAAATGTTACCCTGCGAAGTGTTAAGACGTAATTTTTATGGCTCCGATCATTAAAAGGCTTTGCAAACATCATAAAGATCGTAAAAATGAGGCGAACATGACATCTTTGGAAGTTCATGCCTCATTGTAAAAATTCTATGAATAAATATTCATAACTTTCAGGAGCGTTACGCGGAATTGTCAGTGGCTTTCATAAGGCCGACGAGCCTCAGCTGTACGGCCAATAATTTCGTTGAAACAAAAAAGAAAAAGTAATAAAAATTCAGAAAGCAATATAACAGTTATTTATGATATAAGTGCTAAAAATTAACATTTTAGTTTGTAAGAAGAGAAATTTCCCCCAAACACACACTTATATCATAAGTACGCTATTTTTTCTACAAGTACCATTGAAAGTACAAATCAATTGATTGATCCTGTGATTGGAGAGGATCACCCTGCTTGGACTGTGTATACTTTGATGGGTAATGTTAACTATCTTAATTTTCCTGTAAATTGTAATAACAGAGCATATAATTTCAAAAAAGCTAATTTTCCTGAACTGTACAATGCCCTCTTACATACTGACTGGCAGTTTGTTAAGACATACATAGATGTTAATTCTGCTTGTGATGCTTTCTATAAAATACTTTATAGTATAATTGACCAATGGATTCCTACTTATAAAAAATTTAATAGAAAGTACCCATCTTCGTATAGCAGTCACATTATTAATAATATAAAACTGAAAGTTTATCGCCATATAAAGTATAAAAAGTGCCGTAGTATCTATCATGTTTACGAGTTTAAACGTTTGAGAAGCATTCTTAAATCTGATATATCACTTGCTTTGGAGAATTACATACTTAATCTCCAAATGAATTTTAAAAATGATCCGAAAAGTTTTTGGTCGTTTGTCCAAAGCAAAAAGCGTGGCTCGAGAATACCAAGTAAAACTTTCCTGGATAACGCTCGATTTAATGATCTTAGAGATATAGTAAACGGTTTTGCAAATTTTTTTTCCTCAGTTTTCTCCACCAGTAAACAGGCTAATTTAAATACTAAGTCACAACTGCCACTCAAATTTTAATTTACTTTATTTCACGGCGAATGATACACGTACATTGATCTCAAAGTTAAAAAACAAGATGACTTGTGGCGATGATCAAATACCAAGTTTTTTAATAAAAGACTGTCCAGTAGTCTAAATTGAACCACTGCTGCATTTGTTTAATTTAATTATTGCTTCAGTTTCTTTTACATATTTTTGAAAAATGACAAGAGTGTGCCCTAACTTAAAAGTGGTGATCCTGCAAATTTAAGAAATTATCGCCCTATAGCAATATTGTCTAACTTTTCAAAAGTCTTCGAGATGACACTATATGCTCAAATCTTTAGTATAGTTAATGGTTATACATCTCCTTACCAGCATGGTTTTGTTCCAAACCGTTCTACTGTATCTAATCTAGCTCAGTTTACTCAGTACACTGCACGTTTTATAGACAACAGACGCCAAGCTGATGTAGTATATACAGATTTCTCAAAGGCGTTTGACAAAGTAGATCATGCCTTACTCATTGATAAATAAAAACTATATGGGTTGAACGAGAGCACTATTCCACTCATTCGATACAATGGATTCAAATCTGATAATTTTATAGCAACATCAGGAGTACCTCAAGGATCGAATTTGGGACCACTCCTGTTCAGTATATTTATTAATGATTTGTCTACCTCTCTGGATTGTAACCATCTGTTTTTTGCCGACGACTTCAAATTATTTTCTGATGTGACCAGTGTGTGAGGATTGTATGTTACTTCAGAAACAGGTTAATTATGTAGGTAGATGGTGCACGGAAAATAAGTTGCCTATCAATGTAGATAAGTGCAAAATTTGCTCTTTTACTCTCAAAAAGCAACCGCTAACATTTGCCTAAACTATTGATGTTGTACTATTGGAGTGCTGTGAGAAATGCAGCTAATAAGGCTTTAGGCTTTATAATAAGAAATTCAACGTCATTTAACAACATCACTGTCTTTACCACTTATTAGTTCGTTCAAAATTAGAGTACTGTAGCCTTGTATGGTACCCTTATTACCAGACTCATATTAACCATCTTGAAAAAGTTCAACGGTTCCATATTTTTTTATCTTATCGTATAGATGGTTATTATCCAGTTAGGGGATGTGATCACAGAGTGCTGTTAGATCGATTTAATGTTCAGTCTCTGCATATAAGGAGAATACTTAATAATTTGTCATTTCTGTTTAAACTTTTTCATGGCAATGTTAACTCGTCTTCTCTACTCAATTTATTTAATATACGAGTATCTAGACATGGATCTCGTGTCGATGGCATGTTCTATTGTCAGAATGCTAAAACAAATATTCTTATCAAATCGCCGGTTTATGTCATGACGAATAACTATAATGCGATATCTCTACTTTGTGATATTAACCATTGCAATCTTAATAGTATGTGAGGTATTTGAGTTTTTTTTGTGTTTCGTCTTATCATTTCACATTTTTGTTTAACTTGAAATGTGCATAGCAACTATAAAATTGGCGTTGAAAAGTGTAGGGTGTTAAAAACATAAAAAAATGTAAAATTGTTTCAATAGTGACACTATATCTAAGAATAAATTAAAAATGTTATAGAGAAAAGTTGTTTTTAATGCCACTATAACTTCAAATATGAGCTTTTTCTACTAAATTATTTAGATGCCTGTGTTTGTCCAAACACTTATTTAATAATTAAACGAGACAGTTTCACAACAACAAAACTTCAAATCTCGTAAATATAATTCTTCCATAATGTTGACCTTACGGCAACGAATCTATTTAGATAAACGTCACGGTAAATACCCAAAATTTTGGCCGCCCGAACGATATACCTGCCCATGATAGCGCTGGAAATGAAACAGTTGGATCCGACAATTCGTCGCAGCCAATCAAAGCGGCAGCGCATGCGTACTTACTGCAGCGCATGCGTAGCAGAAGCGGGTATGCTCTCAGAGATATGCGGCACACGACTTTGAAGGAAACATATACGGGCTGCATGTATATTTCTTTGTGTTGACTGCTATAAATTGTGAGCAGGTTTATAACATGAATCACTCTCTACAATTTTGGAAGTCGACTATAGTGCCTTTCGGTTTTCTGTACCTAGTGTTTTTTTATATTTTCGTATATAAACAAAATTGAAACAATTTTTACTAACCATGATCAGTTAATTTATTGCGAATCTAGGCAAAACTGTGTAACTATGAGACGTTTGTACGGTAAACGCTTCTTACAAGTAACGACATTACTTTTGAACGCTGTATTTCACACCTCAAAAATGACTGGATCCAGGGCATATGTTTATTAAGCGAACCCCACTTATTTTTCAATGCTCTAACAGCTCTAGAAATATTATCATGTCTTTTTGAAACACCCTGTATTCTTTTTTTACTGTTTAAGAAAGGTATTTTAAGCTAATATGTATCAAATCTCCTACAATTCCTATCAATGAAGTCATATGTATGTTCTCTGATACCAAACATCTAGGTATGCTAATGAACATCCACAGACAAAACTCTATACAATAATTATCTAAAAAATTTAATATATTTACTAACCTCTGGAGTGGGAACTCGAAATTCAACCACAATAATTGAGATCTCACTTATTTCTGCGTTTTATAAAGGATCGCTTCATCAGGTGGCCTCCTTTAGTCAAATATCTAACTATAAAAATGATTATATCAATAAATTAAAATTATTTGAAATTGAATGTCAAAATGAAATATCGACAACGTCAAACTGATTAACTGTCAATAAATATCATAACAACCTACTAAAATAAATAAAAATTAATAAAAAATTTTACCTTTTATGTATAGTTTTTCATATATTTTCAGGTATTAACAATATTGTGTGAAACTAACTACTCAGTGGACAAAAGCCCCAACCTGCGTTGAATTACACCCACAATATCTACCCATATATTCCTTATTATTAGCTTTTGTAACATTTTTACTGTTTAAGAAAGGTATTTTAAGCTAATATGTATCAAATCTCCTACAATTCCTATCAATGAAGTCATATGTATGTTCTCTGATACCAAACATCTAGGTATGCTAATGAACATCCACAGACAAAACTCTATACAATAATTATCTAAAAAATTTAATATATTTACTAACCTCTGGAGTGGGATATTGTGGGTGTAATTCAACGCAGGTTGGGGCTTTTGTCCACTGAGTAGTTAGTTTCACACAATATTGTTAATACCTGAAAATATATGAAAAAACTATACATAAAAGGTAAAATTTTTATTAATTTTTATTTATTTTAGTAGGTTGTTATGATATTCATTGACAGTTAATCAGTTTGACGTTGTCGATATTTCATTTTGACATTCAATTTCAAATAATTTTAATTTATTGATATAATCATTTTTATAGTTAGATATTTGACTAAAGGAGGCCACCTGATGAAGCGATCCTTTATAAAACGCAGAAATAAGTGAGATCTCAATTATTGTGGTTGAATTTCGAGTTCCCACTCCAGAGGTTAGTAAATATATTAAATTTTTTAGATAATTATTGTATAGAGTTTTGTCTGTGGATGTTCATTAGCATACCTAGATGTTTGGTATCAGAGAACATACATATGACTTCATTGATAGGAATTGTAGGAGATTTGATACATATTAGCTTAAAATACCTTTCTTAAACAGTAAAAAATGTTACAAAAGCTAATAATAAGGAATATATGGGTAGATATTGTGGGTGTAATTCAACGCAGGTTGGGGCTTTTGTCCACTGAGTAGTTAGTTTCACACAATATTGTTAATACCTGAAAATATATGAAAAAACCCTGTATTCTTGTGTGACATTAATGTAAAGAAAATATATCCTGCTACGCCTATGACTGGCACGAGTCCCAACTGACCATCTGTTGGAATTAATTGTTACTGTTTAAACCGTATTTCGTAGGAAATGTAGCTACACACTTATAGTAATATTTTGTGGCTGTGTCGATTTTTTATTTTTTTTCCAAGAAAGCAACATAGAAAACTGAACTTGCAGTGTAACTATATTATGCAAGTACCTATATAAACACAATGCTAACAGTGGCATTTTAGGTAAACTGATGTGTTATAAATGCAATGAAGCTGAAATTGTGTGACAAAATACTTCAAGAGATGTTATCTGACTGAAAATTAGTGAAGCATGCAGTCTCAAATGAGCCACATTCTGGATAAAACTTATAGCTAATTCAACTGTCACTACTGCTACTACTAGTTGATGATATTATAAATCAGCCACAGTTATAAAATAGATTTTTATATACAGGGAGTTTCTTAAGAGATCAATTATCCAGGAGCGTATTGTGTGGTCAACCAGCCATTGTCCAGCTACAGCGTGCCAAATATTAAAAAAAGTTCTTATTTTCTAAACCGCTGGATAATTTAATCAAATTTAGTGTGCATATTTAGTATGACAGTAGATGTGAAACAAAAAATTACCAGCTAGTCAACTTTTAAAACCTTGGAAAAACTTTAACCTACGGCGAAGGGGTTAAATGGACCCCAGTCTTGGATTCAGTGAGTGAAAATACATAATAATATTCAAGGTGATCCATTGAGAATGGGTAATCTCTGAACTAGAGATACTACACACCAAAATATGGCGATTGCGATACAGGGGTATTTAAAATTGGAATTTTAATTTGAAATTTCTTAATATTTTTGTGATTTTAGGCAGTATCGTCTTGAAAATTGGCGACTTTATGTTTTTTGGTATGAAAATTACGAATTTTATGCTGAAGTTAGCACTATTTATACAGGGCGTTAGTTACACCCTGTTACTTAGGTAAATTACAACATATCTTTTTTGCGTAATGAGTTATGGCTAAAATGACCAGAAAATCTAAAAGACAGTTCAATTTTAAATACAAAAGGTACTCTTGTTTATTTCATGTAACTCTATCAGTTCTTGAGTTATTTGCACACTCTGTAGAAGAATATATTATAACATTTTTTCATTGTTTTACATCACCATAACAATTATATTGTACTGTTTTATATAGAAAAAAAAACATGTTGGTATATGCCTTGCACTTGACAGGATTGATCTTTGAACATACGGGAAACAATTAAATTTTATTATGTAATAAGTTGTCGCGTAAATCATATTTATGTCTAGGTAACATCATAATTAGTAGAATTGAAGCAGGAAGTCAAAGGTGATGCGGTGTAATTTAAATGACCTCAGGACTTTTTGAGAGTTGGAAAGCGAGAAGGTATGCGATACATCAGAGGGTAATTAACATAAGTTAAAGATGTTTTGCTTAGGTACGATGGCGAATAAAAAAATATAAACCGGAATTTTCAGATTTAAAATAATTACAATTCAATTTTGTAAATTTAATATATACTTAATCCCCTCAATTACTAAATGACTATCAATATTTTTTAAAAAGATGATATTGTTTTATTTTAGTAATACACTATTTCACAGAACAATCCAATTACGAGGTGGCATACTAAAAATAGATTGTACAAAAATATATATTAAGGGAAAAATATAAACAACACAATAATGATAGATGACGAATGTTAGAAAGATATAGGTACAGTGCTTTCGAAAAGTAACGAATAAATTCATTATTTTTGAAATTGACAAGTTTTCGAAAAAATCCCCTGCCACGTCGATTTTGTTTTAAAAAAGGCACTTTTTAACATAGGACCCATATTTGTGACATAATCGTTGTTCGAGATATGACGTCATCGACAATTTTTTTAAATAGCAACCCCCAATTTTGACCAAGCCATTTGAAAGAGCGTGTCATTCTACATACATACATCATGAAAAATTATGGTGTTACATAACAAAAATTTCAAGAAAATAATGTTTGAAGATTTTAAAATTTAATTTTCACAATACTGTTCACCTCCCCATTATGCAACACCTGTCCGTGCTTATTTAGATGAGCTGTTCCCAAATCGTTGGATAGGGAGAAGGGGGTCGATTGAGTGGCCAGCCAGATCGCCTGATTTAACACCCCAGATTATTTCTTGTGGGGATACTTAAAAAGCAAAGTATACGTTACTAAACCGGTTAATTTAGAAGATTTAAAAGCAAGAATTCGTCACGAGATACATCGTATACCTCTTGAAGTTATTGATAATGTCCAAAATTTATTAATCGTCTTGGCTATTGTCAGGCAGCCAACAGTGCACAATTTGAACATTTAATTTAGTCGATTTATTACATAATCATGATCATTTTCAGTAAAGTTTTAACAATATTATTTCACATAACTTAATGGAATATGAAACAAATTACACACAGCGCGAGACACTGAATGTAAATTTTCCAGTGCAAGTATGCTAATCGTAAGCCAAACGTAATTGCAAATTCTCATTAGCCCAAGTACTAACTATTCCAGAAAAGAATCAATGATATGATACGCATACATAAAAAGCAGCTGATACTAAGTAATATCTGGTTATCGGAACTTAAGTAAATATACACATAAAATATTTATTACAATTTAATGGAACTCATACCACCGTCCGCCATGTTTATTCGTGCTTTCCGATCGCCTAGTCGTAATGTTTATATTGAATATAAATTTTGTTTAAATATTTTATTGCAGCTGCTGAAAAGCAAGTCGGAGATATCTAGAGGCAAAATTGAATTATTTACGGAAAACAGAATGTGAACGATCTCGTAAAAGAGTGAGATAAACACAGTGACTATTTTTTAAATTATATATTATTTTGTACTAGATATTACATTTCAAATATTTTTGTTGTTTATCTATTTCAAATCCCAGAATGTTCAGAAATGGTTTTCAATGTCTTTCGCCTTTGAGTGTTAGAACGCCTGAGTTGGAAAAAGCTATCCTACACAAAATTGAACAAGATCCAAATGCTAGTGTTAGGAAGATTGTTGCAAATGTTATTGTGAATCATATATTAGTTTGGTGCGTTCTGAAGCATCAGCACTTATACCTGTTGACATATAAAGCGTACAAGCCTAACTGCCGGAAGATTATCCTGCTCGTCTACAACTTTGCCACTGGATTTTGCAAAAAAATAACAAAATGTTGATTTTACTTCTGGCATCTTGATTACTGACGAAGCTAATTTTTCCAGAGATTCTATAATAAACACTGGTCTGATCTGATGAAAACCCTTGTGCCATAATGGAACTTCAATTTCAACATTAGTTTTCTTTGAATGTATGGGTGGGTATTATTGGAAATTTTCTTGCTGGGACTTACTTTTTACCAAGACTCAGTGGGGCTTTACCACATTTTGGTTTGAGATTGGGAATATGTTTACACATCTGTACTTAATAAAAATAGGAAAGAAAGGAGTTTAATGGATCATAATCTTAAAATAAACAGGTGGACTTTAATGGCTACATGATCCAGAGAAAACAGGTGGAAGGAACAACGAAGCAACTGCGGACAACGTACAAAACCCAGAAACAACGTTGTCTGCAGTTGCTTCGTTGTTCCCTCCATCTGTTTTCTCTGGATCCTGTAGCCATTAAAATCCACCTGTTTCTTTTAAGATTATGATCCATTAAGCTCCTTTCTTTCTTGTATTTATCCTGGCTGAGACCCTGTCAGTAGTTGCTGGACTCTCTTCCGCGGCGACTGTTGCTCTTTGCCTCAATACCAAGGCTGTGTGACACGAAGTCGCAAATAGAGATAGGCTTTCTATTTGTCATTCTCTTGTGTTCGTGTTCTTTGCCCTTCCTTCTTATTTCATCTTGTTTTTAAGCTGCACTGCGCTCATGAAAGGCAAAAACCCAGAAACAACGTTGTCCGCAGTTGCTTCGTTGTTCCTTCCATCTGTTTTCTCTGCATCCTGTAGCCATTAAAATCCACCTCTTTCTTAATAAAAATGCTTGTTTGCAAGCATTATTTGTATTATTTGTTGCTTCTTTAAACATAAATTTTGTTAATTTAAAAAAAATAAATAAATAATCGCTGATCGTACCAAATCACATGTAACCTTTGTGACAGGTGACAGCAGACCTGTAAACATCCGATATGGCTAATAATGTATACAGGCTGTATCACATAAGAGGGCCACTCCCATGTATGTCGCTTAATATGCGAGACACGTCAAAAATCTTTAATTGTTTTTTGTTGCATTTTTGGAGGCCTTTATGCTCGTAAAAACAAATTTGAGATCCATGGTCAACATTATGTGTAATAACAAAAAAACCTGTAAAGTACCCAAACTTTAAGGCTGTCTAACTTTTTTATTTTAAGAGATAGAGAAAACTTATTGGTAATAAATTTTTATTGCAAAATTGATACCTTCCACCTGATATAAACAGATTTTTGAAATATCGTATGTGGTTCGCTGCGCCCTCTAGGGGGATACATTTTTTTTTATTGAAGCAGGCTATGACCACAAAAAATTGCCTGTTGTTTCGTCTTTCATGCAATATTCTACATGTTGCCCTTATCTTTCGTATTTATTACATTTTTTTCAATTTTAGTTAAAAAAAATGTACCTAAATATTTTCGTGTTGCTCAAGATAATGTAGAACCTGTTTTAAAGACGCCAATTGAAAAAAAAAATAATAAACAGAGTGTACTTTTTTATGCAAAATACAGATTTTCTTATATTATTTTCTTACATTGTCTGTGTCTTTAAAGACCCAATTGCTTTTAATGTGAAAACCAATAAAATAATATTATAAGAAAATCTGTATTTTGTATAAAAAAGTACATTCTGTTAGTTATTTTTTTGCAATTGGCCTCTTTAAAACAGGTTCTACATTATCTTGAGCAACACGAAAATATTTAGATACATTTTTTTTAATTAAAATTGAAAAAACTGTAATAAATACAAAAGATAAAGGCGACATGTAGTATTGCATGAAAGACAGGCAATTTTTTGTAGCCATAGCCTGCTTCAATAAAAAATTTTTTTATCCGCCTAGAGGGCGCAACGAACCACATACGATTACAGTGCCTTTATAGTAACCACAGTGGCGACAATAGAGCCTATGCCCCGCCCACCCGCCATTAAGGGGCAAATTTTTTTGGCGCGAACAATTTCCCCGTTGCTGAAACCGAGTTTTAATTTTAAAATATACTGCAATAAAAAACATTTCGTGATTAAAGTATTAGAAAATAGCCGTAACAATGAGTTTTTGATATAAAATACCGGTCCCCATAAATGAGAAGTTTTCATTTATGACTAAAATTAAACAATTTGAGCCATTTACAGACCGCTTAATGTAGGCCCTCAGCAGTCCGGTTCTCATTTCTCTAATTTTTATCGGAATTAGTTCAAATTTGAAAAACTATTAGTTGAAATATGTCCCGAGGGCGTGAGCATTTCAAACATATAAGTTTTAATTTAATTCTTAACGAAATCTTGTCTTCAATATCGTCAAATTTGAATTTGACATTTGACATGTTTGACAACAGAGAGGTTAGAAAAGATACAACAAAATTTAATTTGAACAAAATAATGTGAAAATAATTATGTTAATAAAAGCCATTATTAGACATCTAAAATCTATATAAAAATTGCAATAAATTATGTTTAAATATTTTAAAAGAATATTATTGGAAAATCCTGATGTTGAGAAAGGTAAGTTTGAAAATGTTGCTGTGTTCATGTTTCTCATAAAATATATTTTGCAGATATGTAATGAAACTGAAGTTAATAGATGATGTGGACCCTTTACGTTAAATATATATTCAATTTATATATGCATATAACAATGCTATCTATGGAGTTTCACATAAACAAATATTGTTTCCTTTTAGTTTTAACAACACTAACACAGTTATTTTATTATTACAACAAAGAGCAGATGAAGAGCTACAAATAGTTTGCTGTCTTACAAATATTTTGAACCTGGGTTTGTTACAAATGCAGGGACAAAAGTAATGAATGATTTCTACATTTTAATTGGAAAGGTACGTTTCTTTGTGAAATTAAGCAGGTAGATTTAGATAATATGTATGACTTAACAGGTTAGGTATAGGATTAACATTAGTTTGTAAACATTATTTTCAGGCAAAACATTCTCAGATTGTGCAAAACCGTTAAGATGTTTCCTGTATCGGTATCACTGCCAAAGATGGTGCTATTTTATTTGCTAGTGAATATGCAAATTAAAGGATGCATTCTGTACTGATGTACCAAGTGCTTGAGTGATGTCCTCAACCACCACACAAATTCTGTGGAACGAGTGTGCAACATGAATTGTGGAAAACCTTCTATAGTTCTTATGAAAATAGGGACATTTTGCCCATACTTGGTCTAAAAGATATATTAAACAAAATGATGGAATTGGGTTATGATGCTGCTAATTATGAGAGTTGTAGAACTATTTGCTATTAATAAAGCAAATCAAATTACCAACATTTTAGCATCACTGCTGAAGAATGAGGGTCTGCAGTAAACATTTCATTACAGGTAAGTGTCTCCTTTTGTACAGTTTGTTGGAGGAAATGATCATGCTTGTTTTTGTTTACAGGTTGAAAAATACATGATGTGGGAGACTGATAATCACGGAATGCTACAAACTAAAATGGGTGATAAATTTATCCTGGGATATACGTTTTCATGAAAATGACTGAAGATAACTAAATTTTAGAAACTGTTATATAATTTTAACCGATAAAAATATTAGTAATATCTGTTGTATTAAAGAGTTAGGTAAATATCAGTTTATTAGCCTGTTTATGGAGTGTACCAGACAGCAAACAACAAAATAACTATTCAATGTAGCTATATTAAAAAAAATACGAGTATTCATAGTTAATATTGGCTTAAACTATTAAAAAATTATAAAAATTAAATAAAAGATTAAAAAAAACTGGAATATTTTTATTATTTATTAGATAATGGTAATTTAAACTGTTTACAAAGTTGGTAAGGTGTTAAATTATAAACATAGTTTATACAGGGCGATTCTCAACCTATACGCATAAATTTGGGGATTTATTACTCGTGACAAGTAATTAGTACGTGAAAAAAATTGTAGTAAAAATTTACTTTCAAATTAAGAATACACAGAAATTACGTGAAATTTTGATGGCTATAAACATTTGACAACTAATAAATCCCCAAGTTTATGCGTATAGTAATGTATGTGGTCTGTAATTTCAAAATAATAGTGTAATAAATCTCAATTTTTATATTTCAAGTAAAATATGAGGTTTTCTATTACGTTTTACGTATTAGTTTTCTATTCTCGTTTAAGATATTAACAGACGGTCGCTTGTAATTAAAATGCATAGAACATTACGCACTGATGCTATAATAGGTATATATTTATATCTATGCGGTTTACTTGTCTGTAGGAGTATATCTCATTACAAAAATTACTGCCCATTCTCTCCTATACCGAGGATCTTTAGGAAAACGCTTCATAAGATATCCCATTTTGCTGAATTAGTACATCCAACTGCAGCACAACCTGGCATATTTTCTGAGCTAAAATGTAAATAAGTATGTGAATTTGTGATACAAATTTATTAAATGAATGTCAAACAGCAAAGATTTCGATAAACATACCTCATAAGATTGGTTAGGTTATGAGTGTTTTCTGTTATTTTACAATGATACAATAATTACAATATACCTACTTATGTATGCATATCTGTGTTTGTGTGCTAAGCTTACCTGTAATATAGAAATTAGTAGTAATCTGTGATAGAAATCGATAAGAATAGAATATTAACGAAGGTATAATACATATACAAACAAACTTGTACAACACACTTGACAGTTGACACTTGTAAAAGTAAACAAAATACCGCCATTATGGGGCAAAAACGGGCGACCAATAGAAAACTGGACATGCTATTGTCGCCACTGTGTTTACTATAAAGGCACTGTACATACGATATTTCAAAAATCTTTTTATATCAGGTGGAAGGTATCAATTTTGCAATAAAAATTTATTACCAATAAGTTTTCTCTATCTCTTCAAATAAAAAAGTTAGACAGCCTTAAAGTTTGGGCACTTTACAGGTTTTTTTGTTATTACTCATAAAGTTGGCCATGAATCTCGAATTTGTTTTTACGAGCATAAAGGCCTCCAAAAATGCAACAAAAAACAATTAAAGATTTTTGACGTGTCTCGCATATTAAGCGAGATACATGAGAGTGGCCCTCTTATGTGATACAGCCTGTATATACCTTTCAGACATGTTTGCCAAGACAACAATGAAAACATCGGGTGAATTAGAATTAGACTAATACAACATTACAAAATTCTCTTTAATTTTTTTATCACATCTCGTATTCAGCTATTATGCGTATTTTCAACAATTAATCAGCTAGTAGCAAACTGAATCTGTTTCTCTTAACCTTAATATTATTTAAAATAATAAAATGGTCCTGGTAAAGCATCTCTGGTGTTATTCTCATGGAATGAAGTGCTACTTATTGTACCTACTATTACTTACTTGCCAAAAGTCACTGCTCTTTTGCGTATTTACACAGTAACTGACATCACCTTTCACCATAAATGTCACAGGATTATTTTATTGCATGTGAACAAGCCTCTTTAACGCAGGTCATTTGACAGGATATATGAGGTGCTAAATAAACGTTAGAGAAGCCCTCTCATAGAAACTCCAAGTGATTTTTTTTAACGAAAAATATGCGTGAGTTTTATTCACAGACTGCGTGGGAGTTTTATATTGATGCGGAAGCTCACCCACCGTTTTTGTTTGGTAATTAAGTTCTTGATTCTATTTGAGTGCATAATTTCTGTTATCTATTATTTTGACGTTCCATGAGGGTTTTCCAGATGCGTTCTCGATGGTCGTGAAAACTTCAAGAAATTTAAAAAATCTAAAGACAGAAAAACAGTGCATAACAGTAAAAGTATAATATTTAAAAATATAATTTTAAGGCCCGGGTATTAATAGTTATTTATGTAACAAGTGCAATAAGAACTTTTTGTACGAGTTGCATACAATATTTTTTCTACGTTCATGTAAATCCCAAAAAATGATATTTAGATGACACTAAGTCTAGGAAAATGTGACGTCGATTTGAACGTTTATGTTTGTCATGATGACAAAACGCTGTAGTAGAATGACAGATGAATGCAATAAACATTTTATTGCACTAGTGCAATAAAGAACCACTTTTTCCACTAAATATAGTTCAATAAAGTTTTGTTTTTTGCATGAACGTAGAAAAAAATAATTTAATTAAATGATGTGACCTTTAACACTGTTGTGAAAATAGAAAAGAATTAAGAAATATTAAATCAAAGACGTATTTTACGAAAATTCTTGCCTTGTCCGCTGCTGGTTTAAAAAATACGGTGTGTTCAATGCTATAATTTTATTTTGAAATATCTCAATAACTTTGAAACCTGTCGTAGTATTAAAAAAGATTTGGCACAATTATATTTTTTGGCACGACAAATAAGAATTTTGAACTAATTTTGACGTCACTAGTAGAGGGCGCCACTTATGGCACAGCATGTTTCTTTTAAATGACAGAACTTTTTTGCTGTTTAGTGTATCCATATTGAAACAATCGATTCTCCTACCTGTTGTATCTAAAAAAGGTATACCTTGTTGAAGTCGTTAGAAGTAACAGTTTTCGAAATAATCCTGTTTGAAATATTCAGTGCACCGATTGAAAACTATTATCGTTTCAGGTAAAGTGCCTTTTCTACTCAATTTTTTTAAATTTATAGGACAGCTGATATGTTTCAGACTACTGTAATTAATATTAAGAAATCGTTTTTAGTGTAACTCTGTTCAAATATGTTTTTGTTGTTATTACTATTTTGTTATATAATGTAATTGTACCTATTTATTGTTTGTGTATTTTATGTCTTTGTTTTCCCTTTTTTCTTTGTAATTAACTATTAATGATCTTCCCTGCTCTCTAATTGAGGTTTTCCCGTTGAGCAGATGTAATTTTAAATAAATAGATAAATTAATTACAATTTTATTTATAGATTTCGAATTACAAACAAATAAATAAATAATTTCATATGTACTTTATAAGTTCCTAATATTAAGCTTTGGACCAAGTGTTTATAGAAATTGTTTTAACATTTACTCAGTAGAAGCACAACAACATTACCAATTAAAATATATGAACAAATTTGACGATATATTTACAATTGGATACGCGATGTTCATATGGACAAGCGCTGTAACTGTTTTTAAAATACGGAGTTGTAAGACGTTCTCAACTTCTAGTAACAACTAGTGTAAGCATCAGGCGTTTTAAAACAAGTTAGGTGCACTTTTTGCAGCAATTAGTGAAGACGATGTTTAACAGATCTCTAATAGATAGTTCACGATCTAATGGCCAGCGAGCAAACGGGATCGACAAGGAAAATGTCAGCATTAACAAATATGCACGAGAGGACGAGCTGAATTTTCATTAGCATTCGACAGGTTCTTTTAAATAACGTAAGACTGAAAGCGAGGCGAGATATTGTAAACCAGTAGATAAAATATCTTCTCCAAGCTTTTATGACAATGTGTCATGTCATTCAATAATTCATCATAAGGATTACAGTTCAAATAACTATAATAGAATGTTTAGAATCTTAGATGATATCAAGTATTGTAAACTTAGTTATTCTATTTGTTTACGTACGTACAGAAACAGGATTGGATTGGCAGAGGTAGTGAATTCCCATGGCCATCTCGAAAACCCGAATGTAATCCTTTATACTTTTATTTTTGTGAACATATGAAAACTATAATAAATTTGTTGCCAATGTTGTTTGACGGATTTTAAAAGAGATGAAATACCAATAACTCATTTGCGTTCATTATCAAAATTGTATACAAAATGTTAACTGTAAAACCTAATTCAACTAATGCATGACAGAAGACACCCACTTATAAAAATAACATGACAAATAAATTACATAATAAAATAAAAATGATTGTGCAGCCTTATGCTTAACTTAAAAAATCTTGAGAAATAATGACTTACCGCTTTGAAGGAATAGTAGGTTAAGTGCATAAAATGTATTGAAGAATTGAAAAATTGTACCAAAATAAAAATTCCGCCAGTGGTAGAAGTTAGGGATGGAAAACTGCCCCTCTGCACCTGTCGTACGATTCTGGTAGTAGCCAAAACGATTTTGTAGCATTTTTTAATATGATCTAAATGTGTTTAAATTTTATCCCAAGCATGATAGGGAAATATGAATCAGGGTTAAAGTACTTAATGAGTAAAAATAATAATTATTTTTTTTTAAATAAAACACTGTAACTCCGTACGGAGATATATTTTATCTAAGCGTTATATCTACACACAATGTCAATCTCGGACTCCCTGTATATGAAATGATTCGATTAAACCTAATGGGTTTTCTTACAGTGGTAAACAAGTACATGTCACTAGTGAACAAAAAAAAATGCAGACCTGAACCTTTACTTTATTACTAATGTTTTTCATCATGTTGCCTGTCTCCAGTGGGCACGAGAGCATAGGGATTGGCTTTTACGCCAGTGGCGGTGGGTCTTATTTACAGAGGAAACCAGAATTGGGCTGGTTACTGATGACAATCGACGAAGAGTCTGGAGAGGACCAAGTCGTCAACAGCGACTTCATTTTCCCGGTAAAGTTGCTCCGTAGGAATTTTTTGGGGTGGAATAATGTTCAACCGCCGCATCCCATTAATTCGCATGCCACAGTATATGATCAGTCATATTTACATCAAACAACAAGTTATTACGCCCATTATCTACCCCTACGTAATGAATTAGGTGAAAATTTTGTGTTTATGGACGACAACGCTCGACCACATCGCGCAAGAAGGGTTCAAGAGATAGTCGAAGCAGGACATATCAATAGATTAGATTGGCCAGCTAACTCTCCTGATATTAATCCTATTGAAAGCATGTGGGATTTCGTTGCTAGAGCAATTCATAATCATATTCCTCCACCTCATACTGCAAATGAATTACCTAGTCGTTGCGGCAGAAGTGGAATGGAACAATATTCCGCAAGAGATCGTAACCGCTTGATTCTCTCAATGCACAGACGTGTCAATATGCTATTGAAAAGTGGTGGAGGTCATACCGACTATTAGTCAAGTAGAGAACTTGCTTTGTTACTTCTTTTTGATTCAATAAATTACGTCAAAAATGCCACACATTTGCTTTTTTTTTATTTTTTAAGTACTCAGTTTATCGAACATATTCTTTCCACAAGAAAAAGATTCAGAAAACAATATACTTTTAAAAATGTGCTTGGTTTTTTTAATAAAAATATTTCTTTAACAAGAATGAGGGGGGTCCAAGACTTTTAACGTTGTGTGTACGTCAATTCTTCATATTTTCAGCCCAGGATTATCCAGGCGTATGTACAATTATTAATGAATCACCCTGTCATCTTTTCAATGCAAACAGTTCAGAAGCAAGCGAAAGTATTCAACTCACAATAGATCTACCCGTTTTCTTCTTTTTCAGATTCCGTGCCATTCGCAATTAAAGTTGGTGATGCATTCATACCTCATAGTGGACCCATCATCGCCTGTCCTTTGAAGAGACACGACACGGACCTGGTCGTCTCCAGTAGCTCCGATCAGTTTCAGTGAATACATCAGCCAGCGACGCAGTTACCAAGTATCAACTATTTCAATCGTTCGTCGAAACGGTTGTGCTGAATAATGTACCTGTGCTTGACAGCGTTTAAATAAATGCTTTTTGATATCTTAATTACTGGTTCTCGTATAAAATACCTCACAGCTTCCTCGCTGGCAGCCCATAATAGTCGGCATTAATGCTACTGGACAAATAAAATAACTTATCACGCGTTGAGAGGCAGCTCGGTTGTTATTCTTTAACAATATAGGCTCCCAGATGGGTGTAAGGCAAATAAACACCAATTATTAGACCCAGGATACTTTAAAGACTTCCTAGAAATGGATTTTGAAATTAGCATACTTGGAAAATTGTAGAATATCATTAAAATAACAGATTAAATTGTAATTGTAATATAGCTGACGGCATTAAATTTATTTTTCTACGTTCACGTAAATGACAAAACTTTATTGAACTATATTTAGTGGAAAAAGTGGTTCTTTATTGCACTAGTGCAATAAAATGTTTATTGCATTCATCTGTCATTCTACTACAGCGTTTTGTCATCATGACAAACATAAACGTTCAAATCGACGTCATATTTTCCTAGACTTAGTGTCATCTAAATAAAACATTTTTTGGTTTTTGCATGAACGTAGAAAAAATATTGTATGCAACAAGTACAAAAAGTAAGTGCAATAACACTTTTTGTACGAGTTGCATACAATATTTTTAAATAACTAGCAGTATAGCCTAGACGTTCCATATTTGCGCGCTACGGTAAAAAAAATGACTAAAATTTGGCCATTACCTGGAAATTAGCGCAAAGCTGTATCTTCGTGCCATTCACAGGCCCAAACATGAATTAGTTGTTGACGTAGGAAGTATTGTAGCTCCTTTCTTTTTTTTTAAATTTTTATTTTTTTTAATTTTTTTATTTTTCTTTGTTTTTTTGTCTATTCACTGTGCAATGCTACATGAAGACAATCCTCTTAAATCAATTCGATCCTGAATACGGTAAAATCATATGATTTTTTCTGACAATTTGAAATTTTTTAGGACCAATTTTCTGCCAATTCGTGGCCCTCAAGTGACAATTGGGATATGCGAGGTCACATCCAACAACTGATTCATGTTTGGCACGGAGATAAAGCTTTGCGTTTATTGCCAGGTAATGGCCAAATTTTGGTAATTTTTTGACCGTAGCGCGCAAATATGCTATACCGACCCTGGGATCGGTTTCGGGAGCCAAAAATACATGGGGAACCATATGTCGGAGCTAGGGCACAGAACTTTTTTTTTGTGTGCCTGTGTTATTTTGCTTGCCTATAATTTGTGTTGATTCAAAATTAAAGTTATGTAATGTGTTGTCACAATGTTCAGCAAGCGTAGTTGAATACGAAGATTTCAGATTATGCTCTTTAAGGTCTTTGTATCTGTGTGAACATCTCTATGGATTAATATAGATTTAGTATAGATTCTAACATATAAATTGATATTTTAATAATAATTTACATATGAAATCTCCCGAAGCTCTAAATTAAAATTATTAATTCATAACCATTAATTAAAATATATCTCATTAATCTATATTAGACTGTCATTTTTTTAACCAAACACATTTGGAATAACTTAATTTGCAAATGTATACAATCAATTAAGTGGTCGGAGTTGTTTATATTCAATAAACTTTAATCATTTTTACATTTATCGATAGGCCCAGAACCTTATTAATTTTGTTTTTTTGCTATTATGGAAAATTAAAAAGAGCAAATGATTTTACTGGTGGTTTACTGAAAGAATATTGTTTTATTACAAAATAGGAAATTGGTCAATATTAGGAAATTAATAAAATAAAAGCAAGATTTCCATTAGTCCATTGAAAAGTAACATTTGGGGTTGCATTTTTTAGAGGACGCAATTTTATTGTTTAGATGTGAGGGGAGAGTTAAAAAAAGCTTAACTTGAAGTTTGTGGGGTCACAATCCTCGAGGTTTGGTCGCCATCTTGGAAAAGGGGGTGAAATTGTTTTTAGCATTTATCAGGTAAACTATTGGTCATACAAATTATTGCAAATTTAATCCTCTACAACAAAAATTACTAGACTAAAATTGTAGAGGATTCAATTTGCAATAAAAAATGTTTTAAAAAAAATTTTGTATGACCAATAGTTTACCTGATAAATGCTAAAAACAATTAACCCCGTTTTTCCAAGATGGCGGCCGAAGTTGGAGGGTTGCGACCCCACAAACTTCAAGTTCAGCTTTTTTTGACCCCCCCCTCTCACATCTAAACAATAAAATTGCATCCTCTAAAAAATGCACGCTAAGGCCAAAATAATGTAACATTTCAATGGACATATCCAATTGCAATTCATTTAAACCGACATAAAAAATACGTAAGTAAATGGTTTTTGACCTATAGACCTAGACCTGCCTACACTTGTTCTATATAACTAAATAGTTACAGTTATCCCGTATACATTTACCTAATCTACATCTTATAAATATGTAGCAAAACGTGTATTACGTCTAATAAAACGCTACTTTTCTGTCCTGTTATGAAAATAATATAACAAAGTATCGTGGCAATAATTGAAATTAACTGCTGCAAAAATTTTAGATGTCTAAAACATAATTTTTAATGTACAGGGTTGGCAAATTTCGATGTTTTTATAGGCCCCACATATTACGTATCAATGGAAAGAAAAAAATAACAATTTCAACTACGGTTTGTATTTAAAAAAAAAAACAACTGTAGGTTATTACTCAAAAATTAATAAATTTACAAAAAAATTAGACACGCCACTGGACTGGTATTAAATATTGTCTTCTAACTTTAAAAACAACCAAGTTACAGACATGTATCGAAAAGTGGGTTTGAAATTTTGTTTATTACTCGAAAATAAAAGACAATAGGCCATTTTGGTTTTGATTGTTAATTTTCTTTTAAAAAAATAGATCGAGAGTGGCGGAGTTATTTTTTTCCTATGTATATATTAAACAAGCCCATAAAAACGGCGAAATTTGCGCACCCTGTATAGGTGACTCTTACAAATACAATTTTGTAAAAAAAATCAAAAAGAACAGTTTGAAGATGATTCAAAAACACAGTTCTGCATGATACTGTAAACTTGTCCACTGTAATCAGCGGCTGGGCAAAAAACTGAAAGAAATTCCCAAGGAAATAATTAAATAACATTTTATAGCATCTATTTCATACAGCAACATGGATTCTCTTATCGACGAGATGGCAGTGCACTCACAGAGTGCATGGAGTATTGTCTCGTCTTCCTGTTCGCAACCCCTACAAAGAGGTGTATCACACTTCCTCATGTAATGGAGGTGCTTTCTTAGTCAGCAGTTCCAGTTTGAATACCTGTCACCAGACGAGGATTTCTCCTAGACATAGCCAGGTACTTCTTGTTGGGGTACTCTAGCAACTCATTACCAGGTCCAAAAATATTCGGACTCGATGCACTCCTAGCCAACTTGTCAGCTACTTTATTGCCATTGCACCGGTCGTGTCCCTTTACCCAGCATACAGATACGCTGTTGTTAACTGAGGCCACTACTAGTGCCTGATGGCATTCTCATGCTGATCTAGTTGTTATCTTATGATTACGTAAGATCAGTAGTGATTGTCTACTATCTGTGTAGATTCTAATGATTTTGCCCGTTGTATGTCTACGGGCAATTTTTTGGCGGCTATGGTTATACCTGATGTTACAACAACAACATTTTGGGTCCGTCTTACCTAGTTTATACAAAACTAACAACAAATGTTTCTGCTTCTAGTCCATTTTGAACTCGTAAATTATTGGCAGCTATGATCATTCATGTTAATCATTCCCAGTGTCCACTTTGGTGCGATACACTTCATTTTTTAAATATCTCCACAGAAGTACAAATGATTTAGTCAGGAGATCGTGGTGGCCATGGTACTGGTCTTCCTCGTCTAATCCCTTGGTATTAATGCTCGGACACGCTATACATAGTACGGATATAATTGAACCTCGTGTATTATAAGCCTCACTGCTGCAATACGCTGCTGACGCACTGGACCCCCATCTCTTCTACGATTCGGTCGCCAATTTCCCGTGTCACATCCGCGTTTACATTACACTTATGGTACTGCACACCACTGTAAAAGTAGCTGCATTTGGCACATGCTTACTGGGTAATTGTTCTGCTAAAACAACTTCACTTCACCATAAATTAAAAGGATATCCATCAACTCCGAGTTGCTAAACACGTTAGCCATTTTTGACACTTGCAAAACTATTGTAAACAATCGCTTCACAAAAACTTTGATGCGATAAGTAATCGGATATTTAAAATCGTCTGGCTAGAGATTACAGTAGCCTAGCAATAAAAAGGTTGAAAGTACTAGAACTTCAGAAATTTCTTTCTCAGAAACTATAAGGATTTTACAATTTTTTTCCTACGATTATAGCCCTGTTCGCACAGCAGTTCGAAACCATTTCCAACCGTCCTACGCACGCGCAGTGTATTTATAATGCGTCCATGAGGTTGAAAATCCATTGTTTTAGTTGAAATGCGCATGCTCCGGACGATTGGAAACTAATATATGTGAACAAAGCTATTACCTCCATTTTTCAATTATGTTCCAAAATTTGTTTAGATAAGTTGTAAATCACCCTGCATAAATCATCAATCAATAGATAAAATGCATTTGATAATTGGGGATGGATGTACGTACTTACTTCTATCCTGTATTAATCTTATTGTTGTAGTATGTGTTTTACTATACTAGCATAATCTATTACTACCTACTGTAATAGTGCGTATGCAGAGCCTGTTACCATGTTTGGTGATGTCATCCAAAATTTCACTCGATGATTTATATTGTTTACACCGATTCCAGAATAATGTATTCACTAATGTTAAACACTTTAGGAACATATATCACTTTATGGATTTTAATTTTAAAATCTTAACAGATGTCTATTTGAACTTCAAACCGTTAGTGGCTTTAAATATGAAATATAATGGTTCACCACAGGTTAATGGAACTGCCACCAAATGGTGTTCTTAAATTTCTTAAATGTAGACGTTTCTCAGCCAAGATGGATAATTTAATTTACAATTTAGTGTATTTTATTTAGGAATGAAGTAACTAGAAACGTTTTCGAACGTAAGAGAGATTTGAGTGTGTATTTACAGTATATTCTTCCAATATTTGTGTTATTTCTGGATAAGCCCAATAAGGAAGAGTATCCAGGCACAATAAAGATTAGACATTGTACTCTTTCAGAACCAACCATTTTGTAAATTTAACAACATAAAAATAAATATATGAAGATTACTAAATCTTATAATAACAAATTGGTTGTTGGTATGAGTGTCGCCAATGTCATTATAATGCTGCCGCGATTATACACCCAGCGTTTTCCGGTGAAAATTCATCCTACAACCTGTAGGTTTGTTTATCTTATTGGAGAGGCTCAAAAGACCAGAAATCTAAAGGCAAGAAATCATGGTGGGTATGCTGGAATACCTAGATTTACAAAAATTGGATTTTTTTATATCGTACAAACGCTAATTTATGTTTCCAAAGAATTTTGGTGTGTTGAATAGGAAGAATTGTTCCATGACGTCAGGTTTCAAGACATTATCATTAATTATATCTGTACCCCTCATTCTAATCACGAGGATTAGCCCAGAAGTCCGAGACTTGTACAGGAGAGGGGGCGGCATATTATAATTAAACAGGCCGCATTTGCGCCCAGGAACGACTTACGTTGGTAGGACCAGCCACCATTTAGTGTAGGAATGAGGGAAACCTGGAAAGCCTCGTTAATTAAGGGGTTGGTCAACCGTCAACCAGTATCAATCTCTCACATTGACCCAAGCTAACATTCTTCCACCCTCCCATTCCCGCAGAAAGGGTGCCAATCCTCTCCACGAATATAGCTGACATACGGTCTACCGCCCGCGGGATTCGATTCTACAGCGGTCTGACCACACCCAAAAGAGCGATCAAACCATTGCATCAACATAGAGCATAAAGTATCTTGGCATCATTTTAGATTGCCACTTAAGATGGAATAAGCATATCAAGACCACAATAAAAAAGCTAAGAGGTGTTTTATTTATATTTAAAGAACTTAAAAACTATCTGCATTTGAATCATCTGAAAATAGTATATTTTAGTCTTGTAGAATCACATTTAAATTATGGAATACTTGCATGGGGTGGAGTTTTAAATGTGCATATACATGATTTGGAAGTGATCCAGAAAATTTTTTTGAAAATAATGCTAGGTAAAGGAAAACGGTATTCTACCCAAAAATTATTTGAAGACAGTGGTATACTTATCTAAAACAATTATTTTACACAAAATGTGTTTTAGAGGCCTATTTGGCTCAAAATCGAGCAAGCAGTATGTGTCATACGAGGCAATATGCAAAATTACTTCTACAGGTGCCTACAATGAATACCACTATGGCTCAACGTAGTTGGATATTTTTAGAACCCAGATGTTTTAATATTCTCCCTGAAAGTATTAAGTCATACACCTACATAAAGTTCAAATCACAACTAAAGATGTGGGCTTTGATTTTTTGGGCTTATATCCAACTCCTTGCTTCTTTAAAAACGCAGTCAACCTTTTGAACTTGCTTAAGTCAATATTTCTTGCTAGATAATGTGGATTTTAGCATCGAGTAAATCAACCGTATTGATGACAATTTTAGTGTCTTTGCTGTCTCACAAAAATAGGCGAGCAGTACATTTTCCGAATATTTATAAATTTCCCTCGACTTACACCATGTCACAAATAGGTTATATTGTTTCTCGTATAACTTCTTTGATTTTCTGGCAACAAATCCAATGTTATAGTTTCTGCAGCATTTCTAATCTCCGGAGATATCATTGTCACAATATTCAATTGACATCAACTAAAATTATCTCAGGTGAGATATAAGTGGTCTGCTTACTTCCTGCTCGGCCTAAGCGGATCGACTTACAGGAGGCGACCTACATTGCAGCAGGTACTTAACGCAGACCTCTCGCCCTGGGCGACGAGCCATTAAATCTATAAATGATAGTGCAGGAAACAATTACTCCGCGGACTAATGCCCCGACCGGCATTGAATTACTCCTGCAGTATGTGTGAACAGCCAAGAACTCTTGTCGGACACACCACCAGACACAGACCGGTTTCGGGCTTGTTAGCCCTCATCAGTATGCCTTAGGTGAGATGACCGACAATTGAACTGGCTGTTCCTTCATATGCATGTTCACATATAAACTGAGCGCAGGTGAGATGTAAGTGGTCGGCTTACATCTTGCTCCGCCTAAGCGGCTCGACTTACAGGAAGCGACCTACATTGCAGCAGGTACTTGACGCAGACCCCTCGCCCTGGGCGATGCACCATTAAATCTGTAGGTGATACTGCAGGAAACAACTACTCCGCGGACTAATGCCCCGATCGGCATTGAATACAGCTAAAATTATCTCAACTAAACTGCACAAATTTTACGAAATTTGACAACTGTTAAATTTACTACTTAACTAGGACGTTGTTTACTGCGTTGCTATTGATGGCGAGCGTTTGCTAGATTCTATCGGCAAGTAATAAAGTAACACTCATGTGCATGTGTCATTCCTCAACAAACGTCATCTTTTTGTTGTCACTGTCAAGCAAAAAACTCTACTTTAATTAGTGGTAAAAGATAAAACAATTTAAAAATCAGTACCTACGGGTTACAACAAAATATTTGCTGTCATTGTACCTCTAGTCTGAACTTTGATATGTATTATAACATTCAACCATTTGTGATTTTGTGCCATACCGGACATTTTTAGTTAATAAATTGTAAAATTCAGTAAAAGCATTTCCCTGTACGGTAGATGGCGTGCTGTGATAGTGGCCATTTATTTAATTTATCTCCACCTGTACGGGATTTATAGATATAAATACATATAATAATAATGTTGAAATATCAGTTATCATCGGCAAGGAACTAACGAGAATTTTTCAAGTATTGGAAGTAGTAAATTTAAAGAATGCATGATATTTGTCTATAGGCTAGCGTCTGTAATTAAGTTGTCCTCCAATATTAATAAATCAGTGGTACAGGAGGTTTTTCAAATAGCTTTTAAATTATATTCTAAATATGCTGATTATGTTTAATACGCTTTTCTTTAATAACCTATCATATGGTATATATGAGTAGATTGTTGTTGTTTAAAAATGCCTATATTTTATTAGTAACATCTGTAGCAGTTTTTTTTCAAAAGCGTTAAAAATATAAATCAAATTATGCTTTTAAGTTAATTAATGTTAATTAAAATCATTATTCTGGTAGAATATAAAAATATTTTTTATTTTGAGAGTTCAGTTTCATTTCATTTAATATCAGTAAGATCGGTTGAGGTAAAAATAAAATAGTTTCTCAAAACTTCTAAAGTTTAATTATCAAAAAAGTGTAATAAGCCACTGTGCGGCGCCCTTAAGTTTCAGTCTTACCGGAGAAAGACCCGTCTATACTGTAACAATAAATATTCCGCAGAAGAAATTTTGAATTCTATTGAAATTAAATCATTATGCCAACGATGTAAAAACAGGGTCTGCCCTTTTTAGTACAAATTCAAAGTTACAAGAACTAATTACGGTACGATTTGAAGCCACTATATACATTTAATAACAGAATTTGAGAAAAAAATATCAATTTACTTTTTATTCTCATAATTTATTGATAAAATCTGTAACACGCATTAGTATTTTATGTATAAAATTAAATACCTACGTCTAAATTATCTACTAATGGATTTAAGTATTTATTTATGGGATATTTAAATAAAACTGACAAGATATCTGTTAAATTTACTAAACATTAATCAGATATTTTGGTAAATCTTTTTAGTAAACAAGTTTCTTACACTGGTAATTATAACACACACTGAAATTATTAAAAGATACTTAATGTACAAAAATTAATTTAGATTCGTGTTTCTAGTGGTTATTTTTCGTAGATCCCTAATGAAATATAAGTATTATTTATTTATTTATTTATTCCAAATTCATGCCAAATACACAAAAGTGTTTGCATACGTCCAAAAGAAAGAAGAAGAAAAAAACAATTTGGTACAAGTAATACAGATATAACATAATAACAAAAGACTAGATACACATTAAAACAATGTTAAATACTCAAATTTAAAGCTATACTTAGTTGAATTTAAATCACAAAATAGTAGTGGAAGATAGATTAAAAACTTATATAAAAATCAAGCAAGAAAGTCACTTATAAAAAGTCATTAAAATTACAATTCAAAAATTCATGCAAAGTATAAAAAGCTTGCTGTACTAGAAATTTTTAATTTTTGTTTTAAATTTATCTGTGCTCAAATTTCTTATATGAGTAGGTAATACATTAAGAATTACTTTGTAGTCTGATATTCAAATAATTGTTTGTATCACTGTTTTTCTCTAGTTTAATTTTCTTTTTGATTTAGTATCTATCATAACAGGCGAAAGTAATAAATTATTGTAACACTTCAAAAAGTGTCTATAAAAATTAATTTATTACCAAATTCACGTGAACTATTGTAATTTATTAAGAAAAAAGAACAACAAAGTAATAAACATCAACCTATTAGTCAAAACGGCAACAGTTGACAAATTAAAGTTGTAAATTCTCATCTCTACAAACATGTGTCCATAAATATACAAATTTGCGATGTAAAAACTTTATTACCTATCATTTTCTTGAATTAACAAGCAACTTAATTAGGCACACAGTTCCCAAAATTCTTTGCGAAAGTACTGTTCTGATGTAATAAATTTCCATGAATATTTGCCTGTAAATGTCAAGAGGGTCCAGAGCAAAATATATCAATAATTAATTAGGCAACAATAAAATGTAGAAAATATGAACTACAGATAATTATTTGTTTTGGAAAATAACCAGAATTTTCAATTTTTAATTCAATGTTTTACATATTTGATACCAAATATAATTATTTAATAACGCGTAATATTCATTTTTGCTTTGAGCCAAAAGTTCTTTTTTGCGTCAATGTATTATGATCAAAATGAGATATACTTGGCCTGAATATGTTTCAAAGACTGTTTCCTAAGTTTGCTAACTTAAAACTGAAACACCCTGTATGTTAGTCATCTCCTCCTACAACCATACCTATTCCTTCCCACAGTCGTATTTCACGGTAAATAGGTCGGCGGAATTAGCAAAGAAAATGCATTTCGCTGAAATCGAGAAACCTCCGGAACTTCATTAGAAGTTCATGGGAGAGTGTGGAAGACTCGAGACTTTGTATCATCACAGATTATCGGTTATTTACGGATATGTTTCTCTGAGGCTGTTTCAATTTTACTCAATAATCTTATGAGTTGCATAACATTAGAAATTATCTATAAGATTCCAAGACAGCAAGCCTATTCATTCTCAGACATATAACGTCCCGCATTTAGTAGAATCTATATTTTGACAATCTCGGTACAGATTTGAAACACACTATGTATACAAAAATGATATAACTATAAACGTACTTAATTGTAGCAGTCACATATACAGTGTGATTCAGAAACTATCTAAAAAAAATTGGGAATAGATGCGTCAAGAAAAATGAAGAACCGTTGGAAATACAGGACTGAGCTTTTGTAAACATATTACCACTTTTAATAGCTACTTTTTCGCACACTTCTGGAATTTATTGGACGTGCCAGTGGTGGAGATTTTAAGGTATCGGAAAGGTTTCCCCCCCCTTATAACTTTTACGCCACTGGAAAAATTGACATTTGACAGCAAATTCTGAAGCGACAATGAATTTTACACAAAAATAGTTCTCTTGGTTCATTGCACTAAAGTCAACCGTTTTCAATAAAAATGACTTTCTATGAACAAAAACATGCATCGTTTATGAAATCCATGTCAATAATATCGAAGAGTTGACCGATAGGGGTGAAGCCGCAGCGGCAGAAAGAAACATGATTCGAAGATGTAATGCGTGCATTGAAGTCCGCGAACGTAATTTTGAACAGTTTTTGTAAATTTGACTTGCCAAATTGATAAAAAAAGTTAAAATCCTACGTGTTGTTTGTTAAATTTCGTTAAAATTGTTAATTATTACTACCTATTTTTTGAATTACAAAAGATTTTCGAAACGTTAGCAAAATGTCTCTTTTTGTTCATAAAAAGTCATTTCTATTGAAAACGGCTGACTTTAGAGTAATGATCCAAGAGGACTATTTTTGTGTAAAATTCACTGGCGCTTCAGAATTTGCTGTCAACTGTCAATTTTTCCAGTGGCGTAAAAGTTATGGGGAAAAACCCTTCCGATACCTTAAAATCTCCACCACTGGCACGTCCAATAAATTCGAGAAAGGTGCGAAAAAGTAACTACTAATAGTGGTAATGTGTTTACAAAGGCTCATTCCTCTAGTTCAAACGGTTCCAAGGATATTGGAAAAAAACTGAAAAAAATGTATAGTTTTGACCTATGCCAGACCTCACCTATGGCATACTGATGAGAGCTAATAAGCTCGAAACCGGTATATGTCTGGTGGGCGTCTGACGAGTGACTCTAGCTGTTTGCTATAGGTTTTCCAGGTGTAATTCAATGCTGGTCGGGGCATTAGCCCGCAGAGTAGTTGTTTCCTGGAATTCCGTGTTTGCAAAATATCGTTTCTCGCCGATCGCGATAAAGGTCGACAGCTTTCAATGGTGCCTACTGCATGTAGAACGCTTCGTGTCTGTGACATTTTCAGTCCGGCATGGAGTAGCGAACGGCCGATAGATGTAGTTAGTTCTACACCGCGTAGCCAATTCAATTGTCGGTCATCTCACGTATGGCATACTGATGAGGATTAACAAGTCCGAAATCGGTCTATGTCTGGTGGTGTGTGTCCGACAAGGGTTCTTTGCTGTTCACATAGATACTGCAGGAGTAATTTAATGCCGGTCGGGGCATTAGTCCGCGGAGTAGGTGTTTCCTGCAGTATCATTTACTCCTTACTAAGGTAACACAACACATCAAAAATACATTTTTATCTGTGTACAACTATTCTACAATCGAAATAGTGACTGCGTTTCATTATCGTCATATTAAACACCAAATTCCTTACATAACAGAAATTTCAGCTAGATTCCCAATTTATGTTATCTTTAAGGAAGAATTTTAGCATTAAATGTTCAATATTGTTAGACTCAAAATATATGTATAATCATGTAGTTTTTTCTTCTATATAAATGTTTGTTAATTTTTGGTAAAGGTGTAAAATAACTCAACTTTGTAGTTTAGTTTGGACAGAAATAATATAATTCTGTCACATCTAACCATTTATATAGTAGAAAATGAAGATTTTTATAATCTATTGATAATTAACATGGTGCAAATTTAAAATTCATGGTAGTAGTTCCAGAAGAACTTTTGACTATATAAAATAAATATTTAGTAGATACCATTATTGTGAAAGAACAGCAATCTTCATTCCAATAAATTACCCAAAATTTTAGAAAAACTGTAGATAGGTTTTAATGTAGTAAATTACCATACAAATGTGACAATTCAGGAATTATTAATGATACCAACGATACTATTATAATAAATAACAAGTGTTTACCGATTACTTACTAATGTTAAGTAACATAAATTAACAAATTCTTGCATGTAGGCGGCTATGGAAACACATACTAGGAGCCGATATTTCTATTACACATGCTACATATACAGGTATTTTAAATTTATGTTTACAGGTATTAAATATTTATTTATACTCTATTCAAAAAAACTCCTAACGGAATCCGAATACAGCCAATCAGTATGTAAATTTTATACTGACGTTACGAGGATAGTATTCCGATGGTTTGCACATTAAAATTACCTTGTCTGTTGGATTTACCACCATAAAAATTAATTGGATCAATCCAAGTTCTAAACAACTGACGCGTAGTTTCTAGCGTTGCAACTAATTGCGAATTTATCTTCGTCAAAGTCAAGATTATTCTTACGCTGCCCGTAAGTGATGTAGGTCACAGTAGAAAGAAGTTTATTGATGCTTGGAAGAAAAATCAGAATCAGAAGAATTTTATTCTGATATGGTGGTTCGAAAATATGCTCTGTTTTTGTCTTCTGAACGTTACTGTTTTATAGTTCGAAATTGTCACGATTTTACAAATAAAGTCATGAAGTTACTTTATTTCAGTTTTGTTAGGTCAAAATTTGAATATGCTTCACTTGTATGGTTCCCGCACAGCATGGCTCAAATTAATAAATTAGAATCCATTCAGCGTCGATTCCTTTTCAAGTTTCAAATCAGACGGTTACTATCCACGCATTGGATATTCATATTAGAACCTCCTCAGTACACATTCACTTACTAGTCTTGAAACCAGACGTAAATATTTTTCCCAAATATTCCTTTTCAATATTTTACATAATAAGACCGACTATCGGCAAATATTGACAAACATTTTTCTGTCCCTATATTTAACTCGAGAGCTAATTCAACTTTTTTATTTTCAGACGCCTCGAACAAATATACTGAAGTATTCTCCACTACACATAATTTTTAACGACTGTAATACTAGTTCTGTGGATATTTATAATTGCAGCCTAAATGAGTTGAGAATGTTTTATTTTTCTTGATATACTTGTTGTAGACTGTATAGTTATTGTTTTGCAGCAGTTTTGTTTTCTTGTTTTTTTTTTCTCTTCCTTTTTCTTGTTTGTATATCGATTATTGTATTCTTTTAATGCTTCCTTTTGTACCTGGTCCACAATTGGGTAATTTTCTACCTGTTGACCAGTGGATTTGAAATAAATAAAAACTGGGTCTGCGTCGGACCAGACGGTGGAAGTTATACTTCTTTTAAAATATTTTTATTATATTTATTTAAAGAAAATATTTGGAGATCCTTGAATTTCAGATATAACCTAAAAAGTAGTTATTCTATAAATCCCAGTAGTAAGGCTTTAGTACTATTTTTTATGCTCATATTAAGATTCCTGGATATTGTTTTTGAAATTGTCTGCTCAGTTTGTAAAATGATTTAAAAAGTACATATCGCGAATGTTCTGTTAAAACGGAAACTGTAAAATTTTATCCCATATTCTTAATGACACACTGTATATTATACGCTTATACGTAAGAAGTAAATTTATGTTGGTGTCCACAACCAGTAATTCTCAACGCTGTATAGTGGGTTGTATAAAAAGTTCTTAAAAATTTGTTCTTCCTTTTGAGCGTGACGCGGTTTCTCGACCAACATCCCATCCCAATGTGTCTAACGGGCGCAAAGAAGTATAACTTCAATAAATAAGTAAATAATCAAACGAACAAACAAACAAAAAAAACAAACGAACAACAAACGAACAAACAAACAAACAAACAAACAAACAAACAAACAAACAAACAAACAAACAAACAAACAAACAAACAAACAACAAAACAAAGTTTTCTGACTGCAAAATTGATATCTCACTTTAACTTGTCGTAATTTTTTTAATTGAAAAAAAAAATTACAATTTTTTACGGACGATGAGTCGAACTATTGTCATTAGTACTGTGGAGGTCATTTGTCTCAAAAGCTCTTCTTTTTTTCATTCTTAAACAATACAGAAGGGAGTGCTATCTCCGTAAATACTGCGTTCTTTAAAGAAAGAAAAAAAACCACATGTAGTAAATAACTGTAAAAAACGCTTTGAATTTTTTTTTTAAATAATACAGTTATAAAGGCTGTACAGTTTTATATACCTTGCATTTATTAGTTGTCCCAGGGAGGTGCGTGGCATGTGGAAGACGTTGAACGAGGAAGATCATTGTTGTAGCAGGAAGTGGCGCGGCGGTTCAAATATTTTATTTGTAGAATAATTTTTTTGCTTGTTTCATTTTTATTGGGTACCTAATCGGAAATATTAGCAATTTTGTAATCTTGTTTTCAATCTATCTGCTTTGGCGTTGCAAACAAATAATATTCTTGGATAATCCTCAGAAAACATGTTTTTAAAATTCTAATTGAGCACTAAATGGCATGTTTATGTTATCCTTAATGTTATGTATAACTAATATTTTCCATTGCAGTTGTTAAATGTCAAATTTTCTCCCCTACGTTTTCTTAATATCGGTCTTCAAACTTAGGGGTCTATTTCATCTATTTCGATAGTAGGGTTGCCAACTTTAAAATATCAATACCTCATTTAAAAGATACAGGTAAAACTTGAACTTAATTTTTTTTTTTTTCGTTATAATGTCTTTACAAACGTAGAAATTGGGCGCACAGAGTCATTTTAGCGCCCCACTTTTTTCTGACGTACGCCTGACAATTTTTTACAATTAAAAATTTTGTTTACAATATTTATAAATTCGATTTTCGAACAAGCAATGTTAGACATAGTCGCAGCAATATGAACTGCACTTAATAACATTTTCAAATTACAAATGAACAATTTGTAATGCTCTAACTTGCTCTAAAGTGTTGTAACTTATTTTATACAGAGTGTATTTGAATATAGGGCTAGTCAGTTGTTCCATTTTTACACAAATACATGTTCTTTTATCAATATAAATTCATTTATTAAGGAACAGTTAATAATAATATCATTACCTCTCATTCTAATCACGAGAATTAGCCCACAAGTCGGAGACTTGTGCGGGAGAGGGAGCGACATATTATTATTAAACAGGCCGCATTTATACCCAGGAACAACTTACGTTGGTAGGCTCTAACTACCATTCAGTTCAGGATTGAGGGAAACTGGAAAACCTTATTAATTAAGGGGTGGTTAAACGTCGACCGGTATCAATCGCAATATGCTTCGTAAGGTAAAATTTTCGTTCATATAAACAAATCTCCTTGAACAGAGACTTGTATGATTGATCCAGCATAATCGGGGTAACTGAACGAGTTTTTCCACATCATTATTAATCAGTACCTAAAATACTTCTGTATGAATTCTATAGATAACACACCTAGCTTTTCTTTCTGTATCGATAAAAATAGCACATTGACAGCTGTTTTATCAATTTTGGGAATTACTTTATGAATACGTACCAGCCGTTAATGTCGACGACCTTTTATACTAGCCTATTCTTGGCTACAAGAGATTTTGTGTTGCGTGCCATTATTGAAATTAGAAACAGTTATTCGAGAGTTATCTTTAATCCTTAATGGAGACTGACATCTGCAGCGTTTAAACGAATTTAACCTGATAATTACTCAAATATTGAAAATAAAACAAGTTCTCGATTTCTGTCATCGCTTTAGGATTAATAAAAACCCGTGGATCTTGTATACCTACGATACGTACTGCGCTGGTTATTGTTTAGTGCGTTAAGAAACGTGTTTACAATCTAGTAACAAGACTTGTTTGTGATCTATAAAAACAATAGATGTGTCTATTAACAAACGTGCCCGTACGAGCCACGACATCTAGAATCAATACGAGACTTTACTCCACTTTACGATAGCTTTGTTTTGGTTACGAAATCGAGAAGTAGGTGTGATTAATTCTGAATTAACGCAGAAACTACAGTCTAAATCTATTCGGAACGCCTGCAAAACTAAAACGCTATTTTATAAGAAGATACTAAAGTCGTAACAATTGCGAATTTCTGGAAGAAAAATCGTGTTGCTATGAGAACAAGGAACATGCAAAAGTTTGGCTGCCTACCTTTTTCTGATCTCTATTATCTGGTTGCCAGGTATAAATAGGTGAGTTGATATTCATCTGTTCTCCCATTGAAATATACAAGGTGTTTCTTAAGTAGAGGTAAAAAAACCATAGACGCATTATATGACCAAAAATAAAAGTTAGGTTATTTTTCACCCCACAGACAGCTAGTGTCCAGCTATAGGGTGTCAAAAATTAAAACAAAAAATCAGTTCTTAATTTTTAATTTCTAGACCGCTTGAGATAATTTAACCAAATTTCGTATCACATACAAAGAGTTCAAGTCTTACTGCCGCAAGACTGTCTTGCTCAGATATTGTCTGAAGCTATTTATTTGTAGCATAATTTAAACAATAAAATTCACTTTGGAAATAGAAAATAATAATTTGCTACCATTTTTAGATCTTTTAATTAAAAACCACGAAAATTCTGTAGAAACAAGTGTTTATAGAAAACAAACTCACACCAATAGATATTTAAATTTTAGATCCACTACTTCATCTGCATGAATTTCTGTTCCATAGTGAATGTTCATGAGAGCCAAACCATTAAGTCTGTTTTCACTTGTAGTGTTTCGTAGATAGTTTTTCAGTCTCCTTAGGCTGGAGAAAGACCTTTCTGGGGTAGCAGTGGATACAGGAATGGTAGCCAAGATTTGTAGTAATGTGTAAATATTAGGATAAAGGTTTTTATCGCACATATCTAGGCATTCCAAACTAGATTTTGGGGTAGGCGAGATACTTGTCATCACTGTTTTCCATACTTCAAGTTCTGCTTTAACCACTGATATGTTGCTTTCGGGAAGCAGTGACGAGTACATGAAAATTGCTTCTTCAATTTCAGAACTGGCAGTAAAATTTGAAGGTAGCACACCAGATAATGCTGATACTACTTTACGATGTTTGGTAAAACTTTCAACCAACTGTTGAATTGTATGAAGAAATGGAATGAACAAATTAATTTTGTAATACGTGCATACATCCAATGCAGGAATGTTTGGTCTATTTAATTGTTTTCCGACGACGCGTGACATTCGCAGTATACCACCATTTTCTTCCAGTAAAACCTTTGCGTCTTCATAGAGATGAAGATATTCGACGTCAGTGTTGTTTCTCAGGAGTTGTAAGACATTAATAACATCATCTACATGTTTGAATGCCGTGATGAGATCGATGTCAATTGTTTGTAATTGTTTTGATAGCGACAATGTATAGCTCATAACTTTTTGAAGAATCACTAAACACATCACAAAATCCGAAGATCGAAGCGTACTTAGCAATTAGCGTACTTAATTTTACTCTCTTTCACTTCTCGTATTTTTCGCTATAATATTAGGTAATAATTTGCTTATTTCGGGGGGGGGAGAGAGGTGTTGGACCCCCAAAACCCCCCTTTGCTACGCCCGTGATGAATACCCTCCAAATGTTGTTGATAGAACATTTAAAAATATTACAGATAAAATGAACACTTTAAGACAAATAAAAGAAACTAATCATTCAATAAAAATTCCATACATTCCTATATTATCAGAAAAGTTAAGAAGATTCGGTAATAAATTTAATATTCGAACAGTTTTTCAGGCAACTTTACGATCATTTTTGTCTAAAACGCGTCCAAAAAATGATATACAAAATTAATGCAATTAACATTATGTTGCAGAAACCTCTCAGGCTATGAATGTTAGAGTTGAGGAACATAAAAATTATATAAAAAGACGGGAATTTGAAAAATCCTAAATTTGCGAACATGCTTGGGAAAATGATCATTTGATTCAATGGGGTTCGACAAAAATTTTAGAGAAGGAAGATAACGCAACAAAAAGAAAATTAAAAGAGACCGCGATTATTTTGTTGGACGGAGATAAGTGTGTATCAAATTGTTCAGTAAACATCGATCATTGTTGGCTACAGTTGTATCAAGAATAAGTAAGTAACAATAAAATAAAAATCATTTAACATCTCTATGGCAGCAGATAAACAAATTTTAAACTGTCAAACTTGACATACGTTTAATATTTTTAACAGAGAGATTTTCGAAACGTCAAAAATACGGAAGTGCACGATAGTGATGTGATTTTTGTTATTTTTTAGTTATCTGCTTTTTCCAGTGTGAGAGTTTTTGGTTAGGCAAACTTAGTTTCAAAAATAACCTTTGACTGATCCGTTTGACGCAAGGGCTTATCTTTATTTTTTTCAGAAGTGTGGTGAAAACCCAATAAAACTAAAGAAAAACTATCTTGCTCGCCTACAATTTTGTCACTAGATTTTGCAAAAAATGAACCCTTTCGGTCTGATGAAAAACCAATTTCTAATTGTAAAAAGTGTATTATTAGTGTTTATAGTAAACCTTGGGTTTTATAATAATTTTTTAAATAATAAATAAATCACTCTTCTACAAAGCGGGATTTTATTTATCAGAAAAATGTTAATATAAACGGTTTTTTATTATAGAATTAGTGCTGTAATAGATGCCCTTACAAAGCTATTCATAGAATTGTAAAATTCATATTACCAAATAAAAGTAGATTAACAAATAATAATACATTAATGTGTTTCTCTCTCATTTGTCTAATTCGCTACAGCGTTGCTATTGTAGCCTTCCAACTAATTCGATAATAGGTGTTTATAACTGCATAAACATCGTTGCACAATATTTTTCACCTGAATGTGTGAACTGGGATAGTAATTTACCAACTTGCCTACACGTAGAGCTTTTACAGCGTTTCTAATAAAGCTCAGACGTCAGAGATAAATTTTACCGCCGTTATTCACTTAATGAAATTTATTAACAAAAACCCGGCATATACTAGTTTCTTGGCACCAAACCGGCGAGAATAAACATATTACAACTGGATGGGAATAACTAATAAAATGTTTGTTTAATTACTCTGTGTGGCGCATATTCAATAAGAACTTGGAATGCGGTACGGTAAATGTATATCTCTGAAATACTTATTCGAAGCGGTTGCAAATAATGTAGCTGGGGTGGTCTATTTAACGTGGACTTCCTGCTTCTCTTGCTCAACAAGTGTCTCTTGGGTATACTGTTAAAATGTTAGCAATATTTAGGAAATTTCTTTATAGTATCTCGTAAAGTGTGTCACAAACTTTGAATGCGGAGTACATAAAAATATATGACTAAAAACTCAAATAAACATAACCTCTTAAACGCACCCATTTGCAGTTACAGACAGTAAAACATAAATCATAAAATATACAGAGTGACTCAGTCATTAATTTTAAGAGGAGATAGGGAATAATGAGTATAATGCGTATACGCGATTAAAAAAAATCTAAATGCATATTTACGCCGAAAAAAAAATATTTTCAGATCATTATTTAAACCCCCTTTTCAGACTCTCACTGACCGCTCACAGCCTTGGTCGTTTACAGCTCACAGTTCAACTCGATGTCGATCTGATGCTATGTTGCCAAGTTGAAATATTTTTCTAGTACCTACCTACCTAGGTTTTAGACATCACAAATAAATGGATGTACTGACTATTTTAAAATATCATTTTTTCTTGCCCAGTTCAACTTCAGCCAATAATAATTTAAAATGTTAATATCCAATGAAATCAAATAATTCTATTAAAAATTGCAAGTAACGCGGTCCACTTAGGTTTTCCGGTAGAAAATACGGTCCAATCAAACGATACCCGTATACTCCTGCCCATACGTTGACAACAAACCACCTCTGAAAGCTAAACCGACAGCGTGTGGATTTTCCTCTGAGCAAATGTAGTTGTTATGACTGCAAAGAAATTAGCTAAGTTACATTGAAATTACAAAACTCCAACGTATCTAATAATAAACCGAGTAATAAACCATTTACGTACATTACATAAAAACCCTATACAAATGGGTAAATTATTAAGAGAAGCTGATAAGTGTTTCGTGTTTAAATACTAAGTAATAAAAAAACCATCGTGTTGTCGACAGAAAACTGTCCAAGACCGAAATGGCACGCCTCTGATTTGATGCTCAAAAAAGTTATCGAGAGTGAATTTTGACCTACCGTATTATTAGGTCAATAACCTAGTTACCTAGTTTTTGTACTGTTGGTCAGGTGATTTCCGGGCTGGTTGCCACGTCGTCGGTTTAGAACTCTTGAGGTTTCGAGAGACATATCGCTCTCTTCTTCCGAAGTTACTCTGAAACTGAGTTTAAAAAAATATCAAGAAGAACTAACTATAGAATTATATCGAGAAAGGTATCCAGAGCTCCTCGTTCCTGATCATAGAACCTTTACAAGATCTTGCGACGAAATGAAGATGCTTTTTCTGTTCGGAAGAATCAAATAAATTGACCAAAAGGTAATAAATAATGTTAATACAGCTATACTGTTACAGTGTTTGTAAAATAATGAACTGATTGTTAAAACATGATAAGCTTATCACTATACGTAAGTATCGTTTTCTTTGAATTCTAATTGTAGTAAATGTAGAAACTGTTGACGAAAGTCGGTTTGTCAGTAATAGTTTGCCAAACGGCGCAGCACTCCTGGTCCATTGAAAATTCCCACATAGCAAATCCAGTTCAAAACCAAGACTATTTTGGAGTAAATGTATGGTGCGGCATCATCGGTGAGCCTTTAAATGGCCCTTATATTTGTGAACATACATTGAACAGTGTGAGTTACCTAAATTTCTAAAGAATGTGTCTTTGCAGCTAATGAAAAACCTATGGTTTCAGTACGACTGAGTCAAAAGGCCAGGATTGAGTAGCAATATTTAGATAACACTTTCCCAGAAAAATGGATTGACATTAATGGCTTATTCAGTAGCCCGGAAATTCACCATATCTAACACCCCTCGATTTTTTTAATGGAGGGGGACGGTATCAAAAATTAAGTTATAAATCATTTGAAAGAAAAAAATCACAAATGCTTGTAATGAGCTAAACTATGGAATGTTTATAATCTCAGCCCACAAAGAGGTCAGGCGAAGATTGGATATGTGTCTTGAAATGAGAGGAGGTCATATAGATTGTAATTAATATGTATTCAGTATGAGGACGTTTGCCTCACCTTTTGTTTTACCTATATTAAAAAATTATCGACTTTAATCCTTTTGTATTTATTTTTAATGACATTTATGCTCATTAAAAACGAACATTCAATTATTTTCCAATTACTACTTGAGACTGATATTGCTAATAATTTTTAAAAAGGAAGTAATACAGAAAAATGTCTTTAAGAAAAGTTTATTAGAAGGAAAGAGAGGTTTTTAACAGCACAAAAATCTGGATACGTTTCTGAAAAAAATATAATTGATGACGTCATTAATCGTTTGTGTCCTATCCCAAAGATAATACTTTCGATAAAAAATGGAGCTTACCTCATCCCATTTAGCAGGTGTTCCAATTTTTTTTAACAATTATAAACAATAATTGTAATTTTTAAACTCAATTTTCACTTCCTACATTACAAAATATCAAGTGGATTTTTTCACAAACCATGACAAATAATAAATTTCATAGCACTACGCTCTACACAATGTTATTTTCTGTTTTCTCAGTTAACTGTGTACAATTATAACTTCATACGTTCAGCAGATTTGAAACAATTACGGTAACTGATGGTAATAAATCGTATGCAATTAAATCTAACTAATATTTCAACAAGTAATTATTAACTAAAGTGAAAAGTATGAATGAAATTACCGTATAAAAAGACAAATTAGTTCCTCTACGCTAGCTTTGATTTACATATCAATCATTCTTCTACATAAACTTGAAATATAATAATTTGGCGAATTATTTAAACTAGCACACTAACATAAAAAATGTAATTATAAGCGGATCCATTTGTTACACACTAATTATTATAAAAAAAAATGAATTATAATGTAATACGTATTACGAATACTGGTTATTTATAAGTGCTAAACATAACATTAGACAAAATAAAATAACTTTGGAACATACATATACACTATTTTTCTAGCAACACGATTAACAGTACAAATCAACGCATTTCTTACGTTATTACATTTATAAATTATCATTTTCAAATCCAATTGCCTTTGAAGTTTATTGTTGTCAAGGTAATGACAGTTCGGTCGTTTGTAGGCAAGTAACTTCAAAACTCGTGACATGGAAAGTGATTAAGAAAATGAATTTTTGCTGGTGGAAATCCAAGAAGCTGCTAGTAAAGCCACAGAGTGAAAGCAATAGTACGAGTTTTTGTATAATGGTTTCTTGAAACGGTGTGCTGAATAATGTTCAGCAAGTTCAGTGGAAAAGTGCTTTTGGCATACTTTGCAGAAAGATGCAAAATATGGAAATAAATTATTTAATGTTGAAGGCGATGTGAACATAAATGACTAAAATGTAAGTAAATATTACAGTACAATTAGAGTACCAGCAACAAAAGATAATTCCAGAATAGAGCAAGAAAATCCATAGAAGACATAGAAGGATCAATTATTAAAATTGAATCTGTAAATGGAAAGGAAGAAGAAAGCAATAATTGACTGGACAGCAAGAATAAAACTTTGGAAGGTACTAATGCCTAACAAATGAAACAAAAAGAAGCTTAGTGGATTAAAGAAAAAGAGAGACTGTCGGAAAACTTTAAACATAAAAATCAGTTGCCACGGACCGATAAAAACAAGTTGGAAACCCGATTGAAAGAAATAGACAGAGAAAAATCATCAGTGGAAGAAAAAATACGGAACAGCATATTAACTTTAACTGAACTAAATGAGACAAGAGAAAAAGAAAAATTATGACCAATTACAGAGCCCAAATAAATGGGATAACTCTTGCTAAAGAACAAAGTGAAAATTCCAGTGAAAAATTAAGAACTTGGATTGACCTAACTGGAATAATGTTTCTAACAAATCTTCATCTTTGAAAAATTACTAGACCCTATGGGATTTCTTAGTAATACAGGATGGTATATTAAAAAGACTGTTGGCAAAGAAAGAATTATTCATATCAATTTGTATTAATTCGAAAAAGAGTTCCAGCAGTTCTTAAAGCTCTTCATAGTGGTATAGATGGCGTACATTTAGTAACAAATAAGACTTTGAACAAAGCGATTTTATTGGCTTGGTAGTCGTTATTAAAATTATTATTAAATATAGAAGGTTATGCAGTGGAGTAACCTGATCGGGACAATCAGGACAAGGTTACGTTTTCAGTTTGTTAATTACGTTCCTGTTTGCATTCGAATTAACGATTTTTGTAATACCTATATTTTAACGTTTTTTAGAATATTTCAGACTATAGTAGATTTGGCTCTAGACGCGTTCATGATGACCTAGGAAACTTATCTCCTCTACGGTGGCGTTTATATTGAGCAGTCAAACGTGAATTGATGAAACGTTAAACACAAAAATTTGAAGGATATATGTTGTGTAACAAAGTTTGTTTTTCTAGGTGACGTATTTCAAGGATAAGTCAACGTAGATGTTACAATATGTTAGACACATACGTTAAAAATTATTTTTTATTGATGTTTGCAGAAAAATAGTTGTTAAACTTTAGGATATAATTATTTTATTAATTTTGCGTTTTGACTTGAAAAGAGTAGTATTAGAGTTAAAAAGTCAATAGTAGTATGTTAACACCAGCAAATAATATTTCATTTTTTACTCGTTATAATGTCATTATTCTTTACTAATTATGATAATAATATAATTCTTGAAAAATGTAAGACACTGTAACTTGTTTATCAAGCAATTTCGACCGCATGTGAATGCAAACTATTTCATTTAAGACGATCAAGTGACAGTATATTCATATATGTAATTTAGAATCATACGGTATATACATAATATAAAATTAAATATCCCAGAATTGACTAACTACTCATTTTACACATACCCGACAGTAAAATATCTAATTTAACACGCTAACAGTTAAATGTCTAATTATTTGTAGATATTAGTTTGTCGTATGGCGTTAAATACTTTTATGATCACTTTTACATATGTTGAATGATGAGAATCATATAAGATGACTTTACTATTTTAATTCGGCCTCTTATCACCATTAGAATTAAATATGTGACATCTACGTTGATTTAATTCTTACTGTTGAAATCTGGGGAATCCAAATGCGTTAACTGAAACCCAAAGGTCGGTATTAATGTATTATTGCGATAACCGTAAAATTATTAAGCGATTAGAAATGGTGGCTTGGATGCTGGAGTATCGGTAATAATCAATTTGTATTTAAATACTGTTTTCCCGCTACTCCTTAGAAGAAAACTAAGTGCGTTAATTAAGTTTTATTATAGTAATTTTGGATGGTTTATATGTAAATATTTTGTGTATGGACGCTTATAGAGTGGAAAACATTTCGAAAGTTTATTTTATATAATTGCTAATAAGATCTTAGCAATTTTTTATTACATTTTCTGAATCATTTTGAAATTTTAGTGAAATATTAAAAAAAAATCAACCCCTAAAGTCTTTAAAATAATTTGAGAACATGGCATACACCGTTGTGTGACGTCAACAAGTGTTGCTAGAGACATTAAAATCAAACAACCTTGTGGCAAAAGGCAATCAAGCGCGACATATTTCTTGGACCCAAAACAAACAAATGTGTGTAGTATACAGTGACTCAGAACTATCTAAACATTTTTTTTAAATTTACAGGGGAGTGTTACAAATATGATTTTATGTATTTATTCAAATACAAACCCAACAGGCAAAAGCCCAATTACAGGGTAGGTTACGCAAAAAAAAGAACATTGACATGTAACCCAGTGACTAAATTAGTTAAAAACAACATAAAATTTGAAAATATAAACAACAGTATTACAATACAATACCAACTACAATCAACAAAACACAACTAAACCTTGCTCTCAATTTTACAATAATTATGGATCATTTGGTAAAGTGGGGAAGCTATCAATAAGTTTGATCGGGGGGTAGGCACTTTAAATATATTAGAGCATTGGGAAGAAAGTCTTGGTACCCTATATTTGATTTGATTGTGAAGTGCAACGGTATCTAATTTATTGTTTACGAGTTTGTAAAGAATTATAACCGAGTGCAGCTTCCTCCTAGATTGAAGTTCATGTGAAAAGCCAATAGGAGGATAAGTTCCATCAATTATTAATGAAGCGGACTTCAAAAAGCTTATTTGAATCTTTTCAATTGCAGATACATGTATATTATAAATAGGATTCCAAATTGCAGAGGTTTGTATCCTTGTATCCAAACCTTATCATTCAGGAATACTCCAGTAATCATGAGTACTGAAGTTGGTGGTTTTATATATTTGTATCTTAAAACTTTTTAATCTAAAATAGCCCATCCTGTACTTACAACATAAACTTAGAAGACATCCTGTAGCTTACAATGTATCATTCAGTTACTGTTTGATATATGATTTAATATCCCGAACCTTTCCTGTTTAAGTAATCCACCAACATTTAAAAATACCCTCTATGTCTGGCATTTAATTGCATTAGAAATTTAAATTGTACAGTGAATAGCTGTACGTGAACTTGAACAGTTAGGATTTGTAGCAGTTATTTCAAAAGATTGTTTAATAATGGCCTACAATTTTCTTAAGAACAAATGTGCACGCTCTTATATTGCTTTGTTTTACTTTCTAATGGAAATTAATCAGTGTATCTAATACGATTTTAAACCGCATGAGTTTCTATCAATTTATATTTTATTACTAAAATGCTGTTAAAATGAAAGATGAGATAAAATGTCATCAAGTGATAACTAAATTTACCACATACATTGTAAATATTAATTGTTAACGGTTTTCAGTTCAAATAAAGTTCATCAGTAAACTACAGGGTGATTCAATGATAATGTCATTAATTTTAACCACGTGTTCGGAAGACCTAAAACACCACAGAAAATCGAAAAAAATATATGTAATTTCTTATTTGGTGTATCTTTCTATGATTCTTTTTGCTATTTCATTTTTCTGTTCAATGGAATTTTCAATATAACCCTCGACAACTGAACTTAATCGCGAACCTCCATGTCGCCTTAAAAGTGTCATGTCCGCTCCAAAATCTGCCAACATTTTTACAGAATTGCGCCGGAAGCAATGGCCAGTGTATTCACTGGCGTTGGAGAGTCCAACGAATTGTCTTGATTCCAACTCGATATGTCAAGATTGTGTCTCGATATGTGTCGTATTGAGTGGACGAAGTTTTGCGTACTTATGTACAAAATATATCTAAAAAAAATTGATAAACATTATAGGAACATGAGTTTTTATGTTCGAAATTCTGACAGCAATAAATAACTGACAATCTTTTAAGGCATCTACTGTCAAATTATATTGTCTCCTACATGCTCCAAATATTCCAACGATTATAACAACTTTGGCTAACAGTAATTCTTTATCCTCGATTTGTTTGATTTTTTTGATATCCGAAAACTTTCCTTTTTGAAAATGCAATTACGTTTGTAAACTTGCTTTGCTACGTTTTTGTTAATCATGGTGAGGAGCATCGAATATTTACTCCACAAAGTTGACGGCCTCAACATAGTGGATATCTTCAGGAAATAGGCTAGTAATACATTTTCTGTAAAACACTCCATATGTTTTTCTTTTGTCCAGCTTCCAAAGTGGTTGTAAGAGTTTTCTAATAAATTTTTCGAGCACTAACGTGGCATAACGCATTATTCAATATGCAAAAACTCGTCATTCAGTATATCGACGCGCGAGTTTTGAATTTGACAGAACCTTGACATTAAACAAGGCATAAACAATGTCTTGCCTGACCACTTTTCAAAATGTTTAAAAATACAAATAAAAGCATAAAAATATCAAAATCTCCGCTTTCACAAAATATCTTGTATGAAATACGTTGCGAAATCGAATGCACTATACAAGATGTTAAAAAAAGAGTGTAAAATATTTCAGGAGGTAATAGAATGAACCAAAATAAGCAGAAAAGTCTTAATAAACATGGTTTCGTAAAATAACGGTTGCGGAGATATGGACCACTATTCGTTTTTCAAACATTTTATTTTATTTGGAATAACCCGAGAAAAGAAGCTTTTAACAAACAAAAAACCAAGTTACACTTTTGATTAATCCGTAGCTGCAGCTCTTCCAGGCTATTTACAGAAGTACTATACACTAATGTCTTCAAATATCCCCAATCAAAGAAATCTAGAGGGTTCAGATCAGGTGATCTTGGAGGCCATAAAACAGGTCCGGCCCTTCCTACCCATCTATGTGGAAAAGTTTGGTGTAAATGCTCTCTAACGGCCATGGAAAAATGAGCTGGAGCACCATCATGCCGGAACCACAATTGTTGCCTCTGATTCAAAGGAATGTCTTCCAAAAACTCATACAGTGTGTTCTGCAGAAAGTTGAGGTTAACAGCGCCTGTTAATTGGTTTGGTAAACATCAACCATCTATTATAAGAAAATACACAACGTTTTTTCAAAATAAAAAAGGGGCTGAGGAAGATAAAACATTCCATATCTCCGCAACCGATACTTTGCGGACCCATGTTTATTGAGACTTGTCTGCTTATTTTGGTTCATACTACTACCTCCTTAAATATTTTACACACTTTTTTTAACACCCTGTATAATTCGGTGTTGGCCTCGTTAGACAATTTTGCGTCCCGTGAATAAAACACACTCTTTTCGCAACTTGTTACATAAATAACTATTTCACGATTAGCGATTAAAAAAGTCGTTCTTTTTGACAGATAATATTTAATCCCTTCTTCATATTACACTCATTTTCTCTATCTCCTCACATGGAACGGAGGTCCAAATGTTCTTATGCAATGTTTATCTAGATCCTGTCTCTAGTGAGGCGACCAACGAAGTAAAAATTAGGTACGCACAAGATCAGTCACCTCGCCATAAATGCGGTGCATTACAAGATATTTATTGCCACCATTTTTCATGAAACTGTCTTTATTTATCTTTGTTTTGTCGAGCCTCCATCGTAAATACTAATAATTATAATAAAGCAACGTATAAGGATCGAAGCAATAAAGTCAATACCTAATAAAAAGTCATCAAACACCTTTAGAATTTTTATGAAGGCTGTGCTTTTCCCCGGCAGTTCGTGTTGTTGTTGAAATAGAGCCTTTTCAATTAATAGCAATTAAAAAGCAGTTAATAATTCATTTATTTTAGTAAGAAGCTGGCGCTATTTGAATTTATTAAGTCCGCATTGACGGCAAAAACGTGAATCGCATTGGCAAAATAAATGTTGAATGTATCTTAACGTCGTAGTCAATTAGTTCTTCGGTTTCTAATCGATTTAAACACTGTAAAAACTATGCAAAGCGATCCATAAGAAACTAATACCTAATATTAACAACTCTTTAGTGCGGAAAAATTCTTGGAATTCATATTGGCCGTTGAGAGCATAACAAGTAATAGAGATGCGTGAAGTGAATAATCTTGTTTTTGCTATAAATAAATGGGAAATTTATAAGCATACTTAAATACATTGTAAGTTGTGTAAAAAAAATTTCACTAAGGTTAATGTTAAAAAATACTTCTTTCTCGTGGGTTGAATAACACAGAAGGGTGTTCCGCACATAGATCAAGTGCATTTAGGGGGTCCCAAAATATTGCGTTTTACACAGACATATACAAACTTGCACACGGGTGGAGTTAAACGCCTTCAAAGTTGTGCCTATATGTCGAAAAAGATTTAAAATAAAATTGAAACTAAAGAAATTGTTCGAAATGGGCATCATTTTCACTAAAACATGAATTTACACTCGAAAATTGAAATTTACTCTGTCTAATAAATGAGGATCGGTTATTATATCGTTACATTTATTCGTAATACGAATATACAGTGCTTTCGAAAAGTAACGAATAAATTCATTATTTTTGAAATTGAGAAGTTTTCGAAAAAATCCCTTGGCACGGCGATTTTGTTTTTTAAAAAGGCACATTTTGACATACGACCCATATTTGTGACGTCATCGTTGTTCGAGATATGACGTCATCGACAATTTTTTTAAATAGCAACAACCCCCAATTTTGACCATGCCATTTGAAAGAGTCATTCTACATACATACATCATGAAAAATTATGGCATTACATAACAAAATTCAAGAAAATAATGTTTGAAGATTTTAAAGCTTAATTTTCACAATATTGTGCACCTCCCCATTATGCAACACCTGTCCGTGCTTATTTAGATGAGCTGTTACCGAATCGTTGTATAGGGAGAAGGGGGCCGATTGAGTGGCCGGCCAGATCGCCTGATTTGACACCCCTAAATTATTTCTTGTCGGGATACTTAGAAAGCAAAGTATACGTTACTAGACCGGTTAATTTAGAAGATTTAAAAGAATTCGTCAAGAGATACATCGTATACCTCCTGAAGTTATTGATAATGACCAAAAAGAATTTATTAATCGTCTTGGCTATTATCAGGCAGGCAACGGTGCACAATTTGAACATTTGATTTAGTCGATTTTTTGCATAATCGACATTATTTTCAGTATTGTGACAATTACATTTTAAAATCTTCAAACATTATTTTCCTGAAATTGTAACACCAAAATTTTTCATGATGTATGTATGTAGAATGACACGCTCCTTGAAATGGCATGGTCAAAATTGGGAGTTGCTATTTAAAACAATTGTCGATGACGTCATATCTTGAACAACGATGACGTCAAAAATGTGGGTCGTATGTCAAAAAGTGCCTTTTTTAAAACAAAATCGACGTGCCAGGATTTTCTTCTCAATTTCAAAAATAATGCATTTATTTGTTACTTTTTGAAAGCACTGTACAAAATCCTTCAATGTTTTCCAAAGAAAATAATCTCATTTGTTGAGATCTGTTGTAAGGTTTTTAAGAAAAAATTCATCAATTAAAACAATATTTTAATAGTGTTTATTAGAAGAGATCAAAAAGTCAGTAGTAGGTTTTGTCTTTAAAATATGACACAGTAATAAAACTATTTTATTTCTGCTAGGTACTATTTGTTGTTAAAATTCTTCTTTATGACAACGTTATCCTTAAACTTCTGCTCAACTTAAAAAAATATATTTTGTCTGTATTATCTACTAAACAAATAAATATTTTTCGTTCAAACTTAGTATGTAGTAATGATAATAAAATATTAATATTTTGACGCAAATAAGTATTGTGAACTAAAGCCAGTGCCGTAGGTATGGAGTTTTGTTCATCCTTGAACCCCTTAAACTAACTACACCAATGGTGAAAAGGATTCTTTTAGTGCAAAATGTAGTGAATCGAAATGTTATTCTATTTTCTGAAAACAAAAAAATGCTCTTGAGGAAATTTACTAAAAAGCTTTGTTTTTCAGATATTTTGACTTTTTCTAATCAGTATTATCTTATGGAATTCCAAAAATTACAGGATTAAGTAGGCATTGCTTGTTAGTATTCACAAATGTCATGTCATGTTTGTCATGTGGTTAGAATTAGAGCATGTTGAAATTATAAGTTGGTTAAATACGATCTACAGGGAAAGATGGATTAGTCGAGGTAGTCCAGTTCGATCACCGGATCTCAATCCACTTGATTTATTTCTTAGGGAGTTTTTAAAAGAAAAAGTGTATGCAGCTCTGTTCTATAACTGAGAAAATCTATTTCATCGTATTCAAAGAACTTGAGGTGAAATAAATAATGACATGCTAATGTGAACAAGACGTTGCTAAGAAATCGGCATTCGTGATAATGGATACCTATTAGAAAATTTGAGTAAAATTTGACATTTTTATCTGCCTTTGTTTTCTAATTACAGCCTTTTTAATATATTTTTTTAAACTTTCTGTATGTTTCACCCAAAACATATTAATTTTAGCTATTGGTTCACCGATATAATTTGTGCTGCACCCTGTATATTTTCTGACAAAGTATCTGAAGGAATAGAGGCGACTAAAACGCTGGATACCATTCCATATCTCTGTCATTGATGAATAAACGACATATCAGTGCTCAGCACTCTCACCCTGTGGGAATAATTTATGCTAACTGTAAACGCTTCCAATCAAAATGATTTGACTGGCGTCTTTCAATAATTTATCAAGTCGCGGCAGCGTGGTGGCCTTTTGTTGTTCACTTACTATAATAAAACATTACATTTACTGTTGCGTTTTGCTAGAGGAAAATTAATTGTCAACAGCCATCTAATACAAAAGTCCGCGATGGTATCGGGAATATCCAGCGTAACTACGTGCTTGGCAGTTTTTGTTGCAGGACTGTTAGTAATACAGTTATCTGAGTGTAATGAAATTTAAGAAAATTATTTATCATGTTTTGACTTTTGATGTCACCAGTATGTAAAACTTTTCGTTTCATTGCAATGCTAGAAGGACCTTTTAAGTGATCTTTGATCCTGACATACACGAAAAATTACGATAAGTAATGGTACTGATGTAATGATACTGCGTGCTTCCCAATATACTAAGTTTGAAGAGTAGATGCTACAAGCTCTAGTACTATTGGAGTCTCTCTAATATCTTTAGATGGTTCCAGATATTTGAGAATTTATTTCACTTTATCATGGAACATGTCTATGGTCTGTTAAAAGCTCTCTTATAATTAAAACCCGCACCTCATTTGCAGATCTCAGGTTCGAATTTGATGACGACGATAATGGAGCCATACGTTGTGATACGTAGTTAGAAGCAAAGTCATATTCTGGCCCCATCGGGCCCCTTGTACTTCCTCCCATTAGAAGATCAATCCACCTCAGTCGCTAACCAGCCTAATAAAGAAAAGAAGGTGGTAACGTTGCTCTCTAATGTAGACCATAGAAGGCCATCATTTTCCCTACACGGATTATTTTATTGACGAAGTGGCAGTGCACTCACAGAGTGCATAGATTACTGTTTTGTCTTAGTGTTCGCAACCTCTACAGAGAGGTGTTTCACACTCCTCATATAATAAAGGAGCTTTATTAGCCAACAGTGTCCTAAACATTGCCAGTTTTTTTTTGGCTGTATCCTTGCAGGGGTACTCTAGGAACTCCTTAGCAAATGCCACCGTTTCCTAAATTCTTTGTAGGTGTCCTCCTTGATAATTTCAACAAAAGCTGACAACGGAAGCATTCTGGAGGGACAAGGTTAAAAAATATTGAGATCCAATGCCGTCCTGGCTAGCTTTATTGCCATTGCACCTCCCGTGTCCCTTCATCCAGTATGCAGATATGCTGTTGTCGGATTGCATTCCCATGCTGATCTAGTTGTTATCTTATGATTACGTAAGATCAGTAGTGATTGTTTACTGTCTGTGTAGATTCTGATGGTTTTGCCCGTGGTATGTCTACGGACAATTTCTTTGGTTATCCATTGCCCACTGATATTGGATGTGTAGGGATCTGGAATAGATTCCACATCCAGCACCTTCTTTCCTTTTTGATCCGTCTGTGAGATGTTTATTACATTCTCCATGGCGGTTTCCTCATTCCTGATAAGTACCGTGTAGGGTCTGTCAAATGTATACTTAGAAGAAATACTGCCAGTGTCTGTCTTCCTGACGACCCCATTCCACAGGTGACTCCTAACATCTGGTATTTTTGAGACGAAGCATCTTTTAGATGAACATCCAAAGGTGGCAGACATAGCAATAGTTCCATTGCTATTGCAAAATTACATCACCACGTTCATTTTGACGGCATAAAAAATATTCTACAGGGACTACACTCAAGTGATGCTACTTATATTTTATATGCTTGACGGATATTTAACGACTCTAGAATTCGCGAAGACTTAGTATACATACATTTTAATCACAGACGCCTTCAGTTATTCTCCGTCTTGAAGTAACTGTGACAATATCAGGATATTTAATAAACAATGAAGTAAATAATGTTATTTGTTTAGTTGCGACAGTGTATTTTCCAGTTATACCTAAGGAAGAAATACCGTTTTGCAGAACAATCCGGGATTCCTTGGCTTTATACCGTACAGGAAACCTTTTTGATGGCAAAGAAATAGATTTTTCTCAACCCACCATGAAAAATTATACCTATATACTTCAAATATGCCCCAGTGACCCCAGTGGACATTGAAAACATGTTTTTGAAACCGAAATGGATTATTAGCGACAAACGCCACAGCCTAACACCAGAACATTTACAGCAGTGACTGGTTATTCAATTTTATTCCAATACTACAAGAGTTATGTAGAGTGTTTTGTAAACTAATAAACTAATATGCATATTGTTGGCTATTATAAATTACCAGTACAAGGTAAGATGTTGATTTGAACTTTTTTTAGGTAGGTTTGCACCTTAGATCACAGCATTTCAATGATCAAAACTGTGAATTTATGAATTCTTAAATAAGATGCTTGAATTCAATTGGTATATCTAGCTGAAAGGAAGCAATTTGTTCAAACAGTTTGTCCGTCGAAATACAGGTTATTTTTTTTACAAAATACTCTCCCTGGGCTTTTAGAGGATTTACCTTTGCAATTAAGATGTCAAATGTGGTTCCTGCACTATGGTGCTCCACCACATTTTAGTGCCAATGTACGAGACTTCTTGAACCCGTAGTTCCCGAATAGATAGGTAAAATGAGGAAATAATTGTCCAGAAAATTGGCTACTATGTTCAAGTTTCTCTTTTTTAATATATTAAAAACAAAATAAAGAATCTAATTTAACAAAATTGCTTTTTCTTGATACTTTTTTGTAAACGTCAAAAATAAAACATGAAATCATAGCCAACTAGTCGTAAAACGGCATACTTTACTTTTTGTCCGATTTAATTACTAATGAAGCTGTTTCACAAAATCCCGTTTTTTTTTCAAAAACCGTTACTTCTTCGAAACAATTGTAAAAATAAAAAAGGTTTAAGATAAAATTTTCTGTTATACTGGTAAAGCTTTTATTTTATAATTGGCATACTGATAAAGAACCCTACCCCTAGTCTGGCTCTTATTTGGGCTTCCAACAAATTGAAATTTTTACCAATTAAAGACAACAATAAACGGAAATATTGTACCAAATATGGTTGCTCGGTACTGAGGCATTGCTGAGATATTATTGTTTTTCGAAAATTAACATCTTCAGAGACCAGTATCTCTTCAAGGGTACATCCCAGCAGAAAATGTATATAACAAAGCAGCACATAGATTAATAAAACACCCTGTATGCATCAAATCTTTATTAATTCTGAAACTGCAATAAATACCCGGTTCTTAGCGTTTGGGGCCACTGCATAATTGTAGTTGGCCGTTACAATTGCTATTATTCCGACATCAGACCCCGTTACTTCTTGTTCCATTTGATTATCATCAAATTCCTCATAATTATCATTTTAAATATGATGTTTAAAGCTACAGATTGCTACCACATTATATCTGGCGTACAATTTCATTAAAAAGCAAATCATCCTATTCTCTATCGAATACGTACGCTGATTGTCTTAAGCTAAAAATCTCTCCCAGCATTTTAAACATATTCAACAATTTTCTTTAAACCTGATCTCGATTAAAAGCCAATTACGACGCCTTTATTGAGATTAAATATTTGTATTGGGTTTAGGAACTGGTGTTTGTAGTCAAACTGGAATGTTCTTGTCGAATGCGATCTTGATAGAGATTTAAATTGCTCAACAACTGCATAACTTTCGTTGGTTCTGAAAACATACGAAAATAAATATTTGTTACCGTCTTTTTGAAAACATTGAATATTCACGACTTTTTGTCAATACTTGTACATACTTTGGCTTTCGGATCAAGATATTTTGAATAATAGTTGAATATCTGCATTATTAAAACAGTAATTTTTTATAATTAAAATAAAAAAAGTAAAATACATATTTGATTTATACATTGACAATGCTACAAGTGACATTTTATTGTGTTAGAAGGGAATGTTTTTTTCTTTCGAACAAAATAAAATCACTTTAAACAAAATGTGATCTAAAAGATTTTGGCAAGTTTAGTGAATATGTGCTTTCAGCATTCCCAAATATGGAAATCTTCAATGCTTTGGTAAAATTTTGTATGTTGAAAGCGATGATGGACATACAAAATCAGAACATAAGCAAATATAAGCTTGTTTCATTTTCGAAGATAAACATATCCCATGCAGAAGGTTGCCGTAATTATTTGTGTATTTGAAGCCTGTCTTCGTGAAGAACTGTGCAACTTAATATTCAATAATATGGAGGATTTAGGAACTTCACTATTGTTCAACCACATTTTTAATATTGTTCCAGTATCTTGTATTTATTGGACAATAATATGAAGAGTCAGTTACAAGTTTTGCAGAACCGTGGGATGAGAATTATTTTACGTTGTTGTAACAGGTACACACATAGTTATTTGATGCTTGATATATTGCAGTGCATGTCAGTGGAAACAAGACTGAAATATTTTGCATTAATTTTTATACACAAGAATATCAATAAGCATTTGCTTTCATATTTCGACTCATTTGTAGTGTCGTTGAGTGATAGGAAACTTATCACTCAACGGTAGTGTATAATGCACGCATGTAATAAGTTTGTGAAGTGGTGTGAAGAAGAAGGCGTTCTTGGAAAATATACTGAACATGTATTCTTGGCCTATTTTGAGGAGAAAACTTCATCTCTATAGTCTAATTATTATATGATTAAAGCTATTGTACAAATAAATACAGACGTATATATCAGCAAGCATTTTAAGCTCATCGCGTTTCTGAAGCGTCAAGGAGAAGGTTATCAACCCAAAAAATCAAAGATCTTGACTAGAGACCAAATTGAACAGTTTTTGAAGTGCGCAGCGGATGACGAATATGATGAAAGTAGCTACTTTTTTGGGAATATTTGGTGCCTGCCGTAGAGAGGGGCTTTGCCAATTGAGTCTCGACAACTTGGAAATTGTAAGCACTTCCAGTTGAATATTGGTGACGATGTCAGATACCAAAACCAAGGTTCCACGAAATTTCACTATCGTTGAAGAATTTTATTTGGATTTTTACCGGAAATACATGGCTCTTAGTCCAGCAACTGTGCGACATCGGAGGCTTTTCCTAAAGTATCTGAAAGGTAAGTGTACGAAAAACCCTGTGGGAATAGATACGTTTGGAAAATTTCCTGCTGCTATTGCTAAATTTCTGCAACTTTCAAATTCTAACCTCCATACTGGACATTGTTTTCGGCGTTCGTCGGCAAGCTTACTAGCGGATAGTGGAGCAAATTTAACAACAATTAAGCGGCATGGCGGATGGAAATCTTTATCAGTCGCCGAGGGATACATTGAAGATTCGTTGGAAAGTAAAAATTCGATTACCTGAAAACTGCTTTCAGTGCCATCAATATCAGCGGATTCTGCTCAAACGTCAACTAGGAATACGGTCGTTTCAGTTGATAGGTTATCGGTCAGTGGTCGCGCGGTTTAAGGCGTTGGTACTTGAATCGAGGTGACTAGACGGAGTTGGTTCGAGCCCAGCTGCCGGTAGACCGTATATAAGCTATATTCGTGGAGAGGATTGGCACCCTCTCTGTGGGTATGGTAGGGTGGAATAATGTTGGCTTGGGTCAATGTGAGAGATTGATGCCGGTTGATATTTGACTACCCCCCTAATTAATGAGGTTTTCCAGGTTTTCCTCATTCCTGCACTGAATAGTGGTTAGGGTCTACCAACGTAAGTCGTTCCTGGGAGCAAATGCGGCCTGCTTAATAATAATATGCCGCCCCCTCTCCCGCACAAGTCTACGACTTCTGGGCTAATCCCTGTGATTAGAATGAGGGGTAGAGATATTATTATTATTATATTATAGTGGTAGAATTGTGGAGGAATTAAATTTTTCAAATTGTGTAAATTGTAATATAAGTATTCATCTTAATAAAGAAAATACAAATTAAATGTATTGCAAATAGTTTACTGTCATAATTTGACATTTACTTTTAGGCACTAGTGCTTTAAAGTGATCATTTTAAGGTACTGGTGCCTTAAAGCAATATTTCTATGGTTCTATAAAAATTGTTTCGTTTAATGTAACGTCATCTATGTTTATAATTCATAAACATGGATACCACTGTGATGCCAACCATATTTTATGCAATCGATGAAGGTATGTGTTTTAATTGACGAACAACGGGCCCATGGTTTTAATATACCCGCACTGTATATTTATGGAATATAAGTAAATTGCTTTTTTAATCAAACTATTGTATAGACAGAAGTTATTTGGCGTAAGCATTGCTTTTCCCGTTGCTTTGTCGGTATATACCATACACTGTTATTTCGTATATAAGCATGACCTATAATATGCATAGGATAGGTTCGAGTTTACTAGTAAATTTTAATAATAACAATGATAAAGTGCTGCCTTAGAGTTAAAGGCGTCAAATATTTTTGATTTATGTGAATTTTAAGTAACACCTAGTCTTACAAATAAAATGTATGGATGATGTGAATATGTGAAAACAGGTAGTGTATTTAAAAAATTGGTAGTACAGAGTGGGTCCAATACCATGGAAAAAATAGCTGATTAAAAATACTACATTTTGGTGGAAAAGTACACAGAATATTATTATTAAAAATGTCGGAATTTTGTGCTCCAGTGTTGCCCATTTCTGTTTGTTTGTTGTATTTATTATGTATGATTAATTATTGTAGATTTTATGCTATACTTTATTGTGTATTAGACGTGTTTGACATCTATTGTTGAATTCGTGCGTAAGTTACCATATAAGTACTTCTAGATTGTATTTATATTGTATGTAATTTACTTTTCCCAGATTTATCCCATATAGGCTTACATGTCTTAAGGGGATCAATAAATATTATTATTATTATTATTATTATTATTATTATTATTATTATTATTATTATTATTATTATTATTATTATTATTATTATTATTATTATTTTCAGTAAACACCTTCCGAGGCTCCGACACATTCGGAGATGTTCTGAGAGTCAAGCAATGACCACTCTCACTCCGTGGAGTCAGTAATCATTGCGCCCGTAAATCGTGTGTTCTTATTATTATTATTATTATTATTATTATTATTATTATTATTATTTTTTTTTTCCCAGTAAACACCTTCCGAGGCTCCGACACATTCGGAGATGTTCTGGAGAGTCAAGCAATGACTACTCTCACTCCGTGGAGTCAGTTGTCATTGAGCCCGTAAATCGTGTGTTCTGAGTAGACGTAGCGAACCAAGGACGATTGCCTTCTGCATTCTGTCGGCTAAGATCTCTGCCGAATTTCGACAAGCCGGTATGATCTTTAAGTCAGAAAGCAACGTATGTCTCATTCCACCCAGGACGCCTATAATTAGCACCACAATCTTAACAGAGTGGTCTGGATACAGCCTGCGGAGCTCGGAGAGAAGATCTCGATATTTCCTCCGTTTTTCCTCCTCTTTTTGGACGATGTTGTTCTCTGCGGGAGCCGAGAACTCAATCACAAACATCGTCCTAAGCTGGTGGTCGAGGAGGACTACATTATTATTATTATTATTATTATTATTATTATTATTATTATTATTATTATTATTATTATTATTATTATTATTATTATTATTATTATTATTTTGCTTCATTGGACTTACAGTTGAATAAAGATAAAACGCAGATAATGATGTTTCCTTATAAATACAGATAATGAACAGAAATCAGTAAATAATCAATTATTTTTGGGAATTAGAATTGATTCACGTCTAGATTGGAAATACCATATTGATTATCTAGAGAAAAAATGGCTCAATATTGCTATGATTTAAAGATATATCAAATTATTAATCCAGAAGCAGTTTTTACGGCTTATTATGCCTATATACGAACATTGCTTCACTAAACTTCATGGAAATTTAACAAAAATTTCTTAGTAGGAAATTTTGTAGCTCTATATTTATTTCCAAATGCTATGGTGCGATCCCTTTGCAACACTGTATACAGAGTGTATTTGCGCATACGGAGAGTGCAGTAACATACTGTTACGAAAGCCCATCTACCTGTTTTAGTTTGTTAGTTGTTTGCATTTAAATTTATAGTTTTCGTAATACTTTTATTTTGAATCTTTCTAGAACATTCCAAGCTATATTCAGTTTGGTTCTAGGCGCGTTCTTGAGGACCTAGGAAATATACAGGGTTTCCTAAAGGTATGGTAAATACTGAAGGAAGCAATAGAAAACGTAAAAATAAGGCTAGTTTATTATATAAAGTTTGTAAGATCAGGAAACGCTATTGTATACTTTTATCATAAATTGTACCCTTCCAAATACATTTTTTGTTAATATTTGAGAAACGGAAGAAATAAATTTACAAGATTGGGTCGATATGACCCCTTTCTTTTTCAATACATGGTTATCTTATTACAAAGATTGTTACACCTTTTTTGTATCTCGAATAATAATGGAGAACAAGGGAGAAGAGGCTATTTTCGCGTAACCACTCTGTACACGTATTTTCTGGACACCCAGTACATGAATATTCATTAAATCATATACAAATATAACTAAATTACTTTTTTTGAAGAAAATATATCATTTTGCAAAATATATCTATGAGATTATCTCATTTATTTTGGTGGTACAGCCATTACAATAATGGCAGTAATATTTGAAATACCCTGTATATCAACTTTCTAGACGTATTTGTTGAAACGATTACGATTCTTAGAAGCGACATGAACTTGTACCTTCCTCAAGGAAATATCTCTGCTATGTTGCGGTATCTTATCTTCTTTTTATAAACAATTGAGCATAATTGATAGGGCACATCGATTGCAACGTATGTAACAAATGTTTTTTTGAACAATAAGATGTAAACGTTGTACCGTTGTTTGTTTAAAAGCGTCAATTTTAATGTACTGCGAATTTATCACTGTTTTATTCATTATAAATACATGACAGGTCTTTTATCTTTATGGTATAAGCACGGTTCACACTCCATGGACAAATTGTGTGTTGTCATCATTTGGAAGAGACCCACCTCAAGTATCTCAAGAAATATCAAAATTGCCTAGACGGATCGATTTGTCTCTTTAGGAATCTTTAGACGAGATCAATAGCCTGAACCCTAAATGTCATGCTGGTTCAGGGGTTCAGGCACATTTTCCAGTTCAGCGGGTAAAATTGTTTGTAAGAAATTTAGATACAGTTCTCGGTTTATAAAGTAGTTATTTGGCGAATCAAATGCCAGTAAAGATTACCAGCCACTTTACACGGAAAAATCTGAATGTCTTACAAACAGTTTTATCTGTTGAACTAAAAAATTTACCTCTACTTATAAGAAGGTCAATGTCGTCCATGCACGATGGTGCTCCATCGTATTTTATGTGCAAGTTAGTAATTAATATTAATTGCATCAAGAACACCTTATTATTAATATACAGGGTGACCCGTTTTTCCGTTCTTAACTTCGAGAAAAGATAAAGTATGAAAAAATAATAAATAAATAAAAAATAATAAAAATAATAAAAGGGTACTTTCTTCTATAATAGTTTTCTCTATAACTTTTTATTTTCCTCTCATATAGGTATATATATTTATAACATACAGGGTGTTTCAGGAGGAGATGTACATACTACTAGTTATTCTACGTTCAACTTTAAGCAAAAAATTTCCTATAAAATTAGGTTTGGAAACGCTTCATTTAGGATATGCAGAATGCCAAATTTAAAAAAAATTAATTACATTTTTAATAACTCTCGACTACTTTGAGTTCAATTCATGAAATTTTGTATGCTTAGGTTTCTTGAGACGGAAAATTAAAATTGTATATACAATTTGCTGTATCTCCAAGAGGGGCTCCATAAGCGGCCATTAGGATCCTTCTAAATCGCTTCACTTTTTTGTGCCACGATGTATGTCATTTTGGAATAGAACAACATTTTGCTCTACCTATTCTACTTAAAAAATGTACACCTTATTGAAGTCTGCAAGAGCAGCCGTTTTTGTTAAAAACTCATCTAAAGGCAGTGATGCATGCAAATTATGTATTAGTGTGAATCGAAAATTATTGTCAGGTTTTTTTTTTATATATTTTTAGGTATTACAATATTGTGTGAAACTAGCTGCTCTGTGGACTAAAGCCCCGACCAGCGTTGGATCTACACCATATATCCTTTATTATTAGCTTTTGTAACATATTTTACTGTATTAGATATTATACAATTATACAAAAAATGTTAGAAAAGCTAATAATAAATATATATTCTTCTTATTTCGAGTGGTAAATGACAAAAGCTTTCAATGACAAAGACAGTCAGAAGAATTTAAAGATAATGAGCCATATGAAAATCATCTTTCTGACGGGTTTCTACTCCATGAACATGAACAAAAGTGTGACGCGTCATTAGCACATATGACAAGGACGTTCTCTGTAATGCATGACAGAAGATCATTTGTGTACAAAAGGAAATAAAATTGGACCTAGTACCGAGCCCTGTGGCATGCGTGTATATATTGCAGTGCACTCTGAATTTATTTTATTGGAATTCAATTAATTATCAGAAGAATTATGTTACTTCTGTTATTAGCTACTAAACAAATAAATATTTTTCGTATCCAGAAATTATAATTGTTTACTTAAATTATATTTTCAAGGGCTTTGAAGGACCTTAGATCGTTGAAAAATAAAGAAACTTGTAAAGAAACTGTTCAAGACTTATATTTGAACTGACTCTTACAATTATTTTTTTTTAACTTTGCTACAAGTAGGTAGTTGCCCCGCTAGGATCAGGGATAGATCTTGTGTAGGCGCTTATTATAAAGACCAATAATAATATGTTAATATTACGATCTACGAGGAAAGATCGAGATGGACCAGTTGCTTGGCCAACTCGGTCACCGGATCTCAATCAAAAAATTGTATGCAGCTCTGGTGTATAATAAAGAAAATCCATTACTTACGATGAGCTTTTGGTGACATAAATGCTATTTTTACTGCATTAGAAAGATATTTTAAGCTAATATAAATCAAATATACTACAATTCCTATCAATGAAGTCAGATGTATGCTAATGAACAATTCCACAGACAAAGCTATAATTATTTAAAAATATTAATCTAGCTAAATTTACTAACCTGGTTTAATAAAAACATTCTATAAATATCTAAGTTCACTATTGAAACTGTGGGATCTCGAAAATTCAACCACAATAGATGAGATCTGAACTATTTCTGCATTTTTTGGATTGCTTCTTCAGGTGGCCTCCTTTAAGTTGAGTCTAATATCTAACTATAAAAATTATTATACCAATATATTAAAATTATTTGAAATTAGGGTCCCTAGTCTATATTACGATAGGAATTTTAGATATATTAGAGGTTTGAAGAAGTTGTGGTTGTTTCCATTATTGAAAGATTTATTTCAAATTCGCACGGTAATGATTCTACTGACTCAGATAAGTATTTTAGAATTAATGACTGTAAACAAAAATGACTCTTTAGTCAAATGCTTTTCTGGTATTTAAATCAATAAATCATAAACAAGGGATCCTTCTTTGGTATACGAATTGCTTTAGGACGTTTACATGTGTATATTCGCGTCAGGAATTGATTAATATTCACAAGTCCTCGAGTATGTAATATAAAAAACAGCAACTTCTAGGTGGCATACGATTTGAGTGCTCTCAAAAATAATACAAAAACTTGCATAACTGTAATCAGCGGGTTCATATTTGAAAGAGCGTTTTGTCAAGAGGATCGTGTTCAAATGTTGCTACTACAGTTCAGTAGCGACAACATTATAAAAAGTAGGTAAGGAGAGTTAAGCAGAAGTTTTTCATTCAACATATGGTATACGTACTTTAATATGTGTACCTTATTGTTATCCGCATGTGGTATTAGATTATAAATAATGAATAAAATCAAAAATTTAAAACTTCAGGGCCACTGAATAATTAATTAATCCCAATCCATTTTTCTGGAAAAATGTTATCTTAATATTCTACACAATCTTGGTCTTGTGGGGTGGAGCTCCGTCGTGCTAAAACCATTGGGTTCCCATTATCTGCAAAGGCACATTCTCCAGAAGTGCAGGAAGTTCTTTTTGTAGAAAATTTAGGTAACTCACGCTGTTCAATGTATGTTCATAAAATTAAAACCCAATTAAATGCCTACCGATGATGCCACACCATACAGTTATTTCAAAATGGCTGGTTTTGTACGTTTTGGATGGGATTTACAATATGGGATTTTCAGTGGACCAGTAGCGTTTGTTGCGCCTATTTATTTATATTTTCGTGTCAATACACAAATGTGTTTACACACGTCACAAGAAAAAGGGCATGGGGGAAGCAGAACTAAGTTCACTAGATAAAAATTACAAATACAAGCAAAAATTAAAATGAAACAATAATAACATAGATCTTAGTTGAAATTAAAATAGAAAAAGTCAAATGCACAAGTTAAAATAACTCAAAGTATCACATAAATACATATTCATTGAAGTATACTACAAGTCAATACTAAAACAAAATTAAGAACGAACGAACAGATAAATAACTAAATTAAATTAAAATCACTCACAAAAAACTGTTCTCTGTCATAAAAAGCGTTTCTCAATAGAAATAATTTGATTCTTTTCTTAAATTGCACAATATTTAGATCCCTTATAGGAAGCGGTAACACATTAAACATACGTATACCTATAAAACCTGTACCATTTCTGGTTCTAGATAAGCTATGGCAATTTGTGTGATAACTATGTTTTGTTCTGGTATCGTGTGATTTCCAGTCAACATGTCCCTCAAATTCTGTTTTATATACAAAAGGCATTGGAATATGTATATACAAGGCACTGTTAGTATATTTAATTTAATAAATTGATCTCTACATTTATCCTTGTAACCCAAACCAGTCATAATCCTGACAGATCTTCTCTGGTGAGCGAAAACATACATAGTAGAAGTTGCATGACCCCAGACAAGCATTGCATATGAAATATTAGATTGGATAAAACTGTGATAAGCTATTTTCAATGTATTTAATGATACTTTACCTACTAGACTTCGTAGGAGATACATGTACTTGGATATTTTTCTACAAATATAATTAGTGTGTTGTTTCCACAGCAGTTTGGAATCAAGGTATACTCGTACTCCAACAAATTTAACAAAATCACAATTCTTCCAATCATCATTAAATTTGCGTACGACGAATACCATTGTCTCAGTCTTTGTTACATTTAAACAAAGTTTATTTTTAGTAAACCAGTTCTCAGCGTCTGACAGTATTAGAGAAGAATCTTTTAACAAATTCTGTAAAATTTTATTTTTAATAATTAAACTGGTATCATCGGTAAATAGTACACTTAGCACGTTGTTTTTCAAAGAATTCATGAAATCGTTTATGTATATCAGGAAAAGTGTAGGATCCAATATAGATCTTTGAGGAACACCATGTTTTACACTTTTCAAGTTAGATTTCTCATTGTTATAAGTTACAAAATGTTTCCTATTTGAAAGATACGATTTCATCAATTCCAGGCTGTCTGCAGTAAACCCATTCCATTTTAATTTGTCGATAAGAATGTTATGTGATACACAGACAAACGCTTTGGTTAAATCCAAAAACTGAGCACACACATATTCGCCTTTTTCAAACCCATCATTCACAAAATTTGTCAATTTGTCGATAGCAAGAGTAGTTGAACAATTTTTACGAAAACCATATTGGTGAGAATTAAATAATTTATTATCTTCAAAGTAATTAGTTATCTGTCTGTTCAACAAACATTCAAAAATTTTACCTAAAAAAGGAATCACAGCAATGGGTCTGTAATTAGTAGGATCACTCTTATCATTCTTTTTATGAACAGGTACAACTCTAGTTAATTTTAGGAAATCCGGGAAAATATTAAGACCTATACTATAATTAATTAAATTTGTAATGGGATTTAGTACGACATTGAATAAGCTTTTCATAATTTTATATTAAGGTTATATACATCTATGCATTTTTTATTTTTCAAGTTTAAAATTACATCGACAACCTCCCAGGGGGATATTTCAACAAAATTAAAATTAATTCTTCTAGGCATTTCACGAAAATACTCCATATAATGCTGATTGTTAGGTGGCAACTTAGCTTGTTTGGCAAACCATTACTGACAAACCGACTTTGAAAAAAGATTCTGATCAGCAGTTTCTACATTTACTACAATTTGAGCTATAAAATTAAGTCTGTTTTCATTGTGACTCTCAGACAAATACTCCAAATTGTGAATTTTTCAGACATGATACCCAGTCTTTGAAATTCGTCGAACAGTTAATTTATCCACATTCAATTACCGGCTAACCTGCCATATACAATTTCGCGGATTTTGTTCGAAATGCTGTAGCAGTCTAGCTGTATTAACATTGTTTCTTACTGCGGTCAATTATTTGATTCTTCCGAAGAGAAAATGCATCTTGATTTCGCCGCAAAGTCACCTCCAGTCTTGTAATGGTTCTATGATCAGAAATGACGTGCCTTGGATATCTTCCTCGAGATAGCTTTTCTTGAATTTTTTGTGACTCTCCGTAAATTAGCAACATTCAATTATTTTCCAAGAACTACTTGATCCTTTCGTCCTTTATGTCGATATTGCTTACAACAAATTTTTAACGGGAAGTAATGCAGAAAAAATTCTCTAATAAAAGTTTATTAGAAAAAAGAGCGGTTTTCAACAGGAAAAAAACGGGTGTGTTTCTACAAAAAATATAATTGATGATGTCATTAATCGTTTCTGTCAGATCCCAAAGATAATATTTTCGATTGAAAATGGAGCTTAATTCATCCCATTTAACAACACGTGCCCCAAATTTTATTTAAATTTGTGCATCGTCACAGTAGGCCTATCGAGTTTGAGACACCCTGTATACGTCTTCCAATCACATTGATATTCGTTTTATGTCAGTATTTACAACTGTTCACGCTTTAATGAAAAAGTTTTCTGTTAAAACAAGCCGAGTTTTAATAGTGCGTGAAGAGCGTCCGTAAATCTTCTCATATGATCTTGCAATATTTTAAGGAGGCCTCCATATAAGGACAACAATATATGGGAACCGTATAGGTCGAAGCTGTTATTCGCAGTCACTATTATATAATGTTTGGAGTTGTAAACTGCTTTTCTGTCATTAGAAATTAGTTGCAAACAGGCATTATGCGAGGACTATGGTGTGAACAGAACTATTATTTGTAATTTTTAACGGTATCGAAGCGCGTCTTCAGCAGTATAACTCTTCTGGAGAGCTCTTGCAATGTTTTTAGATATTAAAACAAATAGAGTAAAAAGAAATAGCGGTTCATGGGTAAATGAAAATTTTGAAGTGCTGGCTGAATACGTAAACTTGAACACTAAATAAAAAATATTTAGCACTTCATGGAGTCTACAGAATATGACATAAGTGATGATTAATTTTGTAGTACAGAGATGAAACTAATTTATATTTTGTAGTAGAATATTATTTTATATTAATACATTATAAACAAATGAACTCTTAGTAACTATAAACATGTTCATAACCTCTTGGGAGTTATATTAAGTAGTTATAGCTTAGCTCCCTCTAATTTACAAAGATAAACCGACAATTGCTGAATTTTTCACTGGAAGTGTTTCCCGAATTGCAATAAATTTCCGTTAAACTGTTGTAACTGCCTATGGCTGTAGTTAAACATGAAGTTGATGTTCCGCTTCTTGACAGCCAACATTCATGGTGCTGTATTTATCAATTCCATGCTGTCGGCCAAATACCCTTCTGCTACCGTTGAATTTTGCCATCCACCACGTCTTTTCAATGTCGTCGTATTTGCTCTTGCATTGACAAAGGCAGTCGTGGAAGTCCTCCGCAGACAATGCCCGGTCAAAGCTTCTGGATATGGCAAACCCAAAAAACTTGCAAATTTTCTTGACATTTTTCCAAATGTGTTTTTAAAACTTTTAAACTGTGCAACATTTTCTCGGGTTAGGAAAAATCTTTCTGAACACGATGGATGCATAGACATATACTTCCTTACTAGATCCAATGCAGATAATTCGTACTCCTGTAAATAGCCTGGAAGAGCTGCAGCTACGGATTAATCAAAAGTGTCAAGAAATCCAAACCAAGGAGGGTGTTTTCGAAATAGTTCGAAAACCGTTGAGACGAAGATGTCGTGCCTGCTTGGAAATGGACGGAGGGCACTTTGAACATATTCTGTAACTTTGTTTGTTAAAAGCTTCCTTTGTCGGTTTATTCCTAATAAAATAAAATGTTTGAAAAACGAATAGTGGTCCATATCTCTGCAACCGTTACTTTGCGGATCCATGTTTATTAAGACTTTTCTGCTTATTTTGGTTCTTACTATTACCTCCTTAAATATTTTACACTCTTTTTTTAATTTCGAAAACCAACAATTTTTTGTTGTCATATTGTTTTCATATTAGATTAGTATGAAATAGCAATCTGTTGTCCTCGATAATTAACATCCTCATAACTCTCTTGATACATAAATAACTATTATCATCCATGCACACCGAAAAAAATGTATTCTCGGGAAACAAATCTTCTTTCGTGCAATGCTCACTTTTTTGTCAAAAATAAATCGATTCATTCATTTGGTAAAAAATTATTACTTTTTGACTAATTTAAAAAAAAACGATTTTCAAATAAATATATTTTTTAATTATCTAAACAATTTGTTCAAATCTGTATAAAAATATGGTTTTAAAATAAAAAAATTATGTTTGACTGATGTTAACGTGCATTATGAATTAAATAATAAACAATACGTTTATTTAATTCAAAACAGCATATTCTTAATTGAGGGATATAGAAAAGGAAAATATGTAATCCTTCAATTCTTTTTGTAAAGTTTTTAACTGAAATTTTATTAGGTTACCAATCTTTTGAAACACCGTGAATTAAAATAACTCAGTATTGTAGGAAAAAGTATTTATTTGAAAGGAAACATTCGCATTGTTTGCTATAAACAAATAGTAATTGTCAATAGGTGACCGCTAGATGTAGCTGTCCTATATTTCGCGTACATCGGATTTGAGCAGATACATTAAAAAACTCTTTGAAAATATACAAATATTGTATGTTGTCATAGAATATAATTAAATCAACACCTGAAATATACATATAATTGAAAAGGATATAATGGTTTTTATGGAAACAGATGCTTTCTTACCCAAAATAACTATATGTTTGCTCTTTCAAAAGAAAAAAAAATTTGGTATCAGGAATTAAATATTTATTTGTCCCTATACAAACAAATAATTTATTTATATCATACATCATTTTTTTACAGGCACCAATTTTTTTCGGTGCAACAAATAATTTAATTTACATTCATAGATTACTTTCATAGGTGCTTGTGAAATTCTTCAAATGCGTTAAGTAGTTAATTATTTTACCGTTTTCTAAAGCCATTGAATATTAGACGTCAAATAGAAGTGTCTACATAAATACTGATTAAATCTAAAGACAGGATATATAATTAATTTAAAAGTTACAGTTTAACACTTACTAATTTCTCTTGTCAATTTCCCAAACTCTTTTAATATTAGATTTCTATTTCACAAAATGATCAAATAAATTGTAATTATTTGTTTTATAATAGTTTCTAATTTATAAATTGTAGCTAAAATGTTCCATATGTCGGGTGATACCTCACGTTTTAGGTACTTTTATTTCCACATAATTGAGAAACGCCAGAAGTATATCAAAATAATGCTAGTTATTTATATATTTACTTTTATAAAAATTAATCAGCCTGTAGGTACGTATTTCTTGTTACCGAGAACATTTCTTTTAAGAGATGAATACATTTGCTAAAAAATCATATCAATAATTTTTGAGGAATCTAAATAAAAAATTAAAGATAGAATGTCATTAAAATAACATATTTCTTAAATTAAAGTTTATCGCATCCATTTAGGAAAGGAATTTGAGTTTTTCAATAGTAGGTACATCTGTAACAGGTATTAATAGTAGAAGTGACTAATTGTTTAATAAATTTGCTAAATATTAGGTACCAAAAAAACTTGATATACAACAGTGCTGCAAAAAAATTATGTATATGATCTCATGTCTACATGTTACAGAATTTGATTTATTTTACATAGGGTGGTTGGGCTAAAAATAAAACAGATTCTCAAACATTTGGAGTTTTATTATCAAAAAGTGAAAGAGAATAGTCAAATATTTATTTATTTATTTACTGACAGAGTTTTGTTTTTAAACGGTAATAATATTTTCTTTTTTCCGTTTCAGTGCACACACTCGCACCAGATGATCTCCACGCTATTAAAACCGCGATAATTAATCGGCTTCCATGACTCTTATGGCTCCATATCTCCTAGATTATGACTAATATGGGGAAGCAAATGTGGGGAATCTGTGTATTAAACGGTACAAGAAAAACTGTGGAACGATTATAGGAATTTCTGAACTGTGTTATGGAACTAAAAAGGATCAAAAACACATGCAGCATGTATGAGAAGCATCTTAAGTTACGACATGATCAGCTTTTCATTTTTTCTATAACGATAAATCATCGCGATATTGGCATTATATGAAAATATGCGGTCGTGATGGTGTTCTGTGAAAACAGTCTGTTTAATTAGTCACGTAATGCATTGTCAACATAAAACTGTTAAGGAGATGTCTCATACAGTTTTCTGTAGAGTCTATACGGGGTGAATCTTAAATAAGTATAAATATGTTAACCAGCAGTATGGTTCACTGTGTAGAACACATAATTAATAGTTTTTTAGGAATATAAAGTCAAATTTTAAATAAATTTCGTGAGTTTTTCAATCGAAGACTTGTTGAGGATTGCTGAGCCGACTGTGATACTACTTTTTCTGACAGTCTCAGACCGTTTTCAACTGCTGCAAAAACAAACCTATTATTTTTAAGAGTCATGTTGGATTTGTATTCCACAATGTTGCTAGTGTCACTAATGTCTTGGAAAAGCCTTCAACAAAGATAATAACCAGAATTTTAGATATGTTGAAAGAATGATTGAAATATGTTTATTTACGGACATATTAATTACCACCTCCCGATTCTCTACTCACAGTCATAGTCATCCGATTTTGCTACATTCCAACTGATTTCTCGTAATCCTATCCTTATCACTATCACTGATTATCACTGCTTTATAAATATGCTTTTAGCATCGCAACCTTTTCACTGTTTGAAAAATGCACCGTATTTTAATTAATCACATTGTATTTCACCAAAAATATTAATTAAATACATAACATACTTATAAGAAAAACACTGCGCATGAAATAATAAAACGATTTACATTAGCTTAGTTCGGTTTCAGAAGATGCTCTCATATTAACTTTCAATTTACTTGAAATTATCAAATCCTTTTCCATAAATATTACATGTTCTGTGTTCACTTGTACCTTACCTTTGCTACAGCTTATTCCTTTTCCCTGGATTAGTGCACTGGTATCAACCTAACCTCTTCGTCGACTTAGCTGAGTGTGACTATCAATCCCATAGGATAGGGCTATTGCCGGACATTTTGCCTACTGCCCGTGACACCTACCCGTTACCTGTGTCTAAGACTCCAGCTTCTTTTTTGCAAGTGATTGACACTTGACAATATTTTACTTTTGCCTCTTGATATTGAACACATACAATAATCTGGTTATTTTGTTTTTACATATTTTGTGGTTATTTTTAAAACCTATTTCACCCACTACGAAATAACGAAGTACGAAATGGTTAGCGCTGACACGTTGTTTGTGGTTATGTGGCGAAAATAACTCTACTAAGGTGTTGTGTGAAAATCATAGCTGGTTATGATACGATAGCACGGTAAACGCTTTTCGTAAGCAACATACTTCATTTTGAAGACTTGTAACAATGTCATATTATTTTATTCTTTGTTTTGGAAAGAGCTCTAAGAAAACTATTCATAGTATGTATGTGTAGTTGTATTTGTAATTATTATGTACAAACACTTGACAATCCTGACATGCTATGTGAGAGATGTTGTAACATATTCAAGACCTATTTGCTCTCATAATTCTGTTACCGTTAGCCACATAAAAAAATTGTTAAGTAAAATACATTTTCTTTGGTACTATTTATCATCCAGTAAAATAAAGGCGCTCATATTGTGGACACTCTGTATACAGGATGATTAAAAAATATGTTGTCAAACTTATACTGCGTCAAACAGCGTGTTTTAAGTTTATCTTTGGTTTCTGCTCTTCTAATAATGTTAAATGTGAAACATGTTTATTTTCAGAGCCTTCTCAGTCATAAATGTTAAACGTCGTTGGTATTTTGAAAATTTTATATTTCACGCAAATCTATACAACAAATAACAACTAAAGTATATATGTTTGCAATACATTTTAGTCCGATAAAGAAAGCATAATCTGAATAATTACCTAGTTCTATTTACTAAAGGTACATAGAAAACGGAAAACTAATGTATGGAACTACAAGAGTTCCTTGGTAAAACTATTTGCCTGTCTTTCTCAGAGTTAAGTATCAACTATTGATTTTTAATTAGCAATCACTATTCTCTGTTCAAGTCTATCGTTAACTAACGATAATTGCTAATAAGTTGTCTGTAGACATTGCATTTATAATTTGAATGACATGTGAATAGAAATAACTTTTCTAGTTTCTTCATGTTGCAGTCACCGTGGCGCTAAATACGAATCTTTTGTAACAATTCTCAATAACTAAAGACATTGTCATGCTATTAATATGTCTTTTTTGTTGAATCAAATTACAGATTTTGCATGCAATTATACAAGACAATAGAATTTTTTAGTTGTTCACAAGTAGTACAAAACAATAGTCCAATATTGGTCAAATCGTGGCTTTAATATTGGTTGGATATTGAGTAGTAGATATTGGTGAGATATAAATATGTCAACAATATACAATTTTGATCCTTCAGTGTTTCACGATATAGGTTTAATATTTTACATACATATTGGGCCTATATATTTCTATTTCATTCCACTAATATAGTAGACCTTTCAGTCATTTCATTATTGGTTGTATATTGGATAGCTATGTAGGTGAAATATAGATATGACAACAATTTACAATATTGGTCCATAAAGGTTTTACTCTATATGCTTAAAATTGACAAAACTTGCAACGAGTACAGGCCTTAAATCCAATAAATGATCGTCAAGCACGTTTGGTTTTTTACCGCTGGTTTCTACGTCATGATGCCGAAGACCCTCGTTTTCTTGCAAACATTTTTTTTACTGATGAGGCCGGGTTCACAAGAAATGGAGTGTTTAATTTTCACAATACGCATATTTGGGCCGACGAAAATCCTCATGCTCTAATAGAATCTGGACATCAGGCACGTTTTTCATTAAACATTTGGATGGGTATTGTAGGTGACAGGTTTCTAGGTCCTCTTGTTTTACCAAACCGATTAACAGGCGCTGCTTACCTCAACTTTCTGCAGAACACACTGTATGAGTTTTTGGAAGACATTCCTTTGAATCAGAGGCAACAAATGTGATTCCAGGATGATGGTGCTCCAGCTCATTTTTCCATGGCCGTTAGAGAGCATTTATACCAAACTTTTCCACATAGATGGGTAGGAAGGACCGGACCTGTTTTATGGCTTCCAAGATCGCCTGATCTGAACCCTCTAGATATCTTACTTTGGGGATATTTGAAGACATTAGTGTATGGCACTCCTGTAAATAGCCTGGAAGAGCTGCAGCTACGGATGAATCAAAAGTGTTAAGAAATCCAAACCAAGGGGGGGTGTTTTCGAAAGAGTTCGAATATCGTTGAGACGAAGATATCGTACCTGTGGAAATGGACGGAGGGCACTTTGAACATCTTCTGTAACTTTGTTTTTTGTTTGTTATAAGCTTCCTTTGTCGGTTTATTCCTAATAAAATAAAATGTTTGAAAAACGAATAGTGGTCCGTATCTCCGCAACCGTTACTTTGCGGACCCATGCTTATTAGGACTTTTCTGCTTATTTTGGTTCATACTATTACCTCCTGAAATATTTTACACTCTTTTTTTAACACCCTGTAGACAGGTGCCTATTAAAATAATCACATTTCAGCAACTTTAATCTATAATTTAATAATAATTAGATCATCTGTTTGAGGCTTAGCGAAGCTAACAGGTCTATATAAATACGTTTTTTGCTTCCACCAAATTATCATGTTAGTTTTTATTGAACTATTAGCTGACGCTAATTTCAGCAAATTTTATTAATCACGCTTTATTCCTATTATGTCTGTACCGACAAGATTAAATTGGTATCTAAATTAATAAATTAATGTATCATAAATAAACAGATTAGAAACGAAGCAAATAAGATAAAAAAATTGGTGGGTCGATTCCGTGTGGGATCGTGACAAATACTACCGTGAATTTTTAATTATTACTAATTTCATTATAACTGGAATCGTGAACAGTTAGTGGGTCTTATAAAAATTATCGTTTGACGAAATTATTACCTTTTAGAAAATGCTATTAAAAAACTGAATAAAATTTTCATAAATTCAGGAAATTTATTATTTTGGAGACGGACCTGAGGCGATAATATTGTTAGAAATATCATTAAACACGATATTAGAAGAATGAGGATAGCCAGAGTTCATATCTTAGGCACTGGTCTTACGAGTATAGCCACTGTCTACAGTGGTGTCTATTCAATGGCATAAAACACATTTATAGATATTTCTAAAATGAAAATTTCAGTGCAAGTAGAATAAGCGACGAATACCTTATAGTTTTTTTTCTCAAACACTTTCTGTCCCTGACAAGGATGCACTGATACAAATTTGTCAGTAATTTCACATAACTTTACGTTGGCAATTTGTACACTGTAATATTACAGAAATAAACGGTTAAAATTTTATATTATATGACAAATTTACATCTATCATGCTAAATTCCATCGTAAATTTGGGACAATATAATTTGTATTGGTAAATTTTAAGATAGAATTGTCAAATGCTTTACTTTGACGTTTCAGTCATTCGCCTTCGACTGCTCAATACAGGGTGTTTCAGTTCGCGTGAATCAATCACAGATAGAACTCGATAAGTAACTAAGAATTGCCTTATAAACCAAGGTTCTATGTCTCACCGTTTTCGCTCTACAGGGCCGTATTGGTCATATTATTTATGATATCTCTGGTATGGTTGTAACGATTGAAATTAGGTACGATGTTAATACTTACGAATGTCTATAATTTACTGCAAAATTTACAATATTTTTGTAGGTCAGTGTCGTAGAAACGGGTAGGGTTGCGGGATTTTTTTGCCCCAACTTCTACGCCAATGACCTAATACTTATTTGGGGTAAATTTTTAGATTCCTTGGACAATTTGGCATAATACTTGTTTGAAATCGGTAAAGTGTCTCGTTCTGCCGAAAATCTCAATAATGTGGGAGGCTGTTCTTCTGATAAAGCATATAGTTTCGTAATGATAGCAAATACATTTCAAAGTAATATTACTTTAATATTATGTATTAAATTTAAATGGAACGTTTTATGTAAAAATGTTAACAGCAAACAATGAAATATTCTTTTTTTTATTGCTGTATCTTAGATGCTAATAATAGGTAATAGTTTGTAGATACGGTTTTTACAATTTTAAGTAATAATACAAAACGGTAAATAACAACATAAAAAATAACACTAACATAAAACAATATTAAAAAAATTGTCTGCGTCGGACCAGACGGTGGAAGTAATACTTCTTTGGCCATACACCTACTCGTACGTACAAAAAAAAAATTCTTAAAAAAAAACACTCGTACGTACAAAAAAAAAATTCTTAAAAAAAAAAATTCTTAAAAAAAAAATATATATATATTATTATTATATTAGTTCTTAAAAATTTGTTCTTAAAAATTTGTTCTTCCAAATTTGTTCTTCCTTTTGAGCGTGACGCGGTTTCTCGACCAACATCCCATCCCAATGTGTCTAAGGGGCGCAAAGAAGTATAACTTCAATAACATGTTCAAAATGACCCCCATTGGCTCTTATACATGCTCTGCATCGCCGAACCAACGACTGATAGATAAACAAATTATATCTAATTTGACATAAATGAAACGTTAAATTAGCAAAAATACTTATAATAGTTTCAGAATAGCATAAATGAAATGTAAAGGAGGTATCATTGAATGTGTACCGCACTGTAGTGCAACATAAAACAGAGCTCAGAAAGGAAACTCGCCACACTATAAATGCTATAAAAATAATACACGAAGTGTAGAGACGTATTGTTTAATATTGTTTTCACCGTAATTTAATAACTGCTAAACTGAACTAAACTTGATTCCTTATCAGAAGAACGGCCTCCCACATTATTGAGATTTTCGGCAGAACGAGACACTTTACCGATTTCAAACAAGTATTATGCCAAATTGTCCAAGGAATCTAAAAATTTACCCCAAATAAGTATTAGGTCATTGGCGTAGAAGTTGGGGCAAAAAAATCCCGCTACCCTACCCGTTTCTACGCCACTGACCTACAAAAAATTTGTAAATTTTGCAGTAAATTATAGACATTCGTAAGTATTAACATCATACCAGATTTAAATCAAATTGTTACAACCATACCAGAGATATCATAAATAATATGATAAAAAACCGACCAATACGGCCCTGTAGAGCGAAAACGGTGAGACATAGAACCTTGGTTTATAAGGCAATTCTTAATTACTTATCGAGTTCTATCTGTGGTTAAAATTTGATTCACTCGAACTGAAACACCCTGTATAAACTGACTGCAGCGGCCAAAAAATGGTCTGCTTATATAGGTTTTTAAAGTTCTCGAAGTTTCTGAGATCTCGAGAACGTGCCGAGAAACAAATATAATATAGCCTGGAATATTCCGGAAAACGACAAAATAAAGGCATCACAAAAATCATAAATTCTAACATAAACAGAAACGTAATTTACAAACTAACGAGGTAGGTGAGCTTCAATTATAAATTCTGACGAAAACAGGAACATAATTAACCAACTAAAAAGGTAGGTGAGCTTTCATAACAATATGTAATTCTGCTGAATAATATTTTATACAGCGTGTTTCAGGAGATGTACATACTTCAGTATTACTATTATTACTTCAGTTATTCTACGTTCAAGTCTCCAGTCTAGCTGGTAAATCTAAAATATTTCACCAAAAATTTCAAAAAATACCAAAAACAATCTAGTCTTTTTGTGATTTAAACCTAGTCCAATTTTGTTAAACACTATGTATACAGGGTGATTCATTAAGAATGGGCAATCTCTGAACTGGAGATACTACACACCAAAATATGGCGATTATATATATTTTGGTGTGCAGTATCTCTAGTTTAAAGACTGCCCATTCTTAATGAATCACCCTGTATAAGGAATAAAAAAGAGACATTCGGAAAACATTTCCTACTTGCCTAAATACTTTTTAAATTATGACATCCTATTTAAAGATAAGAAAATTATTGATTATTTGTGGTTCTACAGCATTGTATATCTACTAAAATCAGCAATTATGAACTGGATAGCGAATTGTCCTGTAAAGGGAGTTAAAGACAATTTTACATCAAAATATGCCTCGACAACATAAAAGATTCAGATATTAGTCTAAAAATGTTTATAACAAATAAAAAGTACTTACTCCAAACCCATGATCTGTGTACAAATATCATCACATCAATAATTATTTATGATTTCAGTTTTTTTTCTTTAAGAATTGTTAATGACGTCAACACCTATATAAAATTATGTTAACGTAATTTTTTTCGAAAACGTCACTAAATTTATTTCTATGTAGCAACAATTTTAATTGCTTAAGTGGACAGATGAGAGTGCTTCCAATATTTTATTGTAATAACCCGAGATAGCAGACGTAAATAATAGTTAGAATTAAACAACTCTTTTGTTTATTGATTTCCTCTGTTAATTAACCATTAAGGTATCACTGAAAAAAATTGGTAACCAGTTTCAGTATAGGATATAATTTCGTTACCTAATATTTCATTAATTGCTTACATGAATTACTAATGAAAACAGTTAACATTTAATCTGTAATTAAGCAGGAATCAGATATACAAATTTAAAGAATACTATTTTATACAGTGGGGTTTATTAACCTGAAGATACCTATTCAATGTGAATCTCGTGTCATAATTATCTTGAATAATTATTTATTTTGTATACATTTTAGTTAAACGCGGGTTTCAGGAATTTTTATAAACCGTTAATTAAACCTGGCAAATTGAATTTGTTTCCTTGAATGGAGAAATTAATGTTACCAACGCTGAAATTTCATGGAAAACTTGATTATTGCTTTAAATATACAAAGCGATTCAGAACTTACCTAAAAAAAATTGTTGAATGTATAGGGGACTCTTACAACTACAATTTTGTAAAAATAAAATCAAAAAGAGCTGTTCAAAAATGATTTAAAAATGCACTTCCGCTTGGCACTGGAAAACTGCCACTGTAAAACCTGACAAGGCGTATAGTCGGTGACCGGACATAAAAATTCCCAAGAAAATAAATAAATTATATTTTACAACATCTATTTTAATGCAGCAAATTCAACTGCTTTTGCTGCTATTGTTATTAATTATAATTAGACTTAATTTGTGGTTTGAATTAGTAAAATAATTTCACCCTCCTTCCAGTTTCTACTAACTAGCACATATGCTTTTGCTTCGCTCGTTTTGAACTTGTAAGTTATTGACAGCAGCTATGATAAGTTTGCGTAAATCATCAATAATATCTACTTCAGTGCAATATACTACATTTTTTAAATATCCCCACAAAAATAAGTCCAAATTATCAGGAGATCGTGGCGGCCATGTTACCGGTCCTTCTCGTCCAATCCCCTGGTATACTTCGACACGCTGTACATAGTATGGCTATAATTGAGCCTCGTGTATGATACGGCGCATTGCAATACGCCGTAGACGCCCTGGACCTCCATCTCTTCCACGATTCGGTTTCAAATTTCCCGCATCACGCCTGCGTTTGCGCTACTCTTGCACTTTTTGCTGTATTAGATAGGTATTTTAAGCTAATATAAATCAAATCTCCTATAATTCCTATCAATGAAGTCATATGTATGCTCTCTGATACCAAACATCTAGGTATGCTAATGAACAATTCCACAGACTATCTAAAGAAATTAATCTATCTAAGTTTACTAACCTGGTTAGATGAAAACACTCTATACATATCTACCTTCATTTTTGACAGTGGGAACTCGAAAATTCAACCACAGTAGATCAGATCTGACCCAATTTTGCAGGATTGCTTCTTCAGGTGGCCTCCTTTAAGTTGAGTCAAATATGTAACTATAAAAATTATTATATAAATTAAACCTATTTTAAATTAAATATAACAATACCTACTTAAATAATGTTTATCCTTTATGTAAAAGTTTTTATATATTTTTTAAGTATTAATAATATTGTGTGAAACTAACTACTCTGTGGACTAAATCTCCAACCAGCGTTGAATTACACCCACAATATCTACCCATGTATTCTTTATTATAAGCTTTTGTAACATTTTTTACTGTATTAGAAAGGTATTTTGTCGAAATGTCGACTTTCCACATTTCTATTAAATGTGTAGTTTTTAACATTTAATACTCTGACCATAAAGCCGACGGTTTTAGTATCTCTGGCTATTCTTTTAAATACACTTGGAGGAAGTTTTCAGCAATGTTCTTAACATCTCTCTCTCTCTCTCTCACATCAGTCTATAATAAATTTCATACACTTTTTTTAGATTTATCGGATAATAAACGTGCTGTAGCTTCAATTGCTGTTTTCATTATACCTGTAGTACAAATAGTTTCTTCCTCATTAACTTGACATTTTGAATAGCTTTACAACAAAACTTTAAACTGACAACTTGAAATTAATTAAGGAAATTGTCAGTGTCAGACGCCATCCATAGGTAGCTATGAGTATGCTCCCATAATTAACAAGATTTTGATTAATCAATATTAGAGTTTTTTTTTTTCTAATAGCAAACACCAACGTTTTGAGGAATATTTTATAATACCTAAGTACCTATAGTTACCACGTTCATACGTATACTCCAATTGCACGAAAAAAATGTTATCTTTAGATTAAACTCGTAATCAAGTATTTTTTGCACTAGTGCCAAGAGTTAGTTACTTTTTGCATTACTACAAGATGTTAAACTTTTATCACAGTTAGTGCAAAAAGTAGTAACTTTTGCAATTTTTCTTTGCCCTTTTACAGAACAGCAGTTGAATTTACTTATACAAAAAATAAAAAATCTGCTGAACCTGATGATGTTCCCCTTTTTCGGACAAAGCGTTCTGCCAATTCTAATGGAACCTTTAACGTTTCTTATTAATTTATCATATCAAACTGGAGCTTTTTCAGAAATAATAAAAATAGGTAGGACAAATTGCCTTTTATGGAAATGGTGATACTCATCTTTGAAAATCATCAAAAATTTTGGATAAATTAATGTCTTTTATGACCAAATTTAATATATCTAATCAATGTATGCAAATGTGGCCTACTTAATAATAATATGCCGCCCCCTCTCCCGCACAAGTCTTCGACTTCTGGGCTAATCCTCGTGATTAGAATGAGGGGTAGAGATATTATTATTATTATTATTATATGACCTTAGATCAGATTTTTCTACTGTAACAACCATTCATTCGTTTTATAAGGAAATTGTCAAATGCATCGATGTTGGCGGGTGTCCTGTAGGTATTTCCTTCGTCTTTCAATGTTTTGACGTTTCCGTTGCACTGATCACTAATTTACTTCGCGAAAAGTAATGACAGCTACTGGTTATATAAAAAAATCCATTTAAGAAGGCGGTTTACTTGCCTGATCGTAGAGAGCTTTGCATTACTTATTGCACAGTTTAAATGCAACACGTCTGCTTAACCCAGTTTGGATTGTTTGTGTAGAATAACGTCGTTTGAGTTAATAAAGTAAGCCTGAACAGTATTCCATGACTTTTATTAGTCTACGCCAGGAAAGTTAATAGAATTGTGGAAATTTCCTCGCATCGGTTACCTTTTTGAAGGTCTAGTTTTATTTTATATCCATATTATCAATAGCAATAACAGTACATTATTATTTAAAGACCTGTATAACACCACATAAACTTTTGCATTAAAATTTGTTTTAATAACAATCTGTGACAAACGTTAGTAAATAGGTATTTTTATTTCTAGAGCGCGAAATGATACTTTTTCGCACAATCGTTCTGAAATATTCACTTACTGTCATTGTTGACACATTCTGCAAGTTGATTATACAACACTGTGGCTTGTTTCCATAGAAACCAAAAAAATAATATTGTTGTTTGAATTCATAACAGCATTAATGTGGTAAGTAAAAATCAGTAATTCTATTCACCAACAAATGCTGGACTCGTTTATTGTAAAAATTAAAGATAGAATTTGTACAATTCTTAAACGTAATAGTTTTTCCCTCGTTTTTATCTATTGCTTTTACAGTAATTGAATTTTCTGTATCATTTATTGAGTTAGATATGTTAGGATTAGAATAAATTTCAGTAGTTCTGTCTTCAAACACTGGAATGGAGTCAAATTCATTGTCACTGCCGCCGTTCGTATGTAAAATCTTATCAGCAAACTCTATTTTCTTTATTAAAGACTCTGCAACATATCCTTCAACGACACCAGAAGACCTAAAATTACATTTTCTGTTAGTCAAATAATACATTAATGTTATCACTAAAAGCTCCAGCCCCCATTTATAGGATTTTGGATCTTGCAGTTTTAAATATTCGGCAATTTTTTGTGGTATTTGTCCCAATGTATTTATACCCACAAGTTGATTTACACATTTTCCCTGACAAACTGAGTAGAAAAATCGACGAGAGTTAGTCTCCTTGGATCTTAAGTCTGTATATTTTGGCAAAATCGTCAAAAAATGAATTTTTTCATTGGCCTTGTCAGTGATTGTAAACATTTGACTAATATGTGTTTTGGTATAAGGCACTTTAACAGTGACAACTGAACCTTCATCCGTAATGTCATCAACTGTCATCTTCATAAGATCATCACGCCTAAGAGTCTCAGCGAATCCCATTATCATCACTGCTCTCATCTAATATAGGTTCAACCGGGGGCTTCCAGCAAGAATTTGTTCATCTTTTCTCTGGTAAATACCTTTTATTTTTTCGCATGATGTCCAATATTTTTCTTCTTTAGAAATGCTACTAACGTCTTAAATTGCGATAGATCGACACCATTATTTAATTTGATCGTACTTTTAAGCATAGAGTACTCTGTCGATAAGCTTCCTGGATACTTCAATCTTAAATTTCTATGAACAAAATAAGCCAGCAAAGTTTTTCAGATATCTCCGCTTTGTTCTCAGTCAACTATTTCCTGAAGGCATCATAGACTTTTTCATACCTCACCTTTGATTTTGTGGGAATTAATGACCCACAACCTATTTAATACGATTCTTTAATGTTCGAATCCACCTCTAAATTGTCTTTATTAGCCATTATAAGCACAGTTTTGACAACAAAACACAAAATTGTTCAAACTTCAAATTGTTTTTTTAGTTTCCAACAAAATAAATTCAAAACACGCTAGATAGGCCACGCCATTTCAGCAATCAAAATAATTTTTTTATTATTTTATTTGATAAATGCGATTGTGCGAAAAACGTTATACACTATACGGTTGTTAAGTGGCTAACAGACAACTTAAAAGTGTAATATCCTATTACGTTCAATAATGGAAGATATTTTGCGGTAAAATGTCCATTCGAGAAGGTAAAAGCATTTCGCATTCGAGATACAATTCGAGTTTAGGCATGGTGACTATCATAACCATAGCAACCTAATAAACAATAAAAAATAGTTACTTGAAAAAGTAGTGTCAGAATTATATACTTTAACTCATATTCTAAGAGCATTTAATTCAAAATGAGCACCGAATGCCAATGAAATTGTAAATATCAGAATATTTCCAAAACTAATACTATATTTGAAAAGCAAATCAATTGGATACCATCTAAAAAAGTCTAGAATTCTAATGAAAGAGGTAGCGCAAATAAATTGTTACCATCTTCAGCAGAGCCTATGGAACTTGCCAATAATAGAACGTGCCCAGTAAGCTTAAACACTGTACCACTAATAACAAAAGTTCGTTGTACATTACCTTAGTTTTTATATCTGGTATATAACTATAGTGAAGTTACCAAATCTTCGATATTATTGAATAAGTTCATCGCCATGACAGGCAAATATTTTGTGTGCAAATTCACAATCCATTATGTAAATACTCATCGTGGAGCTGTGATTATATATTTTTTCGAAGTATAACCTCCTCGTTTTCTTTCAGCCGACGCTCTTCTTTCTGCCTACCAACTCAACATCGATGACTGGCTTTCCGGTGATTGATTGGATCAGTTTGAGTATCCCGCATTGGGTGCGACAAATTTGATTTTTTGAAGTAGACATTTGAGATCCTCCCACTAGAAATGGACAGTGTTATGGTATTATTTAGATTGTGAAGCATTGGAAGTGTAACCGTCATTGTTTATCTCAAACATTTTCATTGATTCACGTTGTTCCTCTTACATAAAAGCAATGGAAATAACTGGGCTTTACGGACCGGTATGTAGTTATGATTGATCAAAAAATGACACAAAAGAAACGATTAGAAATTATTTATTTATAGATATTATATATAGTATTTGATTTGAATTTAAAAAATAATATTCTGTTCATTCAGATATATGTTTGTCTGTTAAATAACTAATTATATTTAAATTCCTTAACATATACTGAACAACTTTTAATTTGTTTAAGCAAATGATATGTAAATAGTGTCGTATATCAAAAAATGTTGACACTTTCTAAGAAGTTACATCTATAAATTTACAAGCATATATTTTGACATACCTACATGTATCCTGCCAACACTGGGAATCAAACATAATTTTTAAATATCTTAGTTAGCCGTCGGTTTACTGTAAAATTTGGACGAACGTCAGCGATAATGTATAAATATCTAATTTAAATGATTTATGAAGAAGAACTGCAATTACAGATACATTTAAATGTTAATATTTCAGAGTTTATTTTTTTATAAAGGGGTGCAAACTATCTAATATGGATACATCATAGTAAATCCAGGAGCTACAGAAAGTCACTGAAGCATTATTATTTATTTTTTTTTCAAATTCCTTTATTTTTGCGCTATTTTTTGACGTCATATTTAAAAACCCGTATGGCAGTTTTTATACAATCAGATTGAGGAAATTTGAAATGTGAAAAATGTAGGTAGTTATTTTGTATCCTAGATTTCAATATTTTGCATTCGATAATGAAATTAAAAATAATTCGGGAATTGTGACAACGTTATGGTTTATATTTACAGTGCTTTCGAAAAGTAACGAATAAATTCATTATTTTTGAAATTGAGAAGTTTTCGAACAAATATCCTGACACGTCGACTTTGTTTTTTAAAAAGGTACTTTTTGACATACGATCCATATTTGTGACGTCATCGTTGTTCGAGATATGACGTCATCGACAATTTTTATAAATAGCAACCCGATTTTGACTATGCCATTCGAAAGAGCGTGTCTTTCTACATACATATATCATGAAAAATTATGGTGTTATATAACAATAATTTCAGGAAAATAATGCAACACCTGTCCGTGCTTATTTAGATGAGCTGTACCCGAATCGTTGTATAGGGAGAAGGGGACCGATTGAGTGGCCAGCCAGATTGCCTGATTTGACACCTCTAGATTATTTCTTGTGGGGATACTTAAAAAACAAAGTATACGTTACTAGACCGGTTAATTTAGAAGATTTAAAAGCAAGAATTCGTCACAAGATACATCGTAGACCTCCTGAAGTTATTGATAATGTCCAAAAAGAATTTATTAATCGTCTTGGCTACTGTCAGGCAGCCAACGGAGCACAATTTGAACATTTAATTTAGTCGATTTTTTACATAATCATTTTCAGCATTGTGAAAATTAAATTTTAAGATCTTCAAACATTATTTTCTTGAAATGTTTGTTATGTAACACCATAATTTTGCTTGATGTATGTATGTAGAATGACACGCTCTTTCAAATGGAATGGTCAAAATTGGGGGTTACTATTTAAAAAAATTGTGGATGACGTCATATCTCGAACAACGATGACGTCACAAATATGGGTCGTATGTCAAAAAATGTCTTTTTTAAAAACAAAATCGACGTGCCAGGGGATTTTTTCGAAAACTTCTCAATTTCAAAAATAATAAATTTATTCGTTACTTTTCGAAATCATTGTACATTCAATGTATTAAATCAATGCTGAAGCGAACACTACACGTCAAACGAAATATACAGAGTGATTCAGCCATAGTGTCATTAATTAAATATTTTCAAATGATAATTTAAACTCTCTTGTCAGACTGTCAGTGATTAAGCTTCCAGTTCAACTCGGTGGCGATTGACGCGACGTTGCCATATGTAAATATTTTCCTAGTACCTACCTACTTATTGTATTGTTAAAATATGTAATGAGTGCTATAAATTATTCTTTAAAAGTATGGAATTAATATATTGAGTGTGGGTTTAAAAACATTTAATGTAAGTTACAAAACTCCAATCGATCAGATAATAAACCATGTACATTACAGTACAATATAGTACAATACTCACTAGACTATTAAGAGAGTTTTCATCGAGATAAATACAGTAAAATAAACAACTTACGTGGCGCTATCTTTTATAACAGAAATTTTAATATCTATCTGATATATTTACTAATGAATAACAAATAAAATACTTAACAATACACGCCAGGTAACGCTTTTTACTAACTCCAGAAAGTGACGTATCCTTCTGTCCGCCGGTAAAACTATCTTATCGTGCTTTAGTAGTATTACATACTATTACGTTCTGCATACAAAAAAAATTTGTTTTGATACTTAAATATGTAAAAGTCAATTTCTAATAACAGTTTCTAAAAATACTTTGTTGGTACTTTTTATCAAGTTTAAATATGAACATATTTTTTCATATAATTTCTAATATACCTATTCCACTGTTAGACAGAACTATTTTTAAAAAAGCTCAAATACCTGAAATATTTTTAGAAAATTATTTGGTTATAGGTAGGTATTATTCTATGTCGTCTTAGGAGATGTGTCAAAAAAATGGACATAAACAGCTTACGGTACAATTATAACCACCAATATGCAGCAAACAATGCAACTAAATTTTATATTAGTATGAAATTATGTGCTAATAAAAGTTTACGGTTTAGAATATGGACTTGTACAGGGTGTCCCAATTTTGTTGTTATTGCAGACTATTGCAGCTAAAATTATAGAAAAAAAGAATAAAAAAAGGATAGCAAAATTCATGGAAAAATATAAATTAATCTCAGATCAGCAGTACGGTTTCAGAGAAGGGAGATCAACGGATGCCATTTATAAATTAACATCATATATTTATTCATAGTGCTCTTGATAGGAAATAACCTGCATTGTGCATCTTTGTGTCTCCAAAACTTTTGACACAGATAGCTATAAAATACGTTTGGAAAAATTAATGTTTTATGGACTTATAGGGAAAGTGTATAATTTATTGAACAGCTACTTAAGTAATCGTAAACAACAAACAAGTACTGACGATGTAATGAGTGATCCAGATACCGTTACCTACGGAGTTCCACAAGGGACGGTACTGGGACCACTTTTGTGCACAATATACATAAATGATCGACTTACCATTAACACAACTGGTGCTATTTTGAGTTTTGCTGATGACACTGCAATGTGGTACAAGTCAAAGTCTTGGTCAGACCTGAAAATAAAAGCAGAAACAGAACAAAATATGGTTTCAGCAAAATAAACTTAGCTTAAATGTAGAGAAAACAAAATATCTTCCGTTTACATCCTATACGTCACGTCTGTCTAGTCTGGGCCCATTAATTATTGATGACAATTGGCCCATTTTAGTAAACTGCAGGGTGGCTTTCTCGATCCCCAGAGCTTGACTCTTTATGTGAAATTATACGAAAAGTTAAGAGAGTATTTTAGTTTGGAGTATCATGAAAAATGAAGAAAGCACTATTATAACTATTTCGCATTCTGAATTCTGTGTTGTTAAAAAATCCATAAGACGATACAAATCTTTATTATTCAAGTCGGTTAAATTGGCTGATACATAAAAAAAGAAACAGTAATTACAGCTCGTCAAAGAAAAAAAAATCTGAATAAAATCAATTCAATTTCATTTAGTACAAGTTATTATAATTTTATATGAAGGACTTCCATTAAAATCGGTCTTACAAACTACGATCAAATTTTTGCACATTATTCGAAATCACTCTGTATAACAAAATAAAGATACCTCTATCCCGGACACCCTGTATAGGTACACATGTAGAATTCTCATTTTCTTTGATAAAACTATAACGTAATTATCAATACTATAATCTGCTATTAAGTTGACAAATATGGTGCTCAAATGATCTATACTGACTTTTAAATGATACATCATTTTAAAAGCACTGTTATCTCAAACGAACCTTAGTTACTCTTGATTACCTTTAGATCTTTAAATTAGTAACTGTGTAATACATAGTTTCTAATAGGTGTAGTACTCAGAAGTACATTTTTAACATTATGGTGTGTGTATTGTTAAACATGTTCACATGTATCCTTTCGTAAGGTATGCCACAAGTGAAGATAAATGTTCTGTTAATAATGATTACTGCCACATTTGTAAACTGTATCTAAGATTATAGCTAACGTGGGAATATACTACGTGACAAAAGAAAGATAAACATTAAATATCATTTTACTTTGATATTTTTTTGCATGTTTACTTCTCTCGCTGAACGTAAATGATTAAATTTTCAGGTTTACGTTTTTAATTATTTTGAATTTACATAGGTCGCAGTTTGAGACATTTTTTACAGCTGATTATGCCTAGAGTACGCAGATTCCTCAGCTTAGTGACTTTAAGAGTGAGCACATTGTTGGGTTGCGTGAAGCAGGATTGTCGGTGATAATTTTCTAGAAGGACTAACAGATCCTTACGTATCATAGGACGGTATTACCAGGTGTGGACTAAGGAAGATCGTGGACATAGCGCTAGAGGCATCGCCCGTCGTAAAGGAACCACAGAGCGTGAAGATCGTGGATTGCGACTTTTAGCTCTCGAGTTAACCGCTTATAACGGTGTAGAGCAGGGATTCAGTGTGACCAAGAATAGAATCAGATGATCTTTAGTAACGAATCCCGTTTCTGCCTGAGAGTGCACGATGGTCGTATAAGGGTGAGAAGACGACATGGTGAAAGATGCCATCTACAATTTGATAGAGAGCGTCATGTCCATCATAGGCGTTATGAAATGAGGTGCTATCATGTATGGTAGCAGATCGCCACTAGTTTTCATTAGAGGTAACATGACATCCCAAAGCTACATCCCGGAAGTGGTGGAGTCATATGTCATCCCATATCTTCACACGATCCAAAACGCCATTTTCCAGCAAGACAATGCTAGATCTCATGTTGTCACATAGCTTTTATGCATCAACATCAGATCAACAGTTTACCCTGGCCACCAAGATCGCCGGATCTGTCACCTATTGCACATGTCTGGGACATGATTGGCCGCAGACTATTGGCTGCATTTACAACACCACCCACAGACTTTAGCAGTTCTGCACATGAAGTCCACATAGCTTGTAATGAGATACCAACAGAACTTATCGACAACCTTATTAGATCCGAGCCCAGGCGTATCAATGCGTGTATTAGGAATTTTGGGTCCTCAACACACTATTGAACCAATTTTCGCAGTAAGTCCCCTGATCTTTCTGAAAATACAGATCTTTGTCACGTAGTATACACCGCATTTACCAAGCCGATAAAACAATCACATTTCATTTATTTATTTTCGTATGTCCTTAAACATTACTGCGATAAAAGATGAAGTTCCATAACGGTATTTTAAACAACAGGTAATATTGCACAGCCATCACCACCAAGAGAAAGATTGTATGCGTACTTTTCCATGCAAAGAAGTTATTCTTAATAAACTAGCCCGTAGAAACATTTCCATGCTTTAAAAACATTATTGATTCTATAAAGGCTTTAAGAGAATGAATAAGTAAAATGATGGCATGACATAAAATTAATTTCAATAAACATTGATAGTGAATACCAATGCGAGTCATAAATCTATCAGTTTTCAAAGTAGTTCGATAATAAATAATTGATCAAATTCGAACTATTCGCTGTAAAACTTATAAGGTTAATTGCCTAAAAGTGGGATCATTAATAACATAACATAGTGATGGTTTTGGAAGATATCGGCAATGCATAAAATCAATGGAGTATGTGAAAATTATGTACCTACATTTTCGAAATAATATAGCATATTAATAAATGCAACCTGTTATGTGATAAAACAATATTAGAAAATTCCTTGAAATCTGGATTTTTTTGTTGAAAATAAAGGCTTGTAAATGATAAAATAATAAGGGGTGCTCTGAAATTAATGCAACATAGAGCAACAGAAGGTCCCTGACGTCAAAATAATGTGATGCAGCCAAACTTACCTTAGTCAACAGTTGATGGTTGAAAAGATACAGGGTGTCAAAGTTAAACTTTTATTTTTGAACTCGAAATATTTGCATAAAACTTTGGTTTCAGGTATAGTGAAAATACAGCAAAATGTTACTTGAAAAGAGTTATTCAGAAAAATGCAACATTTTATTCAATAATTCATAACTTTGGAACCAGAAAAGATATACATACAAATACAATACAAGTGGTCAAAAAAAATAATACTCAGGAAATAAATATATTTTGCGGATGGATGAATTTTAAGCTACATCAAGAAGCTGAAATTGACTACAGAGTGTTTTAAAATTAGACAAAGAAAACATACTTGTGTGTTCCCCTGTATAATGCATATAATTTCATCTTTACCATGAAATTGAATGCGTCTTACTAAACTAGAATAATATTCTTACTATGTCGAAAAAATTACCAAAAACGGGCAAAAAATAAAAAAGTTATAATAGCAAAGTTATTTATGCACCTGAGTGCATTGTAAATGCTGTGGATTAGTCATTCACTACTATTCTGGAACTCGAGTGTAACGATCTTAAAATACAGGGTGATTAATTTTTGAATGTACAGAGGATTTTTACAAATACAATTTTTTAAAATAAAATCAAAAAGAGAAGTTTTGGTCCGTTTTCCCAGTTTCTACAAACTAACACAAATATTTCTGCTTCTTGCCCGATTTGAACTCGTAGGTTATTGGCAACAGCTATGAATTGATTGCGTAAATCACAAATATCCCCTCAAAAATAAGTCTCTATGATTTAAAGACAGGAGATCATGGCGGCCATGGTCACATCATGGACATCACAAAGAAGTTAATACGGTAAGTAATCGAATATTTTAAATTGCCTGGCCAGAGGACTAGTCCAACGATGTAAAGGTATAGGAAACTACTAGAACCTCAATAATTTTTTTCTCGGAAATTATAAGGATTTTACAAACAACTTTTTTACGATATTGATCCATTTTTCATAACGCATCTATTCCCAATTTTTTTAGGTAAGTTCTAAATCACTCTACACTGTATAAATTCTGGTTCAAATTTGATTCGCCCTCGTATATTTCAATATCAGGAACAGTAAAGCAATGGCAAAGTAAAAAAATAACGTCCATAATAGCCGACAATTATCCTTATTAATATAATAAATCAAGTAATTTTCAAAGTAGTAGTTCTATGATACATAATTGATCAAAATCGCTGGATCTGTCGTTAAACGTATAAGGCTAGCCGTGTGTGGGACTAAATGCCGCTGATAAAAAAGTGTTAGATTTCAACCGGTGCTTTATTGGTACCGAAATGAGATGTTATTTAAAGCTGCCACTTCATTTTCCTATCAGAGAACAAAGTTCCGACTGCAGAATATTGAAATTCTCCAGCAGATTATTAAGATGTTAAAAATACTCATCAATTACGTCTACGGTGTTACTAGAGGCAGTAGGAGTAGTGAAACTATTAAAATAATTTATCTTAGATTTAAAAAAATTGTCAATAATTTGGTCAAAGTACTTCCAATTTAACCTTTCCAAAAACTTTCATATTATATTTATTACACGTATTTGTATATGTCCATAGATAGATACATTCGCAGATTTGTTTTAAGAAATGGAATGAAAATATTTTCAATTTACATAAATAATATTTTATTGGTAAGTATTTCTACGTGTTCATGTCTTTTTTATTTCAAAAGAATAACGGTTAATACATTTTGTATAAACGGCTGTATTTCGGCAGGTTCACTTATATTTGTTTCAGAAATATCACAATGTAGGAGACGGACTAGAAAACTATACAGGGTGATTCAGGTTTAATCTTGATAACTTCAGGAATCGATAGAACAGGTTAAAATAATGTTCATTTGTGATATAAACTTCTTTCCTAAAACGCATCGTTTCCGAGGTAGAGGGCGTTGAAGTAGGAATTTTTTTCTCGTTTTTTCCCTCATAACTTTTGAACCACTTATCCGATTTAAGTGAAATTCGGAACACAAACACTCCTTATGATTTTTCATAAGCTTCTTAAGTTTGAACTCTTACTTTATTTCAAAACTTCAAAAAAAAATAATTTCAATAAAACATCTTCACACCACTTTGACCTGATTAATTTCGAAACTTTTTCGTCTGTTTTTTTTTCGACGTTTGGTCTTGTTTCTGAGATATTCAAAGAAATTGGTGACAGTGTAGCGCACCAGCCGCGTAAATTTCATTTAACGTTATAGCAAATAACCCATTAAAACAGAATTCAATTTGTGTAAACTGACGTTTTGGGCGCAGCGATGGCCGAGATGGCTGGGAGACGACTGCTCGTGAAACCAGTCTGGATCTGCTATTTCGGTGTGGGTTCGAATCCCACTGTAGTACCATGGATGTTTGTGCTTGTCGAGAGATGCACAATAAGTCTATAGGCTGTGGTGCGTCTGGGAACACTGTCAGACATCTCTAAAAATAAAAACGAAAATAATTGTCAAAAGTATTATTTAAAGAGTGTTCTTAGTGTTAAGAAAAAATGCCAATAACCTCAAACCTAAATTTAGTAACAACTACTTATTACAAGACTTACAACAAACTTATCAACTACTAAAATAATTACAATAATTCTTCAAAGTGCATTCCTCCAGCCTCAATATAATTTTGGCATCGACGAACTAGTGTATTAATCGCAGCTGCGGGATTGTTTTTCATGTCATCACAAGCATGTCTTATCCTTTGGATCAATTCCTCATGGGTATGTACTGGCGTATCATACACAATTGCTTTTAGATGGCCCCAAACGAAATAATCCAGAGGATTCAGATCTGGCGAGCGCGGAGGCCAAGCCACTGGTCCTTCGCAAGGAATCCACATATTTGGGTGGTTGTTGGGTTGCCGTCCAATCCATCGACGAGAATAATTTTCATCCAACCACTGCCGTACTTCCCTTCCGTAATGTGCAGGGGCACCATCCAACTGCATCCAGTTCCCTTGGTGTAAATTTAAGGTGACATCGTCAAGCACGTCGGGGAGAAAGTTTTGCAGAAACTCATGAAATAAATCCCCATTTAAACGAGGAGGCAAAATATGCGGCCCAAAGAGGTTACTACTTAAAACACCTATCCACACATTTGCACTAAATTATTGCTGAAATGAAGATTGTCTGACTCATCGAAGATTGACTTCACTCTAAACGTGAATGTTGTGGAATTCACAATTCCAGCTTTTTTGAAATTAGATTCGTCGGTCCATAAAACCTTGTGTAGACCCATGCATCTACAAAAATTTAAACGTTCCTCCATCTCCTGGCAACAAACCTGTATAGAAAATGTTGTGCATAAGTTTAGTTAAAACTGTTCAACTTTACCCAAAAAAATTGTCGGTTAAAATGTCACTACACACAGATTTCTCTTTTTAATAACATCCTGCCCATCTGAATTGGCTTACCGGATAATAAAATTCCACCTTTCTTGGTTTTATTATAAAATATATTTGCTGCCAAGACTAATGAAGGAAGAAATTATAGTGGCACGAGTATCCAATTAAATTTAATTTAATTGCTTTGCTTTAATTATGCATTTCCTTGAGCATAATGCCGTGATATATGAATGCAAACATCAGTAGGAACACACTTAGATGCTTTATTTGCAATAATCCCTAACCCACGATTCGTGTTTACTTAAGAGCCGCAATATAAAATACGTTACTATTATATAAATCTGCCAAAAACTCTTGCATTTTCTGAAATATACTGGCTATATGATAATAAATTTAGGTATACATATTGTATTACAAGAAATTCTACATAAATACAAAAATTACACGATATGATTTTTATTAAAAGTACATGCAAGAAAATTACGCACTGGAGAGTGCAGAGTATTTTTTTAAAAAAGAACCAGAAATTATCCGTAGTATTGGGCTTCTGCAAATTTATACAGGGTGTCCCATAACTTATGAGCCATAGAGCAACCGGAGATATACTCGCGTCAAGAATTCAGACGTCTTACGTCGCGGCTGACGTTACACATTTGTTTTTATTGTCAACGTAAGTTTCGCTATTTGGTCTCGTTAAAAACAATCATTTTTACAATTTAATGCAAAATATAATGCAAACTTTTAGTGTAGTATATACATATAGTTTTATTATTATCAGTTGCAGTTTCTTAAATATTTTGATGGAAATATAATGAATTATTCATTTGTTCGTATGACGTAAGTCGTTTGAATTCTTGTCGCGAGTATAAGTAGACATAAAAATATGTCTTTTGAGCCAAACTTGTCTAAGTAATATGTTACTATTTAAAGAATTAAAGGGTGTTGAAAATTAAAATAAATTTTCGAAAAATGATGATAATTTTAAAACAGTTGATGATATCGAATTAAAAATTGGTATAATTAGGTTTTTGGGGGCGAGAAATACAAATTTGCCATTATAATAATATAATAATAATAATAAGCAGACCGCATTTGCGCCAGGAATAACTTACGTTGGTAGGCCCTAACCACTATTCAGTGCAGGAATGAGGGAAACCTGGAAAACCTTATTAATTAGGGGGGTAGTCAAATATCAACCGGTATCAATATCTCACATTGACCCAAGCTAACATTCTTCCACCCTACCATACCCGCAGAGAGAGTGCCTATCCTCTCTACGAATATAGCTTATATACGGTCTACCGGCAGCCGGGCGCGAACCCACACCGATCTAGTCACCTCGATTCAAGTACTGACGCCTTAAACCGCGCGACCACTGACCGAAAAAGTCGTTAGTTAGTTTCAAGATATTTCGTAGAGGCCGTTTGTTACGTGTTTTTTGTTGGGTTAATTCACTAATACTTTTTTTTCCTGTACAGTTAATAGAATTTATAAATTAAACTATAAAAGAGCCAACATTTTTACGTAAAAAAGGGACTCTTGGTCGATTGATCTCATCTATTGTGGTTGAATTTTCTAGTTCACACATTTTCAAGAGTGAAATTAGTGTTTTCATTAAACCAGGTTAGTCAATTTAGCTAGATTAATTTTTTTAGCTAATTATTGAATAGAACTTTGTATGTGGAATTGTTTGTTCATTAGCATACCTAGATGTTTGGTATCAGAGAGCATACATATGACTTCATTGATAGGAATTGTAGGAGATTTGATATATATTAGCTTAAAATACCTTTCTAATACAGTAAAAAACAGTTTAGTGTCACTACTTATTTTTCATTAAGCTTAGTATCACATTGGCGAGAAAATTTTCTTCCACTACAAAAAAACAATAAATAAATAGGATTCCATCTGCTCTAAAAATATTTACATTTGTTAATGTATTGGATACTTTATTCATAAACGGTTTTATTAAGTAACTATTTATTGTTTGTCATACATCTTATCATGAAACTTTCTCAATACCATGTTTCCACGAGTCAGGTGTCTGAAAACGACGACATACATGTTTAAGATATTTACTGAAAAGTAAAGAACCTTTGAAGATAGGTTGGCAAAATTTGGATAGAGCGGTTTTTAACAAAGCTGAATAAAAATTCGCCAAAAATAATTTCCTAATAAAAATCGCAAATGTTATTTATCGAAAAATTAGTCCTCTTTTTCAATCCTATATTCGACGCCTATGACTAAGTTATCAAGCTTTTACAAACTAAATCGCTAGTGGAATACATACAAATATCACAGCACTAAGAGAAAAGTCAAGATATTGAGATTTTTCTCATTATATTAAGAAACATGTTAAGATATTGAGAATAACTTCAATAGCAATGAGTTTTCTAAAAATAAAAAGTATGTTTGACACCAGGGTGCTTTCGTATGAATGTGATTTGCCATTCTATGGCAATTCTATGACTTTTATTTTAAATCTAAATCGACTGTCAAAAACATTCGCTTCGCGATGAGTTTCAGTAATGAGCATTTCCTACGCTTTCCCAATCAAATTTTCTAAAACAATTATTAGCTATTCTATTATGTTTGCGATAATTTAAACAAAAAATTGACAATAACGTCCAGACAGCTACACAGTACCTATATTATAGGTATATCATATAATTTTCATAATTGGATTACTAGAATATAGATTTCTAGATCAGCTGGAGCCAAGGGGTTTAAAAATGATCACAATAATTTGCTCTTGAACAAATATCACAGGTCACGCAACCATATCAGAATTCATATTTAGAGCTCTAGACTTTATCATATGCGTTTCAGCTCTAATAAATAAGTCACTTTTAATTAGAAGTTATGTAGCTTATAAGCAAAGTGACAATCTCATACCGTATTTTTTATCCGTTTTTGTAGAAATGATAAAATTTTCGTTTCTTTATGATTTATACGTATTTGTCGTATATTTTGCTCTAGAAGTAAAAAAATTAAAACACCGTTATAAAATTACTAGTGCCAAAAAATGTATTTTAATGTAACAGTATGTTGCCGTACCAAGGTAAATATTTGAGTTTTTTATACTTCGATCACAGATTTTATCTATGGCAAATTTTTTTATTAAGCGCTAACTCATTAATCTGACGTAGAAGTTTAAAAAAGAATATTTTTTTTAGAATATTTAGTTTTAAATTTATTAAACTTGTGTTTCTCTTAAAACATATAGAAGGAAGGCATCAGAAATATCTGAAAATTATTGTTAATCTACAATATTTATTGTTCCTCTACTTTACAAATTAAAATATTAACATAATACTTTTACAATAGCTATTAACATTTGTTTCAACAAATTATATTAAAAAAAGTAAAAATTGAAGTGGCATTATGAAATATTCGAAAATAAGTAAATACAAACAACTTAAATATTTTGCAAACACGGAATTCCATGAAACAACTACTCTGCGGGCTAATGCCCCGACCAGCATTGAATTACACCTGGAAAACCTATAGCAACAGCTAGAGTCATTCGTCAGACGCCCACCAGACATATACCGGTTTCGAGCTTATTAGCTCTCATCAGTATGCCATAGGTGAGGTATCCGACGAATAATCCTAGCTGCTTTCGTCTGTCTAACCCGACAGAAGGGACCATGAGTACGCGGTGTAGAACTAACTACATCTATCGGCCGTTCGCTACTCCATGCCGGACTGAAAATGTCACAGGCACGAAGCGTTCTACATGCAGTAGACACCATTGAAAGCTGTCGACCTTTATCGCGATCGGCGAGAAACGATATTTTGCAAACACGGAATTCCAGGAAACAACTACTCTGCGGGCTAATGCCCCGACCAGCATTGAATTACACCAGGAAAACATATAGCAACAGCTAGAGTCATTCGTCAGAAGCCCACCAGACATATACCGGTTTTGAGCTTATTAGCTCTCATCAGTATGCCATAGGTGAGGTATCCGACGAATAATCCTAGCTGCTTTCGTCTGTCTAACCCTCATACCTCACCTATGGCATACTGATGAGAGCTAATAAGCTCGAAACCGGTATATGTCTGGTGGGCGTCTGACGAATGACTCTAGCTGTTGCTATAGGTTTTCCAGGTGTAATTCAATGCTGGTCGGAGCATTAGCCCGCAGAGTAGTTGTTTCCTGGAATTCCGTGTTTGCAAAATATCGTTTCTCGCCGATCGCGATAAAGGTCGATAGCTTTCAATGGTGTCTACTGCATGTAGAACGCTTCGTGTCTGTGACATTTTCAGTCCGGCATGGAGTAGCGAACGGCCGATAGATGTAGTTAGTTCTACACCGCGAACTTAAATATTATACAGGGTGGTAACTCTACCGTGTGAGCCATGTTGTCTTTGTCGAAATATCACTATTAAAAAGATACAGACAGGATGTAGAAGCAAACATTTCCAAATTGATAAATTGATAATAAATATGTTGCCTTTACATGTAAGCCAACGTCAGAAGCTGTCAACGAAACTACATTGTAGTTACTTTTATATAAAAATAGTTATTTATGCAACAAGTACAAAAAGTAAGTGTTTAAGTAAGCAGTTTTTGTACAAGTTGCATACAATATTTTTTCTACGTTCATGCAAAAACCAAAAAATGTTATTTAGATGACACTAAGTCTAGAAAAATGTGACGTCGATTTGAACATTTATGTTTGTCATGATGACAAAACGCTGTAGTAGAATGACAGATGAATGCAATAAACATTTTCCACTAAATATAGTTCAATAAAATTTTGTTTTTTTTTGCATGAACGTAGAAAATGATAATTTTCAACTGTACCCCAACCGCAGACAGCCAAATGGTAACATTTATCATAGACTTTTTATCCGATTGAGTGTAACGGATGAATTTCGTCCTAAGCGAAGAATTGGTCGTCCTACAATGGTGACCGTCCATCAGGAAGAAGAAATCTTGGTGAGTGTAGTTGATAATCCTGAGATAAACACAAGGCGCTTACGTGCAGCAACGGGGGTGAATAAAACATCAATTATAAAAGTACACCATGTCGAAAGACTTTATACTTTATCTTTATCGACTGTTTCAATAATCAGATGAATACCGTAAACTGGGGCTACTTTGACTTCGAGGGTTACTTTGACACTTTTTGGGGCTACTTTGACAACGTCCCTCGTAGAAGTGAGAAGGCCGGAATTTTGAGGTTATGTTAATGTAAATAGTGGTAGGCCAGTGTGTAAGCATTACGCTTTGTTTTGAGGTGTTATTGTGCCCTAAATATGGGTTTGCGGCAATTGTAACAAGGGCACAAAGTATCCTCGGTTTGAATGTCCAAGATGTGAGGACGACGAATAAAGATGTCAACTTTTACTCAAAGAATATTATTTTTGTCTTTGTTGGCATTATAATTTGTTTTGTATTTTGTTACCTGCCGCTTTTCTCACATTATTATAACCTTTACTAAATAAAGTTTAGCTAGAACAGAATCTGTGTTTTTTATTGTTTAACCCTTCAAAATACTATAAAATAAAAAAAATATTATTTTTTTGGTGTCAAACTAGCCCCCGAATGATACTAATTTGACCTACAATACAAAACAGCGCTATGTCAAAATAGCCCCTGAGCATTTGACACCAAAAATATATATTGTTTTTATGTCAAGGAGTGCTTTTATAAATCTGTTGCCTAGAGACAATATTCTAAAGGCATCTATTGGTTCAATCAAACAATAATTTGTTGATTCAGATAATTAAGAAAAAGTTACAATCAAAAACTCCCTAAAGTATGTCAAAGTAGCCCCAGTTTACGGTACACTAAGCTGCAAAATAGTTCCGCCATTTAAAAAAAACATGATGTGTCACAAATGGCGCCTTCTAGTAGTGACGTCAACATTAGAAACAAATTTGAATTTCTCGCCCACAAAACCCCTGATTTACAAATTTTACACCCTGTATCTTTTTTATTATGCGTCTTAGCTTATAGGTATGTTAGGTTAAATAGATTTACTTTCACCTAAGGAATCTGTGGTCTCATTTTTGCTACTTTATTTAAAATCACCCTGTACATATAAACTTAAACTGTAAATGTAAAACTGAAATAATATTTTCTTTGGCTGCGTCTAAATTATTTGGAGAAACCGCTATAGATAACTGAGAGTCATCAACATACTGTTGTAAGTTAGAAAATTCAATAGCTGCACTCATATCTGCAACATGAATAGAGTCCAAGAATGGAGCCTTGGGAAGCACCATTATTTATTGGAATATACTGTGTTGTCTGAATAACATTATCATTTGACAAAAGTACTTGTTGAACTAGGTGGCTTAAATAAGATTCGAAGAAATTAATGGTCTTTGTAGAAAACCGATAGTAATGTAACTTTTATTATAATAATGAATGGTTTAATGTATCAAAGGCCATACTAAAATCTAGAAATGCTAGGCATGTGCATTTATTATCGTCTATATGAGAGCAAACAATTTCGGTTAGATTAATAAGTGATGTAGAGGTACTATGATTTTTGCGGAATTCGGATTGAGTAGAAGGCATCATTTTATTGTGGCATAAGTAACCATATATTTGATCATATATATGTCTTTCAAGGATTTTCGATATTGTAGGTAATATACTGACGGATGATCGCCATTTTCCATAACTCTGGAAAAATACCTTCTATGAGACATGTGTTTATAATATTTACTAAAGGATGAAGACAAAAAGGTAAACACAATTTTAAGTCTATAACAGAGATATTATCTGATCCCATCCTACTAGTCTTTATTTTATTAATAATGTTACAAATATCCATTATTAATAAAATAAAAAGTAGTAGCATGATATCTTATTATTATTGTTTCAGTTGGCCTGCCTAAGATATGTTTAAGTAACTGTGCAAAAATGCACTTGACCAAATAAATCGATTTTATTGTCAATTGGTATGTAATACAAAAAAGTGTAAAGATACAAAAAGTGAAGATAATACAATGGAGCATATGACCTGATTTTATTAGTAATATTCTATAAAGTGATATTTCTTTTTTTTTTGGAAATACAGAAAATAAGCTGGTAATTTTTCGATTCATATCTACTGATTTTTTTTTAATTTTTGACGCGCTGTAGCTGATAGCTGTATATAATAAGAAACCCTTATTTTTGGTTACAGAATAAAAGATTTGTAACCTCTACTTAAGAAACACCCTATAGACCTTCCACCAGTTCTTCGCACGGTGCCGGTCTCATCCTACCACTAAGACGAGGAGTTCCTCGCCATTGACCATCGACAAATGATCCGCCGTCATCACCTCGACAGTGGCCGTGGAGTACTGAAGAGACTTGGGCCGTTACACGGGCTACCACTTCTTTGATTTAACAGCCAGCACGCTCCAGTCATCTTCAGTTAGCATCAAGACACAGGTACATTCTGTCGTCCTCGACTTAGACGCAGAAGAGGCCTACCACCACGCGACTTGGCTTTATAGAACGCGTCCTACAAACAGTGCGCGGCGCGACCATTCCAGATTTTCACTTCCGGCATCTAGTGCGACCGATTTGAATACAGGGTTTGGATTAAGACTTATACTAAAAGATCTACTTCATGAAAAATTCATCAGCCAGCCTCGCAAATCATGGCGGTAGAAGAAGGAATAGTCACCGTGAATTATAGAGCGAGTTTTTTTTGAGGAGTATAAACATCGATGTCACTTAAGCGATTAAATTGTTACCCGTAGAATTAATTGTTCGTTGGTACAAAGCACGCCGCGCACATGTGACCGTGGCAAACTCAAAGCTATGGTTCATTGCCTGATGAGAGAAATATGTACCTGCAGCATCACTCCACTGAAACTGCTTCAGACGGGTGCCTATCGCCTAGAGTGTCGACCCCTGACAGCCACTACGGTCTAACCGTTTCCAGCCCTTTGTCCACAGCTTCGGATCCGGGGATGTCCTCGCAACCCTACACCCCCAACTACTACAACCGGCAGGACAGTTGGGGGTCGAGCCAGGACTACTATGGGGAGAACAACAACATCTACAACAAGTACGATTGTAAGTACAAATCCCAGAGACTCGATTCCTCGAGTTCTATGTCTGCTTACGACAGGCAGAGCTACTACAACGACAGTAAGTACAAGAAGGAGGGTGGTAGGAAGAGTGCGCAGCCCCAAGCCGGGTTGGAGGTCATGAGGAAGAGGAGGTTGGCGGCTAACGCGCGCGAGAGGAGGAGGATGAACAGTTTGAATGACGCTTTCGATAGACTTAGGGACGTGGTGCCAAGTTTGGGAAACGACAGGAAGTTATCCAAGTTCGAGACGTTGCAGATGGCTCAGACGTATATAGCTGCCTTACACGAGTTGCTGCAGAGGGATTAGTCTGTTTTTGGTGTACGTTTTAGGTATGTTTTGAAATAAAATGTCTATTCTGGGCTATATAAATTTTTTTTATGACGAATTTTGCAAGTTATCGTATATACTCGTAACAAGACTGTCTTGTCAGACAATTTTATTTTTGCGTTTTTACTGATCCTAAGAAAACTATACATCTTCATACTAACTAATTAATCCATAAAAAAATTGAAAAGGGCGTAGTCTAGAATGGGTAGAATTTGGCAAAAATATTTAGTTTACTATTTCAAAATTTAATTCAGTTACCACAAGCATGACATTTGATAGATTATAGTGTAATTGGCTAAAATAATAGAAAAAGTACTAAATTCACTTAATTAAAAGAGTCTTGGATAATAAGTATCTGTGGAACTAGCCAATGTTTCACTAAAATTCTAATTAAAAAAAGATAATATGCTTATTTTTTTATACATAGATCATATTTGGTTGAACAATGTCAGGAAAATCTATCGCGATATATTTATATCTTTTGAATTAAAAATTCGATTTTATAGGGAGATATCAATTTTATTTTTACAACTGATATAACTTGCAAGAAACAGAATCAATTTTTTTAACTCAAAAGTTCTATTCGAATATTTCCCCATTATGAGCTAAACATGATTTATAACGTTTCATTAATAATTCTACATTTACTACATTTTCCGGAACATTTCCACGAATAGCAGCACATCCTGCTCTTATTCTATTTTTTAAAGTGTTCAGCATCTCTTGACTTTGACTGGTATACTTCACAATTTTTTAGATAACCCTATAAATAGTAATATGGTACAGCTAAGTTGGGAGATCTTTAATGATTCAATAAACCTTAAATCCAATAAATATAAAAAAAAATCAAATCAGTGAATTATCAAAACATTTGCGTTGCTCAGAGTGGGGAAAACTTCAAAGATAACCTAAGACTAAAAAAAATTGATAACAATGTATTTTTTATCTTTTAACTTTAAATATAAGCCATTGTATTTTCAAAGCCCAATATGATTCGGTAATTTTTAACAAAACTACAGCAATAAAAACTATCCATATATCAAATTAAAGCTCATGGCCTATTCGATGGCATAATTTTGTATACAGTGCGTTATAGAAATAATCCACCTGAGAAAATAAATTCTTAAAGGCCAGGACTAATTTGTTTTTTTTTTTTTAATTAGAAGACCTAGAACAAAATGATCTTGGTCGCTGAGATATAAAAGCAAAAGACAGTAAGAATGTATATGAAAATTATAGTCAAGTACCATATTTTAAGCGCCAATTTTTAAAGAATTATAACAAATTTTCTTAATTGAAATTTGAAAACAATACACCCTACGAAACTGCAGATACGTAATTCTTTTCTAAAATTATACATAATATACAATTTCAGATACAGTTATACAAAATAAAATAGATAAATCTGCATAGATACGTTCAAAAATGTAACATTTTCCTATTATATTGAGATTAGATTTTTGAAAGAAGTTCTAACACAATTTTCCAGAAACTGGAGACAAAAAAAGGCAGCAAGCTTAACAAAATTGCAATCTTATGTGTTTAATAAAAATAGTTCGTTTTTGCTTATTACGTTAATGGAATTAAATAGTTGCCAAAACTGATTAAAGAACAATTAAAGACATTACACCGTAAAAAAATTTTTAGTTAAAATCAACACAATTGATTGTTAAGCTCATTTCTTTGTTAAAATGTTTAATTGCCAAAATTCAACTCCAAAATAATTTCACTCCTAAATGAATTTGAGGTTATTCAAAATTATTTTTTACTGTGTAACACTGCTTTTATTGAAGTTAAAAAATATATATACTTCATTTTTTAGGTAAATAAATAATTATTATACTTACTTAATAATTCACACAATAAATTTATATATTTTATCTGTTACGAAATCTAAATTCTTCACTAGCTTTAACGCAAACATAAAAATAGTTTTTCTAAATTATTCAGTAATTAAAATATTTTTAAATCACACATAGTAGATTTTGATATGAGGTTAACTAATATCAATAAAACTGCATTAAAAATTTAATTTTTTCGTTTACATAAATATTACCTGCCGTTAAAAACGTTTAAGGAAAAATCTGTACTTGCATTAATTAATATTTTTGTTTATTGCTTGAATATTTATTAAAGATTTTGTAAACATGTATTTAAAACATTCAGGTAGCTAGGAATGCATCTGAGGTTATACAGATTAATTTAATAAAATTATAATGGATTCACCGATTAAACTGTAGTGAAAAATAAAACTTTATGGAAAAATGAAGGCCGCTGTGAACGCATTCACGCACAAGCTGGCAAATCCATTTTATTGAAAAATATTCCTAAAACGTACCAACATATAAATAATTTATCAAAGTACTCGCTTTTATTTATTTAATTTATTTTATTTATTCGAGAATAACAGTATGTGTTATTTCCACCAGGTCGGGAAACACTTATTTGTGCAATATTAGTAGTTAAGAATATCATGTGCAATATTTTATGTTGATATTTTTAATAGTAGGTAGTGTTTGTAATAAGTCGTAAACGGCAAAGTAATTGAAAAATTTTAAGTATCAGAGAGAGTTTGATGGAATTTATGTTAAAAGTTGAAATTAATGGATTGTTATGTTGAATATACATGGTTATTCACTATATTTTGACCCCCTCTAACTATTTTGTTTTTATAGAGTAATAACAAAATGTGAAATACAATAGTTACGATTTTTTATAGGCCCATGGCCACCTATGGTTTGTATTAAAAAAATACAACTTAGGTTACATAAATAAAGTTACAAAATAATATTCACGTCACTGGACTCTACTCAAGAAAGTGTCTCAAGAACGTATTAATTATTTTTTTCTAACTTTACGAACAACCAAGTTACAGACATGTATTGTAAAGTGAAAAATTTTAAATTTTGATTATTACTGAAAAACAAAAGACAATAGGTCATTTTGATATTTACCATTAATTTTCTCTTAAAAAAGTGATAGAGAATGGGAAGGTACTTTTCTTCTCTCTCCTATAGTTAACCTATAAAAACATCAAAATTTGTCCACTCTGTACAAGGTTATTCATTATTATACCTATAGAGTTATATTGGCCCCCCTGCTAAATCTTTCGTTTTTATAGAGTAATAACAATATATGAAATACAAAAGTACCAATTTTTTTTATAAATTTTTCGAAAATGATATCAAAACAAATGAGGTCCAAACAAAATGGCCGCGGATGTTTACTCTGTTAATTTAAATAGAACACCCAGTATATTTGTACATATTTTTATAGAACATTTCCTGCTGAGTATAGCTATATAGGGTTAGTTGGATCCATCTCTAGCAATAACTGAGATACTATTAAAAGGTTAAATGCCTAAGCATTATTGAGAAAATAAGATATCCTGAGATATTAAACATCTAGATATTTTTTTCCTTTTTTCAAACTCATAAAGATTTACAGATTTTGTTGTAATGTATTATGATAGATACGGTCCAATATTGCTAAAGATGGATCCAACAAACTCTATATAACTATACTCAGCAGAGAATATTGTGTCCAAATATGTAAAAATATTAGTATTCTATTTAAATTAACAAAGTTAACATCTGCTGCCATTTTGTTTGGACTTTATTTGTTTTTTTATTATCATTTTTGAAAATTTCATAAAATTCATACGTTTGTATTTCACGTTGTAACTCTAAAGATATAAAAGTTAACAAAGGTCAAAATATACTGAATCACTCTGTACCTAGACAAAAAGGGCTCTACTTAGCCTTGATATTTTTCAATTATTTTGGTTGGTTTACATTTTATCATTATTTTCTCAGTGCGCTTCAAAAATCCTGTTTTGAAGGGTGGATCTACTGAGATCTGTAAATAGTATAGAAGAATACTTGGAAATAGTATGGTGCAATTTTGTACATCCACCCTTTAGGTATAAGGGGTAAATACTAGTTTTAGTATAGTTAGGTAAGGAAATTCATTGTGATATAATTTTTATATAGATATTTATATTAGTTTGTGATAGAAGCTACACTACAGCTTGTATTACTATAGATTTTTTTTAAATTTTGTTCTCATCTCTATTAAAACGCGAGCAAAACTAGCACTGAATGGTACTGATTCTTAGAGTTATTTCTTATTTGAAAATGTTTTAAATTTTTTATACGAAATCCAGTGACAGTATGCCAAATATAAAATAATACATTCACTGATTTTATAAATATGCAAAGTGATTTTTTATGCAATACCTAAATGACTGTCATACAAAAATATATTAGTATTAATTTATTAAAATTAGCAGGAAACAAGTATCTGATTTTCTACCGACTTTCCTTTCTAGGGCATTCTACAGTTTCCTTATAACTATTTTAGATGCAGCAACTAGTAAAAGACTATAAACCTTACTGAAATTTCTTCCAATATCAATGGCTTAATAATTTCAGACCGTTTATATTTAGTAGACTTAGAAATGTTACATATGTGCAATATTACTATAAATATGTATAGATAATTTATAAAAATCAGTGATAATGAAGATAAGGTGGAAAAGGTATAATGGGATGTGCAATTTATTCTGTTTATAGTTAGTGAACAGTATTAAATTGTGAGAAATATTTGCTGAAGAATATACTGACGTCACTTGTATAATAATATTTTGGAGATGTATACTAATTCCACGAAGTTGAGAAATTGTGATTATTCAAGCTAATTATCTTGTAAATTACATTTTTACAGTTTAATCAACGCAAAATACTAGGTAGTTAATTGTTTTGGCGTCATGTTATCTTTACAGAAATAGCATTTATAATATAAACTTTAAAGTGCAATATTTTTATGATTTTAATAGTTGTTTAAGGCTGTTATTTATTTTTGATTTGTTTTATTTATTAATAAAATATATCGTTCCTTAGTTTTATTATAAATTTGTTTTTTTTTTGTAATTTTATATATATTTATTACAACTGGCAGATGTTCAAACTTGACATTCTTAGATAGCTACATTTGAATTGACGTTATAGTTCAATATAATGTATAACACGTCTTACATATTTATTTAAATTTGTGTGTACCCTTGTATTATCTTAGAATGTCAATTGTTTGGTAATTATATTAGTGATTTTCATCTCGTGTTGAAATATGAGTAATATTCTTGTTTTTTGTACTATAATTATTTACCAAATGTATCTGACGTGCAATATTTTTTTAATAAATCTGTTTTCGTATATGTCATCTCATTCTTATTCCTAATTTCATAAATTTTTACTAAGCGTCTTCCTTGTTATTAATAGAAAACCAATAATTACCTTCTATAGTTTTTTAGTAAACGATTTTAATAGGTAGATAGATCTATTTTTATTTTTTGATTGCTGTAATTAATACATTAATTAATTATTATACATTTATATTAATAATTAATTAAGTACAAATTTTGAATTAATCTAAATACATTTCAAGATATAGATATGTCTTTATTGATTTAGAAAATACACCAAAAAAAATTTTTAGCAAACAATTCAGTTTATTTAAACAAAATTTATTCTCAAGAAACAAATTTTTAATAATCACTTTTTTGTCAAAAATAAATTGATGTAGATATTTGTTCGGGAAAAAAATTCGAATAATTTCCTATGAACAATAATTGTCAATATTGTCAGGTATATCGGATTTGAGAGACATGGCTAGTCGTCAGTTAACTCACCACTCACCTGTGGCGTACTGATGAGAGCTAATAAGCTCGAAACCGATATGTGTTGACTATTTGCTATAGAATTTCTAGGTGCAATTCTATGCTGGTCGGGACATTATCCCGCAGTTGTTCCTGAAATTCCTGAGCAATAAAATTGTTAACCTAAATAAGCAGTTGTTTAACTGAAAAAAAAAATCTTTTAAATATACTTACTTGTTTTATCATAGAATATAATTAAATCAACAGCATAAGTATATCATTGAATGTGATATAATATTTTTAATGGCAATAAATGCTTCTTTACACAAAACAAAATTTTGTTTCGGTGTAAGTATAGATTAAATTTTTGCTACGTTTTGTGACAATCTCTGTAATGAAATATCTTTTTCCTTCTCTTTTCGAGAAATACAACATTTTATAAAATATGTTTTAATCGTCAACCAATTCGATTTACGAAAATTAATTCTGGAATTATATTAAATCAGAATTTCTACAAATATAATGTTTAGCATTCTTCGAACATTCCTGTATAAATTGAATAAATTAATAATCACAGTAATCGCATAGCTTTACTGGTATGAAGTGTATAATCAAGTTTTGTTTGGAGACCTGCTTATTTACATTAGTTAGCAACATGGTCTTGTGGATATTTAGTATGTCCTCTATGGAACGAGTAGTAATAACAGACATACCTACAAGTTTAAAAATATCTTGTTTAATAAACCTGCATAATTTTCTATATAACGAAATTGTCTCAGAAATGCTGTGTCAATTAAAAATTAAATTGTGTCAACGAAAAACGTTCACGAATTGCTAAAGTACAATTATTTGTACATAGAGCCGTCGCAAAGTTTAGTATACATAGAATATGTTTTTCAGCCAAACTGAAAACATAAATATTTTAAAATACTAAAAATGGTTATTGTTTTCAACTAAAAAACCAGCAACTCTGATCTTAATTTCAAACAAAATTTCACCTAATAAATTTTTGTAAACTGTCAATAAATATATTTTACTACACCTGTCACTATTCGTCATTATTTGTCCTCAGCTATAATTTTCCAAGTTTATGCGTATGAGTTAAGAATTCCCTCTATCGGTAAGTAGGTATATAACCTAACCCAATTTATTTTCAATTTTAATTTCCCATTCCTCTCATTCACTAATCACAGACATCAATTTGAATAATGCCATATTGAGGCTTATTCTCATACACATTAGTTATTACCGTTAAGTGAGAAATTATAAATAGAGGCGCAACCTTATGGCAAAATGCTTATCCACTTTTGGGCCCGAGATAGTATTAGGTAATAGCAGCTCTTTGGTTCTAAGATTCGTCAATTTATTGACAACTTATTGTTCACGGAGGTTTTCTTTGCTTGTTAAACCATTGAATCACACAGAATACTCAAAATTGACTGTCGTTAACAACAGTTCTCGACAGACAGACAAATCTCGGGTCCAAAAAACCCTACTGTAAAACACGGTGTAACATAACGGAACGTCAAACATGAAGGCCTTTATTTCTTGTCCGACTTTAAAAACGTTTTGTCCTATAGATATTTTCTATTAGGTTCTTTGTTTTCAAGATATAGAGTGTTAAACTTGTAGATCGAATACGCATTTCGCCATTAAGTTTGCGCCTCTATCTATAATTTCTCACTCAACGTTATTACTCAATATTGGAAAATACATAACATTGGAAATTCATTTATATCAATAATTAATGAATGGTGTATTCTGATGGCCACATTGATCAGTGTTTATTTAAACTCGAAAATTTTCCAATATTGGTTACAAATATCAGGATCGAATGATAACCAACCATTAAAATAAGGGGATTTGAAGATTTCATGACACTCTTGATAACTCCCTTGTGCGTAAAAATGAAATGCAGTCATAATTATTAAATATTTAGGTAGAAATACATCTTGTTATTTCAGATATAAATGGACTGATTGAATTAAATAATGTGGTGTAGCCCTTGTCATTCTACAGGGTGTTTTAAATGAAGTAGCAAAAATGAGACCACAGATTCTTTAGGTGAAAATAAATCGATTTAACCTAATATCCCAAGTCGCATAATAAAAAAGATACAGGATGTCAAAATTAAAATTTTATTTTTGATATTTGTAGATAACTTCTTAAAAAATCCAAATATTTACATAAAATTTGTAAATCAGGGGTTTTTGCGGGCGAGAAATTCAAATTTCGTTCTAATTTTGACGTCACTAAAAGAGGGCGCCACTTTTGGCACATCATGTTCCTTTTAGGGCCGGTATTATAAAGCTCAGGTTGAACCTCCGCTTGTCCAACTGTAGGTTGAATTTGAACCGGCGGTTGAAAAGAATTCTGTATTATAATAGTATATTATGCAACGATCATGTAATGATGGTTATTAATATACGGCATTAACCGGGATACGAAACGAGCCGAAGGCGAGTTTCGTATGGTTTATGCGAGTGTATTAATAACCATTACATGAGAGTTGCATACGCTATTTTTTCTACACCCGATAAATAATCAAAAACCATAAATTTTATATTTTTATTGAACACAATAGGTAACAGTAATTATTCGTATTTCTATAAAAAAAATCTACAAAATTGTAATTAATACCTCGGGTATTGGTATTGCCATAGATACAAGAAAACTATAAACATTTTATTTGTATTTATGTTCAACATATAATAATTGTAATTAATCCGATTTCTTAAAAATATTAAGATTATTTATTGTGCAGTTTGAAAAGTTAGCTAGGTATCTACGAAAATTTAATACGTACTGATTTTGACATCTAAAATAATTACATAGGAACCTAGGATAAACGTCAAATGCACAGCATGCTTGATTGAAAAATTATGGGTTTCTATTGATTAAAAATCTGTATCGTAATGAAAAATCTGTATCGTAATGGGTATCATTATGAAACAGATTATGGGCATATAAGTGCATTGTTATAATACGGGTGTAGAAAAAACTATTTCATGTCACGGTTCGTCAACCCGACGTTGAGATATATTTCTGAATGTTGGCTATGCTGTCAGCTCAATTTTAGCCAATGAAATATCAGAATATTTTCCCGCCAATTTTCGCAGACAACCTGTCTTTTATTTTAACGTTATTGACAATGACATTAATCTTGGTGACATTCTTATATTACTATAAAGAGTAAGAGTTATTTATTCTGATACAGTGTATATTATAAGTGTGATTATAAAATGTAAGAAAATGTTATTTTATGAACTTGCTTTCACAATGGTATTTGGAACAAAACTGCAGATACTTATAATTAATTGTATGTATGTTATAATTAATATATACAGTTAGATGGACAAAAGAGAAATACATTTTATTTAGTTCCACAATTTCAGCTTGTGTAAGTACGGAGAATAATGAAATGAAAAATAAAAATTTTTTTTATCATTATTCTTTCATATGTAACTTCTACAGATCAGTTCTGAACATTACAAATGAAACTCATTTTCTGAAAGTTTAAAAAATATAAAATAAATTTATTTTCTAAAATTATAACATTATAGATTAGAAGGCGTTAAGAGAGTATCATTTTTAAATAACTATTAACCAGTAAAGATAAATTTAAAGCAAATATATTAAACATAGTTGCTCTGTTATTGTTTATACGAGTTTACACACACTTTTATTTATGTAGATCTTTGTAGTTTTAAAATAATTTCAACCGGCAGTTGAAATTCAACCTGTACTGTAACCATCGGTTGAGAGAAACGTCGCTAAACCGACAGTTCAACCTTCAGTGACGTTTATCATACTCAAACTGCGGTTTGACCGGACATTATAATACCGGCTCTTAAATGGCAGAACTTTTTTGCTGCTTAGTGTATCCATTTGACTATCAAAATAATCGATGCTCCTACCTGTTATATCTGAAAAAGATATACCTTGTTGAAGTCGTTAGGAGTAACCATTTTTGAAATAATCGTATTTGAAATATTCAGTGCAGTATTGAAAACTGTTATCGTTTCAGGTAAAGTGCCTTTTCTACTGAAAATACATCAAAATGTTACTCGAAAAAGTTATTCAGAACGGTAAATTATGGAGACGTGCCAAATTTCAAAAAGATCGGCCTGCTTTGATGACTGCCTTGTTGAAAAATTGTTTCATCAAACATCGCCGAACTTCCTGAAATTCTGCATATCTCGATAATTTACCAGTCTGAACAACTTTTTAAAGTAATATTTTGCTGTATTTTCAGCAGAAAAGGCACTTTACCTGAAATCAAAATAGTTTTTACTCGGTGCATTCACATTATTTAAAAAATTGGTACTCCTGCTGACTCCAACTAGGTATACATTATTCAAATAAAACAGATATTAGAATCGATTGTTTCGCTAGTCAGATGGATACACCAAGCTGCAAAAAAACATAATGTGCCATAAGTAGCGCTCTCTACTAGTGACTTCAAAATTAGAAACAAATATGAATTTCTCGCCCGCAAAAACCCCCGATATACAAATTTTATGTAACTTTTTGGATTTCTTAAGAAATTATTTGAAATATCGAAAATAAAATTTTAATTTTGACACCCTGCATCTTTTTTATTATGCCACCTGAGATATGAATCTGTCGTCTTATTTTTAATACTTCATTTAAAAACACCCTGTATAACGTATAAAACAGTTTTCTATAACTTGATTTTAAAATGTTCACCCTAGGTGTAACGAGGGCAAAAAATTCTGCAATCAGCCATATATTGTTTTACTTTATGAGACTTAACCACGCAAATAAATGTACAAGTGCCTCTGGACATCATACAGGTAGCGGGCCCTAAGGTAGCAATAAAGAGCGCATAAATACCATTACTCTATCCATATCTGGCATTGTTATAAATCAATACGTTTTTCCGCATTAATTGCGAAAAACGTATGAGTCATTATCAAAAAGGAAAACCGTAACAGCAAAAACGTAATTGATTTCGCATAACAAGGAGTCGACGATGCTATCCCGTTATTTGCCGTTATTATTCCTATTTAACGGGTTGCTTCTTTCATATTTAGTAAATTGCCGTATCACAATGGTCTGCGAAAATATTTTATTGCCTTTGTTCGTAATGTGCACTTACGTTAATCTGCATATGCCGAGAAGAATGCGAATAATAGCGCCTTAATTTCGAATTTATTTTTCTTCCTGGTTCGTCGATATTATATTTTATTGAGACGATCTCTGATAAAACTAAAATTCAGTCAAATGGACACGCAACTATAAGCATATTTTTAAATCAGATAAAATTTCGATGTACGTTTCCTTTAAAGTGACTAATAATATTGGACAAGAATTTAGGTCTTGTTTTATATAAATAACCGCTATACATTTTGCCATAATATATAGATTATAGGAGAAAGCGCAGATATCTTTCAATGTGTGAAGTTTTAATAGTTATGTATGCTTACAGGATGGTCAGATAAATACGAAACAGAGCCATTTTCAGGAACTGCGTCAAGATTGTAGAAAAACTCGCAGACCCATCGATTGTAGATTAAAGGGGGATATTCTTTGCTGGCATTTTTGACTCCCCCACTTTCACTCCCAAGCACTTGGAATTAATGCTTGGACACGCTATACATGGTACGGATATAATTGAGCCTCCTGTATGATACGTCACACTGCTGCAATATGCCATGGAAGTCCTGGACTTCCATCTCTTCCACGATTTGGTTTCAAATTTCCCTCCCGTTGAACACATCGTCATTGATAAATGAACACGATATTCTCCGATACACGTAAGCCATTTTTAACACTTGAAAAACTAATGTAAAGACTGGCGTCACAAAAGTTTTACTGCCTACAAAGACTACTCGGATTTCAGTATTCGGAATCGCCTGTCTAGAGAATATAGTAGCCCAGTGATGTAAAAGCCACTGAAAGGTACGATATGGAATGCGTTTAGTCCCATTGCGCATTCAAATAAAGGTACCAACCCTAGGAGCAGACAAAAGGAGGCACATGAAACTCAGCAAAGATATACTTCATTGGTTATGTATGTGGGTGCGTGAGAGACAACTATCTGCACGTACGATATGAATTGTGTTCTTAATTTCCCATTATTTTGTTTGTAAACACGTCATTGGCGTACAGTGTGGTTTCTTCTTTTATCTTGTATCTCGTTAGTGTTATTCTTTGTGTATTTTTGTGGGTGTTATTGTTGATACATGTCATGTTTTATAAGGGACTGTAAAATTAACCAGCATATAGCACGAAATAATTCTTCATATCCAGAATTCAATTTCATTTCAATTCACAATCAGCTAAGCCCCTACTGCTCCGCCATTGCTAGAGGCACAAAACAAATATGGCGCTGATCATGAATAATCCATTCGCGCAGCTTTTAGCGTATTCTAGTCATCATAATTAAACATTACATTTCAGTGGTAAAAGCCGAAATTACTAGAATTTCAATAATGTTTTACTCGGAATGTTTTTAGATTATTAACTCCAGTGTTCATGACGCATCTATTTCCAAATTCTTTTAGATTAGTTCTGAATCACCTTGTATATGTTATTAATGAAGTCATATGTCTATTTTTCTAATGATCTGAGTACATTAAAGAACAGGTAGACAAGGTTGGATTTAATAAATATGTAGAGTAATCATTAATAATTTTATTAACGAAGAAAGAATATCTGGCATAATGGAATTATTAAATAGTTTTCAAGACTCTTTGACTGCGTTTTGGTAATGTTGAAAAGTTATCAAGAGTACCGTGAGTCGCTTTCTGCTTGTGGCCGTATCTAGGCCCAGCTTCGAATAGCCGTTGACCACATGATACACTGACATTAACATCTAGCGCAGATTTTTGTCCTGTTCATACTTACACCTTTTATCTCGTATCAAATTTTTTGTATGGAATATCACTTCATTCATCTTCATTCATGTACCAATTACAATATTTTCATTAGCTTAAAAGTTATTTCGAAACATTTTGTTTTATAATTTCAATTCCCTGTACCTCGAAGGCAAATAAATTTTTTGTTGTGTTGCGCCTTGGCTAGGTATGTCTTGTACCATCCACTGTCTTAATATATGGTGATAGTAATGCCTACCACTCAGCACGTTCAACTATAAATAGAGAATCTCTTTTATTTTTAGTTTGCTCTGCGTATTAAGTAAATGGAGGTAAACATGGGTGACAATTATACTAGACATCGCTGAAGCCGGTGGCAAATTATTTTTACTTGTTGTATCCCTGTGTATATTTATACTTAATTAGTAGGATAAAGGTAGAGGCACTTTTCTTCAAATGTGTTTGTTCACCAGCTAAAAGTAGCTGCGAACTCTGGGAAAACGACAGTTAATATGTCAGTAGGCCTTTTTCTGAAATACTTCATTGATATATACAGGGTTAACTATGACATAGTACAAATATTTTAAGAGGGGATAGGGAATAATAACTTATGTATAAATCAACAATTTTTTTATACTAAATCCTTATATATCGCCACTGACCTTCTGTCAGCCGCGGGGTTAGGTATATTCTGCCAAAGTCAAAGGTGTCAGACGTAGTGACAGGTCACCGCGTTGCCACGTATATAATATATTTACAAAATGTAGATTATTTAATGATTTAATGAGAAATACGGGATGGTAGCACAGGGAGGCAGCATCTACCTTTCTAATATGTATTTCCTGGATTGATATTTGGAGAGATGTTAAGAATGTTGTATCATTTTCTGTTTTCTTACTTTTGTTTAAATTAAAATTTGCAAAGATTGTTGTACTTGTTATGACCTCTCCTTCCCTCGACTGTTCGTTTTGTTTAAAGCGAGGTACCTACTTGGTCAGTCATGACCAGGTCGAAAACTTCCGTCGAGAAAGAACACATAGGATAACAAAAAAATACACGTAAAATGTACACAAATACATAAAATCACTGCCACACGTTTACCAGCATGGTATTATAACAGTTGTTCAATGTGGTTCAAAAGTATTCAGCATAATATTATGTATACTGGGAAAACGTCTTTGGTATTACTCTGCCACACGATAATATGCACTTGTCACACTCCCATAAATCAGCACCTTATCCCTCATCTAGACATTTGAATACGACATGTTTGCAAATACACAAAGAATACGGGAAAAATTTAATTTGTGAATAGCAAGTACCTACTGAAAAATTATTTCAAACTAATCAAAGTACCGTAACCGTATACAACATTTTTTGACATCTACAGACATCTGACGACACCTGTAGGCCACTAATGCAAGGTGCATTTCACGGCGATAAATGTTTAAACTTCTTGTGTGTAATTAGTAATATTTTAAACTATAACATCCCAAGATGTTTACAGTGTCTGTGAAAATGTTTCTTAGACCTTTAGAATACAACACAGTTGATTGTTAAGCGAATCCATACTCAATTGTGTTGAAAATATAACATAATTTGCTCTATAAGTCTCGCTCAGTTGACTAAATAAATGTTTTGTGGTAACATTGAATAACTTTTAAGCTATAGCTTAGTAAACTGTGTAAATGAAAACCAGAAATCCTGTTATACAGAGTGCGCGGAAACTCTGCACATAAAATTTAAATGGCGGTAAGTACCACTCGACAAAATAGTGCTTCAAAATGTTCTCGAAAACTAATAACCTCAACATTAGTGATGAAAATTTCTATAAAATTAAAGACAAAAAAGTTATGGTAATTTCTTCACCTATCACGTGCCCTTTATATCACTTAGAGTGCTGCAATTTTAGAAATATTTATCCTCAAACTGCAAGTATTAAAAAAGTACAAATTACATAAAATAACATTAAAGTTAATATTTTGACGTAAATAATTGTTTTCAACTAAAGCCAGTGGGGTAGGGGTCTTGTTCACCCTTATACATAGGTATAATCATTTGTATAGTTAGATATTTCACTCAATTTATAGGAGGCCATCTGAAGAAGTAATCCTAAAAATGCAGAAATAGATCAGATCTCATCTATTGTGGTTGAATTTGGAGTTCCCACAGTTTCTAAAGTGAACTTAAGTATTTATAGAATGTTTTCGTTAAACCAGGTTAGTATATTTAGATAGATTAATTTTTATTTTAGATAATTGAATACAGCTTTGTCTATGGAACTGTTCATTAGCATACCTAGATGTTTAGTATCAGAGAGCATACATATGACTTCTTTGACACGAATTGTACGATAATTGATTTATATTAGATTAAAAATACCTTTAAAATAGAGTAAAAATTTTTTTTAGGTATGTTCTATAATTCTACCTATTCTGTTCTTCTACTTATTATGTTTTTTTTGGCATTCCTAGAAAATAAACACTTATACTTATATGTAAAAAGGTAGGATCTCAAAGATATTTTTATACAATATCTCCTACTGTGTTACTGTTACTTACCAAGAAGCATATCCACAAAAGCAATATAAACAACTTGGTTTTTGTTATTTGGAAATGAAATTAACACAAAAATGTGATTTTAATCACTTATAATTCGAATACAACTGTTAATATATAAGTTATGTGTTTATGAGGAATCGATATATTGACAATTCTTTCGCTTGACCTTTGGTGACTTACTTCAATATTAATTCAAACAATAAATTTAGTATTGTAAATCACGACGGCTCTAGAAAGTCTGGATATAACCGACAAGGTAGTATATTTGGTACAATTGATAGTGACAAAAATAATAAAATCTTTATTGCCAAAAACATTGCTTGCTAATAAATTTTAAGTTTTATTGCCAATTAAAAATTTGTTAAGCACTTGTGTCAACGCTACTAGTGATTCCACAATGAAAAAAAGATGTCTTAATCGAATAGAAATCCTTACTTTGTTTTTAAACAAAATTATTATTAATATTTATACAGTCCAGTCAAATTTGTTTTCCTGTATTTCATTATATGGAACGTATTCTTGAAAGTTTGTAAAAATTTTGGTAAAGAATGAAGTAATTGTTAGATATAAATCATGTTTATGGATGCATTTTATATTATCTATAAGAGATAACTACATCATAATAATGTCAACGCAGTGTAAACTCCATTATAGGATTTTTTTCGGAATAGCAGCTAACTACAGCTACAGCACTCTTAAAATGTTCCTCCTAAACATTTTTTTTTCGATATTGACTCTTTTTTTCACGATGCATCTATCCCTATATTTTTGTATCATCCTGTATCTTAATTGCCTGTTTACTGACTGGCGGTGGTGTTTTCGGACGACATCAAAATAAAAAAAATCACGCTCTGCGTGAGGCATCTAAAAAATACCGTTGCGATTTTTATCACCATTGGGCTTTCAATAAATTACAGTGTTATAGTATTCGTTAATAAATTAATACAACTGAGGAATCCAAATTATTCCGAGATGATAACAATCTACTACATGAAGTAAAACAGATTTAAATCAATCGCGTCACCTAAGCCACTAAATATATTGACATTTTTATGGCCTTTCGTGATAAAATATTTTGTTGAAATAACGAACATTAATATTTATAACATTAGGGAGTAGTAAAAGTGTGATATATACAGGGTGTTCCTAAATGATATGCGAATATTTAAGGGGGCTATTCTACATCGAAAATTAATGATAGTTTGCTTTATAAACTATGATCCAAAAATGTTCCGTTACAAAAATACGGGGTGTTAAAGTTTTAGGGAAAAAAGGAAAATAATTAATATTTTCGAAACCGGTTTGGTATGTGGTGACTATTAATAAAGGGGCATATTTTGCAATATAAACATAATTTCGAATTGAATCGAATCGAATTTGATTTGCACAGCTTTATGTCATCTCATACCTCAAATATTATTATTCCCGAACAGCACGGGTTTATTCAAGGTCGTTCCACAATTACTAATTTATTATGTAAAACTCAAGACATTTCTGCAGTTATTGATGTTGGAAGTCAAGTCGATGTTATATATACAGATTTATCTAAAGCGTTTGACAGGCTCGTTAAATAAACAACGTAGGCCTCTGTACTGGTTTAGTAAAATTATTTCAGGCATACCTCTGTAATCGATCCCAATATGTGCAATATCGTGGATTCAAATCTGACACGTTTCTCCCAACATCAGGTGTTCCTCAAGGGTCCATGCTTGGACCTCTTTTATTTGATATATTTATTAACGATATTGCGGAGGATCTTAATATACAATACCTATTACACGCTGATGATGTAAAATTTTGTCAAATTAACTCTGTTTTGGACTGTGAAAATATTCAGAATAACCTTGTTTCACTTAACGACTGGTGTAACAGAAATATGATGCCTCTTAATATCAGCAAGTGTAATGTTATGTCGTTTCATCGAAAAGAAGTACCTATCATGTTTGATTATATAGACAGACAGCATTCTCAAGAGGCCTGATAGCGTTAAAGACTTGGGTGTTATTTTTGATTCTCAGTTGAGTTTCTTACAGCACATCCACAGTTCCTTATCCAGTGCATACAGGAGTTTGGGATTTATTTTACGAAACTCTAAAGATTTCAGGAATCAGTCTACTTTGCGATTATTGTATACAACTTTTGTGAGATCCAAACTTGAATACGGTTCAGTTATATGGAATCCAATTTATATTACATATACATCATTGCTGGAAAAAGTGCAACGAAGATTTTTTAAATCTGCCACATATATGTTAGATGGAGTTTATTCTACTCAAGGTACTCCACAAGAATTGTTTTGTGCCCGTTTTAATCTACAAAGTCTTGCCAGTAGACGTACCATACATGGTATTATTTTATTACATAAAATAATCCATTTTAAAATTAGATGTGAATCTATTACTAAAGATTTATTATTTAGAGTTCCCAGATTAAACTCTAGGAACTGTGATTTGTTTATGTTACCCTTTGCCCGTACAAACATGTTGTTAAAGTCGCCTTTGTATCAAAAGCTGAACAATAGCAACATGGCATAGCAATATGGTGGGTTTCGTATGTGATATAAAAAAATATTTTCAATAGGTGCATGTGTATATTCTTGTTTCTTTTTATTTATTTTTATCTTGTTCAGTAGATTCTATTTGTTTTTTAATTCTTTTGTTATTTTTATATTATCTAACAATTTAACTTTCAGGTTTATTACTTTTTATTTTTACTAGATTTTAAACTGTTTTTATGTTTAGACTTTTATACTACTTTTATTTTATACAATCGATTTTTATTATGTAGGTATCTTTTTTTTAAGTTTTTTTTCTCTTATTGCAATTTTTCTAGTTTAATTACTTATCTTTTAAGTGGGTTATACCCGTTGGATATTTTAAGAGTAAATAAATAAATAAATAAATAATTTCTATCTTTAACGGTGGCGTGCGCACGAAGACTGACTTTAATATTTAAAAAAAATGCTACGCCAATGACTTGTCCCAGATATTTATTTTTTAATTCCCCGTTCAATTTGAAAAATACGAGTTTTGGACTGCAATGCGCCGTTTTTGAGAAAAAAATAAAAACCATTGGATTGTCCGAGAGAATTCATTTATATCGGAATCGCCCTGTAGATACACGGAACCACTTGATGATGAACTAGGCGTCGTAATCGTCAAGTTTCAGCAAAAATCGCCCAGCCCGGTTTGCATTACAAACTAGTACAATTTGCGCGTACGTAATGTTACCGTGAATCCTGTTCTACACCATTATGCAGCTAGCGCCCGAGATATATTGGTTCCAGTTGCTCCTGCTGAAGTTGCACGTTATATTTGTTCTGTTAGTCGGTATTGCTCGCCACATAAATTTAACAATAACCATTGCGGTCGCGATAAATTTCGCGACCGAGCTTTTTTCCTTTATTATTCTATTTGCGCGGAAAGAAGCGGTTCTGGTCTTGTGCTAAATGGATCTTGTTAGGAAGGAATACGTGATAAATCAAAATAGGCGCAGTAAATCAAAAGCGGGAACCACAGGATTTAGTTATTATGATATTTATGATGTGGTCTCAGCTTTCAGTCCTATATTCTCACGGCAATAAAGTCATTTGCGGTGAAGAATTTTGCGTTAGTATTGTTTATCCATATGATAATAATAATAATAGCTATATTGCCCAACAGAAAATCCATTTACATGGCAAAATTACAAAACAGTAAATAATAATAAAGTGTAATATACATATATATATACACAAAAAGTTATTGAAAAGAAGAACAAATAGACAAAAAAATAGAGTAGTAAACCTAACAGTACAAAAATTTTGAATATAAGAAATATGTAGAATACAGCAGATACATACAATTCAAATTGAAACAGGTTATACACGTCTGGCGTCTGGCCAATTAGTTATTTCCCATACAAATCGGTAAATTACACAAATATTGCACCAATCTTCTCTATCAATTTTGACTCCGCCCCATAGCATGTAAATATCTTTAAGCTAATAAGGGAATAAAAATGCCATAAATAACACTGTTCCAGACAGCCGCGGGACATAGGCGTACGCATCATGTTAAAGGTAATAAAATACATTACGTAGAAAATAAACAATAAATTAGTACAATTTATAACACTGCATTCAAAACTCAACCTTTTGTTTATATCGATGTACTATAGACTGTTTAGAAATGAAAGAGAGTAATAAAAGCTTATTCTGTATGCAAATCGTAAATAAATGTAGTACTGGTGCTTATATTCAATATTTTTATATTATGTATTAGCGGTATATATGAGGTGTACTTTTAGAAAAACTTTGAATGATGGAACCGTACTAAATTGTAGCAGGTAGCTAAAATTTAATCCCCGACAATCCGTCTTTGTCTATGCCGCTTCAATTTCTCGGTCCATTTCTCTTATAAGTAAACAATATAAAAACAGCATTTTAAAACTAGAGGCTACTTTAAGCATCATAACCGGGTTAAGAGGGTTTTTAGTAATTCAAATAAAATTATTCAATATTATTATCAAAATATTTATTTAAATTTAATGAATAGACTTTTATTCCACACAAAAATATATGTATTTTGAAAATTCAAATTATGGTGAGTAAATGAAGTATTGTATAAGTGTATAATAAAGAAAATAAAAAAGTAGGTATATTAAAATTCATCCTCTGTATGTTCTGATGAATTATCTTCGTCTCCTAGATTGATAACGATAGGTTCCACAGTACCGTCAATTAAATTATCGAGTTCCCACATTTTCTCCTCTTCTTGTACATGATGTATACATCTTTGCCAGTTATCTGCAGTTACTCGTTCCAAGGATTTTTTTTTACAAAATTTTCACGTCACTTAATTTAAACGTCGTATTATTTCGCGCTACATCTCCTTTTATCTGCGCCCAAACTAATTCGATTGGATTAAGTTCACAATGATAAGGTGGTAACCGTAGTACCGTTATTTGGTGATTTGTTGCCATTTCATCGATAACATATTTTTTCTGATCTTTATTAAGATTGACAAGTGACAAAAGTTCCTATTTCACCATATTTGTTTCAAAAGAAATGTTTTTCCCGGATAACCATTGAATTATATCGGTTTTCCTCCAAGCAGTCGTAGGCGTCCGCTCGGTCTGCCGTGGATGGTAATTGTCATTATCCATGACAATTACAGACCCCGGAGGAATAACATCCAACATATGTGTAAAATACTCTTCGAAATCATCTGCGTTCATGTCTTCGTGATAGTCACTTGTATTTTTAGATTCAAATAAAAGTAAACCGCCATCTACAAAACCACTGATACTACCTATATGTGTCACTATTAATCTTCACCCTTTACCTGAAGGTGCCTTGAACCCTGTTGAAAGTCCATCCAAAAATGCTTTTACATTTTTATCTTGCCATACTTTTGTTACAGTATATCCCTCGTTGACCCAAGTTTCGTCTAGATAATAAATATTCCTCCCTTCGTCACGGAATTTTCTAATTGATCTTAAGTAGGATCTTCGCCAACAAATAATTTCATCTTTATCGATAAGAACTGACTTCCTGTTCTGCTTTTCCCGGCAAAAAGTCAACTCTCGTAAGACGGCCCATAATTTGCTTTTAGTGATTTTTGCCAAATCGTTGTCCTCTGAAAGTTTACTTAAAATTTTGCGTTGGCATTTCTTTTTTAAAATAAAATGAGTGAACATTTCTGCGAATGACATTTTTGAAGAAATCATCTATGACAACTTTTGACCTCCCTGTAAATGATTTTGGGGGATTTACAGTATATTGTTCATTTTTTGTTTCCTTTAAAAGTCTGTAGATAGTCGATTTTCCAATCCCTGTCATTTTGGAACACTTTTCCACGATGTCGTCAACACTGTTGGTAGGATTTTGGTGTTTCAATGCATTAAATACATTTAATATAATAATCTTCTCATTCTGAGACAGCGCACATCTTTTCACGTGTTTAGCAGGTACGTAATCTGGATAAGCTCGACATTTTATCCAAACAATATCATATCCACGGGCACAATAGTCACTAAACACAAGTCGAATATTACTCTACTGCACTAAAACGTCTTCGTATATTCAGCTCTAAGACTGAATTGATCTGTCACTACACACTCGCTCCTGCCCTATGATGTATCCAGTAAAATATATTAATGTACACCCATTACCTGTTAGCATTAGTGTTACCCGATAATTACCTGAAACGAAATATTACCACGCCCATGGCCGGTTGTTATCTCGGGGTTTTATTACTCTCTTTCATTTCCAAACAGACTATAAGTTGGTCGTCAGTGGTATCACAAACTGGGAAAGCTGTGTATTAACTTTGCAGCATCAGGTAAGATTTTATTGTTGTCTCCGGGAGTGATGTTCGTTGGGGCGAAAAATGTGCTTATATTTTGAGAACGACCTAAAATAGTCTTTGAACTTACATAATGAATTGAGATATTCACTAATAGTATCATCCCAAATTTGACTTAATCGAGTAAAACCGACATTTTTCTGTAACACACTAGCAAACTTTTCCCTAATGCGCTCATTTTTTGCAACATTTATAGTGTTTAGCAAACAATTTACTTTGTCCACTGTTTACACTGAGTCCGCGTACTGTTTTGTAGTTTTTCGATGACGTCATGAAAGCTACTTCCGTTCGAAGTTTGTTCATTAAAAACTGAATCGCCCTGTATATAGTAGAAAAATAATTTTTTCAGTGTACCTTTACAAATTTTGGTCAATGGTAACTTCAAAACTAAATAGTGGGACTTGATTTTATCGCATTTTTAGTAAATAAGTAATTTAAAATTTTAATTAGCACCTCAGGTTTTTAGACATGGCGCAAGATACTTGCGAGATATAAAATGAATAACAACAATCACTTAAGTAACCCTCAAAAGTTTATGACCTGCATAATGATTCTCATAACTGTAAGGCAACATAAAATTAAATGATATTTTAACTGGTCGTTACAAACGAAATACAACTTAATTTATTTACAGACATGCAGGGCATAAATAACTGATCCCACTCGACTCTTTGGCAGTTAAATAAAAATTAACAGGCTTTTAAACTGAGCCGATCAGAAATGCCACTGAAATTCGGGTTGTGTTAAAACAACTCGAAAATAAGCAATTTAAATTATTTTCTCCAGAGTTGAAAAGTTCTAGAAGTATATTGTCTTAAATTTCGCAAAAAACTATTGGGAAATAATTAAAATTCACGTAGTTTTCTTGGATAATAAATAATAATTACTTTATTTTTTAATTAATCGGGTATTTCTACCACTGAAATTAAATTTAAATGTGACTAAATTTGACCTAAATTACAAATATCTCGCGCCAAGAAAGTAGGTAATTCAGTTAATAAATATTTCAGTACTAACTGGTAGTTCTTGGGAAAACCTGTTTCAATAGTTGTTTTCCTTTTACAGTAAATCTTAGTTAACTGTTCCTGTAATAATAATAATAATAATATAATAATGTTTATTTGTTGATAAAAGTGTATATATAAAATTTATTACATCAAAAGTACATTAATACAAAAAAATATACACTAACTATTCTACAAAACAGATAAAATTCACAATAAACTTAGTGCACAAAGTTTTAAACTGTACGTGACTCGGTGAAGATTAATTTGCAGATTTTTAACATTAGAATAAAATATAAATAACTGCAATACATAATTTACAATAAATCACAAATTATAAAATAAATATATGTGTTTTGATTTTATTTTATTATTTTATTTAGGGTTTATATTCTCAGTTCCATCTTTTTTTATATTGATGATTATATACTGGGCAACTACTGTCACTATTTAATAAATTTTGTAAATAACAAAAGTTATAGATACTAACAAGATGGGAAATGTGAGCCCAAAGATTTAAAAGTTAAATAAATAAGTAGTATAGCTGGGCTGGTACTGGGACTGTGGATGGCATGTCCATCTGAAATGACCACAGTTAGGGGGTGGTTCTTGGAAGGTCACCGAAGAGTTACCTGAAGAAGTGTATCGTCAATGACCAGAGGGTTTCTCCGCCAGGTTTTAATAGATGTCACTGCTTGTAAGTAGTTACGCACAGAAGAAGTGTATCGACAATGACTAGAGGGTTTAAACAATAAGCACAAGCGCGGTGACAAATACCGCAGAATACGGTATTTGTCACCGCGTATATCACCTGTCTCATCGCTCGTATGTCACCTGTACTCATCACCTGAACATTAACATCTTACACTATTAGAGGTATAAAGTAAATCAATTTGTATATTATTTACCTGTTTTTAAACTTACCTGGTTGATATCTTATGGAACAGAAAAAGGAAAGAAAAGAAAATATTTAATAACAATCCCAGAGTAAGGTGATTGTCTGGAACTATGCCTACAGGTTTTGTAGAACAAAATATTGGGAGTTGTTCCCTATCGATAAAATGCACTTTAAAAATAAAATATCTCAAAAATATGCACCTGGGATTAATCCAGTTTTAGATGTCAATCATCGAAATAAAGTGTATATTGAAAGATTTGAACATGTTATGTTTATTAGAATAATAAAAAAAACATGTAATATTATTTTTGTTTCATTTATATATAAAATATGGAGGTATTCTGAGGTATTTATCATCTTTATTTAATTTTGATTATTTATACAATTATTTTTATCATTTTATGGTATAGCTTTTGTATGTGTTCCTTTTGATAAGTTAGTTAGCTAAGATTCTTTAAGAAAACTGAAAGTTTAAGGTTAAGCCATAAATTTGTAAAAGGAAAACGGTTAATTTCAGTCTTTGATAGGTCAGCGAGTTCCTAGCAATAGCTTGACAACCTGGATCACATTTACCCTATAACTGTACAAGTTATCATTAAAAAAAAAAGATTTATGTTTGCATATTTGGTAGCTACAAATATGTGTTGAGTGATATTTATTGCAATAGAATAATGCTACCCACTCGTTTCTTCTTAAGGAAGGAATATGACCCATGGGTAAATATTAAAAATAAATACAATAACAAGTATAATAAACTTTCAATAATCTGATACATGTAAGGCTTATTAAAAGCAAGGTGTTACTTTCGTAACTGTACTTCACTAACGGTCTGGTAAAATTTTACGATATAAAGTTAGAACATTGTAAGTTATTATTGCTTAATGGACAGCCATAGCAATATTTTCCTAAAAAATATAGCACATAAGCTTTTACTAAGGAAAATCTTAGTATGTAATTGATGTATTCCGCCTTTTCTGATATACAAGGTGATTCAGTTTTTAATGAACAAACTTCAAGGGTACGTAGATCTTTGAAAAATACTGACAGTTTTTTTATATAATAGTTATAATTTTGAAGCTTTATAAGCAAGGTGTTAAAGTTTCAAGAAAAAATTTGATTTTTGGTATAATTACTAAAGTAATGGAGATATGTAAGCCATAGTTGGTACACAATATTAAAATGCCGTGTATTAACAGAATGTATCTGATTTCTACAGACAAACTGACTCTTATTAATAACTATGTAATCCGCAGAAATTTTGGTCCTATATAAAATCAAAAAAGAAAGTATTTGGTGATATACCATCTGAAATGCACCTGAATGAATCTAAAATTATTGGGGGGCAATTTATTGTTAATGCATTTGCTGAATATTTTCACTCGGTATACGTAAGCGAAACGAAAGGAAATATTAATAATGACGTTATGAATGGTAATAATGATTATATAAATTTATCTACTATTACAGATCAAGATATAATAGCAGCTATAGATAAACTTAAACCAAAAAAGTCCATGGGGTATGACTACGTTCCGTCTTATATTTTAAAAGGATGTAAGCATATATTGGTATACCCACTCAATGTTTTGTTTAATCTCATTATTAAAGCAAAACCTTTCCTGATGCTCTTAAAACAGCTAAAATTGTACCAATCTATAAAACTGGAAGCAAAGACGATATAAGCAATTATAGGCCCATAGCAATTTTGTCTATTTCTAAAATATTTGAAACCATAGTCTATGATTGCATCTACGAAAAGGTAAAAGATTCCATCTCTCTCTCAACATGGATTTCGAAATGGAAGATCAACTTGTGGGAACCTAATTACGTTTACGGATAATGTAACATGTGCCTTAGAAAATAAACATCAAATGGATACTATTTTCATGGACTTTGCAAAAGCGTTCGACAAGGTCGACCATGACATATTATTGGAAAAATTAATAAGGTAGTCTTTCACTGATCACTGCATCTAATAAACTCATATATAATAAACAGGAAACAATATGTGACAGTAAACAATTTTGCATCGGATTCTTATATAGCTACTTCAGGTGTCCACAGGGTTCTAACCTCGGTCCACTACTTTTCCTGTTATTTGTGAATGACATAATTGATGTTGTGCGTAGCTCTAATACTTTGTTATATGCGGATGATTTAAAAATATACAAAGAGATAAAGAATGTTGATGATTGTAAATTGCTACAAAATGATTTAGATAATATCTATAATTGGTCCCTAAAGAATAAATTATTTTTTAATATCAAGAAATGTAAACAAATGACGTATACGCTACAGGTAAATTCAGTTATGTTTAAGTACAACATCAATGGTATTTGTCTGGATGTGGTGGAAGAAGTGAAAGACTTGGGTGTAATATTTGACACAAAATTATCGTTTAATAGGCACGTCATAAATACAGTTAATATGGCCATTAAAAATTTAGGATTTGTACTAAGAAATTCTCAAAACTTTTTAAATAATAAAACGTTGATAATGTTATATAGTTGTTATGTTAGGTCAAAACTTGAATATTGCGCAATTGTATGGAACCCATTTTATGTTAAGTATATACAAATGACTGAAAACGTGCAAAAAATATTTATGAAACATTTAGCATACAGAATGACTGGACAATATAATACAACGCATAACTACTACCATCAAATGCTAAAAAATAATAACTTGCAAACATTACATACTAGACGGATTGTCCAAGGAATATTATATCTCTATAAACTTATACATTACAACATCAAAGATGAACTCATGTTAAGTAAAATTAATATTAGTGTGCCTTTTCAAAAACTCGATACTACCAGAACATTTTATTGCCAAATAGACAGAACAAATTATGAATAAAGGTCACCAATAGTTACTATGTGCTTAAACTATAATACTTTGCAGACAAATTGTGATATATTTGCTGATAACTTTAATGTATTTTTACATAAATTGAAAAATGCTCTGCAAAATAATATATATTTGTAAATTAGGCTAGACTAGCTTGTTTAGTTATGGTCTATTTTTTAGTTTAGTTTAGTTAAGTTATTCTTTGTATTTTTTTACTTTTAATTTGTCTTTTTTTAGGCGTTTGACGCTAAACACAATCTGTAATTGGACCGTATTGGTCTGTTGATTGTTACAATAAATAAATAAAAATAAATAAACTATGTATATAGATGCACATCTTATACACTGAAGCCAATGTTAAAACATTATGACGGACAAAAACTTCTCTAGAAAACAGTCTAAACATACATCTAATTACACGTTTTTGTGCAACAAACACATTATTTGAATGGCAAGGTGATCGCCAGAAACAGACATCGTACCGCAAATGAGACTGGATCTGAGCATAGTACAGTTTTATGAGTAGGTAGAATTTAGTTTCATTACCAAATCATCACACTGATTACTCCAAGTTAGACAGTCATCGAGGGTAAGACCTAAGAATTTTATGACACTTGCATTATTAATATATGTTTTGTTTACATTGATATTGATGCTACTGCAATTTTTTTTGTCTGTTATGGAATCTAATAACCTAAGTCTTGTCAGTGTTAATAAACAATAAATTTTGATCAAACCAATTGCTCATATTTGACATTACAGTAGTACTTACAAACCTCTGACAGACGTTTGTCCGAACTGTCTGAAATAACCACCGATGTATTACCGGCATAAAAGATAAAAGATGCCGATCCAGACAACCTATCTAGATCGTTAATGTACAATAGAAACAGAATAGGGCCCAATACTGATCCCTAGGGCACTCCAATATTAACCTTCTTTGTCTGGAAGGTCACATTATTAATACATATAGGTCACGATTCCGTCTAAAAGTTTATATCCACTTTAGAGCGATGCCACGAATGCCTTACTTCTCCAATTTATTAACTAAGATGTCGTGATTTACGCAGTCGACTGTAAATAACTTAATCATCATTAGTAAATGACACCCAAAACCAGAAAGTGTGTACGTATGATGATAAAATTTGCCATAACAGCAAGTAATAAAAAGGGCAAAAATATTAATCTTGAAAAAAGTTAGGATTTAAAAATGTTCCCGCGGAGTACTGCATTGAACGCCCTGTGCGATATAGCCAATAATGAATAACTCCAGAGCATTTAGCATCCCCAGAAACTCCACATAACAAAATTTCAGTTCATTCAGTCGCATTTCGTGAAAGATAGGGACCGTAGCTAGATTCTAAAAAAATATTTTCAACGCCCTTTATCTTGAAAATGGAAAAAGATACGCCCATGGTTCATAGGAACAAACTGTAATATCTTGAAAATATATCAGGCTTTGGATTTATGCTAGCGTTTTTCAGAACATCATGTATATGTATTGATTTAATGTTATTATGTAAAAAAACTAAGTCAAAACGTAACAGCAAAAAACAATAAACATATATTTTTTAAAATCTTAATAATAACATATACAACCATATTCTGTTAATAATATTTTATAAAAGCGTTGTTAAATAATGAATAATATATTAAGTATAAAAATACATAAAATTCGGCAGTACCTTCTTTTGAATAAGAAAATGGAAAAAAAACATTTATTACAGTAAATATACTTATTTGGTGAATATACAACATATTATGTAGATTTTCACTTGAAAAAAAAAAAAACTTGCATCGGCCGGGAATCGAACCCGGGCCGCCCGCGTGGCAGGCGAGCATTCTACCACTGAACCACCGATGCTTATTTTCAGATAATTGCTTTATCCAATTTCTTGTGGCAGCAGCAAATACAAACACTTTAATTATATATTTAAAACCTATTACCTATACTAATAGCTGTAATAATAATTTAACATATAGCAATAAATAAAATCAATGCAATTACATTTGTTAATAGTTTTACTGCTACAACCAATTTTACTTCGAGATGTATTGTTAGTTGCATAACGTTTACATAATTTATTCTTTTTGTAATTCCTTATGTTTCAAATGAAAGCAAACCGTTATTTTTCAAGTTTATCTTTAAACGAGACGCGATCAACATTTTTGATACATAATTTGACAATACATTTTCAGTCATTTATAATAAGTATTCAAAAAGTTAATTAAATATTTGTCCTTTAGTTGTACCTTAAAACATCTCCATTTTTCAAGCTTAAGGATCGTTTGTGACATAGTTTTGTGAATTTAATTGCAGTTTGGTTATTTTCGTATAAAATTCAATTGCAATTGAATATAAATTGGATAGACCTCATTTCATTAATTATTATATTTCATTGGAATATTACTCACTTAGCAATTTGTTGTCTTATATGTCAACATTGTCAACAAGCAGTTAAAGAAATCTAAAACAAATCTGAAAAGTTTTAAGTAGTTATAATTATTGACTATAGCCTTTGTTTTGTTAAGTCACCCTGTATATTACATTAATATAACATTGCTACCAGACCATTAAAAATCCGCGGATTAAATAATTTAAATGTATTCCCTTACATTTAAAATCCCACACGTTTCAATAATAGTTGTTGCTGCTTGTTTTGACGATGAATTAAATCCAATCGCACCAAACTGAGTGCCGGTAGTACATTCCTTTCATCTCAGTACTGCCGCAACAAGTTCTTTTTATTTTTAAGCGAATAGACTCACGATTCTTCCTCCATCGTTTACCTTAAACTTAATGGTACTCGCGTCATTCATTACTTTACAAGTACCGGTACTACAGTTGGTTTCAATATCTGAATAGAAGGATGGCAATGTATTTGGACGAATTGTTAAGTTAGTTGTGATTCAAGTGTTGTGTAAGTGCTAAAAATCTCCCTGCATTTTATTTGAATTTGGGTACTTAACGCTCGTAGAAATGTGGTGCTGCAGAAGCAAAATGAAGATTTCACTAGAAAAGGAGTAAGTGTAATTAAACCAGTGATTTTTTTACTTGTTTTGTTTAATTGCGTCTGCCACTGAAATATTAAAATAATCCCTGGCACCTAATGGAGCAGTCAAGGAGTTGGTTCTACAAATTTTGTTTGCCTATAAAACAAAATATGTTACACTGAGAAAGTATAATGTTTATTGCATTCACGTGGTATACTGTAGATGCAAATTTTTGAATTATAAATTTCATTATTTGGTCTAGTTTTTTATTAAAATAATTCGTTATGTATTACTAGTTTGAAAAGCTGTGTTAATGTTAAATTGAATTGAAATTATATTCAAATCATCATATAAATATAAACAAAGGTGTAGTACAAGTTATTTTTATATTAAATGCGCAAAATCAGTGTTTTTAATGGCGCCTGAAGATGTAAATTTTTGAAAAATCATTCAAAAGCTTCATAAAACACTGATTTCGCGAACGAATTATACATACTTTTGTCCTACTGTCTAAAGTATACTGTAGGTTTGTTATTTTTTCAATACGTTTTATCTGAAGTTAGTGTCAATGTTAAAAGTGACATGATCGTGAAAAATAATTATTTATTGTATAAGTGTTTTAAGTAGCATTTTATCCACGCAAGAAAGCATACAAAGCAAAAAAAGCTGCAGCTGCATACATCCATCAAAAATGTACTTTTCGGCCTGTCGGAATCAACACATTAACATAGTTGCTTCATTTCTGAATATCGCAAATCCAGAAGTATATACTGGCCATTGTATGAGGCGCACTTCAACAACTTTTTTGGCCAATACAGGTGCTTGTCTTATAACCATTAAACTGCATGGTGAATGGAAGAGCTCCTCTGTAGCAGAAAGTTTAGGTTTAATTTGTCATAATAAAGTTATTCATCATATTTCTTCAAATTCCAAATTAACGCTGAAGGATAAAAATCAATAAAATATTACAGAGACAGTGAAGAGGACGATGCACTTAAAATAAAAATGTGCAATTCATTAATTTGAAAGTTAGGGAAAATCGTCAAATAATTAAAAACTTTTAACTGAACTTATTTGCCTAATAAAATGGAGGGATAATCCAAAATTTCTATTAGCTTTTTTGCCATTAAAACCGATTTAAGAACAATATTAAATATTGTATTGGTATCTGGACTATATTGCTATTTCAGCTTACCTGTCACATCCGTTTACCATACCATCATTCACATCAAAGGCTACCAACAGAAGGAGAGCTGTTTCAATCAACATTTTCCTGAATTTGCCAGCATTATCGAGTGGCGAAATATTTGTTTTATAAATATTGTGTCACAGAATCTGTTTAATTTTCGACGGAAATGTGATATCAGCATTTTTTGTTATAAACAAAGCAGTCGTAAATACTATCCATAAATGACTAGTTAACAATATTTATTTGAATTAACATTAATAACCTTTCGGAAGGTACTGTTATAATTTTATTATTTCACAACCAATACACTTCGTCTGTTTTTTCCAAATTTTGTTGAAGTGGTTTACCATATTTCCAGGTGCTCTTTAAAAGTGACAATAATTTTAGAATATCAAGGTTTTTCAACCATGTCGAAGGCCACATGTTTGGATGACGTGATCAGATTTGTGATGCAAATGCGTTGATTTTATATACGTTTAATTGTTTATCTACTTTCATTTAGTAATATGAATTTTGCAGTTCTATAAATAGTTGAAGAAATAGATGTGATGTAGCTGTTCGAATTTTCAATCGTTATATCAGAACTCTCTCTAGAAGATTTCCAGCCTCCATGACTCTTTAATATCTGCATATCTGCACCGCCATCAACCAGAATGGTGGGTGAGGACCTTCAAAACAATGTCTAGTGTTCTTCGGGATTCTTTAATCCAAGCGATCATTTTTCGAATGCTCACAAAAGCATTAACTCCGATAGGCTGGGAAGTACATTTTCTTTGCCTGTAGAATACAAAAAACCGCCTGTGAGTTGCATTAGGACGAAGTTCAGCATATTTTCAAAACATATTTGATACTTGCCACATTTACTTCTGTTATGACAAATTCTCGGACAATTTTTGATTTAGTGCATGGAATCACAATTTTTATATAGGTCATTGTATTGAATATGATATGAACAGTAGTTTAGTTAATTCTTCATTCTTCAAGACAAAAGCCTCAAAACTGCCGATTGTCACAGCAACCTTCATGAGTAAATATGTTTCATCATCTGCAGTGCTTAGAAATATATATTTTTTTCTTTGTAAAAATTCTGGGCTCTTTGCTTTCCGGAAAAATAAACCAAAAGCACTTTTTCAGATACTTTGTTAGTTCTGCACCTATCTTCAAACTTGGAGTATCTTTTGATACTCCAACTCATACCGCGCCTTGGATTTTGTCGGAACTAGACTTGAGATCGCTTGGCGCTGCTTCCATATCAGAGGAAAACTTCAATCAGAATCACTCATTTTGGAAAGCGCCTTTCATATTTATGGATTTGTTTGAAAAAATGCGAAAGGTAACAGAACTTGATCCGGTAACTTAATAGCAGGTACTTTTTCTCTGTCCATAGAAAATACACCAGTTTTTTGTCGCGTCATTCGACATGTTTGCCAAAGATACAAATGTTTTCAAAGTGATCTTCCCAAGTGGTCTTTAAAAACAGGAGCAATAATTTCACAATATAAAGGTTTTCCAACCTTTTTCTGAAAATGTATTGAAGGCCATAACATGTTTGGATGACGTAGTCCATTAGATTTGTGATGCAAATGTGTTGATTTCATATACGTTTAATTGTTTATTCTTCCATACAGTCGTATAAAAATGGAGCTTGCATTAGCATTTATATAATATTCGTCGATAGTTAATTAATATTTATAAAACTGAGTGCTACGAGGATGTATCAAATATAAACAGGAATTTGTTTTTATTTAATTTTAATGCATTTTATTTTTCTGCATAACACTTTTATGAATACCTACATTTTTTTCCCACTAAATCGGAAGTTTTTTAATTCCGTCATCAAAAATTGAAGTTGATCGTGTCTATAGCCAATCTAAACATGTGATAGTCATTTTAAGCTACCAGAATGTATACAGGGCGTTTAGAAAATCAATAGTAAAACAACTTACATTTTTTTTTCATTTCTTGTATTCAGCGCTGCATTCCGATTCCAAATAACATGTTCTGTATTTGCTTCTATCGTATTTGCTCTTATCATTTAAGAAATGTATAATGTTATTCGAGGCATTTAAAAAATGTTGCTATTTGGTTTCACTACATTAAATTACTTGTTTAAGTTGTGTGAAATCAGATGGCATAATTTTGTAAATATTAAGGTACATATTTATAAATCCCTCTATCTGGACATAACGAACAGCATTGCTACGTTTAACCCACATCACCCTTAATAAATACGGTAATGTTAAAAACGGAAATTAATAAACACCTGATTCATTTGAGCAATATATTGGCCACTTTACCTAGCAAGCATAAAAATAAAAATTCTTGTTGTATTTGATCCAGTCCCGTATTGCCCTATGACATCTATACCTACTATACACTTAATATAATAACAGTTATTATTGATTTTGGACTGATTTAAATTTTGAAAATAAACAAATTATTTTGAGTGATACATTCTTTTATTTGAAGGACAAATATGTTTAAATAGGAAACGTCATTCACTCCATGTTTTTCTTTGTATGATTCTCCAACAATTTCTAATGTATCAATAGTAAGGTTGGCAGAGACGCTTAATCACAACTTTCCTTACTATATTAGGTAAGCTTCCGTTATGAAAAAAGCGAGTACATTTCAGTTTCCACATGAATCAATGCTTCTATGTCACTTTATCTAAAACTGACGTTTTTCAAGTCATCAGAAATAATCGCATAAGACTGCATAAGAAGTCCAGTTGACAAAATAGTATTGTATTCTTAGACAGAGCAGGTTTTAATACAAGCTTAACTTCAACAAGTCTTTTGTGTAGTTGATTCATATCAATTCATTAGCATCAAATGTTCACTTTGTTACTATTTATGTCACAAATGTGTGCCAATAGTCTACAAACAACTGTCGGGATCCACAGTTTATTTATGGGCCCCACCCCATGTTCAAGGTGTAAATTTAAATAACATGTAGTTTCTAATAGCAGAGATACTATTAGAAGTACTTATCAATCTTGGATCGGTCAGTGGTCGCGCGGTTTAAGGCGTTAGTACTTGAATCGAGGTGACTAGACGGAGTTGGTTCGAGCCCAGCTGCCGGTAGACCGTATATAAGCTTTATTCGTGGAGGGATTGGCACCCTCTCTGCGGGTATGGTAGGGTGGAATAATGTTAGCTTGGGTCAATGTGAGAGATTGATGCCGGTTGATATTTGACCACCCCCCTAATTAATGAGGTTTTCCAGGTTTTCCTCATTCCTGCACTGAATAGTGGTTAGGGCCTACCAACGTAAGTCGTTCCTGGGCGCAAATGCGGCCTGATTAATAATAATATGCCGCCCCCTCTCCCGCACAAGTCTCCGACTTCTGGGCTAATCCCTGTGATTAGAATGAGGGGTAGAGATATTATTATTATTATTATCTATGTAGCTGTATTATGTCGTTCTTTACACTAAGAATCAGCTTTCATTAGCATTAAAATACAAATAATTTGGTACATATTCCCTTGATAACGACGAATTTAAAGACGATAGTGTGTTTTTTTATCTGATATAGTTTAAAAATGTATCGATATTTTCATCCGTGTTATACTTTTTATTAAACCATGTCGGTAAACTTTATTATATGTCATTCTAATATTGCAAGGTTCTGCAATATTTATATGGAGTAATACAATCAGAATGTCATCAATTTTAAACACGTGTTAGAGAGGTCTAATAAAAACAGTAAATCGAAAAAAAAATGTATTCGACCTTCCAAAAAAGAACCAAATCAACCCATAACTCCCGGTAATACGGCGCTACCGATATGCAACAAATTTTCTGATGAAGTCATATAGCGTTCGAGCGTGAAGCGAAATAGTGTTGCCACGTTAGGACCACACATATGGAGTTAATTTTTTTTCGGATTGAAATATGCCGCCACTGCTTATTAGCACAGATAAATTAATTTATCTGTGTTATTAGCATGTTAAGAAAAACTATTTTTATTATTATACTTTCAAATACAAAATTGTTTATCTATTTTAATTTTATTGCAATATATAGTTTCTTTTAAAGTACAAACAGGACGCTCTGTAAATGGTTTTTCTTTTAAAACGGACTATTTTAAAGTAAAGTAAAATTACTCTTTCTATATAGCAAAATCGCAATTTCGTGATTAACAATATTTAATCGTTATTAAATGAATATGATCACCTAATCATTAGATTTTGCCTTTAGCTTTAGGTGAGCAAATAACTGTTGTCATTCCAACAGTGCCCTAGTGTGAATAATGGACACCTTGAACTGGCCTCAACGATTGTTCATTGTTCCGTTTTTGTCACATTATTAAATTACGATTCCAATTGTATACAAATTTCATCGGATTAAAATCCGACGATTTAATTATAGAAGAAATCGGATATAACGACGCTGATCCACTGAAGCATATCATTCGAAGTGGGTCTTGATCGTTGTTAGATCCACAAAAAGTTGATACTTGGATTAAACTGTTGATTTTGCCTTGAAATAAAAGGAACAGTAAAGGGCACAAGTCACTGTAAACTTTTTCCAATGTCAGTTATTAATAACTACAAAATTAAATGCGTCTATGAGTTTGTTTTGTAAAGTGCGAATTATCAAATCCCTGGACACAAGCTTAAAGAAAATAATAAGAAACAAACTCATAGTGTTGTAATATTGTAATATACACTGAAAAAAAAAGTTGGAACCCATAAAAACAGTATATAAACCTAATGAAACTCCATTTAAAAACTTTCCATAAAGAATTACACATTACATCTTTTCCGCTTCCACATGCCTCAAATAAAAATATGCATTTTTGAATTAAGTAAACGCTTTATTTGATTCGAAATGCACATTGATTTCAATTAAAAAATATTTTTTATTCCGAAACGTTATTTTCATAAAAATTAGAACAAATTGTTTAGATAAATTAGACAGAAATATTAATTTGAAGGTCATTTTTATGATTAAGTTTTCATAAGATGATCAAATGGAATAACTATTTGTTTTACTTCAAATATATCAATTTATTTTTGACGAAAGTGATCATTACACCAAAATGATTTACCACGAATAAATTATGTTTAAATAATTGAATTGTTTGCTGAAAAAAACGTTTTTCAGTGCATAAAGCATATTTAATAACCTACCATTTTAGTGATCTGCAAATAAAGTTTTTGACCTAGGAGTAACAATAAAAAATTAATATCACTAAAATAACGTATTTAGTTCTGTAATAAATATCAAACATCACAAAGTAAAAACTAGATAGAGTTTGTATAAAAGTTTCAGCGCTCCTGGTGGATGGACCGTAAACTATTTTTTTATATTTTAGCTCTTCATTTGAGGATATTTCATTTAATAGAATAATATACATTATCAGTAAGATAATGTTTTGTACATACTATACGTAGGTACCTACCTAACAATAATTATAAAATATAAAATAAATTATTTATTTTTAAACAAGAACACACAAGCCCCCGATGAAACCTTTATTATGATGAAAGCAGTGATGATAATGGTCGCTGGGGCTTTTAGGCGTGATGAACTTATGAAGATGGCAGTTGATGACATTACGGATGAAGGTTCAGTTGTCATTGTTAAAGTGCCTGATACCAAAACACATATTAGTCGAATTTTCACAATCACTGACAAGGCCAATGAAAAAGTCCCTTTTTTATGATTTTGCGAAAATATACAGGCTTAAGACCTAAGGAGACTAACTGTCGTCGATTTTTCTACTCAGTTCGTCAGGGAAAATGTGTAAATCAACTTGTGGGTATAAATCCATTGGGACAAATACCACAAAAAATTGCCGAATATTTAAAACTGCGATATCCAAAATCCTATACTGGACACGTTTTTAGAAGGACGTCAGCGACTTAACAAATACTTGAGTTGATGTTATGGCACTCAAACCTCATGGGGGCTGGAGGTTTTAGTGATAACATTAATGTATTATTTGATTAACAGAAAATGTAATTTTAGGTCTTCTGGTGTCGCTGAAGGATATATTGCAGAGTCTTTAACAAAGAAAATAGAGTTTGCTGATAAGATTTTACATACCCACAGCGGCAGTGACAATGAATTTGACTCCATTCCAGTGTTTGAAGACAGAACTACTGAAGTTTATTCTAATCCTAACATATTTAACTCAATAAGTAAAACAGAAAATTGAATTACTGTAAAAGCAATAGATAAAAACGAGGGATAAACTATTATGTTCACTAAAGAGTCACAAGGTGACTGTTGATAAATAACTATTATCGACATTTGTGCAGTATAGTAATTATTACTTTTCCATTTTACGTGTTTTGGATTCATAAGCTCGTGCTTGAACGCGTGCCGAGCAGTGCTAACAGCTTCATAAACCTATAAAACAGACAAAGAATGTGTGGGAGTACATTCGGTAACAGCGAAGTCACTCGAGGGATGTAAATAACGAACATCAACATCAAGGTAAACTACCGCTGGTAGTAGATTTTGACCTTGCCCTACTACGGCGAACTTGACCTGCTGGTCGAACTGTTGGGGGTTAGGAAAGTTTGTATTCGCTGAAGACAGGCTTAATTCTTCCTGCTTTATTGCGCAAGAAGTAAATAGTAAATCGTGTGATCGTAAAATTGTGACATTTGACTTTCATAGGTGCGTCACTATTACACATCATGCGTTAACCAACCAAAAACTTTGACTGTCACCATGCTGTAATTAGGGTTGAAAACAATGGTTTATTTTAAATTTTACTAATGACAAAATTGTAGCAATATTTTAGTACTGAGGTAAATTAAGCTATGACACATTTTTTAATTAGTTATATCCTTGTTTATATGTAGTATAGTTAGTCAACCAGTCAAACTTAGGAGTAAAAACAATAGATGGCGATACTCTTTTAAAATCCATGTCATCCTTATTTACACTATAAACAAGGGTAACTTGAATTTTAAAGGAGTATCCCCATCTATTATTTTTACATCCAAGTTTGACTGGTTGACAAACCATATTATGGTTACATGAACATACACATGACTTCATTAATAGAAATTGTTGGAAAATTGATTTATATTAGCTGAAATACCTTTACAATACAGTAATTCACGATTACTTATAACCTTACTCTTATTTATAATTAATAAGTATATACCTACTGCTCTATTATGGAAAACTTTGATTGAAGTAAAATTGTAATGTATGACATATATTTTCAATACAATTAATATGTATAATTATAATTAGGGTATCAAGCGTAATGTTTGTATTGAAGATATTTGTTTTTTGTCTCATAAATGGAGCAGGAAATAAGGATTTCCCCATCAAATTCTATTATTAGACTTCATATAGCTAATTAAACAGAAAATTAGTTTTTAATAATAAATACCCATTAGAGAAGTAGTAAAAATGCGACCATACATTATCAAAAATGTATTTATAATGCATCATTAACATTCATTGATTTTATGGTTTGGAACAGTTCCTCCTTGAAACTGTTTCTTCAAACAAGAATTCTATAGAAGCTGAAAAAATGTACGTTGATTGAAATCAATTTAAGATATTTTTTAAAAATATTTGCAGTTCACTTGACAGGTTGTGATTATATTCCTAGGTATTACATGAATATCAATAGTAGCGTAATATTTCTTTTCGTCAACTCTATGATTCGATGTTGAAACTATGCTCCAAAGTAAAGAATGACATTGATACTGGAAAATACCTCAAGGCAACGGCATATTTGAAGAAATCAAATAATAGTAACAAGTCACAAAAATCAAAGGTATTAGAAAGAAAAGAAATAGAAAATTTTCTCTTAAATCCCCAGACCATGTATATCTTATGACCAAAGTAGCCACGCTATTTGGAATTGTCGGTACCTCCCGTCGTGAAGAACTAGAAAATATAATGATCCACGATATAGAAGACAAAGGAAATGTGTTTATTATTACCATACCAACACGAGAGAGATATTCAAGAAATTTTTATTTATTTATTTATTATTACATTAACAGACAAACAGAAAACTTTACATACATATATACACGTATTACAATTTAAAATGACAAAGACGCAAGTACACATCAAATAAACAGACTAAAAATAACTAATCTACAAATACAAAAATAGATAAAAAATAATCAGTTAAAATTTAACAATAAAATATTAAAAGAACACAAACATCAAAACTCAAATGACAAAATTATAAAAACAAATTTTTTATGTCACAAATTGAGCAATATAAAATATCAAGCTGTGATTCAATACTATCATAGTTAACAATCATTTGATACAATGGGGAACTTTTATAAATATTCGTATTATGGCTATCTATCCAGAGCAGGTTATTGTTTCTAGCATTGAGTCTAGGAATATGAAAATTCAATAAGGAAGTCAGATACTCACACTTAATTTTATTAATAAAAACTTTATGTAGCAAAATAATAGAGTGCAAGGCGGCACGTCTTCTAACTAGACTCTTCATATTAAAACGCTCATAAAGTATTTCTTGCGGTACACCTCTAGCAGGATAGACGTCATCAAGCATGAATGCAGCGGATTTTAAAAATCTACGTTGAACCTTCTCAAGAGAAGTAATATGTGTGGAATAAATTGGATTCCACACTGTCGATGCATACTCAAGCCTGGACCTCACAAACGTATTAAAAAGCAATTTAAAAGTATCAAATGACTTGAAATGCCGCGCATTGCGAGTTATGAAACCCAGACTCTTGTAAGCATTCGCAACAACATTTTGAATATGACCATTAAAAGAAAGTTTGCTATCAAAAGTGATTCCAAGGTCATTTATTAAAGTTGGTCTTGCTAAAGTAACACCTTGAATAACATAATCACTTATAATAGTATCACTCCTACGACTATAAGACATCACATTACATTTACCAATATTAAGGGGCAGTTGGTTAAGAGTACACCATGTGTTAACCGAATCAAGATTATCTTGAAGCTTTGCACAATCCCGAAGAGAGTCAACTATACAAAATATTTTTTTCATGTCATCAGCATATAAGAGAAATTTAATGTCCAGTTTATCAGCAATATCGTTTATGAAAATAATAAACAAAAGTGGACCGAGAAGTGGACCTTGAGGCACTCCAGAGGTCTGAAAAACATTTAGACTTGTGACCGCTGATTTGAACAAACTGTGTTCTGTCAGACAAGTACGACTGAAATAGAGAGATCAAATTGTTACTCAAACCCACACTATCCAGCTTGCGGAGTAGTCGACCATGGTCAAGCCTATCGAAAGCCTTAGAAAAGTCAGTATCGATCAAGAGCTTCACAGATGAACTGGGTGTTACATAGTAAGTTAGTTTCAGTAGAACGACCAGTCACAAAACCATGTTGTTCAGGTATAATAATGTTACTAATTGTGGTGAACAATGAAGAAACAACTATTGATGTACAGGGTGGCCCAACAAAAACGTAACAGAGCCCATAGCGGCTAGGAACATTTTTTTTGGGAAAACGCAAAAACCCGTCGATTTTGTTTGCGAGGACGACATCTTTTTGCACGAATTAGATGAACTGCTACTCCCTGAGCGGCATATACATCCCCTTCATATTTTCAAATGGGAAGGGTGGTCAAGTTGCATATCGTTCAAAAGCTCTTTTAATTCTCTACACAGTCATGTGTCACTTTTGAAAATTAGCCTATTTTTGAAAAAGATACAAGGTTTTGAAAGCAAAATTTTGTTCATGAAATTTTATTACAGTAAATGTTAAAAATGTTGGCCCCCTGCGTCCATGCAATTATAAAGATTTTGTTCAAAACGTTGTCTTACATTCTGGAGCATTTCAGGAGTGACTAGACGACATTCATTAATGATACATTGACGTAGATCTTTCAGAGAGTCCGGTTGGGTGGCATAGATTTTGGTTTTCAGGTGTCCCCACAAAAGGTAGTCCAATGACCTTAAATCTGGGGACCTAGGAGGCCATTCAATGGCACCTCTCCTACCTATCCAACGATTCGGAAATGTATGGTTTAAGAATTCGCGCACATGGTGGTTATAGTGGGGGGGGGGGAGCCCCGTCTTGCTGAAACATCAATTCATCTTTGAGGTAATCATTATTGTTTTCCACAATTACCGTTAAGGCTGGATCAATGGCTTCTTGCAGCAATTCCAAGTACATATCATCAGTCAAATTACCATTTATAAAAAAAGGACCAACAAGGAAATCACCAATGATAGCCCAAACATTTAATTTTTCTGGATGTTGACTATGCTGTCCGTGGAATATCCTTAGAAACTGGGGTAGAAACCAAAATTAAATCCAGTGGAGTGCTCTATATTCAAAATTTGAAAAAGTGATCTAAAATACGAAGGTAGAACTGTTCAAAATAAAATAGTATATGTCCCAGTTAAAAAAAATGGGTTATAGGAATTAATTTCAAGGAAATGAAAAACGTGTGTCAAAAAATATGTTCTTGGCAGAGATTCAGTTTTTGTTTTTACACCTGAAAACAAATTATATAATATTGTATTACGAATCATATCACATTGATTCTTTAAACAATCTATGTGAGTTTTTCCTGTGGCATACACCTGATTTGAAAGGTCTTTTATATTTTTACAAAACCATGTTATTGAAAACTGTTTTTACTATTCTAGTAAATTGAAATTTTATTTCACTATTATTTTCATTACAAAATTGGATATGCTTAATTTTAAACGGATATGAGTCAATGAACTCATATAAACATCTTCTAAAGGTATATGCAACATAATACTTTATCCCAAATTCTTATTCTTATACTTGTCGACTACGTGCTAGAAGTTAAGTCGTTACATGTCTAATTTTACAACACACTTATTCTATATTTGGTTAAGCAAAAGTATTGTAATATTTTATTTTGTATATGCGGTCACATATCACATTTGAATCGATATTTATTTATATAAAGATATTATTAATAAATAGGTATGTATTTTAAATTAGCTTGGTTCAAATATCTAGATTATTGACAGTGAAACATTATGTAGTATTTTCCATAAATTCGTAAATATTTGAATGCCATTTCATCTTTTCGGACTCTTTTTGTATGTGTGTGTAAAATGTCTTCTTGTTGACCAAGGAATTATCTGCATACAGTTTGGCAATTAGAGTACTATTCAACAAATTAAATATAAAGTATTTATTGGATGATTTTTAGGAAAATGGAAATAAATTTGTTTATGTATAGATTCCATGAAGGTCAATTTTTCTGTTGCAGTTCTTAAATAACGCAGATGGCAGATGATTTTATTTAATATAACCCACATCATTTATGGTTTTGTTAGAAGATATATCTACATTTTGATTTTCCAATTTTCTGTTCAATAGTATCAGATGTTCTAGAGCCACTCTGAACTACTGCTACATAATAATAATGGAAACTTACACCAGCAATGCAGTTATGCAGATATTGACTTTTGGAGGAATGCTTTAAGAGGGCTATAGCAGTAGTGCTATTCCAAAAAAAATCCTGACAAGCAGCTGCCAAATAGAAAAATATTTTTAGTAGTTGTCAAGAAAGTGGTGATGTTAAACCTCACCAAATAATTCCAATAGATCTACATAAGCTAGAACTGATCAAAACGATCAGTATATTGATCTCCGAAAACCCAACCATTAGTGTAAGAAACATTTCTTATATACTCGCGCAAATTAGTGCAACATATAATGCAAACTTTTAATGCAGTATATAGTTGTATTACAATCAGTTGTAGTTTCTTAAATATTTTGATGAAAATATAATGAATTATTCATTTGTTCGTATGACGTAAGTCGTTTGAATTCTTGTCGCGAGTATACAAATATCGTTAATATCATTTCGTTTATATTTTCAACAATAGTTTCATCAAAGCAGGCCGATCATGAAATTTTGCACGTCGTCATAATTGTAATTTTTCGCAGTAACATTTTGCTGTATTTTCAGCACCTGAAACCAAAACAGTTTCTACTCGACACACTGAATATTTCATATATGATTATTTTGAAAGCGGTTACTCCTAAAGAGTTCAACAAGGGATACCTTTTTCAGATAAAACAGTAGGAGAATCTATTGTTTCAATAGTCAGATAGATATACTAAGCTGCAAAAAAATTCTGTCAATTAAAAGAAGCATGATGTGCTATAAGTGGCGCCATCTACTGCTGACGTCAAAATTAAAAAAAATTGAATTTCTCGCCTCCAAAAACTTCCGATCTTTAAAATGTATGCAAATATTTGGATTTTTTAAAAAGTTATTTACAAATATCGCGTTATATTGTCGTCAGGAATGTACTTTTGCTCTGTGTTCCATTAATCTCAGAACACCCTGTATAACTTATACTTAAACTAATGGTAACCTACTATGCTTTTTTTCTATTGAATTGTCTATTACAAGTTTCTACAGATTAGAGTTAATATGTTATTCTGTTTCTGTCACAAACAAATTACTTCACGTTGGAATCAATAATGCTTTAGTAACAATCTAATAAAAAAAATAAGCTGAATAAAAAATGTCAATAAAATCTCACAAAATGTTTCAAAGATTTTTGGTTTAATCAAATATTGATTGCTTAAAAATATTATAGTATTATAGGGTAATTAAAAACTTTTCTAAAGAAATTTTGAATGTGTAGATAACTCTTACAAATAGAATTTTGTAAACAGATAATCAAAACGGGCAAACAAATGATTTAAAAATACACTTCTGCACGGCACTGGAGCAGGTTCACTTAATTTTTTAAATATCCCCACAAAAAGAAGTCCAAATGATTTAAAATCAGAAGATCGTGGCGACCATGGTACCAATCCTCCTCGTCCAATCCGTTGGTATTATTGCTTGAACACCCTGTACAATCGTTAGCACTAATAATGGCACTGTCTAAAATGAATTTTGCGATTTCTTTTGAACTGCTGACGTATTCGTAATGAAATCTACTTTCAACATTCGTTATTAGTTGTTTCTCTTACCAATTGAGATTTAATGAAATGTCTACTCAGAACTTCCAGAAGTTCAAAAACTGTTTTGAGGAAGTATCATTATTATTGCAGAAACATGTACATGGTACAGATATAATTGAATCTCGTGTATGGTACGTCACACTGCTGCAATACGCCGTGACCGCTCTGGAATGTAATCTCGTCCACGATTAGGATTCTTTCCTTCACGTTGCACTACACTTACACACACTGCACACCGCGGTAAAAGTAATTGCATTTGGCATATGTTTACAGGGAAATCGTTCTGTTTAAGCATTTTATATCGTCGTAAATTAGAATGATATCCATCAACTCCGAGTTGCTATACACGTAAGCCATTTTTGAAAAACTAAAGTAAAGACTGGCATCACAAAAATTTTGATATCTACAAAAGTAATCGAATTTCAATACTCGGAATCGCCTAGCTAGAAACTATAGTAGTCCAACGATGTAAAGGTTGAAAATACTTTACGCTACTACAGGGTGTCCTGTAATTTCACGTAAATATTGAAGGGGGGTATTCTACGGCCTAATTTAGGGGGGGGGTCGTTTTTATATATATTTTTTCATTTGAGCCCTCCCTGCAGAGACATTAGCGTTGGTGGGGTGAACCTAAAATACGGTTTTCAATTTTTTCTCAAAAATGGCTTAACCTAAAATTTTGAAAATTGGTACACGTGTTTTACTGATGGGACTACGTTTTAGCAATACGTTTTTATGTTCACCCTTCATTTCGAAGTGGTTGAAGCAAACAACCCTTCCTGATGTTTTGGCCAGAACTTTTTTATAGATAGCTATGGATCAAAATTAAAATTACGGTTTTATGGACCTATGAATTTAGAAAATTTTCTTGCTCTTTCAATTTTTCCAAAAAAATAATACTTTCTGAGTAAAAAAATTCTTCTTCCACCTTTTCAAACTGGAAATCATAATAAATAAAAACACATAGAAGGCGTATGTCATTTTAATATTTAATTGTTGTGGAGTCTTGACAGTTCCATAGTTAACATCAGGAAAGGTTGTTTATTTCAACCACTTCGAAGTGAAGGGTGAAAATAAAAATGTATTGCTAATACGGAGATCCATTAGTAGAACACGCGTACCTACTAAATTTTTAAATTTTAGGTCCAGCCGTTTTTGAGTAAAAAAAAAGATACCGAATTTTAGGTTCACCCCACCAACGCGAATATCTCTGCAGGGAGGGCTCAAATCGAAAAAAATATAGAAAAGACCCCCCTAAATTAGGACGTAGAATACCCCCCTTCAATATTTACGTGGAATTATAAAATTTATTTTTTGAATTTTTCGAGAAATGTTCAAAGGCTATAGTCTTTCGAAATGTTCAAGGGCTCAGAAAATTCTGAAATAATTCACCAGTATTATATCGACACTGGGTATTCCAAAATTGGACTCGGTTTCATTCTACTCTCGTAGTTTCCGAAATATTATATTTTTCTTGCCAACAGAGCCTCTTACACAAAAACGGGCTACACCAGCGTGTTCAGCGCCCCAAAATACGTATAGAGGCGTCCTTAAATCGGTAATTTATTTATTGAATTTTTTGAGAAAATGTTCAAAAGCTATAGTCTTTCGATTTTTTTGAAATGTACAAGGGTTCAGAAAATTCTGAAATAATTCACCAGTATTATATCGACACTGGGTATTCCAAAATTGGACTCGGTTTCATTCTAGTCTCGTAGTTTCCGAAATATTATATTTTTCTTGCCAACAAAGCCTCCTACACAAAAACGGGCTACACCAGCGTGTTCAGCGCCCCAAAATACGTATAGAGGCGTCCTTAAATCGGTAATTTATTTATTGAATTTTTTGAGAAAATGTTCAAAAGCTATAGTCTTTCGATTTTTTTGAAATGTACAAGGGTTCAGAAAATTCTGAAATAATTCACCAGTATTATATCGACACTGGGTATTCCAAAATTGGACTCGGTTTCATTCTAGTCTCGTAGTTTCCGAAATATTATATTTTTCTTGCCAACAGAGCCTCCTACACAAAAACGGGCTACACCAGCGTGTTCAGCGCCCCAAAATACGTATAGAGGCGTCCTTAAATCGGTAATTTATTTATTGAATTTTTTGAGAAAATGTTCAAAAGCTATAGTCTTTCGATTTTTTTGAAATGTACAAGGGTTCAGAAAATTCTGAAATAATTCACCAGTACTATATCGACCCTGGGAATTCCAAAACTGGACTCGGTTTTATTCTAGCTCTCGTAGTTTTCGACATATTAATTTTGTTTCGTCAACGGAGTTTCCCACACAAAAACGGGCTGCACCAGCGTGTTCAGCGCAGACTAGGAAGAATTTTGCAATTTTTTTATTTTCGATATTGGCTCCATTTTTCATGACGCATCTATTTTCAAAAATTTTTTGCTATGGTTCTGAATCACCCTGTATATGAAATAACTGCTACAGGCTCATTTAGCGAGCAAGAAAAAGAAAAATTATTGTATAAAATAGCCCATGTAGTTATGACATAAACTCGTTGGAGGCTGTTGAACGCTAATTCAACAGTTGCATTGTGAAAGACAATGCTCGTCGAAGAGCTGCCTGCGAGCTAAGAGCTACAAATAGCGCACTCCAAACAACCCGACAAAAAAATAAACAAATCGGGAGCTTTTACTATTTTATTCATCCACGATTCCTGCTATCGTACGCGATGAGGAAAGTGGGCTTAGTGGGGGATTCTCGGCGGAGGATAGACAACAGACTTCCATAGAGTCCGCCGACGATACGAATAGAAGAATTTTGTGTGTCGGTCGATCGGTCAGCAGCTTATTTGACACCGGTCTAGAACCTGTTGTGCGAGCTTTGGTTTCCGTTTGAATTATCGGCACCTTCCCAACCAGGTGAGCTTTCTCGATAGAATGTTTAGTTATTTCGGTGTTTTTACATAAAATTTACTCTAACATTTTTGAAAACTTTCTTTTCCAACATTTTTTGAAAAGCTATTGCAACGTTAATGTTGTATCTTGGTAATGCGAATTGAATAAAGAATATTGTATTTACGTCAGAATTTCAGGATATAAAATTTGAAAATGAGGCTTGCCAAATTTTTAATCCTTTTAGATAAACATATTTATTAAGATCTCAACGTAAAATTAGAAATAGTATATAATTTTTCATTTGAAACGTGGTAATTTTTACCTTTATTTTAGTAGAGACTTGGCTGAGGTGGTATACTTATTTTGATTAGCACACTTCAAATGTCAGTTTTGACATATTGTATTTGCCGTTGTGTATAGATTTTATCCTCTCATATATATCCCGATCGTAAGTACAATATTCATCGTTTGAATGAAAAAAGAAAATCCATAATATACTTAAAAAACACTGTTGATATTTTGTTAATTCATTGTGTCAATTTCATAAATCTTGGTGAAAGTGATAATAATTGTTTCGGTAAAGCGTTTATCATGTGAAAATAGTGAATTTTTTTCTTCTCCCTGCACTTTTCCTCCCTCGAGAGGAAAATACTTTGGCTTTCTCGGGAGGCAAACAAGTATAAACTTCAAATAGCTGTAAGAGTATTTTATTCTACCTAAACTTCCTAAAAATGTATAATAATGCTTTTCTTTCGAACAGATTTTTTATTATTTATTTTTATATATAAATATTGAAGACAGTTTAAATTGAGGTTTAAAATAACATCAATAACTAAATGTTGTTAAAATTTATGGTACAATTAGTTAAATTACTAATGGAAATTCCCCTGAAGAAATATTGGCTCAGCTGGTGCAGATAAGTTCCGGTTTGTTATTTTCCAAATTGGTGGTCGTTGATGAAATACTTGTGGTAGAAAAAAAAAATTCAAAAATAAGACGTTTTTTGGTATTACTTTCTCCCGTAGTTATTTAGGTGACTACCTCACATTTTTTAGAAATACCATCATCTAAGTAACCTTCTGCTACTGCGTTTGTTCGCCATTCCTCATGTCTTCCAGCATTAACTAATAACGTAGCTGAAGTACGGCGGAAACTGTGTCCTTTCGAATCATCCAAATATAAAAATATTGTTATTCCGTATGGAATTTTGGCAATTGTGTTTTTGCTAATTACCTGGTTTGTACATTTCCCTTTAGCATAAGTTACAAAAAATCTAGGACATGTTTTAGTCCATATATTGTCTATACATATCCAAGACAGAAACTATCCGCGGGAGGAAATTATGCACTCTACTCGCTTGTTATACAAATAGCTATTTATAAGATTTCAATGCACACTAGGAATAGTTCTAGTGCCGTTTAGTACACAGTTGACATTAAATTTGACTGAATATACAGTATGCGCCAAAAGTATGGAATAAATTCAATAAAAACGAAACAATTATTTTTTGGGAAAAATCCTCGAACAGGTCGATTTTTAATTTAAAAAATACATATTTTAGCGTGAAATGCGATTTTCAAATGTCATTTGTTTTCGAGTAATGACGTCATCGATTTTTTTTAAATGGCAACACCATATTTTTTTCCTTGATTCTGAAAGATCGTTTAATTCTCTATCAGACAGTACTAAAATTTTGCCCTCTTACATAGGAAAGTTTTCGAGTAAATGACGATTGAATGTTAGAAAACGTAAATTTTATTCATAAAAAAGTAACAATTTTGAGGTATGTAAAATAAAATACAATTGATTAAATTTTATACTTATCGGACAAAGAAAATACACATACACTACAAGTTTAACACTTTTAATTGCGACTACAGTAAAAAAAAGTGTACAAAAAATGTAATGAATTATGAATACTAAACTGCTGAAAAAAATTCAGTCGAACACATTTTTCTATTTGAATTTATTTGAGATAGTATTTCCTGTCGAGAAACAATTCTTGAATGATAAACATTATAAAATAAACGTGAAATCTTGAATTACACAGCAAATTGAAAATCAAAGTAAATTCTTGAGGGACGTCTGTAAAGTATATAAGCAATTTCCTGATAATATTATTAGGGAAGTGTACCTACAACTAAAAAAAGCTCACAGAAAATTAACAGAGGACACTAAGAGAAACTATTATAATATTAAAATTAGTAATGCGGATAACAAATCCCGTACCGCCTAGAGCGTAACAAAAGAAGATGTTAATGTTAGAGAGAATAAACATCCAAACTGATAGTACTGGCACAGCTTAAATAACAATCAGCTCACAGACTCTACGGCGGCACCTTTGAAGTATTAAAACGTGAAAATTTGTCCTTGAAGCTTGTTCTCTCTCTGTCTTTTGGGATACAAGTCAGGACCGGATTAAAAATAGTTGCCCAATTTAGAAAGTGTTATAACTGCACTGTGTACCTACTTGAATTTCAAAATATTGTTTGTTTTTGTTTTACTAAAATATAGATATAGGAAATGTTACCTAAATTTGGGAGCTTGATTAATATAAATACCACACCTACGTGGATCCATTATTAACATAAAATGTACAATTACTTTTCAAAGTACGTATAGGTAATTTATTAACATTACGTTGCTAATGACTAAAAAAGAAAACAAAACAAAAGTGAAACTTATTAAATTAAAATTTGAAACAAAAATGTTTTCATTGTGTTCAACTTTCTGCCGTACTCTATATAATACCTGGATCATTTTCCAAGACATTAGTTTGGCATAAAACCATATCCTGAAGAATGTTTATGTTAAGGGTGACTAGCATGGGCAGGGAATAGGTATGATCTGAAAAATATTTAGAACTGTCCTCAAGTGAAGGAAATAATGTAGGAACTGCATTTTTATTCAACCGATTGGGAAAATGATTCGTAAACATACTGGGTTCAAAACGATCCTCACACACCCGACTACTGTTATCCACACACGGCACAAACATGTCCTCCCCTTCTTTCACTCATCATGATAAATAACAATAAACACAAAGTAACACAAATAGAACACAAGACGGCCCTGGTCCTATTTGAAAGGTTGTATCCCAATATGGCGGCATGCGCGAAGATCTGCGCGAGACGTTCCCGGTCATAGGAGTCTGTGAGCTGATTGTTATTTAAGCTGTGGTACTGGTGTATCTATTCCTTTCAGTGACTCTGCTTCAGCTTTCAACAAGTATTTTTTAGATTCTGTTCAGGAAATTTGTAAAATTGACGTCAATCCTGCCGAATATGTAATTTTGAGTTATCGCATAGAAAACACTTTAAAGCTGTTGCCTATTACTCGAGAAGAAGTGGTTGATATAATTAAAAAAGTATCGAACAAAAACTCTAAGGGATTCGATGGCATTCCTTGCTCTGTACTTAAGCATGTAGCGGACAGTATCTCTATTCCTATTTCTAAACTCAATATTTCATTTGAGGAAGGGTCGTTTTCTGACATTTTAAAACAATCACTTGTTGTCCCATTTCATAAAAAGAGAGACCATGACAAAATAGTTAATTACAGAAGTATTTCGCTACTTTCAGTATTTTCAAAAATTTATGAAACTGCATATTCTGAAAAAAAAATTTTTTTTTTGAATTAACACACATTTGATTTGATCACAGTATTATGATGTTACAGTACGGCTCATTCCTTGCGCAACAATTTGACTTTACTTTTAGATAAATTGCATGCATCATGAGATTTAGATTCGTTTTTCTCAGAAACCATTGCTTCTAGCGACATCAACAAGGTGTACCTTTTTTTAACTAGAAAAGATAGGTAAGAAACTGTTTCCAGTCCAAAATGGGATACAGTGTAGCACAAAAAAGTCGTAGTGATTTAAAGGGGTTCAAACCATCGTTGGTGGCGCCCTCTAGCAGATACACCAAAATCGTCGACATATTCGAATTTCTACTAAATAATAAAGAAAACTTGATTTATTTTTTCAACTTTGACACCCTGTAGGTCGAAAAAGAAAATATTTGGAATAATCGCTCTATTTTGAGGTCAGCAACATGCCCTTATAAGCTCTGTCCCATTATTAATGAATCACCCTGTATAGTTTCAGCAAACCCAGTTGAAAATTTCGCTCATTTTGGAAAAATACTTGTGTGGCCGCTTAGTGGTAGATAATAATAACGGCTATTTTTCATGGAATTAACCACGGAATCGAGGCACTTAGCCAAATTCCTGCTGGACGCATTGTTTTAACTGCAATTTAAAATTATTTTAATTGAGCCTGAATTATTCGTGACTTGTTTATAATATCCATTCAGTTAAAATTTCAAGCCAGATTTTGGCCAATCTACGGTTCATTACAACAAAATAGAAGAGTGACAAAAGCAAGCTTGGTCTTTGACATTTCAAATTGATTGAATTTTATTTAACTCCATTATATTTTTGTTTTATGGTGTAAATATGTAAATAATTATTACCTTAATTTTTAAAATAACTGCAACATATTTTGCACGATGTTCATTCATCATTTTGTATTCCGTCAGATGATTTCTATTTAGATTCAGCTAATGGAGAAATAATTTTTAAATTTAAGTCTGCCTTGAACCTGGGCAAGGGTTTCTTTTCACTAAATTAAAACAGATTAGCAAAAGTTAACTACTTTTAAAATTCACAGCATGCTATTTGAAGGCATATTTGTCTAATCTACCAATGGTATATTTAATTTTCGCACAATCGTTCTGTAATATGCACTTACTGTCGTTGATGACACATTCTGTAACTTGAATATACAACACTGTGGCTTGTTTCCATAGAAATAAAAATAAATAATAATTGTGTTCTTTGAGTTCATAACAGCATTAATATGATAAGTAAAAATCAGTAATTCTTTTCACCAACAAATGCTGGGCTAATTTATTTTAAAAATTAAAGGTACAGTTTGTACAATTCTTAAACGTAATAGCTTTTCCCTCGTTTTTATCTATTGCTTTTACAGTAATTGAATTTTCTGTATTTTCTATTGAGTTAGATATGTTAGGATTAGAATACACTTCAGTAGTTCTGTCTTCAAACACTGGAATGGAGTCAAATTAATTGTCACTGCCGCTGTTGGTATGTAAAATCTTATCAGCAAACTCTATTTTTTTTGCTAAATACTGCAACATATCCTTCAGCGACACCAGAAGACCTACAATTACATTTTCTGTTAGTCAAATAATACATTAATGTTATCACTGAAACCTCCAGCCCTCATGACGTTTGAGTGCCATAACATCAACTCAAGTATTAGCTAACACAGTCGCCGACGTCCTTCTAAAAGCATGTCCAGTATAGGATTTTGGATCTTGCAGTTTTAAATATTCGGCAATTTTTTGTGGTATTTGTCCCAATGTATTTATACCCACAAGTTGATTTACACGTTTTCCTTGGCGAACTGAGTAAAAAAATCGACGAGAGTTAGTCTCCTTAGGTCTTAAGAACTTTTTCATTGGCTTGTCAATGATTGTGAAAATTCGATTAATTTGTGTTTTGGTATCAGGCACTTTAACAATGACAACTGAACCTTCATCCGTAATGTGATCAACTGTCATCTTCATAAGTTCATTACGCCTAAGAGCCCCAGCGGCTTCCGTTATCATCACTGCTTTCATCATAATATAGGTTTCAACGGGGGCTTCCAGCAGGAATTTTTCATCTCTTCTCTGGTAAATACCTATGATTTTTTTGCATGATGTCCAATATTTTTCTTCTTTAGAAATGCTCTAACTTCTTAAATTGCGATATATCGACACCATTATTTAAGTTGATTGTACTTTTAAGCATAGAGCACTCTGCTCATAAGCTTCTCGGAAACTTCAATCTTAAATTTCTCTAAACAAAATAAGCCAGCAAAGTTTTTTCAGATATCTCCGCTTTCTTCTCATTCAACCATTTCCTGAAGGCATCATAGACTCTTTCATACCTTATTTTTGATTTTGTGGGAATTAATGACCCACAACCTATTTGATACGAATCTACCTCTGAATCGTCTTTATCAGCCATTATAAGCACAGTTTTGACAGCAAAACACAAAATTGTTCAAACTTCAAATTGTTTTTTTGGTTTCCAACAAAATAAAATCTAAACACGCTAGATAGGCCACGCCATTTCAGCAATCAAAATAATTTATTTTATTATTTTATTTGAAAATGCGATTGTGCGAAAAACGTTATACACTATACGGTTGTTAAGTAGCTAATAGTGTAAAATACTATATAACGATGGACTATTTTAATATAAATCAACAATTTGTGCTGAGGTTTGAGGCGCTCTGGATATCTTTCTCGATATAACTCTACAGTTCTTCTTGAATTTTTTTGTGACTCGACGTAAATTAGCAACATATCAGCTTATTCGGAATGGGAAAACATTTTGTAAGCACAACAGTTTTACGTTTGAGGTTCGTATTGAGGAATGACAAGTATTTTGTGACATTTATGTACTTTAATACAACGAACATTCAATTATTTTCCGGAAGGATAGCCGATAATTCCAAGAATTATTCTTATTTTGTGTAGACCTTTGTACCTGTCAAACACTTGGAATTTCCACTTGAAATCGTTTAGTTATATGACTGGATCCACTTTGTCTGATCTGGTGTGATGTAACTGATGTTTGAGATGAGTTTATGAAACGTAAAAGTTATAACATAACGTATTAAGCAATTTATAGAAAATTATAAATATATTAGTTAAGTGTATATAGGTCCTTATAATCTAGCTTACATTTAAAAAATGGTTCTGTAATTTATTTATACAGGATGTCCGGAAATTAAATAATTATGGACCGTCAACAAATCTTTAAAAAAGTCCTCTTGATATGTCACGGTAAAATTAGTCGTTTTCGAGAACAGTCGCTTACTTGAACTCATTCTCAAAATTTGGTTACAAAGCAACATTAGTGATAGGTGCACAAAATTAAAAAAAAATCAGTAGACTCACATAAAATGTATAAGAAATTCTTAAAAAAAACAACATTTTTTTGTAATTTTGTTTTCGAAAATATGGCATTAATTTTTCGCGTAGATTCAGCCTTCGGATTATTAACGCATTATTTCCGAGCACACTATATATTAACTTGGTTCCGCTAAGAGAAAATACAAACAATGATAACAAAATCGTGTGTCAAGAGAAACAATCATTCACTTCAGAGTTTCTGAAGACGCGCTGGTTTTCGATATGTCAACCTATACTGGTAATCAGTTCGAAAGTTATCCAATTTAGAAAAAACCAGTTTCATGTCCTAAAACGTACTTGTTTTACAAGCTTTTATACCTGTCAAAGGAAGAGAAGCAGGCTCTAGGTTAAGTAGATGGATTCAAAACAATTTTTTTATAGATAGGCAACACTCATATCAGTGATTTTTTTAGTAGTTAGTTTGGTAGTTATTAGTAACGCAAAATACTCAAAGTAGTCATTTTTATATAACAAAACTTAATATAAAATGATTAACGTTAACAGTCATATCGTAAATGAATCGTTAAAAACCGAAGGTTCCAAAACGGAACCTTGAGGAGTACCAGATGTTGCACCACGTTTGGCTTGACTTGAAACCACAGTACATACAAATATATATTAGCGAATTATTAAAATAGGATATTATAATAAGGAAAAATCATAACTAGCTTAAAAAAATCAATATGTATTATATAAATAAATAAAATATATACTCGCGACAAGAATTCAGACGTCTTACGTCATACGAACAAATGAATAATTTATTATATTTTCACCAAAATATTTAAGAAACTACAACTGACAGTACTAAAACTATATACTACACTAAAAGTTTGCATTATGTATTGCACTAAATAGCAAAAAACGGTTGCTTTTAACGCGAACAAATATCGAAAATTACGTTGACAATAAAAACAAATGTGTAACGTCAGCCGTGACGTAAGACGTCTGAATTCTTGACTCGAGTATAGTAGTCTATTATAAAATCTTTTCTGAAATACGTCTTCTCCATGGTACAAGTAATATGAAAAAATTTATTTTATTTATGACTAAATAACAACATTTTATTGGTTGAATTGAACAAACAATATGAATAATGTATTAGTGAAATATTTCTTTCTGATATTTTAGTGTTTTGAAACAACCTATTTAATTTAAGACACGATAATAATATGTAATACCTAGTACTCTTTTTCCGTTATTTACTTTTCGTATCTGAATCAAGTATCAGAGGTGATTGTTATCTTAAACATTCTTTGTTTCCTCATATTTAGGAAATGCTATTGGGTAGTTTTATTGGTCATTGGTAAAATTCGTGACATTCAGGTTTTATGTTTATGTTGGTTCATGTTGATTAAGTTTTATTTTGGGAAATATAAATTGCTTTATGCTGTTACTTCAAGAAGTAATACTCTCAACTGATTATTTGCCTATTTTTTATTTAATGCATATAAAACTTAACAACTTCAAAAACTGAATAATTTTTAAGGCGCTTTATGTCAAAACTTTGATTCTTTATCATATAATTATTTTTGTATCAATTCCAATATCTCTGAATTGGACTAGATGTTCAACGTTGTATCTGATTTTTTGATATATGTTAAACGTTGACCTCGGAAGAGAGGTTTAAGGTCAAATCTAAGCATTCATTGCTTCTCCTAGTCCTTGATATTTGTGAAACGTAATCTTACTTTTGACTGACTTACATAAGGTTTGTGTGGCATCTTTTAATTTTAAAAAGTCGGATTGGTTCTAATTATACTGATCGTTGTGAAAAAGAATTTTTATTTTTTAACGTTCAAGATGTTCCAATAAAAAACTCATAATTTTATTATTACTGCTGTTGCTAAAAATATTGTATCTATTTGTTCATAACTACCATCATTTTTAAAAATTGTTTTTAATCTGGAACAGTAAATCAGACTGATTTCGTTGACGTTCCAAATTAAATCTGTTCCTGTCTTCGTTGGCAAGAGTTTGATGTTTATAAATATATTTTATAGCTTAATAAAACTCTTTAAAAAACACTTACGATGGTACGTGATCTTTTGTTTTATAAATCTTATTTTTCCGCCAGACAAGAATGTTGTATTTTTATTTTGCTGATACAAATAAATGAATTGCAACATTTATTAAATTGTATGTTTACAAGAAGTAGAAAGTTATGCATTGAACGTGCAAGTTTCAACGTAGAAGCTAAGTATTGGGTGATGACAATTTTCCATGAAATTCAATTTAAGATGTTACAGAAAAGAAAAATACATATATCCTACTATTTGATCACATATGACTTATATGAATACATTGCAGTACAGGATTATTGGAGAAGTTAGAATTTATTACATTTATCATAGAGGAGGTTTTCGAGTATACAAAGGAAATGTGTACTGGAAACCAGGAGGTGTATTTCTATGAACAGTGAGACATCAGTTTTTTTTATTTGCTCTTTAGTCATAAATTTTAGCAAAGCCGATGTTTTTGATTTATACTAAACTTTTTTATCAACAAAACTTCTCAAATTTCTTATTGCGTGGTATGCTGAACTGAGTTTTTTCACAACATGATGTATGTGAACGGTCGAATTTAATTGTTGATCTATGTAGAGTCCTAAAAACTTAGTACTAAGTATAGTACTCTATATAATTCGTTTTTGTCGCATTTACAATGAGTTTGTTTAACTTTATCCAGTTGTAAAATTGCGACAAAACTTCATTAGTTGTGGCTTCTAAGTTCCGGAGATTTGACTCTCTGATACTGTTTTGACGTTATCAGTTTTTTTAATAAAAAATTTTAAACCTACATTGTTTTTGAGAAAGAAGTCTCAGAAATTGGCCATTTTTGAGAAAATAGCTCTTCAACAATTACCAGCATAGTTTATTGTACAATATTTTAACGTAGTAGGCGCCAAAATTCCCTTGCAAATTGGATATGTTGAAGGCAGGTCGACAAGCAATGAAATTTGCGTTGGTCTAAAATGGTACGGGTAGTATTTTTCAACGTGCAACGTTTTTAAAATGAAAGTCATATTGATTATTGCAGTTCTAGATAGTGGTTCTGAATTAGATTAAGGATAAGGTAGATCAGCAGTAGATAGTACATATCACTAAAGCCTATGAAAGTTGTCTAAATAAAAAACAAATTTTATGTTTTTCAAAATCTGTATTCGCACAACCACAATGCAATGTTTTTTAAAATCCTGTTTTTATATCAGGCAAGAAACCACGTACGTAATCATGACCTGGAATAGAAACAGCTACAACTACTAGAAGGGCAACAGCAAGAAACTGAAAATAATAGTATATATTATTACAAATATACAGTATATCTATAAATGATACTGCAGGAAACAACTACTCCGCGGGCGAATGCCCCGACCGGCATTGAATTATAGATTCACCATTTATAGATTTAATGGCGCATTGCCCGGGGCGAGAGGTCTGCGGTTAAGTACCTACGATATTGTAGGTCGCTTTCTGCAAATCGAGCCGCTTAGGCCGAGCAGGAAGTAGCAGACCAGTTACATCTCACCTGCACTCAATTTATATGTGAAACTACATATGAAGGAACAGCGAAGGATTAGTCGAAGACTTGTGCGGGAGAGGGGGCGGCATATTAGTAAGCAGGCTGCATTTGCGTCCAGGAATAACTTATGTTGGTAGGCCCTTACCACCGTTCAGTGCAGGAATGAGGGAAACCTGGAAACCCTCATTAGGGGGGTAGTTAAACGTCAATCGGTATCAGTCTCTCACATTGACCCAAGCCAACATTCTTCCACCCTACCATACCCGCAGAGGGCGCCAATTCTTTCCATGAATATAGCTATACAGTTCAATTTTCGGTTATCTCACCTATGGCATACTGATGAGGGCTAACAAGCCCGAAACCGGTTTATGTCTGGTGGAGTGGCCGACAAGTGTTCTTGGCTGTTTCACACAGATACTGCAGGTATAATTCAATGCCGGTCGGGGCATTAGCCCGCGGAGTAGTTGTTTCCTGCAGTATAATTTCTAGATTTAATGGCGCATCGCCCGGGGCATTAGCCCGCGGAGTAGTTGTTTCCTGCAGTATCATTTATAGATTTAATGGCGCATCGCCCGAGGCGAGAGGTCTGCGGTAAAGTACCTACGATATTGTAGGTCGCTTTCTGCAAATCGAGCCGCTTAGGCCGAGCAGGAAGTAGCAGACCAGTTACATCTCAAATATACAGTATGTTTGATTATAAAGGCTCCAAGCTGTAACTCGAGTATCCATTTTTAGACCCTGTGAAGTATACAGGGTGGTACGATTTTAGCCAATTAGTCTTAATAAAATTTTGATAATAAATAAATTACGGGGTCTCAAAGTCGGAGCTTAAGGTATTTTTTTTTTATAATTACACTATCTTTGAATTTATCAAGTTCAAAATTTGGGAATAGGTGTTTTTGGATATGAAAGATCATAATCTGTTGTCTATTTAATATAAAAATTATACAGTGTGGAAGAAAGGTATGGAATAAATTCCTTATTTCTAAATCTGCGAAGTTTCATGAAATTTCCTCGGACAGGTCGATTTTACTTTTAAAAAATACTCTTTTTTCTATGCCAATGCATTTCCCACGTTCATTTGTTTTCGCGTGATGACATCATCGGATATTTTTTTAAATAGAACTCCTATATTTTTTCATCGGATTTTTGTAGAGCTTAACTTGCTGAATTCAAAAATGTATAATTTCAACACTTTATTCCTTCAACTTTAGCAATAGTGCAGCTATTGAAAACTGTTATCGTTTCAGGTAAAGTGCCTTTCTACTGAAAATACAGCAAAATTTTACTTGAAAAAGTTGTTCAAAACGGTAAATTATGGAGACGTGCAAAATTTTAAAAAGATCGGCCTGCTTTGATAAAATCTTTGTGCTTTGTTGAAAAATGGTTTCAAAATCAAACTTCGCCGATCTTCTTAAGATTCTGCACGTCTTCATAATTTACCGTTCTGAGCAACTTTTTCAAGTAACATTTTGCTGTATTTTCAGTAGAAAAGGCACTTTACCTGAAACGATAACAGTTTTCAATAGCTGCACTATTGCTAAAGTTGAAGGAATAAAGTGTTGAAATTATAAATTTTTGAATTCAGCAAGTTAAGCTCTACAAGAATCCGATGAAAAAATATAGGGGTTCTATTTAAAAAAATATCCGATGACGTCATCACGCGAAAACAAATGAACGTCGGAAATGCGTTGGAAAAAAGGGTATTTTTAAAAAGCAAAATCGACCTGTCCAAGAAAATTTCATGTAGTTTTAGAAATAATGAATTTATTCCAAACCTCTCTTCCACACTGTATATCAAAAAGAAATTACTTATCCCAGTGATGATCTCCATAACTGTCAAGAGTTTTTGATATTTTGCAATTATTTACTTTAAGTTTAGTTATAGAATAAAAAAAGGCGCCAACAAGATTAACATTATTCATAAGTATCCAACACGGTACAAAGAGATGGCTTTATGGATACATTTTACTAATAAAACGGTTATACAAAGGTCTGCTTATTTCCTTGATCCAAAAATATACATATAATAAAGTTCCAAATAACTTAAAACTAATAAATTCTTTTGCAATGTTCAGAACTCACATTAAAAATGGCTATTAAATTATTAATTGCACTTAATTTAAACTGAATGCATCTATTTTTGTTTTTATTTCTTGTCTCATATTTTGTGCCTAATTATCAGGAAAGTTTTCATAATTTTTAATAACAACTCAATAACTGTTAAATGAAAGAGAGTTAAGTATAATTCCCTTGACAAGTTCCGCTTTTGGGGTTTTTGCAACGCTCTTATATTAGTTATTGCATATGCTATATGACACTAGAGATAATCTATTTGTCTTTGTGATATTTTTATTTGCACAGGTAATAAATGCGGAAATTAATTCCTACTGTACATTTTAAGCAAATTTTGTTACTTAATGGATTATTGTATTTTAAAAAATTATTTCTTTATGTTATTGTAAGTTGATGTATTAGTAGATATATCGCATTTAACTAAAATTTATTTTTTTTATTACTGTAATTTATACATGTGTGTAAATAAATATTATATATATTTCGACCATATTTGTGACGTAACTTTTTTTGGCTCTAACGCTATCACGTTATTTATTAAAAAATCTTAAACCTATATTATTTTTGAAAAAAAAGGTATATTTGTCAGTAGTGTCTTAAACTGGACATTTTTGAGAAAATAGCTTTTCAACAATCACCTGTATACCTCATTGTACAATATTTTAACGTAGTAGACGCCAAAATTCCCTCACAAATTGGATATGTTAAAGGTAGATTGATAAGCGATAAAATTTACACTGGTGTAAAATGGTACTGACAGTCATTCTGATTCTTATAGCTCCAGATAGTTGTCTTAAATTTGTTTATGGATAATCCGGAATATGAAGATGTGAACAAATGTTTTTCCTTTTTTGTCTATATTCCTAAGCAGATTTTTAAATTGTTGATTATCAGATTGTATTTTATATCGAAGTCCTCTCAAATATTCTCGTTGCCTAGCATTACGAATTGAAATTTAATTGCCAACAAATAACAGTCACATCTCTCATATCTGAATATGAAGAAACTGTAACTGAGACTGGTTGTGGCTTTTGTCCACAGAGTAGTTAGTTTCACACAATATTATTAATACCTAAAAATATATAGAAAATCATGATATACCTTATCGAATGCTTTAGCAAAATCGGTGTATACCGCATCAACCTGGAATCCCCCCTCAAAATATAAACTCTCCTTATTAACAAATGTGACAATATTAATTTCTACAGATCGCATTTTACAAAAGCCATGTTGCTCTTCACTGATATATTGTTTAATATGTAGATATAACCTTTCATAAATAATAAACTCATAGAGTTTTCTCGTGCTATTAAGGACTGCTATAGGTCTGTAGTTTGTTACCGCATTACGATCGTCTTTTTTATGAACCGGAGTCAATTTTCTAGGTATATGTTTGCACTTCGGCTTCTACAAACATTAACTTCGTCCTAAGTGCGCCCCTGGCAATGACGTCATCTGCAAACGAAGTGCGGTCTTTAGTTATTTATATTTCTTTCCTTGGGTTTTTTTTTTCAATTTTTTGTCCGATTGCCGATTGCATACTTTGCCTTGTAAGGTTTTACAGTGGGCCAGTACCCAGTGCCGTGCAGAAGTGTAATTTTAAATCATGATTTTTTTTACAAAATTTATAAATTTGTAAGTCAAGGAAATTCTGAATCGCCCTGTATATTAAGGTGTTGAAATTGCACGATGCATATTATTAATTACAGTATATAAAATGCACTTTGAAAATAAATGTTAACTCATTCTCAAGGCATATTTCTTTTATAGAGCTGTTGATGTCTGAAAAACATCATTGATGACGATAGAAAGTATTTTAGGCGTGATATAATCTACAGTATGCGTTTCCAATGCAAAATTTATAAATAAAATTATGGCCTATAAAATTAATTTTAGATGTTGCATAAAAAGAAGAATATTATGTCAACTTAAAGGACTTTGTGGTTTTAAGGCGGGGATTTTGTAGAAAAGGAAATGCACAGCCTGAATGAGCGAAACGGCAAATCAATGAGGCCTATGAGACAGTATACAAACCGTATAGGCCCGAACCACAAGGTTCCCTGAAGTTTATCATGCATTTTGACGTACATAAAAATGGAAGCCGTGATATATGTTAAGACTCGAGGACACAAAATGTACAATTAGCAATAAATATTAATCTGGAAGTGAAACACAAGTTGTCCTATAAGTCCTGCTAGTGAGTGAAGTAATTTGGTGGCTGTGGCTGTGATAATTTTTCCGTAATTGCGACATATTGTTGCGACATATTGGCGTAGTAACTGTGTGGCTAGAATTGAGGTACTTTATCATTTATTTTAATTATTCTTGTGATTTTATAAGCAATGAAATAATATGCAATGTTAGATACAGTATGCGTTTCCAATGTAAAATTTATAAATAAAATTATGGCCTATAAAGTTAATTTTAGATGTTGCATAAAAAGAAGAATATTACGTCAACTTGAAGGACTTTGTAGTTTTAAGTCATTTTCTTTATTGATTTCAAGAAGGTAGTTATACAAACATTTCTTACTGATCATAAACTACTTTTTAAACATTCTATAAAGAATAGCAGAATAGTATCAACTACATTTTAATCCAGCTTAAGACCAAATTGCATAAATTCTAAATTATCGGACCAAGGATTTTCATATACAGTATGCGCCAACGGTATGGAATAAATTCAATAAAAACGAAACAATTATTTTTTGGGAAAAATCCTCGAACAGGTCGTTTTTTAATTTAAAAAATACATATTTTAGCGTAAAATGCGATTTTCAAATGTCATTTGTTTTCGAGTAATGACGTCATCGATTTTTTTTTAAATGGCATTACCACATTTTTTTCCTTGATTCTGAAAGATCGTTTAATTCTCTATCAGACAGTACTAAAATTTTGCCTTCTTACATAGGAAAGTTTTCGAGTAAATGACGATTGAATGTTAGAAAACGTAAATTTTATCCATAAAAAAGTAACAATTCTAAGGTATGTAAAATAAAATACAATTGATTAAATTTTATACTTAAATTAAATGTTCGAATTGCCATCCACCAATTTCTTGACAATGCGCAAGTCTGTGAAGAAATTCTTCTTGCACATTATGAATGATTTCTGGGGTAACTGCGTATTTCGTCCCGAATGCGATTTTGAAGTTCTTCTAAATTACGTGGTTTATTAATATACACTTTTGACCCCATGGGTTGGGTTGGTTAGGTCATATAGGTAATGTCTCACTACAAACCTGCAATCACTCTATGCGCCAAGATTTGGCAACGCGGTCAGTGAACTAGATCTCCTACGACAACCTTACATTAGGGTTCATCTGCAACTAAGTTCTAATTTTATTTTTATAACAAATATTTTTCGTTCGTACCTGTTTATTATTTACATGTTTATGCAGAGATTGTCTTTTATTCACTTTTTATTGTTTCAATTTATTAAAAAGTATTTATTTTTTTATTAAAAAAGTTTGAAATACTGTTAAACCAGCGCTGAAGCCTTTGAAAATGGTAAATAGTGAAAAAAAAATAATAGTAGGATGAAATCCATTAGAAAAGAAAGATAATACAACAAAAAAGAAACGAAAAATAATTTACGGGCGATCTGAGGTTGGGAAGTGCAAGGGGGTGAGTTTTTAAGGGTAAAAAACGGTTTATCTCGATTTCCGGCAAAACTGCAAGTCCTATGGGAAAAAGTTAAATGGCATAGTTTTAGGTAATAAAATGATCTACAATTTTTGTATTTACACTTTTTTCACATAACCTCAAAATTTATGTGAAAAATTCAAATAAACAAGGTTTTGGTTTCTTATTTTTCTTTTACAAAAAAAAAATTTACGAAATTTGGTGAAAACTTAACTTTTTAGGAAGGATTTTTTGTATATAACTAAGTAGTGTTAGATCGTCATATTTTGCCGTCAAAAATATTCAGTTAACAGGATGACCTTTTTTTGTTATACCCTGTATAACACAAACAACAATATCAAAAATATTCACTCCCAAACTCCAGCAAAACAACAGTCATTACTGTACTACAACGGACTATTTGAAAACCCTCATTTGGTTAATTATCCATTAATAATCACTAATAGACTAGCTCATTCTTAATTCAATGGCAGCCTTAACGCTATTAGGAATGCAAATAGTTTTAAAAATGAACTATAGCGGTGCCATAAAGTATAACTATTCTCGTAACTAATTTTTATTTCAGTCGCGTTTGTTTCAGTTCTTCCTCAAGTTTAAAAGTGTGCTAAAAATGGTTAACCTCACTCTTAACGAATATCTGTTTTAATATCTTTCATAAACACTAGTCCAAATTTTTAATACACATTAAACATTTTCAAAGAGTTTTCTTAATGTTTCACTCAGAAACCAATAGATAGTAATTAAGATAAAGTAATTTGAAGAATGTAAAACTGCGATTGAATTAGTTAAAATATTTCACAATAATTTATTACTACAGAGAAGATGAAAAAAATCAATCACTTCAAATCCAAAAAATTCCACCTTGATTTAACAGTGACGTGTAGTTAAATATGTTGCATGGGAAACGTATAAGGTGTTCCGCATAAGAACCGACAGAGCAAAAAAATAATAAATTGTTCAATATGGGCACCATTTTTTCTGAAACATAAATTTACTGTTTAATAAATGATGATCGTTTCATATAACGTTACGATCGTAATACGATTCCACAAATCTTCGCGGGATTTAATTGGCGTAGAATAAACAATATTCTTTCCCCAAAGAAAATTCCTTTCGCCATCAATACCGGTCCAAACATTTATCTTATACTCTCTTGTTGAAAATGTCTAGAAATTATTGCATATGGGTTTACATCATCATTGTATTACATCATATTCTTTCTTTTCTAGTAAAATCAAGATTATCCGTTTTTCAGCATGGATTTATGTCCGGCAGATCTACAACATCCAACTTGTTGAATGTTACTCATTTCAATGCTAATGTGGACCAGGGTAATCAGGTTGATGTAGTCTATACGGGCCTTTCAAAGGCTTTCGATAGATTGGATCATGGTCTGCTACTGAGCAAGTTATCATGTTTTGGTTTAACTTCTAATTACTTTGAGTCATATTTAGCAAATAGAGTCCTAAATGTTAATTACTTTGTTTACGAATCCACAGAAATATACGCTACATCTGCTGTCCCACAGGGATCAGTTTTGGGGCCCTTGTTATTTATTATGTTTATAAATGATGTCTGTACATCTCTTCATGTGAATGTTCTGTTGTATGCTGACGATATTTGCACAGATTAACTCACTTGGTTGTTACCTTTTACAAGAAGATCTCACAAAGGTTGATTTATGGTACCAAGAGAACAAACTGCCGCTGAATATTGCAAAATGTAGCGTAATGACCTTCACAAAGAAAATAAATTCAATAGATTTTGCCTATACCATTAATAATAATGCATTAAACAGGTGTGGTGAATTTAAGAACCTTGGAGTTATCTTCGATTGTCGAATGCCTACAAAAATTTGGGATTTATATTTAGAAATGCTAAATTTTTTAAGAATGCATCTACGTTGACCACCCTGTTTAGTGCATTTGTCAGACTAAAACTAGAGTATGCTACAGTTATTTGGAGTCCTCATGCTGATATCCACGTTAATAATTTGGAGCGAGTACAAAGAAAATTCGTTAAATATTTAAGTTTTAAAGCCACAAGGCACTCCACAGTTGCACAAATTCCATTTGAATGATCTAGCCTCGCGTCGTACTTACTTTTCTCTTCTAAATAAAATTGATTATCCAAGTATTCTTAGTTATTTTAATTTTAGTGTTCCGTCAGTGTTTTAAATTCGTTTGCAGTCTAATTAATCTGTTGTGATTTGGATTGCAATATTTGGAATTGTTAACTGTATGCTGGCTTGTGTTTGTTTTGTTATGACATATTATATTACTTATTGTGTTTACTTGTTGCTTTTTTGTTTTGTTGTTTAAGTATACATTATTGTATATTTCCCCTGCCCTATAACTGGATTTAGTCTGTCTGGGCAGTGTATCCTTAAAATAAAATAAAATAAAAGTTGTAAACATTTGTCATTTCTCTAGGAGTGTGGATAATAGTTCTTGCACATTTTGTGATATGGAAGTAGCAGGTTACGTTTAAGAATTAGGTGTAGGTACAAAAGTTTTTTATAATCTAGTTTCTCGAGATAAACATTTAGTATTTATTTGCAGTTCATCTTCCACTATCTGCAAAATATTTTCTTCATCTTGTACTTTTACGTTAGGACGGTATCAAATATTATTGAAAAACTTTCCTGTCTCCTGAGCACGTCTTTCAACATTAGAAAATGTTTCTCTATTGAGAATCACTTGATTTGAAAATCTCCTACGATATTCTTCCACACTTCTTCTAGAGTTTCGTTCACAGAAACCTAGCCTAAGTAACTTGTTCGCTGAATGTAAATTTTCTAGCCATTTTCAACCACAAACAGTAGAATAAATAAAATAGTTTTTTATTACTAACTGTCAAATTTTAAAGACAAAGCCTACTACTGACTTTTTGATTTCTTATAATAAACGCTAATCAAATCTTATTTTAATTAATTAATTTTTTCTTAAAAAGCCTTATTTTTGGTATAATTTTAAGAGCGACTCACCCTCAATAAATATTATGTTCTAAAAAATCTTGGCAAGAAGGTTTTAAAGTATTTTCAAAAATTAATTAATAGCTCATGTTTTTATTTCAATGTGATATAAATATTTCATAATAGTAAAAAAATCGAAAAAAACATCAAACTAGTGGGATAATAATAATAATTGAAGGCACCACTACCAACTTCTGTACTTTATCCTAGTGACCTTAAACATTGTATCTTAAAAAAACATAAATATCATCAATATATAATCAATATTTATATTTAGAATAATGCTGTTATTTTATTTTACAGAATGGCGTTAGAATGGGGATATAGTGAAATGAATGGTAAGTTGCATTAAAAACTGTTTTAATATTTAAAGATTTTGGCACAAGTTGTATGTACAGTTACGAAAAATTGTATGTTTTCCACAAAGAATATGTTGATTTCCTAGTGCCAATATGTCAATTAATTCACGAGCAGAAAATCTTAAAATGTAAAGTAAATACGTTTCTGAAATAGAACATTTGTACACGGTCAGTGGATAACGGAGGTCAGTGAAGGATCATCATTACCGTTTAGACTACTCTTACATATGTGTATTTGTCTTGCCCAAACTCCACTACTGTTGACACAAAACACCGCATTACCTGCAGAGTATCTTTATTGATGTCACCGACTCAAGCTCAATTAGTTTTAAGACAACTTCAGGCGAAGGAGAAAAATATTTGATTCATTCCTTACTCAAAATGTAGTTACTTGCAGATTAGTGAAATATTTATTTTAAATCTAAATTATGTTTACATAATCAAAATAATTGAAGGTAAAACGGGAAAATGATTTATGCTACCAAAAGTGTGCATACAGATACTTGTACCAAATGAATTTGAAAAAAGCAACTAAAAATCTTTTAAGGTTAGGTACACTTTTTAATTGTCTAGTAGATTATTTGCCACACAAAGTGTATTTGCTTCTTGTAATAACGTTTAATTTTTATTTATTTTTTTTTTCAAATTGCTCAAACCACTGTCTACATAAAGGATTCTGTTTGATGGTCAAATCATGTTTATCTTGTCAGTCCAACACATAAGCCTAGTTAATATAAATAACTTGTGTACATGCTAGGTTGAACACCAAACCAATAAACAATCGAACAATCGATGGAGTAATTAAATATTAAATAGAAAACCAATATAATTTAATTTTAGAATTTTACGCCTGTGGTAAGAAAATTAATTTAGGTACGAGAATAGTGCTCTAGTGATTACGTTTCGTAATGGATTTGTTTGTCGCTTGAATGGTACGACATTGTAGAAAAACGACATAGAAATGCTTCTGTCTTCTTATGAACGTGAATAAAAATGTTTTTAAAATAATTATTTAACTCCAAATATAAAACACTCAATCACTAATTAATGTTGAATTGGTTATTTTACTTGACAATGACAACGAAAATTTGACAATTATTGTCACGAGTTCCACTTGCTTGTCTAGTGATAAAATCTAGCAAACGCTGGTAGTCAATAGCAACCAAGTAACCAGCGTCCTTTTTAAGTAGTAAATGTGACTTTAGGGTTGTTGCCAGAAAAATCAAAGAAGTTATACGAAAAGCAATACAACCTTTTTGTGACATGGTATAAGTCGAAGGAAATGTATAAATATTCGGTAAAACATGTTGCTCGTCATCATTATGGTCGATTTACTCGATACTAAAAAATTGATGGCATTTTTAAAGCAGCAAGGAGTTGAATATAAGCCTAAGAAATCAAAACATTTTCACAAGCGAAAATATACAGATTTTTGCGCGAAGTCGTGATGAAAGAAAAATTAATTGTGTAGGATTCTGAACAATTCTGTACATATTGATTATTGTAAAATCTGTAACTTAAGAGACATTTTGTTGTTCTCGTTGTAATAAAGTAAATAATTGGAAGGTTTTATTTTGTTGAGTGATTGTAGATAAAATTTCGCATGCATTACAAGCAAAAAGTGACATTACTACTCTCGAGTGATTGTAACTGTCACTCTCGAGAAATAATGATCACTTTTTGCTCTTAATACATAAATTATTTTAATTGAAATTATTATTGTGTTCTAATGATCAGCGCAACAGCACCTAATTCATAAATAAAAAATGTACATGATACCGATTTTATCGTGCTCTGAATAAGTTGAATCATTAACATATCCGTCAGTACTCGAGAAAACCGAAATTACTACCTAACAAAATACCAAGGGAGAGTTTTAAAGTATATTAATAGATGTCATAAAAAAGACTAGAAACTAAATGTATTGCTTCTATAAATATATTTATATCAGATTAGCTATTTAATACTCAAGACGTTTTCTTTAAGTATGACTACTTTGCTAAGAAGTTTTTAATTATTCTTTTTTCTGGGAAACTTTATTCCAGCTGAAATCCCAGATTCGTTAATAACAATGGCCAAAATAAAGTACCTGTTATAGTTCTATTTATGTACACACGTCAAAAGTCTTGAACCCCCCCCCCCTTCATTCTTGTTAAAAAAATATTTTTGTCAGAAAAACCAAATACATTTTTGTAAGTATATTGTTTTATGATTTTTTTTTGTGAAAAGAATATGTTTGATAAACTGAGAACTTATAAAATTAAAAACCACCAAATGTGCGACATTTTTGACAAAACTTATTAAATCAAAAAAAAGTAACAAAGCAAGTTCTCTACTTGACTAATAGTCGGTATGACCTCCACTAGCATATTGACACGTGTCAAGATTGAGATAATCAAGCGGTTAACGATCTCTTGCTGAATATTGTTCCATTCCTCTTCTTCCGCCACGACTAACTCATCTGCAATTTAATGTAAAGGAATATGATTATGAATGGCTCTAGCAACAAAATCCCACATGTTTTCAATAGGATTCATGTCAGGAGAGTTGGCTGGCCAATCTAATCTATTGATATGTCCTGCTTCGAGTGTATCTTGAACCCTTCTTGCATAAACACACAAAATTTTCACTTAAATCATTACGTAGGGGGTAGATAATGGGCGTAATAACTTGTTCGATGTAAATTTAACTGGTCATATTCTGTGGTATGCGAATTAATAGGGTGCGGTGGTTGAACATTATTCCACCCCAAAACATTACGGTACCCCCTTTATACGGAGCAACTTCACGGGGAAAATAAAGTAGCTGTTGACGACCTGGTTCTCTCCAGACTCTTTGTGGATTCTCATCAGTAACAAGCCCAAGTCTGGTTTCGTCTATAAATAAGACCCACCGCTACTGATGTAAAAACTATGCTCTCGCGCCCACTGGAAACGGGCAGCACGCTGCCTTGGAAGTAGAGTGGGGACCGGTAATGGCTTTCTAGCACGTAAATTTGTGTTGTGGAGTCGTCTTCGAATAGTAGGTGTCGATACAACACGGCGAAAGGTACCTTGATAGTGGGCCCTGAAAATGTGCGGTGTCCACGGGCATATTGCACCAAACACCGATTCTCCCTCTCATTAGATACGCGAGGACGTCCACTACGTGGTCAGTTTTCCACTGTATCAACTTATTCATATCTGTGTACTATTCGTACAACAGATGATCTAGAATGCCCAACAAATTTCACGTCCTGGCATTATAATGTACAAAAATTCAAAGGAACACTTGTCTGAATACACGGCCAAACCGACCAGATTTGTAAAAAAATTGGTAATACAGTAAAAGTTCATGGTCTGCAATGTTTGTCTTTTTTTATCCCCTAAGTACATGTACTTTTTTACCACATTAAGAAAAACCACTAGGTTTAATCGAATCATTTTATATACCCGGGTCCAAGACGTTTGACGTTGTGTGTATAAGCAGTTACAACATGTACAAAATATAGAATACTTTATAGAGCGCCGTTTTTATATGTAATTGTCAACGAATTTATAGTTATTTTTAGAGGCAGTCTAAAAAAATCTAAGCAAGATAAGCATGGAATTCACACTCAGATATGCCCGGCAGTTACATCTGCCAGTATAAGCCATGCACGGAAACAGGATCTACCTGTCCGCTGCCCGATCCGTCCAGCTCATTGCCTTGTCTGCATGTGTGTGCCTGATGCGGGGCATGCCCGCCGGGTAGATCTGCTGGGCATATCCGAGTGTGAATTCCATGCTTTAAACGGATTATCTCTTTACTGTGTCAATTAAACATACAAGTTGTCTCCGGAGTATACAGGGTGATTGGCGAAGAACCTCCAATATTCGAATAACGTACGTACGTGTATAACAACGCGGAATTGATCGATATCGATATAATTTATGGCGATGTGAAAATGCTTTAGCAGAACCATTTCCCGGTAAACATGTGTAAAATGCAGCTGCTTATTCTGCGGTGTGCAGTGTAGTGCAACGAGAGGGAAATTTAAATCCAAATGAATGGAAGAGATGGAGGTCCAGGGCTTCCACGGCCTATTGCAGCAGTGTGGCGTGTCATACACGAGGCTCAATTATATCCGCACCATGTACAACAGCGTGTCCAAGCATTAATACCAAGGGATTGGACAAGGAGTACCGGTACCATGGTACGATCTCCTGAGTTTAAATTATTTTGACTTCTGTTGTGGAGATATTTAAAAAATGATGTGCACCGAAGTGGATACCTACTATTGATAATTTACGCAAACATATCTTAGTTGCTGCCAATAACTTCAACGAGTTCAGTAGAAATTTTTTGTCCAGTCGCCGATTGCATGCTTTGCCGCCTTATCAGGTTTTATACTACAACAGTTTCTAGTGCCGTGCAGAAGTGTATTTTATCATTTTCGAACTACCCTTTTTGATTTTTTTTTACAAAATTGTGTTTGTAAGAGTTCCCGATACATTCAATTTTTTTTAAATAAGTTCTGAATCACTGTATTTCGTGCGCATATGTCAAAGGTTTTAAACCTTACTGTCTAGGCTACTCTGCTACTACATGGTAATGGCGCTCCTAAAGAGAAGAAAGCTCATTGCTGATAGAAAATCATAATTTGCACAAGTTTCTTGAAAGTATACATTTTTCATCTATCTTAAATGACCTATTTGGTAACAATTGTTCTGATAGTTAAGAAAATATAGTCAAAAAAGTGGGTTATTTACGATTAGACCCACATTGCGGTTTTCTGACAAGCGTTGAAAATACCACCCGTCTTGTAATATTGAAAACAGAGTTATTGGTTTATTGGTTACAAGTTACAAATGTAATTGCGGTGCTGAGGGCACGCGTGTCCAATGCTACGTGGCCTGCATCGTTCTCATACATCGTTGTAGTTCTAAATTTCGAAACATTTAAATAAAATAATGTTCGACATAATTGTTGGTGGTCAATAATGCCGAAAATTTGAAGAAAACACATTTTTTCTTTGTCAACGTTTTGTCACTTTAATTGTTACCTTTAGGACCTTACAAAATTATTAAATAATAAAATACATTAATAATACCTGCATGCGTACATACATTTGGAAATAGATGCGTCATGAAGAATGCAGTCAATATTGTAAAAAATATGCAAAATCTTTATAGTTTCCGAGAAAAAAAATCATTGAAGTTGTAGTATTTTCAACCTATACATTGCTGGGCTACTGTAGTTTCTAGTCAAGCGATTCCCAATATTAAAATCTGATTACTTATAGTTTTAACATTTTGATGCGAGTATTTACATCAGTTTTTCAGGTGTTAAAAGTGGCTTAGGTACGTGTATAGAAACTTGGGGTTGATGGATATAGTTTTAATTTATGGTGAGGTGAAAATGCTTTAGCAGAATAATTTCCCGGTAAATATGTGCCAAATGCAGCTATTTTTACCGCGGTCTGTAGTGAGTGCAAGTGTACGCAACGCAGGCGTGACACGACAAAGTTGCAAACGAATTGTGGAAGAGGTAGAGGTCCAGAGCGTCCACGGCGTATTGCAGCAGTGTGGCGTATCATACACGAGGCTCAATTATATCCGTACGATGTATAGGGTGTCCAAGTATTAATACCAAAAGACTGGATGAGGAGGACCCGTACTATGTCCGCCACGATCTCCTGACTATAAATCATCTGGACTTTTTGTGGGGATATTTAAAAAATTAAGTGTGTCGTACCAAAGTGGACACTATTGATGATTTAGGCAAACATTTCATAGCCGCTCCCAATAATTTACAAGTTCAAGACGGACAAGAAGCAGAAACATTTGTGTTAGTTTGTAGAAACTGGACAAAATTGTATTGTAACATCACGAAAATAACTTCACGTTCGGCCGAAACGTCAAACGGCGAGTGGATGACATTTCCGAATAAAACGCAGAAAATTTCGCTAAATGGGCCGATCGGAGCCCCCCGAAGGCCAAAAAAGGTAAATTTGAAGTCTCTAGATACGTTCTGTTATGCGAGCGCTGGGTTTTGAGTTCATTTTTGCATTGAACTTTGCATAAATACGAATGAATACGTGGTACAAATGAGCTAGACAATATGGCGTAAACAATGTCAAGCCGCTTCGCGTATATATGGGGCGACTCAAAAAAGCTCGATGTACGGGGTGTTACGATAAAAATTGACGAGAAAAAAATAAAAATTACAGATTCGAGAAAATTTTCGGTTTTTTCGCTTCGGAGGGGTTGTCTGACGTGCGAAAGACCGTTTTATATACAAAGTGTTGGAAAAATGTGAAACGTTAAAAAAATGTCAAAATTAAGGGAACTGAATATTTTTTTGGTACGAAACTTCCGTCGGGGGTCTATTACCGCACTAATTATCGAAAAAAATACGGGGTGTTTAAAAAATACGAACCGTTACCTAAAAATCCTGAAAATTCGTGGATTTAAATTTTTTTTGCTTTCTGATGAAACTTTTTACAATAGTTTGTAAAAAAACTATAAAAAATATATACTCTGGTATTATTATGTATATAAATACATACGTATGAAAAAATACAGGGTGTAAAATAAAGAACCATTCTCTAGATCCACAAAATTTATGAAATTTATTTTTTTTTATGAAACTTTTCACGATTGTAAAAAAATTATACTAATGAAAAAATACGGGGTGTTTAACAAAACTAAACCATTCTCTAAGAATCCTCACAATTCATGGAATATTTTCTAATGAAACTTTTCACAATAGTCTGTAAGAAAACTATTCTAATTAAAAAACTACTGGGTGTTTAAAAAAACCGACCGTTCTCTAGAAACCTTCATGGAAATATAATATTCCTTTGATGAAACTTTTAACAATGGTCTATATGGAAACTATTTTAATGAAAACAATACAGGGTGTTTAAGAAAACTGAACCAATATTGACACTCCCAAAATTCATGGAATAATTTTTTTTTGCTTCGGATGAGTTGTCGGATGTACGAAAGACCGCTTTATATACAAAATGTTGGAAAAATGTTGAACGTTAAAAAAATCTCAAAATTAAGAAAAATTTTTTTTACTCAACTTCCATCGGGAGTCTCTTAACGCACTAATTATCGAAAAAATACAGGGTGTTTAAAAAAAACGAACCCTACCCAAGAAAGGTTGCCACCTTTCTAGTGTACTTTAAACAACGAACATTCAATTATTTTCCAACGACAACTTGATCTTTCTACTGTTAATATGAATTTTAGTTGATATTTTTTTTGAGACTCTTTAGTACGATTGCTTATAATTTTTAAACGGCATGTAAGAAAGAAAAATGTCTCGAATAAAAGTTTATTAGAAAAAAGAGAGCTTTTTAACAAGAAATGTGGATATATTTCTGGAAAAAATATAATTGATGACGTCATTATAGGTTCCTGTCAAATCCCAAAGATAATACTTTCGATTGAAGATGTACATACTAAGTACATATTTCTTTGGTAATAATAGTAACAACTAACAATATTGCTGGCAATCGTAAATTTATTTATAATTTGCATTTATTTAATATGTCATATAATCATGACCAGCACGCGATCGTCAGATCGTGCAGTTTATTCCTTAAAGTACCTGTTACAATGCGTTTCCTTACCAATAATGACAAGTAATAAATAAAATGACGGATTTAACTAGTTAATTCGAGAGACACTGCACTATGTACGATAAGTGTATACCCCCATAAAATGTAATCTGCACGTAATTTATTCTTATTTGCATCAATTGAATTTAATGAGTAAATTGTTTGTCTTGAAGCTCAAATCAAACTAGACAATGTAAGTGAACATAAACAGATTCCTAAACATTATTAAAGTGCATACTTCAAACAAAAATGTTTAGCTGTATCTTACAATTTTAGTACACAATACTTTCCAAAACAATAAATTATTTACAGTGACTTTTTAAAATTACTTAGTGTTTTTGTATAGTTGATATGAAAAACCAAAACATCTCTAAGAGAAAATAAGGTAAAATTACGCGAGACTTAGCACGTATCCATATTTAGTGGTCACTGGCTACTCAAAGCTGGGCCTGAATACGACCACAAATAATATTACAACTACATAAAGTGCTATATTTATGAAAAACAAACAATATTACAACTATACTGCCATACTAATATCGACACGTGTGTTATACATGTCAAAATGGCAATATTACAACCACATATAGCTTTTTCATAACTATGTTCACTTTACTTGTGAAAAAGATGTAATATGAAAACAGCTATGCTCGAGTTGCACGTATAAAAATAAAATAGTCAATATTGTAACCACATATAGTAAATAACCCATATATGTATTCTACATTACACATGCAAAACCAGTAATATTACAAAACCAAAATGCTACAATAGCTAGGTTCGGCATATACACTATGTACGTGGAGAACAGACAACACAAAGCGCTACGATAACTATGGTCACCGTATACGTGAAAAACAGACAATATTACAACCCCACAAAGCGGTAGGATGTTCGTAAGTGTCCTTATTATTGCAAACGATTGTACACTATATGCGTGAAAAACAGGCAATATTACAAACCCACAAAGCGCTACGATAGCTATGTTCGTAATGTTCATTAAACACGTCAGAAATCAGGCAATGTTACACAACGTTAAAATAGCTATTTTCCTTATATTCGCTATGTACGTGAAAAGAGGCAATGTGACAACCATATAAAGCGCTGCATAGCTATGTTCGTTTCGTTCGCTGTACAGTTACACATATAACGTTTCGATAACTATGATATTACAAACATATAAAACGCTACGATAACTATGGTCGCCATATTTATCCACATATGTGAAAACAAGCAATATTACAACCACGCAACGCGTTTCGATAGCTATATGTAACTAATGCTCGCTATATATTTGAAAAAGAGGCAATATTATAAACACTCAAAGTGGCACGATAGCTATGATCGCTATATACGCGAAAAGTTGTCAATATTACACACGCTGTCTATTCTACTCGTGTATGCTATGCAGTGCAAATATCATCTACTGTCTCTTGGCTTTCGGCTACAATACCCATTTTGAATTTAGTAATATTTCGTTAATATTAATATTTATTTAGGAGATGATGCACCCAATGAACATTGCGAACATAGCGCTTGATATGGCCTTAGTTGGTAAGTTAAAACATAGTTGATAACATTGTTATAAACAGGCAGTAACAGAGTGCATTATGTTTAATGTTTGTACGAACAATAGTTCAAGTTGTTAACCAAGGTAGTATATTTAATGTAAAATTTCAATGTTAATGCAACAATAAAATGTTCAAATGTCAATGTTAATACATACAACTCGTAAAATTTCTCGAGTACAAACAAAAAAAATAAGTGAATGACAGGTTTCGTCTGATTTATAGATCTGTTTGTACGTATTTATAGGTGATTGAAAATAACCATTCTAATTTTAATATTTTTATTGGAACTTGAAATGGTGCCAGGAGTATTTATTGTGTCGGAGTTCCTTAACCTTATTACCTAAATCCAAATGAAAAAATTGGTAACGTGATATAATGGAAGTTTTTCAGGAAGCGTGGTACCTATTACTTTAAAATAAAGTTGCTAGTAAATGTAATACAGGTGTAGTAACAAATTATTTTTGTAATTCTGTGGATTGAGAATTTTTTAACAGTTGAACTATTGTTCTGACAGCAACCCTTATCTTCCGTACTCAACCAAGTGTGAATTAGTCACTCTCTACTAATTTAGATCTTGGGTTATGAGATCCAAAATCAAAGCTGAACACGAAACTGAGCAAAATCTAAATTAACCAAAGTAAACAAATTAGTGAAACATAAGAAACAGCTAATTTATATTGTTTTTCTATTGTGTTTAATCAATATTCATAGGTTATACACATGTCTACTCATTCTGAAGTTGGTGTTTGGGTACCTGTTTACTGTTTTACACAAATTTCCGTAAATTACCTACACTTTCAGTAACGTAATATGCTTATACATATTTCTTAATGCGCATAATATCAGCCATGAAAATTTTAGTAATTAAAACTACTGTGTGCCAAATAATGTTTCGTAAAATCATTGAATAATAATGACATGTCGATTGTCAGTTCAATATAGAAACGGCAGCCTTTTAGGCACGTGCTTAAAACAATATATTAAAATAAAAAAAACTGAATTTTGAATTATTCATTTATTGTAAATATTAATAACACATTCTCTCAAATCGGATAATTGAACAATAGGTGAACATATATATTTTCTTCATTTATATTGAAGATAACATCTGCATCCCGGTGCCGTTGGAGCACTGAGTTTTTGGAATGAAAGTAGTATTTCCTTTCTTTTCGAGAATTTTCCTTGATCTCAGTGCTTATTATGTAGGTATGGAATTGTCTACGTTTCTACCCCTTTGCCACAGTCGAACGCCAATCTCAGTGACATTGAATAATAACTTTGGTTCTTGAGCATCGATATGTTAGCTCCTGCATGTGAAAGGCTCCAGAACATCGTCTAAATCAGTGCTCAGTGTACTCAGTAACATTGGGTGATCTAAGAAATTCGGCAATTAGGAATTGAAGCTATATTATTTATACCCACTACATAACTTTCTCCGAAATATTACATATCTTTATTCGGCACATTTAATATCAAACTTTGCATAAGTTTTTTTGGTACAATTGCTTCTATTTCTGAGGAATCAATGTACAATCGTCATCACCTTAAAGTCCGCACTGAAATTGACCGATCTCTTCTGACTACCCCTACTCCAAAAAATGTTATAGCTGACGTGGCTAATCGTTCTAAAGTGGGCGGAGTCAAGGGAGTGGCTTTGTTAAGGTCATTGTACCAGAATTCTTCATATTATGTAGATTTTGTAGTCGAAATCAAGTAAACTGTCCAGTAGGATTGATTTTCTAACTTAAGTGAAGTTACCCATTAAAAGTTCATAGAATTACTATCTCTAACGGTAAAATAAAAATAATTCTAGTGCCGTCTCCGGTCTCTGACAAGTCGTTCTGACTATATAGGACGACAAAGGGCATTTCTCTTGACCACCCAGCATAATTTTTTTCCCAAAATTTTCCATGACTAATTTTTCACAGACTTAGTAATAGAAATTACTATATCTACAAGTAAAATAAAAATAATTCCAGACCCGTCCCCGGTCCCGGACAAGTCGTTCTGACTATGTAGGACGACAAAGGACGACAAAGGGCACTTCTCTTGACCGTGGGAAATTTTGGGGGGAAAATTATGCTGGGTAGTCAAGAGAAGTGGCCTTTGTCGTCCTATATAGTCAGAACGACTTGTCCGGACCAGGGGCCTGGAATTATTTTTATTTTACTTATAGATATAGTAATTTCTATAATTAGGTATTATGCCACCACAGAAAAATGCAAAAAAATTAATAAATCACTTGCGCCAACGGATCAGAAAAGGTTGGTTTTTTTTAAAAATATTTTAGCCTAATAATATATTATTATCTCACACTAAAAGCAGATTAACAACGTAAAATATCAAGCACATCACTTCAAATTGTTATCATATAAGTATATCTATTATAAATTTCGTTATTAAAACTCGACTGACTTCTAGAATTGTATGACAGTTTCGATAAGTCAGACGAGTTTTGATAAAGTGATGTGCTTGATATTTTATGTTAAGCTGCTTTTGAGATATATTATTTAGCAAAAATATTTTTTAAAAAACCAACCTTTGGCTGATCCGTCGGCGCAAGGGTTGATTTATTAATTTTTTTTGTATTTTTCAGTGGTGGCGTAATACCCAAATAAAGAAGAGTAATCAAACCATGCCACAAATAAATACTTTCAAACATTATATGTAGTAATTTCTATGGCCTAAGTCTGTGAAAAATATTTCGATAATTTTATGGCAACAAATGCTATCTGACCTCTTCGGTCAAAATTTGTTTTTTGTCAATTTTAACTTGACTATACCACATTGAAATTATAGAACCCCTTAGTAATAACAATACAACGTAATGTCCGTATAGAGACCTATGTTTTAATTTTATTGACAAATTTTTTTAATAAAAATTCCATAAATTATACTAAAATGTATTTTATTATAATGGGGCTGCACAAAACAAAACTAATAATTTAATAATTGTAGCGCCGCGTGCCGCGAATTAATTGCGGCCAAATCTGCACCAGACCGAGCATCTCACGAGTCTAATCGAATAGGAAATCGGGTCTTCCTTTATAATAGTTTCATGGTTTCGTATACTCTATCTCTATCTAATATAAATTGAAACACTATAAAAAACTCTGACAAAGGAAACCGGTTTTTAAACAAAGAGGCCGCCGTCGAAGACCTTTGTCGGCATTTTTGAATGTTTCAAATGACATTAGATACACTTTACCACAATAATTAACGGTAAAACATATTGGAAAACGGGCATATTAACATTTGTATTTAATTAATAATAATGATAATAATAAGGATTTCATTGGCGCAAAAATTTGAAATTTGGACCATATATAGCCTGAACTATTACCGTTGCCGTTGAGTGATAAATTAATCACTCAACGCTATTACTCGTGCTAAAATTTCAGTTAGTTTCGTTATCCCATTTTCTAGTTATTAATGAAAATTTAGAAAAAATCTCGGTTTTCTGCTTACAAAATTGATACCTGTCATTTTAAGTTGTCGTAATTTTTTGTGGTACCTAATTAATTAAAAAATTTAAAATTTTTACTGACCAGTGACGATAAGTCGAACTATTGTCTTTAGTACTGTGAAGGTCATTTCATTTGTTTTAAAAGCTCGTCGTTTTTTATTTTTAAGCAAAACAGAAGGGAATAATCTTCGTAAATAATTGCGTTCTTTAAAAAAAGAAAAAACTGACAGGCTGAACACAGGTAGTAAATAACTGTAAACAACAATCTAAATTATTAAACTAATATAGGTAGTTATAAATATGATATTCTTAAAAACAGTATGGGAATGGTCAATTAGGTTCACGGCCCGATCGAGGAGTGCGAGGCACTATCAGAGCCCACATAATAAAATAACAGAGCCATAATATAATAAAATCACATGCAGAATGTCGCGGCTCTGTTCATAGATAAGGGATTGGCGATGTTAGGTTGGTTAGGTATATTCGCTCTGTTTATGTAGGCTCTGGCATAGAAAAACTTATACCTCGTGACCACTGACGGGCGGCCGGGATTTTGATTCTGCTGGCTCCTCCTACTTTTAACACATTGTTGAACAAACTTTTGGAGTGGGGTGATGTAGAAAGAGACAAGAAATATAACTGCGGACTTTAAGCTGACGCCGATTGTACATAAGGCAGCTTCCGCCTCATTTTCTATTACAGAATTTTCAATATCACTAGAATATCCGTCACACATCACTAAAGTTTTATGAAGATTTAATACCGAGTTTAATTATTGGGGTTTAATGTTCAGAAACGTTCACAGATTTCAGAATTTTTTAAAATGTTTATATAGTTTGTAAAAATCGTAACATAGCAACTGCTCCATAGCAACAACCTTATAGGCGTTTAGGATCATATTAGCACAATTACGGAGGCGCAACATGGATTTTTTAAGGGCAGGTCTACTGTTACAAATCTCTTCTGTATTACACAGCCAATGCCATTGATGATGGATTTCAAGCTGACGTGATTTACACCGACCTGACAAAGGCCTTTGACAGAATTGATCACGCAATACTCTTGAATAAATTAGATATTTTTTTTGGTTTCTCCTTCAACTTATTAAGTCTTATTAGCTCTTATCTTTCTAACAGAGGTATTCATGTTGTTTACCGCGGTTGCAAATCTGCTTAGGTACGAGCCACCTCGGGTGTCCTTCAAGGGTCTAATTTGGGACCCTTATTCTTTACCCTATTTATTAATGACTGTATGCAGATGATCTGAACATTTTTAGTACGATCAAGAACGCTGATGATGCTGCTGAACTTCAGTACAATCTTAATGTCAATAATGAATGGTGCAGGGTTAATAATCTGTCACTAAATATTAGTAAGTGTCATGTACTGTCTTTTTCTACAAAGAAACAGTTAATTTCTTTTGATTATTCCATCGAGCAACATACAATGTCTAGACCTGATACTTTCTGTGACTTAGGTGTTATTTTTGACAGAAAATTGTCTTTTAAGAACCATCTACATTATATTACTGCAAGAACTTTCAGATCTCTTGGTTTTATTATAAGAAATAGTAAACAGTTTCGGAATTCTAACACTTTGAAAATTTTATACTCTACTTTTGTCAGGTGCAATTGTGAATATGCATCAATTGTTTGGTGTCCTAATTATGCTGTACATGTGGATGCTCTTGAAAATGTTCAACGTAAATTCTTGAAATATGTTAGTTTTAAAGCTGATGGTGAGTATCCCTCTGTTGGGTTCCCTCAAGTTGAAATGCTTAATAGATTTGGCTTTGAAACTTTGGAAAATCGACGTAAAAAGGCGTATTTAATTTGTTTACATAAAGTAATGAATAATGTCATTGACTGCAGTGCCATCTTGCGAATGTTGAGCTTTCATGTTCCCAGAATTGAAGCTAGACAATTTAACATGTTTTATTTGCCACCTGCTAGGACAAATATTCTGTAACACTCTCCACTTCATAATATGTGTGATTTATGTAACAAAGTTATCTTGCCCGTAGATTTTATGGATTGCAATATTTCAACTCTGAAAAAACTTGTTTTGTAATTGTTATCTAGATATTTAGATTGGATGTATGCTTTTTTTGTGTGTTTTCCTATTCTATAACTGGGTCTCTGACCTGTTGAATAGTGTAAATAAAATAAAATAAATAAAATGCAATCGAAGATTATGTCGAAACTATTTTGAATATTTATTTGATGATTTTGTGAAAAATCTTGTTCGATACATGTTGCAGAATAGGTGTTTTAGGCACTAACGTCGCGTGCCTAAAACATCATTATTTTGTGCAACTTATATCGATATAGCTATTCACTTTGTTTTGTCTGCATATAAAATTACCAGTTCTATTTAGAATCAAAGTATTATTTGAAAAGTCCGTTCAAAAAAACTGCGAACTTGTAATAAAAGTGTATATTTGATCTTTGCATTGCGGTTTTACATTGACATGTATTTAAACACAGTAAAATCCATAAATATTTGGGTGCAGGTTTCTAGAAATTATTCATATCGACACGAAGCATAATACAAAGTAGTTCATAGATGAGTATGTTTATAGTCTTGGTTAATTATTATCAGAGGACAATACAAAGTAATCAGCACATTAGTATATTAATATACTGTCTCGATAAATAATTTTCCATGGAAAACGACTGCACGCATGCATAAAACATTGTTTACCTGCTACTGGAGAATATTTAAGAGGTAGAGGCACAGACACGCATTTTCTCTGCTTGAATTCGCTGTCATTATGCAAATTGGCATTACATAAACTGTTTTCGTTTGAAATTGTCACGAATATATCAATTTGATTCTTTTACAATATCGTATACTCAGCCTAATTGCATTAGCATAAGCAGAGTTTAGCTCCTAGTTCTTATGCAATGTTCATTATTATCATTATACGATTTCAGCTAAATGGATGTTCCACCAAAATGTTCATATTATCCTTACGCTAAATATTAAACATACTTATTCTGTTTTTGTCAGGAATATGAGATAAAAAAATTGGATTTCCTGGTTCAGACTGATAATTTATTCTATTAGATGTATTAATGATTTTTTGTTCAGTCACAATGTCAGCCGTTTGACAATCAGTTTAGCATTAAAATACGTCACTTTTTCGCACCAATGTGAAAAACTAAGCTGGAAAAGTGTTATATTGAACAACTAATTGAATTATTAAGTGATACTACTTTCATTTGTTATAAATATTATTAATACAAAATATACAAAGCTAACAAGGTAAAGGAGGTGTCTGAAAAATGTGGATATTTCCTTCTTTGTTAATACTTTGGATTTTTTATATTTGTTGCCTTCTGATTTTCGCTCCAGAAATGCAATCAAATTGAAGTATATTTTGATTCTTCTAAAAAGAAATTATTAGTTCGTTGAAATATACTAATTATTCTTTATGGTTAGTTATGTTAAATATCTGTTTTTCTCTACACCATTTTTCATAGCTACCAAATGCTTGTTCGTATTTCTTCCGTGATTTCTCTGGCACAAGATTGCAAACAACACTGAAAGCGTATATCTCAATATCTGATGGCAGATATTCGCTTGAATTTTTTTCAAGAATCTTAAAAATAATGGAGAAACAGCATTCCACATTTTGAATAATGAGTCACATTTCGTTCAAAAGTACCTACATTAAAAGTTTTGCGCATGCTGTGAAATCATACCAGATGTTCTGAATAAGGTGTTCATGTAGTTATTTTTTGGGTATTCTTGTGATTTAAAAATTTTATATAAAATCAGTCGTACAATCCTGAATTTTATTTCACATTATTTGGGATCACCCTGTATAATTAATTAGCTATCAAGACTTTTAAGTTGCATTAAGAAAACATTACCTATACCGAAAAAAAAATTTGGTTCTTGTAAACAAATTTTGTTTCATGAAAATAAATTATTTGTTTGTATAGGGCCAAATATATATTTATTTCCCGGTACCAATTTTTTTTTAAAGCAACAATACAGTTCTTTTATCTAAAAAAATTGTTTGTTTAAATTAAAAAATATTATTTTTTTATCAATGATACAGTTTTGGTGTTGATTTAAAATTTTGAATTATATTATATTTATATTATTTAATATTCTATGATAAAACAATATTTGTATATTTCAAAGAATGTCTTTCCAATTAAACGTCTGCCTATTCTGCCTGAATCAACAACTTATTGCTCAGGAACTTCAGGAAACAACTCTGGGCTAGTACCCCGACCAGCATTAAATTACACCTGTTGACAACTATCTTTTGTTTAAAAGAAACAATACGAAATTTTCCTTTCAAATAAATATAATAAACGCATTATTTGATTTGAAATGCGCATTCATTTCAATCAAAAATCATTTTTTTTATTTCAATACATTTGAACAAGTTATAGAAATGAAAAAACCTATATTTATTTAAAAATTTAACCAAAAAATTTGTTTCCCGAGAATAAGTTATGTTTAAATAAATTTAATTGTTTGTTAAAAAAATGTCTTTTCGGTGAAGAAGAGGTTTATGTGCTTTCTTAAGCATAAGCTAATATTTGAATAGTTCAAATATATCTAGTAGGAATTCTTTTATAAATCTTGTCCAACTTGAACATTTAATTTATTGTTAATCGTTATTTTATGATATTGGCCATATGTGTGTTCAAGGCAACAGCTTGCGAAGACATCAAATCTAACAAGTATTAATAGGAGCAAAATATCGGAAATTTATTCATAATTGATTATCCTGTTGACGATAATAATTAGATCTGATATCAATAGCATCTCACGTCAGTGTCATATGGTTTTTATTTATTTGTCAAGCCATATTATACTGATTGCAGTCATCACGCGCTGATAATTGCAATATAACTTAAATAATTACAATAATTTCGTATGGTTTAACAGATGATTACATAAATTGCTCTACCAATGTGCGGGACATCAAAAATTAGAAAATCTGCTATTATAACGCACTTAGCATGATTTATAATCATAACACGATTATTACAGTTATACATCAAAGATCCTGCCAATATATCTTTTTGCAGACAGAAATTAATAGTATATTAAATAACAAGTTTAAAAAGCAAAGTTTCACTAGACGACTGTAGCTTTTGCGAACTAAAGGCTATATGAGTTTGGTAAAACTGCTTTTCATACGAGATTTTATTATACTATTTTTTCGCATTTTCTGTTAGTAGGTAATTATAAGCAAATAATGACATATAAAAAAAGTTCATAATAGGTATTTGAGTAGGATTTCCATAACCTTACACGGATTTGTTTATTTATACAGGGTGTTTCAGGAGGAGATGTACATACTTCAGTATGTTATTCTACGTTCAATTTTAAGCAAACAAATTCCTATGAACTTAGGTCTGGAAACGCTTCGTTTAGGATATACAGGATGTCAAATTTAAAAGAAATTAATTACATTTTCTTTAATGTAATAATTAAATTCATGAAATTTTGTTTATGCTTATGTTTCTTGGGACGGGAAATTCAAATTTTATGCACAATTTGCTGAACATTGTTACAACACATTATATAACTTTAATTTTGAAGCAACACAAATAATCTTAAAAAGTGACTATTAGATGAAATGATATCAATAAGAAAAGAAGAGCATACTCTAAATAAAAGATCAGACATCGAAACACTTAGCAAATGTTATTTTAATTTAATAGGGAGAATAAGAAACTAAGTTAAAAACTTATGTTGGTTTTGACTGTTGCATGCATCAACTAGGAAAACCTACTGAAAATTTCAGTTTTTTATGTGACTAACCGCCCTACCTTTGTTTTTGTTTTTATTTTTTCATACAATTGTAATATCTCGTAATAAGTTTTTCAGTTAAATTTTTTAATTAATTTAAAATTTTATAGATTAATTTAAAGGAAGAAAAAATTGCTTGTGCTCATAAATATATGTAGGTATATTTGGAATTTTAAATATTTTAGATGATGATACCGATGTGTTTTTTCTTTTATTTACTAAATGTTATCAAAATTATTGTAGTGTCCTGAAGATGTCGTAATAAAAGCGACGAAACGTCGACAACGAAAAAATTTGTGTTTTCTTTAAATTTTGGCCTTATTTCCCACCACTGACCACCAAAAACTGATAAAAAACCAAGGCTATTAGTACCAATATTTATAACCAATTTAAACCCTGAACACCCTGTATTTCTTAAACCAGCAACATTTGCGTAAAGCATGATGAACTCAAACATAATGTGTTGCTGTCCAGTATCTCCAGCTTAATGTTGACCCATTCTTTCTGACTCACCCTGTATAATCTTGTTTACATGAAAGCTTAACTTTGGGCACAATATTTTTTTATTGTTTATTTCGGAACTCTTTTCAACAATTTGCAAGTATTATGAGAATTTTACACTGCATTTTATTTTTTCTACGTAAATTCTACGTATATTTGAACGTACAATGTTGTTCTGTTTCAGGTCCTGAAACTTGGTCAAATTGTTACCCAGATGCTGCCGGTCATCGACAAAGCCCTATAGACATTAAGCCCGTAGACCTTAAAACCTTGAATTTTAATAGGAGATTGGAATGGAAATATGTACCAGAAAATACGGATGTCATCACAAATCCTGGTTATTGTTGGAAAGTTCATGTCAAAGGAGACGGTTCAGGTAACACAGTAAAATAATTCACTCAAACTCAGTATTTATTGAAGAATATTGTTATACAGGGTGATTCAGTTTTTAATTAACAAATTTCGAGGGTACTACAGTGTATTATATAATAGTTATAATTTTGGGGGCTTTGTAGTTAGTTAAGGTGTTATAAAATGTGAAAATATCAAGCACTTTGAACAACCAGTGGCAGAGATATGGGCAGTTCGTGTCTTTAATTTAGGAAAAAAAGTTGTAGTTCTGTATAATGTTAAAGTTTATGACATTTTTAAATGTGTATTTTAATTTCTAACAAAAACCCTATCTTTTTTTTCTTATCTGCTACGGTTATATAGTAAATTTGACTTTTTTCAGTTATTTCACTGTTCCTGTCGGTAAATAACTTAATCATTATTAGTAATATTGTTTGATGGTAAATGATACCTGAAACGAGAAAATGTGTACCTATGATTAAATTACGTTTTTCCACGGTCGGGAGTAGAGATCAGTTTCTATAACATCAAAAATAAAACAGAAGTAGTCGATTAATCCCGAGGGAGTATAATGCTCCCAAGGGAGTTTACATTATGGAGAACGTTTTTCATGAAGAAAAAAAAAGATAACATTGAAATTATTTATTGACATTTAAATTAAATGTTACATTTGTACAATTTTCAAAATTAATATTAGAAGGAATATTACTTTCGCTTACATTTACAGTTTTTGTGATTGCGCTAGTAGTGGTACCTACTAAAACCTGATTAGCAATTTTGGTCTTATTTTCAATGGAGTTCTCGACATAACCCTCAGCGCCTGTCGTTGATTTCCAACCAGCATAACGCTTTATTGTCGTGATATCCACACCAGCATCTGCCAGTAATGTCGCTGAAGATCTTCGTAAGCAGTGACCAGTATAACATGCAGCATCAGGTAATTTTAAATGCGAAGCTACTACACTCGGAATTGTTCCCATGGTATTCTTGCCAACTGGCTGCGAACTACATTTTCCTGCTTTGTAGTACAAAAAAGGCGCTTATGCTTGACGTGGGGAGGATGAAGGGACAGGTATTTTCGAAACAATTCAAGCATATTTCCCACATCGGTAACCAGAAAGGTTCGTGGAATCTTTGTCTTAGTGTTTGGAATTTTTACAATCTAGGAACAGCCTACATCCTCAATATCATCTACAGTTAAATTGACTAGTTCATCTGTTCGACAAGCTCCGGCAATCCCCAGAATTAATCCAACCTATAAAAAATCAAAATACTTAATAATTGAAATACCTAACAACAAAATTAATCTTACCTTAATCATTAAGAAGTCTTTGTCATCTGCACTCGATAGAAAACGGTCGATTTCACCCTTTGTCAATATTTTCGATATTTTCGCTTGATATCCGTCACCGGTTCTTATCAAAAATGCGATCAGCTTGGGGAATTTGCTTATATCTATGTTGTCGTAAATTATCAAGCATGACTTAACCATAGAATATTGCACCCATAATGTGGAAGACTTGTAATTCTTTGCATTTTCACTGAAGTATGCCAACAAAACATTCTCGCTGTATACTTGAACATTTTTCACGGCGCACCACTTTTTGAACCGATTGTATAAAGATCTTGACTTCGTAGGCAGCAAATTGCTTATTGCAATATTTGCAGCCTCCACAATCTCTTCCGACTCACAATTATTCATTCTGCACTAAATAAACTTTAAACTAAACCAAACTAGCACCTTAATTTGACAATTCTTTTTGTTTGTTTATTTTGTAGTTATGACAATAACTCAACGACACTAAATAAATGCTCAAATCTGAATACAATAATTCTGGTGCTACTTACATACTTCATAATGACAAAATATGTGTTTTTAAATTAATGAGACCGTGGAAAATATAGTATATACCATTCGGGAGAGATGCTATTTTGACAGAGGCGCAATTTGAAGCCCGAGGGCTACAATGCACCGAGGATTTCTCTCCCTTATAGTATAATGTACTATTTCTATTAGTTAAAAAACTGCGCTAGAACTAAAGAAAAATTAATAATTTTCAGATAAGTAATTATAAAAAACCTAAAATGTTCACAATATAAACATTAATAAGTACAATTTAACTAAAATAAAATACTGCAAATTACATTAACTATTAATACCTACAAATTAAAGTAATTGCTGAAAATACCATCAATATTACTAATAAATGATTAAGTTATTTACCGATAGGAACAGTGAAATAACTGAAAGAAGTCAAATTTACTATGTAACTGTAGCAGATAGCAAATGTAAGATAGGGTTTTTATTAGAAATAAAAATACACATTTAAAAATGTCATAAACTTTAACATTATACAAAGCGACAACTTTTTTCCCTGAATTGAAGATACGAACTGCCCATATCTCCGCCACTGGCTGTGCAAAGTGCTTGATATTGTCACATTTTATGCCACCTTAACTAATTACACTGTGTACCAAGTATGGCTTAAATATCTCCATTACTTTAGTAACTATACCAAAAAATCAGAGTTTTTCTTCAAACTTTAACACCCTGTATCTTCCTTATAAAGCCCCAAAATTATATATAGTTCTACTTACTCTCGAAGTTTGTTCAATAAAAACTGCATCACCCTGTACACAGAAACTATAAGCCAATATAATTTTGAAAATACTTTTTGTTTGTTCATGCTGCTTTCAAATTAATTATACTGTATAAAGCAGGGGGATGAAAATTAAATTTAGTTAAGGATATCAGTAAAACTGTTTCAATATACTACTTCATATTCATCACTGCGAAGAAATTCACTGACTTTTATTGATATTTTAGCGTTAACTGGAGGACCTCTAGATGGAAAATACGTATTGGAACAGTTCCACTGTCACTGGGGTGAAAGTGATGACCGCGGTTCTGAGCATACTGTTAATGGACAAACATTTGCTGGGGAGGTTTGTATTTTGAATTTCTCATTAAGCACAAGTAAAAAGTCTTAAAAATACTGACTGAAATTTAAAAAAACTTTGAATAAATGTATAAAAAAACATAGAGATGATTTTATTATAGTTCTACATGTTCAGTTTTTTTTTGTATAAAATTACATGAACAAACGAATAAATATTTTTTACTTTCTTATCTTTCTAAATTGTTTTTATGATTCTCAGCTACATTTAGTGCACTGGAATTCTACAAAATACCGTTCCTTTTCGGAAGCTGCTAAACATCCTGATGGCCTCTGTGTACTTGGAGTATTTTTGAAGGTAGATACATATTTTATCTATTAATTATCTATTAAATAAACAAATACTTTTCCTTCAAACTTGGTATGCAGTAATCATATTAAAATGTTAATATATTGACGTGAATAACTTTGTTTTAACTAAAGCCAGTGGCATAGGCATGGAGCTTTTTTCACCTTTGAACCCCATAAACTTCCACGCCAGTGGTGAAAAGTATTTTTTCAGTATAAATATCAAAATTTTGCTCTATTTTCTGAAAAATGTGGTTTTGAGGAAATTCACTCAGCAGTTTTGTCGTCTAATTTAATATTGTGTATTAAGCTTAATTTTTAAAAAGATTTTTATAATGATTTATACATATTCATATGTTATGGCTAGACGAATTTATATGGAAAGATGTCCAAATCATCCAACTCCAAATCTACTTTTCTTTTCCACGTCTTTCGGAATTCAACTCAGAAAGGTTCAATTCTTGAAATACGTTGAGTGTTAGAATACCTGAGCTGGAAGAAGCTATTTTGAATTGAATAAGATCCAAATAACTAATACTAGGAAGATCGCTGAAATCTTCAAGTGAATCTTAAATTAGTTTGGTCCGTTCTGAAGCATCAACAGTTAAGTATACCGGTATCACATACAAAGGGTTCTTGTCGTCTACAATTTTGCCACTGGATTTTGCCAAAAATTGAACAAAATGTTGACTTAACCGCTGGCATATTTTTTATCGACGAAGCTAATTTTTCCAAAGATGCTATAATGAACTTCCACCATAAACACATTTGGTCTGACTAAAACCCTAATGCCATAATGGAACTTCGATTTCAACATCTGTTTTCTTTGAATGTATGGGTGGGTATCATTGGAAATGTTCTTATTGCGATAAGAATCCTATTTTTTTTTTTTTTTGTTTGGGGACATCTCAAGACATTAGTAGTACGTCAACAAATTATAGCTGGTTGTGATGCTATAAGAGCTACTCCTGGAATTTTTGCACGTGTTTGAGTTGCAATTTCAAGAAGATCTGAAGCATTTGGCTTATTTTAAGGGTGGTATTGAATGAGTGTTGAAAAATGCACTTTATCAAATAAATTAATTTTGTTATTAATCGGTTTGGAATACAAAAAAGTGTAAAGAAACAAATAGTGAAGATAATGATGACCTATTTTATTTGTAATATCATACCGGATGATATATTTTTCTTTGGTAAATAATGATTTTTTTTTGACACTGTAGCTGGGCAATGGCTGTTATGTAACAAAAATCCTTATTTTTGGCCACAGAATACGCTCCTGGATTTGTTTACCTCTATTTAAGAAACACCCTGTATATTACAACAGATAAAATTATGGATTTACAAATTGATTACATTTTTAGGCTGGCAAAAAACATTTGGAGTTGGGCAAAATCGTGGCTCAACTTCCAAAAATACAGTTCAAAGGACAAACCGCCAAAATCTCTGCACCTCTCAACCCCGCGCTTTTAATTCCTGAAAACAGCGGCTACTACACGTATCAAGGATCTCTGACAACGCCACCCTGTTCGGAATGTGTGATTTGGATAGTATTTAAGGAGCCAATTGAAGTTTCACGCGACCAGGTAGGGAAGCATTTGTTTACCGAATAAATGAAGGAGCTGTTCGTATAAATAGTCGTTGTTAATTTTAACATGAATATTTACATAACAAATTTTATACAGATACCTTAGAAACTGAGCAGAACAAATAAAATAAATTTATTTTGATGTAAACCTATGATGCTTTAGCACCTAAGTACTCTAATATCGTCTACAATTTTATGACCTAGAAACAAATATTATGGTTATGATTGTAATTAAAAAGAGAACTCGTGAAGTAGTATTATAAAATGTTTTCCTTAACATTGCGAATGAAAATTTAAAAATTAAACAAGTTCAACAATATCTACACTCCATTTAAAAATTATAGATAGTTGAATGACCTCCAAATATAACACATGCACTCTAAAGCATAGGCGTAAGTGTTACTTTTCTGAAAAGGTTACAAATAATAATAATAATATCTCTACCCCTCATTCTAATTACGAGGATTAGCCCAGAAGTCGAAGACTTGTGCGGGAGAGGGGGCGGCATATTATTATTAAGCAGGCCGCATTTGCGCAATGCATTAATATATACGTTTAGATTCTTTTACTGTAAACATATGTATGTTTATGTTTTACAAAGCTTTGTTGTTAGGTATAACCAAATGTCCACACCACTCCTGCTTATGGCGTGTTATCATTTTTTTTTGTGGGTGGTTCTCCAGTAGCCCTATTTCCCACACAACAACCGAAAATCAACATTTAAATAACAAAAATTAAAATAAATATCTCAACAGATAAACAGATACAAAAATTTACAAAAATTAAATATGTATTAATAAAAATATTAACAAAATTACTTACCTACTCAAGTAAAAATTAAACATAACAGTTAAATAAATAAATAAAAATCTTTCAACATGCAAATAACATACCTCAGCGTATAACCTTCATTGCCACCACCACTATCTCTATCACTATCACTGTTTCCAATATGGAATACAATTAGACCGATATGATCGAATTCAAGATCTAAATCCCTTCTTCTTTTTGGACGTGACTCTTCCACACTTACTTTTGCAATTGCTCTTTAAGCATTACTTCTACATGGGCCAATTTAAATGTCCTATTCTCTTTAGCTATGTCTCCTTTTACTTGCGCCCATGTCAATTCTATTGGATTTAGTTCACATTGATAATAGTCTTAATACTGTTATTCCACGAATCAATGCCACTTCATCCCAACAATTTTTTTTATATTATCAAATCGTAATCATTTTTTCGTAATCACTCTTGGAGTTCTGCTTTCCTCCATCATTGTTGTGACATTTTTTCGACTATGGCATGGCAGCATTGTCCATAACGACGATATAATAGGGCTCTAAATTTTCAAGATGACGTGCAAACCATTTTTCAAAAACTTCTGCATTCATGTCTTTGTGGTAATCTCTGGTCTTTTTGGCTGAAATATCAGTTCTCCATTCTCCAGAAATCCTCCATCATTTCCTATATATGTCACTATCAGACAACGATTCTTTCCAGATGGCATTCTTAAACCAGCAGACCCTTCTATTGCTGGTTGCCAAACATTTATGACATTACCATATACCAAAGGTAATAAAGCGCGCAAATCCTGTACCGACGTTAATGTTATGGAATGTCAGGATGTATTTCGCTGAGACGACCCCACGTGCGAGAGAGTCATGTATATTTGCCTTTAACAGTAAAATATCTCCATTAGTTAATTCTAATGTTATTTACTAAAAGAGCAAAACTGAATAAAAGTGAACTACATGACATTTTTATTTGACAATGTTAAACTTCTTAGGTAAACATGAAATTTGGTCAGTGGTCGCGCGGTTTAAGGCGTCAGTATTCGAGGTGACTGGATCGCTGTGGGTTCGACCCCCGCAGCCGGCAGACCGTATATAAGCTATATTCGTGGAGAGATTAGCACCCTCTCTGCGGGTATGGTAGGATGGAAGAATGTTGGCTTGGGTCAATGTGAGAGATTGATACCGGTTGACATTTGACTACCCCCCTAATTAATGAGGTTTTCCAGGTTTCTTTCATTCCTGCACTGAATGGTGGTTAGGGCCTACCAACGTAAGTCGTTCCTAGGCGCAAATGCGGCCTACTTAATAATAATATGCCGCCCCCTCTCCCACACAAGTCTTCGACTTCTGCGCTAATCCTCGTAATTAGAATGAGGGGTAGAGATATTAATAAACGATAAAATTTACAATTATTGGGTAATTTCTGAACTAGATTTAAGAACTGTTTTGACTGGTTTACCAGGTCATTTAACTGTGTATAATTTTTAGATTTAGTATATTTTATTTTTATTTTTTTTTCTAGCTGGCTGCGTTTAGGACACTGAAGTCTCACTGCGAAGAAAGTTCCCTATTGATGAGTTTAAGGGATTCGTGAAAAACAATTTCAGGCCTACCTTACCTTTGGGCAAGAGAGAAGTCAAAGAGTGCAGACAGTAGAATAAAAATACAACTTAATTTCTCCCGTGGAGAAAAGATTAGTTAGCCACTGTTCGAAATGTATTAAAATTAAAACCACTATATTTTCAGATATATTTACTCGATCGAATGTGTCAAGTATTACTATTCGATCAGTAGAATTTATATAATTAAAAATATACTAAAAAAATGTATAAATTGGAATTACACTTCCATAAAGTGTAAAAGCAATTATTACTTAGGTAGTGTCTAATAGTGTCATATTTTTTGTTTAATCTAACTAATTGTTCAGTAGCAATTACCAAGCATGATTTTTTAAATCAACCACTGTTATTCATTATCATTACCCATTACATGTGTCAATTTAGGGTTTTCAGGAGGAGATAAAGAGATCTCTATTAGCAACTAGTTAGTCAAGTTCCTAATAGTTAAACAAGCACATAGCGTGCCTTAAAATGGAGTCAATGTACTTATTTTATTATAATAGGTAGATATATTGTTAAATATAACATTTTAAAAATTGTTTTACTTATTCCTTCATGTAATAATAATAATAATATTTATTTATCATTTAAGACATTAATATAATGTATAGGACAAGTCGAGTTATACAGTGTAGACAAACCATAAAAGTATATACACTTGCACATACAGAAACAGGCAGACATTATATATAGAAACACATAATATCAAAAAAAATGTTATAGGATAGGATTAGACAAAAACCTAATAGGTTAATTGTGTAACTAATATCAATTGATCAGTTACTGCAATATTCGGCCACAGCATTTTTCCGCTAAAATATCTTTTCAATCGTTTTTTACAACTATAAACAGAAGCGCAAATTTTAATTTTATTTCGCAAACCATTAACTCTTAAATCTAAACAATTAGGTGAATTAAAAGGTATATTTCATCTACCAAAAGGTATATTCAAATGGTAGCAGGATATCGTGATATAAAGTCAAATGCCCTGCTGGGCAAAAGAGATCCCAACAGGGCATTCTCCAGTCTCTATGAACTCAATAATGCGACAATAATATAAATACAAAGCAGTAGCAGTAGACTTACTGTTTAGGAAACCGTGTTGATTGGTGTCCCATAAAGGACATCCATCGGATGTCCAATGTATGTTCTATCAAAATATGTCCAGGAATGGACATCTATCGAATATTCATTTATGGTCCATGGACATACTCTACGATAAATGGACATTAAATGGACGTCCACTGGACGTCGTGTGCTATTAGGGCGGTGACAAGGTGTTTTATTATCTTATTATGTTTTCTTTAAATAAAGCATCACCTTTTGTCATTATAAATATTAACAATTTCTAAGCTGAATATCTTAATTTCTAATAGTGTACAAATTTTATTTACAATCGTGTTTAAATTCGAACTTTGTAATAATACAATAATATTAATATACCTAAGACTATGTGTTATGCAACCAAATAAGCACGTGTATTATGTGTTGTCTAGGCTGATATCAATTTTTATATTTGTTACTGTTATTTCCGGTAATACAAAATTTGGACGATGACCATCTAGTGAAGGAATTGCTGAAATGGACGACAAGAAAGGATTTCATCACATCACCATAACTCCCGAATATTTTACAATTACCGCAAGCAACCATTGGCATCAGGAGCGTTCAACTGAAATCGTTCAACTTCTTCTTTAGATAAAAACTTAGCCTTTTTAACGCAAATTTTTTGATTTGAGGAAAGCAATTACCTTCAAAAATCTAAAAATGTCAACTAAACGTCACATTTTATCATATAATTTTAAATAATAATAATATCTCTACCCCTAATTCTAATCACGAGGATTAGCCCAGAAGACCTGTGCGGGAGAGGGGGCGGCATATTATTATTAAGCAGGCCGCATTTACTCCCAGAAACGACTTAGGTTAGGTAGGCCCTAAACATTCAGTGCAGAAATGAGGGCAACCTGGAAGACCACATTAATTAGGGAGGCAGTCAAATGTCGACCGGTATCAATCTCTCACACTGACCCAAGCTAACATTTTTCCACTCTACCATACCCACAGAGAGGGTGGTAATCCTCTCTACGGATATAGCTGATAATATACGGTCTATCGGCTGCAGGGATTGAACCCACAGCGGTCTAGTCACATCATTTCAAGTACTGACGCCTTAAACCGCGCGACCACTGACCGAACAAAAAGACAGAATAAAAATCTACGAACTTGAACATTTTCCTTGATTTTTAATCAATTCTTTAGCAGTTCCAGTTTTTGAAGTCGCTATATTCACGTTTGTACAGGATGATCGTTTAACTGGAGTAATGAGTTTTTCTGGGAAACGGCTGAGAAAAATAAATTGTTTTAGAAACTATTGCATTTCTGATTACTTTTACTTGAAGCATAGACTAAATGTATAGTCTATGCTTCATGTTTTTCACGTTTAGTTGCATTGCAGAATTGCAGCAAAGCTTTTAAATTATAGTGTCATTTAATAGGTTTATAATAGTTTTATGATACAAAGTACGATTTGGGAATCTACAACAACTTTTTAAATAATGAAAAAATAAAATATTCAAAATTAAGGGATCTTTATCGTGACTTATTAAAAAATATGTGTTGCTGGAAAAACAATTTTTGAAGCACCGTGACGCCTAGCGTCGAAAGATAATTTCTGTATTTTGACCCTACCATCTAGTAAAAGTAATAAGAAATGCAGTTTCTGAAATAATTTATTTTCAGTCGTTTCCCAGAAAAATTCATTTCTCCAGTTAAATCGATACCCTGTACCTTGATGAAGATTTTTCTGGCAATAAACTTGAAGCTACGCTGGTGGCTTTAATAACATATTATCACGGATTTCCTACCCGTCTTTTTCTTTTACCAGAAAAGCAATCCGTTAATTAATCACTTATCTGTATTAACTGCTCTGTACACAACTGAATACTAATTACAACTTGACTAAACACTATTTCACTTTGAAACTACAGGAACTTTCCAACTAAATAGTGCAATTCAAGATTGTAATTCAATACTGACTGACTCGGCCGTTTATTCTTCTCTCATAGACCAAACGAATATTCCAGGTATTTTCTAGCATCTCTAGATCCATTTTCTCGAACGACTTGAACGCTTCTCGTCGATTCCTCATTTTTCGAGTCACGCCTCGATACACGGCATTTTGTTTGTTTTCCAGAATCGCGTAGGGGCGATCGGGGCAATCTAGCATTTCGCGCTACCACAGTCGTCGCATTGGGTGCGAGTGGGGCAAATTCCGAGACAATATATTCAACTATGAAATTAAAACCATCCTCAAATAAAAGATAATGTATTCAATCTTAATACTCTTTAAAAACAGTTTTATGTTTGTCATGTAAAATTTGTGAAAATGTATTTACTAGGTATCACATCTAAATTAAAAGAAAACTATTGTTAAGAAATCATTTTATTTATATGTCAGTAACATCTAAAATTCGAATCAAATTATCAAGTTTCTCAAAATCTTGCTATACAGGATGCTCTACAAGTCTATGACAAATTCGGGCTAGGTTAATGTCCTTTTTCTAATATATGAACATAGGTCCGATTTGTTTTTGTTTAGAAGTTACAAACATTTTCAAAAATATAATTTCGTATGATGGTCGCTATAACAATAATTATTATTTGTGTCATCTTGTTTATTCATCTGACACTTCGCGTTAAGGCGCTAAATAAAAAATGCATTTATTTACAATTGAAGACTATGCAGATATTGTCTCTGCAAATGGGTATTCCAATGGGAACGCCAGACAAGCAGCTCGCATACCGACGAAGATACCGAAATAGACATCAATCATTTCATAGACTTCCAGGGGAAGGTAAACCCACTCCAATAAAGGCCATTGTCAGCTCAGGCTACTTTGAAATATGATATTATATTTTTTTAAATGCTTTTAGCTTCAAAACAAATACGAATCGAACATATGTTCATATGAAAAATGTATGACTTTAAGCCAACTACCATCTGCCAAAGTATATCATAGAGCTTGTAGAACACCCTGTATATTCAATGCTTTATAGGTATACAAAGGTAAACGTCTTTTTAATATAAACAGGCTTCGTTAACTATTGCCTTATCTATAACTTCTCTCCTATCTTGAAGCTCCGCCTGAATATCTTCTAAAGTTTTTCCCTTGGTCTCGGGAACACAGAATATAATAAAGATCAGTCCCAGGATGCAACATCCCGAAAATATAAAAAATGGCACGTACATTCCAATGTCTTTTGACCAATGAAAGAACTTCGAAATGCAAGTAACAATGACGCTGTAATAGATATCCATGGAGCACAAAGCAAAAGCTTTAACGTTTGTGGGAAACATCTCCCCCATGATCAGAAGGGGGATAGTCTGCAGTCCGATGCTATAGGTAACAACGAAACACAGAAGGGCTATCAAGGGCACGAAGTTGTACGCAGTCATCTCGATTCCGATTATTTGCAAGTACATGTACGTCGCGATTGCTAATAACGAGAGTGCTGTGCCTGTTATGGAGATGATAAGTAGGGGTTTCCTTCCGCAAAAGTCCACTATGACGGTGGAAACGACCGACAGAACTAGCTGGACGCTGAAATAAATTATTGTTGAAAGACTGGGTGAGAATACTCCTGCTTCTTTGAATATAGTCTCGCAGTAGAACATGATGACAGCGGTGCCAGTAACTTGCTGAATACCTCTTAATCCTGAAAAAAACATATTTTATCATGTCCAAATTTTCATCTTATACCCAACCGCCAAATATCTAGAGAGTGACTCATGTTATAAATCCGCTCACAATTTATAGCAGTGGATACAAAGAAACATACATGCTGCCCGTATATTTTTTTCTATAAAACCGTGTGCCACATATTTCTGAGAGCATATCCGATTACGCAGCTTCTGCTGCAGCAAATATGAATACGCCAGAACGAGGAAGTTAGCCATGTTAATTTTCGAGCGCTATCATGGGCGGGTATATATTTCGGATATATCTTTCCACTAATTATGAATGTAAATAAATATTAGTGATTCTGTGTTCTTAAGAATGGAGAATAATTTAAGCTCTTCAGCGTATGCTTAAAGTCGTAAACGTCCTAATTTAACAAGTGAGGAATATTGGATGATGACATGTATGAAGGGTTTAGAACGCGAGGTCAAAATATGAGTGTAAGTGATATTGAAATAGGTAGTTCCACTTTCGAAAGCGGAAACTTTAGAGGCAGACAGAGAACCACAAAATAATATCAGTTTGTATTATAAACAATATTCGAAAAATTCTTTAGATATTTAAATGAAATTTGGAACCTTTGAATAGATAATCTAGATACATATTTCTACGTAAAAAATATTTTTTTTCCACCAGTGGCGTGCGTACGGACAGATCTGCGGGAAAATTTAATGAAAAAAATGGTACCCCAATGTTTTTTAGAAACAAAAACTATTTCTGGAATTCTTGTTCAATTTACAACAGAAAAAGGCTCCTTACTTTTTTCGCTTGACACACCGTTTGCCAGTAAATAATTAAATTATCTAATGATTTCTGAAAAACAATTAAATAAACACAAACGAAAATAAGAAATTTAATTAGTGGCTTTCAACAACAATAACCATCCAAAAGGATGGCATTCCAATTTGTAAAGAGGATGGCACATGGAACATTTAAACTGTTAATGTGGTAGGTTCACTCGACGTCAACTTATTTTTGATAAATTTGTGTGCTTTGAACTCTTCCCAAGTAGCGCGCTTAAGTAATCATGCCACCTTCACCTTCCGTATTCATCTCTGTGCTGTGAATTAGTCACTCTCTATTATTTTTTGGACCTTGGGTAATTGACAATGCAAGATAAAAACTTTAAATTTAGAACTAACTCTCACTTTCATTATCTAGCCTCTCGAAATTGGCAGAAATTGTTATATCACTGTTTCTACTAAAAATAATTGATGTTATGTAATGCAATTCTTTTTGTCATTTTTGTATGTATTTTATAACTGATCGCCTTCAAATGTAGTACGCCTATGAAATGTTACTCCTCACACGCTTCGCTCATCGCGCGTGTCAACAAGTTAGCGATTAGTGTAAGTAAAGGTACAGACACATAGCTGTCATATTACATGCTAACTAATATTAATAATATTATTATGGACAATGCAGGGTGTTAATAAGACGCGAAGATTTTGAGTTTATGTAGTTGTTATAGACTACGTCTCCATAAAATAAAATGGATAATACCAAACTTTGGCATAGACGATATTTAGTATCCGGTGACATGCAATGTCATAAAACTGCATAAAACTTTGAGACGACCAAAAGCAATTTTTATTTTATTTGCTAGATGAGTCTGAAACGTTAAAACCGAATCAATCCTGACACCCAAATTTTTTACCTCGTTAACTATAGGATTATTTCATTATTTATGCTAATCGAAAAATTCTCTAATTTGAACCTATTTTTTTAGCACCAACAAGGAGTGCAAAAGACTTTGAAGCATTAATTTTTAAACCACGATCTAGACAATAATTATATAAACTTTGTAAATTAGAAATAATATTTTGTTTGACAGCGTCTGAGTTATTTGGAGAAACCGCAATAGATAACCGAGAGGCATCACCATACTGTTGCAAGTTAGAAAATTCAATAGCTGTACTCATATCTGCAACATACATAGAACATAGTAAGGGTCCAAGAATGGAGCCTTGAGGAACACCATTATTTATTGGAATATACTGTGTTGTCTGAATAACATTAGATACGATTTGACAAACGTACTTGTTGAACTCGGTGGCTTAAGTAGGATTTGAATAAATTAATGGCGTTTGTAGAATACCCATAGTAATGTAACTTTGATAATAATAATGAATGATTTAATGTATCAAAAGCCTTGATAAAATCTAGAAGTACTAGGCATGTGCATTTATTATCGTCTATATGAAAGCAAACAGTTTCAGTTAGATTAATAAGTGATGTAGAGGTGATGATTTTTTTGGAATCCGGATTGAGTAGAAGGCATAATTTTATTGAGGCATAAATAACCATACATTGACAAATGGCCTTCATAGTACTAAAGACAATAGTTTGACTAATCATCAGTAAAATTTTGTAATTTTTTTATCAATTAACAAAAAAATTATGACGAGTTAAAGTGAAAGGTATCAATTTTGCAAGCAAAAAACCTTAATTTTTTTCAACATTCTCATTAATACCCAAAAAATGGGATAACGAAATTAACTGATATTTTAGCATATAATAGAGTATTAGTGAGGCTATATATGGTCCAAATTTTCTTAATATCGGTTTCCAGATTCAAGGGTCTAATTCATTTATTTCGATAGTAGATAGAAAATCAAGACTAAGTTAAAGATTTTGCTTTCATTTACAAAAGAGGTCATTTGTAAAAGCAGTCACTCGTTCACTGTACAAACCTAACGTGATGAACATTGCCTTTCTGTTGCTCTTCACTCGAAACAAGTCGAGATACGAGCCCTTGTTCTCGTGTTGCTCCTTAACGGCCTTCGATATTCTAGTCAACTCCACGCTGACGTCCTTAACACCTCTGAAGATTTGAAGACTCTTTTTTGCCTCTTCTTCCCTCCCGTGCATTAAATAAAAGTAGGGACTCTCTGGCATCCACGGAAACGTGACGAGTAATAGAATGGGCAAGATAGTTGCTACAAATGCTGTGGTGTCCAGTGGTAAATAGGCACCAAGGATGTTTATTAACAGAATTCCAAAGGCGATGCAGGTAGGACACACCGATGTTAACAGTCCTCTTATTTTGGGGTCCGCTATTTCTCCGAGATACATTGGCACAGCGGTAAAGGATAGTCCATCTGTCGCCCCCGCCAGAAACCTTTAAAAGAGAAATAAATAATAATTATTATTATTTTCAACAATTGTATTATTTAAATTATTCCACTTATACAGATTTGGAAAGTGAGGATCTTGAAGGTGAATTGTGTTTTGCCGCTTGCGTGTATTTGTGTCATGCTACACGCATACTTCTACCACCGCGTGCTCCCACTCTTTGATAAGGCAGTGTTGCCAGGTGGGAAAATTCAGTGCATGAGAATAATTTCAAAATAGCATGAGGTTTGGAGAAAAAAGCATGACATGGCTTAATTTATCAAAAAACACCTCTTGACACAGCTTAATTTTTAATTACTTTTGTAATGCCATTTTTATTTCATTAAAAAGCATTGTGTTATGCTATTTTATCATAATATTACATTGTATGTAGGTACTTACAGATACTTACTTAAAAGTTATTAACCACGTAATCTTTCTAATTTATTTTATTGTTAGGCCGGGCGAACGTTGAGGCGCAGTTGACGTGACGCAGGGTGACTCACGGGTCGTAAAATCTGTTGTTTCCAGAAAATGTAGGTACCCCTACGGAATAGAGTTAGGAATCACTGCAATACAGCGTGAATACAGCACACACACCCCATATCCGTCGGCTGTCATACCTGTTCATGTATTCATTGCTAATTATTAAGAGAGCAGTCTACAATAAAGGACATTTCAAGTACCCAAATATTGTAGATACCTACATTTCTATCTATTCAATTTTGCCCTCGATTTTGTCTTTATTTCTCGTTAGGTCTTTGTTTTGGTAGATTTCAAAGAGTAATTTTAATAATTTTACTATTTCTTTTTGTGTCTATTAAAAAGCATGAGATTTTGTAATCAAAATATGAGAGCATGAGATCTCATGCAAAAGCATGAGACCTGGCAACACTGGCATCAAGTTACCGGATTCATGTCTGTAATCTGTGGCCCATGGCTTATGGCTTGCCGTCTACGAATTGGCGTTGGTGATACGGAACGGATTACTGTAGTAGTGGGGGGGAATGCTAGACCAATGCACGGCGCCGCGCCAATTATACGTCGTACCCTCCGTGGAATGAAGCGGCAATTTCTACTTTCTCTGTAAAGATCCGCAATTTCCGAATCTGTATATGATGTCTATACATTAACACTACACATGTAACTGGCAAATAAATTCAAATATCACAAAAGGCGAACCTTGAGCGTGGTTTCACATTAAAATTTACCTAAATAAAATGTATCTTAACAATGTTTCTAAAGAATACAAAGTGGTTACATTCTTTAACACAAATATTGAAAAATAAAACATAAGCCCACAAAATATACAACACTTCTGCTTATATTAGGTATAAAGATATAAAAGGACTTCATATGATTAAGTATATTTGATATTTGAATTTTAGATTTAAACGTGAGTTAATATTTCGATAGATATTATGAATTTTAGGTCCTAAATTACGAAAAGATATTTGCACATCTCTTTTTCAAGTTTAACAATTTTATACAAGCTTTCTTTATATCCAGCATTGTATGCATGATCAACTGGAATGAGTTCTTTGTGTGTATACTGCATTAATAAAACAGAATAACAATATAGTTGTCGAATATATAATAATTTTCAGTGGATAAATAACTCATTTGTAGGGTAAGTACGTGGTTTACTAAATATTATTTTTATTACATATTTTTGAATTATTTGTAAGTTTTGTAAATGATTGCCCATTACATTTCCCCAAGCAACTATGCCATAAATTGAATGCGTTTCAATCAACGCGTAGTACAACAATCTCAGCTGATCTACTGTTAATACTTCTACGAGGTACTTAAATTTGTGCAAGAATCTAATTTTCTCAGTTACATAAACGACTTGTGTATCCCACCTTAAACGAGTATCAATAAATATTCCTAAGTATTTAATTGTGCACAGGATCAATCTTAATTGTAATTCCATTTAAATTGAAAGATAAACAATAACACAAGTATACACGGTTTAGGACCTGAGCAACAAAAACCTGTTTATAAGGTTTTGGGGGTTGAATCCAAATCAGCAGCCCGTTTTTAAAAATTGATTCTAGTTTTCGAAATATTCAATAAAACCACTAACCAACCACTACCAATAAAAACCACTATTCAATACATTAATTATTTTACTATTTTTGACCATTAACGGCCATTTATTGAATTAAAAAGCATAAATTAGAAATGAGCAAAGGTTGAACTGAATCCATTTATATTTATTGGGATCTGTTTCACACATTAGGGTCCAACAGTAGTCGCTCATCATACCTTTGTCCCAAAATCCTTGGTATCGCCTTTTGATTTTCACTATTTATATCTTGTAGTAGCCGCTCTCCATGCTCGTCGCTCGTGTCGCCCAAGTTTTGTGGGGAAAAATCAAGATGTGAATGCGGAAAATGTATCTTGAGATACATTAGATCGGTCAATCGTCGCGCGGTTTAAGCCGTCAGTACTTGAATCGAGGTGACTAGATTGCTGTGGGTTCGACCCCCGCAGCCGGTAGACCGTATATAAGCTATATTCGTGGAGAGGATTGGCACCCTCTCTGCGTATATGGTAGGGTGGAAGAATGTTGGCTTGGTTCAATGTGAGAGATTGATACCGGTTGACGTTTGACTACCCCCCTAATTAATGAGATTTACCAGGTTTCCCTCATTCCTGCACTGAATGGTGGTTAGGGCCTACAAACGTAAGTCGTTCCTGGGCGCAAATGCGGCTTGCTTAATAATAATATGCCGCCCCCTCTTCCGCACAAGTCTTCTACTAACTATTATTATTATTATTATTATTATTCGAGCTCCAATCTTGTGGTAATTTTGCAAAAAATGCATTTGTCATAATTTTTCCACGTTTTCCGAGCATATAACATCCACAAACGTAACAAAAACACTTTGAAGCGACTCTGCAACGTTGTCTCTGCATTTTCACACGTTCCGAGGCACAATCTCAGTACAAAAACAATTTCCAAAAGATGTTCGATGCAACGTGGTCAGCTATAAGAGCGCAGTACTGCCACCATGCGAACTCGAAAACTAGAAGCAATCTTGACACACGGATTGAAGATCTGAGTTCAGGGCATCAAATAACGTTAATAATCGTTATCATCTGCTCAGGTCCAAAAGTTGACCCGAATTTGTAAACTTGTATAATTATAGTGTTCAAATTAATAGCATAGAAAGTAAAGGTGATGAAGCCGTTTTTCAAAATTTATTGTTAATAAACGACTATTTAATTTATAATGTTTGTGAAATTATTCTTCCCTTTAAATTTTTCCAAATATCAAATTCAACCGGTTTGAAATTACTTAACGTATTATTAATTTTAACACACTGCTTCCTTTAAGTTAAATAACTTTTTAGTAATGAATATGAACTGCCTCATACAACTATTCCCTCTAAAATTTCTAAAAGTTAGATATAGCTAACAGTATTAATCGCTTTGGTAAGATCCACAAATACACAAATTGCAGGTACTTACTGTTTTATCTAGTGTTAATAGTGTAAGATTGACGTTGCGATCAATGTTCTGGACTTCTGTTGTAAAAGAGGTAAAATAATAAAAAGTCCAGTAACCCTGCGTTAGTTCTGACTTTTTGCGTATTTTATGATGTTAGCACAATAAATAATCCAAATTTTCGACATTGAGCTCGAAACGCAACATTGTGAAAAATCCAAGAAAACACGATATGTTCTACCTTTATTCAGTTTTTTTTATTTTGACCCAGAAGCATTAGTTTTTCGATTATAGATTTGTGTACGTGTTCAAAATAAAGTAAATCTATTACAATTTGAGTCCACCCTATACGCCTATTTTCTTCGGGAAATGCCTAGATTTCGTTTCTATAGTTCTTTTACTAACTGAACAACAGCTAAGGGAACAAATTAAGACATTCTAAAATATTTCACTGCTTGCAATTATTTGTTCTTTAATAGGAGTAGTAGTAATATGTATTTAAGGGCGCCTTGAAATATTGTTTTCTACAAATACAAGTTATTTTAGACATTTAAGAACTGAATAATATAGAGTTTAGCAAATAAAAGAAATGTTATCTCATACCACCAAACGAATATATAATGGTTAAAAGCGATCTAATCAATTTTTAGGTACAGAAATCTTTCAATGCAAAAAAAACAAAACTTTATTGAACTATAGTGGAAAAGTGGCTCTTTATTTCATTAGTGCAATAAAACGTTTGCTGCATTCATGTGTCATTCTACTACAGCGTTTTTTCATCATGACAAACATAATCGTTCAAATCGACGTCATATTTTCCTACACCTAGTGTCATCTAACTAAAACATTTTATGGTTTTTGCATGAACGTAGAAAAAATATTGTATGCAACTCGTACAAAAAGTGTTTATTGCACTCGACGTGAAATTGTCCAACGAGGCCGTCAGGCCGAGTAGGACAACACTTACTTTTTGTACTTGTTGCATAAATAACTATTTTATTTTATTACTTTATCGAATAATTTTAAATCTTAAATTGGACCTGAATATATTTGTAATTTCTATGATCTTTCATTTAAATGGTTGGTTTTGTAAAATGTTGATTTTAGTATGATTGTTTTGATGTTTTTTCTTTGTAATTTTATATCATCTATCTATCTATCAAATCAATACTTTTCATAACTTAGTTGTTTATACTAACCTCCCGACAAACATCAAAGTAGATGACTCTGCAAAGCCGATCAATAGCCAGGAGGCAACGAAAGGAAGAGAAGAAAATATAACCATTCTCTTTCTACCAAAAATGTCTACTACTAAACCAGTGAAAAATGCTCCAACAATAGCTCCAATGAGTGGAATTACTGTCAGCCATGATGCTTCGTTGCTGGTTATCGAAAATTTGTATTTGCCATCGGTCAACACAGGAATATATGGTGACGTCCATCCGTAGTGCATTTCGCTGCATATTATTCCCAAATTGGCTACGGCAAAAATAAACATTATATTAATTAATATTAAGAACAAAAATATATTTGTATTCACTTAACCCAGTAAACACACACACGTGTTTCAAAAGTAATGTAATGTGATAACATTAAATGAAAGAAAGAAAATGTTATGAGAATAAAATTGATTTAAACAAAAAAATATCGAAACAAATACGTGGAAGAATTTTAAATCATTAATTACACCTAACGTACACTATGAGTTCAGTATCTCTTTCAATATTTGAAAGGAATAATCAAAATGAAACAATTACGGATGAAAGTCAAAGAGCAAAGAATTTTAAATAGTGATATAGCAAATAATATACATAGGGATCAATTATGGTCTTCGTAAAATTATTATCAATTAAGTTGTTCTTTACTTAAAAAAGTACGTTATAGTCAACGAGGGATATTGTGTTTTCTTTAGAAAAACAAGTTATCCAAGGGGAAATATTGCGCGCCAAATTTTTAAAAGAGACTTTTGCTACCATTGGGCGTGTAATTTTGCGTATACTTCGTTGGAAACGGGTAGCTTTCCAAAGATTTTTAAGACTAGTGCTGTTATATCTGTACCTAAAATTGAAAACATTATAGAAGCTTGTCATTTTTGTCCTATCAATACATTACCAACTCTGGAAAAACTCTTAGAATTAGCTGTGTATGAACAAGTACTAGAATATTGTAATGAAAATCAGTCAAGCACATTTTAGAAAACATTACTCTTGTGAAACTCCTTTGCTGTAACAGTTTTTTTTTTTGGATTTAAAAGTTTTTGAGGCTGCAGACAGAAAACTATTATAAAGTAAATTGCAGTATAATGGTATTACTGGTACTGTACAAAATGGTTTGACGATTATTTGAATGGTAGAAAACAAGTAACTGAAATTGCTTTAACCGTATGTGATGAAATTGAATGATTTTGGAGTGCCCCAGGGAAGTCTTTTAGAGCCACTTCTTTTTATACTTTATTTCAACGATATTATGTGGTAAAGAATGAGGATATTAATATTTTGCTAATGACACTTAAATATATGTATCACATCAACATAACAGACAAATTAGTAGAAACCATAGATTTAGGAAGCGGGAGATAAGTCAAAAACCATTGCACATCCTGCCAGTTTTCCACTCCTCTCATCCACCAATCACAGACATCAATTTGAATAATGCCATATTACACTTTGTTTGATCGTTTAGGTAATAATATTGTTGGTTGGTGTACTTGGTGAGATATTTAATACAGTGCGTTCCTAAAGTCACAAACAAATTCATTATTAGGCAAATAAAAGACATTATTGAAAATTCCCGAAACAAGTCGATTTTTTATTCTAATTTACTTTTTTTCAAATAATATTTTAATATACAGAGTGATCTACTTTCGAGTAATGACGTAATCACTTTTTTAAATAGAACACCACATTTTTTCCAATTTCTGGTTTACTCTAGCTGAGCTGTATCCAAAAATGTATCACAAATTGCTCCTAATTGTTACAGGGTGGACAACAATACCCAAATTTAATTTACATAAAAGAACGTAGAGAAACGTGATCGATCGTAGGAAATTTTATTGTTCGCTAATAAAATCTTTGGACTCCAAAAACCTAAACTAAATTTTCAAATTGTTGACCATTTACTGCCAAACAATGGGCCAGACGAGAAACAAATTCTTGTTGTACATTTTTAATAACTTCAGGCGGGATGGAACGAACTTCTTGTCGGCCATTCCATAGGTCCTCTTCTGCCAATACACCCATGAGGAAACACGTCATCTAAGTAGCGGCAAACAGCAAGGGCATAGTGCGGTGCACCCTCTTGCTGTAACCAAATTGTGTCATTGGGTAAATCTGGTTCTTCTTCATTGGGGAACAGTACAACCAAGGAAGGAACTAAATCAAATTGAAGAAAATCTAAATTTCTTGCGCCATCTAAATCTTCGTCTAAGAAATATGGCCCCAAAATTCGATTATCAACAATTCTGGGGACGCTGAGAATGTCCTTCCATCGTCCAGTGTGGATTGTCATCTGACCAGTACCGACAATTCTGTTTATTAACGGTGCCACTCATGATAATTATGCGTTTAATAAAATCCGTATCTGCCTGACATATTTCCATCGTCATTTCGCAAAACTCTGTTCGTCTGTTGGAATCATCGTCGAACAATTCTTGCACTAAGTGAACTTTCTAGGGATGGTACTTGCTTTTATGAAGAAATCTACCCAATGTGCTTTTACTCACACCTAAATCATCTGCTAAGACTTTCATAGTGGAATGAGGGTTTTTCATTGAGTCAAAAGGGCTTGTAACTGCACATCTTGATTTAGTATACTTGGTCGACCAGACCTGGGCAGATCTTTAACGTCATCATGGTTTCGGAACTTTTCTTCAGTTCGGCTTACAGTAGATCGATTTATTGGTGGACGATTAGGATGTGTTTCATTAAACAAAACACAAACTTCTTCACGGGTTCGAATTCTATCACCATACCCGATCATCATGAAAATTTCAATCCGTTCCGTTTAGATTTATGTTTTTACAAAACCAAAACAGTTTAATTAATTAAAAAATACTTAATACTTTAAGAAAAAACCAGTAAATGGATTCACTCGTACAATCTTAGCAAACTGTTTTAAATTGATTGCCTGTAAAAAATGCGCAAGCACATTCTATCAGACAGATAAAATTAAAAAAGCATAAAAGAAATTGTGACAAACACTTTGGTATTTGTAAATAATTTGGGTATTGTTGCCCACCCTGTAACAATCAGGAGCAACTTGTGGGACATTTTTGGAAACAGCTCAGCTACGGTAATCCGGAAATTGGAAAAAATTATGGTGTTATTTAAAAAAAAATGTGATGACGTAATTACTAATAATAATAATAATAATGTTTATTATCCAAAAGACAGTACAACTGTATAGGAATGGTCACAAGTAAATATTACAAACTAATACAAACAAATATTACAAACAAACACAGATATGTACACAGACTTAAATGGCAAGGTACTCGTCCAGTGTATATAGACATTTCTCAATTAAAAATGCTTTTAATGCTTTTTTAAATGAATTTAATGTATCACAGTTTTTTATGTCTGGTTTTAATTTATTAAATAAAATTCGTCCCATACAGTTGGGAGAGTTATAGGAAATCCGTCGTTTATTAAATGGCACGTGTAACTGATTCACTTGCCTGGTATTGTGCGCATGCATATCCTTAACACAAATAAATTTATTTCTATTTAAATAAACATACAAACACATTTCAAATACAAAAAGTGCTGGCAGTGTTAAAATCTTACATGAAGTAAAAATGGTTTTACAAGTTTGTTTGGAAGAGAGACCAAACATACATCTAAGAGCTCTCTTTTGAGCTATAAAAACGGCCCCAGCATGAGACGAGAGGCCCCAAAAGCAGATCCCATATCTCAGACGTGACTCCACTTGTGCATAATACAGACATATTAACTGATCAACGTTTAAAATGCTACTCAAGGTTTTAAGTTGATACGATACTGAATTAAGTCTTTGAATCAAACTATCGCACTGTGAGTGCCAATTTAGACGTACATCCATCTGTAGACCAAAAAATCTCACACTATCAGAACAATGAACAGGTACATTAAGTGATTCACAATATTTCTGACTGCTATGGAATCGTAATAATTGGGTTTTGTCTGGATTCAAGTACAAAAAATTCTGTGAAAACCACTCACCCATAACTGACAGCACATCATTACATTTATTAGTCACATTTGTATCCAACTTATCAGACAGAATTATTGAAATGTCATCTGCATATAAGGTAAAACATGCTTCATTAGACAAGCTAGCTAGATCATTAATGTACAGCAAAAAAAGGACAGGACCCAAAATAGAACCCTGTGGAACACCTTGTGATACGCTTCTTGTGTCCGAGTTAACACCACCCACCGACACATATTGGGTTCTATTAGAAAGAAAACTTTTTATCCAGAGCAATGCTATACCTCGGATGCCGTATCTTTCTAGTTTTTCTAGTAGAACATTATGATTTACACAGTCGAATGCCCTGCTGAGATCACAGAATATCCCAACAGGGCACTCTCCTGCATCTAAAAAATCCAATACACAATTATAATATGCATGAATGGCCGTAGAGGTGGACTTACCAGCTAAGAAACCATGTTGGTATGCGGAAAATATATTATTTTTATACAAAAAAGGTAATAACCTATTCAGAAAAGAGTATTCGAATATCTTTGAAAAATTAGAAGGCAATGTGATAGGTCTATAATTATTTATACATGTAGAATCACCCTTTCTACAAATTGGATTTATCTTTCCTTTTTTTTTAATGCCTCTGGGAAGCGTCCACAAGTTAACGACAAATTATCTAGAAATGTTAAAGGACGTATTATAATATTTATATTTTTTTTAAGTATTAATGCCGGTACTTCATCATAGCCTGACGAGTATTTGTTTTTCAATTTTTCATTTAAAACGGCGAATAATTCGTTTTCGGTATACGAATGCAGAAATATGGAACCCTTTTGAAAATTTATTTGATCAATAAATTTTTCTATATTTTTACTGATTGGAATTTTATTTATTATATTTATAGGCTCGTCCTCAAAATAATGTAAAAATAGTGAACTAGAAGGTAGGTTACCCTGTATATTAATGTTGAAAAATGTTGTTCTGAACTGATGATATTTCTGATTAAACTACGCAGAATTAGAATAAAAAAAGTAGAGAAATTTTGCCTTTAAAGTCTAATTCATAAAAAAATAATATTATTTGCTTGATAATTCAAATGAATGCCATTAATTATAACCGATTTTGATTAGACTTGATAGTAAAAGACTCTTATGGTATTACCTATAATTTTCATTCCATTATCTTAATCAAAAAGAGAGTTATCTTTAAAAATATCCAAATGATATGACCCCTTTGGAGGGCCATATCTCAGTAATATTTCTCTAGAGGACCAATGTTTTTTTACTACTTTTTTGGCTCTACTTTTACCGCTTCAAGTTTTGTATCAACTTTTCCCATCAGCCTGTATATCCTATTTTTTTAACTTTTAGATCATAATGTCCGTAGAAAACAAATTTTTGGAGAAAAATAGAAAAGAAATAAAGAAACTAAATTATCTATGCATAATTAGTACCCTCTCTATGTCACTTGATAAAACTATCAAAATTTATCAAAAGTCCTTATGAAAATATTGAAGATCAAAACTTTTTTCTGCTTTTAGAACATTAGATTGAGGACAGAGCTTTGTGTAGGATTTGTTAAATATTTGTGTATTTTGTTTGGTTAAGTATTGATTTGTGAGAACAAGAACAACTAGATATTTTATTTGAATTATTAAGTTTATAATTTCTGTAGTTACTCTTCAAATAAAATAAAAGTGTTATACAGGGTTTCCGTGAAAATGTGGGAAATATTTCGGGTGCAGATAGAACATGAAAAAATGAGATGACAAGTTCCTATAAAAATGTTTTCCTAAAGGCCCTCCCTACAGAGATATGTGTAACTTTAGTCTCCATCTGTTATTGTCAAGATGCTATTGCATGGCGTTTATAAGAAGAAAGAAAACAGGTAAATGCTGCATAACCGAAACCATAGTGGCCGTTGAAATTTTCTTTCGACGAAAGTCTATTTTTCGTATATTCTTATCTCCCTGTTCCAAACAACTCTATGTGAAATAGTGACGCAATATGGCATTTTATAAAATCGCTATTTTCAGTTCTTTCACAATAATTCAACGACAGCAGATATCTTGGATCTGTTTGGTTTATCCGAATGGTCATCAAAAGATGCAACTTTTTACTTAATTGAGGCACCTTGAATATGTATGGTTTTCTATATGTCAATGGCTAGCCATGAAAAACGGACTACCCTGTATATCTTCGAAATTTCCTTGAGAATTTTAAGAGTCCGTTCTCTGTATACTCCTCTGGTAGCGCCCCGGGGTCGGATGCACGGGCGTTACGGCTGGAGGCGGAGATTATCGCTCTCCCACTACAATGACTTTACAGTCGATATCGAAAACTAATAATTACAAACAGTGCATTAAAAACATTTACTACAACATTTATTTTCATAAGTTTCCACCACAAGAAATAACATTGCCTGGCTGTACCGCACTGTTTTTCTCAATATTAACTTAACTTATATCAATTTCTTATAATATTGCTTCATGGGGTGCAAAAACTTTCTATCAATGAAAATAAAATCATCGAACTCCATAAGATCGATTAATTCAATACTGTCTCAACTGAGAACGTATAGATTATAAGTGACTATGTATTTCTTTGAACTCCGGTCCTGCCTGCATTTATCAATCTCTAAGCCCATCCCACTGAGTGAAACAGACGTGGTTGCAGCATTTGTAAATATATTCGTTTCTGAAGTTGTAGACGTTCGGCATTTGGCATAGAATTTTGAGTAATTTTTATCAATTCGATATAATTTTGGTATCGTTGCAAAGCTAAAAGACAGACTTACTTCCCTCGTGTAACCAATTTTCGATTTAAGCCTTTATTTTTAAGTAAATAAATTGTAAATACGAAGATTTCTTGCACAGCTTACTCTTTAAATTTAAATAATTATAAACTAATTTTGAAAAAAATATTAAAAAGCAGCCTTAGGAAACAACTTTGTTTTCGATTATTTTTTTATTTGAACTGCTATGTTTATTCGTTGTCTAAATAAGTGTTATGGGCCGAGCGTTAAAAATCGGTATATTTCAAGCGCGCGACGGACTGTTAAGTAATCATGGAAAATGATATAATTTTAACATCGTTGATAATACTTTCATTACAATAAGATTTGAAGTGTGAACCTATCAACTTTCTACATACGTAGAAATGTATGAGAGAATTAAAGAATACAGTATATGGTGTTACCTAAAAAAATTGAGTGGATTACCTGTAACAGCTGCGATATACTGATAAATCCTATTTCCACCGATATTAAAAGTTGCACTTGTAGAAATTGTCATTGTCACTAAAACTTTTATATATTTTTAATACTGATAGGTAGAAAACACAGGCACACACTAGTATCCTTTTAAGGTATATTAATGTTGGCTGCAACTGATCCGATTGTTTTATTAATATAAAAACTTTGCGGCTTAATGAAACAATTGACTGTAGCAAGTGTTATGATTGTTGACCGAGAAAGGAAAATAACAGCTTTTAATTGGTCAAATTAGTTAACGACGAAATGTGAAGATAGTTATGGGTTGTAATGAATAACAGTGCGATTTGTATACTGGCAATTTATGGTAGTGGTTGTACATATAGGCGAATTACAAAATTTAAACTACTTACAAGTATAGTTGTCTCACTTACATAATTGTACGAAGGTTATGCATATCACAAAAATTAAAAAAAATATATTAAAAAATTGGATCGAAGAATACATTTTGACGAAACATGGGCGTATAAAGGTCATACGGAAAGCGGTACGATATGATATAATAAGTGTTAATGTGTGACCGTTATAGTGACAGTGCTAGTAACCAATACTAAATAGTGTGTATGTATTCTAAAGCTTTTTGTCTTTTTGAATGCGGAATTCGCAAATATTTGCGCGATTTATTTAACGGTGGAAAAATCTCTATTTGTAACAAATTTTGTCAACTACCTATAACATTTTCTATCATTTTCATCATGAAACTGCCATGATAGATTATCAGAAGTTCAAAACAAATTTATTAACACCACATAATAATGAAAGGGGCAATAATATATCTGTGGTGTTTAGTACACATGCGATAATATTATTTTTCAGAAAACGCATTTAAAGATTCAAATGGATCATGTAAATCAACTAGAATTTTAGTAGAAACCAAACGTTAACTTTTAAATATTTATTTGCAGTGTTTTTAAGTATAATATAAGAACAACGACATTTGTTTTTAGTTATAGAAATAATGACACATAACATATATATGACTCAAACGGTCAAACAATATAATAATATAATAATAATAATATCTCTACCCCTCATTCTAATCACGAGGATTAACCCAGAAGTCGAAGACTTGTGCGGGAGAGGGGGCGGCATATTATTATTAAGCAGGCCGCATTTGCGCCCAGGAACGACTTACGTTGGTAGGCCCTAACCACCATTCAGTGCAGGAATGAGGGAAACCTGGAAAACCTCATTAATTAGGGGGGTAGTCAAATGTCAACCGATATCAATCTCTCACATTGATCCAAGCCAACCTACCCACCCTACCATACCCGCAGAGAGGGTGCCAATCTCTCCACGAATATAGCTTATATACAGTCTACCGGCTGCGGGGGTCGAACCCACAGCGATCCAGTCACCTCGATTCAAGTACTGACGCCTTAAACCGCGCGACCACTGACCGATCCCACATGTTGACATGTTTGTGACGTATCATGTTCAGATTACAAAATAGCGGGCTTATTAGTAATGTTGGACATTAAGCATTATACCTAATACAAATATTTAAAAAAATCATGTATGACAATGGAGTTAAGAGAAAGTACATTTTTGGATATATCATATGTATCAAATACCACAGATATGTAGTATTTGACAGTTCCGCAAATTGCAATAATTGCAATAATATCAACTTTTGACAATTATTGTCAGAAGTTGATATTTTCCCGCCATAAATAATTGAAACAGAAGTTGCAAAATTCGTGCAAATATCCCTGAATTTCGCGTCCATGAGGGCAAGGCTTAAGTGTGATATCTGCCGAGTGCGCATCAGGTAGGTGTAAGTGGGTGGTAGTGGGCAATCGCCGTCCATAAGGATAGGAGCACATTTAAAGTAATGTGCTAGGTTCAGCCGACGCCAACTTATTTTTGATAATTTTATGTGCTTTAACTCTTCTCAAGTGGCGCGCTTAGGTAATCATACCACACGTATCTTCCGTACTCATATCTGTGTTGTGAATTAGTCACTCCCTATTATTTTCGACTTTAGGTAATTGATAATACAAGATAAAATTATTATTGTCATTTTTGTATATCTTTTATATCTGATCGCCTTCAAATGCACTAGGCCTATGAAAAGTTGCTCCCCGCACGCTTCGCCCGTCGCGCTAGTCTACAAACTAGCGATTAGTCACTGTCCACAATTTCGACCGCTGACTATAATGAACGAACACAACACTTCAAAAATTAATTCTATAAACTATAATTATTAAAACCTTCAAAATTCTGACACTTCTCATTGAGAATATGTCATATGAAAACAAATATTGTTTTTTGGCTAGCTTGCTTGCATTTATTCAATAAATAATAAAGTTCAACGAATAGAATTTACTACATTCATCCCCCAACACGGTGAAAGTTCTATTATTAGTTTTAGTGTTACGAATTTTAATTAGCAGCAAAGATCCCATGTCTTCAATATCATCAATTGTCATCTTCACTAGTTCATTGCAACGACGTGCCCCAGATATACCAAATATCATAATTACCTGAAAAAATAAGAGTTGGTTAGCACAATATGAAAGGAACAAAATGTAATTTTATTACTTTTATCGCCAAATACTTTTCATCTGGAGCATCAGACAAAAATATACAGATTTGGAAAGTGAGGATCTTGATGGTGAATTGTATTTTGCCGCTTGGGTGTATTTGTGTCATGCTACACGCATACTTTGATCACAGCGTGTTTGCATCAAGCAGTGTTGCCAGGTGGGAAAAAATCAGTACATGAGAATAATTTCAAAAAAGCAAGTAATTTTCAATTACTTTTGTAATGCTATTTTTATTTCATTAAAAATCATTATGCTCTGCTATTTTATCATAATATTACATTGTAAGTAGGTAGTTACAGGTACTTACTTAAAAGTTATTAACCACGTAATCTTTCTAATTTATTTTATTGTTAGGCCGGGCGAACGTTGAGGCGCAGTTGACGTGACGCAGGGTGACTCACGGGTCGTAAAATCTGTTGTTTCCAGAAAATGTAGGTACCCTTACGGAATAGAGTTAAGAATCACTGCAATACAGCGTGAATACAGCACACACACCTCATATCCGTAGACTGTCATAGCCGTTTATGTATTCATTGCTAATTATTAAGAGAGCAGTCTACAATAAAGGATATTTCAAGTACCCATATATTGTAGATACCTACCTCTATCTATTCAATTTTGCCCTCGATTTTTCCTTTATTTCTCGTTAGGTCTTTGTTTTGGTAGATTTCAAAGAGTAATTTTAATAATTTTATTATTTCTTTTTGTGTCTATTAAAAGCATGAGATTTTGTAATCAAAATATGAAAGCATGAGATTTCCTCGGAATGGATGAGATCTGACAACACTGGCATCAGTTGATCTGACAGTTAGATTTGCAATGGCGATACGGAACCGATTACCGTGGTAGTGGGGAATGCTAGACCAATGCACGTCGCCTCCCCTCTTAAAGTTCGTACCTTCCCTGGAATGAAGCGGCAATTTCTACTTTCTCTGTAAAGATCCGCAATTTCTGAATCTGTATATGGAACTGTTCCCTTAACAAGACTCTCGATTTCTTTGGCTTATAACCTTTTTTTTTGTTTATTTTTTAAAAATACACACAAATTGTATTTTTCAATGTTCACATTATGCTTCAAACTTAACAGTCTTAACACGTACTTTACCATTGAACATGGAGCCTACAAACTAGAACTCGCAGTTTCTGTGCCATTTTCGAAAAGTATGCCAATAAAACGTTCTCCAGTATTGCGTTACATTTTTTCCAATGCACCATTTCTCGAACTTGACAAATACAGTTTCATATACATACCATCTCTGGAGGTTCATCAGCCACTTCTACACTCATTTTCAGTCTTTAGTCACTGTCCACTGACGCGATGCCAAATTTTGAATATTTGTTTTGATAGATGCAAGTACGTATCTATGGTTGTTTGCGCCATACGGTATATTCAGTATATCTTGATGGTATGTGAATTTGTAATTTTCTTTTATTTTATACCTATGAGTTCAGCGGTTACTGTTTAGATGGTGTCCGCTGCGACTATTTGAGAGTTTTCAGTTTAGTTAGTTTTTTGTTTGTTTGTTTTTTGAGAATTGAAATCAATAGTAGTTCGTTTTCGTTAGAATGAGTGTCAATCTAGTAGTAAATTAAATTTAAACTTTAAATTATTGAAAAGGCGTTCTTTCTGAATCCTTTTTTCATGTTCCTATTTACCTTTTAATCCAAGTGAAATCCTGGGCGAGCCAGCGTTATTGGTAAGTTCATTCTAAACATTCCATTTTTAACAAATAATTAGTAGATTATTAGTATATTACTTCCAAATTTTGTGAAAAAATAGAACAATGGTAACGATAAGTAAAGGTATATACAGTGAAATAAGTTAAAGATTCAGTCTTACAATTTTTATTTTAAATTCGTTTCCTTTTCTCTTAGTTATTTCACCTAAAATCTATAACGTTTGAAGAAAAAATAGTATATGATGTTCAGATAATAAGATACACACGTCAAAAGTCTTGGACTCCCCCTCATTCTTGTTAAAGAAAAACCAAATATATTTATAAAATTATATTGTTTTCTGAATCTCTTTTTATGTGAAAAGAATATGTTCGATAAACTGAGAACTTAGAAAATTAAAAATCAGCAAACGTGTGACATTTTTCACAGAATTTATTAAATCAAAAAGAAATAACAAAGCAACTTCTCTACTTGACTAATGGTCAGTATGATCTCCACCACGTTCCAATAGCATATTGACACGTCTATGCATTGAGATAATTAAGCAGTTAACGATCTCTTGCAGAATATTATTCCATTCCCCTTCTGTCGCCACGACTAACTCATCTGCATTCCACCCCAAAACAGTATCCTCTTCATACGCTGCAACTTCAAGGAGAAAATGAAGTCGCTGTTGACGATCTGGTTCTCTCCAGACTCTTTGTCGATTGTCATCAGTAACCAGCCCAATTCTGGTTTCGTCTGTAAATAAGACCCACCGCCACTGGCGTAAAAGCCAACCCCTATGCTCTCGCGCCCACTGGAGACGGGCAGCACGATGCCTTGGAAGTAGAGTGGGGACCCGTAATGGTCTTCTAGCACGTAAATTTGCGTTGTGGAGTCGTCTTCGAATAGTAGGTGTCGATATAACACGGAGAAACGTACCTTGAAAGTGGGCCCTGAGACCTGAAGCTGAAAATGTGCGGTGTCTACGGGCATATTGCACTAAATACCGATCCTCCTTTTCATTAGATACTCGAGGACGTCCACTATGTGGTCTGTTTTTCACTGTATCAAATTCTTCATGTCTGTGTACTATTCGTACAACAGATGATCTAGAAATGCCCCACATGTTCGATATCTGACGATTAGGATGTCCTGCATCATATAAAGTAGTCATTCTTGTTCGGGTAAACGCAGAAATTTCACATCCTGGCATTATAATGTACAAAAATTCAATGGAACACTTGGCTGAATACACTGCCAAACTAACCAGATCTGTAAAAACATTGGTAATAAAGTAATGGTCAAGGTCTGCAATTTTCTATTGTCTTTTTTTGTTTCCTAAGTACATGTACTTTTTTACCACATTAAGAAAACCACTAGTTTTAATTCAATCGTTTTATATACAGGGGGTCCAAGACTTTTGATAGTGTGTGTACTTTATGTGCTTCGCAAAAAAGGGTGTGGGGTTTAAATTTGACACAGATCTATTCGCAGTTAAATGCCTCTATTTATTGTTCAATAACATTTACATTTATAAAATTTCAGTCGTAATTATACATGAACGTAACAATACTATTAATATAATTAATATACATGGTGTTTCATTGAGAAATTTACATACATTAACAGTGAATACATGACACTTAGAAAGCCTCAAAAAACCTGTTGCTGATGGGTCTAACCATTGTAATTACAGATACAGAGTGTTTTACCGATTTTGACTATATCTCTAACTTGCCATAAAAGGTGAACCACTCTGTATAATCAAGTGTTATTCGGTAGGGATTCTACTTACTTCACTCAATCTACTAAAGTCATAAGCGAAACAGATATGCTAAAATCTTTATAATAGTCAGTGTGATCCATAACTGTGTCATGTATTCTGTAATTAATAATAAATACTTTTCTATTTACTATGTGAAAGAATTTTACACTTAGAAGAATTCAGGTACAGTTGATTATTATTACACCATCTCAACAAATTATTAAGGTCATTTTGAATCTCTTGACAAATCTCAACACTATTAATACTTCTATAATATATCCTCTTCTTTCTATCATCAGCAAAAAAAAGTTTACGACAATTAAGAACGTGACTAAATCGTCTATGGAGTAAAAAAAGCAAAGGGCCAAGGTTAAACCCCTGAGGCACCCCACATTGACATTGTTAAATATCCCGATTTAAAACCATTGTACTCAACATATTGTTCTCTTTGACTAAGATAGGATGAAATAAAATTTTAAGCCGAGACAATAAAACCAAAATTATCTAATTTATTTTTAACATAGTATGACTAATCTCTGGGCCTAAAAGGCCTGTAAACAGCTTTATATATATATGACTAATCCTATCGAAAGCTTTGGCAAAATCAGCGTAAATTGCATCTACCTGTCCCTGATTATCAAGAGCTTCAAATGCAAATTGAACAAATACAGTTAAATTCGGCATTGTTGATCTATTATTTAAGAAGCCGTGATGCGGTTACACAAAACAATTTCAAACAATTTTGCAAAATTGGAAAGGATGGAAAATAGTCAAAACAACGTGCAAATCGACGATAATTTTAAGATTAGCTTTCTCTTCCACAAAACACTTTATTTGATTGACTGCAGCAAAATACATATAAAGGATGGACTTAGGAAAGCTTTGTGTTAATTTTTCTCACGTTTGCTTTTAAATGTGAAAAAATAATTGTTGAAGTTTCTGTAAAAATCCCATACACAGACACCTTCAATAAACATTTTAAGCATAAATTGGCTACATTTTGGCAATATAAATAATAACACTATCTAAACTCCTGGACAAAATTAACGCACCACTATAAATTGGCAACAAATTCCATGCTGCTGTATTTCTGAACTGATGGTCTGATTTGAATGATTTTTTTTAAATTGTAGATGGATTCCTTGGGAAATGTGACTGGTCTCATTATGTTTTTATAAAAAGTTGATTTCACTTTTATACAGGGTGTAATAAGGTTATTGGTTTTTCTTTAGAAAATTCTAAACACCCTGTGGAGTATACTAGCAATCAGAACATACCGCGGATGAAATCAAACTCTAGCACCGTCTTTCCTGAGCATTTTCGTTTTTTTGTTCACTTCATTATCTCTGTTATTAGTGGAGATACATCGGTTTTGGTTCACTTTAGTATTTTATAGCTTTATTTTCGCATACCTTTATTTTTACAGTTTTTAATAAGTACACATCAAATGTTTTGTTTTGAGGTTTATAATTGTCAAAGTCAGTTTTGGTCAGTTACAAGTAACGACTAGTGTTTTAAATTTAATTCTAAAATTAATCCACCAAGACATTTATCTACGGAAGAGTCAGTAAGAGCATTAACTTTGTTGAATGTGGGTTACTTGATGCGTTATGTTGCTGATCTGATAGGACGCCATCATTCCAGTATGAGTCGCATAGTTACACAATTTAACAAGACAGTATCTCATGATAAGGGCGAAAACGATGTACCGATCTAAGGGATGAACGTTTTCTTAGGCAAACCATTCTTAGAAACAGGAGAATCTCGGACAATTAGAAGACGTTTAAATGAAGTTGGATTAAGCAGCAGGAAACCAGCAAAGAAGCCATTACTTACCAGGCAGCATAGAGTTCAAAGATTGCGTTTTGCCTGAAATCATCAAGACTGAACTATTAATGATTGCAACAAGGTTTTATTCTCAGATGAAACGATAATTAGTCTCAACTATCCTGATGGGCGTGAACGTGTTTGGCGAAGGTCGGGAGAAAGATTTGCAAGTTGCAATATCTCTCGAAAGGTCCCATTTGGTGGAGGTTCTGTAATGTTTTGGGGAGGAATCTGCTTTGATGGGCGCAAGATAATGCTCGTCCCCACGTGGCTAGACAGGTTATAGGCTACTTGAATTCAGTTGCTATTCCGTTGATGGAATGGCCTGCCCTCAGTCCCGACCTAAATCCCATAGAGCATCTACGGGATGCTCCTAAAAAAAGGTTAGATGTTGGATACCCCCACCGGTTAACCATCACCAACTGATAAATGCAGCAATAGCAGAATGGGAGAATATTTCCCAAGATGTAATTGAAAATTTAATAGCCAGTATGCCAAGGCGCATGAATGCGGTAATTCAAAGTAGAGGAGGGTATACACGCTATTAGCATTTGTCTATAATTCTTTTCTTAGTTTGTAATATTGTAATTAAAGTAAGTTTAATAAAGTGGTGTTAATTTTGCTCTCATAATTTAATGATAAAATACCGAAGTGAGCCAAAACCGATGTATCTCTACTAATAAAAGAGAAGATCTGTGGTATTTTCTGGTTGGTAGTATACTCTACAGGGTGTTTCAAATTTTAAAGAGAAAAGCCAATAACGTTATTACACCCTTTATAAAATAGAAATCAACTTTTTATAAAAAAATTATGAGAACAGTCAAATTCCCAAAAAATCCACCTACAATTAAAAAAAAATCATTCAAATCAGACCATCCGTTCAGAAATAGAGCAGCATGGAATTTGTTGCCAATTTATAGTGGTGCGTTAATTTTGTCCAGGAGTTTATGTTAAAATTTCTAATATTCAGTGATGTATAATTCTTCCTGGTAATTTTAACAGGACTTAAAATTCCTAACTTTAAAATTGCTTCGTCATTTCACTATTTTGGACCACAAAAATGGCCACCTTAATTTAAATTTTACCCTCGATTTTAAATGGCTCCACAGATAATAATCAACAAGAGTCATGTCTGGTGACCTTGAAGGCTACTCAATAGGCCTACCCAGACCTATGCATATGTTTGGAAAATTGTCGTTTAATTTTTTCTCTCCAAATGAAAAAGTAGGCTTCGGTATAAAATAAGAATTAATTGTGAATTTTATGATGAAAGCAGGTTTACTAGTTTTTACTTGAAACAATCTCTCAGAGAACAGATATTTGATCGAACAATCAAACATGAAGACTTGAATGCGGTACTATAGCTAATTTACTATAAACTTTACTATTTCTGCTCTAATGCCTGAACAATTTTCAAAATCCTACATTCAGTGTATTGTTTTTGCGAGCAAGGAAACAAAAAAAATTATGCTACCGGAGCTGTATTTCTGTTTGGTTATGACATTAGTGTAGTGGAGTGAAGTAAGAAAATTACCCCATACTGTGGGGTATTATACAGAGTAGTGTCTTTTACGGCAAGTTAAAGAAATAGACAAAATCGCCCTGTATCTTGGTAATGACAACGATTAGACACTTCTTTTTGACACCTCCTAGATACCCATTCACTGTTAATGTATGTACAGTTATCAATGAAACACCCTGTATAAAAAATATATGACGATTAACATAGCAAACTCACAAACTTAAAGATGAGTTGAGTTGTAAATAAAATTATTCGGCCGCATTTTCAAATATAAAATTAAATATAATTAAATTTATTTTTAATACTATTTGAAGGTTAATTGCAACATCAAATTTTCCTTTAATATATCGGATATCGATTTGTTAAACGTTGTAAACATTGCCTCCATTTTCTCAATTTCAGTAAAATCCAGAGAATCCAAGTCAGCTAAAAATCTTACGCAATGTTCTTTCACAAAATTTTGAACTTTTTGTGACGAAATTTTTTCTATATCATAAAGTACGTGATGACATTGTACATGAATTTCACTTTTAAATCTCGTAAATTCTTCGAAGACATCGTCTTCATGTTTATATTTCTTTGCATCCTCAAGAGAGAATTTAATTTTACTATCACTTAATCTGAATTGTCCCATTGTTACTACCAACTTATTGCTATTAAATGTGGACTCCTCAGTAGCAGTTACACTTAGTATACCATCTTCATCTAAATGAAAGTTTATAGAAAATGTGACGTCGCCAGCACGTTTTTTTGGCAATCCTATTAATGTGAATTTTCCGAGTCTGTTATTGTAGATAATATTTTTTCTTTCACCTTCGAAAATGCTGATTTCTGCTTCGGTCTGATTATTTACACCTGTTGTCTTAATACAAGAAGCTTCAGCGGGTAGAGGAGAATTTCTAGGTATAAAAACGGCCATCATGTTTTCATATACTTCAATACCGAGGGACAGTGGAGTCACTTCCGTCACCTTATACTTTTCCAAGTCTTCGTGGTGTCCTAAAGCCAATGCTGCGCATACGCTAGCTCCAGCGCCTACAGCTTCATCTGGATTTAGGTCCGTCTTAATTTTTTCAAGTCCAAAGTAGCAGGTTAACATTTCTTTAATTCTAGGTATCCTAGTAGACCCTCCAACGAAAACAATTTCGTCTATGTCTGATTTAGACAATCCTGAATCTTCCAAACATAACTGCACTATGTCTATTATTCTTTTGAAGATGTCTTTGGTCATTTCCTCGAATGCCATCCGTGACATTGATATTTCAATATCAGAAGATCCATCATATCTATCTAAAAAACATGTAAATTCTTCCTTAAGTGACAAATTTTTCTTCAAATGGACACAGATATTGTGTAATCTTCGCTTGAATTTCTTTGTTGCAAATATTGGATTGTGACTGTTAAAGTATTTATTATGAAAATGTTGAAATAAGATTTGATCAAAATCTCTACCACCTAGCAATGTATCGCCATATACCGCTTTCACCTCAAATGTGCTATCTTGAACTTTGATCAGGGAAACATCTAATGTTCCTCCGCCAAAATCAAAGGTCAGTATGTTAGAATCACTTTTGTGCTTGTCAGATACGTAATGGATGGCAGCGGCAGTCGGTTCTATTATTAACTTCAGGACAATTAGACCCGCCAGCTCTCCTGCCTGTTTGGTAGCTTTTCTTTGAGCATTGCTGAAGTAGGCAGGCACAGAGATTACAGCTTTAGTGACTTCTTCACCCAAATAATTACTAGCTGTCTCCTTGAGGTATTTCAAAATTTCAGCGCTGACTTCTTCGGGCTTCTTGATGATTTTTTTATTAGACATTTCTATTTCAAAAGCTACTTGACCATCCGGGGCACGGACCAGGGAAAAATGTTCCTGATTTGCTTTTATATATGTTAAAACAAAATCGTCGTCGTATTGTCTTCCAATAAATCGTTTCGCATCTAGAAAATTAGAAAGATGAAGATGAAAAATAATAAATTACACAGCACCACAGAAAAAAGTGGTATATCCGACAGACTAGGCTTATACAGCGTTAACTATGATTAAGTACAAATATTTTAAGAGGGGATAGAAAAATTAAGAAATAACAAAAAAAAATCCAAACTTATTTATAAAGCGAACAAAATTTGTTTCAATATTATATTAAACCCTTATTTTACGCCGCCAATGCGAGAGTAGGCAACCAACAAGCAACGGTCACACCACAGTCAACCAGGGTTGCCAGATTGGGCGGAATTCCGCCGTTTAGGCTATTTTTTAATGGAAATGGCGGTCAAATTTTACATTTGGCGGTTGGCGTCAAATTGGGCTACTTTAATTATAAAGCTCGGCGGTTTGTTTAGTTAAGTGATTATTTTAAGTTTAGTATTCAAGAAAATTTATTTCTTCCCAAATGTATCAAACTCGGTTCAAACGGGGTTTGAATTAGATCTGTGTTATGTGGCTTTTACTATTCTGTCAGCTGTCCTACTCTAAACATGGGCAATGGTCACAAAATAAGATCACGGAAACAAAACAACTTTGACAGTTAACCACAGAGCACCTAAACGAAAGACTTTAAGATCTAAGATATTATTATAAATAAATATGTTAATTGCACAAAAGCCTTTGAAGGCCGGGACTGTTTTTCTTGTATATGTTCTGTGCTGCGTTTGCGTCGATTGATACAGAAGGCCTGCTAGAAGAAGATTTAAAAAAAATGAGTAATAAATGGAGTAAATATAGTAGAAAACATAAAAAGCAGTGGGAGGAAGAAAGCTGTCGACGGGAATTTGAAAAATCAAAAATTTATGAACACACTTGGGAAAACGGTCATTTGATTGAATGCTCGTAGATCATTGCTGGCTACGGTTGTATCAAGAAGAAGTAAGTAACAATGAAATAAAAATCATTCAACATCTCTATGTAAGCAGATAAACAAATTTTAAACTGTCAAACTTGACATACTTTTAATACATTTACTATTTTGAGAACGAAAACGGAGAGTTCTTCGAAACGTCAAAAATACGGACGTGCGCGATAGTGATGTGATTTTTGTTATTTTTTACTTATCTGCTTTTTCACTGTGAGATTTTTTGGTTAGGCAAACTTAGTTTCAAAAATAAACCTTGACTGATCCGTTTGGCGCAAGGGCTTATTTAATTAATCTTTATTTTTTTCAGAAGTATGGCAAAAACCCAATCAAACTAAAGAGAAATTAAAAGGACCTTCTTGTATTATATGTTCTGTGGATCCAACGGTTAGTATATTTAAACTGTGCCTTAACTACCCGTACGCTTGGCCACTGGGATTATGTATTAATTTATCTGTGGTATTATTTATTACCTAGAAGACAGTTGCTGGGACACAGCGTCGACAATTCATCGGCAATTCTACCAACATACACTTTCCCATTCCTGGGATCAAAATAAACGATAGATGGAGTAAGACGGTCTCCTTCAGTATTGGGAATAAGTTCTGCTCTTCCATGTCGATACACTGATACGCAAGAAAAAGTAGTCCCAAGATCAATTCCAATGGGTGGGGTGTTGGACATCTAAAACATATTCGTGAGGGTGGGATAGATTAGATTTATTTAAAAACTTTGCAAATTATGTGGCTGTTCGAAATTTTGGAAATTATGCACGTTAGATTAGCTTGAGTCGGACTAGATAGGGTGTTTCTTACGTATAGGTCAAAAATCCAGGTCGTATTCTGTCGCCAAAATAAGGGTTTTTTGTTATATCAATGTGGGGTCTTAGAACAGCCAATGTCCAGCTACAGCATGTCAAATTAATAAAGAAATTTGTTTTAAATTCTTCTAATTTCTAAACCGCTTGAGATAATTTAACCAAATTCGGTGTGCATATTTTATTATGACAGTAAGTATGAAATAATAATAATAATAATGATAATGACTATGACAACGATAAAGATAATGACAATGACACTGACACTGATACTGATAATGAATAGAATAGAATAGATATTTATTGACCATTCACAATGATACTGATGATGATGATGATGATGATGATGATGACGATGACGATAACGATGACGATGACGATGACGATGACGATGACGATGACAATGATAATGATAATGATAACGATAATAATAATAATGACTTTATTTATTTTCCGATTCACATTACACAAAGTTAAAGATTATTACATATAAGAGAAATGAGAAAAAAGAATGTGGATGTGAACATGATCTCTGTTATTAATTTTAAGCACTACGCACTAAATAATAAATTACTAGATTTAAAAACTTGCCACCTACCAGTGGCAGAGGTGCGGGCAATTTAGATAATTATTTGCCAAAAAAATATACAGGGTGTACGAAAATTAGCCTGCCAAAAATTAACTGTGGATTCTACGATCAAACATAAAAAAAGTTATATAATCATAAGTCCGCAGACGCCCTCTAACGGAGATATGGCCCCTTACATGGGGACCTCAAAATTTGATTTTTCCCAAATATTTCCAAGAGGGATAAATATGAAATAATCAAATTTGAAATTGAGAATCACAATTAGATCGAGAATCTAATGTTCTGAAAATAATTCCTCATAATCGGTTTGGCGTGCCAAACTGGGGGGTCAGCGGGTAAATATTGCGCTAACTTTCTTGTATCTCAAGATTTTCGTCATCAGATCAAAAAATTAAAATTCTGGTCTATTTTACCTGAAAAAGGTACTCCTATTTCAATCCGATAAACTGCTCTGTTTTCGAGTTATCTTAACCTAAATTTCAAAATTTTGTAACATACCACAAAAGTTTAAGATGGAAACTATAAATAGGCAAAATATCCCTAGTAGGCTCTGAGAAAATACTGTCGACTTATTTAACACATATTAAAGGTGTTATTCAAGCGTTTTAACATATTAAAATACTTTTAAAATGCATATCAGTAATGTAATTATTTGTAAATTTTAATATAACCTATTAATACTTCAAAAATTTTTTAAAACATATGTAATGTGTGTCAAATAAACTGACAGATAATTTTTCAAAGCCTACTAGAGACAATTTGACAGCTTGCATATCATCTAATATATTTGTGGTATGTCACGAAATTTTTAAATTAATATTGTAAACGGAATAATTTATAGAAGTGAAACAAGAGTACTTTTTTTTTGTAGAATTGTTCAACATTTTAAATTATTTAATCTTACTGTAAAAACCTGGAGACATGAAAAAGTTAGAGCAATATGGAATACCTTTGAATGTTAGAACGCCTGAGTTGGAAGAAGAACTTTAACCGGAGTCTCCTACAGACATTTTCTTAAAAACGTTTTATCTGAACTACTTGACGATGTTCCGTATACGCTAAGATAAACAATGTGGTTTATGGATGACGAGGCTTCCCCACATTTTAGTTTGACTACGCGTAACTTTTTTAATGAAAGTTTAGGAATAACGTGATTGAATGAGGCACTCAAAAACCAGGTCAACCTTGGCCACCCAGATTACCCGATATGAACCCTACTGATTTTTTTGTTTGGAGATATCTCAAGACATTAGTTTACAAGGTTCATCTTGAATCTGAGGATTGCGTCAACAAATTATAGCTGGTTATGATGTGATAAGACCTACTCCTGAAATTTTTACGCGTTTGAGCTGCAATTTCAGGAAGATCTAAAGCATGTATTTTGGATGAAGGTGGTTATTTACAACTTTTGTTATAATAAATCATAGTAAAGTATATTCCAGTGATAATTAATTATTTTGTTATTATTTTAAGTAATGTAATAAGTATCGTAAAAATGCACCTGACCAAATAAATCAATTATGTTGTTGACAACACAAAAGTGAAGATAATACAGTACCGCATGTGATGACCTATTTTATTTGTAATATTATAAAAAGTATTATATTTTTTTGGCAAATAATGATCAATGAGTCCCACACCTCCGCCACTGGCAAGTTTCTAAAACTGGTAATTTTTTGCTTCATATCTGCTATCATATGCAGAAATATTCTTTCAAAAATAATCAATTGGGCTTGTATTCTAAGAAACAGTTATTGTTTAATGTTTAAGTTTAAGCCAAGGCCTGTAGATATAAACACGGCCGAGTAGGGACAAAAATGTTGAATTAGCAGAATGCTTGGTGTGTATGGAATATAAACTTAAATAAAAATTAAAATATAAAGAACTCTTCTTTGCATCGCATCGTGTGTCTTCCGAGTGCCGTCTTTAAAATAAACGATATTAGTAACTGACAATAAAGTGTTATTTTTATATAACCTATCCCAATATAATACAAAATATGCACAACGAATTTGCTGAAATTATCTCAAGCCGTTATCTAGAAATTAAAAATTAAAAGCTATTTTTTTTCATTTTTGATACGCTGTAGCTGGACAATGGCTAACACTCCACATTTTTACAGGGGGTCCGGAAATGCTGAGTAAAAAATTCATGTGTAAGCGGTATAGAATTGGCGTTCCACACTTCAACACAGCCCGCCAGCTTGAAGGCCACATTTGTTTGGCTTATGAGTGCTGGATAGGCACTATTCATCTATAAACATTGGAGGTTTGGAAGTGTATTGGAGACGACTGATTCATTCGCTAATATAGAGTCAATACGTTAACACGCTATGTATCGTATATGAATGATTGATCTACTATTTATTATTATATCAGTTTACCTCATTTGTAGTGTTTAATTTAATCTCCTTATATCTCAGAAGTGGGATCAGAGTCTATGTGCCTTTTTGTGTTTAAAAGAGTTTTAAAGTGTCTTTGTAAATAAAAAACCCGTATATGCAACAGTGACGTAATAAAGAGGTAACAGAGAGTGCATGGGCGAAGTATTTGCCGGTAGAAGATAGAGCTTTGACACGGTGAGGAACAGCAAGGTCGGAAGATTGTAACAACGCTGAATTGGTCGGAAGAGAATGCAGCCAGCAGCGTCGTGATGGTAGCTGAGAGCGTCGAGATGATCGCTTCAGACGGCGTAGTCAGAACCATGGGCGGAGACACAGTCAGAGAGGAAGGAGTTTACATCCTTGTAGCAGTAGCAGGGACGCTAGGATGGCAGGGGCAAGAGGAGCAGTAATTTCTTCTACCCCATCAATGACTGCCTTATCCACGAGCGTTTCCTAAATAGGTTTGGCTATGGTTGCACAATTTGTAAGGTTGGTCGATAAACAAAACCCAGACGTAAGTAATGTTTTTGTTACCGTAAATATAATTCCAGAATTTAACGTGCGTATGAGCGGTTAAATTCTATTAATGGTTTTACATACATCTGTAGCTGGGCCAAACAACTTCTTAGAGTTATCATAATTAAAAAGATAATCAGTTTGTCTACCTGGAAGTTATGGAGTGTGATGCTCGTAGATAACTTACTACAATGTTCTGTCACATGTGCCACAGACAAATGAGTCTTTGTACAAATTATAAGCATGTCAATTTTACTGAGAATAATATCACTGCTAATCAGTAATATTTTAAAAGCATATTAATTGATAATAAACAAATTGGAGTTTTATTGATTTCAAGACATAATGCTCTTTAATAACAGAGAATGCTATAACTACCTTGCAACTAAAATGCATCCATTAATAGTGTCAGTTGTTTTGATTACACGACTTAATGTTATACCAAAAATAATAGATTTTTACGTTGCCGAGAAATGTGTTATGACATGAATGGCTGTTGACTTAAATGATATGAATGTTGACAAATTTTTGTGATCTTGTTGTCTAAAACCCTTCAAATTGAGACCATAGGTCAAGGTCCTGAAATAAGAATATTCAATGACTGTTATTAATTAGATATTTGTAAAACAAACGTAGCAAGTCTGCTGGATAGATTTACGCAAAATATATTCATTCCTGTATTGACATTATTTTGATCATTTGAATTAGCACACCCCTTCAGGGTTGTTTTCATGAAACTATTTTTAAGTAAGAAATCTTTTGCAATTTATTAAAGACTGTCTATGTGCTGTCTATCAATGCGATTAGACCGATCACTTATAAATATATCAAAGTAAATAACGGAAAAGATGTTTATAATTGGTAGATTTGTACTGTAAAAATAAATCATATTTAAAGAATGTGTCCTTGTATGTGCGAAATTGTTCCATCAAATAGAAGACCGGCTTTCTGCACTAGAAATTTGATAACGACCACGAGTGTACGTGATGTTTCTGTAAACACTGCAGTGAATTAGAGTTCTATAGTAAACTTTGATCAAAGCGAATCTTTGAATTCAAAACTGGCCTTATTAAGCCATTGCATTGAGTAACGTACCAGTTGTTAATGTTTTGGTTTTACCAAATCAGTAGAGATTGATGTTTTGATTCTAGCAATAATTGTTATTTGAATTTGAAAACATCCCAAACTTTTCATTCATATGAAAATTATAATTTCTAATATAGGTAAACTGTCACTGCGATCGTTTTGTGGCTCAAATTAATACTAATTGTGAACGATTGTTTTAAGAGGGTTTTTGATAATATGATACAAACAGAAAATGTTTATTATTCTTATAGTTCGAAGCGAGAGGCGAACTGAAGTAGTTTATACAATAATAAAATAAACATCAGTTTTAAGAATGTTTTCATGATAACGCTGTAAAAAATAAATATTTAAACAGCATTCACTGAACTTATGTTTTGGAGTTAATATTTATATTAACAATTCAATCTAATCATGGAAATGCCGATTTAAAGCAAAATTATCGGAGCAGAGTACCACTGAAGACAGGTCAGGTTAGTAGGAATGTTTAATAGCCCTACAAATTGACATAAGAAAGAAATATTTTGACTTATACAGTGTGTGCAGAAGTATGAGTGCAGAATTGATGAAAATATGAAGTGAATGTATACAAAAATAAATATGCTACTTTATACAGGGTGTATAGAAATTTATGAGCCGCCACATAATAAATGCGAATAAATTTATTGGCTACCTATACAGGTATGTAATAATAGATTACGAAAAAAAAAACGCATACGTAGAAAACTGGAAGTTAGTATTCGAATGAAATTTTAGATTGATTATTGGTTGTTGTTTAGGAAAACGATGATAGAACTGCCCGTTGTAAATGGTGTCAGCATTTATTAACTCTTTATTTATTCAAAAGTATGTAAAGTAACAAAGACGTAAAATCCAATGATATAATTTGTACCAACTATTACAAACAGTGCAGGGGTGGATTTTCTGTTCTTGTGGGTTTCCTGTTATTGTACCAAATAATAAAATAGATGTTTTAGAAGGTGACTTAGTTGCTCAGAAAATGAAAAGTTATTATGCCAAAAAAAAAAGAATATAGCAAAGGAGATACTGTTTTTGTTGAAAGTCTCATTGGTAAAAGATTTTACTAGTGAAAAATTAGTATTGATATATAGGCTCTGTTAAAATTGTTGATATCGAAAAATGACTACTGTTATATTGTAACACTTTCTAAAGATAAATGACGTTTTAAAGGAGTTGTTGCTGGTGATGGCCTTAAGTTGTTTAGGTCGCAAACTGTTGAAGCGTAAATTGCTCTATTGTACACGCTTAGTTATTTGAATTTTGAATAATGTTGTTTGTTGTAAAATTTTGTGAGTTGACAGATACATAAGCAAGCATGGTCCAGTGTGCCACAGGAGACCAGGGTGTCGTAGTAGACCAGTGTGCTGTGGTAGACCAGTGTGCCATGGGTGGCCTTTGAACTTGCTGGTCAAATAGAAGCCCCTCCTGTGCAACCGTATGTTGATTGCTGTGGTCTGTTGACAGCAAAGAGGCATTAAGAAAGCTTTGGATACATCATGGGTACTGCAGATACTCAATTCTGCATTGGTACACGAGGATATCAAATATGTTGAAATTAAAACGTACAAATTTGACTGTTGGTTATCAGTAAATTCAGGTTTAAATGAATAAGGTGGTTTATAGTTAAGTAACTAGCTATTTATTGCACCAATGGCGAGAAAAGGACTAGCTTACTACACACTGATAAAAATGATCTTTCATGTAAGATTACATGTATATTTTCTAAAAATACATAATAACGTTGTGAAAATACATTTCATGTATACATTTACACGGTTTTACTATGACAAAATACATATTTTACAGTTGTAACATTACATTCCGGTGTGTTGTTTCACACTTGACCTAGACAATAACTAATCAACAATCCACCGTGTAATATCGTTAAAAACTTTTATCGGTGTTTCTTACTTCTAAAAACACCTAGGGCTTTTGATGATTATGTACTGATTAAAAATACCGAAAAGGGCTGATGCTTTAATGCATTTAGAGATATGCTTAAGCTCGTTGTTAATGGGCGAATTGTACTTCGCTACCCTGGTGCAGTAAGTACTTAATTTATCTGTAAATCGCATATATACAAGTATTAAGTAAGAGAGAAAGAGTTTTGGCTGTGAATAATGTTGTATGTGACTCCATGTGATTGTTTAATCACATGCTGCCTCATGGATGTTTATCTATGAGAAGCCCCATAGAAGTTAAATTATGGGATGGACGCCATGTGATTGTTTAGTCACATGTTGCCTCATAGATGTTTATCTATGAGAAGCCCCATAGAAGTTAAATTATGGGATGGACGCCATGTGATTGTTTAGTCACATGTTGCCTCATAGATGTTTATCTATGAGAAGCCCCATAGAAGTTAAATTATGGGATGGACGTAACTGTAGAGGTACCCTAGTAGACAAGTGCTTCTTGTTGTGCTTTATGCTTTTATTCTTCTAAACTTCTAATACCTGAATCTTTACGCTATTAATTGTTGCAAATGCTAAGAAAGCTTTGCGTATTTTGTAATGAACTAATTTATGTTAATATTTATAGGATTCCGAATCCAGTTCTGGCCTGATTGGGGACAATCAGGAACGTCAGGATGGCCGACTGTAAGCGGTATAGAATTGGCGTTCCACACTTCAACACAGCCCGCCAGCTTGAAGGCCACATTTGTTTGGCTTATGAGTGCTGGATAGGCACTATTCATCTATAAACATTGGAGGTTTGGAAGTGTATTGGAGACGACTGATTCATTCGCTAATATAGAGTCAATACGTTAACACGCTATGTATCGTATATGAATGATTGATCTACTATTTATTATTATATCAGTTTACCTCATTTGTAGTGTTTAATTTAATCTCCTTATACATGGGATAATTATAGACCAAAAATAAATGCTACCTCTATAACATTTTTTTCAAAATTTATTATTAACGAAGTTACAGGGTGTAAAAGTTAAAATTTTATTTTCGATATTTGTAAATCGGGGGTTTTTGCGGACGATAAAATCAAATATGTTACTAATTTTGACGTCACTAGTAGAGGGCGCCACTTGTGGCACACCATGTTTCTTTTAGATGGCAGAACTTTTTTGCATCTTAATGTATCCATCTGATTATAGAAACAATCGATTCTCCTACCTGTTTTGTTTCAAAAAGGTATACCTTGCTGAAGTCGGTAGGCGTAACCATTTTTGAAATAATCCTATTTGAAATGCTCAGTGCACCGAGTAAAAACTGTTTTGGTTTCAGGTTAAGTGCCTTTTTTTTCTGAAAATACCGTAATATGTTACTTGAAAAGGTTGTTCAAAATAGTAAATTATGGAGAAGTACAACAATTCAAGAAGATCGGCGAGGTTTGATAAAACCATTTTTCAACAAAGCACAAAAATTTTGCACATTCAGTAGAAAAGGCAGTTTAACTGAAACGATAACAGTTTTCAATCGGTGCACTGTATATTTCAAATAAGATTATTTCGAAAACTGTTACTCCTAACGACTTCAATAAGGTATAGGTACCTTTTTCAGATATAACAGGTAGGAGAATCGATTGTTTCAATAGTCAGATGGATACACTAAGCACTAAGCAGCAAAAAAGTTCTGTCATTTCAAAGAAACATGATGTGCCATAATTGGCGCCCTCTACTTCTACTCTACTCTACTTTTATCGTCCGCAAAAACCGCCGATTTACAAATTTTATGTAAATATTTGGATTTTTTAAGATGTTATTTACAAATATCGAAAATAATATTTTAACCAACTCCGTTAATAATCAGTGTTGGAAAAAAATGTCGCAGAATACATCCCTGGATTTTTGACTCCTACTTAAGAAACACCCTGTATAGTAGGTAGATACTCATATTTTAATCGAATCGATTCTTTAGATAACATTTTAAATCGTAAATACCTACATTACTTTGATAACTTTTAATCATACTGCGCAATGTCACCTTCAATTGATCTGAATATACCAGGTATAAGATAATCATGGTACACCCCTTTTTAAATTTAAAATTCGGAAACAAATAATTATTGAAATTTGGATAGAAATATTTGTTATAAAAGGGTTTATTTCTTCTACATTTCAATAATTGTAGAAAAGCACGGTTAAATTAAAAAATTAATTATCACAAATATTGTAACCCTACGTATTCAATCACCTCCTAAAATTATTATAAGACTTGCTTGACAATTAGGAAACATCATGTATAGTATTAAAATTGTTTTGTTATCGTTGACTGCATATAATGAAATAATTGAATAAGTTTTAACATAAAAAAAAACATTTATATGTACCATAAAATAAATGTGTTATAACCGTTTGTTTTCAGTGACTTGCGAATATTTTTGGGACATGATAAAATATTGAAAATAATAGTTACCATACTTGTTGAAGATTTGCCTCTTCTGTTCATCAAACTATTGCATAGATATTTATCCTCACACAAAAGACCTGTATAGTATAATGTAAAAGCTTTATTGTTTTATGGCAATGGGCAATTGTTTGCAATAATAATAACACTCATAAAAATGAATTTTGCGATTTCTTTTGAACTTCTGACGCATTCATAATGAAATCTACTTTACATTTTGAACATTTGTTATTAGTTGTGTTACTCACCAATAGAAAATTAATGAAATTTCTACTCAGAACTTCCAAAAGTTGAAAAATGTTTTAAGAGAGTGTCAGTATTATTGCAAACGATTGTAAGTACAGTTTAGTTGTATCATAATTACAATTAGGTATTCCCCGAGTCTTTATTATCTGAAGTTATCTGGCGTTATCTACTGTAATGTTTACATACTTTTAATTTCTAATCAAAAACTTCAAAAGAGAGTGGACCAAGTTTAATGAAAACAGTACTTACTAGGTAAAACCACAAGTAACCGTTTCTTGTGCTGCTGTTCACTGAAGTCACCACCAATTAGAAATAATGAAGATTAAAGAATATTAAATGATTTCTGTAGTTGTGCACAATCGTCATTTTCGTTATCTTTAAACTGTATAAACAAATAATCAGCTGGTACTCCGCACAGTTGAGATAAATGTGCTCACAGCTCGCAACTTGTGTAATGCGATCTAGACATATTTAATATATCTGTAACAGGTATATATTTTTACTTTTGAGTATTCGGATAGATTTTATACAAACCACTTTAATATTTTATGTGGCAATAAATATAATTCGCTTTGTTTGTGCTTTCTGGAACATCGTTAAACACAGCCAGACATTCTATGCAATAGATAAGGTAAGTTTTCTATAAATTTAAGAAGCGTTTATAACAGATATACAATTTTTCCGCAAACATTTATAAAAACAATTGTTCATAATAAGTAGTAGCAGACAAGAACACATAGAAGGCGCATGTATTTGAATTTCTGATTCAATTATCACTTTTAAAATTAGGAAGCAAATAATGAACATAAAACGTCTGTTCAGGCAAGGGTTATGGACTGGTTTCGAACCAGTAGTAAAGTTGTGAATGTGTTTTTGTTAAAAGTAATTAGTAATTCAAGAAGTAGTTGGGCGAGCATCTCTGACAGTTTCCAACTATTTCTTGATCGCTTGATCAAACCTAAAGTCAAAGTTTACAGAATTAAAATATGTTACTGCACTCAGCACGGCGCTTTTAAAAAAGCGAGGCCAAGGCGATGCCCACAAACGGTCCGACGGCTAGCGTATACGAGGGTGATCCAATATCGAATATTGTTCTTGGCGTTACGAGGGTAAATTGCAAAGCATCGATATTAATATTAATGAAATTAAAAATAAATAATTCTTTAAGACGTGAGAAATAATGCCTAATTGCCCTGCAATGTAATTTCATAAAAAACTGGATACCTATCCATTAATAAAAATTGGTTGAATTTTATTTCATTTTCAATAATTACATATGTGTATCAAATCTCGAAAAATATTGTAGGAGTATTGAAAAAAAACAAGCATTGAATTTATTAAACATATATTAATATATGTAAGGCATAGTAAACTTACTACTAGTAACTTTATAATATATATTTTTTATTAAATTCTTCAGAATATTAAGTTCTGCAATAACGCTACATCTTTTATTACATTTTAAATCTTGATCGATGAATTTTAAAAAAATAATTAAAATAAATGTGTACTCTTGTATATGATGAAATACATATAAAATAGTCAAAGAGAAAGTCATTACACCGGTGATATATTATTTTTAAAAATTCACTTTGAGCAAATTCCATAATCCATCAAGTTGTTACTAAACTACAGATGAAGTTCAAATGGATGGAAGAAAAAAGAGTGGGGGTGCCATCGCAATTCCATCGGTAGTGAGAGATGGATGGATTAATTTTTTCTGATGGATAGAGAATGAGGTTAGGTACTGTGTTGACAAAATTCTATGTAACTTGGAACTACAATCACTTTTTTATTTTTGTACAATATGGATTTAATTAAAGTTGAACTGAGCTACGAAGGAAACGTATATGTAACTGAATTAACACCTACACAAATAGAAATAATATCATCAGGTAAGTTTTATGAACTGAGGACGAGGGATCGATTTGTTTATCACGTTCAATTAATTTTCATTCTGTTATAGACTCAGAGAAATACCTCGACTTAATTAATACGTTGAGAGATCAATATGCATCTGCAAGTCAAGTTACACAACCACAGAAATAATGTGAAATTTTAAAAGAAGTGGAGAGCAAATGGACTGACCAAAAGATAAGAGCCATGTTGAGATTGCGGTTTGAGATGGAAGGAGCTTTTAATAAACCATCTCAAAAAAAGTAAATTGTGGCAGACTATAGCAGCACGCCTGAATGCAGAAGTTAATACAAATTTTAGTGGTGAGAACTGTAATGTGAAATTCCGAAATCTATTACAAACATATAAATGTTAGCATCTAACAATATTGAATATTCAGCATATAAACTACCCGTACCCGACGACCCGATGATAGTCCATGAGCCCCCACCTTCCTAACTACCGGAGATGACCGGAACCGACTCCGTGTAGGTCCGTTGGCGGCGTAGCGGAGCGAGAGCGAACCAGTAGAAAGATAGATAGCTGTGGATATACTTTGTTAAGCATTGTGGTGCAATAAAGAGTTATCACCCCTAAAATCTATTTTTAGTGGTAGTTTTTAGTTTACGCTAACATCAGAAGTGGGATTCAACCCCTGTGTGAATACTAGCCCTGTGTGTGGACTATACTTTTAAAACATGGATAAAGAACAGGATCCGCCTAATAATCAGCCGTCTCCTGTGACTTCGGAAGACGACGAGGAACTACTTGGTGCGCCTTCCACCAAAAAGGCAAAAATGAGTTGGCAAGAAACATTGCTTACTTTAATTGCAACGCAACAAGAACAATTAGCGGAATTGGCCCGTCAATCCAAGATGGCGACAGTGCCAACGCCCAGTCCTTCTGTGTCCGACAGTGTAACTGCGCATGTTCTCACGTCATCTGCAACGGCATTTAAGGTAACGGAATTTAACCCTGACACGAGTACCTATTCGATGGAAGAGTGGTTAGAGGACGTTAATAAATTAAAGAAGAATTAGGTGCCAATGACATGATTATGATTACTAAAGCAGGTGAGGCGCTAAAGGTCGCGCACATCGTTATTACTGCGACTGGCGGCCATTACGCCGCACTTGGGAAAACTTTAGAACTGACCTCATTATTGCATTTCCTGACAGAGAGACACCTGGTGTTCGTGCCTTTAATGCAGCTACATTAAGGAGCAAGGACTGTGATTCCGTGAGCGATTATGGTATTCGTAAGCTACGTTCTATACGCCGCTTTTGTGATATTCTACCGTGGGCTACCATTTTGAGCATGGTAGAGTATGGACTCGATAGTGCCGAATTGCAAGCTTCAATTCGTATACAACAACCAGTAGATGAGCGCCATTTGTTGAAATTGTTCAGTGAATTTGATGCGCGCCGGCGCGGGCCACGAGCACCACCCAGCAACCGAGAGGATGACACACGAAAAGCTATTTTACCATATCTGCCCAATAAGCAACTTGGAATGATGAGATCATCTTTTCAAGGAGTATGTTTTAATTGTGGCCGTCAAGGTCATTCTCAACGGCTCTGTCGTTTCCGCAACAAAAACAATGCTGACTCTTCAAACAAAACCAATGAGAAATCCGAGGCAAGCCTTCCAAGCTGCTCCCACTGCAAGAAGATAGGTCATAAAGAGGATACCTGTTGGTTTAAACATGGAAAACCAAAGACATATGACTAATCCGAAAAGGCCGTGCTTTGGCTATGTCTCCAATTGCCACTGTATTGGCTGAGAACAAAGCACAATCGTTTCGATATATTATCAACACCGGCGCCGAAGTGTCTATTATTAGTCGCAACGCGGCCATAAAACTGAATGTCGTGTTTAAACCGACTACGCAATCATTATCAGGACTAGGACAAAAGACTGTTTGTGCTTTGGGAACTTGTGAAGTTATTGCTGTCTTAACAACCATTACTATCGAGATTTTATTTACCATAGTCGCGGATGATGTTATGCCAATCGACTTAGATGCTATTATCGGTTGGGACGTGATTAGTAGGTCAAATCTACGACTTGAAAAATGCGCTGACGGTGTGCAACTCTACCATGACCTGTCCAATATCCCGAAAGTATTATTCTTTCGCGATGACGATGCTATTATTAATAACATAAAAGTGTCAAGATTGAACGAGCGGGCAGTTATCGAATTGACGCACGGTACATATACTGTGTTATGCGAACTGTCTTTAATCTGTTGAGAGCTACGCTTACAAATCAAAACGAGAAAAACTGGGTTTCAGCTATATCTGATATAGAAAGAAATATCAACACGACCGTTCACAAGACAACGGGCTTAGCGCCAAGTGTTTTACAACTTGGCAAGAATTTGAAGCTATCAGCGACTCAGGAGTTCCGGAGAGACGTACCATCGTCAGATGACCTTCCCGACCTAGATCAACTTGTGTCAGAAACGCAAAGGAAACTTGCGTACTCTGCAAATCAGCAAGCTGAACATTTCAACTTAAAACGTTATTCGCCGACCTTGTTCTCACCTGGTGAACTGGTGGCAATAGAGGATTCCCAACTTGCTGGAGGTGGTAAACTGAAACCCAAATTTAGAGGGCCGTATGTCATCAAACAAGTTCTACCTAACACTCGGTATCTATTGTCTAAGAAGGGAAAACGAACGACAGTGGCAGCACATGAACAATTAAGACCCTGGCCAGCTGAGCATACAGTATAGTAGTATTAGTAGTACACGTATAAGTAAATTAACAAGCTTTCTATTGTAAGTATTATTTACATTTACTCTATGTGTAACGATCTTGCACGACAAAACCATAAAATCAAAACTTAAGACTGTTGACTAACGCTAAAAAGTAATATTAATTACACTATCTTGATAAATTCTGAGTACAAGGATGATCCTGACCTAACCTCACTCAAATGTAGTATGCATTATTTACAATCTTTCAAACCAAACATTATGATTAATAGGTTATGGCATCTCTGTGACTCGTGCACACAAGGCGTACTAATTTCATAAACACTGTCTAAACTCTGTTTAGATTAATATGATAACAAATACATGGACTGTTTACTGTGGAAATTCCACAATGATGACTAGGACGTACGTGGAGTGTTTACTGTGGCAATCCCACAATGCGAGATATAAATCTCATGCGAGAAAATCTCTCAAGAAAAGTTTCCGGTGGGCCCTCCACCATGCGAGATAACAATCTCATGCGAGAGAAAAACTCTCAAGAAAAGTCTCTGAAAAACATTAGTAGCAATTCCACTAACCACCATGCGAGATAACAATCTCATGCGAGAGAAAAACTCTCAAGAAAAGTCTCTGAAAAACATTAGTAGCAATTCCACTAAATGATTCAATAAAACAAAGTATGAAACTATTTATTATTACTATGAGATGTAAGATGGTATGGTCAATTGTTTGTTATGACGATTAAACTCAATGTCAAACTAAGTGGACCGTGGCCTATCTCGATGCTAATCTAATATTGATGTTATAGGTTGAAACGTTTTTATAAACAAGTTTAACAAGTAATATGAACCGTATGAATTGGTTGTTTATGTTACAGTTTTCTGTTACAACCCCGAATCCCGCTGCGGGACGCAGCTCAAGCAGAATGGCCGTGTTAGCATCTAACAATATTGAATATTCAGCATATAAACTACCCGTACCCGACGACCCGATGATAGTCCATGAGCCCCCACCTTCCTAACTACCGGAGATGACCGGAACCGACTCCGTGTAGGTCCGTTGGCGGCGTAGCGGAGCGAGAGCGAACCAGTAGAAAGATAGATAGCTGTGGATATACTTTGTTAAGCATTGTGGTGCAATAAAGAGTTATCACCCCTAAAATCTATTTTTAGTGGTAGTTTTTAGTTTACGCTAACATAAATATAACAAGCAAAAAAGGCATATAAGTACAGGGGAATCATCAATAACATGGGATTACTACGATATATTCGATGAAATTATGGGACACAAAGCAGCAGTTATGACTCCAAAGGAAATATTGTCAAAATCTTTATTAGATGCAGATGAAGTTATAGTAAATAGTGAATCTATTAGTAATTTTACTAGCGAGGTGGCAGAAAGTACAGAAACTAATTGCGCACTGCACAAAAAGATAAAATTAAGAAGAAAAAGGAAAAAGAAGATATGTCCCTAGGAACATATCTGTTTCTGAAACATAAGAAAGAAGAAGAAAAAATAGCAATGAAAAACAAAAAATGGGAAGATGAGCGACAACTAAAAATACTAGAAATCGAGGCAGTGAATAATTTGGCAAAGGCAATTGCTTTAAGTAGGAAAACTGGAGAAAAAAGACGAAAGTCATCTTCAGAATCCGATTAGTTTTTGCAGTTATTCATAGTAAAGTTGGTTTCTATCGATACTTCTTTACTACTTCAAGAGCTTTGCTACGTGTATACTTACCAAAGAATGATTTTTTTAGTTCTATTGTCAACAGCTAGGATATGAAGATATATTTTTGTTAATGATTTATTTAGTTTATAATTTATTTCTAATAAAAATGACTATAATAATTATTTTTTATTTAAAACAATTTACATATTTAACTGATACATAATAAAGTTTCTTTTTGCTCGTCCTTCAGCATCTCCAAGATCATCCAACTGGATTTCCTCATTTTCTACAATCTCTGCAATGTCTTCAATATTAATCTTATGTTTTACATATTTTAACCGAATGTTATGTAATATACAGGCACAAATTATCATATATTTCATATTTTGTAAGCGATACATGTTTAGACGTCTCCAGGAACCCTTTAACAAGCCAAAGGCTTGTTCAATTACGACTCTAGTTTTACTTAAGCACATATTATAATTACGCTGCCTTTGGGTAAAGTGGCCATTATCTCTGAAGGGTACCATTATAAATGTTTTGATGGGGTATGCTGAGTCTCCCAGTAAGTGCGAGTTTGCAGGAATGAAATTGAGACTGGAGAATTTTTCATACAGTGGAGATTCTTGCCACATGCGAGCATCATGCATAGAACCTGGCCAACCGCAAGATACATCAATAAACTCTTTTTTGGCATTACATACCCCTTGTAACAAAATAGAATGAGTACCTTTTCTATTATAATATGAATTATCATTGGAAGGAGCAGGTATATTTATATGTGATCCATCAACACAACCAATTACATTAGGGAACACATACCCTTGCCGAAGGTTTTTAAACTCTTCAATGGCAGCAAGAGCTTTGTCTCCTTGCGGCCAGGAGATAAATTTATCTGCATTATCATACAACTTTTTAGCAACTAATAAAACAATCCTCCATGCCTGCGATCGACTGACTCCAAATCTATCTGCTATACCCCTAAAACTTTCCTGGTTAGCTAATGTCCATATTGTCAAAAGTATTGCATCTTTATAGGGTATTGTGTGGGCCTCCCAGCTATTATAACATGTTTGGCCTGTATTGTATCAACAAGTACCTAAAATTTTGATTGCGTATAATTACATTGGTTTTATAATTTATGGTACCTACATCAATGCATTTCCTATTAACTCTGAAATGATTTTGAAAATCTTGATCGTCATACAGATCTATTATTTGTCGATATGTGGTTATTTTCGCCCGTCTTCTTTTAATCTTTTTTTTCATAATAATGATCTCTTCATCACTGGAGCTTTCATTGGTACTGCTGCTGCCAAAATTTCTCAATAAACGTAGTCCTACTACTGCGGCTGCAGTCTCCATTTTTCGTTCATTAAATATATTTTTCAACCAGAGTTAACCACCGGCACAAAAAAAGAGTTTTGAGGTTAGACTTACTGATGCATCGAACTGCAATCCATCAATGTGTTTTATAACTCCATGCCATTTTTTGATGACGTCATCCATCCATCCGCTGGAAAGTTGTTGAATTATGGATGTTACTCTTTTTAATTGTTTGCCAAATGACTCCTGATATGCTAATTTGGTAAACATGTCAACAAAAACATCCTCCATTGCTATTATGTAATCCAGAATACCTCTAGATAGTACAGCTAGACCTTTAAATGATTTTTCTGTCTCAAATGCTTTTAATTTGCAAAATAAACTTCCCGACTCGTCAAATCAGAACATATACAGATGTTTTATTCAAAGGACATTTTGTTTCCACTTTAATTTTTTTCAATAGTAACATATTATGTTTCTTATAAAGAAATCTTACGGGTTTCTATTTTGCTAACTCGCCTATAATTTTTATATTTAGGGAAGAAACGCCACATTTATGTATGCAATTTTTCGTTTATAATTTGCAGCTTGTTTCATCAAATAAAAGACCTCCTAGCAGGTTCGAACCAGTCGACTGCAGTATTCGGACTGTTCTGCTAAGTTCTGCCATGTTTTTTTTTTAATTTTTGCATACGACCACCTGCACACACTACTTTAATACAAATTGTAGTAAATAATAATACAATTGATAATGATGAATACAAGTTGTGTACAATCTATAAATATTGTTATTCATACTATACCGCATTTTAGATTTTACAATATGACATTTATTACAAAATATAGTAACAAGTTTCATATTGTTATCAAAATTTACAACAACCCTATTACTGTAATACTTTTGCATTTACCACAACAACTAACTTATATGATCTACTACATTTGTAGTTTATTCTACGATAAAATTGTAAGCATAAAGTAGTAACTGTTTCAGAAATATTTCTTTCAGTGATGCCATTAGTTGATTATCTTTCTTAGGCGAAGCTAAATATGCATGATTCGTATTTTTTAACTGTTAAAAGTGTCGTATGACCACTATTCACAACTATCGCTCAAATTGCTCTATACTTTTCAGATGTCCTCTGTTCCTGCTATTGGTATTGACCTTGGAACAACCTTTTCTTGCGCATCGGTCTACAGAAGGGGAAGACCTGAACTTATTCCAAATGTAGAGGGGGATCGTCTCACACCTTCTATCGTTTATTTCAATCCAAAAACAGGAGTAGCATCTGTAGGTCAAATAGCTGACGAGTTGCTACCACAATGTCCGAAGAATGGCCTTCTAGGTAAAACATTCTTATATTAAAATAAAATAGTCGTGAAAAGTAATGAAACTAAGAAATTAAATGATAATACTGGCGGACAAAAAAGTGAACTGTACTTTTCAGAAAATCCATCTAGCTTTATGTATTGTGACGCAATGAATCCGAATATGAAGTTTGTTTAGCTCAAACACTCCCAAAATTGTGAATAACATGCATGAAATAGCAAAAAATAGCAAAAAATCACATTAGTGAGCGCAAAACATTCAGAATTTTTTTCTGACATTGACCAAGGGTATTTTTTATGTATTTTGATGAATCTGCAGTCTATTGAGGTGCATCACTCACAAATTTTATAAAAATCCCCAAAAAATAGCTGGAAAAAAGCGAAAAACCGCTTCAGTCACATTAGTACGCGCGAGAAAATGCGGAAAATTGTTTTCTGATTTGATCAAGTATGTTTCTTATGTATTTTGATGCGTTCAATCAAGATTTGGTGGTGAAAAATATCAAAAAATCATATTAATTTGAGTGACAAACTTTAAAAAAATATATTCTAGATTGAAGTAAATATTTTGTCATATATTTGGTGAGTCGAAATTGAATCTGAAGTAGTGAAGTAGAAAATTGCAAAATGTCGCAGAAAAACTGGCAAGTATTTATTATCCTCGGTATCGCTTTCACTTTCTTCTTCGGATGATACAGTGGGCAATGGATAGGCATGCTACCGTAGTGCAAACGGAATTAGCAGGTATAACCATAGCCGCCAAAGAAATTGCCCGTAGAGATACAACGGGCAAAATCATCAGAATCTACACAGATAGTAGACAATCACTACTGATCTTACGTAATCATAAGATAACAACTAGATCAGCATGAGAATGCCATCAGGCACTAGTAGTGGCCTCAGCTAACAACAGCGTATCTGTACGCTGGGTAAAGGGACACGACCGGTGCAATGGCAATAAAGTAGGTGACGAACTGGCTAGGAGTGCATCGGGTCTGAATATTTTCGGACCCGGTCCTCCAGTATACTTCCGTTGTCAGCATTTATTGAAATTATCAAAGGATACACCCACAAAGAGTTTAAGAAACGCTGGGATGAAGCAAATGGCTGCAATTTGGCAAAGGAGTCCCTAGGGTACCCCTGCAAGGATACAGCCAAAAAGTACCTGGCTATGTCTAGGACAAGCCTCCGTCTAGTGACAGGTATTCAAACTGGACACTGCTGGTTAAGAAAGCACCTCTATAACATGAGGAAGTGTGATGCACCTCTTTGTAGGGGTTGCGAACAGGAAGACGAGACAGTGCTCCATGCACTCTGTGAGTGCGCTGCCATCTCGTCAATAAGAGAGTCCGTGTTGGGAGAGCGATGGCCTTCAATGGCCTACATTAGAGAGATCCCCCTGAGCAGCGTCACCACCTTTTTCTCCTTATTAGGTTGGCTGACGGTTTAGGTGGACTGATCTCCTAATGGGAGGAGGTACAATGGGCCCAATGGGGCCTAAGTGCTGTAGCCGTTTCGCTACCCTCCCCTTAATTCCAGATTCCAGATACATAAGAAACATACTTGATCAAGGTCAGAAAAACTTTTTATGAATATTTTTTTGTATAATTTTTTGCGATTTTTCGCTATTTTTGTATGTCGCTAAAAAATGTCCATATCCTGAAACTGGAAATACTATACAATCAAAATTTAACAAACTATTTACGAAAAAATCGATATATGAACACTGTTTTGTTACAGATTTGTTTATAAAATGAATGCAAATGTAAAACTTACCAGAACTGATTATGTAGCTTACATATATTATATATTAATTTTTTATGCAGTCTCCTAGTAATTTTAGTAAACATTTACTTATTCGAAAAATAAGTGATATGCAAAAAATAGTGCAATAAAATATTAATATAAAAATTATGTGTAGCACAAAATTATACTACGCACACACTAGAAAATACCTAAAATAATAAAAATACCACAATTCTATTATACTCGCGACAAGAATTCAGACGACTTACGTCATGCGAACAAATGAATAATTCATTATATTTTCACTTATAATACCACTAGAGCTTCAATTATTACTGGAAATTTTTTCGAGCACCCCAATATTTTCTAAAAAATATTCGTGTGCAAGAAAAAATTTCCAGTTTTTAATTGAAGCTAGAGTGGTATTCGGTAAGAAAATTTCACAATGAAGTGTACTTATTAAATTATGATAGAATAAATTTGAAGTTAAATATGAATGTCATTTTATTTATAATTGTCAAAAAATTTCCAGTGTAATTTCATGCTTTTTACCCCAAGGAAGAGAAACATTTCCGGAAATTTTCTTAGTTGCTATAGTAACGCTACAAAATACAGGCCTTTAATTGGCTGAAAAATACTATTGTGAAATTTTCAACAAAATATTTAAGAAACTGCAACTGATAGTAATAAAACTATATACTACACTAAAAGTTCTGCATTATATATTGCACTAAATTGCAAAAAAGGATTGTTTTTAACGCGGCCAAATATCGAAAATTACGTTGACAATAAAAACAAATATGTAACGTCAGCAGTGACGTAAGACGTCTGAATTCTTGACGCGAGTATACCTACGTGTTACGTTGTTATTTAAGGTTATAAAGGAAGCATGACGTCAAAGACTGCGCGTGCAACTTATCATCACATGCCGCTTATCGATGACGTATTGCAAAATAGTTCGTTGACTAATAATTATTGTAGATTAGAGTTACACAGTCAGCACTAAATTTTTCAATAAATTTAAACGCAGTTATTTCGGTTATGAAAAAACATTTATTAGGACAATATTTTGTAAAATTATTTATTTTAATAATAATAATACAATAATAATATCTCTACCCCTCATTCTAATCACGATGATTAGCCCAGAAGTCGAAGACTTGTGCGGGAGAGGGGGCGGCATATTATTATTAAGCAGGCCGCATTTGCGCCCAGGAACGACTTACGTTGGTAGGTCCTAAACACCATTCAGTGCAGGAATGAGGGAAACCTGGAAAACCTCATTAATTAGGGGGGTAGTCAAATGTCAACCGGTATCAATCTCTAACATTGACCCAAGCCAACATTCTTCCACCCTACCATACCCGCAAAGATCTAGTCACCTCGATTCAAGTACTGAGGCCTTAAACCGCGCGACCTCTGACCGATCCAATGCCTACTGTCATTAGTTAAAATTAATACCCCACTTTCAAAAGCAACCTGTGTATTAAAGTAACTAAATTGTTTTGTAAAACTTCTATTGAATGCATTTATTTTCCTCATAAATCATCCATCAGTTGTTTTTAAATTATCACTAAACTTGCTTGAAATATATTTTTTTTCATTTTTATAGATGCAAAAAGGATAATCGGAAGAAAATACGATGACGAATTCATTTCAAGATACACTAATGCAAACGAGGTACACTTCACGTTGGTTCGAGGAAACGACGAACAAGCGGCCTTCGAGATAGAAGTTTCCGGCAAAACGATAATTAAAAAGCCAGAAGAAGTAAGCGCTGAAGTTTTAAATTATTTGAAGAATTCGGCCAGTGACTATCTAGGAGAAAACGTCACCAAAGCTGTGATTTCAGTGCCTGCATATTTCAGCAACGCGCAAAGAAAGGCTACGAAGACGGCTGCAGAACTAGCAGGACTTACTGTCCTGAAACTCATAACAGAGCCAACGGCCGCTGCCATCCACTATGTATCCGACAAATCAAGAACTAATTCCAACGTCCTAGTCTTTGATTTTGGGGGAGGCACTCTAGATGTCTCCCTAATAAAAATGAACAGAAACGTATTCGAAGTAAAAGCAGTATATGGGGACACTTTGCTTGGTGGTAGAAACTTTGACGAGATCTTGTTTGAACACTTCTACAAAGACTTCTTATTGGGAAATAACCACAGTTTCGCAAGTAAGAAGTTCAAGCGAAGGCTAAGCACCATGTGTGCCAATTTAAAGAAAAAATTGTCAACTAATGACGAATTTACATTGTACCTGGATAGGTACGACGGAAATTCAGATCTCAGCATATCAATGACAAAAGCAGACTTTGAGGAAATCAACGAAAATATATTCCAACGCACAATGGACGTAGTGCAGTTGTGTTTGGAAGACTCTGGCCTGGCGAAATCCGACATAAACGAAGTTATCTTGGTGGGAGGGTCCACGAGAATACCTAAAATACGGCAAATGTTAAACGACTACTTCGGAGCGGAGAAAATCAAGACGGATTTAAATCCTGACGAAGCAGTGGCAGCTGGAGCGAGCATACACGCTGCGTTTCTTTTAGGCGACTCTCAGAATTTGGAAAAATATAGAGTCACTGAAGTTACACCTATGTCTCTGGGTATTCACGAAACTGGAAACCTGATGAATTTCGTTATACCAAAAAATTCTCGCCTGCCAAATGAATCTTCCCGTAACCTAGTCACTAGTTTTAATGACCAGAGTAGCATAACCTTTTCAATTTACGAGGGCGAGAGAAGAAACACAAATTTCAATAATAAATTAGGCAAGTTCTCAATACTGAACCTGCCAAAGAAACGTGCTGGAGATGTTGAATTTTCTGTACACTTCAACCTAGACGAAGATGGTATCTTGACTGTAACAGCTAAGGAGCAATCTACAGGTAAAACCAATAAGTTGGTAGTAACTATGGGACAGTTTCGGTTAAGTGAAAGAAAAATCAAGTCCTCTCTTGAAGATGCCAAGAAACATAAAATTGAAGATGAGATTTTTGAAAAGTTTACACGTTGCAAGCAGAGACTTGACATGCAATGTCAGCACGTGTTATACGATATACACAAGATTTCATCACCAAGTGATAGGGATTTCGTTAAACAGCGTTGCCAACAGTTTTTAAAGGATGCGGATACTCTAGACTTTACGGAAATTGAAGCACTTGAAGCAAAATTCGCAGTGTACAATAATTCAGTGTCCGATATACTACAGAAAAATTTGTTGTTGTCTCTAAGATAATCGTTGAGAGTCCCAGTTGTGCTATGCCTAAAAGTAAAGTTCGTGTATGCTCTTCATGTTAATATAAGATTCTTAAATTTTAATTGAACTGTAACTTGCAGTGCTTGCAAGCACACATCAATATATAATAATTATGAATGTTTCCTTATTATCAGACCATTCCATTCAGATGGACTGGAAATGAAAATACTCTACATAATCTTTATAATAATAATCATAACTGATCATTTCATACTGACAATATAAAGTAAAAAAAAAAGTGTTTTTTATTTTATCATTGAGCATGTCAAAAAGGATTAACGATGTAAACAAGAATTGACATGGGGTAAACGAGCATAGATGAGAGATGTAATGAAGTAGGTACAACATTGATATTGACTTGACAGATCTACAGATTTATATTTAAAAATTTGGGGATATAATGATGTTTGTGTGAAGGCTAGTGTACTAAAGTTGCAGTTAAAGAAAAAATTCGACCTGGAAATTGAATTTTCAGACGGCCAACTTGTAAAAATTAATTGGTTTTTTAAATCAAATGGCTGGCATAGAAGGCCTTGTACAAACTGATACCTTAATTGCCAAAATATATTAAACAATATCGGATATACAGACTGTCTCTAAAAGCTCTATACGAAACAATAGCACAAATTCCTGAAGTTAAAATATGAGGATGTTTGAAAAGTGATAGTTTTTGAAATACAGAATGTCAAAGTTACTATTTTTTACTTTACTTTCTTTATTATTATTATTATTATTAACAAATAATTAGAGCTGAAGCTAAAAGCTTGTTGTGCTCTAAGAACAAAAGATAAATTCATTCTATAAATGGCTGATAACATAGTAAAAACAATTAATACAAAAAAAAACAGAAGAAATCAAAGTACAAAATATATAAATACTATAAATATTAGAAATTAATAAGAAATCAATCACATTGGATGTTGATTAAGGTGATGGTCAAGTCTATTCTTAAAAGAATTTAGAGACGGTGCTGTAACCACATTATCTGGTAAATCGTTCCATTGATCGAATATCCTGTTGGGTAGAAAATGTTGTCTGTTCCGTGTACGAAAGCTTTCCTTTTTAAGTTTGAATGAATTGCCTCTGAGACGGGGGTCAGGGTTTAAGTCAAACATCACGTGTGGGCAGTACAGTTCGCCATGCAGGATCCTATAAGTGGTAATAAGGTCACCTCGAATACGCCTATTTTCTAGAGATTGAAGACGAAGACGCCGAAGACGTTCTTCATACGAAAAATATTTAAGACCAATTGGAAGTTTGGTGGCTCGCCTCTGAACTCCCTCTAGTCTTGCAATATCTTGCTTTAATAGTGGAGACCATATGGCCACCGAGAACTCCAAATGGGGGCGAATGTATGATTTGTATAACTTCAAAAATGTATCCACGGTAAGATTACTGAAAGATTTTCTGATCATAAAAATCAATTGATTACATTTTTTCACTGCCTTGGCAACCTGTGCACTCCATGAGAGATTTTCCGTAATAATTATTCCGAGATCATTTTGTTGTGAAACGCTTGGCAACTCTGTATCATCTATATTGTATACTACTTTAGGATTAGTTCTAGACATATGGAGTACACAACATTTTGAAGGATTTAGAGGTATGCACCAGTTGGAACACCAATTACTAATGATATCTAGATCATCTTGTAGGTGAAGAGATGATGATGAAAATAATTTAAGATCATCTGCATATGATAACACTTGGGAAGTACACGTATTCGTTAGGTCAGAAACATATACTAGAAACAGAATTGGTCCAAGGACAGAACCTTGTGGAACACCACTCAATACTTGTCTTCTGTCAGAAAAACTCTCAGCGATTCGAACTATAAATTCACGATCTTTCAAAAACGATTTTATCCAGTTTAACAGCTTACCACGCACACCACAATGTTCAAGTTTATATAATAATCGCGCATGCGGCACTTTATCAAAAGCACGAGAAAAGTCCAAGTACAAAACGTCTATAGGTTGTCCAGTGTCTGCCCATAAGGTCCAAGAATTAATAGCTTGAAGTAAATTGGTAAAAACTGATCGACCAGGTAGAAAACCATGTTGATGCGGCGGTATGACACCATTGTTAAGTAAAAATGTGATAAGTTCCTTGCAAACAATTCTCTCCAATACTTTACAGGGAACAGAAGTTAAGCTAATTGGGCGATAGTTAGAGCTCGACAGTTTATCACCGTTTTTGAATATAGGGGTCACACTAGATAATTTCCAGTCTGCTGGCAATGTCCCAGTTTCCAAGGATTTGAACATAATTTCGCAAAGTGGACCACTTATGCTATTTGCACATTTAGACAGAAAAAGTGGGTTGATTAAATCTGCACCAGGAGATGAATCAATACGCAGTTTACACAGTTGTTCGGACACAATTGCAGGACTAATTTGAATTTCCTCTAGTGTAGAAGGTACACGAATGTTGACATCCAATTGCGGAAGCTGATCACCAGCATCTAAAGTAAATGCATTGTAGAAAGTCTCGGCAAAAGTCTCAGCGACTTCACAGTTATCACTACACACACTACCCAAAGCATTTTTAATCAGTGGTGTGGAAACTTTACTTGTGAGTCGAGAGCGAGTATATTTATAAAAAGCTTTAGGTCCTCTATCAATTAACTGGTTTTCAAACAATGACCTTGCACGCCGTAACTGTCCTGTTAGTCTATTAGCGAAATTTCGGTGTAGGTGATAGTCGTCTAAAGAATTGGATCGATTGTATCTTTGCCAAAGTGCCTTTTTTTTTCTGACACATTTTAAATAATTCTCCATTAAGCCACTGATTTTTATAATTGGATGCATATCTACAAAGAGGAGTATATGTAGGTATGATATTTCTGACAGTATTCAACCAACTATGCCACAAATCTTCGGGGTTATTTTTGTTTGTACAGTCTTCAAACCAATCCACCTCAGCCAAATGATGATTCATAGATATATAATCAGCCTTGAAGAAGTTGAATTTTGATACATTATTATTAGTTTTGCGGTAATCATAAACAAAAAATTGCATAGTAAATTCAATGCAACAATGATCAGATTTGCCCAATGGGGGTGAATAACTAAGATAACTAAAAAGATCATCAGTGTTAGTTATAAGTAGATCAACGAGAGATGGAAGCTGATTCGCTCTAAATCTAGTGTTTTCTGTAATATGTTGAGTCAGACCTGTTGACAACAACATATTAGTAAAATCTGCAGTAGCACTATTGTTCTCTGATGGAAGAAGTAAAGAAGAGTTTCTTGTAAATATTTATCTTAAAAATAGCATGATTCGCACGAAATTTAATACTTAGAGGTTTTATAGGATGAGAAATCGTGATATGATTAGGTACAGGAATTTGCGTTCGGGTTTTGTACAGACCTTTTAGAGACACCCTGTAAAGACGTGAGGAATATTATGTGACAGACCCTGTATATAATAAGCAACGATCTTTGATAGAGATTATCCTACTATTTCATCTATCACCAATATGTAAGCTTTTCTATTAATTCAACACAAACCATTTCGTAAAAAGCTTAATTCCGTGTGAGTTTATAACATAGTAAGAAGTCTAAATTTATTTTCTTGTATTCCCTTTGTATGCATGTAGGTATAGCTATATGCATATTTTTTTTACTTGTGGTTTTGTGTATCTTCATGCGCAGTATTCGTTAATTATATGAAGTGTCTTAAGTTTATTTATTACAATTATTGTAAGCAGGTATAAAACAATTTTTTTTTATGACCTTTGCATAAATAAACTTCTACTGCCCCTCCCTGCGGGCGCTCATGTGTATAATTGATAAGCACTTCATCACTAAAAGATGTTTTTCACTTTGGCAATTTCCAAGGTTACTTCGTAGCATACTACATTTGTTATCAACGTCAGATTTTTTGAAAAAATGTGTATTGTTATAGTTTTTTCTTATAATCCATAGGTAATTGTAACATTTCTAGACTCCCCGTATACTACTGAAACTATTTCTCGTGTATCGTAGTGTAATGTCGTTTCATATTATACGAGTATTCTTGAGAAACTGATAGTACTTGTATACAAACAATGCATTGGTGTTTATTATTGTTGTTAGTGATTAAAAATAGTATGATTGCCAACGGCCATTATAAACTCGATAACTTCGTTATTTTTCTTTTCTGCGAAGACATATTTCACTTTAAAAATCTGTTCGTACAATTGTTCTGAAATATGCACTTACTGTCATTGTTGACACATTCTGTAAGTTGAATATACAACACTGTGGCTTGTTTCCATAGAAATCAAAATAGTATTAGTGTTGTTTGAGTTCATAACAGCATTAATGGGGTAAATAAAAATCAGTAATTCTTTTCACCAACAAATGCTGGGCTCATTTATTGTAAAAATTAAAGGTACAATTTGTACAATTCTTAAACGTAATAGTTTTTCCCTCGTTTTTATCTATTGCTTTTACTGTAATTGTATTTTCTGTATTACTTATTGAGTTAGATATGTTAGGATTAGAATAAACTTCAGTAGTTCTGTCTTCAAACACTGGAATGGAGTCAAATTCATTATCACTGCCGCTGTTGGTATGTAAAATCTTATCAGCAAACTCTAGTTTCTTTTTTAACACTCTGCAACATATCCTTCAGCGACACCAGAAGACCTAAAATTACATTTTCTCTTAGTCATATAATACATTACATACATCCAGCCCCCATGACGTTTGAGTGCCATAACATCAACTTCAGTATTTGCTAACAAAGTCGCCGAAGTCCTTCTAAAAGCATGTTCACTATAGGATTTTGGATCTTGCTTTGGATATTCGGCAATTTTTTGTGGTATTTGTCCCAATGTATTTATACCCACAAGTTGATTTACACATTTTCCCTAACGAACTGAGTAGAAAAATCGACGAAAGTTAGTCTCCTTAGGTCTTAATTAAGTCTGTATATTTTCCCAAAATCGTCAAAAAAGGGACTTTTTCATTGGTCTTGACAGTTCGACTAATATGTGTTTTGGTATCTGGCGTTTTAACAATGATAACTGAACCGTCATCTGTAATGTTATCAACTGTTATCTTCATAAGTTCATCACGCCTAAGAGCCCCAGCGACTCCCATTATCATCACTGCTTTCATCATAATATAGATTTCATCGGGGGCTTCCTGCAGGAATTTGTTCATCTCTTCTCTGGTCATGTCCGAATCTACCTCTGAATCGTCTTTATCAGCCATTATAAGCATAGCTTTGACAAAACACAAAATTATTCATCTTTAAATTGTTTTTTTAGTTTCCAACAAAATAAATTCAAAACACGCTAGACAGGCCACGCCATATCAGCAATCAAAATAATTTTTTAAATTATTTTATTTGATAAATGCGATTGTGGGAAAAACGTTGTACACTATACGGTTGTTAAGTGCCCAACAGAATAGTTGTAATATACTATAAATTGACTACAATAAGCAATAAATACTTGACCAAACAATATAAATACTAAACTGGATATTTTCACACAAAAACTTATTACTCTGGGCATTTACATACGGCATGTTCCAAAATATTGCAGTTTAATCAAACATACTTATATCACAGAAAAAAGGTGCTTATATACAAAATTTCACACAGACGGAGTTACAGGCCTTGAAAGTGGAGCCAATATTTCAAACAAAATTAATATCTCTGAATTATGTTAACTTGGAATAACCAAATTTGGTATATGATTTAGGTTTATTATTAATCTTCTTTCACTATGAGTTCAAGTAAATTGAAACATTACATAACACATTGTTTCAGTTTTAGAGAGTATCATACAGAATAAATTACGGGAAAGTGATTTTTATCGATTTTTTTAGATTTTCTCAAATATTTACTGTGGAGGTAACCCCCAATTTTAACTTCAGATTCGTGTTCAGCGGGAAAAAATACAAAAGAAAAATATAGTCTAACTCCCAGCACACATGACTTTTTTTTTTGTGGACTTGTAAAACTTTTTTATGGGATTTTTATCGTTCTTATGGGTTTTCTCTAAAATTTGCTGTGCGACCCCCCATTTTGACTTCAGATTCGTGTTCATCGGGAAAGAATACATGGAAAAATATAATGGGACCCTCAGCACACACCACTTTTTTTTGTGGACCTGTGTATTTTTTTCGACATTTTGGCTGCATTTTGAAGGCCTGTAACTCCACCTGTGTGCAACTTTGCATACCTATGGGTTTGTGTGGTAAAATTGCAATATTTTGAGATCTCCTACATGCACCTACTCTGTGTCGGTTCTTATGCGGAACATTCTGTATATTCAGTTTACCCTAAAATTAAATAGCATCAATACAAATTAATTTATCAAAACAATCTGATTCTAATTGTAGTGGTATCCCTATTACTATTATTAAATTATGTCATAATATTTATCGATGTTAAATATCATTTTAAGAAAGCAAATGATAACGTTTTGTCTTGTAAAGATTTGTATTGATAAAACACAATCTATTCTCTTTAACTGCCTAATTGGAATTGTGAACAGGCATTCCCAGAATACCAAGGAATTATAATTACAATCGGAAGATATTGTTATAATTGTGCGGATAATTTTAGTAGCTAACTGAATTGGTATGTTATCGTACAATTGGTCATAACATTAGGAAATGTAATTAATGTACACAATACTTCATTGCACTGCGACAGGTAGTGGTCACTTTTTGCTGCTCCCGCTCACCTCATGAGGTGTTAGTTTGTAGTAAAAATGAAATTTGTAAACCTTCAAGTGCTGTTCGGAATAAGGATATATCAGTATTTAGCAGCTGTAACAGGTAAGTACTAATAAAAACAATTATATATTTTATAATTCATCAAATTCAAAATTTTTTGTGTTCGTTTTGGTTTTTTTTAAATTTAACACTGAATTGTCATTTACTCAAACACTTTCCTAGGTAATATTTTTATACTGTGCGTCGGCAATGAAATAGGGTCTTAAAATCAACAAAAGAATAAGAGATTGCCATTGAAAAATACGTTGATATTGACCATTACAAAAATCATTAAATAATTTTCAAAATTAAAAATTACATTTGAACATACAGGGTGCTTGCAACTCATTACAATAATTTTAGGAGGTGTTTTTGAGTCGATTGAAACAAACATATCTATATACCAAGTGTTACAATATTTATGATAATTAATTTATTAATATTTTTTAATTTAACCGTACTTTTCAACAATTATTGAAGTGTAGAAGAAAAACAAACCTTTTTATAACAAATATTTCTATCCTTTTTTTTTATTAGTAATGAATGGATTATTTAAATTCTTTAACCAATAAAATCTTAAGTGGTAAACAGTAACACTTTAACTGAGATTCGAACGTATAGTTTGACAGTTGATTTACATTTACGGTTGCTATGGAAACTAAGGACAATTGTTTTTTCATGGCATCCAAGCTATTTAACAGAAACATTGCTTTTCCTTTTTACGCCGTAACTTTAAATTAGCTTTTAAGATTTGAACAATTGAAATAAATATTTAGCTTCTTGAATCCTCCGGTATTTTAATAATAATATAATAATATCTCTACCCCTCATTCTAATCACGAGGATTAGCCCAGAAGTCAAAGACTTGTGCGGGAGAGGGGGCGGCATATTATTATTAAGCAGGCCGCATTTGCGCCCAGGAACGACTTACGTTGGTAGGCCCTAATCACCATTCAGTGCAGGAATGAGGGAAACCTGGAAAACCTCATTAATTAGGGGGGTAGTCGAATGCCAACCGGTATCAATCTCTCACATTGAACCAAGTCAACACTCTTCCACCCTACCATACCCGCAGAGAGGGTGCCAATCTCTCCACGAATATAGCTTATATACGGTCTACCGGCTGCAGGGGTCGAACCCACAGCGATCCAGTCACCTCGATTCAAGTACTGACGCCTTAAACCGTGCGACCACTGACCGATCCAATAACTTCAATATTTTCCAAAGGTTGCGTTCTTGTTAGTAAATATCTTCATTTCTGAAACCATTATTATTACTACTGAATGGCTGGGCTGCCTGTTAAACATGTTAAGATTAATTTTCCTAATTTTTAGAATGTTTATAAAGAAAGTTTTCCTAAGAACTGAAAGAGCATTGCTTAGGTAAGTTTTTAATAATATCTGAATAAACCTACACACAAAGGTTTAACTAAAATCCACGTTTAAATTTGACTCTTTGCTTTTACAAAGTAGAAAAACCATGTTTATGAAGTTCTAGGTAAGTTTACGAAACCACGTTGGATTTTATTGGTTAAATCATGTAAATAATCCATTCATTACTAATAAAAAGATCATACAGATTCGGAAATTGCGGATCTTTACAGAGAAAGTACAAATTGCCGCTTCATTCCAGGGAAGGTACGAACTTTAACAGGGACGGCGTCGTGCAATGGTCTAGCATTCCCCACTACTACGGTAATCGGTTCCGTATCGCCAACGCCAATTTGCCATTACAAATCTAACTGTCCGGTCAACTGATGCCAGTGTTGTCAGATCTCATGCATTCCGAAGAAATCTCATGCTCTCATATTTTGATTACAAAATCTCATGCTATTTAATAGACACAAAAAGAAATAATAAAATTATTAAAATTACTCTTTGAAATCTACCAAAACAAAGACCTAACGAGAAATAAAGGCAAAATCGAGGGCAAAATTGAATAGATATAGGTACAATATTGGGGTACTTGAAATGTCCTTTATTGTAGATTGCTCTCTTAATAATTAGCAATGAATACATAAACGGGTATGACAGTCTACGGATATGCGGTGTGTGTGCTGTATTCACGCTGTATTGCAGTGATTCTTAACTCTATTCCGTAAGGGTACCTACATTTTCTGGAAACAACAGATTTTACGACCCGTGAGTCACCCTGCGTCACGTTAACTGCGCCTCAACGTTCGCCCGACCTAACAATAAAATAAATTAGAAAGGTTACGTGGTTAATAACTTTTAAGTAAGTACCTGTAACTACCTACTTACAATGTAATATTATGATAAAATAGCAGAACATAATGATTTTTAATGAAATAAAAATGGCATTACAAAAGTAATTAAAAATTAAGCTGTGTCAAGAGGTGTTTTTTGATAAATTAAGCCATCTCATGCTTTTTTCTCCAAACCTCATACTTTTTTGAAATTATTCTCATGCACTGAATTTTTCCCACCTGGCAACACTGCTTGATGCAAACACACTGTGGTCGAAGTATGCGTGTAGCATGACACAAATACACGCAAGCGGCAAAATACAATTCACTATCAATATCCTTACTTTCCAAATCTGTATAAATATTTGATATAAAAAGGTTTGTTTTTCTTCTACACTTCAATAATTGTAGAAAAGCACGGTTAAATTAAAAAAATAATTATCAAAAATATTGTAACACTTTGTATATAGGTATGTCTGTTTCAATGGACTCAAAATCACGTGTTCTATCACCTCCTAAAATTATTGTAACGACTTGAAAGACACCCTGTATACAAATATAGAATTAGCCAAAATAGATGAGATTTGAACTATTTCTCGAATTGCTTCTTCAGGTGGCCCCTCATATATTTTAAATTTAATGAATTTAACTATAAAAAATTAACGTAACTGACAAATACCCAACTCAGTTTAAATACCTTTACAATTCAGTAAAAAATGTACAAAAAGCTTAAAATAAACAATATACAGGGTGCTCCTACCGACACAGAGCAGGTGCATATGGGGAGTCTCAAAATATTACAATTTAACCAAACATACCTATATACAAACATGCACATAGGCGGAGCTACAGGTCTTCAAAGTGGGGCTAAATATTTCGAAAAAAAGAATATCTTCCTAACGTCGTCCTAACCAGTTATTTGGAAATTTAAAATTCAAAAAGTGTCTAACAATAGCACTAAAATAAGGCGGTGCCCCATTATGCATAAACCAAAACCACAGCTTAAATAACAATCAGCTCACAGACTCGTATGAGCGGGAACGTCTCGCGCAGATCTTCGCGCATGCCTCCATTTGGGGATGCAACATTGCAGGGACGTGTGGTTGTAAATTATGCCCTTATGGCTTATAGCCATACCGTTCGACGACTGCGTTATTGGCGCACGAGTGCTGTATTTTGTGATTTGTTGATTTTCTTGTATTTTATACTGTTATGTTATTTTATTTTTAAACTATTTCAAGTAAAATAAATTTATATTTCGTATGTTAGAAAAATTGCAGTTAAACAATTTCTAAATTGGGACAACTATTTTTAATCCGGTCCTGACGTGTATCCCGAGCGAGAGAGAGACAACAAGCTTCAAGGACAAATTTACTTGTGAAAATAAATATCCTGATGCTAGATAAACTCACAAAAGCCTCATTGTTCCAAATCTTGAGATAATGGCTCTTGCACTTTTAGGGGTGGCTCAAGCTCAATGAACACTTTGTAGGATTTCAATTTACTTGAACTCATAGTCAAAGAAGACCAATAATAAATCTAAATCATGTACCAAATGTGGTTATTCCAAGTTAATATAATTAAGGAATATTACTCTTTTTCGAAATATTTGGCCCCACTTTGACCCCTACATGCACCTGCTATGTGTCGGTTCTTATGCGGATCACCCTGTACTGTGGTTAATTCAACGCTAGTAAATTTTCAAATATAAATAAAAAATCTTACCAGAGAGTTGCCAGACGTTTATAAAACAAATAGAAAGAAACTTCAATATAACTTTTTCCAAATTTAAGCTTTTTTACCAATTTGTTCTTTCCATAACAAAAATTTAGTAGGTAGCTATAAAATATTATTTTATTGTTTAATGAAATAATATTGCCATGTTATTTTATTGCTTTACGAAATAATATTGCATGATAAAAAATGCTTTGTGATATTTTATCTTAAACGTGATAACTGCTGGTAAAATTGTCGTGTTGATGATTATGTAAGTAACATAAATTGTAACAATAAGGAATTGGTATCTACTATTTGGTTCGCGAGTGTTAAAAATAAAAAACAAAATTACCTAATCGCTAGATATAACAGTATTGGTGTCAACTTCGTGATATATAGATATTATTTTATAAATAATCTATGCATTATACTGTGAAAGGTTGGGAAATCTCGGAGCTGGAGATACTGGTGACCAAAAAAAGTCGATTGAGCCAAATATGCCTTATCCGAATGTTGCTGGTTTTAAAAATACAGGGCGTTCAATGCTAGAATTTTATTTTGAAATATCTCAAAAACTTTGAAACCTATCGGAGTATTAAAAAAAAAATTGGCACAATTATGTTTTTTTGCACGTCAAATGAGAATTTTTAACTAATTTTGACGTCACTAGTAGAGGGCGCCACTTATGGCACATCACATTTCTTTTAAATGGCAGAACTTTTTTGCAGCTTAGTGTATCCATCTGAATATAGAAACAATCGATTCTCCTACCTGTTATATCTGAAAAAGATATATCTTATTGAAGTCGTTAGAAGTAACAGTTTTCGAAATAATCCTATTTGAAATATTCAGTGCACCGATTGAAAACTGTTATCGTTTCAGGTCAAGTGCCTTTTCTACTGAAAATACAGCAAAATTTTACTTAAAAAAGTTGTTCAAGAAGATCGGCGAGGTTTGATTTTGAAACCATTTTTCAACAAAGTACAAAGATTTTCTCAAAGCAGACCGATCTTTTTAAAATTTTGCACCTCTCCATAATTTAAAAATATGCGTTCAGTAACATTTTGCTGTATTTTCAGTAGAAAAGACACTTTACCTGAAACGATAACAGTTTTCAATCGCTGTACTGAATATTTCAAATACGATTATTTCAAAAATGGTAACGTCTAACGACTTCAACAAGGTATACCTTTGTCAGATGTAATAAGTAGGAGAATCGATTGTTTCAATAGACAGATGGATACACTAAAAAGCAAAAAAGTTCTGCGATTTAAAAGAAACATGCTGTGCCAGTTAAAAGTTCTTATTTGCCGTGCCAAAAAACATAATTGTGCCAATTTTTTTTAATACTCTGACAGGTTTCATAGTTATTCAGATATTTCAAAATAAAATTCTAGCATTGAACGCCCTGTATTTTTGAAACCAGCAGCATTCGGATAAGGCATATTTGGCTCAATCGACTTTTTTTGGTCACCAGTCGTATCTCCAGCTCCGAGATTCCCCAACCTTTCACAGATACGCTGTATATAGTATCTAAAAGGTTTGGCGAAATCTTACTACATATTCATGGGACAAAAATATGACGATCTAGTCTATCTTACTTCAGTCCAAAAGTTTATAGTTTTGAAATACAGGGTGTTACAATTTTATTTTAGTTCATTTTATGCTATTATTTTTTCAAAAAGAATCAAATTTTCAAAAGAAAAGAAAATAATTCAAAATATATCGAGTCAAGCAAGGACTAGTTTTCCTGCCAACTATGTTTATCAATTATTTACATTTGTTGCATAAAAATTATATGTATATGTAACGGTAAAAGTAACATAGATTTAACAAATTCATCTCATTTGGATAGAGTGGCAATGCTATATTCTTCCCAGAGATAATGTTATTTGAAATAAAGCTGTCTTGATTTGAAAAAATATATAATCTTGTCTTAGCATACCCTGTACTTTAGTGGTTCACTTGTTTGACAGTTTAAATTTAGACTACAAACAGTAATTTGTTATGGCCATTCCAATAATTACAGTCCAAGTATTCATCTGGTCAATGGATGCCCAGGAAATAAGCTATTAACAGTAATAACAACTATACTTAAATAAAAAATGTGTAATTTGCAAAGTAGACTGATTTGTATTGATAAAAAACAACAACATTATATTTTGCAACAATAATTTACACACAAGTTTTGTAATACCTACATGGGTGTAACAAAAAAGCAGTCGTTAACTGCATATTTTCGGCAGTAAAATATGACGATCTAACTCTACTTACCTATACCGGATGTTTTTAAATGAAGTAGCAAAACTGGCAATGAATGTAGAGCTAAAAATAAAAGGATTGAAGTAAAAATGCCTTATATGAAGAAAGTTGCACCCCAGACTCGATATACCGATAAATGCAGTGAACTCTTTGAGACATGTGAATTCAGAGGGAGCTGATTGTATTCCTACAAAAGTGGTAAAGTTGTTTGGGCCGAATGCCGGGTCCAGACCAAGCAGACAAAACAGCGACAAGACAAAGACATTCATGTTTCGCGACAAAGTGGCGACCAATCCGATACATTTCTGCAACATTTTTGTCTTATTTTTGTTTTGTTTCCAAATTCGGAGACAGTTGCAAGTGCCGTCTCGAGTCGGTAAAGATCAAAGGGTCTCTGCATATTTTACAACAAGTTGTCGGCGCAATGTGGACGGTGTGCGCTGACAAATGTAGGAGACCAATAAATCAGTGGACAATCACATATTTAGTTCTGTTATGTTGTTGTAGTGGAGTACTTAGTATGTCTTTTAGCAACTGCAGGACCAACAAGGCATATCAGATTCTCGAAATCTTCGGTGGGCATTCTTAAAAAATTCTTAAAGCTCGAACGAATCTCACCACTTTGTCTCATATCATCCTCACGTAACTGAACTAACGATTTATTTATGGAATAACTTTCTCGCTTTTTTAAGCTTGGTCTCATCCAAAAACGTTTGCGTTTCATTTTTCCAACATTGGCTGAAGAGGAGAGAAAGATATAACAACTGGCAACTAGCAAAAAATCTTCATTTTTTAAATTTTCCTCCTGGTGGAAACGCCACATGGTTAAACAACTGATTCGCACCAACTGAATTCTGTTGCACATTTGTCCTTGCGGTGTGGACAGGTTGTCTCAATTTTGTCTTGTCTGAATACCTAAAATTTTGTCGCAATTTTGTCGCGTTTTTGTCTCAAAATCGTGTTCACTTTTTGTCTGCTTGGTCTGGACCCGGCATATTGTTGCATGTGTTCTGGCCGATTTGATAAATGCTTCGGTGGAAAGCGGTTGCTCCCCGCTACTGACCTCAGAGTGGGAATAGTAGCCTGTTTTTAAAAAGGGTAACCATCTTGACTTGGATAATTATCGCCCAATAACGGTTCAAAGTGTTCTATGTAAAATAATTGAAAAGTGTATTTATAGTCAGATCTTTCATAAACAAGTACAATATTATAGCTGAGCATCAGCATGGTTTTTTGCCTGAAAGGTCGACGGAGAGTCCATCTATCGCGCTTTTCAAATCTTTAAAAGGCCTTTCATGCCAGTACTCGTAAATATTAATATCACGTTAAATAAATTAAAGGATTTGGGTTTTAGGGGAACATTTTTGACATGGCTTGCCTCTTATCTTGAGGTCAGAGAAGTAATAGTAAAGGTTGATGAGCAGCGATCTCTTCCTCACTATGTAGATACAGGTGTACCTCAGGGGTCTATACTTGGCCCCTAAATTTTTTTATTATATGTAAATAATATAACAAATTTTGTAAGTACAAGGCACTTAGTCCTATATGCTGACGATACCACTTTGGCAACTGATGCTGATTCTCGCGAAGATCTCATTATAAAAATGAATATTCTACCCTCTTAAAGGCGGGGATTAAAATTCATATTTTGTAAATTAGTGAAACAGGCACCCCATTGCAATATTTTATTAGACATTTTTTATATGACGAAACTTATTTATTTAAAACTATTTATTGGGAAGACTGAGTTATTGGGCAACTTTTTTATCTTTTGTAATTTTTCGATAACTTAGAACATTACAAATTGTTCCTTTACAATTTGAAATTCAAAAATGTTATTAAGTGCAACTCATTTTGATGCGACTACTTTTAACGTTGCATGCCCAAAAATCGAATGTATCTTTAAAATGAAAAGTTTTACGAAAAGAGTGATAAAATATTCTAAACAAAATTCTACATTATGGCGTTAAAAATGTCTTCTTTAAGTGAAAAATGACATCAATTCTAGTTAAGCACGAGATTCAACTCAGCCACTGCTGCTATAAATATTTTTTGATTTATATTTTTATAGTAATGTTTTGTTCTATACTTTATGATTACAATGACAAATGTTATAAATAATTCAATGTTATTAAATCGGGTTTAAAAGTATGCATTTAGAGGCATTCCATACACAGCAATAAATAAGTACGAAAGAATGTCTATTCTCATTTCAAAAAATTTCCAGTGATTCGATTGCAGCTTTTAAAATGTATTTTTCCGTGTAAAAAATTAAATTTAATTGCGATAAAGGATAAAAAAGCGGGATGTAATTTCGATCAAGGTTATACCTACTATTTTATAGTTATATAATTCAAAATGGCTTTGTGCGATTATTTTTAGCGTGTTATTGATGCGAACTATTTCTCTGCTCGTTACTAGAAATACAATCATTATTTACTCATCACTGAAGCAAACTCTATACCGGGTGTGCATGAGAGAAGTTAAAAAAGTACTTCTCTTTTGTCCCAAAATGGGGTTTGACAGATGCCAGTTTCTATTCTAAATATGTATTTCAATAGGATAATGATGGAATAATATTTGAGGAGTTTTTCATGCTTTTATTATGTTTAATCCTCATTTGTTTGTATACTAGACAACAATGTATTGGAATAAAAAAATATAATCATTACAACATACATAAGTCTAGGATAAAAGTCAATTTTGAATTCAACATTACAGCTAGGATAAGTACATTTATATACTCGCGACAAGAATTCAAACGACTTACGTCATACGAACAAATGAATAATTCATTATATTTTCATTAAAATATTTAAGAAACTGAAACTGATAGTAATGAAACTATATACTACCAAATGTGAAATGTGTAACGTCAGCCGTGATGTAAGACGTCTGAATTCTTGACGCGAGTATATATATTTATTAATTTTTTTTGTAAAACTCATTACATTGCACTTTGATACGTTTAACAATATTATTTTGACACCAGAAATTAATTTAAACAAACCTTACTGCGCAAAGTGTTGCTTAGCATGCAAACAACAGAGTATGTGTTTTAATGTCATCCTAAACATCGTTTATAAATATAAAAATAGGAGAAGCCTGAATAGTGTCCTTGTGGAACCCTTAACATTGCTACTACAATTTATTGTAGTGAATACATACACAATAATACATACATATAAAATAATATATACCAACTCAAAAAATCTTGATGTCAATTCAAAGTGCCAATCGTTTCAATTTGGGTCAATACATTTATGATGCGGGTATAATTTGGTATAATCGATTTCATTCCATACCTTCCATCGCCGTAGATAGGGGGGGTACCAATCGATTTCACTTGCCCTTTTTGACTTGACCTATATCATTGTATATGATCTTTTGGATTAATAAATACTTACTTACTTTTGGCCCGGAAATATACGCCACTTGCAAGTGAGAAATTAACAAAGTAAGATCTCTGAGTAACCAGTTTAAAATATCAACATTACATATATAATAATAATAATAATGCTTTATTATTCCAACAGGATTAAACCCAATTACAGGAATAAGAACTACACAGTAATAAGTAGGCAATAAAAAGACTTAAAAAATATATATATAAATTAAAATACATATTATCCTAAGCGAGACACATGTTTACAGATTTCATTTAAAGTATCATTAAAAATATCACAGTCCTTTCCAATTTTGTTAAACACATCGCACATCAAATATATTGGTGATTTAGCCAACATATTGGTCCTAGAAACACCAGAGTAGAACAAAGTTTGCTGTCTTGAGTTACCACGTGATACACGAAATGAGATTTTACTCAACAAAACCGAACAGTCAATTTTATTATTCAGAATATTAAACAAATAACGAATTAAAGAGACATTACGGCGAATCTCCAGTGAATCCATATCAAAACGATTCAGAAGATCATTATGTTCGAAACCTTGCGGGGATAAACACCATCTTGCAAAAAGCTAAAAACTTCAAAAACGTCTTTGAACGGACTCCAACCTTTGACGATGTATATTATAAATTGGATACCATATTATAGATCCGTATTCCATTTGTGATCTGACTAGAGAGCAAAATAAAATTTTAAATGTGCGTATATTTGTAAAATCTTTACAGTTACGGTATATAAAACCATAAGTTCGAAATGCACAGGACACAACATTATTAATATGCTCGATGAAAGTAAGTTTGCTGTCAAATGTAATACCTAAATCCTTGAATAAAGAAACCCGACCTATGACATATCCATCAATGTTATAATTATAAATAATAAAGTTGGTTCTACGAGTGAAGGACATTGTTTTACATTTAGAAGTATTAAGGGACAAACAATTTAACTCACACCATGACAACATACGATCAATACAAAGTTGGAGACGATCACAATCTGAAGTAGAATTTATTGAAGAGAATAATTTAAAATCATCAGCAAAAGCAATTTTTCACAAGAAACAATATCTGGGAGATCATTAATAAAGAGTAAAAACAAAAGTGGTCCTAAATTAGAGCCTTGCGGTACACCTGAAGATGCAGAAAAAGAACGAGAAGTAAAGTTTTGATATCTGACCATAAATTGCCTACTTGTTAAATATGATTCTAATAGAGTTATCAACGAGTCTGAAAAATTAAAATCTTGCAATTTCGCTAGTAATATATGGTGGTTTATATGGTCGAAGGCTGTGTGGAAGTCCGTAAATATTACGGCAACTTGCCCTCCAAAAACCATCTAAAGTTTTAGAAATAAATTGAGAAAAAACTGCAAGATTCGATATAGTAGATCTTCTCTGCACAAATCCATGTTGGTGTGGGGATATCAATTGCTTAGTCAGATAGTAAATTTCGTTATGCAAGGTGGATTCAAAGACTTTAGAAAAATTGCACAGCAAAGATATAGCTCTATAATTCTCAATATCATTATGGTTTCCTTTTTTAAATATTGGACACACATATGCTTTTTTCCAAAAAGACGGAAATGTGGCATGTTTTAAAATAGCATTGAATAAAATACACAAAGGCTGAACAAGTGGATACGCACAATCTTTTAGGATGAAACTTGGGATACCATCGACGCCCATTGTGAAAGAGTCTTTAGATCTTCTAAGACTAGATAAAACCTCTTCTTCTTTAACAGATGAAATGGAGATAGGCAATGACACTCTACCACTTGTAGTAAATGTAGATGGGTCTATTGGATGAGACTGAATAAAAACGCTATTGAAGTATTCACCAAAGGCATTTACAATATCGGAAGGGTTGGATAGTTCTTTATTATTATAAAACATGACAGCTGGAATACGAGATGAGCCTTTCTTTTTTTGAATAAAATTCCAAAATTTTTAGGGTCATTAGATAAAGATTTTTCAGTGTCACTTATAAACGATTTATAGGCTTCGTTAATAAGACGTTTACAGTTAGAACGATGCTCCCTAAATACATTATAATATTCAGTAGTCCTATATTTTCTAAATTTTTCGTGGGCAGAAGCCTTAACACGAATAAGCCTAATGATCTCACCCGTGAACCAGGGGGGATAGTGATAACGACGAACATAAGATGTTGACGAATACTTAGGCACAGCTACATCAAACAGATTATATAATTTGTCATAAAACTTCAAACACATATCCTCCACATTATCAATACCATAAAGAAAAGTCCAATCGGCTTGACAAATGAGATCGTATAACAATGGAAAGTTTGCTTTTTTAAAGTTGTAAGCAGTACTAGGAAAATTCATTAGAAACTCATTTTGAGACTCAGACCTTTTACAGAATGTAATCATTAACGAAGGATGATGACGATCCTCAGCAACCAATGGAGATTCAGATTTATCGACAATACAGTTGAAATTAGAAAACACGAGATCCAATATATGATTATTGCTATTAAAAATGTTGTTACGTTGAACAACATCGTTAAGTTGCTGGAAATTATCAATGATTAAACTATTTCTATCCACTGCATCAAAAATAAAATTAGGTATATTAAAATCACCCACAAATAATATATGAAAATTGTTTCTTAAACACTCAAGCGAATTGATTACATCGAAGAACATTTCCAACTCTTGAGAAGATGTACGCGGCGGAATATACACAACAAAAATTAGCAACTTCCCACTATTAATATTGTCAACTTTAACTCCAATAACATCGATCACAGGAACAATTTCAGAAATCGCCGACAAATCCAGTTCTGTACAATGAAAGTAGCTTCTAACTGCAAGAAGAACTCCACCGCCCCTAGTTAAACCTGTAGACACCAAACATCTATCTTTGCGAAATACAATATAATTATTAGGAAATAATTCCGAGTTATTGATGTCAGGGGATAACCAAGTTTCAGCCAACGCTATAAAATGATAATCACTTGAAGAAACACTATTGTAGAATTCAATAACCTTAGAGCGTAAACCATTAACATTTTGATATAACAAAGTTAAGCTGTAATTGGGTGAGTCTAGTTTAAATTCTCTTTAATAATTTTGGGTATGCCATTGACGTATCGAATTTTTAAATTAGACTCACCATTATTTCTACGAGCATTCAATTCATCTTTAAGCTTTCTGTATAACTGAATTTGCCGGGAGTTCTATCCGAGGAAACAAAAATATGCTTAAAATTATCCAAATTACGCAACTTCGAGGCATTCTTTAGGAAAGTGACAACTTCTTGTTCATTGCGTAGAGAAACTTTTAAAGGTCTAACACGACCCTGTACACGACGCCCTAAACGTTGAATCTTCAATTCATCATTCCTGTAGTCTGGAAGAATAGTTTCTAAAACGTTATGCGTAATCACAGAGTCGTGAGAAATAGCTTCGTTGTGACTGACGTTCATAGGCGGCTCCGAAACCCCAAATATGACAAGGTTCTGCTTCCTCTTCTGACGTTCCGCAATTTCGTTTATAACATCCTCAAAATCGTATGAAATGACTTGCTGCTGCTTTTCAGCGAGAGCAACTCTTATATCATTAAGTTGGGAATCAAAATCAGATTTTAATTTATTTATGTTTGGAAATAAACATATTTACTTACCTAAATCGTTGAGTGAGAAATTATAATAGAGGCGCAACCTTATAGCGAAATGCGTATCCACTTGTGGGCCCAAGATAGTATACTCGCGTCAAGAATTCAGACGTCTTACGTCACGGCTGACGTTACGATATTTGGTCGCGTTAAAAACAATGATTTGTTACAATTTAGTGCAGTTTATGATGCAAACTCTTAGTATAGTATATAGTTTTATTACTATCAGTTGCAATTTCTTAAATATTTTGATGAAATTATAATGAATTATTCATTTGTTCGTATGACGTAAGTCGTCTGAATTCTTGTCGCGGGTTATATTAGGTAATGGGTCCCAATAAAGTGATCGATATTTTAATATATTTTGCAATATAAAATAGGAGAAATGCTTGACTACTAATGATGAATGCAGTATAAGAATGCTCGGTATTTAAATAGCATTTGCATAATAAAAATACTAAATGCTCGATTGCACGATACAAATTTTAAGTGTTCATTACTCTATGCACGATATTTAATTTTGGATCGCAGATTTGAATCTAAAAGCACGTGTGCGCAATAGAATGGTTTGCAAGCAGTGAAATGAACAAACGACTGTTCCGGGCTGATTTCACTGTTTAATTTAATCTAACCTAACCTAACCTACAGTCAATTTTTCAAACTTAAAAATTTATTTTCTGCAAATAAGATTCGTCAATTTATCGACAACTTATTGTTCATGGAGGTTTTCTTTGCTTGTTAAACCATTAAATCACACAGAACACTCAAAATTGGCTGTCGTTAACAACGGTTCTCGACAGACGGATAAATATCGGGCCCAAAAAACCCCTACTGTAAAACACGGTGTAACATATCGGAACGTCAAACATGAAGGCCTTTATTTCTTGTTCGACTTTAAAAACATTTTGTCCTATAGATATTTTCTATTAGAGCCTTTGTTTTCAAGATACAGGGTGTTAAACTTGTAGATCGAATACGCATTTTGCCATTAAGGTTTCGCCTCTTTCTAATTTCTCACTCAACGCCTAAATGAAATAGTTTATCCATTAAATATCTAATGTGATGTTTATTTCTAGGAACACTATGCATTGCTTCGTCAGAAATGCATTTTGGATGGACGTCTCCATCACTGCCCATTCTCATCAGAGGCAGTTACAAATTCCAAATCACTACCGAGGAGGCATCCTGGTTAGCAGTGACTTTGCTAGCGGGGACTATCTTCGGAGCCATCTTCACGGGATGCCTAGCTGACGTTATAGGCAGAAAAAAGATCATTCTTTTCACAGCCGTACCGCTTTTCGTCTCGTGGATGCTTATAGCGCTGGCAAATTCTGTGGTAGAACTATACATTGCAAGGTTTATAGCAGGCTTGTCCAGTGGAATGTCAATCTCAACGGTTCCGATGTATTTGGGGGAAATAGCAGAGCCTGCAGTTAGAGGTATGATACACTCTATATTTTTCTAGAGACCATCTTTGCCAAAAATGTTGCAGCATGTATTGTAGTTGTTGATATAATTCCAAATGATTTGGGGAATAGCTGTTAAAGTGTCTCTTTATAATTTATAAAGGGTTAATCTCTGATACCTAACATCTAGGTATGCTAATAAACAATTCCACAGACAAAGCTCTATTCAATAATTATCTAAAGAAATTAATCTATCTAAATTTACTAACCTGGTTTAATGAAAACACTCTATAGATATCTAACTTCTGAAAGTGGGAAAACGAAAATTCAACCACAATAGATGAGATCTGACCTATTTCTGCATTTTTAGGATTGCTTCATCAGGTGGCCTCTTTTAGCCCACAGAGTAGTTAGTTTCACACAATATTGTTAATACCTGAAAATATATAAAAAAACGATACATAAAAGGTAAATTTTGTTATTTATTTTAGTAGGTCATTATGATGTTTAAATTCATTGACAGATTAATCAGTTTGACATTGTCGACATTTAATTTCAAACAATTTTAATTTATTGGTATAATAATTTTTATAGTTAGATATTTGACTCAACTTAAAGGAGGCCACCTGAGGAAGCAATTCTAAAAATGCAGAAATAGGTCAGATATCATCTATTGTGGTTGAATTTTCGATTTCCCACTGTCAGAAGTTACATATCTATAGAGTGTTTTCATTAAACCAAGTTAGTAAATTTAGATAGATTAATTTCTTTAGATAATTATTGAATAGAGCTTTGTGGAATTGTTCATTAGCATACCTAGATGTTTGGTATCAGAGAACATACATATGACTTCATTGATAGGAATTGTAGGAGATTTGATATATATTAGCTTAAAATACCTTTCTAAAACAGTAAAAAATGTTACAAGAGCTAATAATAAAGAATATATGGGTAGATATTGTGAGTGTAATTCAACGCTGGTTGGGGTTTTAGCCCACAGAGTAGTTAGTTTCACACAATACTGTTAATACCTGAAAATATATAAAAAAAATAATTGATAGGAATTGCAGGAGATTTGATATATATTAGCTTAAAATACCTTTCTAAAACATTAAAAAATCGAATTAGCCATAATTTAATTAAGTCTACATATCATAACAGGCATTTCGAAAATTTCCATAAATAATATTTTGGCGTAAAGGTAAACCTAATTATTTCTGTTTGAAACTCCCAAGCAAAGTTTTTATACGCGCTTTTTATTAATCAATAACTGCCCTGAGCATCCAGTTTGAAATATCTTATTCATAGTCTACTTAAATGTTTCAGGTATGCTCGCTTCTTTCTGCCCAGTTTGCGTTGTATTTGGAATCCTTCTCATCAACATCTTGGGAAACTACCTAGACATCGACCAAACCGCCTTCATAGCCAGCGCGCTTCCAATAATCCTATTTTGTACGTTTATATGGATGCCCGAGAGTCCATCCTTCCTCTTACTGAAGCAACGCAGAGACGAGGCCCAAGAAACTTTGAAAACTTTGCGAGGAAAGGAAAACGGGGACGTAGAACTGAAACGCCTCACAGAAGATTTCAATAAGCAGCAAGGAAAAGTTTCAGTTTTTGATTTGTTTCTAAACAGTACCAATAGGAAAGCGGCGATTGTTGCCTTTGGTCTCAGAACCGTTCAACAGTTTTGTGGCACAACAGCTCTGACGTTTTACTGTAAGACTATCTTCGAGCAAGCAGATGATATCATCTCTCCGAATGTAGGAACGATCATTTACTTTTGCCTGCAGTTGAGCGTCGCTTTCTTCGCTTCCTTCATTGTGGACATTTATGGACGACGTCCTCTACTGGTAGTATCTCTGCTGGGATCATCAACGACTTTGTATTTACTAAGCAGTTACATCTACATAAAAGACAAAACTGATCTCTTCATCGACAGCTATTCGATCGTACCTGTATTAGCTTTATTGTTCAATGTTGTGTTTATTAGTATCGGTATAAGGAATATCCCTTTGCTTATGATGGGCGAAATGTTCTCCACAAACATAAAACCTGTTGCCTTGTGTGTAGGGACTATTTTTTACAGTATTACTGCCACTTTATCAGCCAAAGTGTTTTATTTAACGAACGAATGGTTTGGAATGTACATGCCGTTTTCAATATACGGTACTCTCAGCCTTCTAAGTGTGATATTTGTAGTATTTTATGTTCCTGAAACGAAAGGTAAGACTTTAGAAGATATACAAAGAGAATTGCAGGGATATAAAACTGAACAATGCAACGAACGCTATAGCAGTCACGGGAACGTATGACAAAAGATTATATCATTGTACTAAATAGAAAAACGGAAGAATGTAGTAGAATTCTAAGATTCTCATGGTGGTGATTACATGATTCTCAAATATATTATTTAGTCTGAATAGGACATTTGTTATTTATTAATGTAAAGTGGGGAAAATAAATAGGGCAAACTTAATGCTGCCAAAAATTAAAAATACAGAAATGTTGAAAAACTATTCTATATCTTTAGCCTTCTCACTACTGCCAAATACTGTTTGTAAATTGGATTTTATCGACTCATTTAGTAATCTGAATTTAACAGTGCGGTAATGAAACGAAACCGTCTTTATTAACATTTTCTGTCAAATAAAACCCCGATTTCAAGAATGAGTTTTTTATTATTAACAAAATTATTATAAAATCTAAGGTTTATTATTAACATTAATAATACTCCATTTTCAATCATATTCTGAAGATTAAACTATTGAATCATAAAAATACTTAATAATACACTTTTTGCAATTAGAAATGTGTGTGTGTACCAGTAGATGTGATGGAGTTGTTTAAGTTCAGACTTCCAATTTTTAGGTATTAATAATGTAAATACGAACAGAAAACCGCATCTCAATCGGACTTCTCCCCAAAAAGTTGACTATCTTCACATTTTTCATGCTAATTTGACGCGACTATGTTGTGTGAACAAACCTAGCAAGTGTGGACGCGTAGTTGTAGCGATGTTATGCAACATCGTTTGATTTTTGCCGACTAGAAAAAGATAACATCTAGCTTGTTATATAGCAGCGAAATTTGCTACATGTATTTAAAAAAGATGTAACCTGTATAACTTTGCTATATAGCAGTGTTATATAGTAAGTCTGAACCGTGCATTCCAATTGCCAACAGCTGACTTCAGTAATTTTCTATGTAACCTTTTGTTTTCTTAATAATGCGCTTTACAGGAACACAACGAGAAGCGACACACACACCAATCCTTTAAAATAGCAAGACAGTAACATGTTGTCTTTGACCTAATAAACTACCGAATTTTGCGATTTCTTTTGAACTGCTGACGTATTCGTAATGAAATCTACTTTCAATTTTTATCATTAGTTCTCAGTTGTTTCACTCACCAATAGAGATCTAATGACATTTCTAGAAATAACTTCCAGAAACTCAAAGGGGTGTCATTACTGCAAAAGCATGCATATGCATATTGACTTTATTTAAAATTGATTTAGGGACTTGTTTTGAACCGCTGCCTTTGTTGTTCCACCTACCAGTAGATTTCATTACGAATACGTCAGCAGTTCAAAACAAGTCGCTAAATTCATTTCACAGAGTGTTATTATTATTATTGCAATAGCATGCATAATATTTTTTCCAAATATCTATATAATTTAAATTAATACCTAACTGTGTATAAGTTATAATATGGTTTCATGTCTATGTTTAAAAAATATTTATGGTTATACATCAAACATTATTGCTGCTTAACGATTTTGGCAAAAGGTCAAAAAAACATAAATAGGTGTACCCACAGGTGGTCGTATCGTGTTAAAATATGTACTTGATACACCGCCAACAATTTAGTGACGACTTATTTCAGTGACCTTTTTTTCTACTGTTTATATGCGTTTCTAATATTTATGTGGGAAAAAATATTGTATTTGTTTCATATTAGACAAATGAAAACATCTTTTAGCTAGTCATTTTGTTATATATTTGTAGTTAATTTAAATTCATATTATTGAAATTTATGTACGCTAAATTTAGTAAAGTAATTACAATGTTTTACACAGAAAACTATGCATAGACTATCAATATAGAATGTAAATGTAAGAAATAACTATATATTTTCCTTGCTAATATAATAAAGGACTGTAATGAAGTATAGAAAAAAAATTAAATTAAGTTAGAGTAAACTATTTCTTATATTTTATTACATTGGCTTTTATTTCTTAACCTATACGCAAACTTGGGAAATTATACTTGGGCTGAGTATGTCAAAGAATAACGCAGAAAAATGGTTTACAGCTTATTCAGGTTCTGCAAAACCAGACCTAACTTGCCCCACACTGTATATCCCTCCAATTTTTAAAATTAGTCAACGTTTAATTATTTTTTCAGACATTAAGTCATAAGAAAACCAAGGCACAGTTCATTTCTTTCTTCTTCTTTCACACTTCTTTGTTGTGCCAAATTTTGCGACGTAGGTGTACTCATAAAAATAATATCCAAGGAAAAATATATATAAATTTCTAAGTATGTGGCTCTTAGTTTGTTTAAAGTAGTGTGCACATGTATACAATATCTTCCTAAGTGATTTCTCCCAAGAACAAACGCCACAAAGAAAAATTTAATGTAGATTCAACTTACTTCTGTGAGGATGTAAACTGTAAAGAAAAACAGCTGATTTATCTGCATCTGGCACGAGTCCAAGAAGTAATTTTAATATTAGGTTAGCATTCGAACAAAGACACCTAAAAACCTAATTCCTTTACACATTAATGAGAGCACAGCAATTCGTAGTTATTCTGAGAAGTACAATTATTGTTATTGTATAAAGACGTAAATAGTAAATGCTCCTTTCATGTCACTAACAAACTTTCATTTAAAAAAAGTAAGTTGAAAATGGAATCATTACTGAAAAACAGTGTTTAATGCTGCAATTTAACAACAGTAATGAAAAAGGACAATAATAATGGTATGTAAGAGATGTAGTATTTTTTTTAATAAAATTCAATTAATTTACATTTAATAACCATATAAATATTTGTTTTATGGAAATTAATACACTACCGAACATTTTTAGTTAAGATAAAGCTATCGTAAACGATTTACACTGACGCTGATATATCGAAATGTCAAATGTACCTCGCCAGAACAGAGCAACGTATGAAAAAGATAGAAATAAGAATAAACAATGCATCTTTGAAATTTTGTTTACAATAGTGCCGTTTTTTCTTCAATAGTGAAAATGTCTTCATTATTGTATGCTATTCAATAAAATGACAAAACTGAAATGCAAACAAACTATTCATGAAAGTTTCGTTTTGTATCATTGCACGAAACAAGAAGTAAACGATAAAATTCACACATTTCTTAATTGTTGATAGATTGATTGAGCTTATTTTATACCCAAAACATAGATGTCGCTATACTTAAAACTCATTTGTTCTTCCTTTTAGGTAAATGATAAACCTTTTTCATCTTCAGCTACTTTACGAAACCCCTAAACTATATTTCGTTGAAGTGTACTAACACATCAAGGGCCATTAGAACTTTAAATGGTTGATTAGTTTTTTGTTTTTTTTTTTTTTAAAATTTGGCTCCCTGTATAGTCCAATTAAAATATTTTCAAGAAGCTGTCACTTCCAATATACTTATATTTGTACGAAAGTCGTTACCAACTACGTTATTTTAAATGAAATGATTTTAAATTTTTGGATATCCCATGTTATTTCAATTAGACTTTCATAAGATTTTCCTATACATAATCCTTGCCGTTTCGAAATATTTACAATACTACTTTTTATATTTACAATACTTCGGAAAATGATCATTTTCCATCGCGAACGAAATGCGAGCTTCATACATTACATTTAAAACCCTGTACATCTTTAACTTCATTTATCTGGTTATGTAAATAGTCAAAATTATAGAAACTGGGCTGCAGAAAATCCTCATACATTTGTAGAAACCAGTTTACATCCCGTAAAAGTTGGTGTTTGGACAGCGATATCAAGAAGACGTATAGTAGTTCTTCTACGAAACTATAAAATCTGAAAGATATCGAACCCTTATTTTAGAGCCATTTTTAGAACAGTTACATTATGACGAGCTGCAAGTAGGTTACTTTCAGCAAGATGAAGCAACTGCAAGAGCAACAATTCAATTTTTAGAGCAATTTTATGGCAATCGACTGATTAGTGCAGGTTTGTGGTCAGCCAGGCCTCCGGATTTAACTTCGTGGGATTATTTTTTGTTTGGACATTTGAAAACACTATATTTAAGACACACTATCGAAGAATTAGAAGCGGCAATTATTCGAGAAATCAACAATATCACAGAAGAACAGCTACAAAATGTATTTGAAAATATGCACTGGAGTGTAAATTTATGCATAGCAAGTGAAGGGCACCATTTTGAACACAACATGTAATTATTTTAATTTGTTAATTTTGATTCAAGTGGCAAAATACCCAAGCGAAGATAAATAACTAAGAAATGCCACAAATAAATTCTTTTAAACTCTACAATATGTAATGTTTTTATCCCAAATACTGTAAATAAATCTTAATACAGTAAAATATATTTCTTTTATATACTCTGTCATAAAAATTTCAACTTGTAATGAACAAGAGTAGATTGGTAGTTTTCTCTTTCTAAAGTTAAAAACATTTCCAACGAAACAAATAAACATTTTTTCGTCAGTAACTATGTAATATTAAATTCTATTTCTCATATATGTTCAGGTATTAACAATATTGTGTGAAACTAACTACTCAGTGGACAAAAGCCCCAACCTGCGTTGAATTACACCCACAATATCTACCCATATATTCCTTATTATTAGCTTTTGCAACATTTTTTACTGTTTAAGAAAGGTATTTTAAGCTAATATGTATCAAATCTCCTACAATTCCTATCAATGAAGTCATATGTATGTTCTCTGATACCAAACATCTAGGTATGCTAATGAACATCCACAGACAAAACTCTATTCAATAATTATCTAAAAAATTTAATATATTTACTAACCTCTGGAGTGGGAACTCGAAATTCAACCACAATAATTGAGATCTCACTTATTTCTGCGTTTTATTAGGATCGCTTCATCAGGTGGCCTCCTTTAACTTGAGTCAAATATCTAACTATAAAGATGATTATACCAATAAATTAAAATTATTTGAAATTGAATGTCAAAATGAAATATCGACAACGTCAAACTGATTAACTATCAATGAATATCATAACAACCTACTAAAATAAATAAAAATTAATAAAAAATTTTACCTTTTATGTATAGTTTTTTTTCTCATATATTTTCAGGTATTAACAATATTGTGTGAAACTAACTACTCAGTGGACAAAAACCCCAACCTGCGTTGAATTACACCCACAATATCTACCCATATATTCCTTATTATTAGCTTTTGCAACATTTTTTACTGTTTAAGAAAGGTATTTTAAGCTAATATGTATCAAATCTCCTACAATTCCTATCAATGTATTGAGATCTCAATTATTGTGGTTGAATTTCGAGTTCCCACTCCAGAGGTTAGTAAATATATTAAATTTTTTAGATAATTATTGAATAGAGTTTTGTCTGTGGATGTTCATTAGCATACCTAGATGTTTGGTATCAGAGAACATACATATGACTTCATTGATAGGAATTGTAGGAGATGTGATACATATTAGCTTAAAATACCTTTCTTAAACAGTATTAAATTCTATGTATTAAATTTCAGGAGTCGAGCAGTTTATTACGTTATGTACTCAATTTCAAAAACAAATTTATTTACATCAGTAATCCCTTCAGCCACACCACTGACCTTTAGGGATTTTCTTAAACTGCTACCAACGGAACAATGCTGCTTGCATATGCGCGTAGGTCACGTGGCTGTAATCATTTCTGAATGCTCTAAATCGCAGTATTTTCACCTTTGACATCTACCCATGCATTTTGGCCCACTACCTCTCGATCACCCTGTATACATAGACTTACGTCTTTACGCAAATAAAAGATCTATTTTTATTTTTATTGCAAATATCAATAAAACATTTCGTTTCCGCATGTTTAGATAAACAGTAATAAATAACTTTCTTTAAGATCATAGTATCCTTGCCGGCTTTTGCGCATCACACGATTTCTTCGCACTTCGACATTTTCGCATAAACATGATATAACGGTCCGCCGCACAAAAAATATTTATACTAAACATAAACAGATTTCTGGCATGTCAATATACCGGCGTATTCTTAGAAATAATCGGGCTACTTTTTCTAAATAAAACACAAGTTGCCCGATTATAAATAGATCGCGTGGAACATATTAGACACAGTGTCTCCTGAGTGGTGCCATATTTTTCCAAAAATACAAATTTCAGGACGGAGAAATCGGAGGAATTTTTTTGAAAGCGATAGGAACGTTCTTTGAATCACAAGACACTGTTGAATGGGTGGGTCGAATTAAATTAAAAGGTAGGTAATAGGGCAAAATATATTACTAAGAATTTTAATAAACATAACATCTTAACGCATCATTTTGCAGCTTTATTGGGGAAAATCACGAACCAATAGATGGCGCTGCAAAAATCGTGAGAAGGTGAATAACGAAACATTCACCAACATGATATAAAATTAATTTCCATTTGTTTTATATGTTTAAAAGTTATAAACAATATCGTCCTAAAGAGGCTCAAAAGAAATTCCACTTAAAAATGATATTAGCGGGGAAACGATCAAGTAGTCGACGGCAAATTATTGAATGTTCGTTGTTTAAAGTGCGTAGATGTCACAAAATGTACTGGTCATTACTCAGCACGAACGTCAAACATACAACTTTACTATAAGGGAGAGAAATGCGTTATTTGGCAGAGGTGCAATTTGAAGCCCGAGGGCTACAATGCACCGAGGACAAAATAGCATCTCTCCCGAATGGTATGTACTATTTTTTCCACGGTCTCATTAACTTAAAAACACATATTTTGTCATTATGAAGTAAGTAGCACCAGAATTATTGTATTCGGATTTGAGCATTTATTTAGTAGTCGTTGAGTTATTGTCATAACTACAAAATAAACAAACAAAAAGAATTGTCAAATTAAGGTGCTAGTTCGGTTTAGTTTAAAGTTTGTTTAGTGCACAATGAATAATTGTGAGTCGGAAGAGATTGTGGAGGCTGCAAATATTGCAATAAGCAATCTGCTGCCTACGAAGTCAAGATCTTTATACGATATGGCCTACAATCGGTTCAAAAAGTGGTGCGCCGAGAAAAATGTTCAAGTATACAGCGAGAATGTTTTGTTGGCATATTTCAGTGAAAATGCAAAGAATTACAAGTCTTCCACATTATGGGCGCAATATTCTATGGTTAAGTCATGCTTGATAATTTACGACAACATAGATATAAGCAAATTCCCCAAGCTAATCGCATTTTTGAAAAGAACCGGTGACGGATATCAATCGAAAATATCGAAAATATTGACAAAATGTGAAATCGACCGTTTTCTATCGAGTGCAGATGACAAAGAATTCTTAATGATTAAGGTAAGATTACTTTTGTTGTTAGGTATTTCAATTATTAAGTATTTTGATTTTTTATAGGTTGGATTAATTCTGCCGGAGCTTGTCGAACTGATGAACTAGTCAATTTAACTGTAGATGATATTGAGGATGTAGGCTCTTCCTTGATTGTAAAAATTCCAAACACTAAGACAAAGATTCCACGAACCTTTCTGGTTACCGATGTGGGAAATATGCTTGAATTGTTTCGAAAATACCTGTCCCTTCGTCCTCCCCACGTCAAGCATAAGCGCCTTTTTGTACTACAAAGCAGGAAAATGTAGTTCGCAGCCAGTTGGCAAGAATACCATGGGAAAAATTCCGAGTGTAGTAGCTTCGTATTTAAAATTACCTGATGCTGCATGTTACACTGGTCACCGCTTACGATCTTCAGCGACATTACTGGCAGATGCTGGTGTGGATATCACGACAATAAAGCGTCATGCTGGTTGGAAATCAACGACAGTCGCTGAGGGTTATGTCGAGAACTCCATTGAAAATAAGATCAAAATTGCTAATCAGGTTTTAGTAGGTACAACTACTAGCGCAATCACAAAAACTGTAAATGTAAGCGAAAGTAATATTCCTTCTAATATTAATTTTGAAAATTGTACAAATGTAACATTTAATTTAAATGTCAATAAATAATTTCAATGTTCTTTTTTTTGCATGAAAAACGTTCTCCATAATGTAAACTCTCTTGGGAGCATTATACTCCCTTGGGAATAATTGACTACTTCTGTTTTAATTTTGATGTCATAGAAACTGATTTCTACTGTCGACCGTAGAAAAAAGTTATTATATTACTAATTTACATAAAAATTGAAGAAGAGCTGTAGATTAATATCGAGGAAGGTATCCACAGCGACTCATGCCTGATCATAGAACCTTTACAAGATTAGAGGTGAGCTTGCGATGAAATGAGGATGCATTTTCTGTTCAGAAGAATAAAATAATTGACTGAAAGGTAAAAAACAATGAGGCCAAGACGTTCTTTGGACGAACGAAAGTCGGTTTTTCAGTAATGGTCCATTGTAAATCCAGTCCAAAACCAAGGTCATTTTGGAGTAAATTGTGCGGCATCACCGGTAGGTATTTAATTTTTATGAACATACATTGAACAGCGTTACCTAAATTTTCTACACGAAGAACTTCCTGCACTTCTGGAGAATGTATCTTTGCAGCTAAGGATCAATGGTTTCTGCACGACGGACCCCACAAGACCAGGACTGCTTATAACTTCTAAACGGGAAGTAATACAGAAAAATTTCTCTAATAAAAGTTTATTAAAAAGAAGGAAGCTTTTTAGCAATTCGGTATGTTTCTGAAAAAATATAATTGATGACGTCATTAGTCCTACATAACTACCTTGAGGCACCTCTGATGTCACATTGATTTCATTTGATGTAAAACACATTACACAATTTTAATCATAGTCATTCTGAGTTGGCGTAATGGTCAACAGCGGGACATCCAGATCTTGTTGCGTTTAGGGCCCCAGAAAATCATGATACGTTAGTGTTATCCCGTCCAATCTAACCGTATCCCCTGTACTTGGTTCAAAACTACTATCGGACTACTAAACTACTAAATATAGAGTGTTCATTGTGTCGAAACCAAATCCGTATTGGTAACTCTAAGAATAGGAAGATCATTATGGAGAAATTCTAAATATTGATAACCATGTAGGTCTGATTTTAACAAGTTTCCTTGTAATTACAAGACGATCGAAATTAACTGTGACAATAAACGTTTTAAGCTTATGCGGATATTCTTGATAGTTTGCCAAACGAGGAAGATTATTTCAAAGAACAAATTGTCGGGCGCTGAACTTTTCAGTTCCGCTCAAAATTACTTATAATTTTTCCTAAAACTTCCAAATGAACTAGTTCAAGAACATTCACTGTTTTTTTTTCCGAGAAATACACCAAAATGCATCTTTTGTCGAATAAACTTTTTCTTCTTTATACAGGGTGTTTAAAAAAACATGGCAATATTGCTTAATACACGTATGTTCTAGAGCCACTCATTTTTCTGATACAAGACATGTAAGTTCATTAAAGAAAAGCAAAATTGGATGGATTGGATTATTAGTTTTTTTGTAGAAAGTAGAGGGCGCTAGTTGCTAGCATTTCCTCTGACATTTTATTTATTCATTTAGAAGTAAAAAACACAACAAATATATTAAATGAATTGCAAATGTAAACTGCAGACCAAATGATAATCTACAATATCAATCAGTATGTAAAAAAAATTAAACCTATTGTTTAGCACTTCCTGCAAAACACCACGACATGGATACCCACCATCAGCAGAAAAACACAAGTATTTCTTAAAACATCTTTGGACGCACTTAATATTATTTACATATAACATATAGCCAGGGTTCCAAACAATAATATCTCTACCCCTCATTCTAATCACAAAGATTAGCCTAGAAGTTGCAGACTTGTGCGGAAGGGGGGCCGGCATGTTATTATTAAGCAAGCCGCATTTGCGCCCAGGACAGACTTACGTTGGTAGGCCCTAACCACCATTCAGTGCAGGAATGAGGTAAACCTAGAAAACCTCATCAATTAAGGAGGTAGTCAAATGTAGACCGGTATCAATCTCTCACATTGACCCAAGCCAACATTATTCTACCCTAACATACCTGCAGAGAGGGTTCCAATCCTCTCCACGAATATAGCTGATATACAGTCTACCGACTGCGCAGCTCGAACCCACACCGGCCTAGCCACATCGATTCAAGTACTAACGCCATAAGACAATGACATAAGGCAATGAAAATTATCTCACGCACTAGCGGGATTCTTTGTGAATACGTTGATATATAATAATAACCAATTATTTCAATTTTTTTGGAGTTCTGTGTCCTCACTTGAAGCCCTGTTAGATGGTAAAAATATGTATACAAAATCCCAACCTTAAACCGCGCTACCACTGACCGACCCACAATACCTAGGTCAAACAAAAGCATTAAAAATGAGTTTAACTGAATCTGAAGATTCTGAAACAATATGAATGTGATAAGAAAACGTTAATTTACTATCAAATACTACTCCAAGGTCATTAAATTGGGAACGCCATCAACACTATAGGCAAAATTAGTTACTGTTTTTTTGCGGGTAAAAGATAAAATATTACATCTAGAAATGTTAAAATTTAACAAATTAATATCACACGAATTCATTCCAAGGCAAAGGTCATTCACAAACCATGGTCAGGTCTGTCAAAAGCTTTAGAAAAATTAGTGTTCAACAACGTCTACCTGGGGTGATACATCTAAACGGTGAGCAATATATTGTGTAACACAAGCGAAGTTAGAATTAGTTGACCTTCCCTTAAAGAAGCCATGCTGGTTTTCAACAATCTCTGATTTAACATGAGAGTAAACCAAATCAAGCAACACCTTAGTAAAATTGCGCAGAATAACAATTGGTCGGAAATTTTCAATTTTGTCCTTCTTTTGGAAAACAGGGCAGACCTTTGCTTTTTTCCAGATGTCTGGAAAAGAGAGCGTTCTAAGTACTATATTAAATAGTCGAAAAGCAGAGCAGTAAAAATTGACGCACAGTCTTTTAACAAAAAAGAAGGAATTCCGTCTGGACCCATAGTCATTTTAGATCAACGTCCTCAGATATGGAAGGGACAATAAGGAAAGGTGCATTAGAATTTCGGAAAAAAGAGTTCTTATCAAATTCTATGGAGAAAAATACAGATTCGAAAAATGACGCAAATGAATTCACTATAGACTATAGAGAATTAATGGACAATTGTTAAATAGTAAGAGAGCTAGGCAAAGGAGAATTATTGCATAAAGTACACACGTCAAGCGTTTTGGACCTTCTGTAATTAAAATGATTCGATTAAACCTAGTGGCAAAAAAGTACATGTACTTAGGGAACAAAAAAGACAATAAAAATAGCAGACCATGAACTTTATTAGCAATATTTTTGCAAATCTGGTCAGTTTGGCAGTGTATTCAGGCAAGTATTCCTTTGAGTTTTTATACATTATAATGACAGGACGTGAAATTTCTGCGTTTACTCGAGCAAGAATGACTGCTTTACATGATGCAGGACATTCTAATCATCATAAATCAAACATGTTGGGCATTCCTAGATCATCTGTTGTACGAATAGTACACAGATTTGAATAATTTTACAGTGGAATACAGACGCCCTCGAGTATCTAATGAAAGGGAGGATTGGTATTTGGTGTAATATGCCCGTAGACACCGCACATCTTCAGCTTCAGCTCTCAGGGCACACTTTCAAGATACGTTTCGCCGTATTTGAAGACGCGTCCACAACGCAAATTTACATGCTAGAAGTCCTCTACGAGTCCCCACTCTACTTCCAAGGTATCGTGCTGCCCGTCTTTAGTGAACGCGAGAGCATAGGGGTTCGCTTTTACGCCAGTGGCGGTGGGTCTTATTTACAGACGAAACCAGAATTGAGCTGCTGACAATCGGCAAAGAGCCTGAAGAGAACTAGGTTGTCAACAGCGACTGCATTTTCCCCGTCAAATTGCTCCGTATGAATGGGGTACCGTAATGTTTTGGGATGGAATAATGTTCAACCGCCGCACCCCATTAATTCGCATACCACAGAATATGACCATTCAAATTTACATAGAACAAGTTATTACGTCCATTATCTACCCCCTACGTAATAAATTGTGTGTTTATGGACTACAACGCTCGACCACATCGCGCAGGAAGGGTTCAAGAGACACTCGAAGCAGGACGTATCAATAGATTAGATTGGCCAGTCAACTCTCCTGACATGAATCCTATTGAGAACATATGGAATTTCATTGCTAGAGCCATTCATAATCATTCCTCCACTTCAGACTGCAGATGAGTTAGGCGTGGCGGCAGAAGAGGAATGGAACAATATTCTGTAAAGGATGGTTAACCGCTTAATTAACATACGTTCATTAAGAAAGCTCCACTTATTTTTCAATGTTGTATCAGCCCTAATAATATTGACATGTCTTTTTGAAACACCCTGTGTGCTTCCTTATAACAGAAAGTAACACTGTCTGAAAAATCTGGCTCACGACGATTTTCAGTGTTTCCACATCACAACAAGTTCTGGGATGATATCATTGCACTGACGTCAAACATATGTTATTGTTTTGTATTTCGTTTATACGGGATATTTATATTTACGATTTTAGTATTTTTGAAATAATAATTTCAAATTAAATTTCAGCCTTTTACAAATATTTGCCCTTATATAAAAATAACGTTTTCTATCATTTACTTAACATTTATTATAGCTTGAAAATTCGAAAATGGCTGCAAATATTTTTTCTAATAGTTATTTTCCACAGTAATGCAATAGATTGTTATTATTTATATATGATTTGAACAGTTACTTTAAAAGATGAGGATGCTGCACAAATACTACTATTTAAGCATTTTAACAATACCAAGTGAACTGCAAAATAAATTTACATTTAGAGTAACAAAATCAGAGAATTTGTAAAAAAATCCAATCCATCAGAGACATCCCATTTGATCTTGTAGATCTAAGTGGATCATGAAATTAAATTTTTGAAAGCAGATCAGGACAAGAGAATTTATAAGATTGCAAAATCGTAATTAAATTAAATTGTGAGTCATTCCTCTTTTATATATTTTTAGGTCCTCCAATTCCTATCAATGAAGTCATATGTATGCGCTCTTATACGAAACATTTAGGTATGCTCATGAACAATTCCACAGACAAACCTCTATTAAATAGTTATCTAAAAAAATTAGTCTAGCTAAATTTACTAACCTGGTTTAATAAAAACATTCTATAAATATCTAAGTTCACTTTTGAAACTGTGGGAACTCGAAAAGGTGACCCATAATTATTGCGACAAAATTATAGGGGTTGTATAGGGCATAAAAATAAGCAATTTTACCTTATAAACCCCGGAAATATATCATTTAGCCGCTACAGCTTGCTATGTTTACTTTTTTATCGACCTAAAGTCGCCATACTGATTCAGTCCAATGGCTGGCTATCAGAACAAAACAAAAAAACAAAAAACACACACGCCGATTCAGTTAGTTTCAGTAACTGGTCTGCAAAACGTAAATAGCATTAATTTTGTGGTACAATGGATCAGCATTTTCCCGGACATCCTGTAGAAAAAGTATTTTTTTCTAAGGTGGCCGTAAACGCTAACCGTGCAATTTTCATTGGAAATCCCGAATTTCCCGTACTACTCTCGACCTGCCAAGAATAAATCGGTGTTTACGAACTCTGGCGCGTTGTGAACGATTACCATGCGTTATTTTCCTGCCAGCTCCTATTTAAACCAGATGTATTCGTGTCGGCTACTCACTCTTAAACCCGTACCGATAAACACTATGTATTCGCTCTAATTAAAGCAATCAAAGACAATTTACGGTGATCCTTCCAGCCAGCGGCCAGGCGCAGTCTGTTTTCCGCCGTAATGTTGAGGACTGGCAGCTAGTTCGAGTTCTAATTAATAATTGTTGTTGTGCTCGGAGTTCTGGCTTGAGCAACATGAAGATTACAACCGGCTCCAGCCTGAAGATCCATCAGGGCAACCCTTGCTTCCAATACCTGGCTGCCTTCACTGGTAAGTTCGAAGCTTGCAATTATTTTTACCCCTCCGAGATCAAAATTGTGGATTTGTTATTGAAAGAAAGTGAAACCCAATACATCGCAACTTATTTTGATGCCTTTGGAGCTCTAACATGCCTGTTTGTGAACAAAGTGATTTAGATGATTTTTGACATTCATTCTTTATAAGATACCAACAGGAAAAAACAAAGTGTTGTACAGTAAAACATTGCGTAAATAAAAGCGTTGCATTTTGAGTGAATGACTAATTTTACAAAGTGTATCAACAGAAATTTTTTTGAAAAGTGATTGGTTTGTGAAACAAACTACGAAATATATTGACTGAACTTCCAATTTTGTGTTTAGTAAACTAACCCAAAAGTTATTTTATGTTATCCATGAAAGATTTATCGAACGAACTATGTTGAGTTAAAGTTAATTTATTCAATTTTTTATTATGGTGTATAACAAAGACTTAGTTCTTGGCACATGCATGCAGGACATTGTAGTTACAAAAACTGCAACAATATCATTGTTTGGCTTTTGGATAAGACGGACAATAGGCTCTATAATCATTTTGGCATCGAGCTTTAATAATCTTAATAAAGACTGCGTTGTTCAATCCAGTTAGAATGCCAGTAGTAACTAGTTTGATATGATAGTTATTTTGGTGCTAGGAAATTTACTATTACAAGATGCCAGGTGTATGGCAGTGTGCATCATTAATTTGATAATAAATATCCGAGAATATAAATGTAGACTGGGATAAGTGTAAAAAATGATATCAAAATATTTGTTAAATTGACAGAATATATTGTCTTGGCTTGTAAAAGCATAAATTTCCTTTTAAAATAAATTAAGCAACAGTAATTTAAATTTTCAAGACAGAGACCTATAACCTTCCTCAAAACATTGAGTCTCTTTTAAGTATTGGCATACTTTCTTCGACACCTATTACTCTTGATTTGACTGTGTTGCAATATTAGAAAGTCTCAAATTTCATAGACCCATGAAAAATGCAATATTTTTCGTACTTCCAGCTATACTTACACAATTTTTTTCACTGAGTGAAGATCAATAGTTTTTTTCTGAGGGTCCTCTAATTCACTTATTTATCAGTGACATTATTTTAGTGTTATATTTTGAGTGAATGACAAAATTATCAGCACAAAATTTTTGGTAAGAGATTTGGTTTGTGAGACAAACGACGAAATAGATTGAACTTGTAAACTAACTCAAAAGTGATTTTATGTTATCCATAAAATATTTATTGAATGAATTATGTTATTACTTTCAGGCAATCCTATGTCGACTCGATTTAACCAATTGTATTGATTTAGAGTGAACATTTTCTCAATTTTTTATTATGGTGTACAACAAAGACTTGGCATAGGCATACCTTCGAGTATTATCATATTTTCTCTGACATAAAATCTCTAATTTCACAGGCCCATAACAGAATGCTTTGGTGAGTCCAAATATACATTTCATACTTCCAATTATACTTAAGTACGTATTTTTTCCACTGAGCATGAAGTCAGTTGTTGTTTCTGTGGGTTCTCTAGTTGTATAGTTTTCTTTTGTAAATATCTGTTTAACGAATTTTGAGGCATAATGTTTCTCTGAATACCAGAATGAAAGAATTATTTTAATAGGTATTTCTAGATTTTTTCATCCTCCAATCCATTTTAGTGACAATGATTTATATATCTCGCCCGGGGCGAGAGATCTGCGAACTACATATGAAGGAGCAGCCAGTTCAATTGTCGGTCATCTCACCTATGGCATACTGATGAGGGCTAACAAGCCCGAAACCGGTCTATGTCTGGTGGAGTGGCCGACAAGGGTTCTTGGCTGTTTCACACAGATACTGCAGGTATAATTCAATGCCGGTCGGAGCATTAGCCCGCGGAGTAGTTGTTTCCTGCAGTATCATTTATAAATTTAATGGCGCATCGCCCGGGGCGAGAGGTCTGCGGTTAAGTACCTTTCTTGAGGAAATTCACTAAGCAGCTCTGTTTTTTCAGATAATTTCAGTTTGTTTGTTTTGCGGTTAAAACACGTTAAAGTTAAAGTTGCATAAATACTATCTACAGAGAAAGATAGATTGATGCAGGTGGTCACTAGATCTCTTTTTTGGTTTTTTTAAGGAAAAGTGTATTAAAAAAATCTACTACTTACTTACATCGTACTGGACAAGCTGGGGGTGAAATAAACACAGTTTAAATTAAATTATTTACAAACCGTTCTTTTTATTTGTTTGGTAAATGATTGGCAGCAATTTTTGAAATTTCATAGGAGAACCCCGATTAGAAAAAGTTAAAATATCTGAAAAACAAACCTTCGTAGTGAATTTCCTCAAGATAACTTTTTTGTCAAGGGTAAACAAAACCCATATCCGCGCCCATGAGTTTAGTTCTAAAACAATATTTACTTCAAAATATTAATGTTTTATTATGATAAAGTTTAAAGGAAAAGTTGAACGCTCTGTATTACAAAACGGAGTGCCACAGAGAAAAATGTTACAGGAAGAACTTGTTTCCGTATTAATTTTATTTTCTTAATATTGTACAGTCACGTTTAAAGAAAACACCATTTGCTTACACGAACTAAAAACAAATAATGTTTATTTAAAAAAAATTTAATTACGTTGTTGTAAAGCAACGGTCCGTAAGCTTTGTTAAGGAAGTGTGAACCTAAAATATATTCGTGCAAAATAAAAAAATATTCATACATATAGCTATGACACACGCGTGTCTAAAAACAAAATTCGGTACTTTGTTTTGGGAAGGAAACTACGCATTTTGTAGTGGGTTTGCATTTTGCAGTGTTAGATAAATATTTTTGGCAGTCTGAGCATAACTAACTACTGATTATTTTGAATTGCCAAATGTTTATATTTTGGATAGCAGGAACGTAATTTAATATATTAGCTTGTTTTATTAAAACAGTTCTGTACCTATACACTTTACTTTTCTTAATATTTGCAGTTTCGTTTACTGAAAGATGGGGAAGCTAGGTGGTATTTTTTTCCCAACTGATTTCACTAAATATTATATTGATAGATATAATAGGCCATTAAGCTCATAATAATTTTATTATTATTTCCTGCTGGAGCTTAGTTGACAAAGTGGTGGCTAATATATTTCCTAAATATAAATTATTTTTGTTTCTGTTGGAATGAATCCAAATATTGTACTCAAGTTAAGACGTAAAATAGGTAGAATCGACAAAAATGCGGTACTCTCATATTGTAATTATTAGACTATTTTTAAACATAAAAGTAAAAAAGTACTCAATAATGTCGCAAATAAAAAATAATTAGAAGTAATATGTAAATAAAAGGTTCGAAGTATAAAATTTAACGTATTATAAAAATCAAAAATATATGTCAAATAAATAATTACGTACAATAGATACAGGGTGTCCCTGTTAAAAAACGACGCAGAGCAGGTTTATGTAGGGGTGTCCAAAATATTATAATTTAACCAAACTTACCTTACCAAAGTATATATAAAATTGCAACCCTGTGGAGTTATTATTAAAATTAATATCTATCCAACACTTTACCATAGAATAACCAAATTTGGTATAAGATTTATGTTTATTACTGTTTATATTTACCTATGAGCTAAAGCTAATTGAAGCACTAGAAAGTGTTCAATGGGGGGTGACTCACCCCTAGAATTATACAAAACTATTTTTCTATTGGCCGAATTTAAAAACAATTATACTTATTATCCTACCTACATAAAATTTGTAAAAAATGTATTTACTTTTGTTAAATTTTAAAAAACTTGGTTTTCAAGTAAAAGTACCGTATTCTTAAAATAGTATTTTCTACAAATACAAGTATTTTCGACATTTGAGAATGGAGTAATATAGAGTTTAGCAAATAACAGGAATGTTTTTCTTTAGTTTTATTGGGTTTTTGCCACACGTCTGAAAAAAGTAATAAAAATTAATTAAATAAGCTCTTGCGCCAAACGGGGTCATTTTGGAACTAAGTTTGCCTAACCAAAAAATCTCACACTGAAAAAATCAGATAAGTAAAAAATAACAAAAATCGCATCACTATCGCGTACTTCCGTATTATTGACGTTTCAAAAAACTCTCTGTTTTCGTTCTCAAAATAGTAGTAAAAATATTAAACGTATGTCAAGTTTGAAATATTAAACTGTCAAACAGTTTGACAGTGCGCGATAGTGATGTGATTTTTTTTATTTTTTACTTATCTGCTTTTTTCAGTGTGAGATTTTTTGGTTACGCAAACTTAGTTTCTAAAATAACCCTTGACTGATCCGTTTGGCGCAAGGGCTTATTTAATTAAGCTTTATTATTTTTTTCAGAAGTGTGGCAAAAACCCAATAAAACTAAAGAAAAACTAAAATTATGCCACAAATAAATAGCTTCAGACAATATCTTAACAGGAATGTTATCTCATGTCACATGCAAATAATCAAAGGTACCAAAGTTAAAGGCATATATAACGACAGAAATCGGTCTAACCAACAAATTTTTAGGTACAGAAATCTTTGAAAATACGTATTTTTTCAATTTAACTGTTGATTATTATAACAAACTTACATAGTTCTGCTGCATGTATGATTGTTTACTTTTGTTTAAGTATGTGAAAGTAATTGTTAAAATGTGGAGTTAGAATCGCAAAATATGTGTCTTACAATCGCTTTTTAAAAGTTATTATTTTATTTGAGAAAATTTAAACAGTAAAAATGGATAAAAAAACATCAAGAATTTTATTTTTGATATTGCTTTTGCTCTACGAGTTTTATTTTTCGAGATTTCTGTACCTAAAACCACCACAAATTTGATCATTTTACGGCAAGAAATACGGCGATTTAACTGAAACAAGATTTTACAGTGTTCATTAGAAAATAATCATATATTATCAATTGTTTTCAATTTCCTATTGCATTTTAGAGACAAGAAGATTGACCAAAAAAAATATTTTTCCGATAATTACTTTCATTTTATATATTTCATTGGTTTTTATATTTTTTCTAAGATAAACATAAGAAGTTCTATAATTCAATAAAAATTAACAAACGCCAAATTTGTATTAACTTTTTCAGAGTTGTGTAATATGAAAAGTCAATCAAATCGTCATCAACAAATAGAAACGACAATAACACTCCATCATTTGAGAATTCAAAAATAAAAATCATTGATCTTGGCATAATGTGTTCAAAACCAGTTAAAGAAAAGGAACAAATCAAAATACAAACGTTAAAATGCTGTAGAGTTATTCCTTACATTCTATATCTAAATTAGGTTCCTTCTTCAATTCAATGTTGCTATCTCAAAATTTGCAATTTTTATAACGATCTGAAATATAAAATGTATGTAACTAAAATATGTATCATTTATTCATTTTTTCTAAAATCTAAATTTTCTTGTAACAATCATACAATTAATTTTAATTAACGTGTAACATGACCAATAACATTGTATTGTCTAACAATGGAACACCTGCCACTTTTACGTGAAAACCCTAATTTTCCTATTAGTGATTTATATGGCAATCATTTAAAATTTTTTATTAGTTAACGCTTAAAATATTCCTTTGTTTGCTGCCACTTGGCAATATGTTTGATTTGGTTTAGCAAAGTTTATTTTAGAGCTATTTATATTTAAACGTCCTTGACCTCTGCCTTTGTATTTAAAATTATCATTAAAATCTACCATATATAAATCAATTTCACGAGATTTTTATATCGGTATTTTTCCTGTTATTCATTACATCGAACCTTGATTTAATTTTTCTTTGATTAATAACATATTCAAACAAATTGATATCACAAGTACGCTTATCAATTAGATGAAAAGAACTTAATTTTATCAAACGAAAAGTTCCCAATATACTTCTTGAAAGTAACTATACTTATATTAAAAAGGTACAAATTAGAAAATGTCATATTTTTCTTAATTTCATCTTAATGGGGTCATTTGGCATTTTTTATTCAATTTTTTGAATGATTGTGTAATTTTAATGGGAACAGAAGAAAATTAAAATTTTCTGACAACTCTAGAGCCTTTAAAATATAAGGTATTTATCCAGTTTTGGATAAAATCAATTCCTTTACAAAAACGAAAAATTCTAAGAATAAGTTTTCTTATTCAGATATGAGAGATGTGACTGTTATTTGTTGGCAAATAAGTTCCAAAAGACGTGCTGAGCAACGAGAATATCTGGAAGGATTTCGAAATAGATTACAACCTGATAATCAGAAATTTAAAAAATCTGTTTAGGAATTTAGAGAAAAATAGTTCACATTGCGAACTATCCACAAACTAATTCAGAACGACTATCTGGAGCTGCAAGAATCATCATTACACACAACGTCAAAAGTCTTCGACCCCCTCTCATTCTTGTTAAAGACATTTTTTTGTCAGAAAAAACAAATACATTTATAAAAATATATTGTGTTCTGAATCTTTTTTTTTGTGAAAAGAATAGGTTCGATAAACTGAGTACTTAGAAAATTAAAATCCAGCAAATATGTGACATTTTTGATAAAATTTATTAAACCAAAAAGAAGTAACAAAGCATGTTCTCTACTGGACTAATAGTCGGTATGACCTCCACCACGTTCTAATGGCATATTGACACGTCTTCTGTCGCCACAACTAGATACTCGAGAACATCCACTACGTGGTCTGTCTTCCACTGTATCAAATTCTTCATATATGTGTACAACAGGATAAACTAAGAATGTCCAACATATTCGATATCTGATGAATATAATGTCCTGCATCATGTAAAGCAGTCATTCTTGCTCGAGTAAACACACAAATTTCACGTCCTGGCATTTTAATGTACAAAAATTGCCAAACTTACCAGATTTGTAAAAACATTGGTAATAAATGCTTTATATTTACCTACAACAAAATAATGGTACTTGACGCTATAACAAAACAAATATGTATTTCGAAAGCAGTAATAATGGCAGTAAAACGTAATAGTCGTATAAGTTGATAATTATAAACTGTTTTGCTGGTTAGGTATTTATTCGATTTTTTCCATTTCAGGTACTCTGACGATAATAACGAGTGGAATGTACTATGGCTGGCCATCCCCATCTTTACCAAAATTGCGTAATGGCGACTCTGGACTGACCATAACGGATGATGAAGGATCCTGGATGGCCGTCATGCCTTTACTCGGTGGCGTCCTAGGTGCTCTTATAGTAGGTGTAACTGTAGACATCCTTGGAAGGAAGACGACCATAATACTCACAACGTTTCCCTTCTTTGCCGGCTGGATCATGGTGGCTTTCTGCAAATCAGCTGTACTCCTGTACATAGCAAGGTTTATAGCGGGAGTAGCAGACGGCTGGGCATTCACGGCTGTGCCGATGTATATAGGTGAAATCGCCGATCCAAAAATACGGGGTCTACTAGGATCTGGAGTGTCAGTGACGTGGATTTTCGGTATCTTATTGATAAATCTCATCGGATCTTACTTAAGCGTGACAGTGACAGCATTAGTGTCTAGTTTATTACCAGTGCTCACTCTGGTGACGTTTATATGGATGCCAGAATCGCCTTACTTCCTCCTGATGAGAGAGAAGACGCGAGAGGCCAAGAAAAGCCTGCAAATTCTGAGAGGCCTTGACGACGTAGAAACCGAACTCAACAGGCTAACCGTCGCGGTGAAAGAACAAACATCAAACAATGGAAAATTCTTGGATTTGTTCACCGTCAAAAGCAACAGAAAGGCTGTGTTCGTCAGCATGATCTTACGAGCATCGCAACAACTTAGCGGGACCACTGCCATCATTTTCTACACGCAACATATTTTCAAGGAAGCTGGTGATGACATGTCTCCTGAACTAGCAACTCTCATATACTTCTCAGTTCAGTTATTTTTAACCATGCTTTGTTCTAGCATTGTGGATAAAACGGGACGAAGACCTTTACTTATTGCATCAATAACAGGGTCTGGTGTCGTCCTCTTTATAGAAGGTACTTATTTCTACCTAAAATCAAACACAGATTTAGACGTTACTCAATATTCTTTCGTACCTGTTGCCGCCTTGATAGGCTTCGTAGTTTTGTTTAGTTTGGGTATGCAAAGCATACCTATATTAATGTTAGGTGAACTGTTCCCCGCCAATGTGAAGGCTTTTGCATTATGCTTAGCTGATATCTACTTTTGTATATTGGCCACAGTGGTCTCCAAATGCTTCCAAATAATGAAAGACTTGTTCGGTTTATATGTTCCTTTTTATATGTTCACGGTGAGTTGTACGATAGGCTGTATATGTATAGTATTATTTGTACCCGAAACCAAGGGTAAAACGTTAGAAGAAATTCAAATGCATTTGAGAGGTGAGAAAGCGCACATTGAGAATGCGACGGAGGTTCAGTGCAAACCGTCGCAGGAAGTCATAGAAAGAATTTAAAACTATAATAAGTGTAATTTATTGTACTTTTGTTATAATTTTAAGGCTGATTTTTTACCTATTATTATGTATATCTCTAGAGTAGTTTAATTTATTTAGTACAAATGTATAATGCCAATGTATTCATTGTTTTTTTATGAATAACTACTAGATTTTGTACTGATAAATAATTAAATATTTATTAAATACGATGGTTTTAATTTCCTGTTCATGTTTTGGAATTTAGAATGCTATTTAGATAGAAAGATACTAGTTGATCCAAAGAAGAACACAACGTTAATACCTATAGTGTCAAAATTACAACACAGAAACCACAATATGTTACCTATATATTTGTTATTACTAGCTTTTGAGTATACAGTGTGTCCACGGATGGAGTTGCCAAGAGGAGAAAGCCGTTTGTTTTTGACTTTATCGAAAAATCATTATAAAAAGTTCTGCTTTCGAAAAATGAGACTATCATAGAAATGTCTTAGATCAGATATACAGGGTGCTCATAAATTACAAAAACATGAAAATACTCAAGAGAGAAATACCATTATTTATTATTTTACACAACATTTTTATAAAACAAATCTGTTTATAACCCGAAATAGAGTCCTAATACAAATTTTAAAATCAAAATTTCAATTTTGACTTTTACTCTACACACTACGAATAGTTTATTTCTTCTTTTATGCGCTCTTTTAATATCATGTGGCAGATCATTTGAATAAACCTTTTGTTTTAGGAAAAAGTCAAGAGGCTTAAGAACAGGTGATCTAGCAGGATACTGGGTCAAATCTTCCAATCCACCTTTCACCATTGTCTGAGCAAGGCTGTAAAATGAGCAGGACAGCAGTCCTGTTGCCAAAACAGGTTATTGCGTACTACTGGCTCTCAAGTATTTAAAAATGGTAAACCAAATGTTTCCAAAATGTTTTGGCAACAGGACGGCTGTCCTGCTCACAGGAAGATTTGGCCCAATCCTAACCTTACACCCCTTGCCATTTTTCTCCAAGGTGCCCTAAAACAAAAAATGTATTCAAATGGTTTGCCACATGATAGGGAAGTATTAAAAGAGCACATGGGCCAAGGAATACATGAACTGAATGAGCCGCTAACTATTTGAACAATTTATTAAGTTAGCGGAAAAATGTGTTGAGGTGGGAGGTAGAGGTAGAGTAAATGTTAAAATTAAAATTTTGATTTTAAAATTTGTATTGGGACTCTATTTGAAGTTATAAACAGATTTGTTTTATAAAAATGTTGTGTACAGTATTAAATAATGGTACTTTTCTCTTGTATATTTTCTTGTTTTCTTAATTTATGAGCACCCTGTATATCTGATCTAAGAAGTTTCTATGACAATTTCATTTTTTCGGGAAGCAGAACTTTTTATAAAAAGTGACATTTTTCGATAAAGTCAAAAACAAAAGAGTTTCTCCTTTTGTCAACTCCATCACACACTGTATATTATTGGTATGGTATTATAGCTAATTCAAATTATTTTTTCCTACCAATAAAGTTATGTATTCTTTGACAGTAAATATCTTGGTTTACAAATTTTTAAAGCGAATGTTGAAAATAACAATTATAAAAGTGCTTGCTAGAAATATCTGACATCAGTGATAACCACAATGTTTAGGTGCTTATGTACATTTACCATTTTCTATTTTCTCTAATCATTTAATATAATATAAACTTGGTTTAGTATCATTACACATTTTCCCTTCGATATAAGAGCAAACTTAGATCTGAATGTTTTAGTTAGATGCATGCAGTTGCATTTTATAGTTCATTGTAATTTTAAAATAATTTGGACAACATTTCTATTCTTCATGCCAGAAAAATCATGACGTTTTTGACTGACGTCATGTATATGGTGATGATTACGTTTCAAACTATATTAAATTTTAATATCTGCACTGAACAAATACTTTTAACCATTGACGTAGAAGTTAGGGAGTTCAAGTGTGAAGAAGACTCCATTCCTACGATTTTAATTCAAAATAGTCAATCACGTTAAAATGTTAACCTTTTATTAAGATTACTACATAGCAAGTTTGAAGGAAAATATTTATTTGTTTAGTAGAGTCAGGAAAATGAGGTGCTATAGAGAAAAATGTTGAAAAAAGATAATATTTTTTATGTCCTAATTGTTCCGAAAGTTAAGAACGAAAAACTGGGAACACCTTAATTTATACATTTTATAGTTTTCATATAAAAACAATATATCATAATATAATATACGCTGAGTGTATTTATTTCCATTTCCATTAGGCAAATAATGTATTGCTAGTTGCATATACAGTTATTGTAAAACGATGGGAATTTAAAGTTGCTTGAAGATCAGATTCTGGTTAAATAAGCTAATACAAACAAAACTCTTAAGAGAATAACATTCCTACAGTTCAAAAACTCTTAATTCGTACCATAACATTTTTCAGACAGAAAAGGTAGGTACCTACTTTAAGGTGAAATAGTCTTCTTGTAAAATAGTATTCACCCGTATACACTTAACAACAAATAAAATAAAAGAAATGAAATTCCATCTTCCAATTACTTTACTTTTGAACAGGTATGTAGTTGATGATTTGCATAATAATATGTCTAGCCCTCATTCTAACCACAGGGATTCAGAAATCAATGAAGTCAGAGACTTATGCGGAAAAGAAGGCGCCACATTAATATTTAGGGCAGGAATAAGGGAAACCTGAAAGTTACAATCGATATGAATTCCTTACACTGCCCAAGAACTACATTACATACTAATAATTTTCTCAAAAAGGACAAAATAATTAAAACTGAATATGGCATCTACGAAATTTGCCAAAGGAATGGCTGGCAAATATAATTGCATACTCTAAAAATTAATGAAAATTACTAATTTTTATATTTTTTTCACGCAGAATTTGCCAGGACGGGGGCAAAAAAAAATAACAATCGTGAAATATTTAATGGCGAGAAATCTCAGTTTCTAGCGAATTTTGTCAACTGCTGTATTTTCTATAATTTTCATCATAAAACTGTCATTGACTGTCACAGTAGAATATCAAAAGCTCATGTTAAACTTACTAACCCTACATAATGATGAAAATAGCGATAATATTTATGTTTTGCGAAATTCGCGAAAATTTAACAATATCTCGCCATTAATAACTTCATTCAAAATCCACGAAATTGCGAAAATTTTTGCGAATTTTGCGTCCATGAGGTTTCCATGTGAGCATCCCTAATAAATCATCCTATACATGGTGTTAAAAAAAGAGTGTAAAATATTTGAGGAGGTAATAGTATGAACCAAAATTAGCAACAAAGTCTTAATAAACATGGGTCCGCAAAAATAACAGTTGCGGAAATATGGACCACTATTCGTTTTTCAAACATTTTATTTTATTAGGAATAAACCGACAGAGGAAGCTTTTAACAAACAAAAAACAAAGTTACAGATGTTCAAAGTGCCCTACGTCCATTTCCAAGCAGGCGCGACATCTTCGTCTCAACAATATTCGAACTCTTTCGAAAACACCTTCCTTGGTTTGGATTTCTTGACACTTTTGATTAATCCGTAGCGGCAGCTCTTCCAGGCTATTTACAGGAGTACCATACACTAATGTCTTCAAATATCCCCAAACAAAGAAATCTAGAGGGTTCAGATCAGGCGATCCTGGAGGTCATAAAACAGGTCCGGCCCTTTCTAAACAGCGCCTGTTAATCGGTTTGGTAAAACTACAAACCTGTCACCTACAATATCCATCCAAATACGTTTAATGAAAAACGTGCCTGATGTCCAGATTCTATTAGAGCATGAGGATTTTCATCGGCCCAAATAAACGTATTGTGAAAATTAAACACTCCATTTCTTGTGAACCCGACCTCATCAGTAAAAAGAATGCGGCAGTGGCAAAAAACCAAACGTGCTTGATGATCATTTATTGGATTTAAGGCCTGTTGCACATGGTATGGATAAAGCAGTTGCATCTTGGCCTTCCGGGTAAATGGCACTGTTTACTCAAGGAACCGGTATCACGCAATATTTGGTGAATTCTTCCAAACATGCGTTGTGAAGGAATCTGGCGATTTGGATAAGTGTCAACATAAAGACGTCGCGCTTCGGTGGCGTTTCCCATTAGCAGGACCATACATGAAATGCATGCCTGTTAATTCTGCGTTAGAGTAACCAGCCATAGCGAAAAAAAACTTGTGCACTGAGAACAGCTGTCAAATACGTACTGTTTATTTCATTAAACATCAACCAACTATTATAAGAAAATATACAACGTTTTTGCAAAATAAAAAAGGGGCTAAAAAACATAAAACATTCCATATCTCCGCAACCGTTACTTTGCGGATCCATATTTATTGAGACTTTTCTGCTTATTTTGGTTCATTACCTCCTAAAATAGTTTACACTCTTTTTTAACACCCTGTATACTGGTTGAATTAGGCTTCATATTGTCTAAGTAGAAACCTTAATTGATACTAGAAATAACACGTTTACATTTACTTATAAACCAAATAAAAACCTTAATAACAATTCCTAGAAATGCGAAGGAAGCAAGTCTAGAAATTTGTAACATTTTAGTTAGCTTTGGAAACAGTGTGAAGGTAACAACTGCACTTTGAGCCAACACTTTGTGCGTCATTCTACGAATTGCATTTAACTTCCTGTGAATCAGTTGCACGGCAGGAAGCCAATGAAATAATTCATCTAATTATTCTCTCGGCAGGATGTCTCGCCAAAATGTAAAAATACAAACAGAATTCATTGGACCTAGTTTAGCTTGGAAACGTCCCATACTGTATTTCCTGTATTTTCAGAATCTATAACTTCTGGCACATGTCAGGATGACTTTGTTGCAAAGGTGGAGATTATGAAAACTTGTAATTGAATGAAGGGGATAGAATGAAACCGATATTGGACAAACAGAACAAACTAGAAAGGTAGACAACAAATTTAATGAAAGGATTGCAAATTTGGCATTACAATAATTGTCACTGGATAAAAAATTTCTGAGCTAGTTGTCTAGTGTATCTTTTCTCTGAAATTCAATTCAAACTGTTTGAAATGTTAGCTCATTTCACTAGATTCATATGAAATAATGGAAATATTACGTCAATGTTAAACATATTATATACAGATTTGGAAAGTGAGGATCTTGATGGTGAATTGTATTTTGCCGCTTGCGTGTATTTGTGTCATGCTACACGCATACTTCGACCACAGCGTGTTTGCATCAAGCAGTGTTGCCAGGTGGGAAAAATTCAGTGCATGAGAATAATTTCAAAGAAGCATGAAGTTTGGAGAAAAAAGCATGAGATGGCTTAATTTATCAAAAAACACCTCTTGACACAGCTTAATTTTTAATTACTTTTGTAATGCCATTTTTATTTCATTAAAAAGCATTATGTTCTGCTAGTTTATCATAATATTACATTGTAAGTAGGTAGTTACAGGTACTTACTTAAAAGTTATTAACCACGTAACCTTTCTAATTTATTTTATTGTTAGGCCGGGCGAACGTTGAGGCGCAGTTGACGTGACGCAGGGTGACTCACGGGTCGTAAAATCTGTTGTTTCCAGAAATTGTAGGTACCCTTACGGAATAGAGTTAAGAATCACTGCAATACAGCGTGAAAACAACACCGCATATCCGTAGACTGTCATACCCGTTTATGTATTCATTGCTAATTATTAAGAGAGCAGTCTACAATAAAGGACATTTCAAGTACCCAAATATTGTAGATACCTACCTCTATCTATTCAATTTTGCCCTCGATTTTGCCTTTATTTCTCGTTAGGTCTTTGTTTTGGTAGATTTCAAAGAGTAATTTTAATAATTTTATTATTTCTTTTTGTGTGTATTAAAAAGCATGAGATTTTGTAATCAAAATATGAGAGCATGAGATTTCTTCGGAATGCATGAGATCTGACAACACTGGCATCAGTTGACCGGACAGTTAGATTTGTAATGGCGTTGGCGATACGAAACCGATTACCGTAGTAGTGGGGAATGCTAGACCAATGCACGTCACCGCCCCTCTTAAAGTTCGTACCTTCCCTGGAATGAAGCGGCAATTTCTACTTTCTCTGTAAAGATCCGCAATTTCCGAATCTGTATATTATTTGTACTTACTAACGAATGGTGAAATAACTTTAACAAAGCAAAAATTCTTTCAAATAAAGTAATCATGCATCTTAAACTAATCGTGTTCATTGTCTTGGTTTTTTATAAAGTATAGATTGTTGCATATCAATGGCTATACACATCACATCTTACTTTCGCTGTTCTTATTTTTTGCTTTAAACCTGTTTTGGTTTCTAATTTTAATGATCCTAGAAGAGTTGGAAAGCAGACATGACTGTGCTTTCAAAGTGCATTTTGAAGGTACTCTCATTCATTTTATTAGAAAACCTGCTCGGTGGTGTTACCTAGAGGTTTTTTAATATCTTATTGGTGTATTTATTTTCCTGTTCCTTGTTTCTTTATAAAGTATAGGTTGTTGCATTATATACATCACATCTTACTTACTTTCACTGTTGTTGCTCCTTGTTTTAAACCTGTTTTGGTTTCTAATTTGATTGATCCTAGAACAGTTGATGAGTAGACATGATAATCGCACTTTTTCCATTTTTGAGATAAAGATGGCGCTGCGTTCTTAAGGTCAAACACTATTTTTTATGAGCACTTGGACTTATTGTACTTTCAAAGTAAATTATATCCTAAAACAGGAACAAAATGTATTTTGACGGTACTCATTCATTTTATTAGAAACCTTGCTAGGTAGTGTTGACTAGAGATGTTTTTAATATCTTGTGGGTGTATTTAATAAAAAATTGTTCTTTGTTTAAAAAAATATTTATTGCGTTATGTGGAGTCGAATGGTAAGAAACAGGTCCGAAATGGCTGACTGAAATCTTTGAAAGAGTTACGACAAATCATGACAATGAAGATGAAGAGCAAGAAGAGGAGGGAGATGGTATTTTGACAGTCAAATCGCTGTTTATTCACTAAAGAAAATTAAAGCCTTTTATGTTCAAGTGCTTCTTCTATTTTTTTCAGTTATTTTTCCACTATCTTGTATCAAAGCTCGTGATAAACCCAAGCACTTTTTTCTTGCAATTAGTTTTTCTTTAATAGTTTTTTGCTACAAATAATCATGTAGTTGCATTCTCTTTTCATCGCTTAATAATGCAGAATGCAGATATAAACCTCTTGTATCTTTATGAAGTGGTATAACTTGTTGCATATCAATAAAACTATACCGGGTGACAACAGAAAGTGGGAACACGCTGTAACTTTTTTATGACTGCTGCTAGATGGTGCCATGAATTCTTTGAGGTTATTTCGGATTTCATGACATTTCCGGTTTGACCGGAAATGACCGTAAATTTATATTTTTAAATGGGACACACTGTATTTTTGACTATTTTGGAATCAGCGGATCATTTTACGTATGGCAGGACCAATTTTCTGGCACATTTTATGGATTAAGTAATATTTTTTTAATTTTTAAAAATAAAACTAGAAATTGTTTTCCTTTTTTCTTTTCTTGACGGATTTTAAAAATTGTTGTACTACAAAATTCAGATAAAATTCTTTATTAAAAAATTAATAGAGCCCACCCTCTTTACATTTGAAAAAATGAGGTTTTAAGGAAATACAATAAATCGAAATTTTTAGTGGTAATAACTAAAAAAATTTACAAAAATATTCAAATTTAGAATTTTTCTCATAATTACAAACAAAAAGCCAATGCTGTTTTAATTTAGAAATTCAAATTATTGAACAAAGAAATTGGTGTAAATCATACTGCAGGAAACAACTACACCGCAGACTAATGCCCCGATCGGCATTGAATTACTCCTGCAGTATCTGTGTGAACAGCCAAGAACCCTTGTCGGACACACCACCAGACATAGACCGGTTTCGAGCTTGTCAGCCCTCATCAGTATGCCATAGGTGAGATGACCGACAATTGAACTGGCTGTTCACATATAAACTGAGTGCAGGTGAGATATAAGTGGTATGCTTACTTCCTGCTCGGCCTAAGCGGCTCAACTTACAGGAAGCGACCTACATTGCAGCAGGTACTTATCGCAGCCTCTCGCCCTGGGCGACGAGCCATTAAATCTGTAAATGATACTGAAGGAAACAACTACTCCGCAGACTAATGCCCCGACCGGCATTGAATTACTCCTGCAGTATCTGTGTGAACAGCCAAGAACCCTTGTCGGACTCACCACCAGGCGTCATTTTCGGTGCCGCATTATCTACTCTCAAATATTTTCCTCGCAACAAACGATTTTTTTTGTTAGCAGTTTTTTCGTAAAAAAATGAAAAAGTAAATAAAAAATAAAATTCAACGCCCTGTGTGCCAAAAAGAAGCCTTTTGGGGCCCATATTGATAGGGACCTTAAGTCTCTAAAAGACTCTAGCCTGTTATTAAAAAGTAAGACATCCTGAATAATTGAACATTTTTTAAAAGGAAAATTGCAATTTATTTACATTATTTCATTTTTATGTTAGTACTATTTTACAATTTTATGAAAATATTTACAAATCCAACATTGGTGTGCTAGGAACTAATATTTTATACCATCTATCATCAATTATTGATGTCTTGGTACGAACTTCATTGCTTTCATTATTACAACGGACAGTATTCCTTCCTGTAGAATTGCAAAGAAGTTGTCAAATTTGCAATTAAAATTAACAAAGTTGTTCAGGTCACTGTACGATCCGCTTGTTATTTAGAAATACGTTTTGTCAACCTGAAACATTGCATGTATCCGACAAATAGAGTCATGCCCAAGATTACATTAATCAACAATGGTCGCATGTTTTAATGCTCCGAGATAAATTTATGTGCTATTTATATTAAATTCCAGGATATTGAGTGTGTTACGGAGAAAAAATGTTTTATATGAAGTACTTACCTTATAATGGGCTTGTTCTCACTATCATGTAGAGTTGCTATCTGTCCTTACTTCAGAAAGATAGTCCTTACTTCAGTCTCTGTGTCCTTATTTTTACGAGAAATGTCCTTATTTAGTGACAATAGGAAAGTTATAATCATTAGAACAAAAAGTAACGTAATATGCAATAATTTCTAAATGAAAATAATATAAAATAATGCTATAATAATTCAGAATAACCTATATTGCTTTTTAAATCATTTAAACAATTATTATACATAATTTTTGGATATTAGTTCCTGTAATCTATAGCATATTGTATTCTGAATGTTATTTCTATTGTTTAAATAGCCCCATAAATATGTATCTATCTATTGGTTGTATTGGCTAGCCATTCTGTATAACTATTATTCAAATATTCCATAACTTATCTTACATTATGTGGTGAAGCTCCATCTTGCTGCCATTCCATCCCGTCGACTTATCAAAATGGATATTTCGTGACCTAAAGATCTAAATAACATTGGCCGTTTAAATTTTAATGTCGGCACCATACGATGGCCGGTGAATAGTCCAGACTTGACACCACCTGATACATTTTTGTGGGACTATTTAAAGAATGGTTATAAGAATAGACCAACCACTATTTTAGAAATTCAAGACAGAAGAAGATACAAGAAGCTATAGAATACATAAGCCAACACCCAAAACTGATTTATAATTGTTTAAATAATTCGGAAAAGTAAGGAATTTTGTTTAAACAATTTTTATAAACTATTTTTTGCTCCATAAATTGGATTGCAATATATTCCGATATATTTGTTATCAACATCACTGTAATGTCACAGTCGATTGTTTTTCTTTGATAAGAAAATTCAAATCCCTGTGAAAAATTAGTCAATAAATGCACGTTTCAGTTTTCGTTCTCTTAAAATAACAGTCGAATCTAACGTTTACGTGTGATAACCCTGTACACTCACAAATATCAAGTAGGTTCTAGAGAAAAACAAAACGCACTAGCTACAATACTAGTATGACTAATAATACTTTAGGTTAACAGAAGCAGCTGACATATTGCAATGTTGTCAAAGGTCACAGTTTAAAGGTTTTTCTTCAATTAATTGTTTACTTCATGGTAATACTGGTACAAAGAAAAACAACAAATTACATTACGGGTGCTTTCACTTAACTTTAATTCTACAATCGTTTGCAATAACTCTCTCTCTCTCTCTTAAAACAGTTTTTGAAGTTCTGGCAGTTTTGAGTAGAAATTTCATTGAATCTCTATCGGTAAGTGAAACAACTAATAACTAATATTAAAAATGTGAAGTAGATTTCATTACAAATAGATCAGAAGTTCTAAAGAAATCGCAAAATTCATTTTAATTAGTGTCATTATTATTGCAAACTATTGTACCTTACTTAGTAATTTCGTAACACAGTTTGGCATTTTAGTTGTATTTTTATTTTCGAAATGCATTTATAGAAGAAAAACTATTCGTTTAAGACATTTTTTTCATAAGAGTCCTATATATACAAAAGTCACGATGTACATGAAGAATAGTGTTAAATTTGTTTTCGCCTAATACATATGTAAATGATGATATCATTTTCTAATTCATTTGCGAAGTTCAACAATCGTGAATAAATTTGCAAATCGGTCTATTTTTAACAGTTAGACTTTGTAGGTCAGGGAATGAAAGGTAGAACTCTTCAATAATTTGAAAATATGTCTGATTTGCCTACCCTGATTTGCACTTTAAAATTCTGCATGTTTTATAAAAAAAACTCGATTCAAATACCACTACGAATTTAGCAACAGAATTTGTATAGGTATAATAATAACGTTTCTTGGCAGTGACTTTAGGAAATAGTTACTATAGTATAATCTAATATCTAGTATAACAAGTAAATCTTATTTGTGTGTAGGTTCAATAATTTATTACCATTAGGTAAATATCTTGGCAGATGGTAGCTGGTTTAATGTCAAATATTTTTCTTATATGAATATTTTTGTTTAAAAGTTACAAGCATTTTAAATAATTTTATTTCATTCACCCGATAAAATGATGATTCCCATAACAGTACTTATTATTTGTAAAGTTTCTTCTTTGTTGATTGTTAATTTATGTAGAACAATTGTTGGTAAATATTCATTTAACCTTTAACCAATAAACAATACGAAACTACCAAAAATAGAATGAAATAGTGTTTTAAAATATTAGATGTATAAATAAATTATCTCATATTTATTGCAAGCTGTAATACATCAGCGACAGACCTGAAGATGGTTTTATAAATAAAAAACCGAATCGTTGTCCAATGCGATAAATTACCGAGTTATAATATTTTATGATTTTGACTGATCCAACTAAACAACAATTATTATTTGTGTCATTTTGTTTATTCATTTGACACTTAGCGTTAAAATGCTGAATGAAAATTGTATTTATTTACAACTGAAGTGTTCCAACGGGAACGCCAGAAAAGCATCCCGAAAATATCGACGAAGACATCAATCTGCTCACACAGTCTTTGTACAGTGGTACAGTACATTATTTCGTAGACTTTGAGAACAAGGTGGCCCCGCTCCGAAAAGGCCGTTTGTCCTACGTGATTGTACAAAATGAAGAAGATATAATATGCTGTCATCGACAACTCTTCTACTACTTATAGCAAGTAATCTTCAATGTACAACCATTACATGCAGAAGATGCTCCTCTTTTGTCGCTCGTTACTTTAAGTACATGCACAAATGCACAAAATGATCAGTATTCATTTTACTCCAATCGAACCCACTGCTCTCTTATCAAAAATTATATCGCCACGGAGGTTACATGTCGCTATCTGAATGCAACGTTGCAACATTTCACCATAACAATGTAAAATTGAAAATCTTGAAATTGAAAACTTCAGTCAGTTAGTTAGTTAATTAGGTATAATGCATATAAAAATACAAAACACAGTAAAAAAGAACAGAGGGCATTAGAAAATACGGCTTATTTAAGAACAGTGTCACTGTATTAGACCATACCTACCATACCAAAGACTTTCAAAAAGGATTCCAGATACTAGCACAAAAAATGGATATTCAAGAATTTCTTAAAATCCATAATAATGCGTACGATGCTAGTTTATAAAAAAATGAGTTGCTGCATATAGTCAAGAGCTATAATTTTGCAAAGAAACACGTTACTGATGAGATGGCTGCTGGATACTGTTTTACGATTACTTCCATACTACTGTGTTTTTAATCCCATTGATGGTATTTGAAAAAATAATACATTTCCAAAATTTCACAAAATAGTTATAGATGATATAAGAACTGGGGTGGATAAAATTTCATCAGCTAACTAGAATAAATGCATCGACCACGTTATAAAATTGGAGAAGAATATATAAAGCTGCACAAATGTTAGTACTTGTCAATAAAGTATCTGATAATATACAGGGTGTCCAGAAACTGCCGGTAGACCGTATATAAGCTATATTCGTGGAGAGGATTGGCACCTCAGATCTGTGGGTATGGTAGAAAATGTTAGCTTGGGTCAATGTGAGAGATTGATGAACTCTTGATATTTGATAGCGCCTTGTAAATAGTTTTGTTTAAATACCTTCAGAACCTTCTACTTAGAAAAACAAAACGTATGCTTGTTAGCCTTCAGAGATGAATCGATTTCATCAATTGCGAATTTCTAGTACCGGTCATAGGCGTCCGTTTTGGGTAGATCAACGTGATTATTTTAACGCATATTTTTTGTCTTTAACTTTTAAGCATTTGTGACACTAGGTTATTAAATAAGCAACAACAAGAAACGACATGGTGGTTGATGGTTCATCATAACTGTCAATAAATGTATCTATTATTATTTATTATTGACTCTCGTCATATTTGTTAAATAATTTGAAATTTATTTTAGCAGGTACTGATGCTGGTTTGAGAAGAACTGAAACTGTACTACAAATAATTTGGAATTTCAGCCAATTAGATTTGTAGTCTAGACAGTCAGAATTACTCATTACATTTTTTCGTATCCATATGCAATATTTTTAAGAAATGTTCTTATACTTTGTATAATTACGTATATGTATATAATTATTCAAAAGTAAAGGGAAATAGTTACTGTGACCATTTAAATTGATGTCCGATCAGTTTACTTCAGTCATCAGTGTGGGCAAGCAAAAGGCGCGACGTTTCTCGCATATTTTATGTACCTGTGTTCTATTTTTTGAAAACACTGTCTCCAATGTATATTTTTCACCTTGAATGTTCCAATCAATTAGTATCTGGGCAGAAATTATTGGCAATTTTTTTCATCATTTGTTTTTTTTTCAGTCACAATTACATCACTATTAAATACTTGATTTTATTTTAAATTATTGTTGGCGAAATTGAGTGTCATATTATTCGTACCTAACGAACCGTGTATGTGGAATTGTATGAGATGTTGCCAAATAAAATCCGTTCCGTGCGATGTATTACGCGGTCGCGGTCTCAACGCATCGCGGACCATGCTAGTCTGGTGATCGTTTCGTGAAATATCTTTTAATGATTTTAAATGTACACGCTTGTACTAGTATGTCGAGGGCTGGACTAGCTCGCATCGCAATCTCGCCGAAAAGTTTTTGGAGAACTTCGGCCAGTCGTGTCAAATAAAAGAGCTAATTACAAAGCATCTTCCACAGAACATATTTTGACACCTAAATAGTATAATAGTAGAAGGAGCGCATAGAGAACGACATGTAGCACAGGTTTTGTAGAAGTTCGTGATCAGCTCGGCACAGAACGGTCCAAGATGCACTGCATGGTGGTTGATGACCTGTGTTCTATTTTTTGAAAACACTGTCTCCAATGTATATTTTTCACCTTGAATGTCAATAAATAGAAACAGAGATTTTAAAACAAGTTCTGCGTACTCACTTTTCAACGGTATATTTGTTTGAATTATTATACAGGGTGTAACTAAATAAGTGCAAACAAATTCCCTGTAGATAAATAAGGCTTTCATATAAAAAATCTCATTTGAAAATCTTCTTAAAGAGAGTACTAAAAGAAATACCAAAAACATTTCTACTATCAAAAGGGCACTCTGTAGACAAGTTGTTGATTTTCCTCTACGGTTGTAAGAGGTAGAAAAAGCCACCCCTAAGACTTGTTTCAGACGTATCTGTTTTTCTTATTAGTATTAGTATTTAAAAATGTATTTCAGATAGCCTGATTCATTTTAATTGGTGAGATATAAGTGCCTTTAATGCTCGAGAAAAATGAGCGACCTGAGGAGCAGCCGAGAGTACTTTTTCTGCAGTGCCAAAACCGGTGCCTCTGGGCGATGCGCCATTAAATCTATAATGATATTATTTACAGTTTATTGTAATTTGATACTCACCCATGTCCAAGACTATAATGCCTATTTCTTGTACTCGTTGGATTATTATAAATTAGCGTTGTGAATGCATATTTGTTTAAATGGTATTGTGATACATCAATGTTGTGAGTACTCAACGTGTTGTTGTGTGGGAATGTTTATTGTAATTGGTGAGATATAAGTGTTAGTTAATTAGATATAATGGCTGAATTACAGGTAGCGACCTACGTTGCAGGTACATTAGAATGCAGTCCTTTAATGATAGTATTAGACAACGCGCCATTAAATCTATAATGATATCATTTATAGTTTATTGTAATTTATCTAATACTCAGTGCCCTTCTATAATGCCTATTCATTTTTTCGCCTTAAAAATATTGCGGTATTATATAGTGCATATTTAATAAGATACAGAGAGAATATTCAGACCTTAGGAGGATTTATTATGAATCAGTCCTTTCTAGATTTGTACATACAATAATTTAAATAATCAATATTTTAAAAACTTCCTACATAACAACTACAAACACAATACAAATAAATTCAAAACTGTAATATACTCGTATTTTAATTGTTTTGATACCTAATTATACAGTGTGAAAGAAAGGTATGGAATAAATTAATTATTTCTAAAACTACGAAGTTTCATGAAATTTCCTGGGACAGGTCGATTTTGCTTTTTAAAAATACTCTTTTTTCTATATCAACGCATTTCCGACGTTCATTTGTTTTCGCGTGATGACGTCATCGGATATTTTTTAAATAGAACCCCTATATTTTTTCATCGGATTCTTGTAGAGCTTCACTTGCTGAATTCAAAAATGTATAATTTCAACACTTTATTCCTTCAACTCTAGCAATAGTGCAGCTATTGAAAACTGTTATCGTTTCAGGTAAAGTGCCTTTTCTTACTGAAAATACAGCAAAATGTTACTTGAAAAAGTTGTTCAGAACGGTAAATTATGAGGACGTGCAAAATTTTAAGAAAATCGGCGAGGTTTGATTTTGAAACCATTTTTCAACAAGCACAAAGATTTTATCAAAGTAGGCCGATCTTTTTAAAATTTTGCACGTCTCCATAATTTACCGTTTTGAACAACTTTTTCAAGTAAAATTTTGCTGTATTTTCAGTAGAAAAGGCACTTTACCTGAAACAATAACAGTTTTCAATAGCTGCACTATTGCTAAAGTTGAAGGAATAAAGTGTTGAAATTATACATTTTTGAATTCAGCAAGTTATGCTCTACAAGAATCCGATGAAAAAATATAGGGTTCTATTTAAAAATATCCGATGACGTCATCACGCGAAAACAAATGAACGTCGGAAATGCGTTGGTATAGAAAAAAGAGTATTTTTAAAAAGCAAAATCGACCTGTCCGAGAAAATTTCGTGAAACTTCGTAGTTTTAGAAATAATGAATTTATTCCATACCTTTCTTCCACACAGTATAGGTGTGCCTTGGATAAGGATCCTTGTTTCACTTGATCTAAAAATAATCTAAATTTAACAAACACAATACTAAAACCGAAAATTTTGCAATGTCATGAGGAAACTGCACAATTGATTCTCCGAGAAATCATTGAGGAATACCAACAATAGTATAGAACTATAATTTTGATATCTTTCTTGTTGACGAACCCAGGAGACAGCAAGAGACTTCACCCCCTGGATATTCGAGTTTGACACCCGGGCGTCATGGAAAATTTTCCTGAAATATCTTGACCTCAAATTCACAGAACTGAGACGCTAGTCGCACACAGTGGCTTGCTGAATCGATAAGCCTGTATTTACGAATAGCGTATGTATTATCTTTTGTTGTCGGGAAGTTACAGACTCGTATTTTTCTAGCTGTGCAAGTGCTCCTGTGTCTGTCGACGCGTTCGGTTTGTTATTTTTTTGCGGGTAAGTACATGCATACCAACATAATTATTAACTAAGTACTTAAAATCTATGCGCAATCTAAGGGCAAACGATTTTTATTTTTTTCGAAATAAACTTCCTTCTCAATATTGCCAAAAAGGTTTACACAGGAACTGATGTCACAAACACCTCGTATTAGGTATATTTTATTAAAGTGATGATGATTTTGCAATATAATATTAGCGACATTTTCATGTGAGTAAGTACACACTTCACCTTGCTTTTTTATTAATACCAGCGAGGTTGACATTGCTATTTTTAGTTTATTTTTGTAACCTAGCAACCATTGGAAATGCAGATATATAGTTCAAATAGCACTCGCTGCATACCGCGTTGTACATGCGTACTTAGTTTGCCAAAAAGTACAAAACCATAACGACTTTTGATGGTTATTAAAGATGCACACAGAGGATTTTGAATTGGAGTTTTTTTATACATATTAAAACTTCTCGTGGTAACTTTCCTTTACTTAGTGTAGTTAAATATTGTTTATAATTAGTTGCATTATTATAGTTCTACGAAATATTGATTCCCGAAAAAAATACTTACGTGCAATATGAATAAAGTAGAACAAAATATTATTTATAATTAAATTATTAAAGTAATCAGAACCGCACACTATCGCAATAAATTGTCTTATCCTTTGTACCGTGCCTCTGTAAAATAACGTAAATAAACAATATTATAATTAATTCCCTAAACAGGTCAAATTTTTATTTTTCTTTACTATTGTTTTCAAATAATAATTTATTATACAGAGTGACCTACCTTCGAGTAATGACGTCATCACCGGTTTTTATTAAATGGAGCACTCCATTTTTTCCCTTTTCCGAATTTCCCTTGCTGAACAGATTCCAAAAACGCAGCGCAAGGTGCTTCAAAGTGGTACATGGTGTGCAACAATACCAAAGGTTTTTATAAAAATGTAAGAGAAAGTTATACGTCAGTAAATTCAGATACAATGCTCCTGTCAAATGTTCAAACAAAAAATATGGACCAGCAATTGCATTTTACACAATACCAGCCCACATATTGACCTTTTGTGGTCATTGCTCATGTTATTCTTGTGGATTTTCCTGAACCAATAACGGTTGTTTGCCGATTAATATGCCCGTTCAAATAAAACGTTTCCTCGTCGGAAAATGAAATGTTAGCAATGAAATTGTTATTTCGATTATTTTGGTGCATCATATACGTGTAGAATTCAGTTCATCGGTCAACGCCGTCTTGAGCTATTTCATGGATGAGACGTAAGATATTTAATACATCGTGATTTTCCGGGTTGTTGTGCCGTAACCTCGGTAACTGGTAGCTGCCAGAAATAGAGTTAAAATGTACATCCCTAGCATTAGCCGGGATACTTTTACCTGCCCTGGTTGTTCTCGGGCTAGGCTCTGTGGGGACAGACCCGCTATCGGTGTCTCTGGACCCGTCCATACATTGATTTCGGTTCCTATTGTTGGTATTACGACTTATACGGTCGGAACCGTTCCTCGGATAATGGTGCTCCTCCGAGGCGTTCCGTAGCCGCCGCTGTAACTGGTCGCATCCCATGCTTCCAAACGTTTTTGTTCCAAAAATTTTTGTTTACTTTCGTTTTTAAGTTTTTCAACACGAGTTTAAATAAAATGAATACAATTTAAATTATTTTAAGATTATTATAAAAATATTATATATTTATAATACTGCGCAAAATATTACGGTTTATTGTATGAAATGGGAACAAAAGGTACTTAGCTTTATGAGAATGACTGGTCTATTTAAAGATGTGACAGTTTTGCATATAAACACACATTTATTGATATTATTTCGATGTGACACTTCAACGCAGCGGCATTCGACAGCACGTTAATTAAGCAAAGTTCACTTGTAACTCTTTTACACATAAGAATATGCAATATTTTGAGTTGATACACCACTAAATCTTGAAAAATGTAAATTTTGAGTTAATACTGTCTTGTTCCAAACTGACGATATGTAGAACTGGTAAGCATTTGCAGTTATACCAAAGTCAGCACCAACTTTGCTATTTTAAGTGGGAAATCCTGTATATTATGGTATTTTTGGATTATATGGAAAATTTTAGGGTTGTTTTGTATAACGTTCTCTATAACCAGGAATAAATTTTGCGATATCTATTTATTAAGAAAAAAATTGACGCATGGTAGAAGATATCAGGTTCATTTTTGGTAGTCATAATGAACTTCCGATCCGATCTATTATGATTACAAGGTAAATAATATTATTGAAAGGTCAGAAACTATACATGATATACAGGGTGTTAAAAAAAGAGTGTAAAATATTTCAGGAGGTAATAGTATGAACTAAAATAAGCAGAAAAGTCTCAATAAACATGGGTCCGCAAAGTAACGGTTGCGGAGATATGGACAACTATTCGTTTTTCAAACATTTTATTTTATTAGAAATAAACCGACAAAGGAAGCTTTTAACAAACAAAAAACAAAGTGTACAGAAGATGTTCAAAGTGCCCTCCGTCCATTTCCAAGCAGGTACGACATCTTCATCACAACGATATTTGAACTCTTTCGAAAACACCCTCCTTGGTTTGGATTTCTTGACACTTTTGATTAATCCGTAGCTGCAGCTCTTCCAGGCTATTTACAGGAGTACTATACACTAATGTCTTCAAATATCCCCAAACAAAGAAATCTAGAGGGTTCAGATCAGGTGATCTTGGAGGCCATAGAACAGGTCCGGCCCTTCCTACCCATCTATGTGGAAAAGTTTGGTGTAAATGCTCTCTAACGGCCATGGAAAAATGAGCTGGAACACCATCATGCTGGAACCACATTTGTTGTCTCTAATTCAAAGGAATGTCTTCCAAAAACTCATACAGTGTGTTCTGCAGAAAGTTGAGGTAAGCAGCGCCTGTTAATCGATTTGGTAAAACAACAGGACCTAGAAATCTGTCACCTACAATACCCATCCAAATGTTTAATAAAAGACGTGCCTGATGTCCAGATTCTATTAGAGCAATAGGATTTTCGTCGGCCCAAATATGCGTATTGTGAAAATTAAACACTCCATTTCCTGTGAACCCGGCCTCATCAGTAAAAAGAATGTTTGCAAGAAAACGAGGGTCTTCAGCATCATGACGTAGAAACCAGCGGCAAAAAACCAAACGTGCTTGATAATCATTTATTGGATTTAAGGCCTGTACTCGTTGCACATGGTATGGATAAAGCAGTTGCTCGTGAAGGATTCTCCAAACAAGAGAATAACTAATTCCTACCTCGGCAGATATTCTCCGCACACTCGTACCTGGATTCTGCTCTACCAGTGCTAAAATTTCTTCTTCTGCTCTAGGAGTGGATACCGACCTTGGTCTTTCGGATAAATGGCACTGTTTGCTCAAGGAACCGGTATCACGCAATCTTTGGTGAATTCTTCCAAACATGCGTTATGAAGGAATCTGGCGATTTGGACAAGCGTCAACATAAAGACGTCGCGCTTCGGTGGCGTTCCCATTAGTACGACCATACATGAAATGCATGTCTCTTAATTCTGCGTTACAGTAACCAGCCATAGCAAACTTGTGCATTGAGAACAACTGTCAAATACCTACTGTTTATTTCACTAAACATTAACCAACTATTATAAGAAAATACACAACGTTTTTGCAAAATAAAATAGAGGCTAAAAAACATAAAACATTCCATATCTCGGCACCCGTTACTTTGCGGATCCATGTTTATTGAGAATTTTCTGCTTATTTTGGTTCCTACTATTACATCCTAAAATATTTTGCACTCTTTCTTTAACACCCTGTAGAGGTAATATTTGATAAACGTCTGTCTTTCAATGCTCATATTGATAAGATCGTTATAGTAAGGACCTTTCTAATATTGAACTTTTCAAAATATTATACTACTCACTATCAAACCCAGTCTATCAGATTGGAAATTGTTCAGACGTTTCCTCAAACTGTCGTCATTTAAAACATATGGTATTTACCCTGACATTGGTATACCTCATGATTCTTTACTTCAGACATGGTTTCAAAAACTTAAGAGTTTGTAGATAGTGTCATTCATCTATATTTTTGTTTAAAGTAATGAACAATGATGCAGATGATTCTGGAATTTTACAAAAGATATAGTTAAATATCCCCAGGTTTTTATCACGCTCTGTTGTTACCTTCCATCTTCCTGTTCCTTGAGGTAATATGATAATCAAATCTTCTTTATTTCAGTGTTACACTAACTATAATTAATAAATAGCCAGCTTCATATGTATTTTTTAATACCTTGCTTTCCGTATTAGGTAAGTTTTACTCTTGTCTTTATTGTTAATTTTAACAATTTAGCATATGCTAATGCTAAGATTGAGCAATGAAAATATTTTCATTGCTCAATAGCATCCTGTAATTACTGTAAACTGTTGGATGATACAATTTTTAAAAATAAAATTTTTCGGATCAATGTTTTAGCAGATAACAATGGACGGTTTTTCCCGTTGGACACTCTGCATATTTACTTTACACAATTAACTATTTGGAAACGACCTTAAAATGAGCTGTTAGATAGAACAAGTTGTAATAAACTAATGTAATCAATTTTAAACAATCATGACATATAGACATAACTGCCCGTGATAATTATCACCGTTACTCGTGATTGCCTCATTTTTGGAAATCTACAGATAAGCTACAATTTAATTGCCTACGATTCGGTTTTATATTAGAATATCCAAGGTTACAATTCACAATTAGAGAACGTCATCAAAGTTAGGGAAAATATTACAAGTTTTTGTTTACATTTACAATCGAAACTGTATGTACGTATCAAAATGACTGAACAAATATTGTCGACACTGGATGAAGATATCATTAATTCCGAGTGTAAATAGAAGTCTGTAGGTATAAATAATTATCGATATTAACAAGAAAATGTACTTAAAAACACAGTGATTCTAAAAGGAAATGCAATCAGCATAAAGCTGGTTACGGACGGTGAGATATATTATTTGATATATTACAAAAATATCGCTTGTGATTAAAATGCATAGAACGTTACGCACTGACGCTATAATATACAGGGTGTTAAAAAAAGAGTGTAAAATATTTAAGGAGGTAATAATATGAACCAAAATAAGCAGAAAAGTCTCAACAAACATGGATCCGCAAAGTAACGGTTGCGGATATATGGAATGTTTTATGTTTTTTAGCCCCTTTTTTTATTTTGCAAAAACGTTGTGCATTTTCTTATAATAGTTAATTGATGTTTAGTGAAATAAACAGTACATATTTGACAGTTGTTCTCAGTGCACAAGTTTTCTTTCGCTATGGCTGGTTACTCTAACGCAGAATTAACAGACATGCATTTCATGTATGATCGTGCTAATGGGAACGCCACCGAAGCGCGACGTCTTTATGTTGACGCTTATCCAAATCGCCAGATTCCTTCACAACGCATGTTTGGAAGAATTCATCAAAGATTGCGGGATACCGGTTCCTTGAGGAAACAGTGCCATTTATCCGGAAGACCAAGGTCGGTATCCACTCCTAGAGCAGAAGAAGAAATTCTAGCACTGGTACAGCAGAATCCACGTACGAGTGTGCGGAGAATATCAGCCGAGGTAGGAATTAGTGGTCCTCTTGGTTGGAGAATCCTTCACGAGCAACTGCTTTATCCATACCATGTGCAAAGAGTACAGGCCTTAAATCCAATAAATGATTATCAAGCACGTTTGGTTTTTTGCCGCTGGTTTCTACGTCATGATGCTGAAGACCCTCGTTTTCTTGCAAACATTTTTTTTACTGATGAGACCGGGTTCACAAGAAATGGAGTGTTTAATTTTCACAATACGCATATTTGGGCCAACGAAAATCCTCATGCTCTAATAGAATCTGGACATCAGGTACGTTTTTCATTAAACATTTGGATGGGTATTGTAGGTGACAGGTTTCTAGGTCCTGTTGTTTTACCAAACCGATTAACAGGCGCTGCTTACCTCAACTTTCTGCAGAACACACTGTATGAGTTTTTGGAAGACATATTCCTTTGAATCAGAGGCAACAAATGTGGTTCTAGCATGATGATGCTACAGCTCATTTTTCCATGGCCGTTAGAGAGCATTTACACCAAACTTTTCCACATAGATGGGTAGGAAGAGCCGGACCTGTTTTATAGCCTCCAAGATCGCCTGATCTGAATCCTCTAGATTTCTTTGTTTGGGAATATTTGAAGACATTCGTATACGGTACTCATGTAAATAGCCTGGAAGAGCTGCAGCTACGGATTAATCAATAGTGTCAAGAAATCCAAACCAAGAAGGGTGTTTTCGAAAGAGTTCGAATATCGTTGAGACGAAGATGTCGTGCCTGCTTGGAAATGGACGGAGGGCACTTTGAACATCTTCTGTAACTTTGTTTTTGGTTTGTTAGAAACTTCCTTTGTCGGTTTATTCCTAATAAAATAAAATGTTTAAAAACGAATAGTGGTCCATATCTCCACAACCGTTACTTTGCAAACCCATGTTTATTAATACTTTTCTGCTTATTTTGGTTCATACTATTACCTCCTGAAATATTTTACACTCTTTTTTTAACACCCTGGTATATTTATTTATACAGTGCCTTCACAAATGATTACAAACCACGTGACCAGGACTGTGATTCTCGAACAACAACTCGTATGCAAACAGATTTCTTGTCTCTCTCAATTGCCGTAGTGAGGAAAAGGATATTCGCATATGAATTGCTCTGCGATTGATTTGAGAATCTCGACCCTGATCACGTGGCTTTTAATCATTTATGAAGGCACTGTATCTATGTGGTTTACTTGTCTGTGGGAATAAATCCCATTACAAAAAAATAGATATATATTATATTATCGCTCACCGTCCGTAACTATATTTCTTGCACGCTATTTGCTAAATACAGAGCCATATTTTGCAGTGGCGTATCAAAAACCCTGATGTTTGGAGTGGTCTCCCCCCCCTCACATTACCATTAGGCCATTTTTGAATTCGTTTATAATAGTGATGTATACCTATAATCCACATAATATTATGTACAAAATAAAATTGCCGTCTCGTGTAAAAGGAGAAAGACGCATATTTATATGATAATTACGATGTTTTTGTTTTGCTTAGCCATTTGAGTTCCAGACATGATTTGTAATGTAAATAGTTACAAAGTATTATAAAAGTGGAAAACATACGTGTAGCTGCTGCCTTCATTTTGATTAAGATAATTCAAAGTTAAACGAAAATATAGGCAGGGGGTAGGTGGGTAAAAAAATACCTAACACATAAATTTCGAAACAATAAAAGGTAAAAAAAAATAAAAGGTACCATAAGAAATTTTATACAACTGGCTCGATGATTTGACCTTGTTAATTGGGATCAAAAATTAAACAAATATATCAACATTGAAATGGAAAAAGACTGGCTAAAACAATGAAATTTTTGGCTACTTTGGCCTATTCAACTTGACAATATCTTCCCCGGACATTCAAGCAATCCATATCAAAAAGAGTATACACTTACGTTATCCATTCGTAACTCTTGACTAGAACTTCACTATTTCTAATAAAGAAATTAGTGATAATGAACGAACGTCCAACGTCGACTGTTCAAGCAGTGGCGTATTAAATTTAGACAAAGGATAGAAGTTGAACGAACTTGTATAAGCTTGCTAATTCAGAATTCCAGGAAAGAACTACTCTGAGGGCCCCGACCAGCATTGAATTATATCTGGAAAATCTATAGCAAACAACTAAAGTCATTCGTCAGCAGCCCACCAGATATATACCGGTTTTGAGTTTATTAGCTCTCATCAGTATGCCATAGGTGAGCTAACCGTTGAATAACTCTAGCTGTTTAAGTCTGTCTAATCCGACAGAAATAACAATGAGTACGCGGTGTAGACAAGGTACATCCAGCGGCCATTCACACGAAGCGTTCTATATCGCAGTAGAAACTATTGAAAGCTAGCGACCTCTATCGCAATTCGGCGATAACGATATCCGTTTCGATTTTCCGGGAGTAATTCAATGCGTGTCGGGGCATTAGCTAGAATAGTTGTTTCCTGGGATTCCGTGTCTGATTTTTGTAAGTTGAGTTTCTCCCAAGACTCGTGATATTATATAAAATTTAATTTTACACAAAAAAAGGTACTTTTACTACATTTAATAATAATGCGTTGTTTTCGGGCAAAGTACGAAAAAAACTGAGAAAATCCAAAAAATGTATAACAAAATAGTGCCTACTGTTAAATTTGTTAAAATGTAATAAATATGTTTTGCATTACAGGTAAAAATAATAATTAAACAATCAAATATTTTAATAATTAAAGGATATACTTATTTCTTTCACTTAATCTGTAAATGTAGTTGTGAATATGTAATTAATACTTTTTTGATTTAGTTCAATTATATTTTACTATATTAAAAGATTTTTTTGTATGATTGATTGGAATCTTGCAATATAAACCTGAGTATTTAAATAAAAAAGTGGGGAACGCGGAAAAAATAGGATCAAACTGATAAATTACTTCTCGCATAACAATTGACATGTTCCTTAAATATTAAATTATAATTGCAACAAACAAGATAAAAGTCAGACAAGACTAAGTTGTTATCGCATTGTGATAAGAATGTTCGCTTCTGACTAATTGATTATATTATTATAACCACCCGGACAGCAAAAAGTATCAAATTAATAAATGATGTTTGGAATTGAGATAAAGATCAGATGAGCGATGTTTTTTTACTAACGGCCTTAAACTTTTTTTACATTTTGAGATTCATACTTTGATTAAAATTGTCGCAAAACATACAAAGCCTTGCTATAACTCGTGTCAACAATATGGGAAGGAGATCGAGATTAAAAAATTATCTCATTTTCACTTCTCTTGAAGCTGACATTTTTTCCGTTAGATAATACTGAACATTGAACATGATAATCAGTGCATTTTCCAACAACTTGACAAATATTTGTAAGTTTCTACATTAACTTTTTTTCTTATTATTGTTACGAAAGTTCACCTACCTTTTTAGTTAGTTAATTATGTTCCTGTTTTCGTTAGAATTTATAATTGAAGCTCACCTACCTCGTTAGTTTGTAAATTACGTTTCTGTTCATGTTAGGATTTATAATTTTTGTGATGCCTTTATTTTGACGTTTTCCGGAATATTCCAGGCTATATTCTATTTGTTTCTCGACACGTTCTCGAAGTCTCAGAAACTTCGAGAACTGTAGAAACCTATATAAGCAGATCATTTTCGGCCGCTGGAGTCAGTTTGTATTCAGCAGCCAAACGCAAGTGACAAACGTCAAAGTAAAGCGTTGACAGTTGTGAAATTGTTGAAGAATATTTCTTGTATTATCAAGAGTGATAATAAAGATTATTTGTCTACGTGACGTGTTTCAACGATAACCTAGTTTCGAGGTTACATTGGTGTCAGAAGTGTGACGTTCCGCAAAGAAGACGTTTGGAGTAGACAAGTGAATGCCAGTAACGAGATCAAGAGCGACTGAAATGGAGGAAACATTGAGACAGTTAATGGGAATGATGAAAGATATGAAGGAAGAAATAAAGAAGAGTCAAGACGAAATGGGAGAAAATTTAAAGGAAATGAAAAACAACCAAGATGAAATGAAAACTAGTCAAGAGGAAGTAAAAAATAGTTTAGAAGAAATGAAAAATAATCAGGAAGAGTTAAGAAACGAAATGAAAACCAGTCTACAAGAAAACAATAAGAAGTTAGAAGAAGCAATTAAAGTTAAACTCGACGAATTTGAGGAAACTGTGGAAGAGGAAATTAATCAATTAAGAAATGAGGTACAAGATAAGGTCCAGGTCGTAGAAGACAATATGACTAAGTTACAAAGTGAAGTCTCAAATCTGAAATCTCAGTTGTCTACAAAAGAGCCCATTAAGACTGAGAGCAGCGTTTTTCCGTCGTCAAGAGTGAAGGCACCAACATTTGATGGAAAAGTGTCATGGAGCACTTACCTTAAACAATTTGAAGCAGCTGCCTTGGCAAATAATTGGTCAGAAGAAGAAAAGGCTACATCACTAATAGTTGCCCTACGAGGTGAAGCCATGGAGATATTACGAACGCTAGCCGAGGATCAACAAATAGACTATCAAATGCTGAAGAGTGCTTTAGAAATGAGGTATGGCGATGCTCATCTACAACACGTTTATCAAGCACAATTAAAAGGCCGAAGACAACGCTTCGAAGAAAATCTGCAGCAATTTGAGGCAGATATAGCACGTATGGTGAAGCTAGCCTACCCCACCGCACCGACGGAATTTCAAGAACAGTTAGCAATAAGTAGCTTCATTGATGGCCTGCGAGATTCGGAGATCGGTCAAGCGTTAAGGTTGGCCAGGCATAAAAATATATCTGAAGCTTTGGCCCAGGCGCTAGAAATTGAAGCCGCACGACAAGCTTCCCGAAGTAGTCAAGGCAGAATAAGGCAACTAAGATTTAGGAGAGAAGAACCGCGTGAAGCCGAAGAGGATGACGAAGGATTAATGAAGAGCTTAAGACAATTTCTAGACAATTATCACAAAGAAAAAGTCCGTACCGACTCTACTGTATATAGCAGGAGAAGATCCATCAAGTGTTGGAATTGTGGAGTTGAAGGGCATCTTAGGAATCGATGCCCTAAGAATACATCTAGTCAGGACCAGGAAAACGCCAACTAGTCAGCTTTGAGGGCGAAAGCTGGCTAGGTGCAACCAGCCCCACCAACTATTAAGATCAAGGTAACCCGTCTGCAAAATAATGGAACGAGTTTGGTAGTACCAGGGCGTATATGCGGACGGGATTGTGAAATGGTCCTTGATACAGGCTCTAGTCACACTATAGTAAGACCGAACATCGTCGCTCACTGCAGAATACAAAAGCCAGACCGGAATTACATCTTGGAGACAGCAAATGGAGAAGTCATATCAGTGAAGGGCATCCATCTAGCTAGAATAACCCTGGGGCAACCACATTCCAACACAACATCCTAGTAGCAGATATAACCGATGATGTCATTCTTGGACTTGATGTAATGACTCAACATAATTTTGTATTGGACCTTCCACGAAGACTATTGAAGACCAAAGATGAAGAAATCATCATGCAGTTTCCTGAAATCAGAAACCTTCCTATTAGAACTGTGAAAGCGTCAGCAGACATAGAACTTCCAGCAGGTTCAGAACTAGTAATTGAAGCTATTTGTAGCAGTCCTTCGGCAGTTGAAGAAACTGTAATCGTAGAACCAGAACCAGAGAGCAGCCTCTATAGGAAGGGCATATTAACCGGAAAGACATTAACAGAAAGGAAAAACAATTTGGTATTGGTGAGAATGCTTAATCTAAAGGACTACCCACAACAGATCAAGAAAGGCGAACCTTTGGGAATTTGTCAAACAGTTGCATCGGTGTTCAGCAATATGGAATCATCAACAGCATCTCGAAATATTCAAAAACTACCCGAAGTCCTGCAGACCCTTGTTAACCGATTCAAGTCCCCATTACGAGCTGATGAAGTCCAAAAATTGGAAGATTTGTTGAGGCGCTACCAGGATGTATTCTCGTTAACAGAGGATGACGTCGGAAGGACTAATCTTGTGCAGCACCGCATAAATACCGGCAACACCACTCCAATTAAACAAGCTCCACGACGTATCCCTTTAGCGAAGCAAGAAGAGGTATCGACGATGCTTAGAGACATGCAGCAACAGGGAGTCATTGAACCATCCCAGAGTCCATGGACTTCGCCGGTTGTTCTGGTAAAGAAGAAGGATGGCACTACCAGATTTTGTGTGGATTATAGAAGACTTAACGATGTCACTAAAAGGACAGTTATCCGTTGCCAAGAATAGACGATACCCTGGATACCCTGTCTGGATCCCAATGGTTTTCCACATTAGACCTGAAAAGTGGCTATTGGCAAGTGCAACTTCACCCAGATGATAAAGAGAAGACAGCGTTTTCCATTGGAACAGGGTTGTGGCACTTCAACGTCATGCCCTTTGGCCTCTGCAACGCACCAGCCACCTTTGAAAGACTTATGGAAACCATTCTACGAGGAATGACCTGGAAAACTTGTCTCGTTTATCTTGATGACATAATAATACTTGGCAAAGACTTTGAAGATCATTTGAAGAATGTTCAAGAAGTTTTCCAAACGTTGAGGGAAGCCCGGCTCAATCTAAGTCCCAAGAAGTGCATGCTCTTTCAAAAGGAAGTCAAGTATTTAGGACACATTATTTCCTCTGACGGAGTGAAGACTGACCAGAGAAAACAGAAACCGTCTGGAAATGGCCAGTACCGAAAGACAAACATGAATTAAGGAGTTTCCTTGGACTTTGCACTTACTATCGCAAGTTTGTGAAAAATTTCGCCGAGATTGCAAAACCCTTACATCGACTCACAGAAAACAATCAGCCATTTATCTGGACGGAACAATGTCAACAAGCTTTTCAGAGATTAAAAGAAGCTTTGTGTTCTTCTCCGATTCTGTCATATCCCAAGCCTGGAAAGACATTCATCGTTGACACGGATGCTAGTAATATTGGAATTGGAGGAATATTATCACAAATTGAAAATGGGCAAGAAAAAGTGATTTCCTACTTTAGCAAGGTCCTCTCTAAGCAAGAAATGAACTACTGCGTAACCAGAAGAGAGTTGCTTGCCATAGTTAAAACTGTGGAGCATTTTCATAAGTATCTCTATGGTCAGCCGTTCGTCTTGAGGACCGATCATGCTTCTTTGAAGTGGCTACTGCAGTTCAGGAATCCGGAAGGCCAAGTGGCAAGATGGCTTCAACGGTTGCAGGAGTATGACTTCAAAATTGAACACCGTAAAGGATCTAACCATCGTAATGCTGATGCTCTATCCAGAAGACCATGTCCTTCAAATTGTAAACATTGTGTGCGACAAGAAGTGAGGGAAGAAGATGAATTTCTTTGCAGAAGAACTACCATCCAGTCTCCAGAGGATTGGGAAATTAAAACCATTGCTAAAGAACAAAGTGAAGACCCGGATTTTGGACCAATTTTCCAATGGAAGATAAACAACATGGACAGACCCACCTGGCAGGACATTGCTGATAAGTCACCATCTCTAAAAAGTTACTGGGCGTTATGGAATTCTTTAGCCATCGAGAACGGCCTATTAAAAGAGTCTGGGAGAGCCCAGACGGCAAAGAAAAGATTTATCAAACAATACTGCCCCAGAAAAGAATTCCAGAAGTTCTTCAAGCACTGCACAGTGGAGTCGGTGGTGGGCACTTTGGAATAAACAAAACTCTGAATAAAGTTAGAGAACGATTCTACTGGCTTGGCAGTCGGTCCGATGTGGAAGAATGGTGCCGACGTTGTGATACCTGCGCCTCTAGTAAGGGACCCAGGACTCGAAGCCGAGGACAGATGAAGCAGTACAATGTTGGAGCTCCATTCGAGAGAATAGCTATTGACATAGCTGGACCATTTCCTCGTAGCAGCAGTGGGAATCGTTATATTTTAGTAGTGATGGACTACTTCAGTAAATGGCCAGAAATATATCCCTTACCTAATCAAGAAGCTGTTACCGTAGCCGAAGCTTTATTTGAAAACTGGATATGTCGTTATGGGGTGCCCAGAGATTCATTCCGACCAAGGACGAAATTTCGAGTCGGAAGTATTTCAGAAGGTTTGTGAGCTGCTAGGCATTCACAAAACCAGAACTACACCTCTTCACCCGCAATCAGATGGAATGGTGGAAAGATTCAATCGCACCATCGAAAACTTCCTGAGAACGGCCGTCAACGAGAAACAGACCAACTGGGATACCTGCCTTCCTCCATTTTTACTGGCATACCGAGCAGCAATTCATGAGACCACGGGTAAAACACCAGCCAACGTGATTTTCGGCACAGAATTGCGGCTACCCATAGATCTAATTATGAATCGACCGCAACACGAGGAAAACTTAGATGATTATCTCAGCCATCTGAAAGATCGAATAAAGATGGTACATGAAGAAGTACGAGAGAAGATAAAAATAGAAAGCGACAGAATGAAGACCAGATACGACTTGCGTGCCAACAGCAGCGGGTTTCAAGAGCTTGAGAAAGTGTGGCTCTATAACCCAAAAAGAAGCAAGGGTAAATCTACTAAGCTGCAGAAATCGTGGGAAGGCCCTTATACCGTCGTGTCACGATTGAATGACGTAGTTTACAGGATCCAGAGGAATCCCCAAGCCAAGATGAAGATTGTCCACATCGATCGTTTAACACCTTATCAAGAAGGCCATGCGGACAATGGAGTAACCTGATCAGGACGATCAGTTCTAAGAGGGGGGCAATGTTACGAAAGTTCACCTACCTTTTTAGTTAGTTAATTATGTTCCTGTTTTCGTTAGAATTTATAATTGAAGCTCACCTACCTCGTTAGTTTGTAAATTACGTTTCTGTTCATGTTAGGATTTATAATTTTTGTGATGCCTTTATTTTGACGTTTTCCGGAATATTCCAGGCTATATTCTATTTGTTTCTCGACACGTTCTCGAAGTCTCAGAAACTTCGAGAACTGTAGAAACCTATATAAGCAGATCATTTTCGGCCGCTGGAGTCAGTTTGTATTCAGCAGCCAAACGCAAGTGACAAACGTCAAAGTAAAGCGTTGACAGTTGAGAAATTGTTGAAGAATATTTCTTGTATTATCAAGAGTGATAATAAAGATTATTTGTCTACGTGACGTGTTTCAACGATAACCTAGTTTCGAGGTTACATTATTTATTTCAAAATAACTGCATTTTACTCCTATATACTTTTCTATACATTAAATCATCGCTGCTTAAAATGATACAATTTGATTATTTTGCAATTAATAGTAGGTAGACAAATATGTATACCGGGCGTCCCGTTAAGGTCGACCAGCGGCTGTATATCGCTTCCGGAAATAAATATTGATAACAATAGTCAACCCGAGAAGTCTATTAAAATTATTTTCCACTTTCAAATTTTACCGCTAGATGGCGAATTTTTGAGTTCAACTCGAAAAGTGAGATTTTCTCCATAAAAACAATAGTGAGGATTATGTTATATTGAACAGTTTTGGACTCTCCCATTGAAACTTTAAAGATTATTTATTTGACATTTTGCTCTATTTGTTAAAGTAAGGGGTAGGGAAAGGACAGAATGGTATTGCATAAAAAGTTGGAAAACTCCCGACTACGTCAACCGATTTTAGCAAACTTGATCTTGTTTTAAAGCCGAATGATAATGTCTAAATACTTAAGTTTCTGTTTAAGCCTGTACCGCCAGATGGCGGTGGATAGATTTGACATCTGGAATGGAAATGGGAAATGTATGTTTTATTTATCTTATTACTCATAAAATTGTCAAATATGGCCGAAAGCAGCTATCATTTTCCAGACTTAAGTTATAATCGAAAATATTTTAGGACACCAAATTACGGCATCTGGTGGTTCAAGTTTAAACAAAAACTATTGTTACAGATAATGATTCGGCTGTCAAACAGTTTTAAAACCAAATCAAGTTTGCTGAAATCGGGAGTTTCCCAACTTTTCCTGCAATACAATTCTGCCCTTTCCCTACCCCTTACAAATAGAGCAACATGTCAAATAAATAATCTTAAAGTTTCAATGGGAGAGTCCAAAACCGTTCAATATAACACAATCTTCACTATTGTTTTTATGGAGAAAATGAAGTGGAAAATGATTTTAACATCTCGGGATGACTATTGTTGTCAATATTTATTTCATCATATCATATCATTAAAAATAGTACTAGTTTGTTTAAATCATAAATAATATATTCCTTTATATCGAAAAATACTTGAACGTTGGCCAAACAAACAGTTTAGCATAGGTTTATGGTATTTTTGAAATTAAAAAGAAAGTTTGACTTTTTTATGTTTTAAATAGATTTATGTAGGTATTTCCTGTCTAGACCACTGAAAATTTAAAGATATATTTAAAACGAAGTTGCTATTTTTACGTGACACGTCAAATTATTGAAATTTATTACTGAATCTACAACCAGAATAAAAAAATCAGTAGAGATTAAGTAGACATAAAAATTATATACCTAATTTTATTTTATTATCATATTATTTATTATCATCAAAAATATACTTACTGCCTATAGTAGACACTACAAAATTGTTGATGTATTTGTATAAGTTTGTTGTTTTATTTAGTAGAATGCATAAAAATCAGCCCTAAACATGCTTACCTAAATAAACTAAATTCATAATTATTAACTAGAATGTTAATTGTATATTAAAACATCTGGCAGAATTAACAATATTGCCATTACAAGTAATACAGGGTTAACTATGATTTAGTACAAATATTTTAAGAGGGGATAGGGAAAATTCAGAATTAACGGAATCAGTTTTCAAAAAAATTCCAAACTTATTTATAAAGCGAAAAAATTTTTTTTTTCAAAACCTTATTAACCCCTAATTTCTCGGCGACTATGCCGCCTGTCAGCTGCGAGGTTAGGTATATTCTGCCAAAGTCAAAGTTGTCGATGGTAATGACAGAGCACCGCGTTGCCACGTGTAACGATTTACGGCGCTTTTAAAGAAAAAGTTTTATTTACAAAATATTAGATTATGTAACGAGAAACACGATATGGTAGCACTGAGAGTAAACCCTACCTTATTACTGATACTTCCAGAACTGATATTTGGAGATTTCAAGAAAGTTGAATTATTTTCTGTTTTCTAACTTGTTTACATTATAACTTGTCGTTGAAAAAATTGTTGTACAGAAAGATAGATATGTACAGGGTGATTGGGGGAAGCCCCAATATTCTAAAGGGGTGTTCAGGGGGCAAAAGTCAACAAAAAAGCCTGTCGAATATCATTCGACACACGTGTTAATTATTGTAATGCTTCAGTAGAGAAAAATGTTTATACTGTATTAGTTTAGTTTAGTTTAGTTTAGTTTAGTTTAGTTTAGTTTAGTTTAGTTTAGTTTAGTTTAGTTTAGTTTAGTTTAGTTTAGTTTAGTTTAGTTTAGTTTAGTTTAGTTTAGTTTAGTTTAGTTTAGTTTAGTTTAGTTTAGTTTAGTTTAGTTTAGTTTAGTTTAGTTTAGTTTAGTTTAGTTTAGTTTAGTTTAGTTTAGTTTAGTTTAGTTTAGTTTAGTTTAGTTTAGTTTAGTTTAGTTTAGTTTAGTTTAGTTTAGTTTAGTTTAGTTTAGTTTAGTTTAGTTTAGTTTAGTTTAGTTTAGTTTAGTTTAGTTTAGTTTAGTTTAGTTTAGTTTTAGTTTTATTGACCACGATATATACAAATATTTGTGGCAAGTCAAACATATACACAATAGCAAAAGTAACAACAATTAAGTTCATACTTCATAACACAGTATAAAACAAATTAATAAATATTGCAAACAAACAAAGTACATGAAAAAACAAACAATTTAAAACAATAATAAAATTATCACATGTCAACACAGTATAAAACAAAATAATAAATCTTGCGAACAAACAAAGTACATGAAAAAACAAACAATTTAAAACAATAATAAAATTATCACATGTCTAAAGAAATCTATCTCCATGTTCAAGGGCATCCATGTATTCTCGTGTTGAATAAAAAGCACGTGAAATTAAATAGCCTTTTACTTTTACTTTGAATTTCATTGTATTTAATTGTCTTATTTCCTGTGGTAAGACGTTGTAAAGGGCAGTATTCAATGAATTTTTAACTGATTTGCTCAGACGGTATTTGGGGGGTCTTATTAAGTTACCACCTCTTGTGTTATAACTGTGAAAATCGGAGTTTATTTTATAATTATCTTTATTATTATGGATTTCACATAGTTGCAGTAATATAAAAAAACATGGTAATGTAATGATTTTATAATTAATAAAAAGTGGTTTGCAGTGTTCTAGATAACCCACATTAGCGATAATTCTAACAATTTTTTTCTGCATGCGAAATATGTCCACATGCCTACAATCCCCACCCCACAACAAAAGACCGTAACTCAAATGAGAATGAAACAAAGAAAAATACACTGTCAACAATGTACTGCTGTTTGTATATTCTTTCAAGTTCCGAATAAGGTATATGGTAGGAGACAGTTTCTTTTTCAGTTTTTCAATATGAGAAGACCAGTTTAAACCACAGTTTATCGTTACACCAAGAAGCACCGCATCATCTCTCCCTATTATAAATTATAACATTGATTAAAGATCTACCGAAATAAACCGAAATTAATTAATTAAATTTGCAAATATACCAGCGTCCGCCTCTATGCATACATCAGCTCGTTATTGGATTGCACGGGTTAATCGTTGAAGTGCACGGCGATTTTCTCTTATGAGGACAATCCGATCGAATAGCACCTTTCTTGTGTTCACTTTTGTGACATATACTAATGACTTAAACCATCCCCAAAGGTAGTAATCAAGGGTATTCAAATCTGATGACCTTGCTGGTCAATTTTGGAAACCACGTCGGCCAATCCAGCGTTGTGGAAAGCGATTTTTAAGATGATTGATCACAACGTGACTAAAAAGGGCAGGAGCACCATTACGCTGAAAGTACATGTTTTGCCTAATATCCAATGGAAAAGCGTCCAGTAGATCTGTCAAATTATTGCATAAGAACACCGTGTAGCACAACTGGGCCAAGTAATTGATTTATTAATCATACCACACCCACACGTTAATGCTGAACCGATGCTCAAACTTACTTTCTACCGTGGCGTGCGGTTTTCATCTGACCAACGATGTTCATTGTGATAGTTATTTACTCCATCACGAGTGAATTGAGCCTCATCAGTGAACAAAATGGTAAAGTAAGTGTATAGTTTGCGTTTATCCAACTGCAAAAATGCAACAGCAAATCATAATCACCGTCCTGAAGATTCTGGATGCGCTGAATATGGAAATGTTTTAAATCATTTTTTTAATGACTTCCCACTTTGATTAATTTGGAGACGGGTTGTAATTCGTCTTGTACTTACACCCGAGCTACGTTCTACCATAGTTAGAATATCTTCCACTGCTAGACCAGGACCAGCTTGCCTCTCAGATGTAACTCTCACACTGGGAAACATTCCAGTTTCACGTGCATTGTTGAAGACTGTCTGGAATATATTTCTATCTGGCACTCTTCTGTTCGGAAAGCGTCGTCGATATTCAGCAACTGCACGATTAGCGCTACCGATAAATAAAAATAATATTAACATATTCTCGATGATTAAATGTGGCAGGCATTACGAAATTACTTGCGGCAGTTATAAAATAAGCGTTTAAATCACAAACGTTAAAATAAATGTGACAATTAGTAATACTACTAATACTAATGTGAATTTGGTTTAGAATACATAATCTTCTCAAAATAAAATATCAAATAATAACAGCTTTCACAAAAATAGCAATAAAAATATTTTCGTTGCTATCCCAGTAACCGTTGATATTCGACCATATGTTTATTAGGCTTTTTTGTTCACTTTTGCCCCCTATACAACCCTTTCAAATATTAGTTGTTCCCCCCAATCACCCTGTATATTGTGGGAATCCACTTAGTTAAATATTATTTTGTTATATCTGTACTGCTGAATGAATAACACCCTCTATAGAATATTATATACGCATTAGCTAGCGGGGAAACTGTAGACGAAGAAATAATAAACACGGGAACGCTGAGCGAGATTCGGCGGGTAGTTAGATGGGTTTGAAGACTTCGGCAGGTTAGGTGGAAGACAGTGAATGGTGATAAATAGTGCATCTGTTCTAATTTTACAGGTCAGTAACTTGTTTTTGTATATTGTATTTAAAGATTGAATGTCATTGTGTTACATTTATTATTTTATTGTCTGTTCAATATCTTATTACAGTTTCATTATATTTTATTAGAATTTGGAGGTAAAACAGTACTTGTGGATTTATTGTTGAAATTATATGTATAACTTTAGTTTTAGTCGAAGTTATGCTGTTGTAAATGGTATTGTAAGTTATTATTAAGCATCTATGACTACTACTTTATTACTTGAATTAGCGGTTTGCTTGTCAGATGTTTGTAAGAGCTTTGGTGATTCTATTAATATTTTCTCCCGTGACTGGACAAACATCCGTTAAAAACATATGAGGCATAAGATATGATTTGAGATGTTTGTTCAACCCCTCAACTACTAGCTGGGTAGCCTGCCGTATGGGACCTCAGTACCTTCTGACGCAAGTGGGCTAACTAACGAAAACACTCTTCAGTTTTGTATGTAGAATTAGGATGATATTACCGTGTGTTCAAGAACTGAAGTACAGGTACATTTTTATTGTTATCACTATTATTACCATTGCAATAGCGACAGCGATTCTTTGAATTGTGATCGGGGTTTTCTCTGTCGTGCTCTTTTCCCCCGTGAATTCAAGGCTGAGTACGGCACTGATAGGTGGTTAGGTAGGCTATTACACCATTAACAGAAAACTAATAAACGAGGTGTATTTAGTAATTTGTTTTGTTTTATTTAAAACTACTCAAATCTCCCTAATTTCGTAAATATGTAGCACATTCGAGGTAAGTTAATAAATAATATAAATAAACACAACGTAGGTAAATCTTCTCGATTATTGGCCAAATACCTCTTTCAACAATGTTGAAGGAACCCGGGTATGTTACACTACAATATATATGACCTGGCGTTCCAGTCCTTTTAGAATTTAGAATTTTAAAATTTATTCAAGTATTAGGTATCATAAATAATAAATCAACAACATAAATATCCCACAAAAGAAACAGTTGCTCCTTGTGCGCAGGATTACATGCATATGATGCCAGAATCTAGATACAAAAAATAAAACAAAAAGTCAATAGTAACAATAATAGTAAAAACATAAAAAATAAAATGAAATTGCAAAAATAATGTTCACTGATGCGTAAAACAGGAAGCGATAAATATACTTCTCCCACAACAATATATCAACTATGAGAACAAAGAAAATATAATCTTACCGTCAAATGCACTGTTGCTTAAAATAGACTGACTATGACAAATCAGTTGTTGTGGTTGAAAACCGCACTTGATTTTATCTGGTATAAATATTATGAGTGAAATTTTCTACATAAATTTCAAATTTATGAAAAAATGTGTCAGATGCTCTTCCACATAATCAAACAGTAAGCTATATATTTGGTGTCCGAACAGTCGCATAAAAAATTATAACTGCGGCTTGAACTAAAATCAAAAATAGGAATGAGTAATGTAAAAGGTTCGTTATTTCTGAAATGTAGTTATAATCTTATACAGGGTGGTCCGCTTTTCATGGCATCTCGGAAACCGAAGCTGAAGAATATACGAGTTTTTTTTTCTTATGGGCGCCATATTGGATCTTGCCAGTAGGTAACAGATGTAGAATAAAGTTACGAATATCTTCTGTACTACTATCACCATTGAAATCTATATTTTACTAATTGTATATGAAAAAATCTGTCACTTGCTAGAGATTTTTCGCGTACTAAATATGATGATGTCTGTGATGTATAAATAATTATTATAAAACAGTGGAGAGTAGGTATGGATAAAACTAAAAATCATATCAAATAAAATATAAAAAACTGCATAATTACTTTGTTATGCAGTTTTTTTTGTATTTACTGCTTTTAAGCAGAACATACAAATTTCAAATAATATCTGGCAGCATACATATTTAATTTTTAAGATATGTAGAATGTATAACATCACTGTCAAACGTAATAATGAGGCAAATATTCTTTAAAACAGTCAGTACTTCCTAGTAAAGCAGAACTGATTATCAATTTCTCCACAAAAAAACAACATACCCTTTAATTGCAACGTAGTTGTTGTCTAGATTTCTAAAGTTAAATGTCGCCATACAAGGTCATTTGTAGTCGATACTTCCTAAAAATAAAGCACTTGAATTTATTTGCTGATAAGAACCTAAAATGGAATTACCATAGCATAGGAAAAATGATGAGCGAAACATATGAATTTAAAAAAACACTTGAGGCGAAATATTAAAACCCAAAATAGTGTTGGTACCCTGAGGATTTACCTGTCTTTCTTGTCTGTGAAAAAAGGTAGTCGAAATTGATTATATTTAAAAATATAGGTAGATTTTGATTTTGTACAGAATATAGACATTATCATTCAACGATATTACACTGAAAAAATACCCAGAAGAAAATACTTTTTCTTAGATAAGATTGTAAACATTTGTGTAACAATAGCAGACCTGCTTTCTTCGTTCAGTAGAATGTACTACTCATTGCCTTCTATTATAGCAAATTCTCGGATAATTTCTGTTTTCGTGCATGGAATCACAATTTTTATATAGAGGTCATTGTATTCAATATAAAATAACATTAGCTTAGTTAATTCTTCGCGACGACACACCCCAAAAATTCTGATTATCATAGCAACCTTCATGAGTAAATATTTTTCATTATCTGCAGTGCTACTAAGAAACTGATATGATTCTTCCTTTGTAAAAATTCTAGACTTTTTGGCCGTGTACCGAACTTCTTTTCAAAGATGCGATTAGTTGAGAAAATCTGCTTATATCTTGATTTGTCTTAACTGAAATCATAGTATTCAACATTGAGTAGTGAGTCTATAGTGTAGACGGTTTCTGGGAGGATTGCTTTCCAAGAAAATAAGTCAAAAGAATTTTCTCAGACACCTTGTTAGCTTTACACCAATCTTCAAACTTTTGATACTCCAACTCATACTGCGCTTTGGATTTTCTCAGAATTGAGAGTTGAGATCACTTCGTTTGCTGCTGCTTCGATAGCAGAGGGTATACTTTCATCAGAATCACTCATTTTTAAAAGCGGTTTTTATATTCATGGGTTATGACAAAGTTTTGCGAAAGATAATATAAGAAAACTTGATCCGTAAACTTAATGGCAGGTACTTTTCTCTGTTCATAGAAAATACACCAGATTCTTGTAACTTTCCACTGACACTTTTTGCCGTATATATTTTTTTCGGGTTATTAAATGAAAGCAAAAAATATAATTTTGTACGAGATATTCTAGTTGTAAATTCATATTACTACACTCGATATAACTTTAACAACAACTCGTGTTGTAATATGAATCTATACAACACATATTGTAAATAACTATTACTGTCTTTAAAAGTTGCTTTCGTATTATAGCGAAGAGAAATTTTATAAAACATTTTTACTGTTATTGTAATTTACATCACTAATATGGCAAGAGTAATAGAATTGTATATTATTATTTATTTCTACTACCGTAGGTAGTATTTCTCCTATGCCAGCAAAAAAGAGAAAGCTGTATGATGAATTTCATCATTTATTTTCGGAACTGGTGAGAAATTTATTTCAGTATTTCCGAGTGGCATAAAGGAAAATTTAGAACTTTTGGATCGTCTTCGCCTACTGTACCAAAACACAAGATATCTCAGAGCAATGTCAGGTGACAAGACTTGCAGTTTGTTTAAGGTAAATAAATAGAGGTTCGTGACAAGCGAGGGTGCCGACAGTTCAGCGACACATCCACAACTTAATGGGTCGAATGTTTCTAACAGTTTGAAACCAATCTCTGACTTTTGTGGGAACAGAACTTACGTCGAACTAGTGCGGCTTGGCGTAGAAATTGCTGGCCACAGACACGACCTGTCTGACGGTCGTTACAGGTGACGGTACATGCTGGTGCTGGTCTAGCTATTCTCTATTAGATAACATGATAACCTACATGAGCAGGTCTTGCAGGTCAGTGCAGACATAATGTGCGTAATCTTTAATAGTAATGAGGTTTTTATAAAGTAATTCTGCAACAACAAGTAAGCTAAAGTAGTAACGTGAACTCTCTTATAGCAGAAAATCACTTGGAAAGCGCCTATTTTGCCAACTTTTTTGGTTATCATCTGTGATCATGAAAAAAATTGTATATATTTAGAACTCTGCATTTTGTCTCTTACATACCTTGTCTTCCGCTAATTTTCTTTTTTATATTTTTGCCTTTTTCGTATAAGATAGTTAGAACCATGATTTAAAAAATTATGTATGTACTATCGTTTGCAGTATTAATGACACTCACTAAAATGCATGTTGCGATTTATTTTGAACTTCTGACGTATTCATATTGAAATCTGCTTTAAATTTTTAACATTAGTTATTAGTTGTTTCACTTACCAAGCGAGATTTAATGAAATTTCTATTCAGAACTTCCAGAAATTCAAAAACTGTTTTAAGATAGTGTCATTATTATTGCAAACGATTGTACCTACCTACATATACTTAGGATTAGTGTTCTAGTAAAAGTCCTTTTTTATTAAAAGTATTGTCATTTAATTATTAACGATTCTGTGATATGTTATCTTCAAGGCCCTACATGTCAACTTATTTCTGCTGATAGCAAAATAAATGAAACTCAGTTATCGAAAAATTAGTTGGTTAAAATATCTAAACTCTGACCCTAAGTGAATCTCATAAACAATCCTTAGCATCTTTATAACATTTTTTTTAATTATAATACGCACTAATAAATTTAAGTAGCAATAAAATAAAACTGAATAACGTATGATTTACTTATGAACCAGATCTGATTCAGGTAGAACAGTCCTTTGAGTATACAGCGTGAGTCAAGTTTATTTCCAGTAAAAATGTAAATACATCTCGCTCTCTAACAGAGATACAAGATGATCAAGTTCAAGGGTGGATCATCTCATGAACTAAAAACCGCAATGAAATTATAACCAGTGATCTAGATGAGGAGTCTACTCAAAAATATTTGGTACGCCACTGATCAGGGTAAAAAAAACATTCGATTTTTGGATTCTCATCTCTATACTACATAAAACGACGTAAAAAAAATTGTCAGAAGCACCGTTTTCCCGTAGAAATATTTTTATAACAACGGAGTCATTTATCTTTTTTTATTACATTTTGCGTAAATAATAATGTAAAATTAAATAAATGCACAAAATGTCCACGCAGGCTGGTTTTAAAACAACTATGCCTAATGTCAAAGCAGAAACACTTTTAAGTGTCACAAATACTGTTTGCATTAGCTGGTTGTAATTTTTTCTTTGAACTTGGTCATTCTGTATATCTTTGTTGGAGAGTGTGATAAAGGTAAGTATGTTGTATTTACATTATCTAATTAAATTACATATCCCATTTCCATTTTGGCAAAAAAATATGTAAAAAGCTTATATGTATATTAAAAAGGAATACAGATGGTAATTATAGTGAAAGCACTGTAAAAGTTATCCTGCACGCATATTAGTATGATTAAAGGTGTGGGTTATCGATACAGCCATGTTTCCATCTACTCAATTGGAAATTGTAGGAAAACGTATAGATTTAAAAACGGAAACTTGCCGCATGTTAACATGATTGCTTCAAAGAAAAAATAACAGTGCTAAAATAATCAGAATTAGAACATACTGTCACATGTTTCCCAACCCGTCTTTTTCTATTACCAGAGAAATGAACAGTTAATTATTCACTGATATTTATTAAACTCTGTACACTACTAAATACTAATTACAACGCAACTAAACACTATTTCACTTTTATAGACCAAACGAATATTCCAGGTATTTTCTAGTATCGCTAGATCCATTTCTCGAACGATTCTTGTCGATTCTCAATATTCCAGTCGCGCCTCGACACACGGCATTATTTTGTTTGTTTACCAGCATCGCGGAGGGGCGATCGGGGCAATCTAACGTTTTGCGATACCACAGTCGTCGAATTGGGTGTGAGCGGGGCAAATTGTGTGACAATACGATACACTCTGGTATAGTGTATGATATATGGTACATATCTAAAGTAGATATTTGTAAGAGAAACAATGTGTTGTATTTAACCGTATTTCTATCTTTTGCCAAAAAAAATCCATGTATTTGCCAAAAGATAGAATGATCATCAAATTGCGCTCACTAAGTATGTTTAAATTACACCTAAATATTTTACATATTTCTTGTTGTAAAAATAACTGGATTAAAAAAAATTGTCTGCGTCGGACCAGACGGTGGAAGTTATACTTCTTTGGCCATTCTCATACACTCGTACGTACAAAAAAAAATATATATATATCTATATATATTATTATTATTATTATTATTATTATTATTATTATTATTATTATTATTATTATATATTAATATATTAAAATTCTTAAAAATTTGAGAAGTAAATTTATGTTGGTGTCCACAACCAGTAATTCTCCACGCTGTATAGTGGGTTGTATAAAAAAGTTCTTATCTTAAAAATTTGTTCTTCCTTTTGAGCGTGACGCGGTTTCTCGACCAACATCCCATCCCAATGTGTCTAACGGGCGCAAAGAAGTATAACTTCAAAAAGTCTCATTGAATTGAAATATAATATATCATTGGTCACTAAAATTTTTAAATACAACCCTCATGTTTTCTCCTCCTAAGTCACCCAGTCCGGAAAACAGGCAGCCTTTGCGCAAGTAAAATTCAGTCTTTGTTAACCTTTATTCCTTCCAACCTCTTTGGATATATCACTTTTTAAGGACGCAAACTTGTACTAAGGTAAGCTACTAAGCTGATTTAATTCACATTAGCTAGCCTTAAAGTATGTCCCATTTGAAAACCTTGTATAAAACAATTGTAACATAACAAGGAATATGGAAAATTCCTTTATTCTATTTGTAAAGAGCCCGATTTCTACTAAGTACTAATAATCATTTCATGTTTTCCTATGCATAAAAAGTAATTGCACCGAACGACAATAAGTCACGAATATTCAGTTACACTACAGTGCGATAAACATAGTGGAAAATTTTCAGCCCATCGCTTACATACCATCGGCAGATGCAATTAAGTCGACAAAATGACCTTCCAGTAAAACCGTATCTATACAAACAGCAATTTAGATTAAAATTCCTTATGCGGATATATTTGTTTCATTGAATTCAAGGTAGCAAAGTACAATATAATAATAAAGGACAATGTCATTACTCATTTACCGTACAACTTGGGATCAGATCCAAGTAAAATATCCACCAATATCGTATTTGTCTGTTTTGAGTAATGGATGATTTGACGATAACTTTCCAAACAACATATTTTCATTAGTTTGTTCATTAAGTTATGTTTTGTCTAACTGACTTTTTTAATCGCTATAATCGCAAAAACACGCGTTCGTGAAAAAAGGTTTTTTTTTTCACAGTCACAGAAAAAAGGTACCCGTTTTTCACAATCACTTTTGACATAAAAAATAATAAACCTACAGTGGCAAATACTTTGGATAGTTGGACAAAAAATATTGTTTATGTTTCTTGCGCAAAATCAGTGTTTTAATTTTATTTTATTTTATTTATTTTATTTATTTTATTTATTTTATTTATTTTATTTATTTTAGTTATTTTATTTATTTTATTTATTTTATTTATTTTATTTATTTTATTTATTTTATTTATTTTATTTTTTTTATTTTATTTATTTTATTTATTTTATTTATTTTATTTATTTTATTTATTTTATTTATTTTATTTATTTTATTTATTTTATTTATTTTATTTACTACACCATTCAACAGGCGAATGCCCAATTACAGAATGGGAAACACATACAAAAAAAAATAAATATAAAGACCATATACAGTAAAAATAACAAAGAAACAATATGTAAGAAATAAGAAAGAGAAATACTAAACAGATACAAAATACAGAAACCAAAACAAACTTAAATTAAGATACAGAAAATTATAATAATAGTAATTAACACTAAAAATAGCATCAGATTAAAAAAGAAGCATCATAGTGCTGCCTGTTTCAAGCTTGCAAGAGAACAATGAAATATATCAACCGATGACTTTAAGTTGTTATAAGTATTGCACATAAAATTCATTGGGTAAAAACTCCTAATATTAGTTCTTGGCGTCGGCAAGTAAAAAGTACCAGCGTGTCTTGAAACCGCCGTGGGAACATGAATATTACGTCTATTTAATAAATCACCACAATCAGTTAGGTTGTTTAATAATTTAAATAAAAATACTAAATAAGCAATGCTACGTCTGTCCTCCAAAGATTTAACAGAAAACTTTTGTAAAAGCTCATCCTGGGAAATGCCAGTTTGAGGATAAATTCCGTCAGTTCTAAAAAAGACGAATTTTAAAAAACGACGCTGAACCCATTCTAAACTGTCAATATATGTTACATAATTTGGACACCAAACAACAGAGGCATATTCCAATTTCGACCTAACTAAAGTTGAATAAAGAAGCTTCAAAGTATCAGCCGATTTAAACGTGGACGTGTTCCTAATAATAAATTTAAGTGTTTTATACGTTTTAGAAGTAATATCCAATATGTGGTCATTAAACGATAATTTATAATCAAATAATACTCCTAGATCACTAAAAGTTTGTGTTCTCTCTAAGAAATGATTATTAATCTTATAATTAAATTCAATAACATGCTGCTTTGTAGTAAATGACACACTCTTACATTTTTCAGGATTTAAAAATAAATTGTTTACTCTACACCAATCACAAATGGAATCCAAATTCTGCTGAAGCAACAGAAAGTCATTAATATTGGAAATTCTGCTAAATATTTTCAGGTTATCGGCATAAAGCAAATCTACATTCAGATTACTAACAATATCTTTAATAAATTAAAACAAATAATAATGGGCCCAAAACCTAACCTTGAGGGACTCCTGAGGACGCAATCACTTCAACAGACTTAAAACCACCACCATACAAAACATGCTGGATTCTATTAGTTAAATAGTTTCTAATTAAATGAATAAGTAGATCAGAAAAACCAAATGACTTTAATTTCTTTAGCAATAAAACGTGGTCAACTCTGTCAAACGCTTTAGTGAAATCAGTGTAAATTATATCAGTCTGAAACCCACTATCAATAGAATCAGCAATAAATTCAGTTACACAAAACAGATTCGTAATAGTACACCGCCCTTTGAAAAAACCATGTTGTCGTTCAGTTATCATATGCTTGGTGCGGAAAAAAAGAAAGTCAAAAAGTAATTTTTCAAAACATTTCATGAAATTGTTGATTATAACGATAGGCCGATAGTTATTCATGTCAGACTTATCACCTCTTTTGAAAATAGGTATTATTTTAGAAATTTTCCATTTTAGGGGGAATAATTTATTTTTTAAAATAATGTCATGCGTTATGGCGCTTTCAAATGATTTTTTGTCTCAAATAAGAATTGGCATTTTGCGCACTTAACACTATTTTTTACGATCGCATGATTTTGTTTCCACTTTTTCACGATAGTGTGTTTCTGTTTATAGCCGTTAAAAATGACTGATTTTGCGTATCTATAGTGATTAAAATAGTCGTCTTCTTTGACAGTTGAACAAAAATAATGTATTGCTATATTAAATCAAAAGACGGCACAGCTATGACTTTTTATAGTTTTTATTTCGTATGAACGTTGTGCATCACGGGAGATACTAGGATGATTATCATCCTTGTATTTCCCTTGGTCCCTTTTTCGCGTTCATGTCACTCTTTGTATTGACACTAACTACAGATAAAAACATATTGAAAGAAATAAACCTACAGTGGCAAATACTTGGACAGCTGGACAAAAAATATTGCTTATATTTCGTGCGCGAAATCAGTGTTTTATGGCACTTTCGAATGATTTTCACATTCATACTCTCACGCGCCATTAAAAAAACACTGATTTTGTGCACTTAACATAAAAATAACTATTATGATTTGTTATTCTGCAAAAAGCACATTAAATCAACATAATTTAGTAATATACTAGGTATGCAGTGCATTATTCAATTCAGTACTTATAAGTTAAATACTTTTTGGTAAAATAATGTGTAACGTAAATGACTGAAATTGATATTGTTTGCTTTGATACGGTTTCTATTATGTTTAGATAACAGCTATAGCCATAAAATTATGTTGCAGCTTATATATTTTTAAATTTCTATAATTTAACTTGGGTGGGACAGGTCGATTACATATATAAATATTTATATTATTTCCAAGGATTATTGTACGCACCTTTTACAACTACAACTGTCGGTACTACAAAAACAATAACAAAGACAAATTTATTATAAATCTTGATAACCTTGAGCCTAAGAAGTATAAGCTGTATAAATTAAATCAATATTTAAATACCTAAATGTACAGAATACAATGCATCTACCAAACTGAAACATTTCATGCAAAAATTTAATTCTAAATAGAAAATTTTCTATGAAAGCGAATCTAAGGTCATTTATTTATAATACACGTCCAAATAAATTTTCTACTACTGCTTCTGAGCAATATTTCAGAAAGGGTAAAATTCTGAAGTTAAAGAACTAATAAATTCGACAGTTCACTATAATTCGCCCTAAATTCCTTGAAGTACCTGTACAAGGTGATTTACTAGCTCACCGACAAACTTTGCCATATGAGAGATCTTGGTCATTTTAAAAGAAGAACGTCTTTTGGACATATGTCCGATTTTGTTTATTTAAGGACTTATAGGAAGCGCCGAAGTTTTGATTTTATAGTTTAAAATTTTTTTAAAAATTATTAAAAACTCACAATCAGGGAAATACATATGTAATTATAGTAAATGTTCAAAATGGACTCCATTCGCTGCAACACATATTCCACAACGACGCACAAGTGTTTTTCACTCGAGTAAAAATGTTATCGTTATTTCTAGTTTAAGCTTCAGCAGTGTGTATTCTTTATGTGAACTGTTATTTTGTAATAATTTCCTCTTGATATACAATTTGTTTCATATGGCCCCATAAAAAAATCCAACGGATTTAAGTCGCAGGGTCGCGGTGGCCATGCAACTGGACCACCATTTCCGACCAAAACTTAGAAGCCTCTTAATTTCTTAAATAATCAAAATCGGACAAATCGGACATAATATGCCCAACTTATTTCTCTCTAAAAATAAAAAAAAATATATAAATCACCCTGGTTTGGCTGCTTCCGGGCTGTTGGCCACGTCGTCGGTTTAAGACTCTTGACGTTTCGAGAGATATGTCGCTCTCTGAAGATCTAAAACTGCATCTTTTACCATTGTATAAATAAATGCTTTTACCAATTCCATTGCCATCCAAGATAAATCCCTACCATTCCTAGATGTGCTAGTGAAGAGAAAACCAAATGGAACTCTTGGACACCGAGTCTACAGAAAGCCGACACACACAGATAGATACCTACCTACATGCCGAATCACACTACCATCCAGCGCAAAAACAAGGAGTCATCAACACTCTAATACATAGAGCCCGAGCCATATGTGAACCGGAACACTTGGATGAAGAGTTAAACCATCTTAGGACAGCCCTCAGATGCAACGGCTATACATCCAGAAATATCGAACGAGCGATCAGGAGGAGGCCCACACCAAAGGAGAGAGAGAAGAGTTTCTGGCAACAATATATCTTCTCTATGTGAAGAGTTGCACCGACAAGATAGGTCGCCTCTTGAAGAAGAGGAAAATCAATATTATCTTCAGCACAACAAGGAAGATAATGTCAGCCTCCCCCAAGACACCTGGAAGTTGTGAAAATCTCCAAGGTCCCGGTCTATACAGTATACCTTGTACATGTGGCAAGGTGTACATAGGGCAAACGGGTAGACACATCAGCACGAGACTGAAGGAGCGCAAGAGCCATCTTATAATATAAATAACCACGTGGAGAAGTCAACCGTTGTGGAACATAGAACTGACACAGGATACAGGATTGCAATTGAAGAAACAAAAGTTCTGGTGAGAGAACGGCGATCCTGGCCCAGACTTTACAGGGAAGCCATCGAGATACACAAAAACCCCAGGAATTTCATCAGAGACAGGGGGCTAGAATTACCAGGAGTATGGAAACGAATCGTAGGAGCGGAACACCAGACCACGGAACAAGCCAACCGTGAAAACCACCCACCGCAGCAGAAAGGTCCAGCAAACACGACCTATATAAATACCGACTAGACATCATATTCTTCAGTTTCAGATCTTCTGAAGAAGAAAGCGACATGTCTCTCGAAACGTCAAGAGTCTTAAACCGACGACGTGGGCAACAGCCCGGAAGCAGCCAAACCATTGACGGAAGCCTAAACACCAAACTATAAATCACCCTGTATATTAGGGTTATTATTATGACTTTAAGTAAATTCGAAATAGGAACAAAGAAAAACAATATATTATCTCAACAAAACGGCTATGGAGATGATTACATTAAAAGCCAAGCAAATACGTTACAAAAGTAATATATATTTTTAAAATACTTTTGCCTACCTAGAGGATTTGACAAACAGATAAGAATGGATAGCTCTTAATAATACTATTATATCCCTAATAAATATCTATGTCCAGAGGCGTACACAAAGGAACGAAAGTAAAATTTGTTTATTTTCAATTTAGAATTCTATAATAAAATATTCTAAAATCCCTCAAGTATTCATGGAAATATCGAAGTCCCATCTGTAAGCTACCTGCTTTTTGAGCCATCACACGTTTTAGAAAACCAAAAGGCTTTAAAATTTAGGATCTACCTGTAGGTACATCATTTCTTACAAACAAGGGCAGGTATATTTATTAAGTTGATGGGATCTGATGTAGCAGACATGCCATTATTAAAAGAATTGTAGGTAAAATTTGACTCTGTCATTATCTTTTCATACGTAAATTTTCAACAAATTCATACCTGTTTCATTGTGTAATTTCATTGGCTGTTTATTGAAACAGTCTAAAACAAATCTCAGCAAGTTAGAAAGAATTTCTCCGCAACTAGCAAATCAGTTTTGTAATTTTCAGGGTATATGATAAATTATTATGTTTTATTACCATATTATTATTGCTTCGAAATACAAATTTGTTGTATTATAGCGACAACCACCATTATTTTGTTGTCAGTAACTGAAATATTTTATAAATTTATCAATAAAGAATATCTGCATTTTAGCTACTTCATATACAGTGATTCAGAACTTATCTGAAAAAAATTTTAATTGTACAGGTAGAAGTACAAGTTTCTAAAAGAAATCTTACCTAGTTTCTACAAATTAACAATAAATGTTTCCGCTTCGTGTTCGTTTTGAACTCGTTAGTTATTGACAGCTGCTATACGTTTGTGTAAACCTTCCATAATGTCTACTTTGGTACTCGTGTATGATACGTCACAAAGTTGCAATACGCCGTGGACACCCTGAACCCCCATCGCTTCTACGATTCGGTTGCACGTTTCCCGTGTCACGCCCGGGTTTGCATTACACTTGCACACAGTGTAACCGCTGTAAAAGTAGCTGCATTTGGCACATGTTTACCGGGAAATAATAATAATAAATGACTTTATTTCTGTATAATTGACATACAATAAATTAAGAACGAGAATTATAATTTTTGTGAATTAAACAGGAAATGCCGAAGGTCAGTTGGATGTGTGTAAACATCCTCTGATATTAACCTTAAGCATAGAGCACAATATCTATCAATCCTAATCTTATAAGCATTATGAACAACTTAAACTTAATAGATAAAAAAAATCAAAAGTGAATGGCACAGTGAATAAGTTACACCTACAGAAACAAACAAAAAATAAACTAAATATTAACAAGAAAAAAAAATAAATAAAAGAAGCAAGAATACAAACCTCAGGCAGCCCGTTCTAGTTGGATTTATTAAGAAGCCTCATTTTAAAAGCTTTTTAAAGTGTAAATCAGATTTTAATTTCAAGGTTCTAGGCAGATTATTATAAATTTTAACAATTTGATATGAGAAAGAACACTTAAATAATTCTGTACTATGTGCAGGTGGTGTTAGTCTTCCCCTGAATCGGACATTAATATTATGAACATCACTTATAAACATAATTTTTTTGTATAAGTACTGAGGAGCTTGTGATTTTACTATTTTTAAATATTTGCAAGCAGCATGCAGTAGTCTCCTGTTAGACATATTTAGCCATTTAGCATCTTTTAATTTGTGCGAGATACTCTCCTGATACCAAATATCAGTCTAAGACATGCATTTTGAAGTGTTTGAATTCTTTGAGCATCCCTGTAACCGATACAAGGTCCATATATTACGTCACAAAAATTAAATCTCGACAAAACTGATGATTCACAAAGAAGGGTTTTTACTTTTTATTAATGTAATATCTATGACCAAGTTCCTTGCAGTATCAACAGGTGCGATCTCTTCATAATTGAATTTTATTTTTATATTTCCTTTTATATTATATCTATTTTTATTTTGGTCCAAATACTAGTACAGAAGTTTTTTTTTAATTTATACTTAAACTATGTTTTGCGACCATTCTACAATATTCAATAAATCATTATTTATGTCATGCAAGGCTGTATCATAATCTTGCGGTAAGAAAGAATTATAGATCTGTGTGTCATCAGCATATAAGTGAAATTTGCATTTATGAATTACCTTTTCAATAGTCGAAGTATACAGCATAAAAATCATAGGACCTACAATTGAACCCTGAGCAACACCTGATCTAATTTCTAAAGATGTAGATACGTTATCCCCTATTTTAACGCGCTAATATCTATTTTTAAAATAATTTCGGAAAAAATTAATAGAGAGTTCATTAAAACCAAGATAACCAAGCAACGCAAACAGAATATTACAATTCAAGGTATCGTTCTGCTAATTTTAACTTCACCATAAATGAAAACGGTATCCATCAACTCCAAGCTGCTGTACACGTAAGCCATTTTAGACACTGAAAAACTAATACCTACAAAAAGACGTACAAAGGATTTAGTCACGAAATCGTGGCGCTCATGGCACCGGTCCTCCTAGTCCTTTCTTGATATTAATGCTTAGATACACTATACATGGTACGGATATAATTGAGCCTAGTGTATGATACACCACACTGCTGCAATACGTCGTGGACGTCCTGGACCTCCATCTCTTCCACGATTCGGTTGCAAATTTCTCGTGTCACACCCGCGTTTGCACTACACTAAGCCACTTTTGATACTTGAAAAACTGATGAAAATACTCGCATCACTAAAACGTTAATACTATAAGTAATCGAATATTCGGAATCACCCGGTTAGAGACTACAGTAGGCCAGTGATGTAAAGATTGAAAATACAAAAATACTGTAACTTCAATATTTTATTTGTCGAAAATACGATATTGACTATTTTTCATGAAGTATATATTCCCATTTTTTTAGATAAGTTGTGAATCTCCCTGTATTTAAAAACTAACTGGATTTACAAATTCACCGCAAGTCCATAACGCTGTTTTTAATATGCTAGAACTTTGCTTGGTGGCTAATTCTGTATTTATTTATTTTTTACCTGGTCCAAGCCGTTTGGTACGCCGCTGGTCGCAAACGCTTAATCACCTTTGAGATTGAAGGTACTTGCGACGCGAGCCTATCGGATAAAATTCACCCGTCCCAGTCAATCCCACCCAATTGCTGAACTTGATAGCAGAGTCTTCGGTCGAGCTGAGCTGCTGAGCAGAGATCAAGTACTTTTTTTCTTTCAGTTGCCGGGGCCGCATGGTGAAGACCGGATCGTGCGGAAATCCACAGAATATCAGTGGTAGAGTGCGACTCCGACTCGGAAGCAAATTTTGAACGCAGCATGGAGAGCGTCGCCCCAGAGACCGGCAGCTCTATGTTGCAGTATCTGGCAGCAGCTTCAGGTATGTTAGTGTGGATTCTACTGTAGCCGTTTGGAGATATTTCTATAGACTGTCGCAAACACGGGGATTTGTCCGCGAAATTCTTATATTTAAAAAGTGTGCGGGATTCAGATACAACACTGGCTAATTTTATTTTTGTGATAAGTGCTGAATGAAAAATTTTAAATGTGTTTGAAGCTTGTTTAAAAATAAGTTCATAGTTATAAAATGCAATAACGGGAAAATCATGTGTTTGTTTTTTGGAAAATGTCTGACCCGTCAATTTTTATTTTTAATTGCGTATTTTTAAACGATATAATGGTCAACTTTTTAAAATGGAAACACACTTTTTTGTATTTTTATTCAATTTGCCATGAAACAATGTATTTATGTAACATATAATTAAGGTTGCCGTATTCTCGCCGTAAAATGATCAAATTTTTGGTTTTTTAGGTGCAGAAATCTCGAAAATAATACACGTAGAGCAAAAGTAATATCAAAAATAAAATTATTGCTGTTTTGTTTATTCACTTTTACTATTTAAATTCTCCTCAAATAATATGACTGTAAAATGCATTTGTATGACTTACATTATTTTGCTATTCAACCCCATACATTTTATCAATTATTTTCACATACTTGTAACAAAAGTGAATAATCTTATATGTAAAACTATGCAAGTTTATGTTATTACAATATTTACATCTACAATTAAATTTTTAAAAAAATACGTATTTTGAAAGATCTGTACCTAAAAATTTGTTGGTCAAACCAGTTTCAGCCGTTATACAGAGTGCCGTGCAAACAAACATACCTATATACCAAGTGTTACAATATTTGTGATAATTAATTTTTTAATATTTTTTTATTTAAACGTGCTTTTCTACAATTATTGAAGTGTACAACAATATTTCTATACTTTTTTTATTAGTAATGAACGGATTAATTAAATGATTTCAACAATAAAATCCAAAGTGGCTTCGTTACTTACCTAGAACTTCATAAACATGTTTTTTCTACTTTGTAAAAGCGAAGAGTCAAATTTAAACGTGGATTTTATGTAGATTTATTCATATATTATTAAAAACTTACCTAAGCAATGCTCTTTTAGTTCTTAGGAAAATTGCTTGATAAACATTCTAAAAATTAGGGAAATTAATCTTAACACTTTTAAGTATGACATTATTAATTATTAATGGCTTTTAATAAACGTCTAAAAATACTACACTTTAACTGAGAACGTATAGTTTGACAATTGATTGATTTAGATTTACGGTTGCTATGGAAACTAAGGACAATTGTTTTCTCATGGCAAGCTATTTAATAGGAACATTGCTTTTTCTCTTTACGCCGTAACTTTAAATTAGCTTTTAAGATTTGAGCAATTGAAATAAATATTTAGCGTTTTGAAGCGTATTTTAATAACTTCAATATTTTCTAAAGGTTGCATTCTTGTTAGCAAATGTCTTAATTTCTTAAACCATTTTTATTGCATACTAAACGGCTGTCCTCTGTTTTGGCGAATGCGCTCCCTGCATACTAATTTTTAGAATGTTTATCAAGAAACTTTTCCTAAGAACTGAAAGAGCATTGCTTAGGTAAGTTTTTAATAATATCTGAATAAATCTACATACAAAGGTTTAATTAAAATCCACGTTTAAATTTGACTCTTCGCTTTTACAAAGTAGAAAAACCATGTTTATGAAGTTCTAGTTAAGTAACGAAGCTACTTTGGGTTTTATTGGTTACATCATTTAAATAATCCATTCATTCCTAATAAAAAAAAGTATAGAAATATTTGTTATAAAAAGGTTTGTTTTTCTTCTACGCTTCAATAATAATTGTAGAAAAGTACGGTTAAATTAAAGAATTAATTATCACAAATATTGTAACACTTGATATATAAGTATGTTATCAAGTATTCTATCACCTCCAAAAATGGTTGTATCGACTTGCAAAACACCCTACAATACAGAAAAAGGTGGTTTCCATTTTAAAAAAGTTGACTATGATATATTTTTTGCTTCACCCTGTATACATGAAAACTGCGCAACTAAAAATTAAAATTGACGATTTTTCAAAAAACGAAACCTAATTTTTTAATAGATTTATTCAATTTTTGGCCACTCACGATGAGCATATAATAATATGCATTATATTTTGTATATTAGTATACTCTGTGAAAAGAAAATTTATCTTGATCTAGCTTTACTGAATGGGCTCCTCTCATTTTTCAATAATGGCATGGCATCTGCAATATGGAAGATGACGTCAAACGTCAACATTGAACTTTTAAATGCACGTGTTTTTATAAATAGTTAAATATGGCTTAGTAAATTCTTATTTAACAAGGACATCTATGTTTTGTTTTACGAATTTTGCCAGTTAGGTGCCCTGCCCATGCGGATTTCGAATGTGAGGCCGAGAAATTTCTGGTTGCTATAATGAGTTGCGGTCATGGTCAAGTGCAAAACCTGTTGTATAGTAAACATTTGAATTAATGATTAATATTTTATACTGCAGATATGCGAATATTATAAATTCTCTTTACCTTGCCTTGTCGTAACTGTTTTTTCTACATGAACAGGTGTTACACAAAAACCATGTAAGTAAAATGGCAGAAAATTTATTTCGTAGAGTAAATTTTACAATAACAAAACTATTGACTGGAATTACCTTATCTTTGACTTACCAATACGTATAAATTTATATTATAAATTACACAATTTTCAAGCATTGTTTTCTCTGTTCTGAGAATATTTATTTACCGTGAAGATACAAAACAAAATTTGGGACCCGTGGTGTCATTTTCAATCGAAAGCACTATCTTTGGGATTTGGCAGAAACGACTAATGACGTCATCAATTATATTTTTTCCAAAAACATACCTAATTTTTTTCACTGTATTAGAAAGGTACCTATTTTAAGCTAATATAAATCAAATCTCCTGCAATTCCTATCAATGAAGTCATATGTATGCTATCTGATACCAAACATCTAGGTATACTAATAAACAATTCCACAGACAAACCTCTATTCAATAATTATCTAAAATAAAAATTAACCTAGCTAAATTTACTAACCTGGTTTGATGAAAACATTCTATAAATAACTAAGTTCACTTTTGAAACTGTGGGAACTCGAAAATTCACACAATAGCTGAGATCTGATCTATTTCTGCATTTTTTGGATTGCTTCTTCAGGTAGCCTTCTTTAAATTGATATCTATATAACTATAATTGAATCGGTGATTGTTGAAAGGGTGCTAAGTCCATTTTTCAATGAAATTATATTTGATATGGGTTACTATAGAAAATTACGTCTGCGACTGTTTGGCGTTGAATGGAACTAAGTCCCATTAACGGAATTACCAATAATGTGTACATACTGGATTGCAGTGGGTATTGAATGGAACTAAGTCACGGACTTTCATTCAGCTCTCACTCATGTTTTCCCATTCTAATTGCACTGTTCTGCGCACACGCATATTTTCTATCGTGTTACCGTCACTACAGTAAACAGTCACCGACAGTCACTTGTTGAAATGCAGAGTCCAGTTGTTGCTGTGAAAATGAGTGGTAGAAAAATATCTAAAAACCCTGAAACCTACAAAAGAAACATTATTAAGAAATCCAATATAGAAGGAACTGAATCCATAAGTTATGGTAGGAAGTTAATTCTTGCAAAAGGTCAAACATTTAACTGGTGAGTGTTAACTTTTCTAGGTTAGAAAATAATGTCTGTATGTTTGTTATTTTTATAGTTGCAAATGAAAACGCTGTTTGGAAAAGTTAACTTTACAGAACGAAAATCTATACTTGCTGTATTTCACGGTTTAAGCAGCAAAAATGAACAAGACTTACATTTGCAACGGTTGATCGAATTTAAATCTATTATACGAAGAAGACCACGTGTTACAGAAAAGCAGCACGAAACAAAATTACGGCAAGCTTGTTTTGAATATTTTGTATTGAACAACAATAAACGCGTCAAAATCTGCAGAAAAGCATTTGCTCAGCTTCACCGTGTGTCTGAAAAACGTATTCTACGAATAACCCATTTGCTTGTTAAATCAGAAACGCCTAGAGATAAAAGAGGTACGAATCCAAAAACACATTGCATTCCAAAACTTGTATGTCAGCAGATTCGCGATCATATTCAGTCTTTCCCTACAAAAACTACGCATTATTCTGGTCGTTGTATTCAATACTTGGATGCTAGGCTTGATGTTAAAAGAATGTTTGGCTTGTTCAAAGATAAATTCCCGAACACAAAAGTTAAATACGAATTTTATTTAAAATTTTTCAACGAAAATTTTGCACTTCGATTTGGACGTCAACAAATCGATGTATGTTGTAAATGTGAAGAGCTCTCAGTAAAAATAAAAACTCCACATTTATCACAAAATGTAAAACTTGCTGCACAAGCAGACCTGACTCTCCACAAAAGAAGAAGCAAGAAATTTTTTACGGCCCTCAAAAATACAGGAGACGAATCTAAAACAAATCCAAAAATTTTAGGACTTGCATTCGATTTTATGCAGAACTTGCCACTCCCACATACTCCAGTTGGTGAAATATTTTATTTAAGACAGTTATGGGTGAACGCATTTTGCATTCATAATCTCAAAGATGATAACTCGCAGATTTACATGTATCACGAGGGTGTTGCCAAAAAGGCGCAAACGAGGTGTGCTCATTTATTTATTACTACATAACCCATAATGTTTCTGCTGAAGTAACTGATCTATATTTGTACAGCGATGGATGCCCTGGGCAAAACCGAAACCATACGATGATAAGAATGTGTCTTGCGCTAGTAGATAATGGAAAATTTCAGAAAATTCTTCATCGTTTTCCGGTTCGAGGGCATTCATTTCTCCCCTGTGATAGGGACTTCGGGGTTTTTAAAAGAAAAATTAAAAAAATGGACAGAGTATTTTTGCCCAAAGATTACCGCAGCATAATAGCTAACAGTAAGAAAAACGTAACAGTTAAGATGGTATCTACTGATGATATACTGAATTTCAGTAAATGGTGGCCGTCTTTATACAAAAAGACAACTCTGTCGGATGATAGTAGAGGCAAAAATGTACCTAAAGATCAGAAAATATCTTTTACGCCATCACAGTTTTATGAATTTGTATACTCATCAGAGCATCCTGGAAAAGTAATTGCTAAGTCTTTTATTAACGGTCTTATGAAGAACACTTTTGATTTACGACAGAGTGGACAACGCAACATTTGCATGTCTTCTATACCTCAGGCATATCCTGCTGGAAACGTACCAATTAACAGTAAAAGCTGGAAAACATTAGACAGGTTGTTAAATATGTTTCCGCTGAAGATGATGAAGCTCGAGCATTTTACGAGGAAATTTTACAGTGGCCAACCACAGAACAAGAGGTTGAGACGAATAAGTTGTTCTAACTTTAAGTGTTTTGTACATCAAACATTTTATTCAGTTGGTGTTTTTTAAGTATTACTATATTCATTTGTATGTCTTAATTCTTTAATAAAGTATATTCGTTTCAGTCATAACCACTTAATTTAATTTCACTCATTATTGAAAAGTACTAAGTCCTTACTTTTGAAAAATAGCAAAAAATACAAAAATTAAAAATTATCATTATTTCTCTAAGATAAACCAATCCTAACCAATTCATCTTCACAACACTGACTGCATGTATGAATGAACTAAAATATATGATATCTAAACATATTTTTTAATTTACTCAAAACTTTCGTTTTTGGACTTAGCACTCTTTCAACAATCACCGATTCAATTGTTTTTCCTGTTAAAAAGTTACATTGAATATTCGTTGTTTCGTTGTTTATTTATTTATTTATTTATACAAAAAAGGCCACCCAACAGATAAACAGAGTTATCCAATAACAGGGTAACACAATTTACAAAAAGAGGAATATATAAACTAAAAACAGGTTGAAAATGCGAGTACAAAAAAAAATTAAACAATATAGAAACAAACACGTAACAAAAATTACAAAAATATATTAAATAAATGTAATAAAGAAGTGCAACTAATTATGAAGGAGATGTCCTTTCAAACTTTTTTTGAAGAAAGGGCAATTTGAATGGAATCTAGAAGTGAATTTTACAAATAATTGGTATGAACATTATGATAAAAATTTCTCTATACCTTGTATGATACGATCTGCAATTCAAGCAAAAGAAATTCGTGCAATATATTGAATCCACCAAATTATTAAAAATTTTATAAACAAAAAATATATCCGAGAAATTTCTTCTTAAACTTAAAGCATCAAATTTATAAAAATACAAATTATTTTCATACGTAAAATAATGTCTATAGATATAATGTCTATATAGATTTTTGGGTACGTCACTTGACTCAAAATTAACTTGGGTAAATCAGGTAGACTGCATATGTTTTGCTATGCTGTATACTCACTAAAAAATATTTGAATCATGATGCCTTATTAAGTGTTTACTATGCTATGGCACACTCTGTAATTAGTTATAATATAGTTTCTTGGGGACAGGCAACTGAAATATTGCGTGTATTTGTGATTCAGAAAAGAATTGTTAGGTTGATATTCGATTTAAAACCGCAAGAATCATGCAGAGAAGTCTTTAAAAGAAACGTATTTTAACTGTAGCAGGGATATATATATTTAAACTCTTACTATATATTCACAAAAATAAAAGCAGATATAAAGTGGTTTCAGAAGTACATAATCATAGCACACGTAGTCAGTCAAACTTGTATTTGAGCAAATTTCAGCACATGTTCTACAAAGATCCCCGGATTGTGCAGGGTCTCGCCTGTACAATATGCTCCCACTCCATATAAAGGCCTTATCTCTAGGCAAATTTAAGAAATACTTAAAAAAAATTATTCTGGACTCTGTTGTTTACAATATAACTCAGTTTGAAGATATTTTAACCCGAACATTTTAGATTGTCTTTAATTGTAGTTGTTGTTTGTGTGTTATGTTTTTATTGTTTGAATGGTATGTTATGTATACATTATATATTTTTAAATCTTTGATAAAAATGATTAATTTTAATGGATAGTTGTATTGTAGTTGGTACTATGTATCATAGTAGATTGACGAACCTTCATGATGTTATGGCTAAATGGGTAATAAAAAATCTATCTATCTATCTATCTATAGGGGATTCCATACGGTGGAGCTATATTCTAAAATCGGTCTAACCATTGTTGTATACATTGTAATCAAGGAAGAGTAGTGATGAAAATCTTTTGTTGTTCTAAATATAAAGCCAAGAACTCTTAATGACTTTTGAACAATGATTTCAATATGTCTATCAAAAATAAGTTTTTGGTCAAGAGTAACGCCCAAATGCTTGATTCCATTAACAAAATTAATTTTTGTGCAAGCTTGGAGCTTAACTCAACCCATTTAACATCAAATCTCCCAAACCTCATTCACAGTATTATGGGTCTACTGTGAAGATACAAAATGGGTTGAGCTAAGCTAAGCTCCATTTTCAATCGAAATTATTATCTTTGGAGTTTGAGACACCCTGTACTTCAAATAATATAAAATTAGTAATCCCTCGTCATTGACTTCTGAACTGGTTTATTATCATCATTTATTATACCCACTGTTTATGATATTATAGTTTTGTCCAACTGCAAAATGTACATAACATTAAAATACAGCTTTCGGTAATAAGAATGAGAGATGTATTTTAAACCTTCTTCAATTTTGACAGCAAATGCATAAGTATCGATGGGAACCTACTGTATTTTAAATTGATAATAGTACTGAATAATCCTAAGAAGAAATTGAATTAGTAACATATATTTCTATTTCATTTACATTCGAGACCCGTGGGGGGTCATCGATATGAAAATTCTTGTTGATATCAATGTTTTCTTTAATACCACAATATTTATAAATAAACACGTCAATATTTATAAACATTTATTTCCCCGGTCCAAAAGTTACAAAGAATGACTTCAGAACTGATAGTAACTATATAATAATGGCAGTTAATATAATTGTAATTTATTTTTCTTTTATACTGACTTTATTGCGAAATTAAGCCTTGTCCTCATGGACGCGAAATTGGCGATAATTCGCGCGAATTATTTAATGGCGGGAAAAGTCTTAACTTTTAGCGAATTTCTCCTCCATGAGGACAAGGCTTTATAAGTAGGTACTTGTATTCGATACAATTTTTAAAAATCACAAAAATGCCCTTGTTGCTTTTAAAAGAAAAATACTTTCTTAATTGGGTAATAATTATATATAATTTACTAAATATCTGAAATATATTAACTACTAATTTACTACCTATTACTTTATAACTACAGTTTGGTTGATGTGATACTTGTATAAGTAAGTTTACGATATATCGGTAACTTCAAGATAAAATATACATTTACAACAAATTAGGCACATTTTCTTTGTTACGAAAAACTATTATGTGATATTTTAGTTAACAACAAAGTCCCAGATATGCTTAAATAGTTGTCAAACACCAAAAGGTTATACAAAGTAATGATTCTATTATTTCCTATATTCTAAAAAGAATAAAGTCTACAATGTAAAATTAATTGTTTTAAGTAGGGATCTGAAACAATCTGAGCATGATAAAACAACAAACATAAAAAGTACAAATATCTTAATAGGAGATAGAGAAAAATAATAATTAAAGATAGCTGCGAGTGCATTCTAAACTTTCTATTATCTGTTAGGAGGTCCTTTCGTTCAGTTTTCGCAGAATAAATGGGCATTTTATTTAACTGTACGCAGAGTATGTGTTTTATTGTTAGTGGTTAATCCTGACGGACCTGTAATGAAAATGTAATTTTGATAGTTTGGAACAACGAATGCAAAATACTACAGCTAACCGGATTAACTTATCAATAAAAATGTTCATTATCGACGTTTATACATTTGGCAATGCAATTGACAGAAATCCAAGCCGATTAGCGAGCTACAATTCCGAAATAATTTTTATAGTGAACCTTGTACTTATATGTTCAATCAATTTATATTTATCTAGTAATACAAAACAATTCTTGGAGATAATTTGACTTTAAAAGCTCGCGCACAGCCTTGAATAGTCTGTTCATGAAGGTACCCATGTTATTTAATGGAGCATCGCACGCTTGTCCTGCACCAGCATGTACCGTCACCTGCAACAACCGTTAATGCAGGTCGTGTCAGTGACCTGCAATTTCAATGACTGGTCACGCTAGTCCTACGTAAGATCTGTTCCCACAAAAATTAGGGATTGGTTTCAACTGTTAGAAATATTCGACCAGTTGGGGGTGTGTCGCTGAACTGTTGGGCACCATCGCTCATCAACAACATCTATTTACTTACCTTAAACAGAGTGCAAATGACACTGCTTTGTGAAATATTGTGTTTTGGTTCGGTAGATGAGGACAATCCAAGAGTTTGAATTTTTTTTGTGACATCCAAAAATTCTAAAAAATAAATTCGTTAATCTCTTTCTAGTTCAGGAAATAAATGATACATTTCACCATATACTTTCTTCTTTTTATGGATAGAGTGAACTCAAAACATTCTCATTTTCCTGGCTTCCTCCTCCTCCTCTTCATACAACATCGTTAAAATAAAAAAATCTTTTTCCGAAACACACTCAACTGCTACCTCAAAACTTCTACCACACAGAACCTGCACAAAAAGTTGCTGGTCAGTGCTGGACAAGTGTGCGAAGTCATGGAGGTTTGAAGGTCCATGCAAACATAATGTACACAAGCTTTTAATATCAACATACGAGTACGTGCTTTAATATCGCAAGTTTTTATCTGGCACAATTTAAATGAAAATTTTTTATTGAATCTGCTAATAAATGTGCGGAATAATACTTGATTTTTATTAATTTATGGTTCCTAGAGATGTTATCAGGAATAAGATAACATCCGAATTGGAAAAATCCGCAGAGATAAACAATATGTGAATCCCTTCTCATCAGTCTGATATCAATTGTGTGATACGTTCTTATTAGGTAGATAAGCCTTTATCTAAAATATGGTGACAGATTATCCGAAATGAATGAATGACTTTGAAATTGTTTTTTGTAACCTTTGTACTTTTATCTTTCTTCTGAAGGTTAATTATAATTGGGTCAAGGTGATCATACCACGACGCTAGATTAGTTGTAGGTAACAATGCTACTCTAGGAGAGGAAAACTGAAACGTGTATTCCTGGACTAATTTTTACAAGGATTTAAAATTTGCGGTCTGTTTATAACAAAAAAAAAATCGGGCATTGTCTTATAGTTTTGTATTTTTAATAATAAAAATCTTGTAGAGATACTTCTTGTACACGATTCCTGAATAACAAACGCAGAAACTGAATGGGAAGGGGTTATTTTATTATACAGGGTGATTCAGGACTTATCTAAAAAAATATTCTGAATGTACAGGGGACTGTTACAAATACAATTTTGTAAAAAAAATCAAAAAGAGCATTTTGAAAATGATTTAAAAATATACTTCTGCACGCCACTAGTCCACTGTGACCGTACAGATACAGAAAATGGAATGAAATTCCCATCTCTTTCGCGATTCAGTTGCACTACACTTGCACTCATTGCACACCGCAGTAAAACTAGCTGCATTTGGCACATGTTCTGGGAAATTGCTCCGTTAACACAAATACTTGCATCACAAAAACGTTAATACCTACTATAAATAATCGGATTTTAATAATGAAGCGGAGCACCATCAAAACAATGTTTTGTAACTAATGTGCCCGCTAATATGTTTCTTAAATCTGTGTTTTTAATCAATTAACGAATTTGCATATTGATAAGACATTATTTGTAAAAATTCTGTGTAAAAATATCACATCTGGTTAGCTCTATGTTCAGAGAAAATCTGAATAAAATAAATTAGAACACTATAGAGCAAGTTAGAACATCAGAAATTGTTCCTTTCTAATTTGAAATTTAAAAATGTTATAAAGTAATAAAACATTTTAATCAAAATTTTACATTCTAATATTGCAAATAGTCATCCATAGGTGTACGTCAGAAAAAAGTGGGGGATAAAATAACCCTTTCCCCCAGTCTCTACGTTTCTGATACCTGAAGAACTGAAGAAATTATAGCGAAAAACAATTTTCAAAGTTCAACTTTAACACCCTGTATCTTTTAAGAGAGGCTATTTTATATATTGACAAGATCGTCATATTTTGCTGCCAAGTTAAGGCGATGATCTGCTTTTTTATTGCACCCTATATAAATTAATATTGAAATTAATCATTATCAAGTCGTATTATCAAACAGATTAATTAAAAACAAATATATTCTAAGGAACTTAATTTAGAAATTTATTGGACTATTGAAAAAAATATATTTAATTTCAAATTTAATACTAAAATGTTATCTAATTTAAATCATGTTTGAAATATACAACACCGCCTTGTTAAAAGAAGTGGTATTTATTGTACGCATAGATTTAAATCTGGCAACAGTAAATAATTATAGAGGAATAAAAATTTAATGAAATCTATGAAAGAGCAACGATGACCTTGAGGAAATTTCCTACAATTTTAACACTAATTACTAGATACATAGTTCTTTAACTTATTATTATGTGAATATAGCTTAAATGGACTGTTATTAATGTTTGTTGACCTGTAGTATTGAATATGACACATTATGGGAAAATATGGTAATGTAATGTAGCTATATTTGGTGCCTACAGTATATATAAACAGAAATATACTATTTTAAACAATGAAAGCCTTGCGGAATTTTCCTATTAATGGTATGTACAGCTAGGGACAACATTGGTGTGAATCACAGGAATTTAAATGAAATAAGCAATTGAAGGTTTATTTAAGAAATTATAATTACACAAATTGAATTTTTTTATTACTTACAGAAACAAATCAAAACGCATTTTCTTAAAAAAAAGAGGTAAACTTTTCCTTGATATTTAACCTTCACACACGGTTTGTTCGATATACTTTTATAAACAATTTGTTGTGGTAACTGTTACAATTTTTTTGTTATTTGTTACCTATACCACTTTGATATTTAGTATTGCATATTGTGTTTGGGTAAATCGTAATACGTACGTTCCCTACATTTTATTTTATTATTTATTTTATACACAATCACCTTATAATCGGACTTTTATCCACACATATGAACCGTCTAGTGATATTTATCCACTAGTGGAAGTAACTTTATTTCATTAATAGAATATAGAAAAAGTAATAAGCCTATAATAAAACAAATTTAATTTATTTACTTTTAACATTTACATTTAAAAATGGTATGCAAATTGCCTACTAAATGCCCATTTAGGAAAATTGAAATAATTCTTAAATTTTAATTTTACGAATAAGAAATATGCCCATAATGTGAAGCAAATGCGGAAGAAATAATTTGATGAAACCAAAAATATGAGCAAAAATTAGATAAACAAATATAAGTAAACTGTTTAAATAATGAATTATGAATGCATCCTGCAGTATTTCATCATATCCCTTATCTTATTAACATAAATTTGATGCTTATGAGTTTAAATAAATAAACATAGGGAAATCATGTTTTAACATTTTTTCATATATTTTCAGGTATTAACAATATTGTGTGAAACTAACTACTCAGTGGACAAAAGCCCCAACCTGCGTTGAATTACACAGTAATACATGTTTTAACATTTTTATTATATACAGGGTATCCGGAAAAGACGTGTACAACGGAAGACCACAGACTCCTGGGTTCAAATTAAGCCGATTTAGCCCAATTTACTTATTTCCAAAATTGCTTCGTTTAGCCGCTAGAGAGCGCCAAAGTTTGAGAAAAATTTTTGTTTATTCCGAATATCTCGAAAACGACTTGATCGATTTTAACCATTTTTGGGCTACGCAGTTATAAGTCTAACCGACACTTTTTGACGTTATTTAGAATCTTTTGCAGTTATTAGAAATGTAAGAAAAATCATGTATCATGCAAATATAAGCACATATTTTTTTAACCTCCTGTACAATTACTCTCAGTTTTTTTGTTAGTAGCTGACTTTATTTAGAAACTTTTTTTATACTCACAGAATTTTGAATAGATGAGTAGTTTAGGCAGAAAAAATATTTTCATATGTCAACAATATCAGCATTCGTTCTGCAACAAATAACGAAAATTCCAAAACTCTCATTTATATTTTATTTAATAAATACAAGATAATAAAATATAACAAAATAGAGTTATGATCACTTTACAATAAATGCTCAAAGTGACCACCGTTTTCTCTTATGCAACAAGTAATCCGTTTTACGAAGTTGTAGTGCAGCCTCTCCATGATTCCTGCATTACCTCGTAAAATATTAACTGCGTCTTGGATTCGCCTAAACAATTCCTCTTCATTATTAACTGCAGAGGCATATACTTTAGTTTTTACTGCACCCCACAAAAAATATCGCAAGGGGTTAAGTCTGGTGCTCGAGGTGGCCATTTTATAGGAGCATCGTTTCCTCTTCCGATCCACCTGTTAGGATACAGATTATGTAAATATTGACGAACGGGTATTGTAAAATGAGGGTGCACCATCGTGCATAAACCACATGTTACGACGAAGTAATAACGGCAAATCGTCCAACAAATTAGGTAATACTTGCTGTAAAAAATTTAAATAGTTGACCCCATTCAATCGATGTGGAAGCACAACCGGGCCAATAATAAAGTTGTCGATAATTCCCGCCCACATGTTTACTCTGAATTCATATTGAAAATGTCTTATTTCAGTACAGTGTGGATTTTCATCAGCATAAACGTGTTTGTTGTGGTTATTAATGATGCCTGACCTAGTGAAACATGCTTCATCTGTAAATAAAATGTTTTTGCTGAAGTTGATATCATGGGCTCTTTGATCTTGTATAAAATTACAAAATGCTAAACGTTTTTCGTGGTCAATGGGTAGCAATTCATGTACCGATTGAATGTGGTACGGATGTAGTAATTGCTCCTTCAAAACATCATGAACTATGGTTATTGGTATCCCTATTTCATGTCCAATGCGTCTTGCACTAATTTTTGGGTTCTCTTCTATCTTATCTAGGATTTGTTCCTCCACCTCTATAGTTTTCGTAGTACGTTGACGCCCTTGAGCCGCATTCATTTGGTGGAAGGAACCAAATTCGCGAAGTCGCCTTTCGATGTTGGCAAAAGTTTGATGATTTGGCACTCGTCGATGAGGGAATCTGTCCATGTAGACCCTAACACTTTTGCGGCCGTTACCTTGACAAAATCCATAAACCAAAAGCATATCTACTTGTTCGGAATATGTATACGTATCCATGATGAAATAATGAAAAATGAGAAAATTAACAAACACAACAATAACGACAACAAATAAAGTAAGATCTAAAGTAACTAAGTAATTGAGCAAGAAGAATACACCGAGAGACTAATTTCAGTAGCTGATTAGATTTGACACACAACTGACACTTAAAATAACAGAGCCAACTTCTGGTACTTCATTGTTGCAGAACGAATGCTGATATTGTTGACATACGAAAAATATTTTTTCTGCCTAAACTACTCATCTATTCAAAATTCTGAAAGTATAAAAAAAGTTTCTAAATAAAGTCAGCTACTAACAAAAAAAAACTGAGAGAAATTGTACAGGAGGTTAAAAAAATATGTGCTTATATTTGCATGATACATCATTTTTCTTATATTTCTAATGACTGAAAAAGATTCTAAATAAGGTCAATAAGTGTCAGTTAGACTTATAACTGCGTGGCCTAAAAATGGTTAAAATCGATCAAGTCGTTTTCGAGATATTCGGAATAAACAATATTTTTTCGCCAACTTTGGCGCTCTCTAGCGGCTAAACAATGTAATTTTTGAAAGTTAAAAAATTGGGCTAAATCGGCTTATTTTGCGCCCAGAGTCTGTGGTCTTCCGTTGTACACGTCTTTTCCGGACACCCTTATATATCTATGCGACACTTTGTAGAAGAACCAACTTTGGAACACTATTTTGCTTTGACTATGAGTTAAGTTCACTGTAAAAGGAGATCAAATATTGGTTTGAAAATATTTTTCCGTCATAAATATGCATTTCAGACATTTTTTAATCGCGTATTTTCCCTATTTTCTTTTAAAACTAAGGACATTATGACTGAATCACCGTGTATATCACCGCCAAAGTTCCAGCCAACAAAAAAAAAAACAGTCGGAACGTTACAATGGTGACGTCACGGCAGTTTTAAGTGAATCACTCTGTATATCTTTAGTCTAAAGCCCGCTTTACATTAACAATTTCTTTATCAATTAATTAATCAAGTGGCTTCGTCAAATTAATTGACAACTGTAATACGAAAACTTAAACGTCAAATTAATTGATGAAGAACTTCCTCAACTTATTGACGACTTAAAACTTGTTCTAATTTTTCGTCAATTTTTTCTTCAGTTCAGGAATACCAACCCAACCTAAAATAAATGCAAAAAGTGAGATTTGAAGATATGATGATTTATATTTAACCAGTAACCAAGCAGCTGCAATAATAAACACAATGGAAGCTTTTTAACAATTTCTTCCTTTTTTGCCGTAACATTTAACAGTTTTTGTTTCGTAAACAAATAGAAATGATATAACGTCAAAAGTTAAAATTTCTTTTACATTGGTACGGGTGACATCTGACAGCAAAATTGTTAAGAAACTTGACAAAGCCCTAAACAAGTGTAAAAGCAAAGTGCGACCTTGAAGAAATTGATAAATTAATTCATCAATTTCTTCGTCAATAAATTGTTAGTGTAAAGCCCGCTTTAGGCCGTCGTAGATGACCCTGTATCTAACTGGTTCAGTAAACTTATTTATTCTTATTAGGTTACCTAGTTCGAAAAATGTTTTGCATGGTGTTTTACATTTAAAATGTTAACATTAACTTGAAGTTTATGTAGATTTGCAGGATTTCACAACATCAAGAATCCCAGTAACCCACTTCCGAGAGGGCAATGTATTTCAACTCGTTTTCTATATATAAAAAAAAAACATGAAAAACGACATAAACGTAAATGTACGCGATAATTCAAATACTGATTATATAACTGTGATAAATTACTAATTAATTATTTACGTGTGAACGACCTTAATGTTTGCTAATTCGTTCGAATATTTATATGTGGCAGAACGCGTTACGCAAATTTATTCGCTTTAGCAGGAAAGAGCTGATGTAAGTTGACAAAATATTACCAAGGCGTGGGTTAATTATAATCAGAATGTCGAGCTGTTGAGAAATTAATTTAATCCTCATTACAGCAAACTTTAGATGTTTTAAACATTTAATAAGAACTGCTGATTTTCTATTATAAAGCATAAATAATAGGCCAATTTTCATTTTATTGGTAAAATTTTCGATGAACAGCTGAGATTTGTTGACCACAGTGGCGTAACCAGAAATTTGACATGGGGGGCACGGGCGTAGCCAAGATTTAATTTTGGGGGGGTTTGGTTTGAAGTAAATAAGACAACAAAAATATACTTACATGAAATTTAATATCTATATATTCATCGGAAAAATTACGACATAGGTATTTATAAAGAAAGTTCTTATAACTTTAAATGAAATGATTAAATTTCGTTACCATTAAGTCTGTTTTCACTTGTAGTGTTTCGTAGATAGTTTTTCAGTCTCATTAGGCTGGAGAAAGACCTTTCTGGGGTAGCAGTGGATACAGGAATGGTAGCCAAGATTTGTAGTAATGTGTAAATATTAGGATAAAGGTTTTTATCGCACATATCTAGGCATTCCTAGACTAGATTTTGGGGTAGGCGAGATACTTGTCATCACTGTTTTCCATACTTCAAGTTAAATGCAGTTATGTTTGTAGTCCGGTTATAGTTCGGCTGCAACTGCGTCTGCCTCTCGTCAAAAGATGGCGCTAGGCGCTACTATATATATATATTCAAATGTAATAATTTAACTCTCTTTCACTCCTCGTATTTTTCGCTATAATATTAGGTAATATTTTGCTTATTTCGGATTTTCGGATTTTGGACCCCCAAACCCCCCCCTCCCCTTACAGGGACGTACGCCATACGAAGAAATGAATAATTCATTATATTTTTATCAAAATATTTAAGAAACTGCAACTGAGAGTAATAAAACTATATACTACACTAAATGTTTGCATTATATATTGCACTAAATTGCAAAAAAGTGTGGTTTTTAACGCGACCAAATATCGAAAATTACGTTGAGAATAAAGACAATTGCCTAAAATGTCAACCATGACGTAAGTCTGAATTCTTGGCGTGAGTGTCATGAAGGTACCTCAACAACTACATTATTACTGTCTACTAAATTTTAAAACTACATTCCATTGTATTTCCCCTTCTTTCTTCACTGTTTCTTATACAAATGAATTTACTATAACTACCATTATTTTTTTCAGGAAATCTTGCCATAGTCACTGATGGCATGCACTATGGCTGGCCCTCCCCATCCCTTATCCAGCTGATAAACAATACCAATCACACTCTTTGTATGAGTAATGAAGAAGGTGCTATAATGGCTGTGATGCCCCTGATAGGGGCCATAATAGGTGCCTTAACCGCTGCCAACATAGTAGACTACTTCGGAAGGAAGAAAACCATCCTGGGTACATCCATACCTTTCTTCATAGCGTGGATAATGATCGCGTTTGCCGAAAGTGTTCTAGTATTACACATCGCTAGGTTGGTATAGTTTTTATTGGAATTTTTTTGAGCTGTGTGAATAGCACACACCAATAGTGTACGGGGTATTATCTAAGTCTGTAATTTATTAGTTTTCTTTCATCAAATCTAAAACTATTGGTTTTTGAAGATGTTGAAGTTCATAAAAAAAACGCTTCACTTATTCCAATATCTATGAGTAAGTTTGACTTAGATACAAGCGATTTTTTTAAATGCAATATCTCAAAAACAGTTAAAAGTATGGATTTCCACAAGGTATGACATTTGTCAATAAAAAAGTCCAAATTATTATAGTTTTAAAGAAATTCTGCTCTAGAGAATGCACCATGTGGCACCCTATAACGTATCTCAAAATGATGTGATATTTAAATTTAGCATCCTTAAAAACCCATCAACACCAGATTTGATATTGATACATCAGCAACTGCACAGGATGAGCAAATTTCGATGTTTTTATAGGTTCGTTAACTATAGGAGATAGAAAAAAATGACCCCCCACTCTCGATCTCTTTTTCAAGAGAAAATTAATGGTCAAAACCAAAATGACATATCGTCTTTTGTTTTCGAGTAATAAACAAAGATTCAAATTTTCCACTTTTTGATACATGGCTGTAACTTGGTTGTTTGTAAAATTAGAAAAAAAAATAGTTAATACGTTTTTCAGACACATTTCTGAGTAGTGTCCAGTGGCGTACCTAATTTTTTTAATTTTTGAGTTATAACTTAAAGTTGTGTTACTTTACATACAAACCATAGGTGGTCATGGGCCAGTTGAAATTGTTATTTTTTCTCTTTCCATTAATATGTAACATGTGGGGTTAAATATGATTATTCACTATTTTATTGACAAAACAGTTTATTCCAAAAAATCATGACATAATGAGTTACTAAACAAAAAATAGTATTATTAAAATGATACATTTGCAATAACGATCATTCTGAGACTGTATCAAAGACGTAATTAAATTAATGTACGGAAAAACTAAATAACATATGTCAATAATCAAAACAAAAATGTCAAAGATTGGTAACGGGCAATTATTACAAATGACACACGCCTAGCTCAAGAAAATGAAAGAAACAAAATATGTTATAATAAATTATTGTCTCAGTTAAATGGCAAATAATATTTAACCCTACATATTAATGGAAACAGAAAAAAATAACGATTTCAAGTGACCCATGGCTACCTATGATTTGTATTTAAAAAAACACAACTTTTTTCTATCTCCTATAGTTAACGAGATAACCTATAAAAATATCGAAATTTGCCCATCTTGTACAAATAAAACTTTTCGTAAAAGAAATGTTTTACTTCAATACCCCGGATCTCCGTTAATACTAACCTTTGTCCCACATATATAAGTCTATTCTTAATATTTTGGCTTATACTATTACCAGGTGGTCTGTGATCCACTACTAATGAAACACCCTGTATAATGTGTAAGTATTCTATTTAGTTTCAAACTATACAGGGTGTTCAGTTAAGGCTATCTCCCTGGGACAAGAATAATGTGATTTAAATCAACTATAGTTTTGCTTCCTTAGAAAGTACTTTTTTTATTTCATACTAGCTGTACCCTGCGCGCGTTGCTACGCCACCAACTAAAATAAATTTGGAGGAAAGACATTACACAAATATTCAATTCATTTTGAGTCATTTTATTGATTTTGTTCATTTCGAAAAAATTGTGACATTGCAGAGTTTTGCTTCAATTCGATATTTATTGAAGTGCTGTGAGATACACAATATTTCTTGGAATGACAGTGGCGCCATCTATCGAAAATTGGTCGTACCAACTTAGAAACCTTCGTGGGCTCATGCACAACAACTTTGCTAAAGATCATTACATGATCAAATGCATAGTTTACGATTCTATAAAGGACATACAGACAAACATTAATTTTTATATAAATAGATTTTAATGGTAATTTTAAAAATCAGTACTTAAATTGTAACAAATTATTAACTCAAAAATTTATTACAGTTAGTAATACTAATGTAAGTAGCTCTATGGCGAACATTTTTTTTATTTTATAATGTCATATTTCTCTGTGCTGTTTTATAAGAAGGACCTTACTAACTGTAATAACAGTTTTCGCTAAAATGGTACATTTTGGCGATATGCAACAAGTACACCTTTTTTAAAACTAATAGAAGGCTGTTTCAAAACTACTAATAATTTTAAATTCTCTCTCTCTGTCTCTCTCTAGCCTTAAAAAATATCTGAAAGGAATAATATAGTGCACTAGTGCCTAACTTTAAGCTGGACCTTAATATATTTTAATTTTCTGTTTTTGTTTTGTAATTGAATGTGTTTGTATTTTTTGTACCCATATATATACATTGTTTATACATTTTTATACTTGGATATACCTTGTTCTGTTCTTTGACTTGTGTAAACATGCAAAAGCATGTCTTAGCACCAATAAATTATCTATCTATCTATCTATCTATCAATATTAGTGTTTACCTCACGAAAAAAATTTTTTTTGCAAAATTTGAGTAGCATTAGGTACCCAACAATAAAGTAATTTATTGTAAAAAATGAAATAAAAAAGTACATTCTCATGCCTTTAACTTAAGAAAGTAAAATTGTACTAAGGTAAGTTGATTTAAATCGCATTACTTTTGTCCAAGGAAGCTAGCCTTGTATGACCCATTCCTTATTGAACACTCTGTATATTAAAAAAATATATTATAGGTTTATCGCAGGATTGGCTGATGGAGTCACGTTCACAGTAGTCCCGATGTACATAGGAGAAATTTCAGATGCCAAAGTTAGAGGGCTCCTGGGATCCAGCTGTTCCGCCTTGTGGATAGGAGGGTTCCTACTTATAAATGTGATAGGATCGTACTTAAGTATAAGCACAACTGCCTTAGTGTCGTCTGTCGTCCCAGTTCTGGCTTTCGTTACGTTCATTTGGATGCCCGAGAGTCCTTACTACCTCCTCATGAAGAACAAGATAAAAGAGGCAAAGCAGAGTTTGAGGAAGTTCAGGGGAGTGGAAGATGTGGACGAAGAGATCGAGAGGATGAGTACTTACATTCAAACGAAGACGAGGAAGACAGGACGATTTTTAGATTTATTTTTAGTTAAATCAAATAGGAAGGCTGTGTTTATTGTCGCTGGGCTGAGGGGTAAGCAGTTTATATTTTCTTAGTTACTTAAGGTGAATAAATATAATGTCAGGTAAAATTAATTTTCTACTTCATTAATAATACAACATCAACTATTCACTGTGGTGACATTTTTATATGGAACAGTAGGCTTTGGAGATTTCCGTTGCAATTGTTGACAGCTGTCAAAATGCAGTGATGTTCAATTGTTTTGTCAAAAATATTCTTGAATTCTTTCGATACCATTTTTATATGAACTCTTTTACCTAATTCAAAAGGTAATAAAATGTGGTCATCATTTCTGTTTTTGAAATCCTGTACAATGATTCTATGAAAATACGTACAATAGTATGAAAAGTACTTGCCAGCGATATGACAGAACAGATAAGTTTAAGGTTATGTTACGTAGTAATCCAACTCTCCCCTATTTTAAACAGATTTCTCCAAGGCCTTCGATAGAATAAATCATAAACTCCTGCTACTTAAACTTCACTCTTATGATATTGATGGCCTTGTATTAAGATGGCTTGATAGTTACTTGATGGGCAGAGAGCAGTATGTCAGGATTAATCATATTCTTATCACACAGTTTCCCAGTGCATCAGGTCTCCCACAGGGATCTCCCTTAAGACCTCTTTTGTTCAATCTCTTCATTAACGATATTGTGCACTGCTTTTCAGCTAGTGAGGTCCTGCATCTTGCAGATCACCTGAGATGTTACAAATTTATTGGTAATCATAATGATGCCTTGCAATTGCCAACTGACATAGACAGCCTTTCTAAATGCTGTTCACTGAACTTGAATGCCTCTAAATGTCATCATACCACTATTCCACTACTCTCATTATTCATTTTTAACTACAGCCTAAATGATGTGGCTCTTGGCTCGGTTGTCGATTTCAGTGACCTAGGTATTACTCTTGACTCCCACCTTAGATTCGATACCCACATTGTATCTGTCAGTCGCAAAGGAATGAAAATGCTGGGCTCTGTTAAAAGATTAACTAGTGACTCTATATACTATAGATATATATCCTATAAGTTTCAGTTTGATAGAGACTATATCTGTATTGAGCAATTCTTGCACATATCACCACTCGAAGTTCGTTGAAAGCGCAGGGACGTGATTCTCTTATTTAAGATTATTAATGTTTGAAGTGACAGTCTTCAGCTTCTTTTAAAAATTAACTTACTTGTTCCGTCATGTCTCATTCGATTCGATTGGATTTCAGTACAAACATTTCAAGTGCTTTTCCACAGATGTAACTACGTTTTTAACACATTTTTTTCTAGAGCACTTAGATTAGCTGATACGTTGATACATCTCGAATTGATTGACTTGTCTCTCAATAGATTTAAAACGGAACTGCTTAAAATTTACAATTTATAGATATTTATCTTTTACTTTGTTATATACTAATTTTTGTATATGGACTTTTTGTAATTTTTTCCCTATCTTGTTTTACATGTTTAACATTTTTCTGTCTTCTCGTTACCATTATATTAACTATTATGTTATTTTTCCTTTTTTTATAAATAAATATTTTTCAGGTTTCCAACAGTTCAGTGGGACAACAGCCATATCCTTCTACGCTCAAGCTATATTTAAGGAAGCAGGCGACGATATTTCACCTGAACACGCCTCCATGATATACTTCACTGTGATGTTTCTAGTTACTATAATCTCCTCCAGCATCGTGGACAAGGCGGGCAGGAGACCTCTCCTCATGATTTCAATGGCGGGTGCCGCATTCACCCTGTTCCTGGAGGGTACTTACTTTTACATCCAATCCCAAACTGACATCGACACCACCCCCTTCGACTATATGCCCGTAGTAGTACTTATCGGTTTTGTGATAATCTTCAGCATAGGGATGCAGAGCATCCCCATTCTGATGTTAGGGGAGCTGTTCCCGACTGGCGTTAAAGCTTTCGCGTTGTGTTTGGCCGACGTCTATTACAGTATAGTGGCGACGATCGCTTCCAAATTCTTGCAAGTGATGAAAGACAATTACGGAATGTATTTCGCGTTCTACGGTTTCTGTATATTCTCCCTGATCGGTCTGCTGTTTATATATTTCTTCGTGCCCGAAACTAAGGGTAAGAACTTGGAAGAGATCCAGCGGTACCTCCGCGGCAACACCCACGATCATAGCAAATGTGATAAAGAAGAGTATGTAAAAGTCTAATTTATTTAGTGTTTTAATTTAACAAACTTGATTTTTTATACATGAAATACGTATTTTGAAAAATATTACTGAATGTTTAATAAATAATTTATATTTTTATTTAATTTATTACTGAATCCTCTTCCATTATGACAAAATATTAAAAACGAAGATTACGTCGAATAATATATACAGTGTGTCTCAAAAAATTATGTCAAAAATTTGTGTGGTAAAAATAAAATTGGTACACGTAAGGATCCAAAAATACTTTATGCGGTGTTGAAAGTTGATTGAAAAGTTAAATTTTCCTATTTCTATTGGAAAACCATATAAGAACATCCTGATTTATCGGTGAACAGAATAAAAATGAAAAACAAATGTATTTGGAGACTGACTTAAATAGAAAAATTATACTGCCCATAAGAAAAAAAACATTTAATTCAAGTTAAGTATGTGCAAATTTTAAAAACTGTAATTTCATCAAAACTGGAAATTCTATATGATATTATTTTCTAAATCAAAACCAAATTGACTGTATGGGGCAATATGAAAATGGGTAGAGCTAGATTAAATAAATTTAAATCACTGGAATTGGTGGAATTAAAAAGCATAATTAAAGCAATGAGAAATAACAATAGTAGTGTTGATGGAATAACAACAAAAATTTTAACACTGACATGTGAAGTAATAGAAGACCGTTTTCTACAACTTGTAAATACTAGTTTAGAACAGGGCTTATTTCCCAGAAATTGGAAGACATCGACTATTGTACCTTTGGAAAAAATAAATAATACAATAAAAAGTGAGAAGTATAGACCAATAGATATGGTACCGGTATATGAGAAATTACTTAAGACTGTGGTGAATAAACAAGTTATAGAATATATTGAACCGTTAAGTGAGAAATTATAGATAAAGGCGCAACCTTATGGCGAAATGTGTATGCACTTTTGGGCCTGAGATAGTATTAGGTAATAGCAGCTCTTTGGTTCTAAGATTCTATTTATTGACAATTTATTGTTCACGGAGGTTTTTGCTTGTTAAACCATTGAATCACACAGAACACTGGAAATTGACTGTCGTTAACAATAGTTCTCGACAGACTAACAAAACTCGGGCCCAAAAACCTCTACTGTAAAACACGGTCTAACATAACGGAACGCCAAACATGAAGGCCTTTATTTCTTATGCGACTTTAAAAACATTTTGCTCTATAGATATTTTCTATTAGGGCATTTGCTTTCAAGATACAGGGCGTTAAACTTCGTGAGCGTAGATCGAATACGCATTTCGCCATTAAGGATGCGCCACTATCTATAATTTCTCACTCAACGATTGAATATAATAAACTACTAACAAAGTTCCAAGCAGGATTTAGGCGAGGAAATTCGTGCAAGAGTGCGTTAGAATCGGTTTTAGCAAAGTGGAAAAGTGCTTTAAACGATGATCGATTTATAAGTGTCCTCTTTTTACATTTTCGAAAAGCCTTTGAAACCGTAAATAGAAAAATGCTGTTGCTAAAATTAGAGTAATTTGGATTTGGGCCTGTGATAATTAAATGGTTTGGTGAATATCTATCTATAAAGATAACATTTCCACAGAACAACAGAGTATTTTTGGTGTACCACAAGGAACAGTTCTGGGACCTAATTTGTTTTTGTTGTATATAAATGACATAATACCGTATGTGAATAAGTGCAATATACAACTCTTTGCAAACGACACGTTGTTCTGTATGGGAGACACAACATATGCTGTGAGCCTACATGTTAATGTTAAGCAAACAAAATTTATGATAATTACGAGGAAGAATTGTCTAATTGATGCTAATAGCACAGTTTATACAGTTCGTCTAGTGAAGGTTCCAGAGGTTGCGGCTAAATGTGCAATGAACAGCACTGAAATTCATTTGAACACGACAAAGTGGGAGAAAATCTATTTATTGACAAATAACTGTGTCCGCGAATGTGCGCGGCCAAATGCGCAGTCTTCTAAAACAAATGAATCTGGAACCTTAACATCAAAAGAGCCGACGTGAAGACGACGGACATGTCCAAAAGTGGATATTTTGACTTTTGAAAAATATTTAATAATTTCACTACATATATCTCTTGAATCCAATCTTGTCTCTAAAGTTACCTCTTAAGTACATTTTTAGTACCAAAGGGCATGCTCATAACTTCATTGATAGGAATTGTCAAAAATTTGATTTTATTAGCTTTATTACCTTTACAACAAAGTAAAAATACCCCTTTACGAATTTCTATAAGGTGTATATTTTTTATTTTGCATATAAAATAGTAACAGAAAAAATCGCAGAATAGTAATGTTCTTAAATTTCAAATGAAAAAAAAAATTGCAAAAATTATTCTTCAGAAATCTGCATCTTAAAAAAGGTTGAGGATTGCAATTTTGCAAAATTCCTATGTATTATTTTCATCTGAATAACTACAGAGTACAAAAAAAACTAGAAACAGAGTAATGTAGGTTTATTACAAAATAATGCTGTTAAATTCGAGTATAAATCCTCGTATAATCAGAAAAGTGATGAAAAATTGTAATCTTCCACTTTACAATAATCTGCTTAAATTAACAAATTCTATTAAAAGAGAAACAATCACTTTGGCCAACAAATATGTTTGAATTCAATTAATTGTTTACCTCTTGCACTTTGACTTTAGGTTTGGGTTGATCAGTCAAAATATTAACAATCCCTTCACATCCTGTATGCAATGTGTAACAAATGTCCAAGATATTTCTCGTGGTTAAAGTAGTCTGGACTTCCTTCTGTTTTAGAGCTATGGTGATCGCCTCTTCCTTTCCCATTCGTTCGATATCCTTCCTCGGTATCTTCACCACACAATTCTCAAAACCGTTAACCTTAAATACACATACCAAAAACAAATAATTTGATATGAAATATTAAATAATTACCTGACAAACGAGATCCAAATTATAGTCCATATCAGTTTCTGGCCACGACTGCTCAAACACCGATTTGTCCCACTGGATTTCTCCAGAATTATTTAACCGGTGAGGGGCGGATATAAAGCCGCTCCACAATTCTGATGCAAAGTAAGGGGCCATCGGGGCCAAAAGGATTATCTGTGTTGCTAAAGCTCTTTCGAACTGAAGGCTGTGTGCAAAAACGGCAGGTGGTGATTTCTGTTAAAGTAATAAAATTTAGCACAAATCATCATACAGATGCCATAAATTCAGATGCAGAGGGAACAAATTTAGTATACAGGGTGATTCAGTCATAATGTCATTAATTTTAAGCAGATATTTGGAAGACCTAATAAACAAATCACTCAATAATAATCGGTAACACGATGCTAACACGAGGCTACAAAGTTTCTGATGACGCATTCGAGTATTGAAGCTATATAGAAGTCCAACAGCATTGCCACTCAGGACCATATACATACAATAGTAGCATGTTCGTTACTGAAGTGATAGATTTTTTTTTCAAATTATAAACTTCTTGATTGCAATCTGAAATGTATGAATTTTATATGTGTGGCAATTCAATTCCGGGAATTTAGTTATAACTCGGAAACTGGCAACACTGCATCGTTTGTCAACATTTTTCTAGAGGGGGGACCTTCCTTTTAGCTTCAGTCCAAGGTTGAAGTCGATAGCACATTTGGTTTGTGTTTTATGTGTATTTTTTGGCAGTAACTTTTTTAGTGGCGTTGTAAAATGAGTGACTCAAATTACAAGTAACGTGTTGTGATTCAATTTTTAGTAAAATCTAGTGAAACACCCTCGGAAATCCTTCGAAAATTGCAGGTGCTGTATGGAGACGAGTGCATGTCGAAAACACGAGTGTTTGAATAGGCAAAACAATTCAAAGGGGCGTGAATCGGTAGAAGATAATCTACGTAAAGAAGCTCTCGTACTGACGCGAATGTTGACCGTTTGCATGCACTGATCACGTCTGACCGGCACCTAAGCATTCGTGCGTTGTCTGACAGGTTAAACGTCAACAAAGAAACCATTCGCAAAATGTTACACAAAAATTAGAATATGCGAAAGATTTACGCAAAAATGATGTCAAAATTTCTCACCCGTGAACAGAGACATGCAAAAATCGATCTGCGAAGATTTGTTGTCCCGCATTCAGAGCAACGGAAGAGACTGGATGAGTCGGGTAGTCACTGGAAATGAGACTTGATATATGAGTATGACCCAGACCCGTAAACAAAGTCAGCAGTGAGTGGAAAAGGGTGAAAGCGCCAACGAAAGCAAGGATGTTCAAGTCATCGGAACAATTTCCTGCTGGCCAGACAGTGACTGGCTGCTTTCAATTGTGGGAGCAACGTTGGAATCGTTGTGTAGAGTTAGAGGGAGACTATTGTGAAACTCGATAATAAAATCTTGACGAAATTTAATTTGCTTGTTTTTTCATTCTTTCAAGTACCTTTAATTGTCGCATGCTCTCACATCAAACCCGAACGATGTTCTACCAGTAACGTATTAAATGGGAATTTGAACTGTCAACTTTTTAGCTGTGCTGAATACAACCTATCCGATGTCGGTGTTGATTATTACGTGAGGCATTTATTATAAAATCCTTATAATTTCATATCAATTACGGGGTGTTTATAAAAATGCAAATTTAATTATTGTTTGTTTCTGTTATTATATAGCGGTTCTGCAGCTCTGCAGCGCTTGTCATTGAATATACATTAAGAACAAACTTTGATCTAAATACGGTAGGTCAAGACTCGGCCGTTTATTCTTCTTTTATAGACCAAACGAATATTCCAGGTATTTTCTAGCATCTCTAGATCCATTTCTCGAATGATTCTCGTCAATTCTCAATATTTCAGTCGCGCCTCGATACGCGGTATAATTTTGTTTGTTTACCAGCCTCGCGTAGGGGCGATCGGGGCAATCTAGTGTTTTGCGATACCACAGTCATCAAATTGGGTGCGAGCGGGGAAAATTATGTGACAATATATTTACCCTGATACTGTTGGTAAGACCCTGTTGCTTAGACACGGCAATACTGAGCTGTTGGGATCTCAAATAGTTAAACGATGCACCTTTGATGTAGTAATTTCTGGAATCAAACATGTAATCCTCGTGGGATTGAAACTGATCCTCGGGTATCCGAGGAGGTAAATTGTTTCTATGCTTCAAGAAGTCCCTTATAGTTAACCACAGCCTTCTCTGCCAGTTTAAGACACCAGGAAAAGCTGCAACATAAAATAACGTATTACATAATATTAACTTTTACTTGTTTATAATAATTATTACTGTTGCTATTCCAATTTCTATGGGAAGTAGGCGCAACGTCAGCTAAAATCAGCAACCTGGTAGTATCGGTACCGTAATTTTTGAACATTTCTTCGGGGTCAACACCGTTATACTTCGACTTACTCATTTTTTCCCACGAAATGGTAACTGGTTTGCCCGTTTCCTTCACCACGGCTTTATTTCTTTTCAAATCTGGAAATATCGGGCACTATTACTAGTTTATTTTGTAATTTATATTCCACGATGAGAATATCCATACCTAAAATGTTTACTTTATCCTCGGGTAAATATTCCCCAGTTCCTTTTACTCTAAAACTACGGCCCATTACCATTCCTTGAACCAACAGCCTTTTGAATGGTTCTCTCTCCGGTAGAAGTCCCAGAGAATGCAAGAAATGACTTACAAATCTTGCATAATAGAGATGCAACACAGCTGCAATAATTTCAATTGAAACTAAAATACAGGGCCTTCGAATAAAATCTCTCATTGCCAGTTTCTCTAAAGCGGAAAGAGTTTTTTCATTTGGTAGCTATAGCTTCAATTTAGTGCTATAACTGATACTACAAACACTGGTACATAGATGGAGAAAGAATTTTTGTATTATACATTATTTCCAAAATATTACTAGATTTCAATATATTTTTACATCCATGTCAATCATATTGTTTAACAAAATTTATTTTCTTTTTCCATGACACTAAAATATAATAAGCGTTTCATAATGGCTCCTCAAATAAAAGTATATAGTTAAAGGAGATCAAATACTAAAATGTTCCATTTTTTGATCATGTGCAGTCATAAATATTAAAAGAATAATTGTGCTGATTAAAAAGGAAACGTCATATTTAAAAGTTTTTTTTATTAACAATAACAAGTAATAACTAACTATACCGAGGTATGTACAATCTATTGCAATGATAATGGCACTTTTAAAATGATTTTGGTGATTTATTTTGACCTGCTGACTTATTGGTAATGTTTATTAGCTGTTCCACTCTCCTATAGGGGTCTAATGAACTTTCTACTCAGAGCTTCCAGTAAACTGATTTGTGAGAGTCATTATTAGTGCAATAGATTGTACCTACTAACATCGTTCGATTCCACCTTCAAGCAAAAGTGGTGCTTTATCCTAATTTGCGCTGGTTCATGGCTATTCCCTGTATTTTAGTGGATTGTATCTAACTATATAATTTTAATCACATATAAATCATTATTTATTTTTATGGGTCCCCTACACGTCTCTCCATTGCTAGAGAATAACACTATCAAATATTTCCTTTCTTTAGTGGTGCCAAAAAGACTGACCAGATGGCCTTTACAGTTCTATTTCAAGTATGACCTCCGATTTAGTCAAACTATTACTATGCTAATGGAAAAGTTTGAAAGAAAGCAATAACTTATCATTTGCATAGACGTACTCTCGACAAAATGTGACTCTTATGTTGACAAAAACTGCATAAAATCTCTAGAATTCAATGGCTTGACATCAAATTTGCAATGAGAATAAGCTCATCTAACATCCTTTTAGTACTACACAATTCTAATAAAAGTGAATCTTTAGCATCCAATGACTTCACGTCGACTTTGCACGATAATAAGCTCCTCTGATGCCTCGTTAGTGCTAGACAATAGTAACAAAAGTGACCCGCATCCAGCCAATGACTCCACATCAATGTTGTATTGAGCAAATCTTCTGTTGCCTGTCGCAGGCTACAAATTTCTACAAAGATTAACTGCCAAGCAGTCTACATAAAACTCAACAGCTAGCAGGCAAGAAGTTATTTCCATCTATTTCCTATCAATTTACATTATTCGTTTCTGTAGCTGCAGCTCTCGGACAACAGAAGGTATCAAAATCATTCTTTTACTTAATATATTGTATTATTAGCATTGCCTTGTGAATATCCTGCATAAATTCATTTATTTTAAGGATTGTCGTTTGCCGAATTAGATATCGAGCTATTAAGGATTTACAAGTCCAAAGCGGCTTGTATCAAAAAGAAGTACCAATTAGAGCACAAAACTGAAACTATTTTGCAGATCTACCAAACGAGATTTACAAAATTAAAATACCTTTCATAGAAAATGGCAACTAGAATTTTTATTAAAACACCATGTATACAATACTGCACAATAAACGAGGTTAAAAATATTTAATAACTCACCATGTTCTTTTCCTCCTATGTATAAATCTACGGGAGTCATTTTCCAGGCTTTCTCTTTGTCGAACATCTCGCTGTCATTCTCGGGATCCAAATACCTCAAATAATACCACGAGCTATCCACAAACGTATCCATCGTGTCTGTTTCTCTTTTTGCCGATCCTCCACATTTTGGACACGTTGTACTAATAAACTCTTTGACATCTGCTAGTTGCGAACCACCCTTTTGGCTTAATTTTGTCAGTTTAGGTAACCGTACGGGTAAGTCTTTCCTCGGTAAGGGTTGTGTGCCACATTTCTCACAGTGAATAATTGGAATAGGGGTACCCCAATATCTCTGTCGAGAAATCAGCCAGTCGCGTAGCTTAGCGCTTGTCCAATAACCACCGATATTTAGTTGTTGGGCTTTATTACAAACCGCCTCTTGCTGACATTTAATTTCTTCTTCGGAAACTAATTTGGGGATGTTGGTGAAAGGTATACTATATTTTGTAGCAAATGCTTCTGCTTGCTCCTGTGTACCTGGAATACCTAAAAGGAAAAAGAAGACGACCATCAAAAGTCTTGGTATGATTCGATTAAACCTAGTTGTTTTTCTTAACGTGGTAAAAAAGTACATGTAGTTAGGGCACAAAAAAGACAATAAAAAATTGCAGACCATAAACCTTTAGGTACTTTATTACCAACATTTTTACAAATCTGGTCAGTTTGGCAGTGTGTTCAGCCAAGTGTTCCTTTGAATTTTTGTACATTATAATGGCAGGACGTGAAATTTCTGCATTTACCAGAGCAAGAATGACTGCTTTACACGATGCAGGACATTCTAATCATAAGATATCAAACATGTTGGACATTCCTAGATCATCTGTTGTACGAATAGTACTCAGACATGAAGAATTTGATACAGTGGAAAACAGACCACGTAGTGGACGTCCTCGAGTATCTAATGAAAAGGAGGATCGGTATTTAGTGCAATATGCCCGTAGACACCATACATCCTCAGCTTCAGTTCTCAGGGCCCCCTTTCAAGGTACTTTTTGCCATGTTATATCGACACCTACTATTCGAAGACGACTCCACAACGCAAATTTAAGTGCTAGAAGACCATTACGGGTCCCCACTCTACTTCCAAGGCTTCGTTCTACCCGTCTCCAATGGGCGCGAGAGCATAGGGGTTGACTTTTACGTCAGTGGCGGTGGGTCTTATTTACAGAAGAAACCAGAATAATTGAGCTGGTTACTGATGACAATTGACAAAGAGTCTGGAGAGAACCAGGTCGTTAACAGTGACTTCATTTTTGCTGTGAAGTTGATCAGTATGAAGGGGGTACCGTAATATTTTGGGGTGGAATGTTTAATCGTCGCACAATTTATATCAAACAAGTTATTATGCCCATTATCTACCACCTACGTGATGAATTGGGCAAAAATTTTATGTTTACGGAGGACAACGCTCAACCACATCGTGCAAGAAGATTTCAAGAGACACTCGAAGCAGGGCATATCAATAGATTAGATTGGCCAGCCAACTCTCCTGACATGAATCCTATTGTAAACGTGGGATTTTGTTGCTAGAGCCATTCATAATCATATTCCTTCACCTCAGACTGCAGATGAGTTAGTCGTGGCAGCAGAAGAGGAATGGAACAATATTCCGCAAGAGATCATTAACCACTTGATTATCTCAATGCACAGATATGTCAATACACATCACATTAACGCACTTTCCAATAAGATCTCTAAATACATATATCTGCTACGTAAACTTAAAGTGACTGTCAATATGGATACACTGCTTATGACATATTATGCATTTATTCACTCAAATTTGAGTTACGGTATTATCCTTTGGGGAAACGCCACTAATGTTGGGAAGGTATTTGTATTACAAAAAAAGATGTATCAGGATAATTGCTGGTGTCAATCCTCGTGAACATTGTAAACCTTTATTCATTCGGTTCAAAATAATGCCAGTACCGGCGATGTATATTTATTACAATATCTTCATTCATAGTGACAGACACGTTTACTCCAAATACTCAGACTGTCATAATTACAATACCAGGACAAAAGATCTCTTAAAGCCACCTAAATTCCGTTTAACCAAATCTGCTAAAAATTCGTCTAACCTTATGTTATACAATAAATTGCCAGAAGATATAAAGAAATTAGAATGCAGTCACTTTAAAACAAGAATAAAAAAATACATTCTTCAATACGGTTTTTACTCTACCAATGAATTCTTGGATAACCTGTATCTGATCTAACTGCATTGATGTGTGAACATGCCCACATTTGATTCTGTTCTCTGTTTTATTTATTTATTTGTTTTTTTTTTATCAGTGTACACATGTGTATATTACTGTACTATTCAACTATATTCCATTTTATGGTTTATTAGTGATCTTGTCTTTTACCTTTTGCTATGTATATGCTATTTTAAATTGTTTTGCATGTCGTTTTTTTTTGTCAATGTTACTCTGACTTGCTACAAACAATATTTATTTGTAATGTGGTTAAATAAACTTCTATCTATCTACAATATGCCACTGGAACCTGGTGGAGATCATACCGACTACTAGGTAGTAGTACTAGTCAAGTAGAGAACTTGCTTTGTTACTTCTTTTTGAATTAATAAATTTTGTCAAAAATGTCACACATTTGCTGGTTTTTAATTTTCTAAGTACTCAGTTTCTCGAACATATTATTTTCACAAAAAAAAGATTCAGAAAACAATATACTTTTATAAATGTATTTGGTTTTTCTGACAAAAATAATTCTTTAACAAGAATGAGGGGGAGTCTAGACTTTTGACGTGTGTATTTTCATGTAGCAACCATAGAAATCATAAAATATATAGAACGTCAAAAGAGATACCGAAAATAGTCAACCTATGGAGAAAACTCAAATCTGGTAATATTGCAGTAACTTAACTTTTGTAAGTTGGTTGCAGTAACAGGGTAGCTTCACAGTAATGGGCGAGAATTTCAAAATATGGAAATGTTACTTCCAATTCGTAGAACCATGTGATTTCTATGGTCCAATTATATGTTATTCCGTTTTGGTTTCAATTGTATGCTGGGATTAAAATGCAGTATAACCAACAGCTTACATCAAGTTTTGAGTGCCTAATGTAAAGCCTTCTGGCATTCTATATATTTTATGATTTCTATGGTAGCAACTAGGAATATAAAAGTCTTTAAAATACCTAGAAACGGAAGCGTAGAATATTTGTGATATTTTATAACAAAATAATAATTATCACTTAATTTAATAGAAATTGTATTTTGTAAGGAAACTTTACGATACTTATTTGTTCACATATGTATTCATTTAAATTTAAAAACAGACAAAATTATTGAATTTTACTATATTAAAAAGTTATTATAAAAATAAATTGTTAAAATATTTCAATCTTATTAACAAATGTGTATTAAACAACTATTGCTATTTTAAGGACTCACCAATATACGTGTCTGTTCCAGGTAAAAATTCAATCTCACTGGTAACATACACAGGTAACTTTTCACTATTAAACGGATTTTCCAATTCAACTGCAAGTCTCACTGTCTGTTCACCACTTTTTATCTCTTTTTTTGCTAAAATATGGCTGCTGCTAACGGCCACGAATTTTACATGTTCAATATACTCGGGCAAATCTGTCCACAGACTTACAAGGTCACCACTATCACATATTTTAAAGTCAAAATGAACACCGTTACAGTCACCTATCCAGTGCTTTTGTAATTTTATGATATCTCTCCAGTCATGTAAAACAGAATCATTCAAACCCTCAAGTAAGTCTTTTGCAAATTTTGTAGTTCTCACAAACCACTGTTTCAAAAGTTTTTTTTCTACGACTGCTCCAGAACGCCATGAGCATCCGTTTTCATCCACTTGTTCGTCGGCTAATACCGTCTGATCTACAGGATCCCAGTTTACCAAGGCTTCTTTCTGATACACTAATCTATCGCAGAGTAAGATCTTAGCGACACATATTGCGGTAAATAATAAAATATTTGTGTACTCACCCTGCATTATATAATTTTAAAAATAGGTCTTGCGTCCATTTGTAGTATTCTGGATCGCATGTAGCTAATTCTCGGTGCCATTCAAAACTGCACCCCAACTCTTGCAACTGTTTCTTCATGTGTGATATATTTTGTTTCGTCCATTCCTCGGGTGCTATTTGTCTATCTATCGCTGCATTTTCTGCTGGAAGTCCAAAAGCGTCCCACCCTATTGGATGTATAACCTTCAAAAATAAATATAAATTCTTAAAAACACGCACAGTAAGTAAATACTTACATTTTTGCCATTCATTCTTTGATATCTGGCTATCGTATCACTGATAGTGTATACTCGTACATGTCCCATGTGTAAAAATCCGGATGGATATGGAAACATAGACAATACATAATACTTCTCCTTTGACGCCTCATTCTCATTAAAATTGTCTACCTTAATTCGATCCCTCCAATGCTCCTCTATTTTATATTTAATTTCGGGAGATAGTTCTTCATTCTGTAATAAAAATTGAAATTACTTAACTGGTATGTATTGAATAAACATCTCAAAATTACCCATAAATTTACACCACATAAATAACGATGAGAAATGTATATATGCCTGTGATAAATATTCCTTAATAAATCTATACATTTAGGATTAAATATCATTTTTTAATTTTTCTTTTATCATAACCTCAATCAATCAAAAACGTACCTAACACCTAACCAAATATTTTATTTATATCCATTTGAACATAGAATTTTCATTATATCAAATTGCCTAATTCCAAAATTTCTATTGTTCAGTAGTTCAGTTATTGACGGCAGAAAATATTAAAACATAACCTGCAATCTGCAAATCTAGGAATAAGTAATATTTAAATAGTCCTTATTTATCTTATCCTCTTTTTTCATAGAATTATATTTAAATTTTCTTAAGATGTCTTCAACTAGAGGTGCACCACCATATAAAAAAATTAAAAAAGGTAATAGCATAATTACTACATAGTATTTAATGAAGCATTTTATTTGTTTGGTTTGGTTGTAGAAAAAACCCACATTGAAATAAAATCCGAAGAAGAGGACTCACATCCACAATTTCAAGGTACATACATGTTTTGTTTCATTATTACACTACTTTTAATATTTTTTAGTTAATCGAATTCCAAGATTATGCCCTTATCTCGATACCATAAACCGCCAGTATTTAGATTTTGATTTTGAAAAACTGTGTTCAGTTTCTTTGACAAGAATAAACGTATATGCATGTTTAGTTTGTGGGAAATACTTCCAAGGGAGAGGAACTAACACTCATGCGTATACACATTCCGTTGCAGAAGGACATCACGTTTTTCTTAATTTACAAACCTTAAAATTCTACTGCCTTCCTGATAATTATGAAATTGTAGGTGAGTGCTCAGTTAACATTAACTTTTTTAATATTTAGATTCATATTTATTCGTTTTCTAGATTCTTCTCTAGATGATATAAAATATGTTTTAAATCCTACTTTTACTGAAGACCACATAAAAAATTTAGATTCAAGTACTAAATTATCAAGAGCTATCGATGGTTCTTTGTATACGCCTGGTATAGTGGGTTTAAACAATATTAAAGCTAACGATTATTGTAATGTGGTTTTACAGGTATAATATTTGTAATTCTACCGATAATGTGTAATAATATAATATTTTATATTTTAGGCTCTGTCACACGTTACACCATTAAGAAACTACTTCTTAATGGAGGAAAATTATAGTAACGTAAAAAGACCACCAGGTGATTCTGCTTATCTTCTGGTTCAAAGATTTGGTGAACTTATGAGAAAGCTTTGGAATCCTCGGAACTTTAAAACCCACGTCTCGCCTCATGAAATGTTGCAGGCGGTTGTCTTGTGGAGTAAAAAGCAGTTTCAATTTACACAGCAAGGTAAGTAAATTAAATAATAAATATTCCAAATAATATTCTGTTGTTTTTTTAGGGGATCCCATCGATTTTTTATCATGGTTTTTAAATGCGTTACACAGAGCTCTAAATGGTAACAAAAAGAAAGACAGCTCAATTATTTACAAGTCATTTCTGGGAAATATGAAAATTTACACGCGGAAAATACCTTCTACCGATCTTAACGATAAAGAAAAAAAGACTTTGTTAGCTACCGCCGAATATCAAGAAGTTATAACAGAGTCGCCATTTCTTTATCTAACATGTGATTTACCTCCTCCCCCGTTATTTATAGATGAATTTAGGGAAAATATAATTCCTCAAGTAAGTATTAATTGCGAGAATTTTGTAAAGTATTTCATGCACTTAATTATTTAAGGTGAATTTATACCAGTTACTTACAAAATTTAACGGTCAAACGGAGAAGGAGTACAAAACATACAAAGAGAATTTTATGAAACGATTCGAAATTACTCGACTTCCACCTTACTTGATTTTATACATTAAGAGGTTTACGAAAAATACATTCTTCGTGGAAAAGAATCCTACGATTGTTAATTTTCCCGTCAAGTAAGTAGTACATGAAGATGTTATATTGAGTGTTCCTGATTTTATTAGCATTTTTTCAGGAATGTAGATTTTGCTGAGTTTTTAACGCCAGAAGTGAAAGCAAAACACAAAAATTCAATTTATGACCTAGTGGCGAATATAGTACATGATGGAGAACCCAGTAAGGGAACATACAGGGTGCATATTTTACAGAAATCGACGGGACAGTGGTATGAAATGCAAGATTTGCATGTAACCGATATCTTACCACAAATGATTACTTTAACAGAAGCTTATATACAAATTTATGAATTAAGAACTTAGTAGTATTTATTTTGTACTGTATATAATTTTCAAATAAAAATTTTAATTACATTTAATATTTTAATATGCCTAAATCCATAGAATTTATGAACTATATATTCTAGGTAGACGGTAGACTATTCCAAAATTAAGAGAATGGAAATGCCTGCCAAGCATCCGTGTAATTTTAAATTCTTTTAATTTGATGGATTTTATGCACAATATGTCATTTTTTAAAATATAAATAAACAAATATTTCAAAAAATCCAAGTAATATGCTTAGTATGCAAAATATGTGCTTTGCAATCGTTTTTTAGTGAATGTAAAAGTAATGGTAAATACATATATCTAGGAGTCTACTGATTTTTTTTGCTAATACTGAGTATATGTAAATTTTCACAGAAAAAAATTATCAGTAGTACATCGTACTGATGAGAACCATTGCAGTTCGGATCAAATGTATTTAACAATAATATTTAGCATAAAGTATGCATCTATTTTTTATCATGTTAATCGCTATTAATTACTAGTCATGTAATCAACTTCTTTTCCTATTTATAATAGAATAAAGCATTGGTAAAACAATTCTCTTTTTATTATTAAACCAGTCATACCTTCTTTTTAAATAGATATATTATAAAATTCATTGTTTTATTATACTGTTATATAGTGTGTAACTTACATGAAATAAAATTCATAAATCATTGACTACATAATTTTTTAAAAAATCTGTTCAACTTTTATAATTAAACTTTTTACTTTTTACGAAATTTTGTTATCGAGGATTATGAATTTTATTTCATATATACGTTGCACTCTATATATTAAAGTAAATTCAAATTTACCGCCAATTGCTGCGTAATGAAGCTTATTGTACAGCGACATCTATTGTATAGATTTTGAGAGTTATAGTTTTCTTAAAACAGAAAACGTAGCATAGTGTTCATACTATGTTTTTTCCAAATGAACGTAAGATGCCGCTAGGTATGTCTGGAGCAAGTCGTGCTTCCCATGAAAGACAGAGAAAAGAAAAAGAAGCCTCTTATTTAGTTACTCCCAGTGATGTTCCAGTCACTACTATTGTAATAGATCTATTACTTTTAAGTAAAATCTATTACTCTATTACATTCCCCTCAAATCTATTACTTTTCATTATTCTTCCTTATACACATCATTTTGCGCTCCGGAAAAAATGTAATAAGTGAAAAATGATGTAAAATTAACCTAAAGAAACATATGTCTTCTGGGCAGTCAACATGATCTGATCAATCTGATTCTGAAATTTGCAGATTATAACCATCACTAATTTTTTTTCATAAATATGCAAAATATTCTTTAGCTATAAATGACATCACACATTTATACCTGTCTATTTTATATCGCTCAATAATAAGCAAAGATTTTTAAATAAGGCTTAAAAAGATCTAATATAGATAAATAAAATAATACGTCTGTTTAATGTTTTCGATATGAATTTGCGTGGGTACTACAATTATTGTCATTCCATATTATTTTGTTACATACACTAATTTAAAAAAATAATAATAAAACAGTTCGTCTCAACAGATTTAATTTATTTTTGGGACATCATTACAGACATCATACCTATATTTTGTTTTATATTATATAATATTTTCACATTTTCTGGAAGGAGGTGGTAGAGGAGTTATAATGGGGGGTATGTGAGCATTTTCCCAGTAGCCAGGAAACCGATCTCCACTAGACATGTTGCACTGCATACTCAAAGGTGCTTCGTTATACACTTCGTTCAAAAGCTGGACTCGCATTTTGTTCCATTTTATAGATCCATAGTTTTGTGATACTCCTTGGCTGGTAGAAGTTGGCTGTCCTTCCCATCTAAAAACGACAATTTCTAGTTCAGATTTGTGTTAAAGCAACCGTATTTTATTTTGCAATAGTTATTTTAATATACAGTTTTTGGAAATTTCAAAAAATATTGCGAAAAATCACTCTGCATTACGTTTACATTATATTTTCAAACCACTTTTTTACAGTGTGTCCTAATAATTTTGTAATTACAGAGAGTATCTCGAAAACTATACAAGAGATAAAAGGATGTTGTTTTCGCACTACTGGACTATTTTTTCCAGAAACTTATGATGCTTTATTCAGAAGTTTTTTGAGGCCTCTTCGTTTTTGAGATACAGGGCGAAATTTAAAAACACTATACTTTTAGGCGATTGTTCGTATCTCAGATAATAGCTGAGATATCGGAATGGTGAAAATTGATTCTGATAGAGTTTTTCACGTAAACTTCAGTGGCCTACTTGTAATTTCTAACATATATATTTTTTTAAATATAATTGCATTATTTTTTTTCTTTCATATAGTGATAAACTGATAAAACTGAAATATTCTGCTCTGTTAAGAATAGAACTTGTATCTAAATTTTTTTATAATGTTCAGTTTGACACCCACAACTTGGTAATTAGTATATTTATGCACATCTTAGAACTGAAAGTTGTATTATCTTCTTTTATATTTTTTAAATCTGATTTTTATTATTATATTATTTTTCAAAATTAGTGCAAAAGGTCATATCAATCAAAGACCATATACTTATATGATAAAATAAGGTTTTGGCCTAATACAACCTAAAATGAAACATATAATATGTTTAATAATATTTTTATTAAAAATTTAAAATTTGATGGTGCAGCAAATTGCCCAATCCAGGCCAGTATCTCAGGTCTCAGAAGGAAGATTTTTGTCAGTTACGACTTCTATGCTTAACAGGGCAGTATTGTATGTACATAGTTGGACATGCATTTTATATAATTATTTTTTATATATTATAATTAGTCATAAACTATACCTTAGTTACTTAAAGGAAAATGTATGCAAAATAAACAGTTTTTAAACAAGTAGGTTACCTATACAGTGCTTTCGAAAAGTAACGAATAAATTCATTATTTTTGAAATTGGGAAGTTTCGAAAAAATTCCCTGACACGTCGATTTTGTTTTTAAAAAAGGTACTTTTTAACATACAACCCATATTTGTGACGTCGTCGTTGTTCGAGATATGACGTCATCGACAATTTTTTTAAATAGCAATCCCCAATCTTGACCATGCCATTTGAAAGAGTGTGTCATTCTACATACATACATCATGAAAAATTATGGTGTTACATAACAAAAATTTCAAGAAAATAATGTTTGAAGATTTTAAAATTTAATTTTCACAATACTGTGCACCTCCCCATTATGCAACACCTGTCCGTGCTTATTTAGATGAGCTGTTTCCGACTCGTTGGATAGGGAGAAGGGGCCCGATTGAGTGGCCAGCCAGATCGCCTGATTTGACACCCCTAGATTATTTCTTGTGGAGATGCTTAAAAAGCAAAGTATACGTTACTAGACCGGTTAATTTAGAAGAATTCGTCACGAGATACATCGTATACCTCCTGACGTTATTGATAATGTCCAAAAAGCATTTATTAATCGTCTTGGCTACTGTCAGGCAGCCAACGGTGCACAATTTGAACATTTAGTTTAGTGGATTTTTTACATAATTATTATCATTTTCAGTATTGTGAAAATTTCAGTATTGTGAAAAAAAAAACATTATTTTCTTGAAATTTTTGTTATGGAACACCATAATTTTACACCATAATGACACGCTCTTTCAAATTTAATGGCATGGTCAAAATTGGGGGTTGCTATTTAAAAAAATTGTCGATGACGTTATATCTCGAACAACGATGACGTCACAAATGTGGGTCGTATGTCAAAAAGTGCCTTTTTTAAAAACAAAATCGACGTACCAGGGAATTTTTTCGAAAACTTCTCAATTTAAAAAATAATGAATTTATTCGTTACTTTTCGAAAGCACTGTGTAATAAATAGTCAATATCTTTTATGCTATATCTAGCAGATCTTTAGCACCATAATTAATAATATCTAATATACATATAAAACGAAGTGTGTGAGCTCACCATATTTCTCGCCGTAAAATGATCAAATTTGTGGTGTTCTTTAGGTGCAGAATATTCACCGTTTTGATATCCCACCTATACTCGCGACAAAAATTCAGACGACTTACGTCACGGCTAACGTTATGCAATTGTTTTTGTTGTCAACATAATTTTATATATTTGGTCGCGTTAAAAACAATAATTTTTTGCAATTTAGTGCAATATATAATGCAAACATTTAGTGTAGTATATAGTTTTATTATTCTCATTTGCAGTTTCTCAAATATTTGGATAGACATATAATGAATTATTCATTTGTTCGCATGACGTAAGTCGTCTGAATTCTTGCCGCGACTATCTGAGATACAACCAATCCCTTAGATGTAGTTTTTTTAAGTTTCGCCCTGTATCTCAAAAATGAACATGTATGTGAAAGTTTTGATTACGGCACTTTAAGTTTTTCGAAAAGGTAGTAGTGTTGGGAAAACCGCATCCTTCTATTTGTAGTTTCGGAGATATACTCTCTAAACTACAACAAAATTAGCACATCCTGTATATTTGCTTTGATTTGTTTCATCCACCATGCACACTGCATAAATATGTTGTATGAGTAAAGCAAAGGATTTTCCATACATATATCTTATCTACAGATAAATCGTTTATTATACTCTAATGCCAGCCACACACGTAACGACAAATCGTAACGACGCAACATGTGGATAAGAAATCTTGGTTGTCCAGATATGTGTGTATTGTAAATAGATGGATGGATCGTAGTAACTTTTAAGGGCATAATTAAATCGTTATAGAAGAGAATACGTATAAATTTCTTATAACTATACTTACTCATTCATATACCGAAAATAGGTATTCAAAGCCTGATCACTGATAGAGCTCTTACACACTTCCAAATCCGTATGTGGATAATAATGGATGTAATTCACGCACATTTCGTCAGTAATTTGGAAACCACCCAAAGTGACGTTTTCTCTGTCTTCGGTGTTGTAATCACATCTTGTTATTAATACATGTCCCTAAAAAAATATCTGCGGTTAAAGGCGAATATCAAAAGATATACAAGGTGAACTACCACTAAGTATAACAATTTTAACCACGTGCTTAGGGAGGCCTAAAAGATAATGAAATATATTTCTGAGTAATAGCCCGGTGTTTAAAATATGCGGCAAAACCCTCTCTTCTTCCGAAAATTGACACCTATGATAATCATCGTCTAAAGACGGATTAGATTTGTCAACTACCATGTCGTGTTTTCGTAAGGTCAAACGTGACAAATAAACAACCTCGCGGTGGACGGGCGCCCATAATCGTGGATTAATAGTAGTTTACTAATTTCCAAAAAAAAAAAAATGCTTTATAATCAAGTTTGAATTTCTGAAGCGTAATTCTGTTAATTTTTATTTTTCTCTATCTCATCTTAAAATATTTGTACCTACTTAGTCATAGTTAACCTTGAATAAATAAGAGGTATACCTAAATTTTTATAAATTAAAAATGAAAAAACTTTCCGTGGTAATACCATTAGTAAGTAGGTGGGTAAAAAAAAATATAAAAATGTTTTTACATGTAAAAGGCAGTATTCTAAGTTCAAGTGTATCAAGAAAACGCTATTTTTTCTATATGAGCTAAATTTTATAAAATAGAAACGAAGAAATTTCAGGTGGTAATACCATTAGTAAGTAGGTGGGTAAAAAAAAATATAAAAATGTTTTTACATGTAAAAGGCAGTATTCTAAGTTCAAGTGTATCAAGAAAACGCTATTTTTTCTATATGAGCTAAATTTTATAAAATAGAAACGAAGAAATTTCAGGTGGTAATACCATTAGTAGGTAAGTCAAATTTCGTAGACTAAGAAAACGACATTTTTCCTTGTAAACCATGGCCTATGTATTACCTATTTTTTAATTATTTATTTACAGAGTACCTACTAAATAAAAAAAAATAGAATTGAATTTCGATCGTATAATTTACAAAATACAACTTATTTTATTGAAGTTGTGATATTTATTTATTTATTTATCACGTTTGGAATGCAAACAGGCTTGCCGCCCAAGATGTGCAAAATGAATTAGTCGTTCTCGTATTTCTAGAAGGAACATGAAAATTCAGTAAAGAAATTAAATGGGGACAGTCTAATAAATTATTCAATAATTTAAATAAAATAATAAAATCAGTGTAAATCCTTTTTGTTCCAAAGGGACGATATTAAACTGTTGCTTAGTAGCTGATATGTCAATAACATTATAAATATCATTGACCCTGAGATTGAGGTAACGAACAAATCTGTGTTAAGTACAGAATGTGAAAAACAGCAACATATAGTTTTCGACTTGTAAAATTTACTGACTGAATGATCTTTCTCACTAACAGTTGCCGGAGTATTAAGCTTTGTCCTCCTTCTCATGGACGAAATTCACGAATATTTGTGCGAACTGCAGTGTTTAATTTAAATTATTTAATGGAGGGAAAGTTTCAATTTCGAAAAACTGTTGAAATATTGTTGCTATATTTAGTTTTTTTCAAAACACCCAGTATAGAAATGACATCAATATTTAAATTCAATCAAAACCGCAAAAAAATCGACACATGATTGAAAAAAAAAATTCAGTTTAATTTAACTTCTTCACGGCATCCGGATTTTATAGCTTTATTCCAATTTTTATAGAAATAAATGTGAATTTTAGCTCTTACAGGTAAGACTTTAACGGGTTTCTTCAGCCTTCTGATTTCCTGAAAATGTGTACTGTAATGGTTGTCTCTATTCATTTCAGGAAGTTCTTTTCCATAAGCATCGAAATGTCTTGTAAATACGCGAATTCCAGTTAGGTGAGTATGAAGTTGGGATCCAAATATCGTTATTCCTTCAGGTGGCAAGCCCTGAAAAATAACGCGTATATAAACCTTTAGTCAGGTTACAAAATAGTGACTCATATTCTAAACCCACTAGAATACCTAGAGTGGGTGCTTTTGCGAATTGATAGAACAAGTATAATTGTGCAACATTCACATTTATTATTTTTGGCATAAGTAAATATTATCTTATTGAGTAGTTTGCGACATCTCGCACATCCTTGTCCATCCGTGGGTTATGACACAGGTGAACATCAGCCAACAGCTAGCTAACAACAGATTTAGCATTCTGACCAATACTAAATTGTTTTCCCTTTCTGTTAATGTCTCTCCAATTAATATGCCCTTCTTATAAAGACTGCTTTCTGGTTTTGGTTCTACAATTACAGTTATGACACCAGTCAACAGCTAGCTATCAGCTAACAAACTCGAAGCTGATAAAAATCTGATGACTTGGTTATTGACAACCAACTGTGGCTGTTTGCTATAGGTTTTTAAGGTGAGGATGTATGGAACAGCCCGGTATTTGCATAGTGCTTAAAATACGGTTAGTGTTAGTAAAGTGGTAATATCACTAATTGGCAAAATGTAATTTGCGCTATGCTAAACAACAATATTTTGTAATTTTAAGTTTCTTTTTGTCCTTAAATTAAAAGTTGTAAATAGTCAATTTCATTTATACGAGTAATCAAGTGAATGTTAAAATTGATCAGTCCATCAAACAGAATAAGAACAAATTGCCTTGCCGTGAGTAACAAATCTTTTTGATTTGAACAATATTTATTTGTATATTAACAGCATTTGTGTTTAACTAAATAAAATGTTCAGATTGAGTTACTGATTCTGAAACAGAACCAAATATTTTGTTTAAATAAATACTCCAGTCAAAGAGAAGCATGTATAATAATTACATATTTAGAAATTAACAGAAATAATCATTTGGCTGAAATATATATCTTGTTGTTCATATATGACCAAATAATTTGGTTAATGGAAATGGAATCACAATTTGTTTGACTTGATCAACTAATTTTCTTTGTGTAACCATTAGCGTATAGTTTGTATGGATAGTGCACTATATTATTATAAGTTAAAGTGTGGTATCCGTGGAGTGCGCATCAGGTAGATGTAAATGGATATTAGTGGGCCATCGCTGTGTTAAAAAAGATGGCATTCTACAAGTATGGAGACGATGACACGGGCGTGTCTATAAACTTAGGTAGGTTCATTCAATGTCACTTACTTTTCATAATCTTGTGTTCTTTTAAACCGTATATAACCTTAAAAATCTATATATTAGGTACCATTGAGGTGCAAGCACTAGTGCAGTAACCAGTCAGCGGGAACGATTCTTGTCCAGGTGGTATAACCATTTTGTCTGTATACTCCAATCCCAATTCAATAACGCCAGCATCTACCTTTCTCAGTTTTGTCGAAACATGGAATCTTATACCTGAACTGTCAACGAAATCTAAAAAAGAGGGAATGGTACATTTTCTAGTTCATAATTCCTAGTAATTTTTAAAAATATTTGCAAAAATTCAACTCGGCTCTACTTTTCTTTGCAAAAAAGTGTCACATTATTTACTCTCGGGTACTAAGTTTTTCACCGCCAACATGACATTTTTTTTGTCAGCGAGTGTTTTGTTAAGAAATAAATGAATAAAACAAAAATAAACAATTTCCTATATCTCGGAAACGAAGAGTTTTAGGATATTTATAGAAACTTTTTGTTTCAAAATGAGTATTTCTACTGCCATTTATAAGTGAGACACCCTGTATATTTTGAATAAAATATACCTAAATTAAATTAATTACATATTATTTACCTGCTCTATGTTCGGGATTATTATAATGAATCTCTAGCATAATGTAAGGATTAAATTTTTCACCTCCAATGGGTAAGGCAGCCTCCTACAAAAACCATTATTATTGCAATAGATTATACGCGCTTTAAGTTTTTGTATATATAGTTGATATATACCTCAGGATATGTAAAAGGCGGAGCACCCATAGCCCAAGCTGCCAAAACTCTTTTGCACACTTGAGTTTTTGGTGGTCTCTCTTTGGCAAAACAGTTGCCTCTGTAGAGTGGAATTTCCTCGTTGGCAGCCGCCTCACAATGGAAAACTTCCATGTGGTGGACTAAGCCTTGATTGCTTTCTTGAATATTGGATTCATACTAAAAAGATTTACTATATATTTACTATATATTCATTTTACTATATATTTTTTTTATTTTATTTTTAAAATTACAACATTCAACAGTTTACACTAATTAGAGGATAAGGTGAACAATGAAAATGTGGTAAATTACTGCAATTAACAATAAAGGCAAGAGTAAAGCTAACACATGAGCACTTTATAATACAGACAACTAGAAAGGTAGCAAGTCGGCTATCGCCGACTTAACCTTTCTTCGGGCTAAGCACTCTGGCTGCACTGCACGCGTCATGACCACCGCTGCGTAGTGCTTTTTACTTAATTTCCATTACTGCGCGCGGCTCTACGCCTGTGAATAATAAAATGTAAACGTGACTTTGGCTGGACTCTCTATGGTGGTGGGGAAAATCCGGCGCTCTATAATTTAGAAAAGTGGTTGGTATATTTTGGTAATTTTTTGTGTTTTATCGAGTTTGGTTATTTTTCTTCAACATCCTGTATTTTAAATGTTGAATCGGGTCGTTTTTATGTGATGCTAAAAGTTTCATCAATTTTTTTTAAATCCATGTATTTAAAGAGTTTTTAGAGAATGGTTCGTATTTTTTAATACTCTGTATTTGCTCCGTTAGTTAGTGTCATAATAAATCCTCGATGGAAGTTTTATCAAAAAAAATTTTTAATTCCCTTAATTTTGAGTTTTTTTTGCGGTAACATTTTTTCCAACACTTTGTATACGGAACAGTCCTTCATACGTTCGACAACCGTTCCGAAGCGAAAAAACCGAAAATTTCCTCGAATTTGGAATTTTATTTTATTCATAGAACCAAACGCAGTCGGTCTCAAAGTGAATCTCATAATGCATTTTAAAATCATTTGCATAAAGAAAGCATTGACATTTATACCATTAACTATGTATGTCATTTACAAAAGTATTAAATAACAAAGGCCCCAGGTTGCTTCCCTGAGGCACTCCGAATGAAGCTACGCATTCAGTAGATTTAAATCCATTGAACATGACACTGTTTTCTGCCTCTCAGGCAAGAAATTAACAGATGAATTAAATTTAATGACAAACCACACAATAACAATTTCCGTAACAATATGCCATCATCAAATCTGTCGAATGCCTTCGACATATCAGTGTATACGACATCAACCTGGGACTGCTTGTCCAGAGTTTCAGATTTGTGCTTGTCCTTTTATAAACCCATGCTGTTGTACAGCCAACGATAGTGACGATATAGCCGATCATGTAGAAAAATTTCAAAGACCTTGCAGACATGATAGAAACCTGGAAAACCTTATTAATTAGAGGGGTGGTCAAATGTCGACCGGTATCAATCTCTCACATTGACCCAAGTCGGCATTCTTCCACCCTACCATACCCGCAGAGAGGGTGCCAAGCTGCTCCACGAATATAGCTGAACTAGAAAGACTAAGAAACATTATTTAAAAATTTCACAATGCACATGCATTCGTATAATTTTAGATTTAACATGCAGCACATACAAGAACTACCTGATAAATGTGATGCTTCTCACTATATTCTTCAGGCAACTTAAAAACGTGGCACCAATAAGTTGTTTCATCCGAAGGAACTTTTACTTTGTCTGCTAGAACATCCAAAGTTTTCACATACGACGGCAAATTAGATTCTGCGTTAATATTTTTTAGTATATGGATTCGTATCATTCCGCTGTCTTTGGGAGAAGAGCTTATATTGAAGCCATTTACTTGATATAATTTATGTTTGCCTCTTGACCAAACTATATGAGTAGTACCATCCTAGAAGAAATTTAAAAAAGCTGAAATTCAAAACGTGATTGCAATGTTATTAGATAATGTGAAAGTATTTTAAGGTACTGTTGTTAAAATTGTCTACTTAAATGTTTCCAAATTGTACTTTTTGTTTGTAATATTTACAGCAAAAAGCATGGCATATTTTTGCTGTAGGAACTACAAAAATTTACCAAAATGAAAGAAACTTCTACAAATTACAATTTTTCTGTTCTACTCACCTCTATTATGTAGTCTTTTCTATCGCAAGTATCAAATTTTCGTCTATAAGTGAACTTAATTACACCATCTCTTTCTTTGGCTTTAAATCCGTTACAATCCTGTTGTTTGTCTAAGTGCATAACCCCCTGATCATTCGCATATGTGTCCTAGAGAGAGGGCAAGTTTGATATGTATTTAATTTAGAATCCAAAGTTTGCAATTTATTCAATAATTTAAACATTTCGAAAAAATGGTGAATGCGCCAGTATCAACTACTTGTATTTGTAAAGGAAAATCTCAATTATTTTTTTTTGGTTACATTTTGAGATTTTTGGTTTGTTATTTCTTTATTTTTTATTTTATTGAATGATATTTATATGCAAGAAGGCACTCATCATTTTTTAGATATGTTGGCTATTGTATTCTTATACATTTTCATTACCCTTAGAGATAGTTCTCCTTCTCGATTTTCCCATAAAAGACAATAATCCGCTGGAAATATTTTTCCACGATCAGAAAACCCAACAGCGAACCATCCATATTCAGAAGGTAGGTGAATTTCGAAGATTATAGTGTCTGAGCTATAGTCCAAAGTCCAGTGTAAAGAGATGGTGTTGTCTTCATTTAGAGATACGTGATAAATTTTATTATTTGCCTCTAGAATAAGATATCTTTTATTGGTAACTTTAACAAATACCTATGCGATGCATCTATAGCTACTTGTCATAAGAGAAACAATATTTCAGATATACGCTTATACGCATATCTATCTATCTTTAGAAGTAAAAATATTTAGTAATAATTAAATAGTTACACTGTACCACTGTAAAATATGTGAAATACAGTATGTGCTACAAGAAACGCTATAGGTAAATACAGTAGAATTATATTTTGACTTGACATAAGTTTTATGAAAAATGCGTAATTATGTAAAATTGCATGTCTTGCTCAATAAAATGCGGTTATACTACGAAAAAATACATACTTCACAGGTGCATAATATGTATTTACATAATGTAATTGAATTTATAAACAAAATGTAATTATGGCCAATAAAACTAGCACCATATCACGTGGTAGATTTACGTATATTGTGTATAAGCAAGCATGTATTTGGTTTTGTGCTGTTCTGTTATATTTTGTAGACTATGTACAAATGGTCTATCATATATTATACTGAACTCCTTCATTATTGTACCTTTATAACGGTTTCAAAACATACAAATTTTTGTTAGAGTTGAGGAACATAAAATTTATATAAAAAGAAGGGAATTTGAAAAATAAATAATTTGCGAACACGCTTGGAAAAACGGTCATTTGAATCAATGGGTTTCGGCAAAAATTTTAGAGAAGGAGGATAATGCAACAAAAAGAAAATTAAAAGAGACCACGATTGAACGGAGATAAGTGTGTGTCAAACTGTTCAGTTGTATCAAGAAGAAGTAAGTAGCAATAAAATAATAGTTATTTATGCAACAAGTATAAAAAGTAACTGTTTATTGCATGCGACGTGAAAGGCCAACAGGACAACACGTCGAGTGCAATAAACACTTTTTGTACGTGTTGCATACAATACTTTTTCTACGTTCATGCAAAAGTCAAAAAATGTTTTATTTAGATGACAGTAAGTAGGAATATATGACATCGATTTAAACGTTTATGTTTGTCATGATGACAAAACGCTGTAGTAGAATGACAGATGAATGCAATAAAAATTTGTTTGCACTAGTGCAATAAAGAACTACTTTTTCCACTAAAAACAGTTCAATAAAGTTTTGTTTTTTGCATGAACGTAGAAAAAAATCATTTAACATCTCTATGGAAGCAGATATACATATTTTAAACTGTCAAACTTGACATACTTTTAATGCATTTTGAGAACGAAAACAGAGAGTTTTTCGAAACGTCAAAAATACGGAAGTGAGCCATAGTGTGATGTGATTTTTGTTATTTTTTACTTAATCTGCTTTTTTAAGTGTGATCTTTTGGCTGGGCAAACTTAGTTTCAAAAATAACCCTTGACTAATTGGCGCAAGGGCTTTTAACTAATCTTCATTTTTTTCGGAAATTTGGCAAAAACCCAATCAAACTAAAGAAAATAGTTCAGTATGTTATTCTACATTCAATTTTAAGCAAAAAATTTCCTATGAACTTAGGTCTGGAAACGCTTCGTTTAGGATATACAAGATGTCAAATTTAAAAAAATTATTATCTATAAATTTTCTTTAATAACTCTCGACTACTTTGAGTTGAATTTATTTTGTATACGGAGGCTTTTTGGAATGGGAAATTCAAATTTTATGCACAATTGGCTATATCTCCAAGTGTATGCCATTTTGGAATAGAAAAACATTTTCTCCTACTTTTTTTCCTTAAGAAATGTACACCTTATTGAAGTCTCTAGGAGCAGTCGTTTCCATTAAAAACTCATCTAAAGATGATGATGCATGCAAATGAAGTATGTAGATCTCCTGAAAACCCTATATATAAGTATAACCATCCCAGTCTCCTTCGAGTTGCGCCTATAGTCACTTATTTTCAATACAAAAATTAAATGTAAGCATTCGAATTAAATGCCAACGTACAAATATTTTGTTTCGAAGTCAACACGATGGTATTCGATAGGACTTAAGTGGCAGCAATTTCTGAGGCAATGAAAATAATACCTCTCGTTAAATTTTATACCAAGTGTATTTAATATCAATAAAACTAACTGAAATGGTCTTACCAAACAATATTCATCAAAGAGTTCCTTATATTTAAGAATATTTCTACATACCTCTTGTCGATAAAACTTCGAAAATAGCACATAAAAGATAAGCTATGATACCGATTCCGACCATCTTTCACATAGTGTTCACTAATAGTCAGGACTATCCGTGAGAATATTTGAATTTGCGTTTAAGTAGGGCGGAAAGAAGCATGCGCCTGCAGGAGGAAAATTGGCGGAGGGTTTTCCAACGAATTCATAATTCGAAGTGCACAAAGAAATGTATATAAAATTTTACTCCAATTGTACATAACAACTTAATAATTATGTAATTATTTCTTACGAATTTAAACATTACCGAAATGGAATTATGAATAAAATTGTGTTATTATACAGAGTGTTCCGCATAAGAACCGACACAGAGAGCAGGTGCATGCAATTGTAATTTAACAAAGCATACCTATACAGGGTGATTCAGGACTTATCTAAAGAAATTTGGGAATAGATGAGACAAAATGGAGTGAAGATCGTAAACAATTTATTTTGTAAAATCCTGATAGTTTCCGTGAATTATCCGATTATTTATCGTATTAACTTTTTTGTGATGTAAGTATTTACATTAGTTTTGCAACTCAAAAAGGGCTGACGTATAGCAACTCGCAATTGATGGGTATGGTTTTAATTTATGGTGAAGTGAAAATGCTTTAGCAGAACAATTTCCCGGATGCAGCTACTTATACAACGGTGTGCAGTGAGTGCTGGCGTGACGCGGGAAATTTGCGGAATGGTGGAAGAGATGAAGATCTAGGGCGTCCACAGCGTATTGCAGCAGTGTGGCGTACCATACATGACTCAATTATATCCGTATGTACAGTGTCAAAGCATTAATATCAGGGGATTGAACGAGTAGGACCGGTTCCACATGGCCGCCACGATCTCCTGACTTAAATCCTTTGGACTTCTTTTGTTGGGATATTTAAAAAATGAAGGAATCGCACCAAAGCGGACACTGTTGATGATTTACGGAAACGTATCATAGCTGCTGCCAATAATTTACGAGTAAAACGGTCAAGAACCAGAAACATTTATGTTAGTTAATATAAACGGGGTAAGACGGACTCAAATGTGTTTAGAAGTGGGTGAACAAAATTTGAACAGTTGTAACAGGTATGCCAAAATGTTTTATTTTATGAAATAGGTATTATAAAATTATTGTTATTTCTTTCAAACTCTTGTCCGTTCATTTTTGCTACCATTTTTGATTTTGTTTACAAAATTGTATTGGGATAATTTCTGAACCGCCCTGATTAAGAAAAATTGGTATAACTTTAATTTAAAATTTATTTAAAACGACCAAAAATTATTTAAAATGATAACAATTTGGATTTCTTCAGTGAAATATACAAGGTGTTTATTAGTTGAATGCCGATACTTAAGGGTGTGAATCCTTGGGTCATTTTAAGAAAAAAACTTAATATCAACATATGTCATACCCCTCTTAATTTTTGAGCTACAGGGTGTAATAAAAAAATTACTTTTTTATTATAATTTTCTTATCACTCCAAATATTTTTATGAAATTTTGTACACATCTATTATTTATTAAGGAGCATTGTTTGATGTAAAAAATGTTTTAAAACCTTTGCCAATAACGTCCCTACGAGGTTTGAACTAAACATTTTTGAAGAAAAACATGGTACGACACTGCTTTTTCTAAAAACTAAAATTATTTTTAAAATCTCCATTTATTTTACAGCAAATTCGGTCCCTAGACTTACTCTCGTACGACGCACCATTTTCACGTAAAAAAATGAAAACCAAAAAAGTTTTTTCCTCAAGTTCATTGAGACTGGTTTTGATATTTTGATGACATTTGCAATGCTCCTTAATGATTAATAGGTGTGTACAAAATTTCATAAAAATATCTGGAGTGATAAGAAAATTATAATAAAGTAAATTTTTTCTTAACACTCTGTAGCTCAAAAATCAAAACGTTTAGGATATATGTTGATATCAAGTCTTCTTCTTAAAATGACGTATCGACGTTAACACGTAGCGGAACAATTAATAAACACCCTGTATATATTTTTTAATTTAACACCTGGTCTTAATAGGCGCAAGAGATAAAAAAAATATTTTTTTTACTATTATTAGGTTCTAGTCTATAATCAGGTAATTTTTGTACGCTCGTATTGTTACATATAGGCAGGTAATTATCGTAGAAACAAAAGAAGTTATGCACATTATTTACATAATATTTTTAGAAAGTACTTCCAAGGTATTAATAGCTACCAAAATTTCATCTTAAACTTACTAGTTTGTTTATTTTTATGAAGGAAGCAATTAGAAGCACTTCGAACTTACGCCCTTGAGCGTCGCAAAATTACTTACCATAATCCTTAATCACATTTGAGATCTAGTTAATTAGCAATATATTGCATTGCCTGGGGTTGTGATCATTTTAACTGAATTAAGTACATCGCATCATAAAATAAACTATGTCCTTAGTTAGGTCAATATGTTTTCTCATAATTTAAAAAAATATATTCTTTTTCTACGTTGATGCAGAAAACAAAACTTTATTGAACTATATTTAGTGGAAAAAGTGGCTCTTTATTGCACTAGTACAATAAAATGTTTATTGCATTCATCTGTCATTATACTGCACCGATTTGTCATCATGACAAACATAAACGTTCAGTCGACGTCATATTTTCCTAGAGTTTCACGTCGCGTGCAATAAACACTTACGTTTTGTACTTGTTGCATAAATAACTATTAAGTGCCTAGGACCTAGCAGTAACATATCGTATAATATAAAATCTTATATAGAGTGTTTCAAAATGTTACAAACTTTGGGACATGGTAGAGGAGTTAGCAAATTACGTTTAACTTATAGAATCTTAATGCCAATAAAGGCATTGGTTAAAAAAATTAACCAAAAATGTTATCTAACATATGGAATAAACATTTCTACAATAAATTCCACTAAATATTTTTCGACACGTTTTTTCATGAAACGTTTCATAAAAAACCCACGCAATATTCCACATTGCAGAAACCCAAGATGTTCTTCTCAAAATGCATTTTGATGTGGACACTCTTTTCAACAGGGTTATTTAGGATTCTGAAGAGCAGGGTTAATAAATTAAACATTTTTTGTATACATTAATGTATTCAATAAGATACTACTATAATTACAAAGGACGTTAATTTTTCCTGACACTCGTCAATTTATCTCCTATGTCAAACTACTGTTACCAATTGATTTTCATTCCACTTTTTACTACTACCACACATTAGGCTTGTTTTTGCAGCAGTTGAAAACGGTTTGGAAACTGACAAAAATATTCGACCAGTTAAGTTGAGAACGCGTTACCATTGAATTTGACGCAATAAATAGTTAGACGGACATTTTTTATAGTTTCCAAATAGTTTTCAACTGCTGCTAAAACAAACCTATCATCTCCTTCTTTATAAACGGTCGCCTGCACGGACCTGCATAGCATGAACCTGCAAAGCCGGTTTATGAAGGTCCTCATTTACGGAACACCTCACACTGGAACAGCACCTGCATGGACCGGCACCTGCTGCGACCGTCGGTACAGGTCGGGTCGGAGACCTGCAATTTTTATGCTTGGCCGCGCTTGTCCAACGTAAGTTTTGATCCCACAAAACTCAGGCATTGGTTTCAAAGTGCTCAAATATTCGACCAATTAAGTTGAGAACGTGTCGCTGAGCTGTTAGACACCCTTGCTTATCAACATCAACCTCTGTTTACTTACCTTAAACAAACTGCAATGCAAGTTTTACTTCAGATGGCATTGCGCTGCGAAATCTTGTGTTTTGGTGTCGAAGAATTCAATTTTTTTTTGTGACTTTAATACTGAAAAAATGTCGTTGGTCTCCCTCCAGTTCAGAAAATAAATTATAAAGTTCACCATACAGATTTCTCTTTCTATTGATAGGGTGAACCCAAAAATGTCTCATTTTCTTGGCTTATTCCCCCTTCTATTCATACAACATCGTTAAAATCTTGCAAACAATTGAGAATTTAAAAAAAATTCATTACATACTGGTATTATTTTAACTTGTAGAATCACCTCCCGGAATTTCTTGATAAACTTTTAGAACATCCTGTATAATAACCTTCTCTGAGAAATTAATAATAAAATAATTTCAATATGGAAAATGAAATCTGCTGATTTTAATAAAATTGAAACTAGTAAAATATATTACTGAACGTTTGCTGTAGAAATGTATATTTTAATTAATCAGCTTGCTCGCACCAATTACCAAATTTGAGTGTTACAATAATTAAATTGGTAGGTAGATACCACGTCATAGCTCTCTGTAAAAGTGTACCTATATTACAAAATACATAATACATTTTTTTACGGACACCAAACCTAACTCAAAGAAGGAATTTAATGAAGTGGAACATATTCCGCTGCTGAATTCCATCGACTATTGGATGAAAAGATCTCGCGCGTGATCGCGTCTAAATTACATTCCTTCGCCATTCCTGCAATGTACCCCTCTGGTGTCTTCATTATCTCTATTATTAATTCTTATTTTATAGGCGCTGATAAAATTTTACTGCGCCTCAGACTTTTCATCGCCTATAGAATATTTTCTCCTCAAAATTACGAATACCTATTAAAAAATGTTAAAAGATCAACAAATCAACTGCAGGACGCAGACTTTCACACTTATTTATTTAAGTTATTATCTATGGAATCTATGGTTATTATGAATTATTATAACTTCATAATCATCAATGAGGAATATTCCAATTATAGAATCTTCATAATTTGTTCCTTAAGGCCGTATGACACGGTATAAAATTATATATAAAATTTTGCACAGAATTGTATAAGAATTTTTTTATATATTTAGTACTAATAGCAATTATTGTTATTATAACCAATAACCAATAAATTAAGCAAACATAAGAAAGATTTGGGAAAGATGCACTGGAGGTTATATTATTGTTCACATAAAAATGTATTCAGAATTTTATATAAATAGAACATGTTTTAATATTCAGTTTTATATATAGAAAACTGTGCATTTTGCTTGTATGATACAGGACGAACCACTTTAATTATAATATCAAATAAAAACTATGTGAAATATTACATCGTGTCATACCGCCTTTAAATATAGTCCATTATTATAATAATTATAAAAGTACTGCCGGTTGCATAAGCATACCTTTTGACGTCATACTAATTCGGTCCATGTAAAATATTCGACCTACTAGTTTTTGTACATTATATTCTTTAAAAGTACATCAATATGCCCGTTATTTCACATTTTGAAAAACATTTTGTAGAATAAACATTCGGGCCATATGCAAAATAATGCAACCCACAATGCAGAAAATTACGATTATGAATAACCATGAATGTAGTAACTTACTGCAAGCACTTTAAAAGTATGTTAGAAACTATTTTCATTTTCATTGTAAGCTAATTTAATATTGTATCCATCATTTGGCAGTTTGAAAAAACAAGTTATATTTATATTTTATTCTCTTTATACGTATTGTGAACGTAACAGGTAATTTGCAATCTGACATAATCTTACTGAGAGCATTATTTATTAAATTTTGTTTCTACTTTTATGTCAAAATGATTATGTAGTTTCCAGATCTTTAAAGGAAATGTCCAACGTTTATTAAATACAAAGTATTGATTAAGTTTTGAAATACCAGTTGGTTCTTGTCAGGAAGTTACAGACGGGCAGCTAGTGTCGAATAATTAGAACATCGTATTTTTGGAATTAATTATTTAAAATTATATTGGGTATTTTCAATTTTAACTGTCGCACAAGTAGGAATACTAACAAGTTTGGAGATCTCAGCTGCTAATGGAGAATTATGATGACTTTTCGTAAGTATTTTTTAAAGATTTTTTACTGAGAAAGTTTCATGCGAATGAAACGATTGGATATGATCGGTATGAACTTGATGAACAAATACCATAAATTACAAGATATGTATCTTTATCTGAAGTTGTCAACAATAATACCTACTTGAGGAATTACAGGTGTTTATATGTTTCAAATACAAAGAGGATCTATAGTGATTTTCTAGCCTTAGAACTATTTTGTGTATTTTACCCTTTTCTAAATAAGAATTGTATATATAAAAAACAAAAATATGGTATTTTGTAGTTATTGAAGCCTTAAGTTGTGTTGCATTTGAAATATTTTAAAATGATATACCTAGGTTAAAGAAAGACAACTCAAACAGATAACATATCTCATCATTCATCAGTATATCATACCAACCGATGTACCTTATCATATTCTTTTAATCTCCGTTTACTTATAAATAAGTACTGAACCTAATATTTTTGTAAAATGATCAACAAGTAATCTTTATGCTGATAATGGATTAGCGTTAAATAATGTGTTTCGTTCAGATGTGTGTACCTAGTGAATAATTTAATATGTATTTACTAAATTTAGAAAAATCTAAACTTCCCGCAAATATACCCGTGACATATTTAAGGTAAAAATAATCTTATCCATCTCTTATCTTTTTATTTTTTGTTTATATTCGTAACACCAAAAGTGTAAGGTGATAGTAAATTAAACAGTCTTTTTGAAGTTTATAAGAAGGAAATATTCACCGTATTACGAAGAAATTTTGTGATGAACTAGTAATGATTCATCGTTCATTTGATATAATTGGCAACACACAAAATTATGTGGTTTAGTAATGGATTTGTTTCTTTCATTGTTACTGTCTTGGGTAAAATGAAAATTAAGTTGCAGAAGTCATCTGTTAAAAGTGAAATATTAGAGCAAATACAATTAAACAGAGAACCAATGGAAAGTGTGACAACTTTTCGGTAATATGAATAAAAATTTAAAGATTTAAGATCGATTAACAGTCTATAATTTCATTTTAACTAAAATATTCCTTCCTCTTTAATTGTTATTTATTTCTTAATATGAAACTGAAAACTGTTATTTCTAGGGATTCCAAAAATAGTCAAGTTAAATCAATATCCAGAGTATATGCCGAAGTGCTATCCAATAAGCCTAACTCATACTACGAATACGATAATTATTCCCCTCAATTAGACGACATAAACAGCTACAGCCTTATTCGTAAACTAGGTCACGGGAAATACAGCATAGTCTTTGAGGCCTTACATGACGAAAGAAATGAAAGAGTAGTTATAAAAATGCTGAAGCCAGTAAGAAAAAGAAAAGTGAAACGTGAAATCAAAATCCTAGAGTGTTTAAAAGGGGGTCCAAACATCGTCAAATTGTTAGCCGTTGTCAGTATACCACACACCGACCTCCACGCTCTAGTATTTGAGCAGATGGTCCACCACGAGGATTTTAAAAACATTTATTTGAAACTCAGCGAAAGTGATACTAAATTTTATTTGTACGAAGTGTTAAGAGCTTTGGAGTACTGTCATAGTAGAGGAATTATGCATAGGGATGTGAAGCCGCATAATATCATTGTCGACCAAGAGAATCGAAAGCTTAGGTTGATAGATTGGGGCCTCGCCGATTTTTATCATCCCGGGCAGGAGTATAATGTTCGGGTGGCTTCAAGATACTTCAAAGGCCCTGAGTTATTGGTGGATTATGGATTTTATGATTATTCCCTGGATATGTGGTCTTTGGGTTGTGTTTTCGCTTCAATGCTTTTTAGAAAGGAACCGTTTTTCCATGGTTGCGATAATTATGACCAACTTGTAAGGATCGTTAAAGTATTAGGTGAGTACTCTATGGATTTTAGTAAATAGAGTGAGTAAGAGGTAGATTAGTAATAATTAGTAATGATAGTTTACTATATGCAGCATGTTACATATTGTAAGTCACATATACAGGGTGTCCGGAAACTCCGCACAGAAAATTTAGGGGGTTATATTACTTGAAAAAATAATGTATCAGGTTCATGTAACATTTTTTTGAAATGTCAATATTAACGGAACTACATACCTCAAAGTTAATTTTCTTAATTTGTTTTTTTAGCTATAACTTTTTAATACTGGTACGATTTTTTTTTCAAATTTGGTACACTTGTACATTTATAGAGACGCAGTTTCAGGTAAAATATTTCTAAAATAGCAGCTCTCTAAGGGGCAGAAAGGGCACATGCTAGGTGAAGAAATGATCATAACTTTTTTGTCTTTAATCGCATTCCTTTAAAGAATCAAAGTTTATCTAAAAATTTGATACTCTTGTTTGAAGTCAAAAAAACCAACCATTTGCGAGAAAATTGGCAAATTTTTTGGCATACTGATAAATTTGATTTCTGTTGCGATTAAGCAAAGTATACTTTGAAAACAATTGATGGATAGCTGTCATATTGCTTTGATGGTAATTTCAAAGGTTATATGCTTCGTTCATACAAGATAAAACCAGAAAGGCAAACTTTTATGAGAAAATAGACATTTAACTAATTTATTCTAACCTTGGTAGAACATTTTCCGGAGATATATATGATAAGTAGTAAAGTTTCAAAGTTATTTCTGAAGAAGATAACGATATGTTAAACATCAAGGAAGCTAAACCAACGACGTGGTGATATCTGTTTTCTCATAAAAATCTGCCTTTCTGCTTTTATTTTGTATAAACAAAAAATATAAGATTTGAAACTACCTTCAAAGCAATATGATATCTATCATTCAATTGTTTTCCGAGTATCCTTTGCTTAATCGTAAAAGGAATGAGATTCATTAGTATTTTTTGACTTCAAACAAGAGCATCAAATTTTTAGATAAATTTTGATTCATTAAAGGAATGCCATCAAAATCTTCATAAAATTAAACAAAAAAAAGTGTCCTCCTAGCACGTGCTATTTCTGCTCTTTAGAGCGCTTGAATTTTAGAAATATTTTACTTAAAACTGCGTCTGTATGAAAGTAACAAGTGTGCCAAATTTGAAAAAATACATTCAGGTTAGGTAGCTTTTAAATTTTTTGCACAGACTTTCCAAACACCCTGTATATTCACGCTTTTCAATAATAATGACACTCCCTCAAAACTGTTTTTGAACTTCTGGAAGTTCTGAGTAGAAATTTCATTAAATCTCTATTGGTAAGTGAAACAACTGATTACCAATGTTAAAAGTTGAAATTAGATTTCATTACAAATATGTCAGCAGTTCAGAAGAAATCTCAAAATTCATTTTAATCACTGTCATTATTACTGCAAACAATAAATAATGATAAAGTCCTTTAAACTTCCTATTTCTTCTCGTTTCTCATAATTTAGGCAGAAATTGAATAATCGTAGAAGTCTCTTTGCCATCAACAGCAGTTCTCACTAAGAAAAATGTTAATGCCTTGTAACTTGTAACAAATCAAAGACAAAAATTTGTGTTCCTCAAACAGGCCTAAATGTACACAATCTCCGTATGCAGCCTTCCAGTCGCCCTATATAAATAGTATTAGCAAATCAATGAGTGAGTGCATATATGACTTATTCAACAAATTTATTTAAAAAGACAAATTTATTGTTATTAAGAAAACAAATTGTTGATCCGTTTGCTAAACACTTTGTTTCAACGTCACCAACCAACCTTTAAACTTACATGACGTCCATAATCCAAGCTAAGGTTAATGTTACCTCCTATCATATTCCAATTTCTAGTATTTACGAGAAACTCTTAGAACTAAACTCTGCTAAGGGATCTGGTCCTGACGGTATTCCACCATTCTTCCTCAAGAGCTTTAGCTTAATTCTTTTCCACCCTCTTCTGTACATTTTCAATAAATCCCTCGATATTGGTGAATTTCCGGACTTCTGGAAGCTTTCATAATATGTAACCTTTATATACAAATCAGGTAACAAATCTGATATTAGAAACTATCGTCTTATATGAATTTTCAGGTTGATTCCTAAATAATTATTTGAAAGTATCGTAACTGATTATCTCAATTAGTCTAAGAGCTAGTGGCCGGCAACCTATAAGTAAATGATTATACCTGAAATTTTGCACAGTGAGTCTCTTATACCTATCATTCATGATGCGGGGACTCGCTAAGCCCGACGAGGCCGACTCAAGAGTTACTCAGGTGCGAGAAGTATGAAAATGTAATCGACTTCGTTATTAAATTAACAAAGCTGCCGTTTGAAAATTTTAAAATATACAATTATTATAATATAAAAATAACAAAGGTCATGGCAGACACTTGTGGAATTGGCAAAAATTATAAATTTCAAAAGTATTTGATTAAATCTGATTTTTGACGTTAAAGAACTGTCAGAAATGTCAAGCATTGTAATCGACACCACCAAATCTCAGAACCTGTACCAGAAATAAAGGTTGTTTGTTACTTATATTATTTTAATATAAAAGGTGCTAAATGTAATAAATAATAAAAATAAATGCCTAATTTGTTAGATCTGAAATTTTAAAATTTTCAAACAGCAGCTTTGTTAATTTAATAACGGTTGGTTAAATTTTCATACCTCTCGCACCTGAGTAACAGTTGGGTCGGCCTCGCCGGCTTAGCGAGTCATCACCTCATGAATGATAGGTATAAGAGACTCACTGTGCAAAATTTCAGGTATAATCATTTACTTATAGGTTGCCGGCCACTGGCTCTTAGACTAAATTATGATTGCTCCAGCATCATAACGCCTCATCAATTTGGGTTCTCAACAGGTCGGACAATTGAACTTTGTTGTGTTTGCGGATCGGCTGTCGGAGGCTTCGGAGAGAAGTTTGCAAGTTAAGAGTATATACAGATTTTTCCAAAGCCTTCGATAGAGTGAACCATAAACTCCTTCTATTGAAACTCTGCTCTTATGATATTAATGGCCTTGTATTGAGATAGCTTGGTAGTTACCTGTCGAGTAGGGAGCAGTATGTCAGGTTAATCATTTTTATTCACACACTTTTCCAGCGCCGTCAGGTGTCCCCCAGGGATCTCACCTAGGACCTCTCTGTTCAATCTCTTCATTAACGATATCTTGCACTGTTTTTCAGCTAGTGAGGTCCTGCTTTTCGTGGATGACGTTACAAATTTATTGGTAATCATAATGATGCCTTGCAATTACCAGCTGACTTAGACAGTCTTTCTAAATGGTGTGAATGCCTCTAAATGTCAAATCATGTGATTTCACTACTTTCATAACCCATTCATTTTTAACTATAGTCTAAATGGTGTGGCTCTTGGCTCGGTTGTCGAATTCACTGATATAGATTTTACTCTTGATTCCCACCTTAGATTCGACACCCACATTGCAAGCTTCTGTTGCAAAGCTATGAAAATGCTGAGCTTAGTTAAAAGACTAACTAGTGACTTTACCAACATCATAGCTTATACTGTTTACTGGTTAGATCTCATCTTGATATTCCTTCGTCTGGAGTCCACATTATTTGACTTACAACAAAATTGGATGCAGTGCAACATAACTTCCATAGATATATTTCCTATAAGTTTCAGTTTTATAATGACTACATTTATATTGAGCACATATCACCACTCAAAGTTTGTAGAAAGCACAGGGTGATTCTCTTGTTTAAGTTCATGGGCGAAGTTGTGTCACCAAATCTGGGGGGCTGTGTTTTAATTTCGGTTCTGAAAGTTGTGTGAGTTGTTTATAAATATTTTTGGGTGGGCTAATGTTTTATGCATTATTAAGACTGAAATCCATCGCTAACATGTCTACTCTTACATCCTTCTATCATTCTCAATTTGTTTCCCGTATGCGATATGGTATTATATTCTGGGGTTCTCTAATTACATGGAGAGAATATTTATAATTAAAAAAGCTATTAGACTTGTAGCTGGATGCTTTAAATTGCATATTTTTTATAGCACTCACGAATTTATTGGACATATTACGTGAGTTTTTATAACTGTACCTGTGATCTCTGTATTTATTATTCGTTTGTTTTATGTACTGCTTTTAACGAATTGTTTCTTGTCATTTATTATTAAATTTTGCTTTTTTTACCTTTTGAAACCTGTATGTTACCTATTATTGATGGCTTTGTATTTGTGTTACCCATAGACCTTATAAATCATGACCGGCCCTAGAAAAAGAGGTCCGGTGTCCTGATGTGTATAAGAGGGATGAAGCAAAAACAGATGTTCTATGACAGAAAAATATATAAACATAACCTGACAAAACCTTTCCTGTTAATATTGTTAATGATTTCTGTGCTTTCTGTGATTTAGTTGTGTTTAGTGGGTTTATTAGCAATAGTTTTTAAAGACTCATAAACTATGGTGGAGTCGGTCTGTCACCGTAAATGTCATACGTCTGTCATTTACGGTTTTTGTTTTTTTTTCGGCCAATGATCTGTGGGTTTTTGCCTGGACTAGCTCTATCTCTGTCGCACACATCTGAGCATCAACGATTTGTATAGGCAGAAAACGGTTTTGGGCGCGTCCATGATTTATAAGGTCTATGGTGTTACATTGACATCCTATGCTATATTTATGTGGTCGACAGGAATAAAATTATTAATATTTTTATAATTTTTGTATCAGGTGTGATGTTATAGACTTTTTGTATTATTTTTTTCTGTTATTTTATTTCAGTTCTACATGTTTCACATTTTTCTGTCACCGATTATTGTTTATATTTTAATCAATTGGGCTTGCCCCTAATAAATAAATTCAACGGAAACTTTTCCAAAATACTGTTGCCCTGAAATGGTTTCTTTAATTTTAGGTACAGCAGAGTTAAATTCCTACCTGAAAAAATACAACATAACGATCGATAGTAAACTTTCGTCCATGTTAGGCGTGCACACCCGAAAATCGTGGCAGAGATTTGTCAACACGGAGCACGAGTACCTAATTACAGATCACGCCATCAATCTGTTAGAGTCTTTGCTCAAGATCGATCACATGGAGAGGATTTCCGCCAGGGAAGCTCTGAATCACAAGTATTTCTCTCCGGTACGCCGAAAAATCCACACCAAATCGCCGTCCCTATTAAATAGCGTGCTTTCGTCACCAGAAGAGAGTCCTTAATTACGCATTTGTTTTATATTTACCGCATTAAATTTAATGTAATTAGTAGGAACAACGACGGTAACATGTAAAAAATAATTTTTTAATTTATTAAATTACGTTTAAATTATTTTAGAGTAACAGAATGTTTGTTAACTAATAAAAAAAATTACATTTGCAACTTTTTAACTCTTCTTATAACACGACGCCCCCTGCCGAGCTAGTTTGTCGGCCTCCTCGTTGCCTTTAATGCCCTTGTGGCCGGCTACGTGTTCCTGTAAAATTGAAAAATTTGCAGAAATATACAGGGTGTTTGCGAAAGATTGGGAAATCTCGAAGCTGGAGATGCTAACGACTAAAATATGTTGATAGTCGAATATGTCTTAAGCCCGTATGACATGATCACATTTTTCAACAAATTTCTGTAAATTTTTTTCTAATAAATTTTTATTAGAGAAATTTGTCTGTATTACTTCCCGTTTAAAAGTTATAAGCAATATCGTCCTAGAGTCTCAAAACAAATACCACCTAAAAATCACATTAGCGGTGAGTTGTTGGAAAATAATTGAATGTTCGTTGTTTAAAGGACATAAATGTCAAAATACTTGTCATTACTCAATACGAACGTAAAACATATAACTTTTGTGCTAACAAATTTTTTTCATTCTGAAAAAGTTGATATGTTGCTAATTTAAGGTGAATCATAAAAAAATTCAAGAAAAGCTGTAGAGTTATATCGAGAAAGGTATCTAGAGCGCCTCATTCCTAATCATAGCACCTTTACAACCTTGAGATGAAATGAAGACGCATTTTCTGTTCAGAAGAATCAAATAATTGACTGAAGGATAAGAAACAATGTTAATACAGCTAGACTGTTAGTATTTCGAACAAAATCCACGAAATTCTATACGGTAGGCTATCCGGGAATTGAATTTGGATAAATCAACCGTTCAACGAATTTTATAGGCCTAAGGCCATGACTACAAAATTCATAATTTGGAATATTTGGTCGAGCGTCACACATTGAAAACAGACTTAATTTTATAGCTTAAATTGTAGTAAATATAGAAACTGTTGGTCAGAGCCTTTTTCGGCACATTCTTTGGACGAATGAAAGTCGGTTTGTCAGTAATGGTTTGCTAAACAGGCGCAACGAATACTACTCGTCCATTACGTCTCCACCCCACAAGGCCAGGATTGTGCAGCAATATTTAGATAACACTTTCCCAGAAAAATGGATTGAGATTAATGGACCTATTCAGTGGCCCGGAAAGTCACCAGATCTAACACCCCTCGATTTTTTTATGGAGAGGGTTTTAAAAAATAAGGTTTACAAAACACCTTCGCAAGATATTGAAAGAAAATATCATAAACATTTGCAATGTGTTAAACGGTGAAATGTCAATCAACATAACCCACAAAGAAGTCAGGCGAAGATTGGATATGTGTCTTGAAATGACAGGTCATATAGAGAATCGACTGTAATATGTATGTAGTATGAGGGCATTTGCTTCATTTTTTAAGTTTAGTTATTGTTATCATCGGAAGTCCGTTTAGCTCAAACACCCTCAAAATTTTTGGTAAATTGAAAAAAATTACGTTAGTTTTAGTTAGTTTCCAGTTATTTCACATATGAATGCAATTTTCTATGTCCATAATTTGAGAACTTTCAAGATATTTCAAAATAAAGTTCTAACATTGAACACGTTGTGTCTCTGAAACCAGTAACATTTGGTATAAGATTTCCCAACCTTTTGCAAACACCCTGTGTATAAATAAAACAGTTAATGATCAGTCTCGACAAATTTCTACAATGTATTCTACTGATGACAATTTGTCATACAACAGTTTTTGATTCAATGCTCGGTAAGGTATCGAAATTTTAACATTTTTTACACAAGTTAAACTCTGAAAAACATTGGGCGTATTCAGGCGAGGTCAGCCGCTGAGCCGCTAAGTAAGAAATTCAGACTGAATAAAACGCTGACTAAATGCTAACTGTTAGCCGCTGAGTATTTTTGTAAGCCAAGAAAATTTGCGCTTACTTCGTAGTTTAAGCGCTGACGTATTCGAGAGGTTATGTTTTATGTTATTTGTTTACATAGTTGTTATTGGTATTTACAATTTTCCAAGTGTTACGCTTTGGAAATTCAATGAATGTTTTGCTCTGGGTTTGCCACTTATAGAATATAAATAAATTTGTTTATTACTTATTACATATTTTTTTTATAATTCTCCCTCATCCCTAGACAACCGCCAAAAAATATGCAAGGGGCTTCTGAATCAAGCTCTAAAAAGTCATAATTTCACCACTGACATTGAGCTATTCTTGGAATCAAAATAAAAATGTTAAGATAAAATTACCAATAACGTAGATAGAAAATTTTAATTTTTGTTGTACCATAAAGATAACAATATTTTTCATATTTTATTTAAAAAGAACAAGAATATGTGATAGTTACATGTACATACATGGAATACTATAAGTACATAAAGTGTGACCTACTTGAAATCGATATAGCCACCCGCCCATAAGACCTATATACTTAATAATGGCCCAATTTATAAAAAATGATTATGACTTTTTAGTATAATGATTTAGTATGATAATGTAAGGTTATGTTACATATATTTTCTTCGCAGCTCCGCAGGGAACAATCTGCTGAATCAGCACACTATTCGGTGTTGTTTAAGCGGCTGATTAACAGCCCTGTTAGCATTCTAGCAGCTTTTAGTTAGCGGCTGACCTCGTCCTGAATACGCCCATTGTTTGATAATAAAATTTAAGGGGGGAAGGGGTAGGGTGATACCTCTCCAACTTGGACCATTTTTCTGTCGATAAAATATCTTAAAATACATACATTCTAAGAAGAAACAAATGCCACTGGGTTTTCTAAAATATGCAGATATTTTTATAATTTGCTATCAATTTTTCACAAAAAAGTATTTTGTATTGTCATCAACTTCTATCTTCTTACTTCTCTTCCTTTTGCTACCCGACTATAATTAATAAATTAATGAATGAGTTTATAAAATGAGTTATTCTATATTACTTTGAAACCTGACTACTGATAACTGTTTCCTCACTTGATCAATTTAATTATAATACAGTTTACAAAAATAGTTTTTTTGCGTCAGGAAATTGATAGGAAATTTTCGAAATATCACTTTTTTGACAAAACAGTGGTGTACCTTTTTTTGTTCACAAATATATACTATATATAAAATGTACATATACACTGCATATATGAAATGTAAATTTAATTTTATAAAAATGAACATACCCATTTGACATCTTTAAAAGTTTTTAAAATATTGTCTAATACTTGTAAGTCTTCTTTATTTTTCACATTGCCTCCACTGGCAGTCTTCCAATTATTTTTCTTCCAATTCTTGATCCACTTTGTCATACAGTTTATGGTAAATTCTGAATCGGTAAGTATTTTTGCTTTACTTTCACCTGAAATATTATGTTGCCAGTTAATTGTTTAAGTTTATCTCCTTTAACACAAGAAAGCACGTTTTTTTAGTTCTGCATACGACCACCTGTACACACTACTTTATAATGTAATTTGTGTCTAATAATAATAATAATAATAAAAGGTCTTTATTAGTGTTTACAAAGAACATACGACATCTGGGCGAAGTCTACCTTTCGCTACTAATACTTTTTAATTAGTCATAAAATAGAAAAGCAATTAAAATGAAATTTGGTATACGAAAATATATTGATGAAAGGCTTTTCTCGATGTAATTAATGTCAATTACCAACTCGTACAAAGGCATTAAACTGGATACCTCAGTTAAAAATCTACGAGGGTGTGGGATCAAAATTGTGACAAGATTTCACAAGATAGAGATTTTCAAAGAATTTCGCGGAATTCCAGGTAATTTCCAAGGATTTTGCATTTGATAAAAATTACTTCGAAAATTGCTATACCTACTTATATAGGGTGTCTGTAAATGGTTGAGAAAAAACTACATATTCTGGGGCCAAAATATGCTGGCCTAAATCAAGTTACTTTAGTCCAAAATTTTCTCAATGACTATTATAAATAATTGTAGTAAATACATAAAAATTACAATACAAATTTTAACACCCTGTATCTCGGAAATTGGACTAAAGTAACATACTTTAGATCAACATATTTTGGCTCTTGGGAATATGTGATATGTTTTCTCAACACCCTGAAAAAATTTCAAAAACATGCTTTTGTATTAACTCAACAAAAAAGACTTTCTAAGATTACTCAGAATTGTGACATTTTCAGTCAAAAAAGTGATTTTTGCACGATCCTAGACACCCACACAACAAAGAAAATCCCGTAAAAAAATTATTTGAAGTCTGTGGCAAAGACGCTAAAGATAGCACTTTACGACATTAGCTAAAACTCTCAGAAAGACAAAAAGTGAAAAATTAACAGTGACTTTTTCCGAGGTTAACTCTCAAGTTAACCCTCAACTTCCTCCGCCCCTCAGATACAGAGTGTCCGGTTTTAATGTTTATAAACTTTTACATAAACTAGTGGATGGGAGCACTAACTCAAAATTTAACAAAGTGCAAAGTCGATAAAATGAAACCAAAAACATTCAACTTTGAAGACAAACAACAGCCTCCAACTGTTCTAAACTACCGTGATACGTGTCATGTACCGTATGTTTTCTACTCATCGGTCATACACCATGGCATAATAATGCTGTTATTCACAAAATGGAGATGGGAAATAAATATAATATCGATAATGACGCAAAGTGACAGTATTGTCAGTCTTTACATAGGTAAATTTGCATCCAGATGACACAGAGTTTTGCGTCTCAGGCTTTTTTGTGAGTTCACACAATTTCCCAGGATTTTGCACGATTTTGCAGGATATCTCAAAGATTTCCATGTTTTCCCGAAAAAACATTCATATTTTATTGTGTATTATGTATCTTCAGTACACAATTTTTTTTTCTGATAAAAGAAAATAATTATATTTTGTTTAAACGGCCTCTAAAAACAGCTATAAAATCGTTACAAATTTCATTTAAAAACAGCACCCTTAAAAAAGTTATTTATATAATTACACAGGTAATTTGTTAAATGGTAAACTTTTGTGATAATAATTTCTATAATGTAAACTTACCGTGGCTTTTGATAACTTGGAGTGCTTGTACACAAGCTTGTATCTCAGCGGTATTATTTGTCGGTCTTCCTTCTACTGGTTTTGCCACATTCCTAAAATTTTTTATCAGTACTTAAAAGAATGTTCACCGTTTCTTTTATCATGCATATAAAAAAAATAAATCAATTTTTTTAACAAACAAGACTAAGAATTTTAGAAAGGTTGTCACAATTAAACATAATTTTTAAGTCTGAAAATAACAAATTTGAAGAACAGTATATGTACTAGGAATGGAACTTACAAAGGATGCTCATCTCCAAACCATACCCCAATTCCCGCTTTTGCATTGGGTTTTCCATTATTTTCACACGCACCGTCAGTATATACCACGACGTAGTCATTTTCTTTATTAAAATCGAATTTCGATTTTTTATTATTAGAGGGACCACTTTCGTCTATTGCTGCTGGTCTTTTATAAGGTGAAGGACCATCGACGCACACTGTACTTGTATTAGGCTCGTCATCAAGAAAAATTATACTGAAAACAATTCTTTTAACTGTATCATAACATTTTTGATACCTATAGCATAGAACAAATAAATAAATTCTAAATTTGTTACTGTTCTAAACATGAAGTACTAGTAAAAAATATTACTTAGATACCTGTCTGATATTGATCGGGAAGCAGGTAATACAAACGTACTAGAAATACTACTTGTATTTTCATTTTGTATGCCACGAACGTTTTGCTGCAAGGTTGAAATTTCCTGTCTAATATTTTTCACTTCATGTTTTAACAGTTTAGCCCTCCTCTCAGCTTCACCTAATCTTCTTATTAACACTTCCAGTTGGGTAGCTCTATAAAAAAAATACTTAAGTTTTGATACATTATTTATTTAAATTGATATTACACTGCGATTTCTGTCATCCTCAGAGGAACTGCTACGATTGCTGACAAAACAGAATTAACAATTTTTGCAAAATTTAATACTGGCGGCAAAGAACAATGCAATCCCATCAAATTTTAATAAAAATATTCAAATAGGTATATTGTAAACAAAGACACGCACTTAACCTCACATTTGAGACTTTTTGTTTATGGTTTGTTTGGTTCAGTGTTGCCAACTCAACAAATTTCAAGATTTGAAAAATGATAGGTCTGTTTCAGCAACACCAAGAACCGATTCCGAACCGTCCAGAAGTATTCAGTCAGTTCAGTTGTTAATATGTTTCGGCCAATGCGACATAAGATGGAGCTGGTCAAATGTTTCTGACAGTTCTGAACTAGTTCTCAATGGCTGTGGGAACAGACCTTATGCTGCACAAACCTAAAAATCTAGGTTTATGTTATGCTGCTACACAAGTTTTATTAGAAAAGTAAAAACAAATGTTTTTTATATATACAAAGTATAATATATATGCATATATGTATACTTAAACAGAAGAAATAAACAATGAACAACAGACTATAGCGTATTCAATCCGCACTGTCTGCAAACTATTCGCCAAAAATCAAGAATGCTGATGGTCAATCTCAAATTAAAATAAACCTTTAATTCAATTTAATAATAACCTTGGAATCCGATTATAGGTTTATGTAATTGGAACTACCTGACGTCCTGACTACTACCTGACCCGTAGCATATGCAACCCGCGTTACCTGGTACCAAGAAATTACATTTCAATAACCAAATGTCACTATAATGATCCTTATGGATCCTATATTTAGGGATGAGTTTTATAAGTGAGTTCATCGGTGCTTATATTTCTTAAATAACTGGTAATTGAAAAAATATAACTTTTATATGTCTCTACTTACCTAGTATTTACTAAACTTCAAATCTATCTTCATTTACATACATACTCAATTCTCATCAGTAGTCATTCGAAATTATCAAGCAGGCCAACTTTTACAATATTTCAAATGAATGCAGGTATGCAAAACGATTATATTGACATAAAATAAAACAATTATTAATAAATCTATCTGTACATTTTGTACATCGAGGATGTTTTGTGATTGTCATAGGCTTTCTTAACCTGGCTTTTGTTTGTTTTTAATATTTTCATTTGACAATTTATTATTTATAATAATATAAAATAGTTATTTAGTACTACAAACAGTACAAACTACACCCCATAGAGAAATCTATCTCTCTTCAAAACTGATTATGCTTACCCACTTCGGCAAGGTATACCTTTTTCAAATAAAACAGGTAGGAGAATCGATTGTTTCGATAGCCAGATGGATACATTAAGATGCAAAAAAGTTCTGTCATTTAAAAGAAACATGATGTGCCACAAGTGGTCTATTAGTGACGTCAAAATTAGAAACATATTTGAAAGTTATTTACAAATATCGAAAATAAAATTTTAACTTTAACACCCTGTAACTCCGTTAATAATCAGTTTTGGAAGAAAATGTTATAGAAAGAGGTAGCATTTATTTTTGGTCTAGAATTCTTCCCTGAATTTTTTCCTCATCATTTCCGGACACCCTGTATAAGTAAATAAATGTTTTTGAAGAAGTTTCCAATCGAAAACGAAACGTCAATTGATGATTTTTACTGATTATTTTAAATAAAATAACCTCGTCCCAATAAAATCCATGTTTTTCATACCTATAATTGTTCACGAATAAATAATGATGACTAAATTATTCCCTAAAGACGAATATTTACAAATATTTTAAATTTGTTCATATTTATACACAAGTATGTGAATGCAATAATAGAAATTTAAAAAAAAAAACAAGTACCCCTGGTGGGACTCGAACCCACAGTCCCCGGCTTAGGAGGCCGATGCCTTATCCATTAGGCCACAGGGGCGACAAATTATTTTAGTTTAAAGTGCTATAAAACGTTATATAACAACAATGCCAACAAAATATTTGATTATGAAGTAATTAATTATGGTTGGATGATATATGTAGACTATAACAAAAATGTAATTTATGTACCGGGTGATCACGCGATAACCTTAGAATCAGCTGTAATTTTGCTACGTCAACGGACAGTACCAAAAGCGGCAAAATCGCAAAATAACAAATGACCAGTGAACCGAATGTCACAGGTTCATTTTGATTTTGACTTAGAAATAGTTTCCCCTTTGTCGCATACAGGAGGAAGACGTTTTACGGCTTACGGTGAGCGCTCGATCCAAAGGGATATAGTTTTCGCTCAGCAACTTCTCAACGGAAAAATGATATGCGGTATTTTTAATAGACTACAAATATTATTTTACGTCGAACGCTGTGTTTTGAAATTTTGGAAATATGCACAATTCATTTAAAAAAAAACTGGGTCTGCGTCGGACCAGACGGTGGAAGTTAAACTTCTTAAAAAAAAAACTTCCTTTCAAAGCCTGAACGTACAAAAAAAAAAGTGATATTATGAAAAAAACATGTATATACGAATTAAGAAAGAGCTAAAATATGGTTAATGCTTTTTTTTATCGGCTTTCTTAAAGAAACCGTCGTCTGCAGGAAGACACGTACCGTATTAGAAAATGTTTGTAAGATAAGGATTATGTATTTATTTTTTAGGTTTCTGTTAGTTGACTTGATGCTATTTTATACTTAGTGTATTATACGTAAAGAAATAATTTTTTTGTTTGTATGATATAATAGAGCTTCTAGCGAACATCAACTCAAAAAAAATTCTTTTTATAATATAATAATAATATCTCTACCCCTCATACGTAAAGAAATAATTTTTTTGTTTGTATGAGATAATAGAGATTCTAGCGAACATCAACTCAAAAAAAATTCTCTTTATAATATAATAATAATAATATCTCTACCCCTCATTCTAATCACAGGGATTAGCCCAAAAGTCGGAAACTTGTGCGGGAGAGGGGGCAGCATATAATTATTAAGCAGGCCGCATTTGCGCCCAGGAACGACTTACGTTGGTAGGCCCTAACCACTATTCAGTGCAGGAATGAGGGAAACCTGGAAAACCTCATTAATTAGGGGGGTAGTCAAATATCAACCGGTATCAATCTCTCACATTGACCCAAGCTAACATTATTCCACCCTACCATACCCGCAGAGAGGGTGCCAATCCACTCCACGAATATAGCTTATATACGGTCTACCGGCAGCTGGGCGCGAAAAAACTTCGATCTAGTCACCTCGATTCAAGTACTGACGCCTTAAACCGCGCGACCACTGACCGATCCATTTTCCACTTTCCACTCCAATAATAAAATATAACAACAATGCTGGGGACGCTGCAATATGCTCAGCTCGAGCCTGCCCAGCCTTACTATGAAAATTACGAAAAAAGGTAACATAAAAAAATCAGTGTTTGTGACGGAATTTAAGAAAACAAACTTATGATATGTGTTTGTAAAGGTCACAAGCACCCCCCACCAAACCGGAACCTCATTCAAAGTTACACCCCTGTATATTGAACAGTCCAAAGATTCATTCAAACGAGACAAAAACTAACCCTCAGATATTGTAACTATAAATAAAACGAATGCTTATATATCCCTTTTATTTAAATATATAATTAATCTATTTATCCTAACAGAGCAGCGCCAGAACATGCTACCTGTGTATATGTTAAAGAAAATCCTCTATTTCCTGTGTCGTTTATTTCATTCATATTTGTTACTACTGTTAAAACAAATGGCTTGGAATAACCTAAAAAATACATTATAGCAATAAAAACAATAATAATAAAAAATATACGCTTATAAAGAATCTGAACTGAAAGTGAAAACTCACTTATGAGTGTTGGAAAGCCATTTCCACAAAATCTGTCTGTGTTTACCAGTGTACCATTGATATATATCGGTGCGGGTATTACAACAAAATCCGTGGTGCAATTTGATCCTAAGATAGCAGCTGCTGCAGTACCAATAGTACCAGTTCCCACGTTGGTATAAGTGTTATTGGTAACCGTGAAGGAATAAGCACCACCAGACTGCGTCCACTCGATTCCACAATATCCTGTAATTTGATCCAATCATAGGCAAGGCGCGCACTGAAGTAGTGTGGTAACTGTGGTAGTGGTGAGGTATTGGAATGGTGCGTGGTATGGGGATGGTGAACATTTGGCGTGGCGATGGAATAGCGGCGAAGTGGCATGAAAGTGATTTAAAGCGTATGTTGTTACCGATTTGTCAGTAAAAATGTCGTCCTCATAGGATGAAGATGGTCTTTTATTTGTACAACTTGCTAACCTAAATGCTAAAAATCAGGATAAGAAAAACCACTATTGGATTCATCTTCTCTGGAAAAAAAATAAAAAACTTGGAATTTTTAACGTTTATAAAAAGGATTTGAACTTGGATGACCAAAAATTTAAACTTTTCTATCGAATGAAGAAAGTGACATTTTGCAGGTTACTGACAAAACTACGACCTATGCTTCAAAAAAAGGATACAAACTTCAGGAATTTATGTTAAATTTGTGGCCGTCTCGCATGTTTTTAGTTTTAAAATCCATAAGAAAAATGCAGTTGTAATGCGCAATGCCACGCGTCACCAGCCGCTTGCCACTCAAAAATTAAACTTGTTTGAGATTAGTGGCACCAGACTGGCATCACACCACCTGCAAAAAACCACGCCACTACTACTCCGTTCTGATACGCGCGTCTTCATATGTTTACATACGTTTTAATGATTCCACCTGCCACTTGGTCACCACGCCACTGCCACGTCAATTGCACACCACTTCAGTGCGCGCCTTGCCATAGAAAGATCGAAGACATACTGGATGATCGTCTTTTTTTAAAGCAACATCTAAACGTTTCTCTTTAGATTTCAGTAAAGCAAAACATAGTACTAACCGCATTTGCAGAAAAAATGTCATGTGGTATCAATTGTATCATTATTTAATTAAATTACAGGGTATTTCTTAAGATAAAGTAAAAAAACCAGAGGCGTATTATGTGGCCAAAAATAAAGGTTTATTTGTTATACAGGGTGTTCTTAAATAAGTGTTGCAACGGAAAACTGTAAATTCCTCTTGAAAAAAGAAACATTTTTTTCCTCTTCCATTTTCCTCTCCGGGCTTTCGTTTTCGAGATATACGGTGTCAAAACTTTATTTTTTTTTTAGTTTTTTCCAATATCTTAGGAACCGTTTGAACTACAGGACTGAGCTTTTGTAAACACATTACCACTATTAATAGCTACTTTTTCGCACCCTTCTCGAATTCATTGGACGTGCCAGTGGTGGAGATTTTAAGATATCGGAAGGGTTTTCTCCCCCATAATTTTACGCCACTGAAAAAATTGACATTTGACAGCAAATTCAGAAACGCCAATGAATTTTACATAAAAATAGTTCTCTTGGTTCATTGCTCTAAAGTCAACCCTTTTCGATAAAAATGACTTTCTATGAACAAAAACAAACATTTTGCTAACGTTTCGAAAATCTTCTGTAATTCAAAAAATAGGTAGTAATAATTAACAATTTTAACGAGATTTAACAACAGATAGAATTTTAACAATTTTTAAATCAATTTGGCGAGTAAAATTTACAAAAACTCTTCAAAATTACGTCCGTTGGCTTGAATGCACGCTTTACATGGTCGGATCATGTTTCTATGAACGCTATTCATAATTTTATGGGTATTTCTAATTTCTTCCGCTTCAACCCTAGCCGACCGTATTGACAGGGGTTTGATAGACAATGCTAAATATGCACACGGAATTTGGTAAAATTGTCTCAAGGGGTTTAGAAATTAAAAAGTGTATTTTTTTATTTTTGATACGCTGTAGCTGTACAAAGGCTGTTTAACACCCTACATTTATAATAAATAGATAGATTATAGATGATACCCACATCTCCGTCACTGGTAAGTTTCTAAAGCTGGTAATTTTTTGTTTCATACTTTCTGTCATAATAAATATGCACAAAGAATTTGGTCAAATTATCTCAAGTTTAAATATTAAACACTATTTTTTTTTTATTTTTGACACACTAACTGGAAAATGGCTGTCCTAAGATCCCACATTTATATAACAAATAAAACCTTATTTTGACCACATAATATGCCCCTAGATTTTTGACCTCTACAAGAAACACCCTATATAATAGTTATTTATGCAACAAGTACAAAAAGTAAGTGTTTATTGCACGCGACGTGAAATTGTCAACAGGACAACACATCGAGTGCAATAAGCACTTTTTGTACGAGTTGCATACAATATTTTTTCTACGTTCATGCAAAAACCAAAAAATGTTATTTAGATGACACTAACTCTAGGAAAATCTGACGTCGATTTGAACGTTTATGTTTGTCATGATGACAAAACGCTGTAGTAGAATGACAGATGAATGCAATAAACATTTTATTGCACTAGTGCAATAAAGAACCACTTTTTCCACTAAATATAGTTCAATAAAGTTTTGTTTTTTGCATGAACGTAGAAAAACAAAATTATCAATGATATAGTCAGCATCAAATTTGAAATTTTTAAGAGAATACTGTGTTTTAAATCAAAATTAAGATCTGTTCACCTGGCAGCATCGCTACACATACTCCATAATTTTCATTAATCAGTTGTCTCGTTCCCGATTGACTTCCTGCTGACCCATAGTTAAAACTGTTCACTGTTGCTGATAAGTCAGTATAATATTGAGTACAACCAGAAGGAGCTAGAATTGAGCATGAAACATAATGTTGTGTTCCCTTTAAAAATGTATTGCATTTAATGTTTTGTTACCTCTATTGGGACAATTGCAGGCAATCTGTGAGATTTTTATGTTCCAAGCTCTCGAAGCAATGCTGGAAGTGCTGGTACTGATAGTGAGGATGATATCGTTGGCTCCATTGAAGTCAACGTAGACATGTTGACCGCTGTTATCTCCACATAAAACAGGTACATTGCCAGCACCACCAGTCACGATTAATGCGTCTGTGACGCACGACCCGTTGTCGTTAGGTTGGGCCAAGTTGAATGAAAGGAAATCTATTCTGACCTGGAAAAAGAGATGATTTTCCATTATAAAACGCAGAATAGAAAATATATTGATCAGGAGATCATTTTCAAAATAGCTTTAACAATTTAATTATCCTATATTTGTTCTAATTTGGTTTCATTTGCAGCTCCTCTTTTTTGAAAGATTTACCAATAGCGTCTAGCGTTGATGATGCTGTTTATAAAGTCGTCAGCAAACAGTAGATCTTACTGTAGATTGTGGAATCTTGAGACATGCTAGATATTTGATGAAACAAGTGAAATAACAGTGAATAAACTGACATCACATATCTACATAAGTGAAAAGCTAAAATCTTTCCTGATAGCCAAGCAGCTTGAAAAGCACTTGTATCCTTCATACATCCAGGGGAACGAGGCGGCAGACTCGTTAGCAAGGCAAGGTACCTCTTTTAGCTTCATTGGTCTAGAACCAGCTTCCGTTACTGCTAAAGCATCCATGTTGACCTGGGCCAAGAAAAAATTGTGTAAATACTAGCGAGAATTACCAAGATTAGCTCATTTGAAGGGGATTCATGGATAAAGAGAGCTAAAAACTTGATACAGTTAAATAGGATATACCTAAAGACTCTAGCTGGCCTATACTCTGGATGGACACTATCAGTTAAAGAATCACATGCGCAAGTTGGACTTGCAGAGACAAAATGCAGATTATGTTTGCAGAGTGAGGCATCGACAGAGCGTATATACTATGTCACTGTCGAGGAGGGGAACGAACCAGATTTTCCATATTTGGCAAGATGCATCTGTTATCGGAAAATCTGGAACAAAATTCCGTCCAATAAGGTTATTTGCTTCGTAAAGAGGCTAAACCTGTTGGGTGAAATATATCATGTCTGTGAGTCACAACAAACCATAAGGTTGCAGTGGAGGATTATTTCTTGGTTCTCTTACTTTGAATATGTTCTGATCAGCACTGAATTACACCTGAAACAAACCTAAGCAGAGTAGTTGCTTCCTAAAATTACATTTTTGAAAATATCGCAATCGCCGATAGCGATATAAATTGAGGCTTTCATAGTATCCACAGTATAGTGAGTCGCTTTCTGCTTGTGGCCGTATTCCACCCAGCATTCAGCAACAAGTGTCCACGAGAGGTAGACACTCACGTGTTGCGCAAACATCTAGTTTGTTCAGCAAGAAAATTATGATCTATCAAAAGCTTTAGCAAAATCGGTATAGATAACATCAATACATTTTATTAAATTTTTCACTAAGAAATTGAGTTTTCTGGATAAGGTTGTCACGGTAGTTCTGCCATTTTTGAAATCGTGTTGCTCACACGCCTACACGCTAAAAATCTGACAGGAGCTTGGTACATAAAGAATTGTTTAATAAAATCGCAAAATATTTCATGAAGTTAGAAATAAATATTTGTAAATGAACGCTCGCCAGAACTTCTAATTCCAGTTTCAAAGATACATTCAACACTGGCCAAACTTGATTTACTATCAGTTCCGAAACCTGAAACTAAGTTTATAAAACTAAACTGCGATCTAATACTTACTTGACATATATCAGAATTACATCTCCTGATGGTGAAGGTACACACAGAGGTGTTTGTGTAAGCATTGGGAAATCCTGGACTAACAAAATAGGTATTATTTAAGGAGGAAACCTCTCCACACGTCCTTTGAACTAAAACAAGTTAATACACTTTTTTATTTATTTATCTTCCTTTATGACAATAGTGCTTATTGTATAGGAATAATCAAGTTAACTTAAGTCTAGTAACTAAAATAGTCATCTAAAGAATACAAATTTTTTCTATTAGAAACATTTGAAAACATGGTTTTCGTAATACTCTGACTTAACATTTTGGGGTAACACATTACTTGTTTTAGACACTATAAATTTAGTTGAGTTACTCGTTATTTTTAATCCAGAAATAGGCTCATCCATCTTATTCTTTTGTTCCAAAAACAGGCACCATACCTTAAACGTGAGTCAATTTGTGCATAGTATAACGCTTTAATATGTTCCTTGCTTGGAAATGGTTTAAAATTCCGAAATAGATATGAAAAATGAAGAAATGTCAATGTTCCACAATGGTATTTCCAGTTTAGACATTCATCTAAGAGCATTCCGAGAAACTTAACAGTCCTCGCATTTAAATTTAGTATTACTAAGATTGATATCCAAATTGTCACATTTTCTTTGCCTATTTCGAAATCGTATTACTTGAGTTTTAGTAGGATTCATATAAAAAGGATAGAATGAAATAATTATGAAAAGTGCAGAAGAAGTTATGTTTTCAATATCATTTATATAATAAAAGAAATAGAATAGGGCCCAAAACGGATCCTTGAGGAACTATACATATATCAAAACATTTTGATGTTACACATTTCACTATATGCTGCTCAGAATGCTTTACACATACTGCTTTCTGCCTTCAAGAAATTATGTTACCCAATTTAAACACGTTGCTCTAATACCATAATGGGACAATTTAGACATCAATAACGTGATCGACGCAGTTGAATGCTCTGCTGAGATCACAAAATATTCCCACAGGACACTCTTCCGCATCAATATAAAAAAACAATACTCAAAAATTTTGGAAAATCCGAAAGGTACAGTATGGTACTGATCCATCTGGTTCCAACAATTGTGGGTTCTGTTTTTTCTAAATTGGTGTTATTTTGCCATTTTTCTATACATTTGGAAAAACTCCCGTTTCAAATGATAAATTTATGATACAACTTGGTATTGCATCAGATTTTTTGGATTGAAGTTTCTTAGATATCAGAAATTTTTAGGCTAGCAAATGGTTTTAAAGATAAGGAGAAAGTTATATTTTTTATATTATTATTAAAATTACGTGTTGATATATGAGATTTTGGTGGTGTTAGATACATCGATTTTTAGGAATGAAGTTTTATTTTCAAACAGCTAGAGTAAAAGTTTTAAAATTCTACTTACTGATGCAGCAAACTCCTATACCACTTGCACATCGAACAGTACCTACACCATCAGCTAAAGCGCATTGCCTTCTGGTGTAGCAGGTGCCTTCTAATGTGCTGTTCCCTCCACAGGGTCCATTCTCAAACCTGACCAGTCCGACTCCAAAAAAGGGGAAAACTAAAATATTGTTACAGATGTTTTGAAAATTTAAATTATACGAATCCTTTTTAAAAACTTACACTGTCTACTTCTTAAAGGATGGACACTGTTCAAATTAGCTTCTGTATTTATCAATAGAAGAATCAATACTCCTACAATACTAAAAACAAGTAGTCTGACGCACATGATGAACTCGACCTTTCAGTTCATGAATCATGAGAAGTGCGACTAGAAGTTTGAAGATTAATTAGCACCTGTTTTATAATTTATATATAAAATAGTTAAAGTGGAGCAGATAGCGGTTTAAAATAACACGAATTTAAGCCAATAATAGATGATAGACGCACATAACAAAAAAGTAGTAAAATGCCTTTTAAATTTAGTGAAAACAAATAATATGGTGAACATAATATCATTAAAAATAACACGGATTTAAGCCATTAGACTAACATACATAACAAAAAAATTTAAAAAGCCGTCTAAATTTCGTGAAAAGAAATAATATCATTCTGATTCATCACTGCTTGAGTTTTCTTAAATTATATAGAGTGTCTCGAATGAGAGATATCCCCAAACAAAGAAATCTAGATGGTTAAGATCAGGCGATCTTGGAGGCCACAAAACAGGTCCGGCCTGATCTGAACCCTCTAGATTTCTTTGTTTGGGGATATTTGAAGACATTAGTGTATGGTACTCCTGTAAATAGCCTGGAAGAGCTGCAGCTACGGATTAATCAAAAGTGTCAAGAAATCCAAACCAAGGAGGGTGTTTTCGAAAGAGTTCGAATATCGTTGAGACGAAGATGTTTTGCCTGCTTGGAAATGAACGGAGGGCACTTTGAACATCTTCTGTAACTTTGTTTTCTGTTTGTTAAAAGCTTCCTTTGTCGGTTTATTCCTAATAAAATAAAATGTTTGAAAAACGAATAGTAGTCCATATCTCCGCAACCGTTACTTTGCGGACCCATGTTTATTAAGACTTTTCTGCTTATTTTAGTTCATACTATTACCTCCTGAAATATTTTACACTCTTTTTTTAACACCCTGTATTAATAATATTTCAATCGGGTGGAGAGGGATAAAATTTGCCATAACTTTTTTGCGCTGTGCCTTTTTCGATTTTTGACTGAAAAATATGAAATTTTAAAGTTTTTTTAATGAAAATGGGTCTTCTTGGTTCATACTGATTAAATTTTGAACATTATTGAGTAGAATTGATGTTACAGGCGTTAATCACACGGAATCGAAATTTTAACAGACATACAGTTAAGTTATTGACTTTTTGCGAATTGTCCTCGGTCTGCAGACCTAAGTCTTATAGATTACTTTCCGTGGGGTAAGGCGTAGGCTATAGGTTACGCTACAGAAATACATTTTTTAGAAGAATTACAACAGATGATTCAATTGATTGTAAATCAAATATATTTAAAAAATGGATATTTTTATTACTATAAAAATATCGTAAGATCGTAAATCAGTTCAATTCAGAACTATTAAGTTTTGTGTGGTTATGGTGTATACTTCGGGGTGGTATAGTTTGTGTGTTTTGGATAATTTTAATAACTATGGGACTAAATATTATTATTGCATCAGTGGGATTCAACTCTAAGCGCGTAATATGAAGATCCACCCATCAATTCATTCAAGAATGGTTATGATCGTCACTGTATGATTGTTTGAGTACGCGATTTTATTTGTTATTGCGTGTGAAGCAAAGGCCTATTTCGATTTCTTTATTTAACTTTTCAGTGTATTTTCAACCATTTTATTTATGAATTTTCCGTTTATACAAGAAGCTATATACTTTTTTTTGTGTGATTTTATTTGACTGTTTTGTTTTCAGTTAGCAATTGAGCTACTTCTGTATCACAATTTTATGATTCACTCGATCAAAAGTTTTAGAGAAATCTGGAAAAACTGCAATAATTAACAACTTCAGAGATATATTTGGTAAATATACAAACATTGGTTAATGTCGAATTACTTTTAATAAAACTATACTGGTGGCTCAAATAATATGATAAAAATTTATCGCAATTACGTAAACAATAAATTATTATTTGAAATCAAATTGATGAAGAAAATTTTAAATCAAAAAGGGATAGTGATATTTTTCAGAAACAGATAATATGCATCTTATCTTCAGTATTGCCAACATTAATGTTCATTCCTTCAAAAATAATATATACAGGGTGAGTTAGAAAGAATGGATCAACACAAAGCTGGAGATACTAACACCAAAATATTATGTTTGAGCGCATCATGCCTTACAAGAATATAGTTGGTTTAAGAAATACAGGGTGTTCAAGGTGTAAATTTTATTCTGAAATGTCTCAATAATTGAGAAATTTTTGATAACATGACTCTGAAATTTGGTAGTATTGGGTTTTTTGGTATGAGAATTACAAATTAGAAGCTTATTTTGCAGTTGCTTCTAGAGGGCGCTATTATTTAGGTAAATCAAAACATAATTTTTTGTCTGTTAAGAACGTCCAATTCTACATAAAAAATGTACTCTTGTTTAGGTCACCTAACTTTATCGATCTGAGTTATTTGCATTTAAATGTTTCAATGTATTTTGTGGTGATATTCATTCAGGCGCTAATATTGCTATTTCTTTTCTTAGTAATAGTAGGCTTGTGTCAAATTTTCTGATTCACCCTAAATAAACAATACTTATTTTAGTTGAAATTCATATATCTATTTTTAAGATTCCAGGTTCCCTGTGTTTCAAATTATAATTAAGTGTAAACTAGGTTGTTTTGCAGTTATACGACTATTACATTTAATATTTTTTATTTCCTTTGTTGACTTTTCAAATAATCCCATTGCACATTTAATAAAAGTTTGCATAACATTTACCGAGATATTTTTAAGTCTCCGTACTGAATACGTTAACCTGGAAATCTATTATTTCTAATAAGTGGACACTTCTTTCTAATTGTCAGCAATGATATATGCAAACATGACCCAAATCGGCCGTAACGTGAGCGGAGCTCTGAAAATATAGTTGCACATCTTCACTGTATGATGAAGGCTGAGGTACTGGGGTTGATTGGACTAGCTGTTCTATATTTTTCCATACATGGCAGTTCATCTCTTGAGGAGGTACAACTTGAACGCCAGGGAAAATGTAAGTTAGATTTTTTCTTTTGTACGAAACAGATTTAACATATTTGAAGAAACGATTAAGAATAAATAATGAAATAATGTATCTAGTATTTTTCTGTATTTTTTCTTTTTAATTTATGGAAAGAAAAGAAATACAGTTATGTTTCAGCAGTATTAAACTTTTTTGTTAGTTTGGTTTATTGGGCTGGTCCGATTTGCAAATGATGTATGTACGTCCTTGGAAGGATTTGACGGTACCTGTTATACAGCGTATCAATGTACAGATTTAAATGGTCTTGCTTCTGGATCTTGTGCTCTAAATGGAATTGGAACTTGTTGTATATGTAAGTATTTAGATTGAATTGATAAGACTGAAGCGTTTCCTTTTCATAAACAAAATATGTGAACTAAATAAAATACATGATTCAATAAAGAAAATATTCCATTGCTTATTACTGCCTCCAAACGGTGTTTTTTCATACAAAATCCGAATTTTATAACACCATTTATCTGGTACTTACCCAACAGCATTGTCGCCGCAATTGTCACGAGCTGATCTACAGGGTGTTAAAAAAAGAGTGTAAATTATGTAAGGAGGTAATAGTATGAACCAAAATAAGCAGAAAAGTCTCAATAAACATGGGTCCGCAAAGTAACGGTTGCGGAGATATGGAATGTTTTATGTTTTTTAGCCCCTTTTTTATTTTGCAAAAACGTTGTGTATTTTTTTATAATAGTTGGTTGATGTTTAGTGAAATAAACAGTACGTATTTGACAGTTGTTCTCAGTGCACAAGTTTTCTTTCGCTATGGCTGGTTACTCTAACGCAGAATTAACAGAAATGCATTTCATGTATGGTCGTGCTAATGGGAACGCCACCGAAGCGCGACGTCTTTATGTTGACGCTTATCCAAATCGCCAGATTCCTTCACAACGCATGTTTGGAAGAATTCATCAAAGATTGCGTGGTACCGGTTCTTTGAGTAAACAGTGCCATTTATCCGGAAGACCAAGGTCGATATCCACTCCTAGAGCAGAAGAAGAAATTCTAGCACTAGTAGAGCAGAATCCAGGTATGAGTGTGCGGAGAATATCAGCCGAGGTAGGAATTAGTGGTCCTCTTGTTTGGAGAATCCTTCACGAGCAACTGCTTTATCCATACCATGTGCAACGAGTACAGGCCTTAAATCCAATAAATGATCATCAAACGCGTTTGGTTTTTTGCCGCTGGTTTCTACGTCATGATGCTGAAGACCCTCGTTTTCTTGCAAACATTCTTTTTACTGATGAGGCCGGGTTCACAAGAAATGGAGTATTTATTTTTCACAATACGCATATTTGGGCCGACGAAAATCCTCATGCTCTAATAGAATCTGGACATCAGGTACGTTTTTCATTAAACATTTGGATGGGTATTGTAGGTGACAGGTTTCTAGGTCCTGTTGTTTTACCAAACCGATTAACAGGCGCTGCTTACCTCAACTTTCTGCAGAACACACTGTATAAGTTTTTGGAAGACATTCCTTTGAATCAGAGGCAACAAATGTGGTTCCAGCATGATGGTGATCCAGCTCATTTTTTCATAGCCGTTAGAGAGCGTTTACACCAAACTTTTCCACATAGATGGGTGAAGGGCCGGACCTGTTTTATGGCCTTCAAGATCGCCTGATCTGAACCCTCTAGATTTCTTTGTTTGGGGATATTTGACGACATTAGTGTATGGTACTCCTGTAAATAGCCTGGAAGAGCTGCAGCTACGGATTAATCAAAAGTGTCAAGAAATCCAAACCAAAGAGAGTGTTTTCGAGTATCGTTGAGACGAAGATGTCGTGCCTGCTTGGAAATGGACGGAGGGCACTTTGAACATCTACTGTAACTTTGTTTTTTGTTTGTTAAAAGCTTCCTTTGTCGGTTTATTCCTAATAAAATAAAATGTTTGAGAAACGAATAGTGCAGTCCATATCTCCGCAACCGTTATTTTGCGGACCCATGTTTATTAAGACTCTTTTTGCTTATTTTGGTTCATACTATTACCTCCTGAAATATTTTACACTCTTTTTTTAACACCCCATACATATTTATCTATAAATTCTACAAAAATGCAAAAATACAGGAAACAAACGCCTATTTACATCACCGACATCAGGTTCTAGCTTATATTATTAATTACATTATTTTCAGTTCAAAGAACGTGTGGGGGATCATCAGCTTACAACAACACATATTTTATCAATTCTGGCTTTCCTTCCACAGTAGCTGGAGGAACCCAATGCACTTTTACTATAATACCATGCCCTAACATTTGCCAGGTAAAGTTTATTTTTATTTTAGTTACTTTGAATTATTTTTAAACTGCTTTAGGTGAGACTAGACTTTCTTAATTTCAACTTAGCTCAACCTGACGGAAACGGATACTGTGTCTTCGACTCTTTCACAGTCACAGGATCAGCTTCAAATGTTCCAGTACTATGTGGCGAAAATACAGGACAACATATGTATCTGATGGTGAACAACGGTACTAACATTCAATTGACGGTGACCACTTCTGCTGCTGTTGTCCTCGGTAGAAGTTGGAATATTAAAGTTACTCAAATTGCTTGTGACTGTCCTACTCTAGGTAAGACTTTAGTTATAGTCCTTATTGACACTAGTCGATTTATTAACTGTTAAGAGGCATGATTGTTGACGCTCTAACACAGTGTCAGAAAGCTATACCTATAGAAGATTCCAAATAATAAGAAAATGGCTTCTAATACTTGGGTAACGTTTCAGGCATGCCCTTCAACAAGTTCAGGTTCTCGGGAAATAAACTTACTTTCTAAAAATACAAACCACTTGTCATAAACTGGAATTAATTTAACAAATTATTCAGAAGTCGTAATTAATGTTTACAATAAGTAAATGTTGTTGAATTTTGTATAGTTAATAATAACAGGTAAACGTGATGACTAACTTTGTTTTGGTTTATTTTTTACTTTAGTATTTGCCTGTTATTATGAAGACCATAATGGCATCCAAATCAGGATACTAAAAGTGTCATACTGAGACCGTCGTGGCGTCGTGGTTTATATTATAACGGTTAGCTACATATCTGCTATAATAAACTAGAATAAAAAGAAATATAGAAATCTGCACTTCCTGCATATCCATGCATTTGAGGATCCTTGTTTATTAAGACTTTTTGCATATTTTGCTTTTCTTTTTCAATTTATTTTCTTCCTTAGCACCAATTGGTTGCCTCCAGTACTACACAGACTTATCAGGCACCGTAATGAGCTTCAACTACGGTACCACCATTAATGGTGCTTTGGTTACGTGGGCGAATGGTACCACCAGACCTGGAAGCAGGCAACTTGCTAATGAGAACTATGGCATCTGCATCAACATGACGCCTGGTTACTGTTCAATCCAGTGGAGCCAAGGCGCAGACGACACCTCTTTCACCGTCAGCGGCAACACGGCATTGGCAGCTGTAACTCCTGGATTACCTAGCGGTAGCATAGTGGGGGAAAATTGTACGACTGATTTTGTTGTGGTTCCCAATCCCAGTTATGCCAATGGTACGGCTGTAGCAGGAGATAGGTTTTGCGGAAATGAGTTTCCGACAGTTGTTAGTAAGTATGAATAGAAAAATCTGATACCGGCAGTACTCCTTTTGCCAAGGTTTTTCGAAATTTTAACTCCGGGTCTCGCGTCTCGCCTCTAGCTGTCTCGCGCTCGTGTCGCCTTGGCGAGCGTGCACTGTCAGCATAAAGATTTCTTGTTTAGTTGTTTTGGAAAAAGACAGTGGCGGCTAGTACGATGTGACAGGTGAGGCAGTGCTTCAGTAAAAATTAGTAAGTAATAAGTAACGAATAAATATCACTAACCGCTTACTTTAATCATCTAATTAATTTATTATAATTCGCAATTTCGTCTCGAATTATAAATTTAACTACTTGTAGTTTGCACTTTTCAAACTCACCCGGTACGTACTTTAAAGACAAAAAAACCCTTATCTCTTTTACCACACATTCCCAACACGCTCTTACTACGTAAGTGGGAAAGCACTTACACAAAGTTCCCGCACCTGGAAAATGTCTTGTTAGGTAGACATCTCCAATATTCCGTAACAGCGGCATTCGCATTTCGTAAACATTCTCCGTATAACACTACCATTTCCGCATATTCGGAATTTGTAAAATTATGCATTGTGAATTTACGACGAATACGCAAGGCCGGAAAAAACAAAACAAACTACTGCTTGTATGTTTGTATTCTCTCCATCCCCCCTCCAAATGTGTGGGTCATCTACAAATTTGGGGGGAAAGAAATGCGGGAAATGCAGAAAGTGATAAATGGGGGTAAATAAATTTAAATAACACGCTGAAGTGTTAGATGATATTATGTATGTAAACATGATGTGGCAACGATGTTTAATCCGGCATTCGATTGACGTATGGGTGCGTCATCAGAAAGTGCGTAGCGCACCAGGAGCGTCGTGTTACCGATTTTTATAGGGTGATTAGTTTATTTTTTTAAAGGTCGAGTAAAAAAAATGTTTTCGATTTTCTGCCTTTATTAGGCCTCCCGAATACGTGGTTAAAATTAATGACATTATGACTGACTCACCCTGTATAGGTGACTATTTATTTTCCTAAAAATATCCAAGTCAATTTCTAATATTTCAGAACTAATAAATACAACAAAACAATAAATATATGTTTTGGAATTTTATATTTGTATACATAATTCTTCGTACCAATTAGCTAGATTTTGATGAAACTTCTTTGTAATTGTGAAAATAGTAAGGAATAATAATGACATATAACTGTAAATAATAAAATACACCTCCATTTTAATGATTGTTTGGAACAAAATTATGGACCTATTTGTATCATTTTCAGCTTCCTCGAAACCCTTCGTTCTGACAGTGGTGACGGATGACAACGAGCTCACAGACATAGCCAACAGAGGATTTCTGCTGAATTATCAGCAACTACCTTGTACAAATTCTTTAGCGAATCAAATTTTTGTGTGAAATTTTATAAATAAATATACACCTCGTCTGAAGCTATTTATTTGTGGCATAATTTTAGTTTTTCTTTAGTTTTGTTGGTTTTTTTGCCACACTTCTGAAAAAATAATAAAGATTAATTAAATAAGCCCTTGCGCCAAACGGAACAGTCAAGGGTTATTTTCGAAACTAAGTTTGCCTAACTAAAAAATCTCACACTGAAAAAAAGCAGATAAGTAAAAATAACAAAAATCACATCACTATCGCGCACTTCTGAAACGTCAATAACACTGTTCCGTTTGGCGCAAGGGCTTATTTAATTAATCTTTATTATTTTTTCAGAAGTGTGGCAAAAACCCAACAAAACTAAAGAAAAAATATACACCTCCTTGTATTTATTGTATTGAGTAAACATGAAATGACTATTACCAACGTATTACTAATGCTTATTTCGTTTAATGTTAGAAATAAGCACTATATCGTTATTTATTTTTTATTTCAGTTTTAGTTTCATGATTTAAAAGCATTTCTTTATAGCTTTTGTCTTAAAAGTTAGTTAAAAATGTGTGCCATCGCTTCAAATGTCATAGGATTAAATAATCCGTAAAAAACTTGTAAACTCGTATAATTATTTAACTGGCAATTAAAAAATAAATTTGATAATTATATTGGTTTTCCTTACAACTTATTAAATCTTATAAGCTCTTATCTTTCCAACAGAGGTCTACATGTTATTTACCGTGGTTGAAAGTCTGCTATAGTAGGAGCCACCTCGGAGGTCCCTCAAGAGTCTAATTTGGGACTCTTATTCTTTAGCCTATTCATTAATGACATCATTAATAATTTACCTGTGCCCTGTCTGATGTATGCAGATAATCTGAAAATTTTTAGTACAATTAAGAACTTTTATGATGCTGCTGATCTATTTTAATGTCATTCATGAATGGTGCAGGGTTAGTAATCTGTCGCTAAATATTAGTAAGTGCCATGTACTGTCTTTTTCTGCAAAGAAACAGTTCATTTCTTTTGATTATACCGTTGAACGACACACGCTTTCTAGACCTGTGTAGGGACTCCCGAAATCTCGATTCGATCATTTTTGATCGAGATCGAAATGATTTCGACGAGGCTTGGCTAGCCGAAATGATTTGTTTTCTTCTTCTAACACATGTATTGAATTTGGTGTTTCTTTCTAACATCACCGTAGTGACCGTGCGCGTACGTGTAAACTGTAAAATTATTTATTTTGACTTAAATAACGTATGTAACCTATAAGTATGAGATAAATGTGTGAACTTATTTGTTTATCCTATAAATAAATTTTAAGTGGTTTTGGAAAAGGAATATAAATGTGTCGCAAATTTTTAGTAAAGACTAGGAAATGTTTACAAGTATATACTTATTTATTTTTATCTTTTCCTGAAGTGGTAAGGTTATACTGTGTTAGGTTATTAATGATGTCTTATTTTGTATATATTACTAGAGAAAAATAATATTGAACGATTAACTAATGCCATTATAAAGTTTTTAAATAAACAAGAATGAGCATTATATGTTTATATTGTAATGTATAGTGTGTATATATGAGTGTAATAATAATAAATATATTTTTATTAAGATAATTTTTTTATTGATGCAGTTTTTATATATTTATATAAACAATATTTACTAAAATGAATTTACAAAAAGTAAAAAGTGATACTATTAATATTACTTAAAAGATAAATTTTAAAATGATTGTTTCATTATTAAGCCAATAAATTATCAGAAAAAAGTAGGTAAGTATACTATCAATTTAAATGTATCTAAATAGTGTTGAATAATTCTATTCCGAAAGGCTCGGCCTTCATTTAATATCTCAATTGGTTCTGCGATAATTTGTACAGCTTCTCTATTAGGCTCTTCAATGATCAAGTTTTGATCCCATTGTTGTCCACCAGCAATGCAAATATTATGTAAAATAGCACAAACTGTGGTAATTATTATTAATATATTAAACAACAAATATAAAGCAGCTTTTGTTTATTTATTTATTTGTTCATATACATTCATTTTTAAATTCACATAAACAGCGGGACTGGGGCATAGAAAGAGATATATAACTCAAGCCCGTATGTTAGACAGAGATAAAAATTGCCGCTGAGTGAAGGCAGTTGGTAACGCTGGTAATTTGTTTCACATTACACTGGATTTGCCGAATATACCCGAGTATCATTTCGATGCGCTTCAAGAGTACCAAATTATATTTCGATACGGATGAATCGAGATCGACATCGAAATAATCTCGATATCGATATCACGACATCGAGATTTCAGGAGTCCCGCTACTGATACCTTCTATGACTTAGGTGATATATTTGACAGAAAATTGTCTTTTAATAGCCATCTACATTTTGTAACTGCAACAATAGATCTCTTGGTTTCTTTATAAGGAATAGTAAACAGTTTCGGAATTCTAACACTTTGAAAATTTTGTATTCCACTTTTGTTAGGTGCAATAGTGAATATGCATCAATTGTTTGGTGTCGTAATTATGCTGTACATGTGGAGGCTCTTGAAAATGTTCAGCGTAAATTCTTAAAATATATTAGTTTTAAAACCAATGGTGAGTATCCCTCTGTTGGGTTCCCTCAATTAGAAATGCTTAATAGATTTGGTCTTGAAACTTTGGAAAATCGACGTAAAAATGCTTATTTAATTTGTTTACGTAAAGTAATGCATAATGTCATTGACTGCAGTGCCATATTGAGAGTGTTGGGCTTTCATGTTCCCAGAATTTAAGCAGACAATTTAACATATGTTTTATTTGCCATGTAAAAGAAATATTTCATAATTTGTTGTATTTTACAAGACTCCAATGCAGTTAGTGGTAACTTTAGGTCTAAAATTATAAACAGATAACATATAAAAAATGTATTCAAATAACCTAACTTATACCTACAAACTTATGAATATGAATACTGAAATAATCATATTTAAACAATACAAACTTAATAAGATGTACATTTACTGCCTATAACAAGTATTTCGTAA